>LR990864.1:7775371-9088786 GCA_905163395.2 Endotricha flammealis | reverse complement strand
GGCGGCGAACCAGCCTGAGGCATTTTATACTCATAACGGCACGTAGCTTGACACTTAAATAGGTCTATTTGTGCGTTCATTGCCTACGAAAAATCCACTCACATCTTTATAATATGTGAGAATGAATAGAATCAAATTGTTACAGAATTTCCAAAGGAAGAAGTTTGAAGTGTCTGTCTAGTGCAACATGTGCCATGCTATGTGTTGTTATATGAACAGTGGTTCTTTGGAAGTAGGATTGAGGTTTTAGAAGGTAGGAGGTAGTTCGTCGCCGATGTTGCCGCTAGAGCGTCAGGTCAGGTGGCGAGCGGCGGTCGGCCGCGCGACCGCTCGGAGTCGGTCGACGACGAAACTAGCTTTACTGTACGACAATGAACGACGTCAGTGCTGCCATTCTGCTGATTTTTTTGGAATTTCTGATGGTATCCTTTAACTTTCGTTTTATCCTTTAGATTAATCTCTTTTCTTAATAACACATTAGTTACGTTTGTTATAGTGACAATAATACATGTTTAATTGGTCATGAATAGAGAGGATCATGAATAGGTAGAAGAAGTAGCTTATATTACCTTTGCCTAAGTTTCATGCTTTTTTCTGACTTGGCAGCACTGTACGACGTTGAATATTTATTTACCCACCGGTATTTTAATTGGTATTATGAGATGTCCCGAAATTTTAGGCGCATTGTCACTCGATACTGAATGTAGTGTTTTATTAGTCGTACGGCTCGATCGCTCGGTTACAATGGGAATGGTGCGAGCGCGGTCGATAAAGATGTGCCATATTTTCGTAATGTAAATATAAATTATTACTTTAATATTACTTATGTGCATATTTATTTACGTTTGTAATGTAATACGGGATCATACGTTCAAGTACTCGCGTTTGACCATCACAAACTCTCGTTATTTGATCGCCTTGTTTGTGCATTTGCTTTTAGTTTTGTATTATTATATTAAATACCAGATGACTTTACTATTAATGAAATGTATAACCTGGTATTATGTTTTCAGTTTAGTGAATCCTGTGTCAAAATAGAAAATAGGTAATAATGTTAGGTACTTGTCGACCACAAAATATACTCTGTGAGTGTCTTTATGTTGGATTTTCGCTAATAGATAGCATTAAATGCTATCTCTTATACTACCTATTAATGCTTACGATTGCTCAAGTTTGCAGCGACATATCAAATACGTAACTTTTGTGGTCGTCACCATCATCGCGGTGATAATGCGATTGTCATCCGAAATACTTGTAAATACGACGTAATAACTATAGATATCATATTTTAACACTGTTTACTATTTTATACTGATAACGTAAAGGATTGTACCGATTTAAATCGACTTAGATAAGCATACTACTTTACGCGAATATAGTGACTAGTTTGGTTTAATTACTAGGTTAACAAGTAGTTCAGTAATTAAGGAAGCTAGTCCAAATATTTTGATGTGATGGAAACGAATGCCATGTAGATAAAGTTTTATGTCTTGAACGCTGGTTATTCTTGACAATTCGACAGGTCACTTCCATTGAGTAAAACATATTTTGCAGCATCTTTATTTGTTTACATATCATGAGATTTAATAACATTTAACTTCAATATAAGCCGACGAGTGTGTTGAACTGATCATTGTCAAACTCCGTTTTACTCAGTGGAGTAGTAAGGCGGTAGTAAAATGCTTACACAACATTAAAACAAATTACTTACTGGTGTTTTGGAAATAATTGAAGCGACATTGCCAAAAATGTGTAAAGTTTATAAATTAAATTTTGTGTTTCGTTGTGGTTTCTAGTCCATCAAAATCGTGAGGAGGGTGTATTGTATAGTGTTATTGGCTAAAATTATTTTATGTTTTTTGACATAATGAGAATATTATTCGATTTTAAACAAGAGATATCTTGGGTTTAATATTTTTGTATTATTAACAATAGAAAAGTAGACACCTATGGCTTGCTAATAACATAACTAATGGCCATAAAGGATACTATGAATTCGCTTGTATTGCATTGTTTTCTATTTAATAATCAATATCGTTGTAATCCCGTTTTGCGCTCTTCCAAGGGATCATATTTTACACATAAAATGGATTTTAAAACAATACAAATACCCGTTACAATTGAGACCTAATTATTTGCATAAATTGCGTGGACTCTAGGTACATTCAGTCAATAGTTTGTAAACGAACATACAGTTTTAATATGAAATAAATTACCCGTGAAAACATTTTTGTTATTTTATTTCATCCCATAAAAGGACATAATAGGAAAAGAAATAAGTACTTAATAATACATGTAAAGAATGAAGACGCATCATCCTAAAAGTTTACACACAGTAGGTCGGTATCTGCAATATGAAAACTATCGACAGGCCTAGTGGTCGAGTGTCCAATGGCTTCATCCCAAGGACCTTTGCTTCGATTGCTCAAACATGTGTGCATGAACTTGGTCTAAATGATTTGATTGTACTTAATCGTTATGTAATCGAAATTATAAACCTTTTTCACTTATAATGATGACTTTTTAAGATTTCGTAGGGCGTCTTCCATGGCGTCTGCAATAGCGTTCACTATTGTCATAGTGGAGTTGACTCCCATGATGCCGATGCGTAAGGATTTACCCGCTGTTGGACCCAATCCAGGGAATATGAGGATATTGTGACTGAAAAACAAAGTGAGACATTAAAACAAAATTAAAGATATTTAATAACTTGGATATAGCATTTTTTGTAGTAGATAGAGTGGTTGCATAGATGATATCCGTTTCAACTTGAGAGGGAATAACAGTGATAGTTACATACTTTGCAAATTTGTACTTAAGTTGAATGAGGGCTCTACACTCACGCAAAGTTGAACGAAAACTCTGTGTCGGTGTGGATGGACTCTTCGTGTCCTACTTCATATTTACTTCATGCTTACTTCACTTCGGTCAACTTCGCTAAATCGTAGAGCTGGCATTCAACGAAATGAAAGGCTTTGTGTAGGAATAGCCATGTGTATGTTTGTCTATACTAATATAATAAAGAAGTAAAGTTTGTGTGTTTGTATATTTGTTAAATTGTATGGGGTAATCTCGGGATCTACTGAACCGATTTTAAAAATTCTTTCACCAATAGAAAGCCACATTATTGCTGAGTGTCATAGGTTATATAAAAAACCGAAAAATAAAAAGGCTTTTTTGTGGTAGTCGGTTTTGCAAAGTGAATCGGAGAAAAAACGGTCGAATGAAAGCGTTTCTTACGAACGCCTGTACTATAAAAGGATTATTAACATTATGCCCAACGAAGTGGGCACGGGTCAGCTAGTCTTAAATATTAATATGAATATTATTAATTCGAATTCTTACTTTTTCCTTATGTATGCCACAAATTGTAAGTAATCATATCCCTTTGGTAGAACTATGGTAGTGACGGTGACGAGTCGATCCTCAGGTTTAGGGACTAGGAACTGAAGAGACAACTGCTCCATTCTCCTGTGAAAGTGTGCTGTGTTGGTTGCATGCCTCTCCCAGGATTTAGGCAAAGTTTCTTTAACGATCTCCATTAGGCAACATCTCAACGCCCATATGAGTGGAGGACTCATTGTGTGATGATATCTGTGGAAAAACAAATGTAATTATAGTGTAAGCCATACTTTAAACTTAATTTGTATGATAAAACTATCTAGAAAAAACCCCTTTTAACCGTGGTCCCACCGCTATACCCCACTATAGTACGACATAAAAAATAACATTACAATCGATAATAAAATGAAAAGTTTGTAATTTAAGAAACTACTTGAATTAAACAAAAATTTGGTTTTACTTATCGAGTTTTTGTAGTCGATGTAAGTACTTACAAACAAACTTTGTCAAGTCGTTAACTGGCTCTTTTTAAATGGGAAATTGTACTTACTTTCTGGTATTCCCAAAACAGTTCCATTGTTCAGCTAAAAGTTTTATGTCGAAATAGAACGGTGGTTCAAATTTTCTGTTGTCAATTTTCTTTCTAAAATTTAATAAAACGCATTAATCGTCCACACACTATCAATTCAAGTTTAGCGAAATCTATGTCAAAGTCAAAGAAGATTACCATAGCAGATACACAACACTATTTTCTAATGTAAATTGTATAGCCGGATGGTTTTACTTGCAAAACTTCAGGTAAGAATGGAAAGAAGTACTAGCTTGTTTCCGCAGGTCCAAAAAATTAAGACGTTTATGCATGTTTTACGCTTGCCATTGGTACCTTTGGTAATTGGTGCCATTGATAAGCCTTCTACGTAAGTTACCCATTTTATATAATACATTACATTCTACTCACTGGGCTCTTTCACTAAAGGCAACAGGAGTTATGCCAGCTGGGCCACTAAACGCTTTCTGGCTTGATGTGTATACTCCATCTACTTCCCATTCATCCATGAAGAAGGGTACTCCAGCAAGTGACACAACCGTGTCCACTAGTAGTAGAACGTCATACCTGGATAAGAAATTAGTCTATTAGTGTTGGAGGAAAACAAGTCAACGTTCATAAGGAAATTAGAAAAACCGAATCTTTGAGATAATTTGATAAGCCAATCTTCTTTCAATTTTCATTTCAATCAATTCTTGTCGACCTCCGTGGCGTAATGGTTACCACGCCAGACCGCCACCCAGGAGGTCCCGGGTTCGATCCCCGGTCGTGTCATGATAAAAAACGAACTTTTTCTGATTGACCTCGGGTCTTGGATGTTTATCTCTATATGTATTTGTTATAAAATATAATATCGTTGACTTAGTATCCCATAACACAAGTTTCGAACTTACTTTGGGGCTAGCTCAATCTGTATGAATTTTCCATATATATTTAATTGTCTTAAAAAAACAATTAGCTATTAAGCAACAACGGATTTTGTTTGGATAGATATGTTTTCAATAAATATATGTGCAGCTGTAGTATCTTCGATTAGATAATCAAAATTTGCATACTTATGGCAAAGCACCCCAAGTCCTTCTAGTTTCTGTACCGTACCAGTAGAAGAGTCTCCGTGAGTAATAAACAGCGCTGTTGGCCGCACTTTTTTCAATTGAGCCTCAATATCTTCAAGACTAAAGGTAGTGTTGAAAGGTATTTTATGTACTTCAGTTTTTATACCTAGAACACAATAAGTAGGTATGAAATAATTCTTTGTCCGCACCTCTCAAATCACACTTCGGATTTTAATAAGATGTGAGAAATACTGGCGTATTACTTAAAACGTATAACATTCCTATGTTCATGTACAGACAAGTGTAGGCTAAGCTGTTGTATGTAGTGCAATTTCGTCAGTACAAAGCAACTGTACAAAAAATATGTATAAAGAAAACACATTCAATATCGCGCAAAAAAAAACCTTAAATAAATATTGGGCATACCATATCTAGAGGCAATTCCCAATGCCCTCTCGTCCCATATTCCTCTAGTAGCAATAAGTAGCGTTTCATTAGGTCCAACCAGATTTGAAATGACTGTTTCCATGCCAGAATGACCCGAGCCACTCATTGCCAAAACCAATTTACTTTTCGTTTGAAAAACATATTGTAGTCCTGCTCGAATATCGTCCAATACCTGAAATTTGATTTAAAACAAATGTTTCAGTGGATGCTGACAATTTTATCTTCAATGGATTGTGAACAATAAAATCTTAACAGTCTATTGCTCGTTTGGTTGTAGAAATTGACAATATCAATAAAATATACTTTTTAAGGCTTTCTAGGTGTGATGGCAATATCTGTGGGCAAATTCAACATTTTTTTTGTATTACAAAAAAAAATATCCTCGTATGTACAGTCAATGCAACTAATGCAGAACATAATAAAATAAATAAATATTTAGGGACAAATCACACAGATTGAGAAAGTTCGACACTTGTGTTATGGGATACTAACATAAGGATACTATATAAATACATATTATTAATAATAATAAATAATATAATAAATACATAATAACAAATACATATTATTATAGATAACATCCAAGACCCAGGCCAATCAGAAAAAGTTCGTTTCTCATCATGACACCGGGATTCGAACCTCCTGGGTGGCGGGCCGGCATGGTAACCATTACGCCACGGAGGTGGTCAAATATAAAACAAGTTAAATTTGTAAAGCTTTTCGTATATTTTTAGTCCCAAATCAACACTGGGGCATCAGCATTCATCATTATTCTGATCTCAGAATCTGTGACCAACAGATAGGTAATAGGTATAAGAGTTTATAGTACCTAGCAAATACGGTCATTAGGAAGAATGCTGTCTTTCATAGATAGCCAGAATCTACCATTTTAGGAATTTACAGAACGAACGTTATATAGTTAGAGAATGTATGTACAATACTTACATTAAATGTTTCATTGCACAATGGTGAAAGTACAGGTCTGGTTAATGCTTCTTTTACCGATGGCCAAATATCACAGGGTCCTGGGCCACAAAGTATAGGAGTGTCGAAACGACGATCTTCTATCCTAGGAGCCGGAATTAACAACATAGCACTCATGTTCACTCTTATAGATATCCTATCAAAATGAACGTAACAAATAAATGACAGTGATGTAGAGAGGGGAAACAAAGTCACTTTAGTTTGTTTAATCACATTAAAATGTAATTAAAGAATTGTTATTATAATTCATTGGTTATCTTGGAATACTCTGAATTAGTGGTTGATTGCAGAAGTATTTTCTAAATATGATCTTTATTAAAAATCTATATATATAAAATCCAAAGTCCTGACTGACTTAACCATTATATCAACGCACAGCCCAAACCGCTGGGTCTAGTGATTCCAAATTTGGAATGTAGGTTCCTTACGACGTCTAGTGGTTCACTAAGAAAGGATTTTAAAAAATTCCCACGGGAAAGCGAGATATACGCAAACGAAGTTGCGAGGGTTTTACTAGTAATTGTATATTGACCGTGTGAAAACAGCTTTTATACAAAGACCTATTCTGTTCAATGAAATAAAAAAATTCAAATTGATGAAGGAATAGATAAGACATTTTTTCAAAATTTGCATCCAAATGTTTATTACGCGGCCGGCGGCCAAGAGCGTCGCTCGTGTGAAATTATTCGCTGCCGTGACCGATATTTCGAGCAAGTAACCGTGAAGTTTGGTTACCGGAATCGGGTTAATGTTTAGATTTAGTGCTAATAGGGTGGTTGTAAATTCACTGCAATGTTCCGCCGCTATCCGATGGCACATTTGGCAACTGCACTTCGCCTGGAGCGCGAGAGCCTTGCCAGCCCCATATTTGTACCGCCTGGTATCATCGTTCGTTCGCATTCGCGGTTTCACAATTGTTTTAATATGCCCATTTGATAGGTGCATCCAGTTTAAACGGATCATTACGTGGAAAATACAACTGATACGACATTCTTTTTTCCAATATAACCAACAGAGTTTATTTTCGGTAGGAAAACGTTTCCTCTTCTGCCCGTTTTCAACAACCAACCAGCCCAAACGTAGGTATTTCCTTACTCTAACAGAATGAGATAGGGAGCACTTACCCCTGAGTTGGTTGGTGATAACAGGTTTATGACTCGTGAGTACCCTCTTAGTTTAATTTAGGTGTTATATAAAAATATGTAAATCCTGAGAATAAAAAAAGCAGAATTAATATATTACTACCTACCTACCTATATAAAATATGTACCCAACCCTAAGCAAACAGATAAAATAGGTCGAGAGTTCTATAGTGCAAGTCAGTAATGTGCGGCAAAGTCCAGATAAGAATTTATACAGCGCAATAGAGACGTGGAACTAAGATCGAACAGGCAATGTTGCTTCGACAAATTGATTCGATTCCCACAGCGTTCCGACCCTATCTGAGCTACCCACAGGACAAAGCGAATAAGGTATGGGATACACTTGGTAAGAAGCGGAGATGACTTAAAAAATTGCAGCATCACTGGGGCGGGGAAGTTTAGTGGCACCACGATTTTCATGATGTTTCCCGAATATCACCACACATTTCACAACTCTGTAGGGAACTCACAGAGAGTCGCCGATTCTGGAATGAAAATTAATGTCGACGCACTAGGCTACTTTACTTATCTCTGCTCGGTTTTTGAATATAAATAATGAGAAAAACGTCTTATTGTTTTGGTGGTGTACATGCACCATATAAGTGACTATTGCTTAGTGTGTACTAGAACGGATAAACCAAGACGTGTCCAAAGACGGTCCGTTAATTTCCGCCAAGTGTAGTCCTAGCCTGTAGGGTATCCGTTGGGAAACTTGTGACGGCAAATACAACTCGTCGAGCAAGCCGTCCTCCAAGGATCAGCCGTAAAATGCAACTGATAAATATTTACTGCTTTTCACTTTGCAAGAAATCCTGTGCTCGTCTTATAAATACATTTATTTGGGTCACAGTAAGTTGAGGAAATTTTGAAATATTGCTACACAAAAATTTGTTTCGTTACTTGAATCCGTTTAATTATTGTTTACGCTCACAATAAAATTACAATGGTTTTAAGGCAACTCTTCCTTTTAACATGAATAATGGAATCATTTAATTTAATTAACGTAATTAATAATAAGTACTTACTTTGCAAGCTATCAGCAATGGTTTATATAATACTATAAGTTCACCGGCGTATTTATACTTGTTATACCGAAGATGAATAATACACAACAAGTACTTATGTTGTTTGAAAAAATATTCTAAAAATATCCTTTTTATTATGAAAACATTAAGAATTTTATTTCCATTCAATAATATGTTATCTAAGAGTGTAATCATTGTTACAGAGCAATACTGTATTGTATAAAACGTAGTGTCTTTAAAGATTGTTGTCAGAAATATAAGGAAAACCTTACTTAACCAGACGAGCATCAAGTATGTTCTTACGGAGGGATACATACTCGATGAGTTGAGCTAAATATCTATAGTTATAATGACTGTTTATATGCAAAATCTAAATTTGATTAAATTTCCAATATTTCTAGAACTCGTGAATTTACTATTTCTTATTAAAAAGTATTGCAATGTTCATTTTATTTAACTAGGAAGTCAGAAGATTTCTATTAAGAACATTCCCAAAAATTTTCAGTATTTTCAAAGTAGGTATGCTTTACATACCTCACATGGGTCTTACATATTTTCTTTTCGTATATTTGTTAATATAACGTAATTTATATTTTGGCAGGAAAATTGTGGTTTAAAAATCACACCAAAGCTCTACATATCCGCTTTAGAAATTATCGAAGCGGAAAATTTTATAATTAGGTAAATAATTAATATAATTAAGGCCCATGTTTACGTTATGCCACAAAGTTCCTTTTTTTCTAAACTTCAAGAGTTAGAACTTGCGGTTATACCACGCTCATCGAAGCATTTTATTTTAGTTTGCAGAATAAAGTAAAAGTAGTTGTCGCCATCAACTTATTCCGAGACTACCTATATACAGATTGGTAAAAGAAAGGTAGCGAGTGACAAAGATGGGAAATGTAATTAAATTGTTCGGTTTCAACTGTCTCCTAGTCTTCATGCAATAAAATAGTTTTTGTGTTTAACTTAAATGCCTTTATAGTTAAAACTTCGTTACATAGTTTCAATTTTGCCGCTTGTTGTATTGCGGTGTGACAATTTCCGTGTGCCGTGATGAAGAATAGTGTATTATTTGACTGCTTAGTTAATTAGTTGTAGCACAGAATAAATAGTGTTGTAGTTAGTTTACAGCTGTCAACCCGTACGTTTCTATTTTTATGCGTTTCTTTTTCAACGCCAGAAGCGATCTTTCAGTGGTTGTCTTATTAAAAATAGACTAGTTGTTTCAGAGATTAGCTAAAATTTTCATCCCTTTGTCTTTTTATATTTTTTTTAATGTATTTTTTTAATTGCGGCCAAGCCGCGCGGCGTTTCGCCTTCGTTTCGTTTCGCCGGTCATATGTGAATGCGCCTTACCAATTTGTATGTAGTAAAATATCGTAAAACGACTCCGGTGCAAGATGCTCAAATTGCTCAACTCACAAAACGTGATATTTTGAGTTTATTTTTCTGTACAGAGCCACGTATGAAACTACGAAACGTATACACCCTGCAAAATATTTACAGTTAGTTTTGTTAGATATTACAAACTGATATTAGAATTTTATTTATTCGAGACAGAGACACCAGGGGGAGTCCTGAGATATTGTTGACTTTTAATAAAGGGACAGGAGAAGAGGATACCAGTTCTTCAAAACGTATTTCATAAACACTCTACCCTACAGACTAACTATGTTTGTGGAGGTGCAACGTCTGTTGTTCCATGTAAAAATATTTGCTCAATCATTACAAGTCAAAGTCAAAACATTTATTCAGAGTGTAGACCTTTAGGACCTTTCTCCTATACATATAGCATAGCATAAGACCTAGGGTAGGGGACTTCTTAACAGCAAAAAAAATGGGATAACTTGAGTAAAATCTGTGAAATAAAACGGGTATAAATTATATTATTTAAGTTGTAACAATGAGTCTGCTAAGAACGTACATTATGGAACATTTATTATTGGTGTAGTCGGGAAGCGTTCGCACTTATTCATCCTCATACAAATAAGCCACGAAACAAAATTTAAATTAAATCCCTTTCTCTCTGCGACTTAATGTCCCGGGAGACTTTTCTCTGGTTTTAATTTCCGGACTGTTTTCACCGAGGAAATAGTTTGTTGGGTAACTACTCTATATCCCTATATAAAGTATTATAGAGCAATATTAACGAGCCACTTGCATAGTACACTCAACAACACAAGTTACATTTTAGTTCTATATAAAAATAAATTCTGCAAAATAATATCTATATTTATGAAATGCTTGAAACTGATGGATCAACGTAACAAACAAACAAACAAACGATGGATCAACGCATGGCCTAAGCTGATCGTAGGGACCTGAAACTTGGAGAATATATGCTTTATATAATGAAGGCATTAGATGAGAAAAAAAACGAAATTCCCACGGGAAAGCGGGATACATGCAGACGAAGTTGCACAGGTTGTATTGATATAAATTAAATACGTAGTATTTTAAAATAGAAATTGTTTTATTGGACTTGGTAGTAGTATTAAGTGTTATATAAGAGCAGATGCTGACTTATTATTATTGTAATAGTGAAACCCGCGCAACTTCGTTTGCGTGCATCCCGCTTTCCCGTGGGAATTTTGCATTTTTTCCCTCCGTAAGAACCATCCTCGTACTTCAAGGAATATTCTAAAAAAAGAATTAGCGAAATCGGTTCAATTGTTCTGGAGATTAAAGCTTTCAGCGCACAGTCGAAACCACAGGATCAAGATCGTTGGAATTTTGAAAAAGTTTCGTCAGATATTTCTCAGTTGAAAGGAAATAATAAAACATAATATCACATATTATTATAGATTTTTCAAATATTAATTTACTTCTGTAGCTTACCGTACCTCTTTTACAAATCATCTTCATCTTGCGCTATATTTAGAATTTTCTATGAAATAAAACGCGGTCCGAATTCTGCTTCAAAATTAATTGGATTCTATTTTAAAATTAACTGCATGAATGTGCATTAGTGGAATTAAAAGATCGTTGCCTATTATTTTTACGCTTCGTTTAGTAATATGGGCTATATTTTCAACCACATTGTTCAGGATTTCTACACCGCGCTACGGCGACGAACTCTAATACATAAACTTCTAATACATCAACAGATTGAATAAAGTTTTTTCTTTTTTCTAGTGACCACGATGTTTTAACCATAATTGCCTTTAATTTTTATACCAATGATATTGTATGTCACCGTAAAATTGTACAAACCATTAGATTATAATTTAACGTAAAGTTTTCAGTGTCAAATTAGCGTAATTACATACTAAGTCGACGAAATCCCACTGCGTGGGGTTCCTATTCCTGGTTTTAGGGCCACAAAGGAAACCTAACGAACCTACTGTCGCACTAATATGATGTTACGGTTGCAGGTTAGCAGTATGTTACGGTTTACAATCCTACCGTTTTTACAATTCTACGGTGACATACATAAGTATATATTTTGGGGAAAGCTTATGTTCAACAATAGACTTCTTGTGGGTGATATGGTGGTATATTTTTAACCCGACTTCATCAAATATTGAGAATCCTTACTAATATTATAAATGTGAAAGTGAGTTTGTTTGTTTGCTTGTTATTCCTTCACGACTTGACTAAGCAGCCGATCATTATGAAAATTTGCATACATATTGTTAGGGGTACAGAGCCCAACATAGGCTTTTTATCCCCTGAAAGTATTTCGTTCCAATAGGAAAATATTTTTCTACTATAGAGGGCGCTGTATCGGTCAACAGATGGCGCTATGGTTTGTTTTGTTGTTAAACGAGATCTATGTCATAAAATTAACGCGAGCGAAGCCGCGGGGAAAAGCTAGTATTAAAATAAATATACGCAAGAATCTATACAAAAATAGAGTTGATAAAATGTAATTTCTGAAAAAGTTTCAAGTGAAACACAAACAAACAAAACATACTTTTGTATACCAATGTTCGAATTTAAAATTAAATTCTACGTGTTCACATATAGAAAATTTATCAAAGAGGGGCATTTAATCGAGGATGGGGTTATCTAAGGCCCCGTGATCGAGGCGATTACCTTTACCTAATGATGCGTAATACAATGAGACAACATTAATGGATGTTGTAGATCATCGTAAATGGCAGCCCATATATTGTTCAATGGGTTTGAAAAATCGATGTAAGCAGGGTAGTAGAATTATCTAGATGGAGAGAGCCGAAGAGCTATTGTGTGGTATCAATATTCAATACGGTATTTGACCATATTATGTTTTCTGGTAATTTCTTTCTGGAAAATCACAAAGGCTGAAGCGCAAGCGAAGTTGATCTCAAACCACTGACACAACAGTGGTTTGAGATCAACTGACAAGTGAAGTGAAGTCTGTTATCTTGCGATAAATTCGGGACAGAGTATGTGTACGTCGAGCGACAGAGGTTGTCCGTCCGAACCCCGCAGAACTTCAATGAGTGAAATCGAATATCATCGAGTATGTATCCTGGCGAGTGTTCAATGGTTCAACTAATCCTAGTAATATTATAAAGGCGCGGTTTGTGTGTTTGTTTGTTACTTCTTCTCGCTCAAATGGCTGGGCCAATTTATATGATACTAGCTTTTCCCCGCGGCTTCGCTCGCATTAATTTTATGACATAGATCTCGTGACAATCCATAGCGCGACTTGTGGCGCCATCTGTTGGCCGATAGCATCCCAAAATTTTCACAATGATCGGCTGATTAGTCAAGCCGTGAAGGATGATTTGATGTGTAGGTAGTTGATACTTGGATTAACACATAGGGTACTTTTTATCCCGAAAAGTACGCGACTCTCGTAGGATTTGATCAAGTCTGACAGTAAATGGCGTTTTATAAAATAGATGGCGCTATTGTGCATAAATACACGCAAACGAAGTTGCACGGGTTTCGCTAGTGTACGACAAAACAGATAGGTAGGTACGACGTCAAAGATTTTAAAAGTATTTTTACTAAACTACTAATGTCGTAAATGGTAATTGAAATGCCCTTCTTGTAAAGTTTAGTTTTCAAGATTGGTTTCCACCATTGATATTGAATACTATTTATTTTATCTTTGATAAATATCCAATAATCTCATCTGTGAAATAAAGGGGTTTTAGATTTGCTTTCCTTAATTTTCTCTGCACAAAATGTCAGTCATTCCAACGCGAGATTATTCCAGCGTCCGAGGTTAAATTTATAACTGGTCCAACTAAGTATCCCAGCTGTGTAAGACTTTAGCAAGTGCAGTTTGTATGCGGAGCAGAAGTCTGCTGCATTTTAAATGCAAATAATTTAAAAGTGCAATCGCAAATTAGCTAAATATGTGCATTATGTAAATATGAGATGAACTCTAAGTATTACTAAAACAAAACAACGAAACACTGAACAGTTTTCATGTACATTTTCTTTCTTGTTTTATGAGTAAAATGTAAGATATTCACTTGAAATATCATTTACCAGTTTTTAGTGTAAGTTCTAATATTTTAAGTTTCTATTTCATACAAAGTATTCTTTGGTAGTTGAAGCCTTTACTTTACCAGACCTTCAATATTTTCTAAAATCCTTGAGTTACAAATAAGTAATATTCGTTCCTTTAACTTGAAATGTTATAAGTATAATATCGGCATATAATCGTGTAAGTGTCGTTAAAACTTTTACACTTGTTACTAACGAGTGTAGTATAAGTTGGTGGCAACTTGCCGAGTAATTCAAGAGACGAGATGGCGATGGCGGGGAGAGGGGATTTCGGTCTTCATTTTACGACTTACTCTCTCTAGCCTAGATTTAATTAAATAATTCTGATTACAAATAACATACTAACTAACTGGAGTGAACTGGATGTTTTACAGGTACGAGTAAAAAGACTTGACTTTTCCTTATTACTGGATTGTAATTTACAGATACCTACGTTAAAAATTTTGAAAATAAATTTTGTATGAAATAAAGAACTTTAAATTACCAAATAGATATAAAAATAAACTCGATAGATCGAATTTTTCCTAAATTAAATAGAGTTGGTCTTCATCCCGATTACTTTGAATCAAATTCTCAATCAGCAACGTCCAAGCGTTGTCAGTTTTTTTCCTGGATCGGGGAATGTTAGATACTGGTGATCGCCCCCCAGAGTGCTTGAGTACCTGCAAATCCAATTATTTCCCGTGGCGCCGCCTGGCGGTGTGTAATTGATTTATTTGCTCATTTCTTGCACATACAACCTATCTTCCGAGTACAGACGTTCGTATTTTTCAACGTTTCCGCAAAGAGGAACATAAATATTCGGATCAAGTAGAAATTTGTTGTGTATGTTGTTGCTTTTAAAAATACGATATTGTACTCATTATTAGATGAACACTGAATAGTGAAGGTACTTTCTGTGTCCCAGTGGTAAGTTGTAGCTGCCTGTTGGAGTAAATAGAATTTAAACCAATCTCATGAAATCATCATCTAAGAATTGAGCTATGGTGACTAAACACAAAAATAATATCGTTCCGGAACAAACATAATTCAATATAAACAAACGATCGATTATGGGCCGGTTTCAGTTCCGAACTGACTGATTTTTGGCAGTTAGTATGCATTCGAAGTTTCTTAATTGGCAGATATTCGGACCATTATAATAGGTAGTGATGTAACTGGCACTAAATATATTGCAACAAAAGTAGGTAGTAAATGTTGAGAGTGATGGGAACCTTTTAATGGAGTAATCCGCCTCACATGTGTTCTATGCTCGATCACATCAACGTCACCAATTAATCCCTAATCAAGGAAGAGCTAAAATGAATGATAGAATCAGGAATCAATTTATAACGATCGGCATGTCTCCGTGCGAGCGTGCCGAGTGCGCAATCCGTCAATGTCCAAACTAAAGCCCCTTAAGGCGTTCTTAAACGCCACTCGCGTCCGCCCACCGCTGTCCACTCTGATGCTTCCTACGATCGATAACATCCTGTAAAACCCTCTATTTGAAAGATACGTAAGTAATGTTGGCCATACACAATCATGATTACATGACGCTGCAAACTGTATTAAATCGGCAGAATCTTAATTTTTTGCTTCAATTAAACTAGTCATGCACTCCACTACGGCATGGGCATACTACAATGATAGTTGCTGAATATGCAATGTGGTGAGAATCCCTTTCCACAAATTACAGGCGTGATTCTATATTGTCTGAATTTTTTAAGTACCTATGTGTGGATGACCAATATCTAAAGTAATCTAAACTATTAGAAATTGCTAATATTTAAAGAAGCCTCGGAGCCAATTAAAATTAAAATTGCCAATTTAATTTACATCTTTGTAAAATAATTCTCCTAGCCAACAGGAACCAAATTCTGTGAAGTATTGATATTCTCCCCTTTTCCGACTCCACAGATTTCTATGGGTTAATGGGCAAAGCTTATTAAACATTATTACGTAAAACTAGATAAGACATGTTTGGGTTTCATTATCGCAGGGGTCAAAATAATGCTTCCATGCAGAGGTATAAATCATTATGCCTAACGCCCCCGGGGCTTCCGTGGCGTGTCGACAACCAACGGAAATTGCATCCTTGTTACGCGACAATAATTTATTAATTTGTCTGTGTCATGCTGGGCTGTTTGTATTTAGTAAATTGTAAGACTAACTAAGTTTAAGGACACAATGGACACTGTAACACTGTTTTGATTTCCGTACACAACAATTTTTTTCATTGTTTTTTGAAGGTAGCATAATAATATAAGGGACTGTTTAAGAAGACCATTAGAGGTCTCGTCGTAGGTGGGCAACGCATTGTTAAATGCCCCTGGTGTTGCTGATGTTCTTAGGCCACTTTCCATTAGGTGGCCCGCTTGCCTGTTTGTCTGCCGAATAACATAAAAAAATATATGTACTAATCTCATGACGCGACCGACATCGTTCGTAGTCGTCTTTACCTTTGATTGCGCTCAATTTAAAAAATAACTAAACGTCCCAGTAATAGGACTATCAGGATTCTGTGCCAGTGGACTTTATTATCAATTTTATTTTGCAAGGAAACACTTCGGTAGAATTGTTCGTAAACCTGCAATCAATCATTTACTTATTTAGTAGTGTTTGGGGCCATCGGAACTTTGCTCTTGTTATCGGTAACGTGTCACCCGGTGTCAACTGTGTAACCCGTTTTATCTATGCTGTCATTCAGTGTCTGCCGGATAAAATCGGAAAGCTAGTTTCACGGTAACAGTGTGGTGGTTTATTTGGTGATGACCCCACCTCCAACACCGGATGGCACTGTTCAGTCCCCACAAACGTTATACATTTATGTGATAAACATTTTGTATAAAGGATATATTAACAATCATTTATCTGTTGTCTAGTTACTTTAGGTCCAGACGGCGCTGTGTAAATTGTGACAATTTATTTTATCATTCTAATTTAATATGTAAGCGGTAGTTTTAATAACGAAAATTAGGTACCATGTGAATTTGTCAATTTTACTTTGGTCTGAGCAAACACAATACTTACTTTTATAGTAATTTAATCACTAAATGCAGTGACCTAACAAGATATAATCGTTGGAACGTATGATCGCCACAGCTAAAAGTACTTAAAATAGCATGTCTTGTTGATGTACTTGTGTGCATTTCAGTAGTAAATCTTACACGTTACTTACTTTGACAAAAAACGTAATAATATGTATCCAATTGTACTTCTTTCTGTTTGAAAAATTTCAAATAGAATATTGAATGTTGCATCTGCATAAAGTTACCTTTCAGGCGATGTTTATTTTTGCATCAATGCATTTTAAAGAGTAGCGATGTAAATCAGTACACAGGATTGCATTGGCAACCATGCAGAAGGATAGCGCAAAATAGGTCAATTCCCTATGCGCAAAACAAAGTGATTGAACACTAGTACGAGGAATATGCATTACAATCCATAGTTGGCGGCTTTTTTTTTTACATGAAAAGAATCTTCCTATTTCAACATAGTAAAAACCTAGTCATAATTTCCATTTGAGTATAAAGGTAAAGGTTATAACCTTATTATGTTAAAATAGATCTTTATATAATTTGCCTTTTGTATATGACGCGCAACCGACTGATTCTAGTTAGCTTATATGTCAGATAAGATATCAGCAGGTTTACCACCATCTCTTATTCTGATTCAATTCAGGACCTAACCAGAATAGATCGTTATTTAGTACCATGTATTCTAAACGACTCGGTTTAGGTGACAGCGATTCAGCCGATTTTATTAATTAATTTTGTATGAACTTTGGTTCCACTAAGTCTTTCCACTTTCTTTCTTTCTTTATATATTTCCATGTCTTTGCTTTGGTATGATTTTTTGACAATTTATTTGACTGGTCGGCGTCTATCACGAAGTTGTGATCCTGAATCTAATAAAGTTATAAGTTGATATAAAAAGAATTGAATAAATCGCAATAACATTTAACTGAACAAAAATAATATTTCCATATTACAAAGTCAGTTCAACGCAAACATCAAGATGAAGCCGTAATATACAAGGCACTGCTATTGTAATTCAATGTTTTTCCTGCACACAGACAATATGATAAAAATAATAATTTTATTCGTAAGTTAACCCGCAGTTTGTTATCGGAAAGTCTAGAGCTGGTAACAAGGAAGAGAGACAATGTTCCTCTTTTGTATTCCACTCCACATGTACTCGAAATAACAAGGGCTCTATTTTCAATTCCTCCATCGCATTCTGCGGTTTTATAAGCATAGGGCGGAAAGTTGGAAGCCCTTGAATTACATAAAGAGTTTTTGCATATGTAAGCGTTTCTTTTTGTCTAATATGCGTTTAAGCGAAATGAATTTCAAATTAGGTACTGTTACTGAATACATCATTTCGATTGGATTAAGGAGATTTTCTTTAATTACCCTGGTTTGGTAGACTTACTGTAAAGTAGGGTAATATTTACTTACAGGGTTACTTAGCTGTGATTTTTGGTTTGGTAAGCATCACCGTAGCCTATAGACGCTTGCAATACCGGGGGTATCACTCACGCGCTGCCAATCATCCCAACCCCCTCAAGTGGAGCTCTGGAGACCTTACTCACCGTAGGAACACAACATGGCCGAGACCAATGCTATTTGGCTGCGATCTTCTGTAAGGTGGAGGTCCTTCTCCAGACGAGCTGCTCCAATTTGAGCGGATTATTCGCTGTGCCCCACTTCTCTAAAAATTGTGGTGGTGTGGTGATAATTTTGAATAGTTTTGCCAAATGTTTTATTTATGGTATGGTGCGGAACGGTGAATTTGCAACTGCAGGAAATATGAGCCTTCAGAATAATAAACTCATTATCCTATTTGAGATTATTCATCCCCAGCCAGTACGCATCATTATTCTATAGTCGAATGCCTAATGAATTTGTCGAGAGCGGAGCAAGCAGACATTACCTCTCTCGTTAACTTGACGACTGGTTGTAAACGAGAGATTCTATGGAGCTTTGTTTTACGAGAAACTCCACACCGATTTGTCAAAAGATTCATTACTGCAATTATTATTATCTGCATACTACTATATCCATAATGTATCTAAAAGTCATAGTTAGATTTCTTCTTCCACGGCTTTTTTTATGATCGTCAGTTTTTGATATTCTTTCATTCCATCCATTCTTCGGGATCTAAATTATTTGATGTATTTCCATCAACAGATAAATAATTATTATGTTAATATTGCAATAATAATTAAATAATTGTGATGTTGATCGTTCGACAGACATCTTCCGAATAAACAATAATACTATTAAATAAATCAACAATTTTTCTGTCATATTTGTTTTGCAGTCTTCTCATTTCACTCTGAAGTATGAAGAGATTTTATGACACCATTTTCACAAAAGTCGACCTCTTGAAGGTTGTTGGTCCTCTGGGATCGATATAAATCACTTCGGGTACCGATTTTATACACAAACTGGTTGAGTTCAATCAAGCAGTTTGAATTCAATTGAAATTTTCGTAGTAGTACAACTTTATGAATATTTTAGTTTCGTAGAACTCAGTGAGGTTGTCCTACCGGGATTAAGATTTTGACGTTATATCAAAATGAATACTATATTATAGCAACGAACGTAGTTTGCACATTTTTTGCTATTCCGAGACAATTATAAAAAATCTGGTTTGTAAAGAAGGAAATTTAAGGTGCATTTACAAAATTTTAGTTCTATGGGCCCAAAGGTTTGGGCAGGGCATGGTCAGTCAGTCAGAACTTTTTTATTATTGACTTTTATTGCGTTACGTAGAATTTTCCATAAATGTAGGTTTTTGATTAACTTTTATGAAATATTACGAATATATTGGAAGATCTTATAAATATAAAAGAAAATTATTAGAGCGGGAATACCTCTATATTTACGAAGCGCAATCTTATTTCATGCTCACACCCCTTAAACATAACAATTCCAAGACAATTTTCTTCAATCGTGGGAAAAATATTACGCGCTGTAATATCTCTGAGCAAGATTCCGATTACGTAAAACCATTGCACCAGTCTTACAAAATTGCTTTTAACGTAGCTTTGCCCAACAAATTGTTGGAAGCACGGTTCATGGATTATGAAAAATTCAAAATGTTTGAATGTCTAAATTAAGGACACAGTAATTTAATATATATGTAAAGTTTCTATGTAAAAGCGTTAGTCAGGTTTCGCTGTTGGCCGTGTACAACAACATTGTACACGCATACGAACATGACCTCGCCTAATTGAAAACCGGCGAACTTGGCAGAAAGTGATTAAACGTCGAAAAACGACGAAATTTCTGAATCTTTACGATTTCTGTAATTGGAAGCATTGTGCCTCTGAATTTCCAGGGACCTCCGCATTCACGGGAAAACTTGAAAGTAATAAACTTGTTCTTTCGATGAATTGCCTTATTCCGAAGTTAATCACGAGAGAGTGAGCCGAGTTCGGCCGTGCCCGGTTTGAAGAATGACCTAAGTTACTCCTATTAATTTTCGTTCGATGCGCTGGGCCATGTCTATAGCTCCTCGACTCGGCTATTTTGTTTTGAACCCGTGATGAATAGGGGCGACTCCCAATGTTTATAAACCAGTCGTTTCACTTACCATCGCTCTTCAATTGTTTATTTTGCGGTGGAGGTATCGATTCCCTTTGCAAAAATATCTTCTGCTTATTTTTCTTTATATATGTAGTTACGTTCATCGTTAGTATAAGCAAGTTTCGAGCAACGTCGAAGAATATATTCTGTTTTTGTTTCAACTCCTTTGTTGTTGCAGAAACGAGGTATAACGTTTTATAAATCAAGTATTATTGGCAAAGAAAAATTTCCTGATTACTTTCAAAGAAGAATTGTTATTTCTTATAACAATGAAACATGACTGGTATACTTATAATATATTTCAATTTACATTTTTTCCTATCAGGATAAGGTAAGGATTCAATTTCTTATTATAATTTATATTAAACAAATCTTGACTCACTGACTGATCAATGTTCATTCAAATCCCTTAGACCTAGAAAGCCGATATTTTGCATAATACGGTTGTAGAGTTTGGAGCTCAGTGTTTATGAGTCAGTCAATCACGGCTTAAGATATAAATAAAATAATAACAAATAAATATAAAGATATAGGGATAAATCACACAGACTAAGTCCCCAAAGTAAGTTCGAGACTTGTGTTGTGGGATACTAACTCAACAATACAATATTTTATAACAAATACATATAGAAAAACATCCAAGACCCAGGCCAAACTGAAAAAGTTCGTTTTTAATCATGGCTCGACTGGGATTCGAATTTCCTCGTGGGTGACGGACCGGCATTGTAACCACGCCACGAATGTCGTTAAATAAAATAATTTTAGGTTTAGAAATATACAATAAAAATAGGTACGTTCCCATTTTCCTTACACCATACTCATATTACGGAACACATTCACGTATTTGTTCACATAGCCCATTACCAATTACATAGCTGCAGTCTGAATATAACATGGCTTGTATGTGTAAATATTTCCCCTTGGCTCTATCTGTGCTTGTTATCTTGATTTGTAGTCCACTCGGGGCACTTGCTACAAAAATAACAGCCAGTATCCCTTATAATATGTTATCCTGCCTCTCAAATGGCGTGTGGCGTGTTTTATAACGACGATGTAGTCTATTGTTTGAGATGAAGATGTTCTGAAGGCTTTTTATACGTTAGTAAAATGTAATTTGTATTGTGTGAGTAGATTGTGTTGTACTGGTTTCAATCAATATTTAATGTAATGTTTTTCTTAATTACTGGCTAAACTAGTCAACTTGCCACATGCTAAAAAAAGTACAATAAATCTTAAATCATATTTGAGTTATGTTATCTATAAAAATCTGTTATTTAAGGATTATATAATTAATTGATAATCGTATTAGTAATATGACTCTTATAAAATATTGTAAATATATTTAAGTATTTATAAATTGTAATAATATTTTATTATTTTCTCCAAAAAGTAACGAAATTAATGAAAGACATGAATTATAAGGGTAAAATGTCAAAAAAAGCGAGATAAAGTCAATTCAGAGCTGAACCATTAGTTATCATCACATCGAGGTCGAAAAATAGAGTCTCCTCTCCATCAAACTTGTATCCAACAACAATAATTACCGATTGTACTTTATTGTCTGTCTTATCCCCTCTCATAAATCTTGAGTCTGTGTTATATCACTTTTATATCTTTCAATCCATGGCGTCGTAAACTTCATAGACATATAAAACGAATAATATTATTATATCTTATTATTTATTGATTTATCGTTTTATAAGTTGTTAGGTTTTAAATTAAATAGTACGGAATAACTTCATACTTATTATTTGTTTGTGAGTCTCTATAAATTAATATAAGTGTATTTTCCTATCAGACATTCCCATCGTTATCTCCTTTAAGAAAAAAAGAACAGCCCATTGACGTCAAACGGCCACGTGAGCGACTTATTTTGCGTTTCTACATAAATTCTTAAAGTTATTGCCCATATCTGGCCAGCCAAATTTTGCCGTAGCCACAGGCGAATTGACATATTTAAACATATAAATCACAAAAATTTTCTAATGCTTCTACTTAGAGTAAACTAATTTTGAATTGAGTCCTTTCAATACTTCCTACTCCGACTATCTTCTTTCTGATTAAATTCGTTGTGAGTTCCAAGACAGCTGTAGTTTTCTTCCCCGGGACTTCAATAAGCTTCATTGCTTATTGTCTATCTGAGGTCGCCGTTGTTGATCCTGGCTACACAGGAGACATAGTGGTAGGAATGTGTGGTGGGCTTGTCCCGAATAATTTTGAATTGCATTTCCCCGAATTAGCTTTCCATTTAGCACCGATTAGGAATGCTAAAGACAACCACCATGTAAAACATCTTCATGGCACACATGGCAAAATAAATAAATATATCAGCACTTGTAGACTTTAACATATCAGTGAATAAGTACTTTGATAATAAAAACACTTTGATGCATATTACGAATGTCGTAATTAAGATTGGGACGTAAATCCACACACACACTTTTTACTGTTAGAAATTATAATGCAAAATTAAATGCAGTTAAAAAATAACTAATTTATGAGTCAGTTTGGTTATTTTATCTAATTGATAAAATTTTCTTTACATTATGGAAAGCGTAACTATAAACAAATATTCAGGTCTACCTTTTGTAGCAACTATACACCACATGCAAATTACACGTACAAGTGTCCGCCGGTATCTGCGAAACTTATTGCACCTCTTGAATATGTAGCTGGAATGTTTGTATTGTAGAATATGCAAAGCTTAATCCTGTTCACGTGTTTGACTGTATTGTATTAATATACAGTTGTACAGCGGTACAGTGGCGTAACACTACGCGCCGCCGCTCCATTTGTATCTGCATACTGGAAGTGTGGATTTGTGTCAAAAGATAGAATAAGAAGAAGATCAGGCGTTTTGTACAGTCAAGAGCAGGGAGGCGATTCTCGGGCGCGTGACATAATGTCGACATCGAGATATCTCGAAAAAACATGGCGGATGTCGATTGCAAACAGATTTCCGTATTCTCAGCATCTCACGGTAGACATATGTCGTGCCCCAGCGTTCGACAAGCAACGAGTGGTCGACAGCAGTAGACATTGGATATTTCACACATTATGTCAGTCGAAATCTCAATTGTCATGTCTAACGATTTTATGTCGTTTTTTATTAATGATAATATAGTGGATTAAAAAAAATAGAAATAAAAAATAACACTAAATAGAATTAAAGGAAAACAAACGGCGTTTATTCGACTTGTCAAAGTTGTGTTGTCAATTCGAAATCGCGAAAAGAAAAATTACGTTACTTTTCACGCAGCTATATTAGACAAAATATTTCATTTCATTCTTTGAGAACCTATTTTATGATACTTTTGTGTTGTAATGTATTATAGCATTTATGTTGTTTAGTATTATATTAGTTTTATGATATATTAAAGACTATTCTAGTTCCAAATTCGTTTAGCTCGATTGTGATTCAACACAATCGAAAAAACGGAACGTAACACCAAAAAAGTATGACATTTTGGCGACATTTATCTCTATTGGCACCGAGAATAGGTCAAAATGAAATTATAGAGATTTTGGTGACATTTTCAGCAGACATTTAAAATTCGACATTATCTCGAAATAGAGATATCTCGCAAGAACCGAGAATCGCCTCCCTGGTTGACCTTTACATATCGGACTTTGTAACATTCTTAAGTTCTATGTCATAAGAGCAAAAATTGTACTGCAAACTGCAAGTGTAAAACGTGCTCCTTTCTGACTGTACGTGTCAAAAATGCACGCAAATCAAAGAGGATTTTAGGAAATGAAGCTGGATAGCTTCTTCGTTTTATGAATAGTCGGTTTTATCCTGACTCTTGCTGTTAGATGGATTAATTCCAATTTGAAGGAAGCATAAGAAAATAATCTTATTTCTTCAATTCTTTTTTTGGAAGAGGTTCATGCGGATCACCTAATGGTAAGTGATCACCGTCGCCCAAAGAGCACAGAAACACTAGGTACTTCAGAAGTTGCTGTGACATTGCCCACTTTTGTAAGAATGAAGGAAACAAAGAGAAAAGCGAATAAGGAGTTCTCTGTCTGTTTCATTCTTGATCTGTTAACTCTATTGCTAAGTTATTTATAACAAAATAACATTTTACTTAACAGAAACACAAGACTCGGCGTAGGTAGAACAACTTTAACAAACTTTCCTTGTGAAAACTTTCTTACTAGTAGATTTGTTTTTGTACAATGAAGTCGTTGATTTATTATTTAGTCAACAGTTGATGATACGTCAACAAGTATAAATTATGCAATAATATTATTATTTTTCTTCATTATTGTCCTTCCCGCAATTGTTATCAACTGCAGGATAGTTGGTTACAGTATTTTCAGGCCACACACTCAGTGACTTGACGACTAGTCCATTTAAATTTCCTTCCTTATTGCAGGCAGGTAGCGCCTCTGGTATTATTGATGTTCATAGGCGACTGTAACCACCTTCTATCATGTCTGCTTGATTGTTTGATTGCGATATGACATAAAAAAGAAATTGTATCCTGGATGGATAGGTAACTACATATATACGCAGTGGAAATGAATAGTGGGTTAGCACGTTTTCCTATTTGAAATGTCTATTTTGGTACCATAGGCTTAAAAGATTAGATTCCAGAACAAAAGGACGCACCATTATCCACAAATGGTCGATAAAAAGAAACCATTAAAGTTTTTGCGGTGACCGCGCCCATGACAATGTCTTATACTCGTTTTTACAACCACTACTTTTTGTTTATATTGGATTTTATTAACGTTGAGTACTAGTAAAAGTCACATAAGTATATCATAA
Organism: Endotricha flammealis; assembly: GCA_905163395.2. Lineage (NCBI taxonomy): Eukaryota > Metazoa > Arthropoda > Insecta > Lepidoptera > Pyralidae > Endotricha > Endotricha flammealis. The sequence goes on along the minus strand of LR990864.1, from coordinate 9,063,438 downwards.
CTTCTATTGTTAGATGACTATGTCTCTTCAGCTATTTGTAACGACATTGAAGCCACTTTAATGGGACATATTCGTTAATATAAATGTGGACAAGCGGAAAACTACCTTTAAAGCTTTTAAAATAATATTTGAAGAAATATCCAAACTAAAATTATTGTCAATTTGAATGACAGCGCCACCTATTAGATCATTGTACTATTCAATAGATGGCGCAACTAGTCTGTCACCGACTTATGTCACTTTTTAGGGTTCCGTAGTAAACTACAAGGAACCCATAAGGGTTCCTTGTAATAGTAGTGGACAGACAGACGGACATGGCGAAACTATAAAGTTTCGCCATGTCCGTCTGTCTGTCTGTCCGCGGTCTAGCGCCTAGACGCTTAATGCTAGAAAGCTGTAATTTGGTATGTATACAAATATTAACAATGCCAACAAAGTGCTGGGACAAAATTTTGAAAAAAAAATTTTTTTGGGGTATCGTTAGATAGGTCTATTCAAAATGTTTTGCTTGTGTCCGAAATGGTGGTAGTATATAACGTAGTTTATTTTCTTTATACATATACTAGCTGACCCGGCGAACTTCGTATCGCCTAAAGAACCTTCATGCTGAATTTCATTCGAATAACTTCAAAACAGCAAAGTTTCATACTAACTTTGCACCCCCGTTTAACCCCCTAAGGGGTAATTTTTGAGAAATATATTTTACTCGTTTTTCATGCCTTTCAATAAAGAACCTTAATGCTGAATTTCATTTAAATAACTTCAAAAACGGCAAAGTTTCATACGAAATTTGCGCCCCCATTTAACCCCCTAAGGGATGATTTTTGAGAAAAGTATTTTACTCGTGTTTCATGCCTTTTAATATAGAACCTTCATGCTGAATTTCATTCGAATAACTTCAAAAACGGCAATGTTTCATACTAACTTTGCACCCCCGTTTAACCCCCTAAGGGATGATTTTTGCGAAAAATATTTACTCGTGTTTCATGCCTTTCAATAAAGAACCTTCATGCTGAATTTCATTCGAATAACTTAAAAAACGGCAAAGTTTCATACTAACTTTGCACCCCCGTTTAACCCCGTAAGGGATGATTTTTGAGAAAAATATTTTACTCGTGTTTCATGCCTTTCAGTAAAGAACTTTCATGCTGAAATTCATTCGAATAACTTCAAAAACGGCAAAGTTTCATACTATCTTTGCACCCCCGTTTAACCCCCTAAGGGATGAATATTGAAAAAAATATTTCACTCATGTTTCATGCTTTTCAGTAAAGAACCTTCATGCTCAATTTCATTAGAGTAACTTCAAAAACGGCAAAGTTTCATACTAACTTTGCACCCCCGTTTTACCCCCTTAGGGGATGAATTTCCAAAAATCCTTTCTTAGCGAGCACCTACGCCCCAAAAGGAACCCCCACGCAAAATTTGAGACTCCTGGTACTTGTAGTTTCGGAGATTTCGTGATGAATCAGTCAGTGATTTTCTCTTTTATAAATATAGATACAAATTGTAAATGACAAGAAAAAGTGCCTGTGAAGGTCTAATTTCTGAAATAAACGATTTCATTTCATTTCATTTCAAAACATTGAGGGTGTGGTAAGATCATTTTTCGATACATTGATCTGTTTCGGAATTATTTACATTTATCGTGTCAATTTTCGTTTTGCACGGTGGTCGCCCCCCTCTATCTCAGAAAGTCTTATGTTTAGAAATTTGAAAAAAATCATGGTAGTAGTCCATATGCTGAACCTTCAATGAAAACTATAACGGTTAAGTAGGCTTTACTAGTTACCAAGTAATAGCCGACGAACTGATAAAATAAAATTTATTTAATGAAAACTTTCAAATGTGATAGAATTTGATATTGGACTCAACTGAAGGCAAGCAAAGCACAGCAAATACGGAACCCAACATTGTGCGTGGCCCGACACGTAGTTGCCTGGTTTTTAATATAATATAAACGAACCACACGCATTGTCTTTTCCTTTGTCTCCATCGCGCTCACAATTCCACGTGCCGACAATTATGAATTCTCAAATTACTCCAAAGCAGTATTTTTTTAAAGTAGGCTTTAACCAAATTATGTCGCAATGATATATGTAAAGAACAGATTGCCCCATTAAAAGTAGTTACCTAGTATTGTTTCAGTTTGTAGTGAAGTTCATCTCAAAAACACTTAAAAGAGTTTCAAAGCTGAAGCAAGAGCGCTCAATTTAATTAAAAGTAGTTCCTTGGATACCTGGATTGGAGTCAGTACCTGTTTCCCTTGTGCCGCATTTACTTCGGGTTGGGACGTTTAGCGCAGATCATATAAATATCTAGATAGGGTAAATGTGGTATTTTATTAAGGACTATAGATTTATTAGGGGCTATAGACTATAGATTTATGTTTATTGGTAACTTCTACTTTATAACAAGCTTTTATTAGGATTCTGATTGTCGAGTATAGCAACAATAACTATAACATCATTTTTGTCTTTTTCTGTTCATCATTTCAAAAATCACGATTTTTGCATTAAATTTATTCATACTACCTAGAATAGAATAGAATATTTTTATTTGCATAAAATATGGTTGATACAAGGTGTTAAAATAAAGAAATAAATGTTTCACATATTTTGCCAAGATATTTGGCGTGCAAAATACAAGTGTCATTAAATTATTCATAAAAAAAATATTACATATTTTTAGTATTAAAATTTAAATATTTAATTAAGTATTGTATATAAAATTTATAATGATATTAAAACAAAATTATACAAATAGAAATTATAAAGTAGGTAATAGTTCTCACAATATTGATTTATATCCATGATTTTTGCATTTTTTATTTAAATTATTAGTTATCACAATATATTGATTTGGGATTTATGAAGGAAAGGATTTTAGTAGCAATTATCTCATCGTCATCTCAGTTCTGAATGTCCTGTAGCCGTGGGCCACGTACCACGTTACAGGGGAGATCGGTATGGCGGGGCCGACCCAAGCCCGCCAACTGTGCCGCCAACTGTACCCAATAAGCTGTTTGTCTTTACTGTTGAGCTTCTCCTTTATTTATGCAGTCGTTTTCGGTTATGTGCCCATCTGGATACCACATTATGAAACATTGTACTAATTGATTATTGGTCCAACTATTGTGGATGTGAAAGTTTTTCAGCAAACATTTTGGTGTATTTGAATGATCTACAAAGTACTTAGTTCCGCAATTTAGATGGCGATCATGAAATGTTTGATGCAGATTTTTAATAATGAAAATGTTTTTTCGATCGCTTCTGTACAGCTCCTAAATTTCGCTCAGAGTGAGACATCGGCCTGGTGTCGTGAATTTTAGAGGTACGTGAATGGTTGAGGTCAAAAGATACATCTCGGCGAGGTCTATAAAATGGTGCAATATTTTTTTGGAAAAATCCAAAAACTTTTTAGAAAAATGCAAAAATGTCGAAAATAGACGCGTTTTTTAGGGTGTTTTCTCATGAAATCGTTTATATTTCGAAAACAAAAAGCGATATCGATAAAATTAAAAAAAATCCTGGGGATATTGAGTTAGGCTACATTAAAAAAAAACCGGACCTCTCTATCTCTCGGCTTTTCCTTTATTTAGCGAAATTTGTGGTAATACGCTGGAGGCTGAAATTTATTCATGTTTGAATTACCGGTTTTCGTGTCAATTTCTAAAAAATAAAAATGTGAAAAACTGATTTGTTTAATTCATTTTCAATGTACCCGAAGGTCGTGAGAGGCACGAGATATGTGGACCTTTTGTCTGACGCAGGGATTAGGAATTTGGCAAAACTGTGAAATAAATGGTTTACTTGTACCGTTTTTCTAATATATTACTCTAGGTACTGGGAATTCATTAAAATGAAGTTGTTTATACATTCTAGAAAATTTACATCAATGTCAGTAAGGTCGTAATATTTTTAAGACCTCTTTTCCAAATGTTATAAATGTCACCTTTTTATAACAGAGACGTCGAATTTACGCTCCTAAACCCTTGCAAATGCTTACCCTGCATATAAAAAAATTTGCTGGATTATAAAATTTTGTTATGTCTTCTGTTTTTAGGGTAAAAGGAATCTTTGTGATAACCATTTATGAGATAATTTTATTATTCTGTAGCAATCTTCCATTCCTGCCTAATTCCCTAAACAGCTCGTATAAGTTACTGACTACATGGGTCCTTCACGTCGCATTATATTATCTCTTTGTATCAGATTGGAAACGTCAGCACAAAAGTGTAATAACGTAAGTATGTATAATAATGTTATGTACGAACAATCTCACTGAATCCGTTAGAAATTGTTTACAGGAGCTTACACTTCTACGGAACGTTTTAAATATTAACCGAATGTTTTTCCAACAAATCGTAATATTCTTTATGATTCCATTAAAATATGAATAAAATTGGTCTTGAATAAGTAATTTAACTTATAAGATTTCGTTGACGTTTCGTGTAACTTTCTCAGTGTATTAACCACTCTAAATAATGAACTTTACCTTTGATATTTTGTTAATTTCTATTCTTGGGTCAAGAAAAATTTCATCACATTCTTATGGGATCGTGTCGTGGTAATATATAGGCAGAGTTGATAGCTTGTTATCACGTGACTTACTGACTTATTTGACCTCTTATGACGTAAACGAAAAACAACATGAGTTTTTTTATGACCACAATAAATTACACAAAAATTCACCCTTTAATTTAATTATATTATTTTTGTTTACAATTTTGTTGTAACAGAGGCAATATTGTTAATAAATAATTATTCTGCGAAAATTCTATCAACAGTGTACAGTGTGTGTGTGTGATTGATAACAAAGACTTTTATTTTCGACCTTTTCAGTACAGAATAATACTGTCCGTTTTATATTGCTAACGGACGCCTGTGGTATTGTTAAATTATTTTTCCCGACTAATAGTTTATACCTGATTTAAAAAAAATGTAAGAAACCTTTTCCAGAGAGGGCACAGCGGATAATCCGCTCAAATCGGAGCAGTACGCCTGGGGAAGGACCTTTACAGAAGATCGTGTGCTGTGTTCCTACTGTAAGGTCTCCAGAGCTCTACTTTTTACAGGATCAGCAACTTGCGAGTGATGCCCCAAATAGCTCGAACCTGCTACGGCTTCAAGATTAATACTAGTTCATTGGCTTACTGTTCGGAATTTTAGGGAAAATTGGAGCCACTAGTGAATTTATCCTTCCGTTACGAAGCAGTCAAAAAAAAAAGTTAATACATATTAAAGTCTGTATAGGATATGTATTGGATCCATACAAATAAATAGATTATGAAAGTTCTTATTTACTCGATTTGTATGTATGTTATATGTATAACCCAAAATATACATATTTAGAAAGAGAGAGGCTGACTGATAAAATGATATCAGTGCATACCAACTCCAATGAATTAACATTTAACGTAACATTTAAATTTCTATGGAAACGCAAATAAGGCTATGCAGATATAGGAATTTCGTCATGTTATTTACCATAATAGGGTTATTATTGGAGGTTGGGCAATAATTGAATTAAACATTCAAATTAATTTACATTTATTTGTCAATTTAAATTAGAGCATTATTTATTGCTAGTCATTCTTTCACAGAATATGGGAGTGAAGCAGCATTTCTTTTCACCTTTCTTCCCGTTGAAGGTCGTTTTCGACAACGGCTCAGGAATTTGCCAGGTGTCACTGTGTTCCATGGGCAGCAGGAATCACTTACCATCAGGTGATTTTCTCTCTTTCATAAATAGTTTAGAAATGCATTCCATAGACAAAAAAGTCTTAGTAGTTCATCCAAAGGAACTTGTAAAGGGACTTCTGGGAATAAAGGCATAACCACGTTTGTTGTAAATGATGGAGATTTATGTGGGACACGCTCCTATACAGTATTGATGTCTGTTTATCACCCTTAGGCGGTGGTGATAAACAAGATGAGATTTTCGATATCCTGCCTGTTAGTATACAACCTGCCTCGACCTATTGGTCGCGGTTTCCATCCCCTCACTTCAATGTAAACATTTGTGTTCATAAACACATTTGTTTGTATTGTTTTGGGTGTTTTCTACGTATTCCGAGGGGATGTATTTAGAGAGATAATTTAATAATGAAATATTTTTTGTTTTATACATATTAGATAACAACAGTAGGCCACGTGTACTGCAAAATCTATACAAATATTATAAAGAGGAAAGATTTGATTGTTTGTTTGCATTGAATTTCAAAAATTGTTTTACCAGTAGAAAGCTCCATTATCAGGGAGTGACATAGGCTATAGCCAATGTGGTTCCCACGGGAACGGGTCCGGAACTTCACGCGGACAAAGTCGCGGACAAAAAAGCTAGTTAATAATAAGCATGAAATGGCAAGCGCCCTACAGCGTAATAAAAAATAAGCATTGAGCCCACCAGCTTGTATGGCCTGCTAAACTTGTCATAGATTTTTCATCGCAGCCTGCACAACATTGCAAAAGTTGCGGTCGCCGGCAGACCGCACGGCCTGCTGCACTGAAAAAATCTAAATAAGAGTGACAGTGGGAGGGTTAATTTTAATCTAGATGGCGCTGTGAAAAAAAACCCATTAGCCGTCCTCATGTAATCAGTTGTTTAGCAATAATTGTGTGCAATTTAACCTAGATACAATATCTTCGTCAATATAATAATAAGGCACCAGAGTTAATACACCTAGTTAACACTGTTCGTCCTATTGTAATGAGTTTTTGCCCTTCCCTGATGCTACGCGCTTGAAATGAACCCTAAATTAATAAAAAGTCCATATCTATGTCTATGAGAAGAAAATTAATTATGCCGCGACACAAACGAACATTTTAAGTTTAATTTCATAAACGAGACATGAAAATTAATGACTTCGGAAGTTTCTCAGTAAAACCTAGTTGTATTGCGTCGGGGTTTATACAATGCAACCCGTGGTGCACTAACATTGTCGTTTAACCGTAAACCAGGGTTCCGCAAAAGCGTTTAATGGTATTTTATGGGCCATTGCAAACCTCGGCACGGTTTATACGGCACTTGCCTTGTCAGGCGCATTTTATAGCTTTTCAAATAATCACTGTTTCCAATACATACAGACGATTAAGTAATAACATTTCTAGATAGTTTTTTTAACAACAAAACGTAGGTGGCAACAAAGCTAGCCTTGACTACCACAATATCAGCGACAATGATAAACATGACACATAGACACGCGTCTACATATATTCCAAAGTCTGAAAACCAAATCAATAAGTTAGTGATCTAACTCTGTATCTGAATAGTCGGAAAGGAAAGAAATGTGCTGGCTGAAAATATTTAAATAAGTGACTTAAAAAAAACGAAAACCTTTAGATCATTAAATATTTTTATCAAGTGATAAATAAATAATTTGATAACAGGTAGGTATCTCAGGAATTACAATGATATACCTACCTACACCTACTTTATTATGTTAAGTACAGATTATAATTTAAGCAAATCTATAAAGTCATAAAATATAATTAAAGCAAAAGAAATATCTGTATTGATGTTTCACGTTTCACTAAAACGAGAAAAGTAATACGAAATTGCACTAGCAACGATAATCATTAAGAATTCCATTAGAAATCCACATGACCTCACCGTTTTTCAAATTGCACCGAAATAAATTTATCGTTTGAGTAGATAACGAAAAAAAAATCTAAAACAAATTGGTCGTAGACAAGCAAATTACAGTGGCGGCGAAAAAGGTTGCGAACCATCTGGAAAACATCTCGTTTGCCAAGTAAAAAAAGACTGGCACAAAATTATATTTGAGTAAAAATAAAAAACCGGGCAAGTACGTGTCGGACCACGCACAGTGTAGGATTCCGTATTTACTGTGCTTTGCTTGCCTTCAGTTGAGTCTAATATCAAATTCTATCACATTTGTAAGTTTTCATCAAAGAAATTTTATTTTATAAGTTCGTCGGCTATTACTCGGTAACTAGTAGAGCCTACTTAACCGTTATAGTTTTAATTGAAGGTTCAGCATATGTACTACTACCATGATTTTTTTTAAATTTCTAAACGTAAGACTTTCGGATAATGAGGGGGAGGGAACCGTGCAAAACGAAAATTGACACGATAAATGTAATTTCATTTAAACGAATTCCGAAACGGATCATTTTATCGAAAAATGATCTTTCCTCACCGTGAATGTTTTGAAAAGACCTATCTAACGATACCCCACAACACATTCCCCTTTACATGTAGGGGAAAAACATTTTTATTTTTTTATTTTGTTCCAGCAGATTGTTACCATTGTTAATATGGTGTGTATACTTATACCAAATTACAGCTTTCTAGCATTAAGCGTCTAGGCGCTAGACCGCGGACAGACGGATGGACGGACATGGCAAAACTATAAGGGTTCCTTGTTGTTGACTACGGAACCCTAAAAAGGTGTTCTACCAGTATTTTTTTTTAACATACCTACTTCGGTCCTGCTTCAGTTGTGTGTTATGGCATTGCGTTGCAATGCAACACGTTGCTGATCCTGTCGTATCGGCGCTCGCCATATGATATCAGCTGTTATGTCAGATCGCTTTTCGTCACAAGTACCAACTCTCCACAACGGAAATAATAATGTATGAATTTAATAATATTACAAACCTTTTACTAGGCTTAAACACTTGCCGTAACACCACAATCATGACAGGAGTATGTTTTCACCTCATTCTTTAGAAATACAGACTAGTACCAACAGTCTTTCTATCTGCTCTACTTATACAAGTTTACATATCCAAGATAATAAGATTAGATATATAACCTTACATATGTATTTATTATGTGAAACAAACGTTTTCAATTTTTATTTTATATAGGAACGATTCCCAGAGTATAGATGTCTGAATTAGTTGCCATTGATATATCTATCTACTCTATTCTGCCAAATTCAAATTCAAATTCAAAACTTTTATTCAGAGAATAGGTTTTCACAAACACGTTCTCTTGTCAGAGTTTACAGTAATAAATGATTTGTATAAATTAATCTACTCTATAAACTACTACCATTTCGGCAACCAAAGCAAAATGACCACTGGTAAAAAGAAATGGCGAAAGAAAACCAGTTACGGCCTTTTTTGTCATTTAAAAATATATCGTACTTTTCTTTTTTCTTTTCTTTTTCAACATAAAATTTAAAACTAGGTACCTACATACACAGCCAAACAGCTGTGTTCCTATAATTGCATTCAGCTTTGAAATTACTTGAAGTGAGTTACCAAATGATATTTACCCGCGAAAAATATTGTCAATAAGTCGATAAATTCCTTTCCTGTCAAATATGCGGGCTCGAACACGATTTGTGATTGATTTCCGGTCGCATACATTTTCAAGCCAGGTGTAAAAATAAGCTCATACAAATACAGATATAGTTTCAGTAATCTGATTCACTGTAACCTGTTGGAAGGTCGTTTTATTTTATTTTTTTACGACCTAATAACACGCGCCATCTGGCTGATACAAATTCTGAAGAGCAAACTTGCTTGTGACATTGTTTATCAAGAGAATAGGCCTGATGAAATAAAAATTATTTATCAAAACATAGGAAATAAAACAAGTATATAATTATAACATTATACAAGCGAGACTAATTTTTATAAGGAAGGTTCATATAAAAGGTAAAAAATGTAAGAAATTTTCTAAGACAATTTTCCCCTTGCGATCTAAAAGGAAAACATTCCTAGTCAATTTCCCCATTTTCTTTGAAACGTTATGAAATAAATTCTAAGAATGAGTTTCTAACATTTGTTTTATAAAATCTCTTAATAGGTATAGGTATAACTTATGTCTCCGACTCCATTTGCATAAATCTTTCCGAACCTGAATTTTTTTTCGCTTAGATCAGTTACATTTACTATAATTTTACCTATAAAAGATGTTGTCTAATTTGTTGTTTGTAGTTGATAAAAAAATAGGTAAAAGAAATCGATGTGTAACCATAGTTCAAAAAAATTACATGTCACGATGGTGAGCTCGCGGTCTCATTATGTAAATTTTTCTCAACGCACAATTGTGACTTAGAAGATATAGATGGTATAAATTTATCATTATTTCCGTACACATCGACACGTTTTTGATGTTTAAAAGTGTAAATAAAATTAGTTAGCTCTTAACCTAAAAGGTGAATCCCTCTAAGATGGAAGTGAAAAAACAACTCCAGAAACAGGTCAAGAGTTATAAGACCCTCTATACGACATTTATAAGGTAAGATATGTTATTTGTGCTATATTTACGACGTAATGCCGGCGGTAGATTTCCGCCCCGTGCAGAACCGGAAACTGACGGAGCGGAGTGTATCCGGGGCGTCAGCTTGTTTGCTACCTCCTTATCTCGCGAAGTGCACATTTTTGTGTTATGTAATATATTTATTCTTAACAAACAAGAATATTTATTGTAACATAATTAAGCACGGGTATACTTAACAGGGGTTACGAAATTCTATTTCTGGACTGTTTATTGTAAATACTGTGTTGTTTGTCGCTCACAAAACAAAAAAAAAATTGTAATTATATAATAGTGTGTGGCTACGTATTTAATATTTTAATTTTGAAGCAAATATTATTTAAAAATTGTGCTATGTATCACTCAACTAACTTTATTAATAATCGAGTGTTTCTCATTGTAAGTTAATAATTGTCAAAGTCAAATATTTTTACTCAAATATGCCAAATAAGCTCTTAACATTCGAATCACAACTTTTTCCTTCCACCATTTCAGACGGCAGATTTGTGCTAAGAAGAACTGGCAAGAAACTTAGTACTTTCTCTTTTAAAATGGTATTAATAAGTTACAATTACAATGATAGAAAAAAAAAGTATTCTACATTCTGTTTTAAGAAATAATTGCCTTAAACAAACCGTAAATATAAATATATTCAAACAAAACAAACAGCCATGTTCGTGCACACAAAATTTCATTAACAGAATTCTAATTTTTTGCTAGTGTTCGACCACTCTCTTGTTATGATTATCCTGATGGCCAGCTTTGGCTCGAACTATAAATATACATAATCAATGATCAGATTGTTAAGAGAAATAACTGATTAAGGAATGAATAAGGTAGTTATCGTGTTTACCAACGAGGAAGCCGGCTTAAGCGGCCAGAAACAGTGATAACTGCAGTTACACTCAAATCCTGCTAATGTACAGTATGCAAATACATGAATGTTGGTTTAATAATGCAAAGTTGAGTAAAATTGTTCAACGAGTTTGAATTATTTTGAATAACGTATGCTGCTGCTAATGTATAGAAGACTAGTAGGTACTATTCATTCCAACTCTAAGAGGGAATGAGAAAAGCAGACAAGTTCAGAAGCAGAGTAGTGTCCAACTCCATAGTAAAATAAAACTTTGGAATTTGATATTATGATTGTGTCTGAACTTGTCTGCTTAATTTTATTCACTCTCAAAGTTAAAACAGATAGTATATTCAGGATCTTTATTTTCCCGGAAAATGTTTGTGACTAATAAAATTGTGACCAATGTTTTGTCATATAACGCTAAAACGGCCTAACGACATTATGTGTTGGGCCTATGTTACCGGCACCTAGATTATATGCAGTTCTTGGGGGATACCAATTAAAGTATTTGAAAACGGTATCCATCCGCTTGATCGAAGTCACTATAGTGCGCTAAAAACTTAATTAAGAAAACAAGAATAAAAGCTCGCACTTGAATATTTAATATTTAAACATTCTTGTAATATAATTAGAGACTTTAATATTGAATAATACCTTTTTACTCATTAAACAGTTTTCCGGAAAGGCTTTGAGATTGTTAACCCTCCTTGAGAACTCCGTCATGAATTCATGATCAAGTAAACTTTTTACAGGACCCACCAAAATATAAATAACATTTGCTCTGTACCCTTTTCGGCTGTCTTGTTTAGATAAACTTCAATAAAAATGTGTGACGAGACCGTGATAAATTTGTTATCGTACACATATTACCGAAGGTTGTCGTTTTGACATTGTTGTTTTGTTTCATATTGTGATATTAGAAAAACTAAACCTTCTATTTCTTAAACGTTTTATTGTTTACAAGTACGAAATCCGATTGTGAAAATTCTTTCACAAATGAAATTCATATTAAAAATTCAGTGTACTTCTAAATAATTGACTAAATAAGCGTTAATTAAATCTTGGCTTGAGTAAATGTCTATGTATAATGTGTTATAATCATATTATGTTACTGTTAGTAAGCGTCATGCGTGGTAAATATTGATAATCGATGAAGAACGAAGTAGGTAGTAAGTGAATGATAAAGAGTCAGTGCGATTTCATTCGCACAGATTCCGCAGTTCGCTTCACGAGCATCACGTATACCCGATAAATTGATTCGGGTGCACAGATGGGCCGCGACTCGTACACGACCAAACATTTCCATCCGAACACTATTTTGACATTATTATTTTCAACTTAAAAATGATATCGTAGAGAGAAATAAAAAGTAACGTACCTATATTATTTTTAAAGAAAATTGGTGGGATTCACCACTATTAACCTACCTAAGTGTTTTGTATTAAATTTGTGTAACCTTCCCGGTAGCCCAGCAGTAAAAGCACTCGGGAGGATATCGAGAGGATGTGGGTTCGAATCCCACCTGGGGCCGGAGGTGAAATTTTTCTATAAATGAAAAAATATATAAATAAGAATGGCTAGTTGCGTAATAACTATAAAAAACAATCATACAATACGTACATACATAGAGACACATAGCTTCACATTTGAGCTGCTCTGAGAGGGTAGACAGAAGTCAAAGAGCAGTGTACTCATACCATAAAGTTGGGGATGCTTTTAGAGAATATTCATTGCTAATTTATCAATTATGAAAAATAAAATAAAAACAGTGAAAAGTAGATCTAGTAGAAGAAAATTTGAATATAACATTAACAAGTCTTTATTGTATTGATCCCCGCCACTTTAACGTACGTAGAGGTTACTTATATCTCAAAAATATATTTGATTCAGGAAGTAAAACTTTTTTTCATTACGTAGCAGTTTTTCATGTTATTACACAAAAAAAACATTCAAGATTTTGTAAGGCATAACTATAGTTAATTGAAATAGTAGTAGGTTATTATTACTCGCGAATTATGTTTTATTAAAATGTAATTTTGTTTTAACTACGCGTAAATTAATATTAATATGAATTTGGTTGGAATTCAGAATTCTAATTACGATACTAAAGCAAACACGTGAGTCTGAGATAAATTTATAACGTCATTGACACGTAAAAATGGTAAATTGCATGTTAGAGGTTCTAGAGAAGTTTCTAAAAGGGCCCCCTAAGTATCTATCTTGGCCATTCAAACATCAATCTCGCCAGGTTTGATTTCAATCGCATCCGCTAAGAGACCCTCAAAGCACTCTTTGTTTCTCAAGTAAACAATGACATGTCGAAACTATGCCTTTAAATCGATAACTTCACTAAACCTAATCGGTTTTTTAAGAGTCCGATAGTTTCTATGCGATGACTAGACAGAATCGTAACTCGGGTAGCGATCGAGCTACTCGGCCAGTGATGGATGATGGGACATCCTTCCAAGTCGGCTTAGAACTCATTGAGGCGGGGATTATGTCGGGACGTTGACGAATTACTACCACTCCACACACAGATATCTATTGAATCGATTTAAAACTTCGGCCACTGACCAGTCGGGAACGATTTGTCGGGGGATCTTTACGGATTTCGATTTTGAACTTTAAAACTATTGTTTAAGGATGAAAGTAGGTAACACGACTTTTAATTTATAAAATGTATTGCAAGGTTTCCCGGGTGTAAGAAAAATTTATTGCATATCGATATGGTGTAAGGTGGAAACGTAGGTGTAATGGAATTGACTCATGTTTGTTCTTAAGTCGATGCTGCAAGGTTTAGAATTTAATGCACACGTCAACAATTTATGACCGCTGACTGTATGTATATATTACAGCTAAAGTGATTAAATTGCTATTATACATAATAACTGGTCATTATATATAATTACCAAATTGTCTAGACAATGTGATAAATTAATCACTTTGTCCGGACATTATTCATAACAGCAGCGGGTCAAGTTAGCCAAAGTAACAAAACGCAGGATTCGTTTGATCGCGTTTTGTTACTTTGCTAAATTGACCCGCTGCTGTTATGAATAATGTCCGGACAAAGAGATTAATTTACTTGTTTTATTACTTTAACCAAATCGTCGAAGATATTATATAGTTAATGTGATTAATCCAGTGTCATTTATCACTTTGTCTAAAATGAGTAAACATTATAAATAATGGCTGGATAGTATATATAATATCCGGATATAATATTACTTTGGCTGTAGCATATATATTGGTCGGTTTGATTTAATGGTGAGCTCTATATTATGATAAAATTAATATTTTACTTCGATATACAATTAAAAATAGAGACAATTAATAAGAATAATGTCGCTTACTGGCGGACAGCAGCAGGAACTTTAACTTCTAGTAGTAATAGAACTTAGCTTTACTTACTTTTATTATCGTTTGGAAGCTTCGGTAGTTGAAAACAAAACTAACCAAAGCAACATTTTGTAAATTAAGTTTAAAATATAATTCATGCTTATTCTTAATGGGCCCTTCATTATAGTTATTCAAGATTGAGAGCGGGCGCCGAAGCGACCCAGAATTAAATTTCATTTTGGGGTTTATAAATTTATGCGAATTGTAGTCTAGCAAATGTTGAAAGTTTCGTCTCGTTTCAACCTAAAGGCGAGAAGTTTGCAACAAAACAAAATTACAATAGCGAGACTTTATTGCTACTGGTCCTCGGGGGCCAGGGGCGCGGCGATCAAAATACAAATGGGGTTTTCACTTTAGTCCACATTCGAAGCTTTACTGAAATCCGCGTATTGATAATTTATTGCTATCACGACCTTTTTATACATGACAGTGTTAAGGTCAATGGGGTTATTTAGAACGTAGTATGAAATAGAAGTAAACATTAGAGTTTTTAATGGTCTCGCAGTGAAATATAGGAGAAAACTTACACTTAAGGTTTTAATATTCATACACATATTCATAATAATTTATGTTAATTTTAAAAGGCATTTATGAGTAGCATGACAGATCAATTACAAAAGACACTTTAACGAACGATATGAGAAAAGACATGAAAGATAAATTATTAGAAAAACAGGTGCTAGAGTTATTATTAGCATAAACCTGATGCTTACCATCAGGCGGGCTGTTTGCTTGTTTGCCACCTTAGTTGTATCAAAAAATGCGTAAATTGTAATGACTACCTAATATGTAGTAATTTTCGGACGGTGAAATGCATATTGCGCACTTTTTTAGTGAAAATTTTAATGCATATTTTGTTGTATTTTATGGTATTATCATGTTAAATAAATAAATGTTTCTAATAGTGCATAAAATCTGATGTCTAATAGTAATGTATATGTACATTATTTCATTGCGATAAACTACTTCAGAAATAAGCCAGACGATCTATAATGCGAGGGCTGGATTATAGTTCTTGAGACCGGCCTCGTCATGCTCGCGACCGTGAAAGATTGAATGCCTCGAAGAAAAAAGATTTTTATTTTGTATGAAAAGCTAACACTATAAAAGATTTATATTATTCGGACTAAAATTGTGGGTTTTTGTATGACTGAATCTTTATTTACTAGAATGAAAGCGAATAAAGTTTTTAAAACTTATTCAATATCGACGTGTTTATTCACAAAATAAAATTTTGCAAATTCAAAAAAATATTTGTCTTTACAACTAGCCTACGCCTAACTTTGAACTTTAGGTAAGGTATTACTTAAATGTTTTTGGTGTGGGTTGACCGTGACCTTTGAATTAAGTTTCTGTAGACCATGTTTAACAAGTCATCAAACGTCGATGTGGACTCGAGAAGTTAAATTGATCTAATTGATAGTAATATAACAAACAAACTGACTTCCTCACAATTTCGACTGCATAACGCGATGCTTTATAGCCTTCCTGGATAAATAGGCTATCCAACACAGAAATTATTTTGTAATTCCTACGAATAGTTCCATAATATTAGAATACTCAAACAAACAAACACAGCTAAAAAAAATATACACATGAAAATCTCCTTCCGGAACTTAATGTTGAATTCTCTTAATGTTGAATCTCAAAATGTTGAATTCTCAAAATGTTGAATCTCAAAATGTTGAATTTCGGGTATTAAAACAATGGTGAAATGCCCGTGGTCCACCCAAGTGTACCACGCAGGTGGACCACGACCCAGTAGCAAACAACATGCAACAAAACTAAAATTAAACTATGTAAAAGAGAATGACAGACAGATACGTTTAGGATTTGAATTTGGTACATTATTATAACCTAGCGAAGGATAGCAATTACTTACTTAATTAATTTTATTTATTTTTGTATAAAACACGAATGCTTTTACTTATATTCACATAGCAACAAAACTTCGCTCAGTTATTATGCATCGCGTGCAAAAGTAACAAGGAAAAGAACTCTGGCATAAAAAATGAGAAATATTAAATTCCATGCCAAAACTATAAACACTATCAGGCTGTGTTATGTAAAGTGGAACACATAAACATGAAGGCTGCACTGGGTTGCCTTGCAGCGCAGTAATATAGGGCGCCATGAATCAAATAGTAGGAGGACGGATTCGCACAAGGTCCCAAGCTAGGGAACGACAAGACTGCGAGAAGGCTTTTACGGTGAGGTGCTTGTGATACATTTTAAATCTGACACTGTAATTGTGAAATTAGGGCAGAACGCAAGAGCCACGCACAGTGTAGGCACAGAGCAATTGGCGTAGGGACTCATATTTTCTTCGCTTTGCTTGCTTGCAAATGAGTGCATTGTCATAAATGAATTATTTTGTAAGTTCCACGACTATTACTTCGTAACTTAGCCGTGGTAGCTTTTCTTTTAAATTCACTTCTATGATTTTATGGTTTACGTACACACACAGTACCTAATTACTTTAGGGTGCGTTCTTGCACCTATTATCTAAAACCTCGTTTACATTCAGCCGAAGTGAGCAGGGAAGTGGGCAGGTGTGTAAACACGATACTTCTCATGCCAATGCCATTGCCATTCGCGCTGCCCGGCGCTCCCGAAAAGAGCGGTTTTTTGTGCGGCAGTCAAAGGACTGGCAGCGCAAGCGGATTGCAGTATTTGCTCGCGCGTAAAGCGAAAATCGCTCGCGAATGTTCGCCAGGCTCATTCTCACCTCATGGAATTCGTTTGTCTGTTATTTTCCTTAAAAAAAACTGTCTACTAATGGCATGAAGCATAAGGATTAAGGTTCCGGTTAGAATATTGTTTACGTATCCTCTGTATGTTTAATTCATGGTCATCTGGAAAATAGTGTTGAAATTAACTAAATGCGGTAAATATACCGAGCTAGTTTTATGGTGTAAGTACATTGTCGTGACACGTAAAATTTGTGTGGTAATACGTAGATCCTTTAATTGTAATCTCTGTATTTTGCGAGTATGCTATTATGTGCATAATGTTCCTATTTGGGTTATGTTTAATTTATTTAATACTTAGAATATCACTTTTTTTTTAATGCCACAAAGGTGGCGAGCAAGCATACGGCCCGCCTGATGGTAAGCATCACCGTAGCATATAGACGCTTGCAATACCGAGGGTATCACTCACGCGTTGCCTACCCTCCCAACTTTCCTAACCCCCCCAGGTGGAGCTCTGGAGACCTTACTCACCGTAGGAACACAACATGGAAGAGACCAATGCTATTGCATCACTATCACTGCCGCATTGTGGATTTCGTTCGTACCAATATTAAACCATTGGATTGGAACACCAAGTACTAAGAACTTGTTGTTTATCCGTCAAACTGTAGCGGATTCTGTTTCATGAAAAACTTTTTTATCGCCATTGAGTATTGTATCATGACAGAAAACGATTTTTTTAAATATAAAAGTGACTTTTTTTTAACACAAAAACCACACGCAATCGAAAAATATATTTTTCCATTAAATGTAAGTAAGTATAGATAATACAACAATTTACCTTAATAATATGTTTTTTGCTAAAATGCAAGAATGGTTAGAACCATTAGGATGATTTGAAGCATTTTGGATAATCACCACATTAAGATAAGTGACTGAAATAACAATACAGAGTAAAACCATCTGGATTGTGCCAACAGGTGGGTCGGTAATAGATATAAATTGACGGCTTTTGGTAATAAAGCAGACACCGCAGAAATTTCAGAATATAACTGTAGGTACATTATTCTATATTGTCTTAATAATATAGATGTAAATGAATGTAATCAATCATGAATTTTCAGTATTTTTTTTCAAAAATTTCTGAAATAAAAAAATAAATCATAAGTTTATAAATAAACCAGTTGCAGGTCATGGTGTTAAAAAAAAACACGAATTCTGAAGCGCTCAATCGGAAACACGGCGAACTAAAATTCTCTGATTTTCCTTTTCAGTTTTCTATTCGTTCATGGCATAAAATAAGCTGTAATAACCTGAAATCCCTGTATCGTTCCTTCTAATATAGATTCTAGTAGAGTTTATTCTTAGGACGCAGTCATAACGCCTTATTGCCGCCAGTTTACGATGCAATACGCAACGTCGTTGGCGCACTTTGCTTGTAATTGAATTGCAGGCGCTTGCTCTAAATGTGGATTTGCCGCACTCCCGGCTTCACACTGAGAACAAAACCAACCATTTCAACAAAGTATTTAATACGATTCGTAAGTTTTCGCATTTTCGCTTTCAGAATTTTTGCTTTTACTACAAATATTTTGAGATTTAAACTAGGATTGTTAATAGAAAAACAGTGTAGTCTTTTTAAATGGAATATACTCACAAATGACGCTAAAATTATTTCTTAAATTAAATAGAAAGATTTTTTACTAATTATGTCGAGTCAATTCGATCTTACCTGCGCCTTGCCGACTCTGTAAAAATCTTTTGATGCCCCTTTACTAATTACATAATAAATTATACATAATGATCTTAGAATAATATTATGAAGACAAAATAATTACTTTTTTACATTAACTACCATATTTCTTTAATCTACATTGAAATTTAAGCCAAGAGCGCAAAGCTAGGGAAAATTTAACAATTAATAATGTTTTAACAGAAAATCTTTTGTTTTCTTTTAATTTTATCTTAATCAATGTTTTTCAACGAAAAGCCGGGAATGTTCACAAAAATACTTGTTTAAACAATTCTTGTTTGCCTGTAGCGATAGGTCGCTCCACCCTCAAAGATAATACGCGCAATTTCTGTGGGTGTACAGTGAAATGTGCACCAAAACGAAAATTGTTTTCGAACGATACACGTTGCAGGTAATGTATATTTCCAAATTTCTCTATGCTTTAGTAAAACAGTAATGGATGAGTAACAAGTCACAGATGAGTTGGCTTTCAATTCCGTAAATGTTTCTTTGTAGACCCCCAGGATCTGTTTGCAAGAAACATTCTATTGTTTGTAAAACCGTTTCTCTTTTTTTTCCGTTTCATCCTGTCGTCTTGATATTAATAACGTTATTTGACGATTATGTTTTCATTTGCTTTGTGTAAAAAGGTAAGTAAATATTGTCTTTTGTGATTAAGAATATCTGTCTTTTGTAGGAATAGTATCTCTCGAAAGACAAAAGATAATAATGACAACAAAAAATGTAGCGAAAAGAAAATAATATAAGAAAAACAATAATGTTTTTCTTATATTATTTTCTTGTAAAAAAATCTATTGTTATGCTCTATTTACTGGACTATTGATTATGTACCTACAGTTGATAAGAAAGTATGTATTAAAACTGAAATTATTGTGTTATGACTTTTATTTGAGATATATAGGTCCCTAATTAACTTATTTTTTTCTAAACCAAGCTCCGATCCACTGGTTATAAGTACATATACATATGTGTGTATACTTAATGTGTATATACCTAAGTTATTATATGTGTATATACTTAAGTTACTTTAGAATGTTTATCTCACACTCAAAATAACAGAACATCGTTATACATACATTTTGAACACAGTTTTGAAGTTTTTTTTTCTGATGTAGAGTTGGGTTTTTATAAACAGCAAATTCTGAACCTGGCTATATCCTTGAAAGTTTATATAATAAAGCAAATGGTACAAAGTATGATATTATCGTTAAGAAAGTGGGTCAGAAACGGTCGTGGTGGTCGCGGTCCAGTGGCGCCCCCTTTCAGCCCAGTTAGTCATTTGCGGTGCACGTAAACCGCCGTGTTACCTTGTGTAAACCACAATATAAATGGTAATAGCAGTACGGCAAAGTGTTTTTTACGTCAATTCCAATGACAATGAGAACAACTATTGACTAAAAGGGACTCACCTAGCCTTGGATGCTCAATTTTGATTTAGTATACTTTATTAAACCAAGTCTACTCGAGCCGACTGGTATTGCAAGAGACGATGGCAAGAGACCGGACGGTATGAGTTTGATTCCATGGAATATGGGCCGGGTGCTGGTATGGGATGCAACCTGTTCAGACACACTGGCCCCTTCCCATCTACATGGAACAACAAGAGCTGGTGCGGCTTGTGAAGCGGCTGAAAAAGCTAAAGCTTGTAAATACAGGGGTCTAGGCTCCGAATATGATTTTATCTCATTCGGTGTCGAGACCCTTGGTCCGTGGGGTCCTTGTGCTATAAGACATTTTAAGGAAATTGCAAAAAGGTTAGTCGACATCACAGGAGACCGGAGAGCTGGCAGCTACCTCGGACAAAGAATTAGTCTAGCTATTCAAAGGGGGAACGCTGCCAGTATCTTCGGAACCTTGCCTAAAGGGACTCCTTTTTAACCGACTTCATAATAATATATTTTAGTTATTTTATTTTATTTTTTAAGGTTTTTAGTATTAGGTTTATTATAATTTGTTTATAATAATATGTTTGTTTTTAACTTTATTAAACTGACATGTCTATACATTGGCTTGGCGGGTACTGCTAGCTACGCTACGTAAACAGGCTTGGCATACCTACTGATCAAACCAAAATAGTAGGAGTCTTCTTGTAGCGACATAACGTAAAATTTCTTTGACGAAAACGTACAAATGTTATCGAATATGGCATTGTACTCATCTGCAAGCAAGTAATGCGTAGCCAATACGGTACCCTACATTGTGCGTGGCCCGACACGCACTTGCCCGGTTTTTCTTTATTATGTTTCAGAAATGTTCACAAAACAATTTGTGTCAATATTCTATTAGATGGACCTATTATGTCATTACCAGTTGGGGATATTGAAATTACACACTATACAAATTTTTCTATTAGACATCAGAATATCACTGATACAATAATAATGATGGTTTATTCTCCGCGCAGTCTCTATGTTCAATCGCCACGATTTGCATAGAGACAATGTGTACAATGTCCATACTGTTAACCCTTCTACTGTTCCCAGTTCGGCATTAGGCACCCGTAAACCGCGACTACCTCATCTAAACACTGCTTTGTGCTACCTGTTTGCTCTCCTGGGATACTGGGAACCAATAATGTAGCTTTAAACTACTTTGAGTAGGAATCGTATTGGGTACAAATGGGGAACATATGTATACTTTGTAGCTTTGATTGTGAATAAAATATACGTTGTTTTAAAAGCAATTCTGAATTGTGGCTAAAAATTATTTTTTTGTATCTTTAACAGAGATTTTATATTTATATGTATTTATAAAACCTCGGTGATTTTAATGGTTAAAATTATTGATCATTAATATTTCAAATGTGCAGTCAATTAAGAAATGTGTATTTCTAATTTAGATATTTAAAGACCTAAAGATTAAAAGGCTGACTCGCGCTGATGTTTATCGAAGTTCTAAACTGACATTTATTACTTAGTACACAACTAAATCTATTTTCAATTGTTTAACAAAAATATTTTTAAACAAAACATTGTATGAAATCTGATTTCCATATTTCTTTTTGTATCTATTTTAAGAGAAAAGAAGTGCTGAACAACTTTTGTACTGTAACGAAATTGTGAGCGACCTCTAATTGGTCGTAAATTGCTTGATGGGCCTTGCAGTTGCAATGTCGACAGTTGGACTCCAGTAATTGTATAATAACGTTGCATTGATGACCTGTTGATAGTATTTATTTACGAGCATGTGTTGAGTGATTATCTCGTAAACGATTTAATAAGTAGAAAATGTATCTAAATGACAGTGTCCATCAATGAAAAAAGCGTCGAGATACAAGTACCTACTTATTCTCGTTGGATAATAATTTATTAAAACACCATTCGTAAGTTTGGGTTGACAAAAGTAGTATGGCAGCGCATTTTAAACTATACAAAAATGTCTCTTATTATTTTTTGCACAAATTGTTCAAAATTAATGACAGAGGGTTACTGACGTAAAATTAAAAGGTTTCTCAAACTATCAAAACTGTATTATTAACAAAACATGAGTCAAGTTTCGTCATAGAATATCTTAACTGAGAATTAAACAAACCTCAGCCGTACTACTATGACAGGCCCGATAGTCGAGTGGCTACAATGGTCACTTTATACCAAAGGCCGCGGGTTCGAATCCTGCGCAAGGTAAACATTTGTGTGCATGAACATGTCTGTTTGCCTTGGTCTGGGTGTTTTCTATGAATATTATGTATTTATTTACAAAAAAAAAGTATTTAAGTTTATCAGCAATCTAGTACCCATAGTACAAGCTTAGTTGCTTAGTTTGGGACTAGATGGCGTTGTGTGATTCGTCCAAGAATATTTATTTATTATATATTCTGTGCCTCAGCAAAAAAAAAAATTTCTCCTATTACTCGTATCAATCCGAGGAGCTATTAAGCTTACCATCTACTCGTTAGACCATCGATTATCGCGAGAGGTTATACCTTAGTTATTGGAATAGATAAAGAATTGATGAGCGATCCTTTCAGCAATAAGGAAAAGGCCCCTCGTATCTGTAACTAGCACTAAATTGGTAGATTAATTTATTTTCTCCCTAATCAAACGACGGAGAGGGTCCTATAATAAACCAATTTGCCACCCTTCTTTTTGTATTCTACAGGAATAAAAAAGATTACGCGAACATGATGGTCGATTTGATAAAATTCGAAATTAGAATTTTATTTAGGTGTTTACTTATCAATTGAATACATAAATCAAATTGAAAAAGGTTTTATTTTCGTTTTCATTTTTATTTTTCAACTCAAACCGGTTTTGTCACTGTCATTCTTGAGAATTATTAAATGAAGTGCAAAAGTGACAAAGCAAGCTTCAGTCAAACCGTGGCCGATCTTTGTTTGTTAATAAGGCGTGCCATCTCTTGATTACGTAACAAATATGTTCGTTCTCCTACACTGATCAAAACGTAGACGAATCACCCTTTTGAGATAAAAAATAAACAGCTATATGAAAGGCACTTCTAAAAACTGAGGTATTAACTAGGCGTATTGGCGAACTACGCGTCTGGGCCATCCCCTTTCATCTGGTAACGGATGGGGGTGTATTAGAGTCGGTACAAAACATCCGATAGTGTTCTTTGCGCGTACAGAAGAAGCTAATTTTGCTTAAGTGGGCTACTCGCAGCGTACGCGCCAGGGGCGGCCCTACCTTGCTGTTTAACTGCAACGAGACGATAAAATGCCGTTTCGTGTTGCATACGGAAGCTGCTTTTTATAGGATGGTACACAAACTCGCCTTATTTGTTTGGAAATGCAAATATCCATATCAGCTTATTTGATCTTTACGTGTGTGGTACAAAAAAATAACTTCAGATTTTATGATGTACATAATTTAAATATTTAAATATAGAAGAAGAATAATTTAAATTGATAAAATACAGGGACAGTAAAAAGTAGGCAGACCGTTGATATTTTTCTATTTTATGAACGATTGGACAAAGTTAACAACAGTCACTGTCAAACTGAGAACGAGAAAAAAAGACAGCTTGAGATTTAATGTAGAATTGTTTGTACAACTCAACAAATAAATACATAGGTACATGATTTTTTGTATTATTTATTACAGATTTTACGTAATAATAACTAGTAACAAATGGTATCATCGTAAACGTCAAGCTCAATTTGATAATATGACGTAAAGAATCCATCATCTTATTGTTCACCAGATAAAATGTTTCAGGAGTAAGTCGTTTCATTGTCTCCGAGCGGCATTTTATCGGCCTTAACACTTGAGCTGCCAGTGATGATGTGCATTGTTTATAAGTAAGCAGGCATGTACTCTTTGTTCGCGTATGCAATACTTATGAATTTCCTAGGTGAAGTTTTATTGTATTGCATGAGCGATAACAGCTTACTTATACATAAATTTACGCTATGCAACCTATATACCATGGTAGTATTTTTAGGGTCATTTTATTGGGGTAAAATTATTTAATATATAAATCATAGCATTAAATTCAATTAGTATTAAAAAGTGATTTGAAATTAATGTTTAGTTTTGAAATAAAACAAAAAATGAGATTTTATTGTGACAGAAAATAGTAAAATTAGTAGAGGAACTAAAACTAGAAAAATAATAATTAATGTTTTCCATAGAAAGTTATATTTTTGATTGAACTTTACCTCTATCCAAAAAATATTTGTTTGCAAAATCCGATTGCGGTCGTAAATGAAACCTAAATCAAATACTTGGAGAGTTGCACATAGTTGCCACAAGTTAGGGAAGAGCCAGTGGCGAATATTTTCAGATCAACTAGAGAACGTTTACATTATACGAGATAGTGGTGCTATTTGGAATTTATTGCCACGTTATGGTGGTAAGTGCATCCTAGCTGCCACTGACCCACATTCTCGTTAATGATTTTAGTTTAAAACATTTTTTATGTTTTAATTCAATTATAATTATTTACATATTCTTCTTTTTCTAATCGGTCACTGTTGCCAGAGTAGTCGTGGTCACGGCGGGTTCACACTAATGGCAGCTTTTGCTATATGTTTTCATCGTTCTATTGGAGGCATTGTGGGAGCAGTTGTATTTGCCTGTAGTATAATATTTACCTATAATATTGGAGAGGAATATTTGGAGAAGGAGAAAAGACGCCTTTGCGCAGCAGTGAAACATAAACGGCTAGAAAAACTATTGCTGGTTGGTTTCCAATTTGATCACACTTAGAATATTCAAACATTATAATATAACAATATGTCTATGTTAATATGAAGTGTTGTTAGTTTTATTAACCTTGTAGTATATTTATGAGCCGCCTCTGCAGGGAAAACGTCTCTTTTCTCTCTCCACTCTTTTCATAATAAGGCAATATCTTGCCAAACAAGCCAACCGTGTAATAGAGCCATAATATTATGATTGGTAAGTAATTTTTTGGGCTTAAAGAAATTGCTATTCAATAAGCCGTCTGTTGTAAAACATTGTCTAGATATCTACACACAATATTATTTTGTACTAGCTGTTAGCCTCTAGCAGCTCTCATAATGATCGGCTGCTTAGTCAAGCCGTGAAGGAATAACAAACAAACAAACTCACTATCTCATTTATAATATACTAGCTTCCGCCCGCGGCAACGCCCGCGTGGCCTAGTATCTTTCTTAGTACATCCCTAGACGTCGTAAGGAACCTACATGCCAAATTTAATATACCCTCGCAACTTCGTTTGCTTATATCTCGGTTTCCCGTGGGAATTTTGAAAAATCCCTTCTTAGTACGCCCCTAGACGTCGTAAGGAACCTACAGTCCAAATTTGGAATCTCTAGACCTATTGGTTTGGGCTGTGCGTTGATATATAGTTAAGTCAGTCAGGACTTTGAATTTTATATATATAGATTAGTATGATAGTATGATTAAATACAAAGAGTATTCTATTTTTACGAATATAGAATGCTATAAAAGCAACGGGAATACACATCGCGCTGTCGGGCAGGAGCTCAGTCTGACGCGAAATTGATTCAGTAGGGGACGTGAGCCGACTTCACAACACTGCGATTCAAATGTTAGCCGACGGACGTGTAACCGAACGAAACTTTATGTTGACACCCAACAAATTTAATTAGACACTCTACTTTAATACTCCCCGGCTTACGTGCACAAGAAATGTACGTTTTCTATTCGAAATACTAGATTGAATTTGAATCTATTCCCGATTTGGTATGCAACTGTCCTTCTCCGTCATTGATTGGGTAACTTGTAGCATTAAGTTAGCTACAGTCTGCAAGGGTTGACTGTAATAATGTTTATTGTGATATTGTTCGTGTTGTATATTTTTAAGTTGTACATAAAACGTTTTTTTTTAAATTATAAAATTGTAATATAATAATTATGAGACAGTTTGATTTACATAGTGTCATCCTTCATTTCAATGTCGGGCATTGTTGCTTTTATTAAAAATAAAAATAAAATAAAATAGAAGAATGTACTATAAAAACACGTCAGCTAATAGTTAGCAAGCTTGCTCGTTACCGCATAAAGAACTGTGCACACAAATCTCTCATTAAGATTGTTTAAGATGTGGAGTATTATTAAAATAAGAAAAAGATCTTTCCCTTTGTCGGAAAATAATATTGTTGCGTTGAGATACGAGGAAAGAATAGGATTATTTCGGCATTCAGAAATCTCTGGCAATTTGAGTAAACTGCCGGGAATGGGTTTTTTATTTTCAATCTTGATTACATTACAAATGAAATAATAACTTTGTAGATGTGTCTTTTTGTTATTTCAAAAGGGTTTTATATCGAATACGAAATGAGAAATATACTCGCTTAGAACTAATAAAGGCCTCGAAATTGAAAACCCCATTTAAAATAGACCTCCATCGGAGTTTCATGTATTGACTGGTACAACATTATTGAAACAAAGCAACTTTTCTATAACTTAATATTTTGTTAGTAATGATTACATTTCAAGATAAATAATTTCTTTTTCTTCAATATTGTTTTACATTTTAGAATACTAGGCAAATACAAACAGATATGTTGATATAAACATTGTACGTGCATTGATTGAACCTGCAACCTGGGGCCCGATTCTACTAATTCTAATAAGTTCAACATTATGTTATTATTTAAGTCCATAACAAATGTCAAAACCTATTCCACTGATACACTATCGGAATTCTATTGAGACACGATTGAGACACCATTGAGAGTCCATTGGTGCATTTGTTTAGTAGAATCGGGCCCCTGTTATGTATGTTATCTGCGCCAAACAGGTAGTCCAAAAATAATGGGAAATAAACAATGGTAAACACACCGATCGTCGCACAAGTAACTGAGTCATCGCCTCACAAACTTATATAAACATCATTATTGGAAAAATATTGTAAGGAAAGCCATCGTCAGCTTTATATTGTTTTCTAAATCGGAAGCAGTAGTGCCTGTCGTTTCCGGCAATTCAGCTTGTTTTGCGAGCAAATCTACTTTTTCTCTCTTTGATTTCTTTTTTATGCCCTCATTGTGAGTCGATCTTGTCGATTTCATTGTTTGTATACTTGTTTTCTCTCGAGTTTACCGCGAGTGTTTAATAAGATTATAGCGTTATTGTTTTGTCAACTGTCAATCTCATGTGTCACTCTTGGAAGATTTATGTATAATCTGACATTCGTTTAAACGTGATCTAAGGTTATTATAAGATTGAAATGTCTCGTACAGTTTGACAAACTCTTGCTTGTTTGTTTATGTTTCTATAATTTTGTCAATAATATTGGTGTTATTTACACTATATGAGGATGGCACAAACATAGACTGCTAATTAATATATTATGTAGTTTCCAGTTGTTTCCCGGGGGTGTATCCTATAATGATTTAAAAACAGACTTAGGGGAGCGACACACTTGTCAGTTGATTGCCACCGCGTCTACCCGACTGACTCCGCGAGTGCCCTACTTGAGTGAAATTACACTCTACTCCGCTTTACTATCGGATGTTTTGTGAGCGTCGCGAACTGCATCATTCCACTACACATCACAAGGTTACTCCTACATATGTTAGATAACTTAACACGTAGGCTGTAAGTGTCAGAATACGATTTCGGTGTGCACATGTAATGTTGCTAGTGCAACACGAGTGCAATCTCGACTCGCGGCGGCGCGCGGCGGGGCGAAAATAAACTGGAAGAGCATGTAAGGTCCATACAAATATCGGGGATGTTTTCGATGGCGTTCAAAGGAAACGTGTCTCGGTTCGTTCCGTGTGAATACTTACATGCTATACTCATTAGTTCTGCTAATGATATGATGTATAGCTGAAAAGAATTGGGTAAGTACTTTTTTGTCTTTCGTGGGAATAATATTTATTGTCTATTTAATATCTATTATTTTTTGTTTCATATTAATTGAGACTACTTAAAAATTATACGATACCGTCTTGGATAAAAAGGGAATAAAATAAAATATGATATCAATTAATAATTTGATAGCTAACTGCAATGTACAGTCGCCTCGAGGATAGCAGGACCATCTTTAGGATGATTTTTGGTTGCAACATCCAACATCCTAGTGGACACATGTGGCTCTAATAAACAAAAACCCTGTTTGGTAACAAAGAAAAGGACGAAACGGACAAAAAATCCGCTTACAAGATGTGCAAGCGATTTTTTTCTAAAATGGTCCCCCT
Source organism: Endotricha flammealis (assembly GCA_905163395.2). Taxonomy (NCBI): domain Eukaryota; kingdom Metazoa; phylum Arthropoda; class Insecta; order Lepidoptera; family Pyralidae; genus Endotricha; species Endotricha flammealis. The sequence goes on along the minus strand of LR990864.1, from coordinate 9,034,885 downwards.
ATCTTCGAGGCCACCGTACGCACATTAGTTTTAAAACTGAAAGTATCAAATAATCACATAGAAACTTGTAAACGCTAATCCTAAATAATGAAAGAAACGACTTGTATTATAATGGATTAATACTGTCTCGTCGTAAGCCAATGCCTTTATTTTCATGCCTTAGTAATGAACATTGATAACTCTATCCTAATCAATGCAATGTTAATAATTATCCTAATAATAATGCAATGTTGCGTTTACCTGTGGTGCAGTCGTGTGCACGTCGAGCTTCACTCGCGGAACCATTTTTCTCTTATGACATAGAACTTAAGAACGGTACAAAAATATATGTGAAGGTCGACCTGCTCTTGACTGTGCCATCTGTATTGTATTCTCTAACCAGTTAAAAATTATACTTAAACCTACTTTCTTTTTGTGTAAAAATTAACTTTTGATTATTGTCTAAATTTAAAATGTGTGATTCTTATTTAGAAATTCTCCGTATTCACCCTAACATATCATTGTTATTTCACTAATAAGTTTACTAATCTAGTTTAGCACCTTACAATAATGGGGGAGACCTGGTGACCCGTAATACAGGTTCTTCGGAAACCTAGCATGGGCACCAGTTCTCCACAATTACTTTTAATGTACATACTTGTAAACCATATACAAACATATTTGTAATGCCTTGTTTTTGTGGAGAAAATAAACTTTATTATTATTATTATTATTATTCAGACGTAAATTGCCGTCTCTTGTATTACGTCTATTACCGATAGAATTTAATAGTTTCGAAGAATGGCTATTGAAAATGCCTACAGGGAATTTGATGTTATTCAACTTGCAATGTTGTTTCAATCAATATGGCCACCTGCATTAGATGCTTTGTCGTTTTCTTGTGATAAAAAGATTTTTATAGAATCACATTTTACCTTTATCTAGAGGAATCAATTGAATTGGTTGAAATTGAAACAAATGGTTTTTTCTTGAAACTTCTTTCGCACATTTACTCTCAAAATTTAGTTTGAATGGAATTCTTTGTTATTCCTAAAATATCATTAACGTGTCAGTTCGTCAGGATGTTATTACTTAGATTTGTATGCAAACCCAGATCGAATATGAAATTCTCGATCGAAATCGAGGCAAAACGCAGACATGTAACATTCAATAAACAGAGTTCAGCCAAGGATTAACTCAATACTATTTTATGTCATACTAGTAACCCTTGCAACTTCGTTTGCGTATAACTCGCTTTCCCGTGGGAATTTTGAAAAATCGTTTCTTAGTACCCCTAGACGTCTTGTAAAGAACCTACATTCCATTTGGAATCTCTAGACCCAGCGGTTTGGTCATTCTGGACTAAAAATCTGGGTTAAATCAGTCTGGACTTTGAATTTTATAGAAATGGCAGACAAATAAGCAAGCGGGCTAACTGATGAAAAGTGGTCACCGTCGCCTATCAACATCAGTAACACTAGACTCGAATGTTGTATTCTTGAGGAGTATTAAATTAAGCGAGAAAGTGACAAAACACGTTTTAGCTAAAGACAAGGCGTCTTTGTTTATTAACACTGGGAAATTTGTTTCTTTTATATATATTTTATAAAATTTCTTGTAACACGCGATTCGTTTGAGATTTATATTATATGTACAGATCACATCATTGCACGAGAACTCGGAAAATAAATTTCAAATCGTGTTAGTTACCGACACGAGGGTGGCTCTAGTTAAACGGAAAATATATCAGTATTGCCTATGGGCATGTTTGGAACACGTGTGATTTACTATGCTTGCAACGTGGTTGAATCAAATTGATTTATTTATTGCCTGTGGAAAAATTGCGAATCTGGGTTAACTGGTTAAATGAATTACTACGTCACAGGACACAGCGAGGCCACAGTACCCTGTGCCTCATTGCTTATCCAGGTAATAATCATCTGTTCACAGAATATCGGAGTGTCAATTTTTTCTTTCCCTCATTTGATAGGATGACAACAGCAGTTATTCTAGATGCGATTGTAATTAAAGAACTAAGAACTACGAATTCGCGTTGTTAAAGAACAACGCGAATTCGTTGTAAGTTCCAAGACTGCTGTAGTTTCTTCCCAAAGACGTCAATAAGCTTAATTGCTTATTGTCAATTTCAGGTCACTGTTGTTCTCCTGGTTGTAGACCCAGGATCAACACCGCTGACATAGCGGTGGGATTGTGCGGTGGGCTTGTCCCGTTTAGTCAAAAATGATTCTGTCTGTTTAACAAATAGCAGTGTCGTAAAAAAGATAACTATCTCATTTACAATACAAAGTATCGTATTAAGAGATATAATGGTGCTAATAGAATCATTGAAAATTATTGGCGGTGCGGAGTGCATTACCGTGTTCACAGTAGACTTCAAAAGCAAACTGCAAGCACGTCACATTTATCTGGTAAAGCGATGAAAGCTTCCATTACTACCAAATGGATATGAGCACTTAAGGTGGCCGATATCGGGGCGATTCATTCGTTGTTTTATATCGGACGATGGCTGTATCGAATGTGACTTTGTGTGGCTTCAACAGTATGCTTAGAAGTAGGCGTCTTGGTGTCATAGTATAGAATCTTGATGCTATAGTCACAAAGTTTATTATCTTTATTTTATATTAGCAGTAACTTACCTCTTTATTATCTGCCTCTAACAGGTAGGTATATGAAACAAACTATTCTTGGTGTGTTACGTGGAAAATCAGAAATTTGATGCACGCGTACCTACTAGTCGTTGCCGGTATGAAACTAATGAAAGTGCCCGAAGCTACGGGGTGTTAGTTATCAAAGTTAATTTTCTAGTTTGTAGAGTTAATTTACTTCGACAATCAGCGAACTTGTTACCGTTATAAGACAACGGGACACGTCAGTAATATTTGGAGATTGCTTTGGTTTACAAACTTATCATACTTCAAGTTAAATCTTCAAAGTTATATCTTCAAATCCACTTAATATTATGTAAAGGTGGTGGTCGTTTGTCGAAATTAATAAAACACCTCGACTTTACTTTTGAGGCAGACAAAGCAATGAGAAACTTTGTCTATAATAATTTATTTTAGGCGATAAAACCCAAACAGCAAAAATATATACACATAATCATGAAATAATTAATCAACACTGTGCTATTTATTGTTGTCGTGACACTGTTTAGAAAGTCAATTATACAAAAATAGTCCAGAGACTTGAGACAGCTCACAGAAGATCACATTATCATCCGATAAGGTGATCTTCTGTAATGTCTGTGGATGCATATGAGTACAAAGTGGTCAAATGGGAGCCATGGTATACAAGATAAAATTTACATGAAACTGTAAACTTGAAACTTGGCCTGCGCACTACCGTGCGCTTAGATCAAGTTCACAGAAAATTGGCAGTAGAAGTCGAAACTTCAAGTATTCATCGTGGCGCATCATAAGGCGCTGCAAACTTCACTGTGATTAAATAAAAAATTGTGTGAACGGAATGGAGATTTTTTCGTTTTTTTGGACTGAATAGATTGGATGTAGGAAAGTGATTCCTACATCCAATCTATTCAGTCCAAAAAACGAACAGTGTCAGTCCCAATTTTAATACTACTTTGCGCTTGTGTGACCTATCATCTTATTGTCAGTAGACCACATAAGTACAAGGCCGTTCACATTATTGTTTATAATTTGTTTTCAATTATATTACATAAACCATCAACTATGGTTTATGAACCATAGTTGGTTCTGCTCAATGGGACTAACTTGACATATCAGAACCAGTACCCACCCTAATACATGGAGATTAAAAATAGTTGAAATAGTAGTAAGGACGCCAATCGATCAGTGGTCATAAGAAAAAAATATATAATCCACTAGCTGTTACACGCGGCTTCGCCCGCTTAAAAATCCTAGCCTATGTGGGCACATAGCCCACATAGGCTAGGATTTTTAAGGGCCCTGACAATATTTATACAAATTTTCATAATGATCGGCTGCTTACTCAAGCCGTGAAGGAATAACAAACTAACTCACTTTTTCAATTATAATATAATAGCTGTACCTGCGGCTTCGCCCGCGTTGGTACCCGCGACTTCGTCTGCGTTCATTACATCCACCCTGCCTGGGTGTAGTAAAGAACTCCTGGGTGTAAAAAACTACTCTTGAGTAGTCTTGCGTACTCTTGATTACTCTGGCGTACTCTTGCATACTGTGCTATGGCGTACTCATGCGAATTCTTGCGTATTATGCGTACTCTTGCGTACTGTGGCGTATACATGCGTATTCTTGCGTAGGTACTGTGGCTTACTCTGGCATACTCTTGCGTACTCTGGCGTACTGTTGCGTACTCTGGCGTACTCTTGCGTACTGTGGCGTACTCTTGCGTACTGTGGCGTACTCTTGCGTACTGTGGCGTACTCATGCATATTCTTGCGTACTGTGGCGTACTCTTGCGTACTGCGGCGTACTCTTGCGTACTGCGGCGTACTCTTGCGTACTGTGGCGTACTCATGCATATTCTTGCGTACTGTGGCGTACTCTTGCGTACTGTTGCGTACTCTTGCGTACATTTGCGTACTCTGGATTACTCTTGCGTACTGTGGCGTATTCATGTGTACTCTGGCGCCTACGATTATACACGACACGTACAGTCCTATTACTCCCGTTCCCGTGGGAATTCTATAACATCCCGTCTTTGTCCTTGTCAACATCATAAAGGGAACCTCTATACAAAATTTTAGCTTTCCAGGTTGAGCGCCTGCGATAATACACTTATAGTCCTATTACTCCCTTTCCCGTGGGAATTCTATAAAACCCCATCTTTATCCTTGTCAACATCATAAAGGGAACCTCTATACAAAATTTCAGCTTTCTAGGTTGAGCGCCTGCGATAATACACTTTCGGCCAGTTCTATGTTAACTGAACGACCAACGAATTTATGAAGACTTAAGTGGACGGATGTTCCTGAGCGTCGATCTCTGACCAATTAAATAGACCCGTGGAGATACATTTTCTTCCAACAGTTTTATATTTTATATAATCATGCCGCGCTCCCGTGGGAATTTTAGTATTGTATATACTTAAAAACTGTCCTCTTAAATCACTCTATCTATTAAACCGCATCAGAATCCGTTACGTAGTTTTAAAGATTTAAGCATACATAGGGACACACAGACGCACAGACAGACAGCCAAAGCGACTTCATTTTATACTATGTAAAAATAATACATATATACCAAAAGTACCTACAAACTAGGCGACTATTTGATTGAATAAGAATTAAAGAAACATAACTTTGCAATACCAATTTCAATCAATGGAAACCCTGTTACAATCGGTACGTAATCAAATTTTTAATCTGCAATAACCCAATTACAGTTGCTCTGTGCACTTGCAGATATATGTATAGGGAATCCGTTCGAACTGCGATTTCGAGATTTTTAATATAACGAGGTCCTCTGAAAATTAGGTCGCATTTCTTTTATTTGCCGAATCAGATCTGATGGAACTACATCTATGTATAATTTTATTCACTTACTTTAAATTTTTATTTATTTACAATGTTGAACTCCGACAATTTGGGCTACCATTGTCAAATAAAAAATGACATATCTTTAGAATACTCGTATGTTTCTGTAAACCAATAGACTAACTAACTAAAATATAGTCTATGTATGTATGTATGTATGTACATGGAATAGTTTGACCCCCCCCCCCCGTATATATGATTAAAGACTTCTAAATATTGCGTGAAGGCTTTTACTAGAAAAATTTTAATTAAGTACATAGTACAATATGAATACTTTTGCTAAAAAAATTTCAACATGTTGACATGTATAAACTACACTAAATGAAAAATACATGTACTAAAAACTTACTGTAAAGGTGTTGTTGTTCTTCCTTGGTTTACAATTAGTGACAAGGATAGCAACACTTCTAGTCCTGTCAAAATTAGTTTAGTCTAGTTAAATGTACAACAGAATTAGCACCTGTTAATTAAAATTAAAAAAGATACACTGACACAAGAGAGACTAGGGCAGGCTGCCAGTGCCAGTGTAAGTATCATCATTTACAAAATAATTATCATCTCGATTCCCCAATGCTGGGGGTCGTGACGTGACCCATCAAGGCATCAGCTTGTCACGTACGATGTTCTGCCATCTCTTTCTGAGTGTTGAGTGTGGTCCGAAGTTGTCACCGGGCTTGCGGGCTATGTGGCCAAAGAACTCAAATATCCACCGTAAGCACGTATATGGTTCTGTAAAGATAACATTTGAGTAATAATTTAAAAACAATATTTATATATGAATATGATAAAAAATTCTAGTCCGCATTTACGTAAGACATATTTTTAGTACAATCTCGCAGATAGCTAGGGCACTAACATGGCACTAACTGTCAGACATCGTTATTCTGAGTAGCCATATTTCGGCACGCCTTTACCGCCTAGACGTTTTAGGTGTCAGCCTTTGGCTTGTCTCTAGACATTTTGTACACGATTCACATTTTTTCGCTGACGTTGTAGATTTTTAAGATCTTTCTATGAAGAATATTCTGTAAAAATAGTCAATTAGATGCTAGATAAAATACGGACAGCTTTATTTTAGGGTTCCGTAGTAAACTACAAGGAATCCTTATAGTTTCGTCGTGTCCGTCCGTCCGCTTGATGCTAGAAAGCTGTGTAGAGGTTTAAAATTATATGCTTGGTCAATGATCAATTTAATACCTCATTAAAGATCTTTTTTTAGCATCCTATTTTAGAATTACAAATTTTTGGAAACATTTTATAGAAGACCAGATTCATAAAAATATACGTACCTACTTATTATAGCTACGGATACTGGTTATGTATGACAAAATAATGGTTACGTAAATTTCAGAAGAGATCATTAACATAATACATCATATTATTTCAACCCTAGAGAACCTCTTTTATGTATATTTATGTTACATTTAATTTTAATGGTACATCGTTTGCGTAAGATAATATTTATAAAAGATATTAAAACTTGTATCTTGTTGCTAAGAATAGCGAACAATAATACACCTAAGGAGTGAAAAGTTTTATATACGTCTGGAATAATTGAACAAAGAAGGAATCTTCTGGGAAATTAATTCTTAGTTTCTTTATAACGGGCCGAGATTAAAACACAACTGTAGTTTTGTGATGAGAATGTTTTTACATTTGAATTTTAAATCTGAACTGATTCATTGGATCCTATTGTAACAAATCTTAAGCGGATTAATTGAAAGCCTGCTTCGAAGATTTATTTTATCGGATTTTCTCTGTGAATCTCTATGTATTTTATTTGCGTTTATTTAGATTAGTGTTCATTAGAATTCTTCGCTCATTTATTAAAAACTATCTTTCACTGTTATTTTCACCGAAGAATTACTTGGGAGAAAATAGATATTGAGAGGAGAAAATAGATATTGCTAGAGTTATTTAGTTAAGTTGTGGTGTATCGCGTCGCGTCAAAACGTCAAAATCAATGTCACAACGCTTTTGGCACAAAGGTTCCAGACAATTGTTTGATCTAAATATAAATCCATCATACTTCATACTCATACTAATATTATAAATGAGAAAGTGAGTTTGTTTGTTATTCCTTCACGGCTTGACTAAGCAGCCGATCATTTTGAAAATTTGTATACATATTGTCAGGGGTACAGAACCCAACATAGGTACTTTTTATCCCGTGAAAGTATGTCATTCCAATGGGAATAGTTATTTGTTATGCAAGGCTGCAAAGTTGTTTTTTTGCGAGTACTTAAATTGAAACTTGAGCTAGCGAAGGATTCTAGGATTGAACCACGAGCGAAGCGAGTGGTTCAAATATAGAATCCTGAGCGTAGCGAGGGTTTCAAAGGTACGAGACGCAGAAAACTTTGCTGCCGAGCGAAACACAAAATTTTTCACCTCACTACAGCGAGGAAAATCCTAGGTGCAAATAATATATTAAATAAGTGTTTATTTTTTTCATGCGGTGTCGTGCTGGCCAGTTCGACATACTGGCGGTACAAAAAATTAAAGAATAGAAAGGTTCGAATTTTAAAAATACTTTCCACGCTAGGGCACAAAATGCACTTTTGCGCTCAGATTTCAAATGACAAACAGATTCTTTCCGAGCTTGTGAGGTGAAAAATATTTTTTCTACTATAGAGGGCGCTGTATGATGGGTTATCGGCCAACAGATGGCGCCGCAATCGCGCTATAGGTTATTTTGTTGTCAAACGAGATCTATTTCATAAAATTAACCGCGAGCGGAGCCGCGGGGAAAAGCTTGTATCAAATAAACATGACTCGATTATATGAATTACTAGTGAAACCTGCGCAACTTCGTTAGCGTGTATTTATTTATGCACAGCACAATCTATATCAGACTTGAGCAAATCCTTCGGGAATCGCGTACTTTTGCGGGATAAAAAGTACCCTATGTGTTAATCCAAGGTATCAGCTACTTACATACCAAATATCATAAATATTTGCCCAGCCATTTGAGCATGAAGAAGTAACAAACATACACACTCAACTTTCGCCTTCATAATATTAGTAGGATTTTTTGCGATAAAGTAAACAATAAGACAACCTAATTCAATGACAATCGTTGGATTTCACTGGAAATCTTATGCAAAGTTGGAATGGGATATAGTTAGTAATTTGAACCGTTCGTGCGACTACGTATCTGTCATACATATACCGTATTGTATTGTCGGGCAGATCGGGCTGGCACTGACTGAACGTGTTCCACTCATTAGCTTACTGAAGAGGAGCGCAGACAGCTGAACAGGGTTAGTACTTTGGCATACCTATTACTAGGTAAATTCCAACTACCATTTTCACCTTACAAAACAATTTGTCAATGAATACTGAGCTCTCTTTGGTTTTAACAGTACCTATAAATTTAGTTTTACACGAACTCCGTACTCATATCATACATATACATCGATGACTCACATTCATAAATTTTACGCAATTCACACAGCGTTAAGGCCTCTGCATACGCAACGGGATGATACCTCGGACGGGACGGGAAGTTAAATATAGTTCCATACAAAATGTATGTGAATATGCATATTATGTCGCGGATACACGGACGGGACGGGAACGTGGCCGTTTCGAACAAAAAGTCACGTCCCCTGTCCCGTCCGTTGCGTATGCACCTGCTAGCAGCGGCCTGCATCCAGCGGCTTCCTGCAACTTCCCTTAGGTCGTCTGACCACCTTGTAGGCCGTCCGTTTAACTTTAATATAAATAAACACAATTTCCATCACATAAAATTGAATGTTTATCCCGAGCAGGAATCCAACCCGCGAAATCAATACGTTTATACTCTATTTCCTCTTGAAATGATACGATGAATATTCTATATCAAGTAAAATTACATTTGAAAAAATGTATTATCCAAAAACAATCATATTTGAGATAAAGATTAATAAACGTTCTTTTTTAATCAAAGTAGAAATTCGTTAACAAGATCCCCATAATAAATCATTCGGTAGGAAATGCGTCTTGCAAGACAGGATTCATTGTTAACAAGTACCTTACCTTCTTCTAAAAGTTTAACATTGTTATCTTTAGACTGTTTTACAAATTTCCAAGTGCAAGTAAGAGCATTTCAATTTAATTAAAACTTATACCACCGGGGCTGAACTGTGCTCTACACCAGACGAATGGACAATGTTATTCCTAAGTATTTTTATTTCAGGACTATAAAAATGTATCATTGAGTTGTAAAGTTAATTAAAAAATATTTTTACCGTACAGTCAGGAGCACATCGAGCTATACACTTGCAGTATTTTGGCTCTTATGACATAGAACTTAAAAATGGTACAAAATCTATTGACTGTACTGTACTGTACTGTGTTGTAAGCCGTGCACATACACATTGTTTATGTGTGCGTGACCGATTTCACGAACGTTTCCGAGGATACGCACACTAAAGTAATATGCATGTGAACGTAAGACATTCATTGCCAAATGCTGTTCGGGAAAAAAAATGTCTGTACCTACGTATAACAGATTGTTACCCGTGTCTTCGCTCACCTCTGATTGTCAGAATTGGGTTCTCAAATGCATTTTTTTTGTTATCCAACGGGAAGTGGACTTCCCGTGGATAGTGACTCATTCAATGAAACAAATTTTTCAGATGTATTACAGTGGAATAATTTCTTTTTATGTTAGAAGGAAGTAAAAAACCTCAAAGATCATATTATTATTCTGATGATAAATAGTCACCATCACCGTAAGTTGTCCATTAGTATTCTAGGTACCTATAGGAATACAGGATGCGTTATCGAAAAAAAATGGTATAAAAAATTAATATAACGCTACAATAAATAAGGAAACAGATGCTATAAAAACAATACAAAATGCGTCTATACTGCCCATAAAAGGTTAATGGGATAATAAGAAATATGAGATGACTAGAAAGGACATCTTTCTTCCTATTTCCTATACATATAAACGTTTAAGAGATTTGTAAAAGAGTAAGTGGGTCACCTCACCTGATGGTGAGTGATTACCGCCACGTAAGGATCCCTAAGCCTAAGCCATTGCCGACCTTTAACGGGACGAAAGATATATAGGGAAGGAATTGGGCTTCAGGATCTTAACATTCACCGAACGAAATTAATTATTGATATATCACGCTGATTGCCTGATATTCTGCGAGAGGGTTGTACAGCTGTCTAAGCAGTTCGTCTCATTATACCAATCCAATTCAAAATCTTCAAATACATATCAAAATCTTTATTACGTAATAAAATTGTAACAAACGACAGTAAACTAGTAAATGCACAATGGTGTCGTGTGGGTGCCATTAAAGTAGCACTAAACAGGGTGACCATAAAGTGATGTGTTGTGGAAGCTATGGATCTTGCGTTGAGAGAATTTTCAAACTAAAATGTTACAAATACATTGTCACCAAAGTGACGATCGATCTCTTAATGTATACAACCTGCCTTCGTTTTCTGCTGGTTCTATTTCTGCAACATGAACGTCACTGTGTGTACTCGACATTTTTTGTTGTAAATAAATATATAGGGACAAATCACACAGATTGAGCTAGCCCCAAAGTAAGTTTGAAACTTGTGTTATGGGACACTAACTCAACGATACCATATTTTATAACAAATAAAAACATCCAAGACCCGAGGCCAATCAGAAAAAGTTCGTTTTTCATCATGACCCGACCGGGAATCGAGCCCGTGACCTCCTGGATGGCGGTCTGGCGAGGTAACCATTACGCCACGGAGGTATCATGACTTGTGAATTCTTTTATGAATTTAATTTTATTATTACTAGCATTTGACACAACATAAGCAATAACGATAATCCATAATAGAGTAAGCAGTACCGTCTGCAGATCTATCTAGAACGTTTATGACGTCATAGCGGATCAAATGCCGCGGAAGTGATACCGAGCATTCAGCTCTTTATGACTACTGAACATACAAAATGAAACACTTGACTTGAAAGCTCCGGGGTTAAACATTTTGATAGAGCTATTAAGGGTAGTGAAGAAAAACGTTTTTGTTTTGACAGTGATTGATATGTGATCTAAGAAAATGTGGAGAAAATATATGAGTATAATCAAAAACCATTTTCATAAACAATGAATAATAATGAGCCTATTATTTTCTCAATAGATTTCGAAATTATTTTAGGGTGAAAATACCTATAACATTTTATCCAAAATATACGAAACTGACTATAAAAGAAATACCGTCCAGATGTCAGATTGAATATCTTACAATTTGACGACGAAGTCAAAGAATTACTTCGTCGTCAAATTGTAAGATCTTCAATCTGACATATTACACGGATCAGGATCACTAATCACGGATAATAATATGCTTATGAGGCAACCTAGGTTATAGAATTTATGTATATCACTGCTTTCACGAATTTCCTATAAAATTAATGTTTGTTAGCGAGTTATGAGAAATTCGCTGTTTCCAACCACTTACCACTCACTTACCTACTACACTGTCTGCTAATCAGAGTACTTGTTAATACCAAAACTGTATATTGTTTTTCATTGTGGGAGAAATAAAGATAAGTAAAATTTATTTATTTATCTGGGGGCACGGTAGTGCCCCCGCCAAGACGAGCCAAGCGGAGCGCAAGGGCACTACCTACCTTTTCTCGAAACGTTTCGTCGTTTTTTTGAACTCTCATAACTTTGGTTTGGATGATGCTAAATAGTTATAGTTAAAAATTTCAAGATATAATGACACCAGTACAATCATTAAACATACAAAGTTTGAATGTCGTAGCTATTATTAGCTATTGTCGTAGATTTTACCGATTTCGTCATTGATTCACTCACTCACTCACTGATCATCATAATTCTTAAGGTACTTCCTGAAGTCCTAGAACGCTGAAATTTGGTATGTAAGCTAATATTACAGACAACAAAAAAATTATAAAACTTGGAACTTTCATCCCCCAACCCTTTAACTTAGGGGATGAAAGTTTGTATGAGATTTCCGCTTCGTAATATCCTAGAAAGCTGAAATTTGGTATGTATGCTAGTATTAGTACACAAACAACAAAAATATCATAAAACTTGGAACTTCGCCCAAAAGAAAAAAAAAAATTATAAGCAACTGACAAAAAGAAATGAAATCCCACCAAAAACATTTTCAAAAAGTCTGAACCACTTTTTCATAGATTTTGATTAAGTTGTAGCGTAGAGCTTGTACGTTTAGAGCGTGTAGTCTTTAGAGCTTGGCTTTATACGAGATCTGATAACTTTTTCACAGGGTAAGCTATGTAGACTCGTCTTGGCAACATTTTTACATGAAAATGTTTTTGGTGGGATTTATTATTCACTGTGAGTAAAAGAATCCATGTCAAAGTGAGCATTGAGGTATATAATAGAACTATATCCAGCTATTGATAATTCCACTGCAAATATCAAAATCCTGAGACCACTGGAGCGGTCACGTAGAAATACGGATATTTGCGATTATGTAGGTTGATGGTATTGGTACAAACAAAGAATAATCCATACAGTATACAATGATTAATTAGGAACTAAAAAAATAATATAGCAATTTCATGCTTTTTCACGTTTCATACAAAAATTTCAGAAACTTCGTTACAAATAATAATATCCGACAGTGAGATAAGGTGACCTACATACAGGTATGAGGTACATTATTTTGTCATCCAGTAACATTAAAAAAATATTTGTAGTAGGTAGGTATCATAAAATAAAATATTTTTAAAATATGCAGAAAAAATCTCTAGTATATTTTTTTCTCACCATACAAAATATAGGAACGTTTGAGATTTGCCTACCACAGCGTATTGAAAGAGAACACATTCTTCAAAAGGGTGCTACAAAGAGCCCATAAAATATACGAGCCGCTACATTCTGGATATTGCTGAATTGCCTTCAATTTCCTCTCCAACTACCAGCTAAAATGCACCAACAATATTTTATACATACAAAAGTAAGTATACGTGAAAGGTTTCATAGATTAAGTACATAAAATACAAGATAAAACGGTTATTTAAATGTTTCGTTCCTGCTATTCATCTATGCACTTGTTATTATTAGATACATTAATCTATCCTTAGTTTAAAACTTTTTTTCTTCTCCTTTATTAAGAATTTTTGTCCCTGAGTCATGTTAGTCCTATCGTACCCTAACTAATGAAAATTACTCAGCGACGTCAGCGACACTCCGGTTCATCACCATGCTGCATATCATTTTAGCTAAGACTACTAGAACTAGACAATATTCATGAATCACACTCGATCTAATAATACTAATAGATAAAATTTGAATTTCGCATCCGAAAAAAGACACGGACAAGAAAATTATTCTGACGCGAACAGTTTCCGGGGCGGCCACAATTTATTCCTCTCACAAACACGACTCGGCTGATTCAATATTGACACTGGCTGGAAACCGTGCCTAGGCTATTCCCTGGTGCTTCAGATAGAATCTAACTTCGAAGATACGACTTTGTGCCCGCTTTTTAAGTTGCAAACATGCGGCTGCCCAACGGGATACAATTTCCCATTTGCCTTTCCTCATTACGCCGTCTTGAATTGTGACTTGAGATCCGTAATTTGGACTCTTTACATAAAGTCAAGAAATCCACAAGCGCAAATTTTATTCCCACGACTTATAACTGAAGCTCCTTTTCTTTTGGTTTACATTTTCGTTTAATTTTTTTGCGTATGCACTGTCCAAACGTTACGTATTTTCCTAGTTAAAATTTTATTAAAGTTATTATTTGAACTTCATTGTAATTATTTTCATGTTAGTAATTATTTCAATGAAATTATAATTATGATAACTGAATTATACTATTGCGTGAGATTGGTAGAACAAACATATTGGTTTTTCCACTTTACTCTATTATTTATAATTTCTATTGAGTTTTAATAAAAATATATATACGTAAATGTAATCATAGTACATATATATATATATATATATTATTTGTTAATCTAAATCCGTATAAAAGAGACTTCAGAACTATCTAATCGACATCTACAGCCATTTATAACAGAAAACAAATTCTTATCAATCGAGAAACTGGTATTAATTAGAGACATTTAAATGAAAGTGTACGAATTTAGAGGAATTGATCGTCCCACTGCCGTATCAGATTGTCGCTGCTCTAAAATGGATGCGATCGGTCAAAGTCAGCATTAATCCTGTCTTAATGAGTTCAAAAGCAGCCATGCTAAGGGTTTTGAAACCCTTGCCTGGATCAGAAGTTTGAGAAGGATATCATTGTGACAGCTAGAGTTCAGAGAGGCCTATACGAATACAGGCAACTAGGCCACCTAAACCCTCTCCATTGTACCATAATGTCTTATCCAAGCAACTAAATTGCAAGGCGGACAAGATAGAGTTGTTTATATTATGTAATTTTTATTATTTTCACTCAACTGTTTAAAAATAAATTTAAAACTACTTAGAAAATAAAGCGCATGTTGGTATACCTGTATAATTGTTGTACAAAATTCTGATTAACTTTCACGGTTGTTCAGGTGTTACTGTACACATTTTTGTAAGTTTCTCAAGAATAAACACGCACATGGTACAAAGGAAGGGAGCCTCCACTTTTAACGTTTCTATTCGAAAGTGCCTATAACTCTATGTATGTATGTACTATCGATGGGGTCCACCATTTTTATTTGTGTAATATTAGGCCAATCATTTAAAATTCTAGAATAATGTACCTACCTTTCAAGTGGTGAAAGATATTTGAAGATACGTAACGTTTCCAGAGATTATACATAGTCAACTCACAAAAACACACTCACAATCTAACAATAAAATAACAGTATAGATTTTCACATAAAACCCTTTTTCAGCGGAGAATAGCGGAAAGTCAGAACTTACAATTAGCATGCATCTGACACACGATACAGTCGTAAGATAACCGACAGGAGCCGAGGACAAAATGTGACAAATGTGAAAAGGAGTAATGCGAACGAATCCCTCAGGGCCCGGGATTCCGATAAAAAACCGCTTTTGTCCTACCCTCCTTATGATTAATGCACTATTCGCGTGTTGCCGACGCGTCTGCGTTTTCCTGCGGCATTAAAAACTTGTGTTAGTAATTGTACACAACTTTTGTATGCGTATTAAAGTATAACTTTTGTTCTAAACGCGTGAAATTACATTGCCTTTTGCGGTTTTTACAAAAAGGTTCTAAAAACTGGATGCAAATATAAAGTTTGTAATGTAAAATAAACGTTGTTTTATCGCATTATTTATTATTATTTACAAGATAGATAGACAAAAATTCTGTTTGTCTATGGGTTTCATTGTTTCAAGGAGTCGAGCGCGTGCTTTGCGTAATCGTGGCGATGGTGTCCCACAAGTTATTGAAAAAAGTAAGATTGTATTTACATAAGCTCATGAAAACAGTATTGTATTGTCTCGTTATATATATCTCATGGAAAATGTATTTTGCGAGATAACAAGTACTGTGTATGTCACGTGATTGATATTTTACGTTTCTTTTCAACGCAAAGCTGTACATATGTATTTGCCATTACATATTTTCTTGGCCTGGTTCCGAGAATAACCTATCATTCCTACTCAATAAACCCTACAATATTTGTTCAGTTTTTAATTGGAAATATCGTTTGTAACTGCAGATTTAAAAATCTTTTAGATGGAAAAACAAGATCTGAGGTCGTTGCACTTTGAACTAATTCTACCCTATCGAGGATTAAAGGTTTGTTTATGTATGTAGGTTTAATAAATACTTAACTTCTCTATATAATGTCTCCTTGACTCAATGAAGCCATCAATCATAGCATCGAGACGAGTTTTTTTATTAAAATGGAGTAGGTATTATGGCAGAAAAAACATAAATTATTATTGAAAAATGTTTTAGTTTTTCCAGTAAAGTAAATCCCGATGTTGATTATTAACTTTTTTTAATTTTTTTATACCACAAAGTTGGCAAACAAGCATACGTCCCGCCCGATGGTAAGCATCACCGTAGCCTATAGACGCTAGTAATACCAGGGGTATCACTCGCGCATTGCCAACCCTCCCAACCCCCCGAAGTGGAGCTCTGGAGACCTTACTCACCGTAGGAACACAACATGGCCGAGACCAATGCTATTTGGCTACGATCTTCTGTAAGGTAGAAGTCCTTCCCGAGACGGGCTGTTCCGCTGATTATCTGCTGTGCCCTACCTCTCTTAAAACTTGACTAGGTAGTCGACAGTTAGTGGTAGAGCGCAAACGCTCATCTTTTTAGAACTATCTATCTCCAGTTTTTGTTTTCATTTAAAATCAGTACATCTATCTTTTTGTTTGTAATATTATGATTAAATAATAATACTATGTATACCTTTTAATCTGAAATAAGTGTATCAAGAAGGCATTGGCGGGGTAGAATTTCAGGATTGTTTATCCCACGTCCGGAGGGACACTTGGGGCAAAAACTCGGAAATCTCTAAACAAAACCATCGCGATATCAACCTGTGTGCTCCCTCAATTTTCTCAGAAATTGTAACTTAATATAGCGGAAAATCTGTTAGGGTTAACAAAAAAGGAGTTTTTGTTGTTAGATATGAATACTTTATACAAAATTGACTGACACATTGAATAGTACGCTGTATTTACAATACATACGTAATATAATGGACACGGATAACTCAGAAACTAGTTGTGGAAAATATTTGTTGATACTCTATGAGAAGGTAGCAATTCATTCGATTGTCCATTTACAAAATGTCGCTATCACTCATTAGTATACTTTACAGTCGTAATAATAAACTTTGATCAACGAGGGATTAACTAAAATCTATTTTGTCATTTTCGCACTTCGTTTCTCCCCAAGAAGGACAGTGACAAAATATACCTACCTATTCAAAAATTTTATTTGACTAAACATTACAGGAACATAGGTTTCCTAGTTCTGGTATATGTTTTTTTGATTAAATGTTTTTTTAGTTCTTAGTTTATTTGATTAAATGTTTTTTTAGTACTAAGTTTCATCAATAAACTTTTTATTTATTTATTCCTTGTTCAAAGGGCGGTAAGATTCAATAGAAAATTATGGTTGTTTATTAATTACTATCAACTTATTACGTATTTTGTAATAATAGCAACACAAGAGTTTGCTTCACAAACATATAAATGTACTAGCTTTTGCCTGCGGCTTCGCTCGCGTTAATTTTATAACATAGATCTTGTTTGACAACAAAACAACCCATACGCGCGACTTGTGGCGTCATCTGTTGGCCGAGCCAGCGCCGTCTATAGTAGAATAAATATTTTCCCATTGGAATGACATACTTTCACGGGATAAAAAATAGCCTATGTTGGGCTCTTCTGTACGCCTGACAATATATATACATATTTTTATAAAGATCGGCTGATTAGTCGAGCCGTGAAGGAATAACAAAGAAACAAACAAACAAACTCACTTTCTGATTGATAATATTAGTAAGGAAGTAAGGATCTATAACGTCTAGAAACTTTCCAAAGTAAAGATACCAGACATGATTTCAACTTAAGAAATACAATATCGAAAACTTATCGCTAACCGACTTCAAAATCAGTCTGCATGAAAGTTCAGTAAGCAATAAATAAAATTTCGACTTTTGTATCGTAGAGTTTTGAACATAATATGACTTTTCAAATATAAATATTGTTTATTTTGTAGTCTAAAGTTTCGTATATGAAAAAATATAAATGTAATGTTCTATAACATGCAAAATATCTTTTCTATTTCTGTATATTTTTTTAATAAAGCCTTTGATATTTTGCATTTTTCATTAAAAAATCCTTGACAAGTATGAGGCGCATTTTGAAAATAGTTTTATTTCATAGTGAGCTAATGTGTGAAGTGGTTTTTATGGAACCCGTAAACAAAAACAAAAATTAAGTTCAGTACATACTGCATCTTGTCTGGTCTAGCTTAAACGATAAATGGTTACTTGAGTAAGATACTTTAGTAAGTGAAGCCATAGCCTAGTTTAAGTTTGTTTCCCATCCTTCCAAACAATTAACCGTCTCTAGTGTAACTTCTACTGACAAAGCAGTGTTGTTTTAAGCTGATTACCATCGTAATCTTAGAGTAATACTACTTCATGGTGTTCAGTTGTCGTGCAAGCTTATATAAGCCGTGGCGTCTGTTGTAACTCTGATTGCTTTCTGCCATGCCAATAAGTACTTTAAATGTTAGTAATGTATATGTAAAAGATTTTACAAAAGTGAATAAAAATATCTGTAAAAATACAATCTGTTCACCGACAATACAATTATTTTTATAGAAGACATTGACAAACAACCATGCGAGTCAACTGAATAATTTTTACTCTTATTTCAAGGTTTTAATATTAGTGTTTGAAAACGGATGGACGCCATTGGACAGGTCAGTCTTAGTAATACCACAATGAAGACACGGTTTCATTTGGTGTTTTTTGGGAATGGATCATTAAAAATAATATTAAAAAGTCAATAGGCCCTATATTTAAGTAGTAAGTAAACATGTAAACTACGGATGCATTGTATTGCTTAAATAAGGTAAAACAAACAAATCATTTTGTTTTATTGCCAACAGACATCGGAAATAACAAACAAGTTTGGTTTCCCAGAAGTTGCGTACAAATACATTATTCTTCAAACATAGTTGAAAATCTAAAGAAGATTTACTGTTAGAGAAACTAATAGTGTTTCATGCAGGATGGATTGTCCAAATAATTCGTGTGGGAGCGTGTGGAAGGCAGCTGGCGATTGCACATGTGTATGTACGTCTTGGCACAGTCTCCAAACTAACACCGCTGGATTTGCAAGGAAATTTTGTATTACTAGAGTTACACAGTCACTACGAATATTAAGTAGAGAGTATTCTCCTGCATCTTGTGCTTTTATTTATTTTGAATAGCTAGTTGCTGAGATTTTTTTATTTGTTAGTAAGAATTGGTTTGTAAAACGGCACCCATACCTCTTTTATAACCTTTTTTGTTGGGTTTATATGGGTCTGGATTTACGTTTTTTTAAGTTATCCAGGTTTCAATTTATTTATTTATTATTAGTCAATTAATTAACACAAAGCTGAGGAAGGTTTAAAAATAAAATACAATTAATAAATTAAAATCACTATCTCAAGTTGTACTCTTTTTACATTCGGTAACTAAACAACGGATATTATTTAGTGATTAGGTGCCGTTTTTAAATTTCGTATTTATTTATTTATTGAGGATCACCAACATTTGTTTACATTTGTTACTCAATAAAAAAATACAAGAACAACAATAAAAATGAATGTAACAAACAGTTACTGGTGAACACAACATGCAGTTACAAGAATACATACATGTGAAAACAATAATATTTAAATGTTCAAATAATGCTGGCCAGATACTTGGCCAGGATATTGCGGGATGCATTAAGCGAGTAATAATATTTAGTACCGTACCAGGATCGAATGTGTGCCTTTTGACACCAGACGCCAACTGAGCTTCTAGGACATAAATATTTCTTTCATTCTAAAACAAACTTTAATAATCAGAAAACTAATAATATTTTAAAAGATATATTAAAATCCCTAGGGTATATTTTACAAACAAAATACCAAAGTAAACAGGATGAAATATTACATACTATCGTTTTAAAATCCTTATAATGACACCCGCGACGTGGAGGGCTCCGAATTTGTTAGAAAAACACGCCGGTGAAGTTTTTACGAGGGAATTTTTCACATAAATAACGTCACATACGCTCTTCTATGCGATTATTTCGTACACACTGAATTTTTTGACCGTGTACATTTTGAAAACCTAAATAACATTGGTATGCTTGGTACACGCCAGTTAAAAAACACTGCCTTAAATGTATATGTTACGGTAAGAGCGATTAATTGAAAATTATTAATAATTTTACAACATTATTAATAATAACCACGTGTTTTGATAAATATTAATAAACAATGGAAATTAATTACTTTTGGTAGTAATTATTAATAATTCACAGTCACAACGTGGAATCGTAAGAAAAATTCGGTGTTATGATCACAAGATAACCCTAACCCTTAGAGCAACGCGGGCTTCCGTCCCGGAACGGAAGCCCGCGTTGCTCTAAGCCCTAACCTAACCCACCAATGTTCAGACAGACATTGGTGGGTTAGGTTAGGGTTATCTCGTGATCATAACACCTTTTTTCTTACGATTCCACGTTGTGACCATCTTAAAACTAAACCAGTCGAGGATTTTGTAATTACATAGTACAATATGAATAACTTTGGGTTTTTATTTATTTATTATTACTTTTACCAATGTGTGTAGTGAATTATTAATAATTACTACCAAAAGTAATTAATTTCCATTGTTTATTAATTAAATATTAAAACCAAAACACGTGGTTATTATTAATAATGTTGTAAAATTATTAATAATTTTCAATTAATCACTCTTACCGTAACATATACATGGCGACTCACCGAACTCAGATAAACCGAATCACCGAACACAGGTATTTAAGTGGATATTGAAAAAATGATTTTAAAAACAACTATTAGAAGGTGATATTTACCTAGTCGATCTAGCCCAATACAAGCTATCGATCGTAGTCGATCGATAGTCGATCTAGCCCCCTCCTTCTTTCCCTTCCGTTCCTCGTTCCTTTCCTCCAACTTCCTTGGTGGACATCGCATTGGTAGGGCCCCTGGTGTTACTGATGTCCATAGGCGCCGGTGACCGCTTTCCATCAGGTGGCCCGCTTGCTTGTTTGTCTACTGTAAGACATAAAAAAAAACTATGTCACTCTGTATCAGGTTATGACTACGTTATGCAGAATTTTTCAACATCCTAATCCTACGCATACAGTTTCACACCACGGCCACGGTAAGTAAATATTAGTACAATCTCACTTTACTTCGTGTAGGGAACTAGGGACCGACATAAACAATTTACGACACATTTTATTGTTAATACGATTACTATTAAAAGGGAACATATTTTTCTGGGTCAACGACTTTAATAAAATATTAGGCAAGTGTCGTTTATTGACAAGTTCAGAGGGTCTGGGAGCAATTTCATACATTTACCTAATGCTGTACTGATCTGTATTTTTTTTTATAATGAAGAAAAAACTACTGAACGGATGGTAAGTAAACACCATGTAAACCTCAGAGATGTACTATCGAGACTGCTGTACACTATCGAGTCGAGACTGCTGAGATGTGTCTGGAATGTAGTTACTAAACTTTTAAGAAAATATGGAGGAAAGGCGGGATAAAATTTACTTAATTATAGACTGAATTTTAAAAAAAGTGGGTCAGGATGGATAGTCGACTATATTGGCTTGATTATTATATGGTAGTGACACTTTTATTGCCATGAATAATTTAACGTAAAGTCATGAAGTATTCATGATGTATTCATTGAATACAATTACATAATGTTAAATATGAAACTTATACATAATATACACATTAACAAAACAAAAGTAACAGATAGCAAAGTCAGGTCAAGCATTACTGTTAATTAACTTGACACCAGATAACCCGTTGTAAATTGTATACAACTTATAAAGGTATTTAAGTTTTCTTCTTTTTATTCTTATTATGTTTCTTTCTTTTTATTATTTTATTTTAATTGTTTTACTGAACTGTGTGTTAACTATATATAATTTGTAACTACTAGATAATAAGTATTCTGTAACTGTATGTTTACCAATACGAATAAAGTTTTATCTTTAGGTATCATGAAAACGGAATCGTGCTAAAAAGATATAATTTTTATGTCAAAAAAAAATTTTTATGCATATATTTTTCCCTATTACAAGGTAATGACCTACATGAAGACCATTAGCGGTTATTATTTCGAGCTTTACGGCAATTTTAAGCTGTTTACTCGCATCATTAGAAAACAGTAGTTATGCTAAGTATGGAAGCTTTCTAAACTTTGGACCGTCTTTGTCGGTACTAAGAAATTTAAATTGAATAGACCTACTATAACTTAATTAATCAAATATATTGTTATTAAGAGAAATTTATTATACTTATATTATTAACTAAATGTTTCCCGCGGTGTTACCCGCGTTTAATTTCATGCACAGCCAGCGCCATCTACATTAGATTTTTGACCAAATCCCCTAAAGTCCCCTATGTGATAATCCAAGGTATCAGCTACCTACATACTAAATATCATGATAATTGGTCCAACCATTAGAGCGTGAAGAAGTAACAAACATACACACAAACTTTTGCCTTTATAACATTAGTGATTAACAATAATAACAATATTATTAACAACAATAAAAAAAGTATTTTTACATCAAAAATAGCGAAGAATATAAAAAAAGATTAATAATAACTTAAAATAACTTATAGTATAATTTAGTAGCCCTCTATGGATGTGAGACATGGACCATGACGCAAAGAAACAGGGAAAGATTAGAAGCGTTTGAAATGTGGTGCTGGATGAGAATGAAAAGAATAAAATGGACAGAAAAGATTTAGTAACGAAGAAGTGCTGCAGAAAGTAGGGGAAAAAAGAACTTTCAAGAAAGAAATGTAAACAGAAGAGGAAAACTAGTGGGACACCTTATAAGACACGAGGAATTTATCAGAAACATCTCGGAAGGAAAGATAGAGGGTAGAAGAAGGAGGGGAAGACCGAGAAGGGCTTACATGGATCAAGTGAATGAAAGGGCAGGCGTCGTGTCTAAAGCCCACCATTCACTACACGAACCCGGACATGATGATGATGAATTAGAAGAACTAAAAATAAAAATGCAGATTTGGAAAAGAAACTTAAGACTGCTGACAAGGAAATAGAGGCATTACTTTTGGAAAACAGTAATATTAAAAAACAACTATGTGACAACGAAACAAAAATAAAAAGACTAGAATTTATATGTAAATCTACTCCTAATAGAAATAAAGAAAGAAAAAGCATCAACTTCAATAACGCACAACTTTCTAAGGACCAGGCTTCTGAAATGGGAGAAAAAGAAACAAATAATGAAAAAATCCATGACACCCAAACACCAGAATCTAATAATAATCAGAATCAGAATCAACCACTTGTGGAAAAGAGAGATAATATAAAACAAACTCTTGAGCGTCAATCGTTGGAGTACAATTCAAATCAAAAGGGAGAAGAAGAAGTGTCTAAAGAAAACTCCTGCGTCCTAGAAGTAGAAAAAGAACAAAACTTACAAGTAAAAGACGATAGAGGCCGCAATATCCTAATATACGGAGGTCAATTATGCGTCGGCCTTGCGTCATCGATCATTACTGCAAGGGCGAACTCTCCATACGAAAAGTACAGAGTAACAGCTTTAGTCAAACCAGGCGCGACTTGCGAAGAAATACTAAAACATACGGAGCTGGTGAGCTCAAGTACGGAAGATATAATCATCATCAATGTCGGAGACTGCGACGATAATCCAACCAAACTAGGTATAGAATTAGGCCACTTTTTAAAATTGTACTCGAAACAGATTGTTATTGTGATAGGTGTTAAGAAGGGTATGTATCTTAATGAAAGAACATTAAATACCATGCTAGCTACTTACTGTAAGAATTTTTATAATTGTAAATTTATTAATCCAAATTTTTATGATGAGGGAGACTTGGTATCTAGACTGACGCTTAAAATTAATATTACTATAGACACAATTTACTATGAAAAAAAATATTTATCATTTAAAACCAATAACACCCGCCGCTTTAAAGATTCCACAAATAATAAAATAAAACTTAGGAATCAGTTTAGAGGAACTATACCTTACAGTGGCGAAGGGTGAAATTTTACTCAGGGAAAGCCGGAGCAAAAAAAAATACAGTGTTATCTTACCACAGGGATGGAGAATCCCGAATACCATATTACCATTACCATACATAAAAGCACTGATAGGTATAATATGGAAAACCAAAACAGTGTTTTAAGTTTACAACTACCTACCTGTGAGCCACGAATACTTTTCGTACAAATTACAATGAAAATGTTTAGTAAAGCCATCTTTCCGTTTATAATCTATTTTCATAGAAGGAAAAGCACGGGCGCGCTGTATAATATGTTTTTTATTTCGACAGACGACCTCCGTGGCGTAATGGTTACCACGCCAGACCGCCACCCTGGAGGTCCCGGGTTCGATCCCCGGTCGGGTCATGATGAAAAACGAACTTTTTCTGATTGGCCTCGGGTCTTGGATGTTTATCTATATATGTATTTGTTATAAAATATAATATCGTTGAGTTAGTATCCCATAACACAAGTTTCGAACTTACTTTGGGGCTAGCTCAATCTGTATGAATTGTCCCTATATATTTATATTTATTTATTTATTTTCAAAACTGTATGTTTGAAAATTATTATCTAATAAAAAGTCTGTGAAACAACAACCCACGTCTAAAATTGCAGCCATTACGAATGTAAACAAAACAGACTAAACCAAAATAAACAATTAACTACTTACAACTGAAACCGATAAATTCTATAACTATAACACAATTCACACCGAGCCCTGTCCAACATTTAACCACGAAGTCACTCTAATCTATTCAAATTTACTAAATTAACAACAAACAAATAAAAAAAAACTAACAACAGTACGAGCGAAAGCACAGGCGAAAGTGAATTGAATAAATGTCATAATTTTGACAATTACAACGCGACAAAATTATAGTTGTTTTATTATTCAAGCACTAAACACATAATTAACTATATTTTTTACTTCTCAGGTTAATACCTCTGTTTATCTTTGTCGCACTAACGTAATCTGATACATGCCATCCTTGTCGTAACTCGGCGACTACCGGCTTAATATGTTCATATGATCGGCGTGAGAAAGAGACCGCGCTAGGAACAAAATGTACGCGTAAGAAAGAGACAGCCGCTCCTAAAACTGTATGCAGCTACAACTCGGGAATTACCGGCTTTCGACGCACAGGCTAAGCGACGAATAAATAGCAATATCACAATATTGCTATTTATTATTGTATAGGCGTTTGGCGACGTGTGATATTGCTATTTATTATTGTATAGGCGTTTGGGTATCATTATTATGTATGAAGCGAAATCATGTTATTAGCAGAGTCGATGCTGTTAGATATTTCACTATTTTTAAAAGGGAAGCCGACAGGAATCGTGTTATTAGGACCCCTCGCCACTGATACCTTATTATTTCCACGTAATTAAAAAAATTGAGAAAACGGCAAATAATACAAAAATTAATACAAAAAGAGTGCAAAAAACTATCCCAGACTATTTTATGAGATGTGATACCATACGCAAAAAACCTTCCTCAAGTGGTATCAATCAACTCCTTTTTCGTGAGACATAAAATTATTAATAATGGTGGCAATAAAAAAGATTATTATAATGACAACAAAATTCATACAGATAACAAACAAAATAATGATAATGAAATTTTAGTGTTCCACCAAAACATAGCCGGTCTTCTTGGAAAGTCAGAATTGGTAGAAATAACTCTAAAAGAATCTGCAGATAGTGGCCATCATTATGATATTTTATGTTTTAGTGAGACTTTCATAAAATCAGGTAGCGAAGGAAACATACATATCGCAGGTTACAATCTAGCTGCGTCCTATTCTAGGAATAATGAAAAAAGGGGAGGAGTTTGCATTCTGTCTAAACGTGGTATACAGACACAAGAATATAAACTTGTAAAGGAATTTGCGGAAGACTACGTATTCGAGTGTTGTGCAACGCTGATAACCTCAATTAAGTGCATCGTAGTTTGTTTATATAGAATACCTTCCTCGAACTTAACACGTTTTTATGAGAAATTAAAAATACTTCTTAATAAGCTTAAATCAAAAACAGAGCACAAACTTATTATAGCAGGAGACCTTAATATAGATTTACTCTGCGCAAAAAAATCCAGAGAACTGCAAGATATATTATCAAATTATAATTTACAATCTCAAATAAAAACCGCCACTCGTAAGAATACCTGCATAGACCACATAATAACCAATTTTCCTGTAGATCAGAGTGGCACACAAGCTCTCTTCCTATCAGATCATGACACCGCGCAATTCATTAAATTCACAGTACCAACGAAAACAAAAGCACCGACACTACAATATAGCAAGAATAGGGACTATAGTCCAGAGAATATTGCTAAATTTCGAGAATGTTTGGGAAGCTTATCGTGGAGTACAGTATATAGCGAAGGCGATATGAATAAGGCATTTGATGAATTCTATACTGTTTTTAATCTTTTCTATAATTTGTGCTTTCCTATGATTACTATAAGATACAGAACGCGGGGGAGAGGTGCGAGTAGTTGGCTCACTAAAGGAATTCCGAAATCAACCATTACTAAACGACGTTTGAGATTCAAGTTCTACAAAACTTCTAACAAAGTAAATAAAACAACATATCGCAATTATTCTAGATTACTAAAAAATTGCATTTATAGAGCTCAGAAATTGTCAAATTCGAATTACCTCATGCATTCTAAAAATAAATGTAAAGCCGCATGGGATGTAATTAAGAATAAAACAAATACAGAAGAAACATTAAGAACCATAGATCAGTTAAATATTAAGAATGACATAATAGATAATCCTATCGACATTGCTAATACATTTAATAGACATTTCATAAACAAAGTAAATAATAATAATGATAAAATTCCTAATAATAACAATAACACATCAAATATAAAGTTTAATCAGGCCAGTTTGTTTCTAGTACCTGCGGATGATTATGAAATAGTTAAAATAATTAAATCATTAAAGTCAACTAATTCCTGCGGTTATGATGATATACAAACTAAGATCCTGAAACATTGCGTAAATGAAATTGCATCCGTGCTTACTTATCTGATAAATCTCTCATTCGTCTTAGGAGTGTTTCCTGAACAACTTAAAGTGTCGAAAGTTAAGCCACTGTATAAAAAGGGCACCAGGGAAGAGGTCAGTAATTACCGACCAGTATCACTGATACCGGTGATATCAAAAATATTTGAAAAAACAATGCACACGCGTCTGACAAATTTCCTTAATAAATACGAAATCATAAAGGCACAACAAAATGGTTTCCAAAAGGGCAAATCTACATCACTGGCATCATTCCATCTTATAAACAAGATACTAGCGTGGACGGATAAGCGAGTGCCGATCACAACAGTCTTCTTTGACATGAGTAGCGCCTTCGATTGTGTTTCACATAATACTCTTCTTTGGAAATGTAATACGTACGGCATAAGAGGCGTAGCGAATGAGTGGTTTAAAAGTTACTTGACCAATAGAAGACAATACGTGGAAATTCCTAAAATAAATCGTAGGAACGAGCTCATTAAATTCACGTCAATGATGGAAACAGTAAGAGTGGGAGTTCCACAAGGTAGCATATTGGGACCATTACTTTTCTTACTCTATATAAACGATTTGCCACAGGTAACAGAATATGATTGCATTCTATTTGCAGATGATGTGTCCGTCGTCATACCGTGTAAGAATATTGACATGTACAATGATGATATTAATAATACAATTTGTAAAATTATAAGATGGCTGCAGAATAATAATTTAAATGTCAATTTATCAAAAACAACATATATGCAATTTATAAATAGGAATGGCAATAAACGTAATTTGAATATTGTGTACGAAAAAGAACAACTCAAAGAATCCAGCCAAACTCAATTTCTAGGTATTACGATTGATGACAGATGTACATGGGAGGCACAGACTGTAAAAATTTGTAAGAAAGTTAATTCGTTTGCTTATGCTCTTTGGCGATTAACGAAAATAAGTAGTAGAGAGGTAGCTATTCAAGCTTATCATGGTTATGTTGGCTCTGTGATTCGGTATGGCATTCTGCTATGGGGCAATTCCTGCCATATGGAGAGTGTCCTCAGAGCGCAGAAACAGTGTATCAGAGCGCTACGTAATGTGGACTCACGGAC
Organism: Endotricha flammealis; assembly: GCA_905163395.2. NCBI lineage: Eukaryota > Metazoa > Arthropoda > Insecta > Lepidoptera > Pyralidae > Endotricha > Endotricha flammealis. The sequence continues at coordinate 9,006,517 of LR990864.1, read as the reverse complement.
ATCAAGTAGACCTTTATACAAGGAATTGAAAATTCTAACAGTAACTTGTGTATATATTTTTGAGGTGTGTGTGTTTGTCAGAAATAATATTGGCTTGTTTATAAAACGCAGCGACGAATACAAGTACAGCTGCAGATATCCCAACAAACTGAATCTGCTACCTATGACCACAGCAGCTCTTAGCGGGAACAGCTACCAAATGGCTGTTAGAATATATAATGGGCTCAGTGAAGATATTAAGTCTCTATCTCTTAATTCATTTAGAAGGGAACTAAAAAAATGGTTGTTGTCCTCTTGTTTTTACTCGCTCAAGGAGTACTTTGATTCTCCTGTCAAAAGGAAATGATGGTGTGTAGTGTATGTCAAACTGATAATTTGTTGATAATTTGTTTTATATTTTTATTAATTTATTGAATTGTTGTGGTTTTGGACATTTTTACTTTTTACTTTTGGTTTTTTATAATTATTGTATAATTCTTAATTCATTCATTATACTAATCATTTTAATAAACATTTGCATGCTTGCTGACAGGCTAAATATATGGATTCTAAATAAGCTTTTAACATCAATATTTGTACCTATATTTTATGCAAATAAAGAAATTTGAATTTGAATTTGAATTTGAATTTGAATTTGGACCCGACCGCGAACCAATCCGGCGTTGCCCATACATTGCACGAACCCTCCACTCGAAGTATGGCATGTGGGGTTCGACAGGCGCTCGCGGCTCGCAACCGCGGACCTGCGAGCCCGACGCCAACCCATTTGACAGTCTGTCATACCGGTTCGTCGTATGCATACACAGGCGGATTAGTCCGATGGCCGATCAATCCGCCGGACCAATCTGCGTGTGAATGGTGGGCTTAATAGAGAGGTGAAGGAGTTGGCACAGGAAAGAGAAGGATGGAGGCTCGACAAGAGCGCGGCTCATAAATTTAAAGAGATTATTTTTAAAAGTAGGAAAAATAATCTTCTGCTCTACGACAAAGTTTTTTTTTTATAAAAAATAATATTGAGACACAACTACATTTATCAATAAAGGGGTTGATGTCAATCAAAGTCAAAGTTAAAAATACTTCATTCTGTGGGCTCTCGTGGGCACTTAGACACGTTGTTTACATTAGAACACTAAAAAAGTAAGTATAGAGTTGTAAAAAGATGTAAACGAAGTCTTCGACAATGTATAGGTATAACTTATACACAGTGTGTAAAATGTTTGTTCATGTACCAGACTGAATTGTCTTTACAATAAAATCTCGCACGAACACACCTCGAGGGCCTGAGAACTCTTAACGAGAAAATAGTGGTCGTAAATCACGGGAAATTCGTTCTTATTGAATTTCCTTTTGTCGGCGGAAGACCCGCCTCGCTTTTTGTTCCAAATGGTCGCCTTTAGACATGTTCCGTTTTTTGCACTGTCTCGCATTGATCTGATTTAGTTCATTAACTTATGTTAAATAATACTCATTTTTTAATTTATAAATGGACAGGACATGCTATATTATTCGTTTTTGATATTTTAAAATTTATTCTCTATCAAAGCGTTTGGACTAGGTTTTGATTAGTTAGTATTTTCTTTCTACAGAAAATGGATGATGAATCATGAAAAATAGTTCACAATGTTGGTTGAGTTTAGTTTTACATACATAACTGAGGTATTTGTAAAACATCAAGCAGTTTTATAAATAAGCGGATTCTATAATCAATCTGTGAGTTTGTTCTTTGGCATTTTTGGAGCAGTAGAGCATTCGCAAAATTTTCATTTCTCTTTCCATCAGATGACCCAATTGCTTGTTGGTCTGCGATAGGACAGGAAAATCAACCACATCATGATCAGTGTGTGATCACGATACATCTTTATTAATGTTACATAATGACATTTATATTTTTATTAAAAAAATATTATTGAAACTTATTTCATAAAATAGATTATGTAAGCTTGTGATAGTCAACAGTCGTTCCTGAAATGAATATTGAACAAGAAAGTAGATTGCTTTTCTAGTTTTCCTTTGAGCCTATAATTGAATTTTTAGCTCAACGTTTTACTTTACGTAAACGAATGGATAGGCGACATTCAATTGTCGGAGAAATATAAAAGTTGAAGTTTTAATCTAGGCTGACTAGACCAGACAAACGTTATATGAAATTAACAGAATGTTGTTGTGTTAGTTTGACTATGTAATTATTAGTCGTTTAACTATTAGTCTATTTATGATTATGCATAGTGAATACGTATACGTATACGTATAATTTATGGTCATACAAGCTAGGTCTATGCTTAAGCTAATCCTAAGTTTTCTTATGTACTTATCTAATACAGAAATAGAACACGCGACTACTGTTAAGTATTAAAATATCTGTGACACGAACAATAAAAATTTTACGAGATTTAGACTACAATCGAATCGTGTATTTGGAATCTTAACACAACCCGAAAACCACAAAGTTTACTGAAGTTAACCCGTTATGAAAACCTCTGAATTTTCGAAGGAAACTAATTACTATTCCCGGATGTTGCTATGCCAATCAGGCTCTTTTTAGAAGTTTGCTGGGTGCCCTGATCAATATTCAAATCCAACCCTTTAAATTATTCAACTTGGATAAAAATAAAATATTTTGCGGTTTGTGTACTATCAATTCAACTGGCGTTTTGGGTTAATTAATTTGTAAGATTTAAACGATTGTTACGAATGTCGTCACATATGTGACAAATGTGACGAAATGCGAATGATTTGCAACATTTTCTTGCTTTCATGCTTATTAAAACACCTTTGTATATTGGCAGCCATGTATTATAACTCAAAGTTGCTTTCCATTCGAAAGGCAATTTGAAAAGGAAGATTGCCAGAAGTAAAATGGTATTTTCTATTCTTTGATGCAATAAACTCACCTTAAAATTTTTGTTAAATATATTTTACGTTGAAAATTATTTTAAGACTTTTACACTAAGTGATTAAACTAGCGAAAGAGATTAAAACTACGGCTAAAGGGAAACGCATTTCATATCAAGAATAACACGTTTACACGTAAATCTTAATTGCACGTGCAAGCACCGGCATATGCTAACCTTTTAAAAATATTACTCTAGCATTTTAATAACATTTGGTGCAGAGGAAACTCGAAGTGAAATAATGAGGTGACGCGTGAACATGAAGCGAACGAGTGAAACGAAACGCACACGACTGCAGCTAGGGTTGCCAGATTTAAATTTTTTGGTGTTGCCGTCATATCATAACATGTGATTTTAATAGACAATATGTTGTTTTAGTCAGTTGCAATATTCGAATAGAAAATCGTAAGAGGCATAAATAATTCGCCGGTTCTATTTTAAAAGTCCTAAACAGACTCTTGTATTTTTTTTAAGTTACGAAGATTTGAGAGGTTTTTGAATAATCCTCTATCAGTGCACAGAATGGACCTCGACAATATTCGTATATTTATGAGCAAAGAGTTTGTTATAAGTTGCTGGCCACTTTTATGAAACTACTAGCTTTTCCCCGCGGGTTAGCTGTCGTTAATTTTATGACATAGATCTCGTTTACCAACAAAACAACTCATAGCGCGATTGTGGCGCCATCTGATGGCCGATTCAGCGCCCTCTACAGTAGAAAAAATATTTTACCATAGGAACGACATACTTTCACGGGAGAAAAGCTTATGTTGAGCTCTGTACCCCTAACAATATGTATGCAAATTTTCATAATGATCGGCTGCTTAGTCAAGCCGTGAAAGAATAACAAACAAACAAACAAACTCACTTTCTCATTTATAATATTAGTAAGGATTTGCCGGCTTGACGCGAATCTGCTGTCTGTGTAGTGAAAGTAATCTGGATCACCTATATTGTGTTTTCATGGAAAATTACAATTTACCATGTCATCGAAGAATTTTCCTAATTTTTCTGAATAAAATGTATGGTGTGCTATGACGGCGGATTTGGATTTTCGTCAAAAACTCTAAATTCAAATGTTAGTTTTATATAATGTTTTTTTCACATATTCGTGTTCAGTATAGCGGAAGATACGCCTCCAAAAATATTGCAGCTGTACAAAACCACACATTGGATATTGGTTAAATGTAATTACATTATCGTTGTGAAATAGTAATTGATATTATGTCACAGTTTATTCAGAGAGATGGGGATAGGGATAGATTCCACCAAATACTATAGAAGACTATACGCACAGCTCTTGACGTTTCTCATACAATGACTTGGCAACCTCCGTTCACCTCATGCCGCTAGGGGCGCTATAACATTTTGCATACAAAACGCACAGTTCACCTCATGCCGCTAGGGGCGCTATAACATTTTGCATACAAAAGTTTTTAAATCGTTCACCTCATGCCGCCCTCATGCCGTAGTGTCGCGTCTTGCCCGAATTCTTCCGAAGCTGTGCGTATTACTCGTCTATAGTATTTGAATCCACCAACACTATTGTACGCGACCAATCTAGTGTATTGCCTATTTCTATATTTATATTATTTACGTCAGAAATAAATACCGAAATTTGGGCGCATAGACTATAATATTAAATTAGGGATTAGAGAGTTTTTTACTCAGTCACGTGACTCACGTGTCTCACGTGACATGTTCAAAACGTACTTACTGTCATGAGAAGACCGTTAAGTTTGTTTGTCGATGTTAAGTAAAGAATAAGGGACCTAATTGACAGAAATAAGGGTGAAATAGGTATTCCACTCTTGTTTCTGTCATTTGGGTTTGGTGAGGTCAAACTGACAATTTTTAACCTTTCTTAATTATATTGGCAAAACTTATTCGTAACTTGTAGTAAGTGGTGAATCTGGTACTCTATGTAAAAAGTATGTATTATATGAAGGTATGTTATTTTATTACACATAAACATTGTCATGTAGCGAAACAACTATATTTTCTACTTCTTTTGACATCTCACGAGTTCTTGTATCAAGTTACGTGCTACTACGTACAACATTATAAACTTACGTGACTACAGCTGTTCAGTACAAATTATTATTCTCTGGTGAAGAATCTATTATGGTCTCTATTTTAACAATTTAAGATATTTTTGAACTGCTTTACTTAAAAGAAAAAGATAAAAAAGTCTTAGGTACTATATACGTTATAACAATAAATAAAACGACGTATTTTTTAATTCTTGATTCCATTCGTAAGACGGAACAATCAGGTCGGTATGCTCTTGCTTTAGACTTACAGGCGAGAACCCGACAAACCCGTTGGTTCGTTTTTACAGGTTTGTGACATGTTCCAGTTAGTCTATAAGTCAGACAAATAGTCGGAAAATCATACAAACACTGTCAATTTATCGGAAAGATAAGCTAGCTGTAACTTATAGTACCTATGAAATTTACGCTTACGGCCTCACTTTCACTCCCGGAGAGCTTAGTCGTCAAATAAACTGTATATTTTTGACAGTTCTTTTATGACTTTTGCAGCTTTTATTTTGATAAAGGCGAACTGAAACTTTGCGAAGTGTGGTATTAATTAACCTAATACTTTGTGGAAATAAAGATTTATTTAGGTATATTTTCATAACATTTTTGTTATAATAGGTACAGTTCAAGTATTCAGGTACTGTTGTTCTTCATAACAATGTATTTCAGACAGTTTTAAATGCGAAATCCTACTTCACCAAAGTACTGAATCAATCAAATCTTTAGAAGTTGTAACGACTTGAGTTAATGAACGTTATTATTTTCAAAATGTTGAGAGTTATCTTTACCCAAAGGGGTAACTTTGCAAAGTCAATATTTGTTCTAAATAAATATTGAGCGATCGCAGTGTTTGGTGTAGGGTCGGAATATTGATGTATTGCAATGTAAATCTACAGGGAAATTTGTGACATAGTTGTTGTATGGACATGACAAAATAAAAGAACGTTACATTAAATATTAATATAACGTTTCATTGCCTTACTCTTGACACCTGGTGATAGGTAGTTTTTATAGGAGGCAAATGAGCATGTGGGTCACCAGATGTTTAAATAAGGCAATCATCGTCCCGTACCTGCGATATTAGAGGAATAGCAAATGCATTGCGGGCTTTTGAAAAAAGCTAGAGTAAATTATTTTCATTAAGTCATATAAGTCATTCTCGCAAAAATTCCTGATTGAACTTAATAATACTGGCGCTTGAGTTAACCCAAAATTAATTCATTGCGCAATGAGCGAAAATCAAAAGTTTTTTTTCAGAAAAGGAAAAAAAAATTTTTTTGTAGTTCTATTTTAATAATATTTACAGCTTATAATCAATAAATTTAGTTAGCTTAGTACATGGTGCTATGGCAGAAAATATTCTTAACCAGCAGTTTAAACACAGCACAAACTTGCAGTGCAATGTCAAATGAATATAAATCCTACTGTTGATAAAAAAGGGACAATTTTAATATTACCGTGACAGCTGGCAACTCTAACTCACAGGAATGCACAGAGGTGCAACGCTCGCTTTTTGTGTTCGCTCGACCATGCCCACTGAGCATAAGCGGAAAATGTGATCCCGTCACCTCTGATGCTTGGAGTGAACCCTGTAACTTTCCACCCACAATTAAAATGTAGTTTATGAATATTATGTACTTTTGGATATCGTTGTAAATTCCTCTAAATTTTATGTAAATTTTATGAATCAGTTTCGAAATATTATTATAGTAGCGTTGTGGAATTAATTAAAATAAAAAATAATAGCAATAAAATAAAATAAACTTATGACAACACACAGTTATAAAAAAACTGCCTGCCAGATACCTAGCTAGTAAAATTTTATCAGGATTTGCTTTAATATCAATAAAATAAATATATTTTGCACGCAACGATGTGTTGGTAGATTTAGACATCGCAATGATTTTAGTTCTTGTATTGCAGGCAATAAAGTTTAAATAAATTTTACAGGGCATGTAAGTTACATACAGGATCTGTATAATGTCATAAATATCAAAAAGCGCCACAAGTCATATGTCAGCTTAACAGATTTATGTGACCAATATAAACAGACACGCTGTTTGACCCAAATAAAACATGCCAAAATTCCAAATATGTTGCTTGAAATTTTCAAAATAAATCAAGGCGAGTTTCCTAAAGCGCTGTGAATACAAGTTTACGTGTGTATTCAGCAACTTGGTGGCACTGTTACAATATACTGCAATAAAATGCCATTTGTTGTCTGTCTATTGATCTTCACTATTTCAATGAAGTCCCGTATCCTCTTTATAATTGAGTAATGGGTATCACACGCACGATGATGCTATTTCTCATCGTGCGATAAATGTAAGCATTGCATGATCGTCTTATTCACTTGACCATCAATTATGATATTCAGTAGATATCGTGCCATCACTTTCATCGCAATATTAGGAAAAATAGTCGACTCTACTAGAATACTACAGGATTAAGCTAGTCAATATATTAAGGACAAAATATTTACCCAAAAACCTTGAAGCCAATATTATTTTGTATATACCGATGCCAATCACTGACGACGACATATTTCTTCCTATTTCATTTAAAGACTCATCTAAAGGCAGGCGTCCACATATTCGCATCGTACGTATCGGAGCATCGCATTGGCAGATTATTATAGATTCGTGCGATCCGTATGATGCAGATCAGTGGACGCACTTGTATGGCTTTCTATACAAAGAATATTACGATCGGTTTGATCCGAGCAGACGAATATGGAAAACAGAGATTACAGAGACACTTTACTATGTCCGGTTAACTCGATAAGTTCACTCTGCCATAAGAAACAAATCGCAAGTAAAGCAGAAATCGGCAACAAGTCTAATAGTAAATCTTGGCGTCGCGTTTACTCCGCTATCTGTTGCGACGTATTTGGCAAAAGCACTGGACCCGAAGCCAACTGTGACAATGCCTGTATCTATTTCGCTAGCTCCACAGATTAGGGAAACTCTGATAAGGGAAGGGATAAAATGCTTTGCTTTTGGACTTGAATGCGTTTATTTTAATAAGATAATGTTATTTTACTATCAGTAAAGCATACTTCTAGTGGGTTGGAAAGTAAGAATTTTGCGAGTTTGTATAAGGGATAATCTGGAAGCACTGTATTTATTTAGTCATATACCATTTAAACATTCTGGCTAGAATAACATAATGTAAACTTATTATCATACGTTCCACAGACTTTATTGCTTCACTTCGAAAATAATGAAAAAAAAAACAAAATCCTATCTGATTCTAACACTTGACGTTTCGTTAAATAATAAAAGAGTTGGAAAACCCCAAAAAAATATGGATTGTAACGACAATTACTGTCTAATTTCTGTCGATATATCACATGGCAAACGTGAAGAGATGAACGCAGCGAGTCACGAATACCATTATTAATATTGTAAGCATTAGGTATATCGGTCTATTTATAGTCGATCGTTCATTTCGTCAAAAGTAGATAGGTGGTTTTTACCGGCCACAAACCATCAGAGTAACACACGCGAACGGGCAATCACCGGCGCCTATTCATGATTTTGACCGAATGCAACGTATCGATATGGAGTTACTTGGAAGGAAAGTTATTAACACGTGTTGTGTTTAATAATGTTCCGTATAATTTAAAATAAATTATCAGTTAAACAGTGGCCGTTGATAAGTGGCTTGTTTATTAAAAATGTCAGTAGAAATCAATTTGACTATGGGAGAGCGTTAAATGCCATACAATTCTAAATTACGTTTGCTATTTGACTAGGGTCTTTGACATGTTTAACGGAAATTCCAGAAGAAATTATATAATTTATGTCATTTAAACGTCAATTTTGCAAGGAAATACGTTAATGTCGCAAATTCGATTCATAACGATTGTCATTGTAATCATGACTACTGGCCGCATCAAAAATCATTACGAGCATAAAGCCGCGGCCACACATTGGATTCGACATTGCGTCCAATATTGGCTCCAATTTGAATTGACTCCAACTACTACACTATACATTGGCTTCAACACCAACTTTATAACGAAACAATGGAAACAGACTAGCTCATTGGGCCAATCCCATCCAATCCAGTTGCGGCCGCAAGAGCGAAGACGATGGATGACAATTTACTTACACTAGCGGCTTACGCCTATGGTTTAGGCACATATGCTTATTACTTGCATAATCGAGTTAGAAAACGACAGAAACGCCGATGGTGGGTGATTAAAATGCACACTTCAAGACGAATGACAGAGTCCAATGTGAGGCGCGTGCGCGGTAATGTGTCCAAGACGCCCGCGCGCACTCCTCTTATTTTCTCCTTTTCTTTGAATGCGTCTCAAAAATCGACTCGGTGCGCGTCAGTATTGGGCATTGGACGGTGATTGGACGCAAAGTTCACATTGTGTCCAAGTACCGATACACACATTGGTGCGTTGGACGCAAAACGTTACATTGGAGCAAACATCACCAATGTGACGCTGCGGCATAAAAATCAATTCACTTTACTTTTACAATACTAATATTTCACATTGATATATTTTTTTTACAAAAAATATTATCCTTACCAGTTTTCTCCATAGACTAACGTTTTGATTAAGGAACTCTAAAAAAGAATGTGAAACAACACATGGCGATACCAATCTTTTTCATTTTCGTAAACGTAATGAAAAACAATCTTCCGAGAATTTCTTTATATTTATCTTATTATTAATCTTACGAAAATAATCAATTTTCAGTTTCACAGGTTTCTTTCCGATTAGCCAATGTATTTTAAAAAGTCACTATTTCTCAAAACTTATTGTTTGAGAGATATGCTAAAATGAAACTTATCAGGAATGTCCTAAATAAATAACGTTCCTTTCATTTTATTTATATTAATTGCACTGTTGTAATAAATTTGTTTTGCGTCAAATTTTCCCGTGGCCGTTCTAATTTTCGGGTTTCGGGGTCAAACAAAACAATACGCGGGGAAAACTTTCCTTATTTCTTTGTTTGTTTATTAAAACTGTGGTACACTAAAGTTTTGATAACTTGACGTTTTCGTTTATTCGCAATCTCATTTAGTGGTCTCTTTACGGCTTGTTTACAATTTCAAGTCAATGCAGCTATAAATTTAAATAGATGACGCATGTCTGCACAGCACTTGCGAATGGCCTATTAAAAAAGTTATCAGTTTTTATTTACTTTTTGACAGTTTTGCTAAAGCAAGACCATGCACGAGGCACAGTGCCAAATCCGGACACTCCATACAACACGCGTGAAATAATTACCTATTTCTACTACAAAGGCCATTGTCGTCTGTACACGCGCGAACGTATGCGCACACGTATACACATTCGTTCACTACTAGCCCATTTGACGATTAAAAAACGGCCGCTCAAACTATCGAAAATGACTGCGACTAAACTATCGGCCGATTTAAAAATCACAAGTGGGCGCTGGCGCTGGCTCTAAACGCACACATTTGCGACTGCACCCGCCTCGATACCCGCCTTGGGTGGAGGTAACGCGATTCGGTGCAGGGCGGAGAGTGGCCGTTCTACCTCGGGTTATTACTTATTCTATGACAGTGCGTAAAATACGACGTGTAGCGAATGAGCACGCCAGAACCATGGATAGGCGCGCTTGCGAACAGTACTGTGTGCGATGATTATAATACCTGATGACTAACAGATTGAAGAGAGTAATTCACCGTGCACGACTCAGAGGTTAATACAAGTAACCTGTCTAAAAACCTGTCAGCTTGCGGAGACGTTTGGTTTCCTACACAATCTACATGTATGAAACTAAACGGTTAAGTGTCTAAAGCACGAATACTATTCTGCACCGATTCACACCGGGTGTGATCGAAACTTAGAAACATTGCTAGTTGAGCTAAAAATCTCGACATTCTATAAAATTTCTAATAGGTACTGAACACATTATAAACGCTTAGATACCGATGTACTTGTATGTAGCACAGCCAGCACAGCCTGTAGTTTTTATATAGTTGATGGGGCTGGCGTTATCTATTTAAATTTATGTCGTCGTATGTCAATCTTATGACGGATGAGAAATAATTTACTAGTAACTGGAGCGAGTCGATAAAGTCCCTTATCAAAATTGTTGGTTATAAAGTTCGCTTTTAATTTATCAATGATGGATTGCCTCGTTTGTCGCTAATCGACATTCTAGTAAAGTCTATTTATTTGTATTTTGCTTTTGTTAACTTTGTGATCTTAAAAAGGTTACTTTGTAATCTAATTGGTATGAATCCGTAATACCTAATTCAGAAAAGGATCAAGACTTCAGTAAACGCACATTTGGCGTGTAAAAGACCTCAAGGAGGTGAATAAAAGACATTTATAGAAAAACGACGGCAGGTGTATGGAGTGAGCCTGAGGTCTATGTAGACTTAATTAGAAATAAACAGCAAAATGAGAAAAAGAAATGACGCAATAAAATTTATTAAAATACGGTCTTTTTTGTCATTCATTATTGAATAGATAGAAGATTGCAATATACGCAGTTTTCATCTCTTTCTTACTATACTTTCCTTAGAGCTTCCCTCTCATGTTTTTGTATAGTTATATTTAAATTGAGTTGTTGATATTTACCTTCAAATGGTGGCAATAAAGCAATTTGACTGCCGTCGCTAAGGCTGAGTGGCGGCAAGGCGGAAGCCGTCTCGTCATGAATATCAACAAGGGTACCTTTGGGAACTAATCAAACTTATCAACATCAATTCAATGTAAACTTACAGCAAATTTTGTGTTTTTCGTTCATTGCTTTTTAATTTGGATGATACGGGTTAAATAGGATTACATCAAATGGATCCATTCTCAAATATACCTATTTTTAGAGAGTAGGTCTACATCAAAAGGATCCATTCTGCGATATATTTTATAAAATTATTAAAATACGTTAAAGAATACTGAATTGTATTGTAATAAATAACTCCCAAAATAGAAATAACAGGACTGGCACGCCAGTTACCACGAAAATCATAGTGGTTTCAACGCCCTTAGATAGGCACCTACTTTGTGATTATGAAATTGAAAACCTTAAACGTGCCTTAAACCTTAAGATTTTCAATTATTTTATATTAATACGCCCTAATTGGTGTACTGTGCGTGTTTAAATAATGAGTTCGAGACTTCATGAATTTCAGCGCTTATTGTTTAATTGTTGGGCAGAAAATAAAGAAAATCCGCCCATTTTTATGGATTATAAGCCAAGTCAGTGTATTTGACACAGTAGAGACTCTACCTCATAGAATTAAAAAGAAACATATTGATACAGCATCGGGATGATAGTGTACCTATTGATTAATAATGAACTAGGTACTCGTACGTCTTGTCAATATTTAAAAAATAAATAAATAAAAAATTAAATAAAAATAAAAAAGCCTTTTATTTCTTACTGAGTTTAAAGTACCTATGTACCTACAAAAAAAGTTATTTTTATATTAACTAACTATTTATTTATCTTAACTATTTATTTATCCTAACTATTTATTCATCTTAACTATTTATTTATTTTTATTTATCTTTTAAAAAAATATTTGTAATGTTTGTTATTTCTTCACGCTCAAATGGAGTGGCCAATTTTTATGATATTTAGTATGTAGGTAGCTGATACCTTGGATTAACACATAATATATAATATATATATATATATATATATACATAACGATACGTTTTATCCCAAAAAGTACGCGGTTTCCGTAGGATTTGATCAAAAGTCTGATGGTCAATAGCGCTTTATAAATTAGATGGCGCTGCTGTGTATAAATACACGTAAACCAAGTTGCGCGAGTTTTTCTAGGATAATAATAAAGCCAATGGTGCTAATTCTGTTGTACATTTAACTAGACTAAACTAATTTTGACAGGACCACAGGTGTTGTTGTCCTTCCTTGGTTTACAATTACTGACAAGTATAGCAACACTTCTAGTCCTGTCAAAATTAGTTTAGTCAACCTCCGTGGCGTAATAGTTACCACGCCAGACCGCCACCCAGGAGGTCCCGGGTTCGATCCCCGGTCGGGTCATGATGAAAAACGAACTTTTTCTGATTGGCCTCGGGTCTTGGATGTTTATCTATATATGTATTTGTTATAAAATATAATATCGTTGAGTTAGTATCCCATAACACAAGTTTCGAACTTACTTTGGGGCTAGCTCAATCTGTATGAATTGTCCCTATATATTTACTTATTTACTAGTCTAGTTAGATGTACATACAACAGAATTAGCACCAATGTCAGCCGCGGATAGCGAAACTTCTCAACGATAAAAGGTTTTTTCAAACCGGTCCAGTAATTTTGTGAGTTTACAGGGTCGGCAACGTGCGAGTGATACTCTCGGTGTTGCAAGCGTCTATAGGCTGCGGTGACCGCTTACCATCGGCGGGCCGGAAGCTTGTCTGCCACACTAGTGGTATAAAAAAAGGGATGAATAAAAAAATGTTAGTGTGTCAAACCTTATTGGTCAGCCGATGGTAAGTAATAATAGTTGTTTAATACCCATATACAGGCTGCCCCTAGAGAATTTCAAAACACACTTGGAAATGAATGAAAATAATAAGGCGCCCTCTAATTGTACTACAGACAAAGATACAAATCTTCGCTCTTAAAATATCAGTAAAGATTAAGGCGTACTTACTCACTGTGGTTGCTCCCATTACCTACGGTGATTCTTTTTAATTAACTGATGAGTAGGTACAGAGTAAGTTAATACATATTATGAGTAGATTCATGAAGTAAACATCTTGTTATTTTCCCAGACTTATAAAAATAGATTCATAATGAGCAATCAACTTTTGATTTAAAAAGAAAATTAAAGTATCCATGCATGTCATGGAAAATACGTAGGCGAGTGCAGCATATTAACCAGTTTAAAAATATCCAATGTTAATTGAATACTCGTTATTGACACGTTTCCAAGTTGATTGGATAATAAAATACGTGATATACGTAATGCACAAACGTAACTCTTGAATCATAAACGTCCCCATAAAAACGAAGAATAAATAGGACACATTGCATTCAGCTTATACTTCAATATCGCTAATTGAAATATTTTTCATTAGTGTTTACGATATTCATAAATTATAATTAATTACCAATATTATTGATAGGTAGCAAAAGTGCCTGCTAGTGTTTCATATGGTTTTTATTGAATTCCAATGTTTCGTGTTCGGGAAAACCTTACTATTCTCTACACAATGTGTTTTTTTTAAATTAAGTATTTTCAAAATTAACAACATTTATTTGATTTTTAACAAAATTGTTTTTTTTTAAATAGGTATGATGTTCTTTAACCCTTACACGTTTATAAGTATTCCAAGGCTGTAAAAAGGATTTTGTTGATTTATATCTATTTATTATGGTCTAATTTAACATAAAAGTAATACATAAAACATACATTATGTATATGTTAGTGTTTTTGAGAAGGGGACAAATATGTCCCAATATGCGTAAAGGTATAAATTTTTTTATGTACTGCAAAAAGAGTACTAGGAAGCTTCTATTATAAAATAAACAAAAAATGTAGGTTAAAACATAAAATATTTATTTTAGAAACTTATTAATAATACTAAATATACAATTCAATGATATTCAGCAAAACAATTACGTTCTGAAGTATAACACAAGTGAACATTACATGTAGAACATGTGTTATTGGTGTGATTTTCAACACGAATCGAAGTATTGTCACTAAAATGCAAGTTTCTACGTATTTCTTCAAAGCGGTTTATAGGCATCACGTTAGCTATATAAGGAACTCCCATATCTGGATCTGTAGACCAATAGTTTCTGAATGTAGGTAAGCAATGGTATCCCATCACAAAGTTCATGCCGAAAAAAGCTTTAGCTTCTTCATTGGTCATGGTAAAAGATCGACCATTTTGTTCACGAATGGATTCACGAACAATCATCTATTAATTTATCAAAGCCTGAAACTGCGTTGAAAATTTTTACAGGAGTCAGTTCCATATTTGAAGTGTTATCTAATATATTCACTTCGCCGAAGTTGTACCCGTCGATCTCACAAAAGTTGTACGGTAAATATGAGTTTTTTCGCCAGTTGAAAGAAGGAACAGTAATGTCAGGTAGTAGATTTTCAATCGAGTTCTCTTCTAGAGGTGTCGAGCTGGGTTCAATTTCAACAGTTGACATACCCGCATCCATGTCTTGCGCTAAAAAAGTTTGATCCTCTTCATCAAGGGGCAAACCATCTTCGTCGTCGCTGTTGTCAGCCATCAAGACCTCTATAATGTCGTTTGTCCGCAAAAAAAAAACTCTCTACGACGATATGAAGACATATTCTATAATAAAAAATAAGAAAAAACTTAAAATAATAGCAACGCAAACAATATTGATAGTTTTAAGCAGGTCTCCTTTGATGAATACAGGGACACCCACGTCCCATTACATTTTTTACGTAATATGCTAATGTTTTTACTAAGGAAACAAAAAACATATAATAAAACAATTAGTATACTTACCAGTGATTATCAAAATGAAGAAAAACGGTCCGGAAACGTCACTATTTTGCAATAAAATCTTTTCAAAGTTGAAGTCTATCGAAACAAATATATCACTTTTCGCGCCGGTAACTTTTTTGACAGATACTTTTATTTTTCAGTATTGCCAGCGCGCAAACTTTAAAAGGTGCTATAAATATTAAAAATATAAATCTGAAAAAGGTTTTACTTTCCTAGTATTGCTGTAAATAGTAAAAATTGTGAGGGGACAAATATGTCCCTTATGCGTAAAAGGGTTAAAAAAACCTTTAATCTAGTTCCGTAGTGGACAAATAAGGAATCCATATAGTTTTGTTATGTCCGTCTAATTAAATGGATCTGGCAACTGGGACCGTGGTTCGAGTTAATTGCGGTCCCGGAAATCTCCGTCTGTTCAGCTAGGTTACTCTGCATGGCAATCGCGATTTTAATTTCAATTCTGTATAATTTCAAATGCAAAATTTACAGCAAATCCTAATTCGTACCTTTGAAATTTAAACTTTACTAACTATTTGGTTAGCATACAATCCGATTTATTTTAGTTTAGTATTTCGTTAGCGCTAGTTTAGCTGTAAAGAGTTCCTAAAATTAACAATCCAATGGCGATCGTGCGGAATTATCTTCAAGAGTAAGGGGGCTGGTCTGTTCGCAGTCTTAGCTCAGAGACGCTTAATAATAGAAAACTGTAATTTGGCATGTTCACATGTACCTATTAACAAAAAATTGGTAAAATAATATGTTAATAATATTTTTGGTGATGACTATGTGTGAAAGGAAAGTACGTACGAAAAACTGTATGGTTGGAAAAGTGAAAAAAATCATGTTCGGCTACACATTTAACAGGAAAACTAGGACGGTTATTGTATTTCCTATTATGTAAACGTACAAATGTAAAGAAGACGATTACAAATGTCATAGAAATGGCATTTGTAGGCAAAGTGTAGCAAATATCAACTCAACACTGTGCGTGGTCTGAAAAGCACTTGGCTAACTAGCCAGCTAAAAAACTTTTTAGTAGTAACAAAGAAGGTGTTAAGTACAATTCCCTTATTAAAAAAACCACAATAAGCGGGGCAACTATGAAAGGAAATTCCGAAAATACAGACAGACGTTTTGAACCTTATTCTAACTAGTAGGTAATGTCTTTTGGACAGGACTACGTGTTTCGTTGTTTCGAATGGACACTCAGCCCCGAAGATTTTACTTTTTTTAGCCTACAAAACTTTATGAGCAAACAAAAGTGTTCGCCACCTCAAAAATCTGAAATACCTACAATTTTTTAAGGCCGGGGCCTAACTTTCTTTTGGATTGTATGAACGCGTTTGCATTAATTTCTTTTTAATAAAATTGCTTTATTACAAAATTGTATGAAAAAATAAGAATTTTGCAGAGTTACACAAAGTTAACAAAGCACACAAAGCTCTATTTATACATTTAATGGAATCGAAATGAAGGAAAAAAAGTAATTCAGCAGTGAAAGCTCCTTCATTCAACTGTTAATGGCATTTTGTGTTTACGTGCAACCAGCCACGCTGACGAATTAAAATCCTTGGATTTACCGAGTTAGAATAACGGGGATGTTCTCATTATTTACAGTTATTGTGATTTCAATAAAAAGTGGAAAAAAACTATTTTTTAACAATTAAACTTACTTATAGGATCAGATGGTCGGATGACATCGGGACCTTTAATAGGGACTGGTTCGTGTCAGCTCTGGACAGGGACGTGTGGAGGGAGAAAGGGGAGGCTTTTGCCCAGCAGTGGGACATACATGGCTATTAAAAAAAAAACTTATACTCTTAAGTAACTTCTTTTAGTGTGCTTCCCGCAATTTGGCAGTGAGTAGCTAACTCGCAACCGATACTAGTTGCGGTGTCAATATTCCTTTAGGAGAAGTCTGTTTAGTATTGTGCCTGAGAAACGATCAGAGTCTCAGAATTCTGGAAGTAAGTAAACCACTATTCTCTTTACCATTAGAAAAAATAGACATATTTTAAGATTAAAAAAAAAACAGTTTATACATATAGCAGCGCCATATACATCTTAAATGAAGTAAAGATTGTATTGGTTATAAAATACCAGCGAAACTCGCGCAACGTCGTTACGCTTTCCCATGGGAATTGTCCAAAGTCCTTGTATGTATTATACACATAAACCTTCATCTTGAATCACTTTATCTATCAAAAACCGCATCAAAATCCGTTGCATAGTTTTAAAGATCAAAGCATACATAAGGACAAACAGACAGCGGGAAGCGACTTCATTTTATACTATGTTTGACGACCTCCGTGGCGTAATGGTTACCACGCCAGACCGCCACCCAGGAGGTCCCGGGTTTGATCCCCGTTCGGGTCATGATGAAAAACTAACTTTTTCTGATTGGCTTCGGGTCTTGGATGTTTATCTATATATGTATTTGTTATAAAATATAATATTGTTGAGTTAGTATCCCATAACACAAGTTTCGAACTTACTTTGGGGCTAGCTCAATCTGTATGAATTGTCCCTATATATTTATTTATTTATTTACTATGTAAAGATGATACATAGATTACACCTTGACTTAAAGACTGTATCATCTGAAATGTAACTCAACTAAGCGTAACTTCATGACATGAAAATTTCATTTTCTCATTTTTCCCGTGCATGGATCAAACTCGCGCCGGTCTGATCTACGCCTAAATTTGTCTCTAGTAACAGAGCTGCCGAGTCTATATAGTAATCTTAAGTCAGTATAATATTTTGTGTTATAAGGAATATCCATATTTACCAGTATATTGCGCTTTTAGCTTCGTTATCAAGTCGGCACACGCAATCCTACAATCATTGGCGCGAGACCGCGGTGAATGCATATCAGAACTCTGTTTTAGCACCTCGATAATATAGTCATTTCTCACCCGGCTTTTAGCCGCTATATTCAGCGAATGTCATTTGGTTCTCATTTTAAAAATGTACTTTTTATGTTAACCTAGGTTAGGTATACAGCTATAAGTACTTACAGGGTTTTGAGGAAGTCTGAATGTTGTTTCATGATTATACAATGCGCAGTCTAATTCTAAGGGTTGTAGCTTGTTCTGTGTGTACTTTTAGACATTTTGATCATTATAAATAAATACAAATTAATATTATTATTATCAGCCTAGATCATCCCACACTTGGGCAAAGGCCTTTCTTTCTATGAGGCTCTGAGAGGGATGAAAATGGGATGAAAATGAACTATTTTCATGTAAATTAGAGCAATTAAGTATATGTCACAATACACACGCATTGCATATTGCTCTGTCATTTTATTAATGAAACTAATGATGATGTAACACAACAAATATCAAGACTATTGTCTTTTTAATCAATATGTAAAAAAGACCACAAAGGTGGCAAACAAGCTTACTGTCCGCGCTCACCATGTTTAAAATATTTTACATGAGAAATAAAATTATGTTAGCTATAAACTTCTATATAAAACCGCATTGAATTGGCCAAAAAGTCTAGCCAAAACTCCAAAAGCGAGCAAATGGTTGCAAAGCGGCTGAACACGGGCGACGGCACGCATGGGAACTGTATGCAAATTGGTGCGGTTTGGAAGTCTGTCAACGATCCTGGATAGTCGTCGTTCTGCGACATGGAAAACGTTTGACAAGACGTATATAGACGCTTATTTTACTGAGTTTACGAATTTTATAGGTGTGTTTTGTAAAAAGAACAAGTGACTATAAAGCAATGACGTCATTTAACATTTTTACGGAAATCTTGACTTGTTGACGCTATATTTTTTGTACCGCTAACGAGACAAACACTGTGCAAACACTCTTACGACCCCGTCTGACGGTAGGTAGGGCATTAATTCAATCTAGCGAGCCACACAAGGGCTAGAAATATGAACCAATTTATTGTCCCTGAGTCGTCGTTTAACCGATGAAAAGATCTTTGTAGAATGAGTACAATATTACACTTTGCACATTATGTAAAATCTCTTCTGAAAAAGCGGAGTTCACAGTAGCGTTTTGTGTTTGAAAATAAAGTAACAGTGCGTTATCGATAGTAATCCATTCACTTATCTATTTTCAGAATTCATACGCTGCTGATTCATTCATTCATCCTGTATCAGATGTATGTTCTTGTAATAACGTTGTTTCATATTAGTATGAGACCAAAGTACACATATTTTAAAATGTAAATATAAAATAATGCCGCCTCTGCTTTTAACTGGTTGTAAAATATATTAACACGCAAATTATCGTTTTTAGATAAAACTATCTAAGTTTAAAATTGCCGATAAAGGTAACGTACACAAAACAGCTCAGCTTTTTATCAGTTAAATATGTAAATGAGGAGTGAAATAAAGAAAATTAAAAACACACAAGCGATACAGATTATATTACCCACCAATAATCGGCGTGCTT
The DNA here is from genome assembly GCA_905163395.2 of Endotricha flammealis. Classification (NCBI taxonomy): domain Eukaryota; kingdom Metazoa; phylum Arthropoda; class Insecta; order Lepidoptera; family Pyralidae; genus Endotricha; species Endotricha flammealis. Next base: position 8,986,692 of record LR990864.1, on the reverse strand, counting down.
TTAAAACCTGATACATTAATTTCAATTTTAAGAGCGAGCAAGCAACGTTTAATTTAATCGTTCCGAATATCCGTTGAAATTTTTTTCGCTTTGTTTTTTTTATCCCGAACGTTGTAACAAAGAGATATTTTGTATATACTTTTTGTGCTTTGTGAAAATAGCCTCGTTTCTAGAATAAAAATAAATCTGTTATAAATATTGCCTTTTAAATACATACAACTGAAATCGATTTATATATTTTTTTATATTAATTTGTGTCCAAAATTAGATAGTTGAATCATTTGGCTCGCTATTATGTAAGCTGAATAGACACCATGTTATGCCTATTCTACATCTACGGGTACCGTAATCTAGACTTCTAGATTAATATTACAAAGAGGAAAGATTTGTAATTTTTGTGTGTGTGTATGCCTGTAATGAATAAACCGAAAACTACTGGATCGATTTCAATAATTCTTTCACCGTTGGGATCACCCAATTTTTTTTGACCCGGGGGTAACGTACCCTGTTACCCCCGGGTCAAAAAAAATGGGATCCTTAGTAAAACCCTTGCGAAGCAGGTCCTAGGTCCTCTAATCATGTATAAAATATTATATAAATGCAGATTTTTGGTCTTATAACACTCGTAGGAGTGTTATTTGATAAAAAATCTGCATTTATATAATCCAAAGTCAAAATCATTTGTCTATGTTCATGTTCATCATATTTTGGTTAAAAGTATTTATTTGGGACATTGCGAAAGTATATCGACTTAAATATAATATTAAGACACTGCTCTGGGACATAGTCATTCATAATTAACTCGAACTCTTAAAAATTCTCAACAGAATGTAAAATTTCGAAACTAAACCTTCCACAGTTCGTTGTCCTAAAATAAATATAATAGCAGTGCTAATGGCAGTTCAAGTGCCAAGTTATAAATAATTTATAGTGCCAGCATTCTCGGATTTATTTTTTATTAAGTATTAAAAGCTCTACCGATAGTCTAATAAAACTGAATGAAGCACAAACCCGTTTCTGCTTGAAATGTGAATTTTAAGCCAAAAAATTGTATCAATTCATTTATTCTTCGATATTACGGCTTGTCTTGTTTTAAAGTTTGTTTTTCATTAACACAGTTTTATCTTAAGTGGTCAGATACAGTCCAATTAGCGCTAATAGCAGAGTACAAATATGAATTTGTGTTTATTTGCAGACCAAAATAATAACTGTCACATTCAGTTTTAAATACAAAAAGACTACTTATTGTATACATACATTATATTAGTAATATTTCACAAAAAAAACCTCAACGACATAAAATAAATTAATATGGACTCATAGTTGATCGAAGGACTCATGCTTTTATTTCATTTTACCGCTCTACCCGCCAACAAAACGTTGAATGGAGTTCAGTTAGATCCAAAACTAACTAAATGCTCGCTCATTGATATTAATGGATCAGTTTAGTTGGTTCAGTATTTCGTACAAGGATTAATAATCTGTCGCTTTGCATGAGGAAGGAACATACAAAGCCGACATGGAAAGGGTATTAAACAGTGGCTTCGATAAACGGCCCAATAAGTTATGTAAAGTGCGGGTGCATCGGGTTACATTACATCCCCTACGTGGCTAAGGGTTGAGACGCATGCGCGTGCACTGCCAGCCGCGCACGGCATATGCGGAATATTAAAGGAGGAAAGAGAAAAAAATTAACTTGTGAAGCCATTTTCGTCTATCGGTCCCCTCGCCCGCCACACGGCTTCTCTTGTACTGGCGTAGACAGAGAGGCTCGCGCTGTCGCGGCATTCGAACGCCCGGCCCGTACTCGCATCCCGCGTCCTACGCTCGACAACCGGTCTGGCCGGTGAGTGATTACGGCCTGTGAGACCAATAATAATTGTGCAGTGTTACCTGAACCATCTTTGAAAACCTTCAGCTTTGTTAGCGAAGTGTTTAACTCGAACAAATTGTGAAAATCCTAATACTTTCCTGTGAAGTGTAAGTTTGCGCGAAGTTGTTTTGTCGCGTCTTGTGCTGTAGTTCCCAAAGTGACATAAACTAAATTGTTGTACATAATTCGTGTTTTATGTGTATCTCTCCTTTCTTTTGGTTTGTTTATAAATAACTAGTGAAGTTGTGCAAGTAATTAGATAAGTTCAAACTTTTCTAAAGTACTAACTTACTAAAACTCATTATTGAAAAGGAGTAATCGTGACAAAATCATCGCATGACCACAATATACAGGTACTGTATCTAGTTTTCTTTGTATTATCGAAAAATCTGCTTGTTCATGTTGTCGAAGTAAAAAACTAACTTAACTTTTGGTAACGTTCTTACCTATAAATGATCTTGTCCATGTCAGGTTATTATTTTTCTTTTTTTTTGCTACATCATATTCTTTTGTGGTTTTTATCTTATTAAAAACTTTAGCTCGTTGTAACGTTCTTTGCTTAAGTATGTTACTTTTGTAAAAGTTTTGGTGCCTTGAAATATTTCACACCTGCGTCTTATATCAGCTGTCCCTAACTTTGAAACCGGCTTATAATATCAATTCCCAAATAAGACATCTACAATGTCAATTAAGATAACCTTATCTGCATTCAACAAAATAAAGGATGCTCAAAATGACATGTTTATCTACTTTACATGTAACTAAAAAGGGCTCCGAAGAATCACGTTCTCAAAAACTTATAACTGTCTGAGGATACGGTAAATCATGTTTTTTTTTATTTACGACGTAATAACCCCAGGAAGAAGTGCACTCGAAAATAGACAACTATAATAAAAATCCATACTTCAACCGATAAATTATCGGAAGACGTTCTTTTTATTGGAGTAACGAATGGTGAGATGAGTAATGGTGCAAGTTTCGCCGATAAATCATGCTTTCCCTGGCTGTGAGGAGCTTCCATAGCAGTAGTATTTGGAAATAGCCCCCCTGTTTTTAGTTTAGTCAGATACACTTAACACAAGTCTGCAATCGGCGGCGTCGAAAACAGTTCATTATTCTGCTACAGTTCTGTTTTGTCTACACACAGTCGAACATTAGTTGTTTGTTTTTATTACTTTCGTTGTATCTAATCCTTTATCAGTCCTTTTTATTTGTATTCTTTTACTTATAAGCGTATTTCGTTGTAATAATTTATGTGTTTTGTCATAATTATTTGCATTTTGTAATTTATTATCATTTTCTTTCTGATGTCAACTTATTAATTAAGAATCATTTTTAGTTAAGACTGTATGATCCTAGTAGCAACATTTCACGGCACTACAGTATCCAAGGATTAAAATCCTAGGATTTTAAAAATGCCGTTTTAAAAATGTCTTCTGATGTACCTTAATGAACGTAGGTAATTTCAGAGATCTTGTTACACAAGTTACTAGCATCCTTAAATAGATGCTTAATATTTACCTTAGAGATTCATATTAACTTTACAATTTTATACAATACCTGATATACTTACAAAGTAAGGGAAAATTCAATATGAACCCTAGCTACAATGTTGATAATAAACGGCATATCCATTTCGTTATTTCGATTAGCGTCTCACCCTACCACACATGTTGATTTGACGTTTAATACCAGTAAATGGTTGCAAGCTGAAGCGGGTAATTGAAGAACAGTCGGTTGGGAACGTTCAAGCCTTGTCAAGAAAATGGAAGTGCTAAATAGAGCAGAGACCGATGAGCCGTGAAATGATGTGTCTGTAGAAGTTATACTAGTTGATGAACTATTGTTCGAATGTGGATAGAATTTTCTGTGTGGGTCTGATTTTAACTTTGTTTCCAGTTGTAATGAAACTGTTGTTGGAACGTTTAAAATTCTCATTGTTTTACTGGCAGCATTCTCATTGTATTTCTTTGCACAGTGTAGCAAATAATTATTTTCATTTACGGTCTTGTAGACTCACCATAGCTTCTCGAAGAAGTTGGGTTGGTAGCAAAGTTGACGATTTGATTTTTCACAAGTTTGAGCCATAGTGTAGCACTAGTACTTCACATATTTTCATAATGTTCGACTTTCGATTGCTGGGTGTGGCATGTGATGTAACTTTGTTCAAAGTTTGAGCTAAACTTTACAATTTTCCATATGTCATCGCAAAGTCTTCAAATATTTGAAATTTGTGAAATTCTATGATAGACGCAACAATTTTGTGTACAGCTACCTACTAGTAATACAAAAAATATAAACTTTTCGTGGTATAAATAAAAAAAACTTTGTAATTTGGGTGAACAGGCGGTGTTTTAGAAGTTCATCCAATGAGCCATGAAATAACATGTCGCGCGGCAGATAGCATTTGATGAACTATTGTTTGGGAGTGGGGATTTGCCGCGCTTAAACAGTTTCTATGATGTTAAGCCCGGGATACTGATGCTGATATTCGCTTCTCCTTTACTTTAATTTAACACTGCAGCTGTTGTAAATGAATCTTTTTTTGTTGATGTTTAGTGATATTTTTAAAATTTATCATCAAGCAGGAGTCTAGCTTACTTTAGGACTAGGTAAACAATAAAATAATTTATAATAACTCGAGATACCTTTCTTTCAAAATTTTCCTCCTTCTTATTTAATAATTAATTTATAAATATATTTTTGTAAAGACAAATTATCTAGTGATATACATAAATCTCCTACGTAATTATAGTATTTGTTCCACTAAAGAAAACATTTTGTCGTATTTTAGTGTCGTCATTCGAATAGTTAAAAGAATGAACACGTGTAGAACAGCTGTTATATCTTCCATCATTGTTGTTTTTACAGCTACAAAACCAATGATTCAAATTCTGTTTTCCTTTACGTCATTGATACAAAATCTATGACAAAACATATTTTGGTAAAAGAATCCGCTTTCCCTCTAACAATATGCAATTTAGTGGCTAATAACGTATTTTCAGAGAACCTGAATGGAATAATCAAACAAAGACTAGTAGAAATATCTAAGTGTGTAAGCATAATAATGCTTTACAGAGATTGCTTTCACCAATAAGGCCGTCTTGTTGCCGAATAAACGATATAAATTATCCTTTTCTATTGTACTACTTTTCTATTATGTAATTTGCAAAAGCATATTTATATTTCCTTAGAGAAATTCGTTTACCTAAGGTTGCCTTGAAAAGATTGCTTTGAGCAATAAGTCCGCCTTGTTGGATATACACTAGTAACTTTTACTGTTACTGAATCACTTGTTTGTGTATTGCAAATAAAGTAATTCTATCTATCTTCTATCTACAAATATTTGTTTCTATAATAGAAGAAAAACAATGTGTCTTAAAGTATGCAAGGTACTATGATAGTGAATAAAAATACGTAATTAAATAAGTTTCTTTGAAATATAAAATAAAAAATTCTGCCATGTACAGCGAAATAGGCAAGACCTGCGTAAACCGGTCCTGAAAATAAGGCAAGTACTACTCTGATACGAAAGAGAAAATAAAGCAACGTTATCCGAGTCTTTCTAGTTTAAAATTTATGTCACATTAGTGATTAATAATATTTTAAATTACAATCTAAAAGCGTTAATTATCCGTATCGCCACAGCTATCTGTAAGTTATGATTGAGTATCAGATTTCGAGTGGCAGAGGAGAAATTATTATCGATAACAACAAAAAGGCGTTCCCACGTTGCCGGAAGCAGGCATGGATCGCCACGCTTCGATACTTCTGCTTAGTATTGTCCCTACTTTTTGGCTCTTTGTCCCTACTTAGCTTCGTCAGGCCTTCAAAAGAGCGGCCCTTTATTCGACGGATCTAGTTTGCCGCACTTAATTGGTATTGCATCATTCGTTCCACACCATTTTCTTTTTTTGGTGTTCATCGATCGCTTCGGCGACTCCTTGTGACAATCCAGTTCAAGTACTATGATTGTTTTCGTTTTTCGTGTTTCTCGTTTCTTATGCCTTCATGGTATACTAATGCAATTTTAGTTTATAATTATTGTTTTTTAAAGTTAAAAATGGCAAAACTCTCAAAAGCTTTTTGAACATTTACACAATTAAAAAGACTTATCCATAATGCTTACTTCAAATTCATTACAATAAAACTAGTAGCTTTGAGTGATGTCATTTATTTATTACTGTTTATTACAATGTATGCATACTCATAGTCATAATGTATGCCAAGAATTTGCAAGCCAAATAATTAATTCTATGCTCAACGATAACGTTCTCAATTAATGCTCCCAGTCCATCTTTACAGTTAATAGAGTCAATCTACTCGCTACAGAGTTCAAGAGCGCAGAGACCAGAAACACTAGCGAAATTTGCATTCTCGCTTCGCCTCAACAACCAACGTAGTCTAGGACCACCCGCGAAGTCTTAATATTACAATGTAATTTAGACTTTATGACTGTGAATGAGAATCTCAATTTAAAATCCCAAGGCAGCCTCTTTGAACCTAACGTCTTCAATAAGGATCCCTACAATCTACTCGCGAATTTCAATATGCGTGCAGAGGGAATATTATTGGATCTCGTCCGCCCCGTCCGTCTCACTAAGAACTACAATTATCTACAAGAAGAATTTTACTTTACGTTAAGACATCTTCTTTGTAAATAGAAATGGGCAGATTATAAAAATCTTCGCCTGGTCCAGTAATACAGCTGCAACATTCGAATCTCATTAGCAACCGAAACAAGAGAAAAAAGCTTTGAGTAATAAATTTTAGCGAGGCTCAAGTCGAAACGTTTATGGTTCCTTTTAATTTGGTTGCTATTGTCGAGGCATCCCGCTGTGCGCGCCCGTCGGATTTCTTGCTAGAATTCCAGCTGTTTCAAACATTACTTACTTCTTATTAGTCGATTAAGGTTAGAAATTAAATTTCGAATTGTTAATTTAATGTTGCAAACGAAATAATAGTTGTTCCTAACATAATATTTATTATTTAATCTCTGTACAACCATTACAATATTTACGGATCAATTTCCTGAATTTATTATCCAAATATGTAATTAAAGAGGTTTAATATTATTCTAAACTGAATTTTATGACACGTATTTCGACTCAGAATTATCACTTTTATCAAGTTCCCCTTTAGCTTATTAGCACATTAAACATAACCATGTTTACAAAAACGTTTATTCAAACCCCACTTCAAGGTGCGACACGTTCTCTGAAAAAAATACTTCGGCAGATGCATAAAGAAAATATGTATCGCAAAAAATATCCATAAATCAATAAAGATTTTGTGGTGGCACAAGTTGCCTGCGGGTCTTAAGATAGATTTCGAAGAAGCCATGTTTATTTTAAACGATTGAAGTAATTCCGTGGGACCCGCGTCGCATCCCGCTGGGGGCTACATGAGATGAATGACTTGCATTTTCATATTCTCAGCGTGCGTAGCCGAGAGTCGCGCTACACTGATAAAATTAATAGTACAGCTATCGATTCCGACGATAAACTCGTTTGAGTGTGGAAAGAAACTGTTTTGTACATCAATCATGTGCCAGTAATTGAAAACATGCAGCTGGATCTTTACGACGAAACAATAAATTTTAATAACCTTCGCTCCAAGACAATGTCCCTTTCATTTCTCTCCCAAAACTTAAGCACAGAGTTACTCAAATTTTTATGACGGAACGCGACACGTGTTTCGCGAAGCATCGACACCAAATGCGTCCCATCTGTGTAGAACAGTACGTGCCATTTTAGGCCTACATTAAAATTCCCACACATAAAATTGAATGTAAAAAAGGTCCTACGGTCGGCGCGTCGGCCCTTTTCCTACACACAACAAACAGGCAGGTAAGCGAATCTTTACGATCCCTACTAAATGATATAATGCCCAATATTCCAAAGGATTTTACATCTTATGGCTCGTCTACTAAAGAGTAAGTTTATATGTATGAAATTTCACAATCGCTCTCTAACAATATTTTGGAAGTACAAAATCTTTGTTTTCTTTTCCTTCCTTCGAACAAACATGCATGTTATTCTCAGAGGGAAAAGGGCCGATATTAATTTATGTGAGAGTTCTTAGTTGGCCGAAGTTCATCGGTTAGCAATCCTTTATTGCGCCGACTTCAACTTATACGATTTATTTCCTGGACACATGAATGATGTTCGATGTTTTGATTACATTATGGCTAATGAATACGTATGAAGGTATCCGCTTTTTTGTATTCACGTTTACGATATGTTGCCGGTCGTTTTTTGTTTCGTTTCCACGAATGTGGCTGTCATTAATTTTAAAATCGGTTCTGTAAACAATACGTTGTATTCCCAAACATCTGCTTTCGTCGGCGGCGGCGGGCCTACGAAATAACTAATCCGTACAAAACAAACATTAAAGACCACATTCAATTGAAACCGTATCGCTGTCAATAACAGAATAGTCGTGACTGCATTTCGGCTAATCATTCCAAGGGATTAAACCAGTTATGACAGCATGCCACAAAGGTTCATCCACATCATCCACATGCCACATATTTTGTTACAATAGAACTAATTCTATTAAATTATGTATTTGTTCGGAAACACTTTAAATAGGTATCTATCAAATTTCAATCTACGTTGGTACTTATTGATTGGTATTGGCTATACGCCCAATCAAAATTTTTAAGCTACATACATAATAAAATGTAACCTAAATTTTTATATTATTTTTATTCTTATATTAAAAGTATTCCAGTGTGGACGCTTCTCGACGAGCAAGCTGCGCCGCACCGCGTTCTTTGTCCAAACAGTTCGGCGACGGAGGCCCACAATCACTGCATGGTGTCAACCCGGTGTGCACTGGTCATGACAAATATAAAAGTAAAGTTACTCGTAGCTGCGACGCCGCGCCGCCGGCCATGTGTGATATTCCTTCCCGTAGATAAGATCGACGTAACTTTGTCGGCAACTTCGTAGATCAATACTCGTGCGACCATCAGATATTTGTCGGCCCCCTTATACAATACACTCTTGTAACTTCAATAATGATTGTATCAACTTTGATGCCTAACTGGAACTCCAATATGCATTACCATAAACTCTTTAACAAAAACATTTGCAATACAAACTTTCAACTAGTCTGGGGGAACAGAAATAACAACTTCGCGTTTCACTAAATACAGTCGAGTCTCTAGGGCAAAGCAAACTCCAAGAAGTTAAATCTGAAGGTGTATTACTGAAAACTCTACCAAATTACGTAATGGTTTTGTTTTAGTTATTTTTAATTTAAAATCAGGCTCTTGAATTTATCTGGTTATAAATTCAACCCAGTTGGTTGAAGTCCGGCTTCGTCGGTCGAACAATCAAAACAATAATGTTATGGTAGGAGACGGTTGGGTCTTGTTTATTTTAAACATTCGCCGACAGCCTCGGAAAGATTATCTTCCTTGTAATGCTGTGCACGCTTGTGTGTTTTACCTCATTCTGGCTGTTCAAGCATTTCATTGTATAAACAAATTAGTAGACTATCTGCAAACATTAGCGATTCACGAAGTCAGTTTATAAGTAATCCCCTGGGTCGATCGACGCACCCGACAATTGATTGTGACAAAACAGTAACATGCTTCTATCAAATGTTTACAGCTGCCGTCATCAGTTGTTCGGGAATGACCGAATAAATATGTAATGACTTTGGGGTGCTATAAAATCGGATTACAGCCGATTTACACTTCCACAACCTGAGAGTAAGGAATTGTGAAGTCGCAACCACTGTTTATTTATTTTTTATGAAACTGGAATTACAATGATAATATTACATTTTAACGTTTATATATATTTTTTTAAATGTAACTTCTACAAATTATATTATTGATCACAAATATGTTTTGCTTGAAGATGGAACAATGAAACTGTTGGGAGAGTTGGGACATACTTTTAATATCAACACGAGTCAAACCGCGCATAATAGCTAAGCACATACTTCAATAAAGTAGGAAATCTATAATAAGTACGTAGCTTTTATATTTTATATTCCAATATATTTCATAAGAGGACGTTTATATTTGTATCCGAATGATTTATTACTCGTACTTTCTGGTTATATTACTAACATATTTTATAAGAAATGAAATGTATTTCTATTAACTAAAAATGATAGGCAATGGAGGGTTGTCATTATACAAGTTAAATGTTTGAGACGGCAGTGAGTAATCTTCTAGTTAACCAAATGGTTCAATAAGCGGCTTAAATTACTCTCGACAGGTTACATCAGAAAGCGCTTTAGTGAGCAAATGATTTGGTAATTTATATTTAAAATTGGAAAACATTTACGTTGGAGTGGTTTCGGTTGGAATATAAGATTACCGATATCGATACTATCACAAATTACTTCGTTAAGTGTCGTCACTTTTTCAAATATATCGATAATTTCAGGTTATGAGGCTCGTTTGATTGAATTCATAAACACTTTTTGTTTACGACGATCGATTGAATTCGAATCGTGTAATTAAATATTTATTACAAGATTCATTAACGAAATTAAACAACATAATTATGTTTATATTTATGTTATATATTGTAAATATATTGAATGTTATTCGAAAGATTTTATAGTAGGTGGTATTTTTTCCAGGTTTCATGATTTAAAAGAATTTGGTATTATAATATACTGATAAGTTATATGTCATACTAAAGGCAAACAAGCAACCAAAAGGATCACCTAATGGGAAATGGTTACCGCCTGCTGTACTCAGAACCCGAGCCTGTCACTCGTCACCCATCATACAACCCGATATATTACACACACACACACACACTGAACACCAGTATGTGGTGCTACCAATAAGTTTCAAATACCATATCAGTTAAAATTGTCTTAAAAAATATTAAGCTAACTTGCACTTATCAGGAACCTGTGAAAACTTAAATAAAACTAATTGAGATTTAACTGTCACCAGCAAATCAAGTAATAAACATTCACAGGCTGTTATAAAGGTGGGAAATCTATCAGATATAATTCGGAATCGTGCTGACTTCCACGACGTGCGACCCGTTCGAACTTTAGTGGCCATAAACTCTTTATGGCTCATTGTCGACGATTATTACTTAACCCTCATGACTTATGAAGTAATAAATTTGTTTTTTTTTTCATATAGATCACGCGATTTTGGGAGTTTCGAGAGTAAATAGAGTTTGATAGACTTCAGTACGAAATATTATTCTTTTTAGATCGCGGCCAAATCTTCATCTTTTTTGTAGAGTCAACACTCAGACCAAATAAGAAGTCAAGACGGAGCGCTGCGAAGCATATAGTGAAGCAGGCAAAACTACACCTCGCGCTGTACATATACGGTCTCACGCACACATTCACAACTAAACTACACCTCGCCGATTAGTTTGAGCTAATTCGTCAATGACGTATCACGTCCAAAGAATTAATTCTATTAATATGAAAAAATGCCGAATTGTGTGGTGAAAGGCCGCAAAAACCATTCTTCGAAGTATAAAGAGCAAGATGGAATCACATTTATTACGTTATTATACATAAAAATACATATTTTTAACAAATCAATTTTATTAAATATTAAATTCTCACAAGGCACAATAGGTACGAAAAATAAGGTTAGAACGATGGTCTATTTCCTTACAAAATAAATGAGGCTACGATTGTCGTGGCTAACGGGTAAATAGCCTGATAATGTGCGGTATGAAATACTTTCTCGTTATTCTTTCCTAAAAAATGGTGTTTTCATAACTGAGGTTTTGCGGTCATTACAGGACAATTTATATATTTACTTATGTAACATTTTACATAAAAACAAGTTATTTTTAGCCATTTTATTTTGCTTCCGATGTAACTTTCGTGAATTTTTGCACTCCCAAGGGTTGACTGCTAGAGAATGCATTTAGCATTAAGTCCGCCCATTGTATCAGTACTTAGTGTATTGTGGTCAATAAAGGTAATTAAATAAATAAATAACTTTGTAACTATGTCAACAAAAATTCCGAAGAACAAAACTCTGAATACATATTTTGTTAACTGCAAACAAAATCAAGTAAATAGAGTAAATTTAGAATTAAATTTAAAATATTTTGTTAATTATGATTATAAAATAAATACAAAATATGATTTTAAATGACATTTCACTATTCAATAAAGATTAATTGATGAAAACAACCATTTAAATTTGTTAATAAATAGCAAACGCATTTGTAAACTACAAAAAACGAACAAACAGATCTATAGATCGTACAATGAAATAAGCCTAAAATATCTCCCAAAGGATCCGTTGTAAATATCCCATTTGTAATTGCGGAGGGCGATTGTGTGGTGGTATAAGGGCGGTTTGATACCTATCTGATTTGTGCCAGGCAATACCTTTTGCGTAAGCTGTGCTTGCGTGCTACCGTATCCGATCTCGTTCAAACAATGAGTTGAATACGTCAGCGTAAATTTAGAGAGCACTCCAATTGGAAATTTATGCTTCATACTGGTGACGTGTCGCCTTTGTTTAACTTCCAATGAAGTTTTTTTTACATACTGCATTACATTTAACTTTACATTACTACTATTATTTACTACAACATTACAATTAAATAATAATATTTGACATTTAACATTTTTTTTACATTTTACAGTAAGTTGTTAGTAGAAGTAGAAGTAGGGCTAGGCTGTGTTCTTACTATTTATTTCATGTTTTAAAGATTGAGTTTTGTTAATTCCAAATTTTCATGTTCATTTAATATTTGTTTGCAATAACTTTCACTAGGCTCGAAGTCTGTGTTGTGAAAGCCATACATCTACCATTTACTAGATTTACATTAGCGCATTGACAATAGCAAAATAAACTTAACTAAAACAATGCTTCAGATTACTACTTAATGGGAATTTGAGAACCGAGTTATTAGTACATGTGGGATATTAATTATTAATTACTACCTACCTCTTATTAACAAACAAATGGTATTATCACTTTCGCAAACCAAATTGATTCTCCTCAAGAATGTCAGACAATGAACAGATTTTAGTTAACCGTAGTCGTCCATATTGTAATTTTGAGAAAAAAAAATGTTTTCAATTTTTTATTTGCGTAATAGGATCTTATTTAAGCTCTTGATGCCACTATCACCAATATTCTAAGGCTAAGTAAAATATACAAATAACATTATTTATTTTGATGTCTTCGTAGGTAATAAGCTCTACAGATATAAAAGCACGTACATACCTACATATCAATGGTTGCGAGACTTGAAAGTGCTTTCTGAAAAGTTTCTTTTAGTTTAAGAGAGCAAAGTCGGCCATCGGGTTCAACTTTTTTTCATCCCATTAATGTTACACACTTTCGAACAACTTTTCCTTCGTCAATCGATATCAAACATCCCTCAATCAGAAATCTATTTCTGACCAGAAAAAAAGTTATAAAACACTAAAGTATTTTTAAAACGTTTATTTAAAAATACCAGACAAATCCTTTTGATATGTCTCGGGCGAAACTAACAATGGTTTTTAGTTTCTTTCACGCACTAAATACTCCATTGTGATGCAACTCGGGACACTAAATCTGTAGAGTTAAATACGGCAATTATTCAGAGAAGGCAGAGTTTCATTGTGGCCGCTCGGCGTGCTTCGTCTCACATAATGCTCACTAAATTTGAATTTTCATGCCTTATCATCCAACATAAATGCTTTATACACTCTTTTATTTATTTCTAATAGTAAGTCACATTATAATGACGTACCTGTTTGATTCTGTACCTACCTGCATTAGCCCGCGGCACGGCTAGTTACCGTTCGGATCCCTACTCAGATAAGAAGAATATTGTATGCTTATTCTTGTCTCCTTGTATAACTAGGTCTAGTGAAAGTCTCAAAGAAAATAGTTTAATACACGCTCCTCTAACAAGAGCTTGTATAAATGCCTTTCAAAGATGTCTAAAAGTACGTTTATTAAATGAATGCTAATTTGCAATTTCCCTGCATTCTGTTCAAAATACGAGCACAATATCTCCACTCAGAAACACGTTGACTATATTGTTCCCGCGACATAATTTCGTTGTAAATTCTATCTTTCAGTAAATTTTATGAAATACTTTGTCATTAACAAGAACAGAGAAGTTATATTTCATAAAAGAAAATGTCACTAAAATAATAATATTCGGGGACGTTGAAACTCAAGCTAAAATTTCAAATCTTATACCGAACTTTTGTAAAATAAAAAGAAATATTAGGCAGAGATATTTCAAAAGATTTCATTAATAGAATTGGATACTTCCCCTCCGATCGGCGAGCGAGATAAAGACTTCGTAACCAGAGAAACGATTCCCCCGTTGAGGTTCTGTACACGCCAATATTAAACTGGGATAATTCACGTAAAAAATGAGCACAGACATCTCGGAGATGTTTATCGCATTAATATAATATAGTATTAAGATCACAATGGTTCGGCTCAAGAGAGGTCCAATATAAGCAGCTCAAGAGAGTCCGCTTTGTTGTGGATATAACTTTATGCCTCAGAACGCGGGGACAATATGAAGCAAGCATGGCTTTCAATAAACCAAATGGCTAAAATATACACTTGTGTAGTTCGTCCTTTGTGCAAAAGTGCAATGTTACACAAGGAATAGATTTTTTTATAGTATTAAAATGAACGCGTACAGTGTTGCGGATGGTTTGATTAAAATAATCATACATTATTGAATTAGTTAATTTATTTGGCGTAAGCAGAGTAGTGCATATTCCATTAACCTTGGCTAATATTCTTTTAAACTGTTGCTCTTTGTTTACAATCGTGAATAAACGCTTTAGAAAATTAAATTACGAGGTTTTTATTGTTCCAAAGTAGTGTGAACTTTCACATTCAAGTTCGATAAAACCATATTATTGCAGTATTTAGCAAGCAGCTTACAAAGCTGATGTACGTTCATGATGGATATTTTGTATAGACGATTTTTGACGCCATTTACAGATGGTGCAGTAATAACAATCTCCGGAAGTTGGTTCCATTCTTTAACCACACGATTGGTCAGAAAATGTTGCAATTGGTTTTCTTTTTACTGGTATGTGAAATAATTTTAATGAATAACCTCTGACGTGATAGTTGTCGCTAAGTTGGAAGATAGCCTACAGATCTGGAACATCATTATCTGAATGTATTAATTATGCTAACACTTGGTCTACGACATTCTACTTACTAACTACTATAGTATATTTAGAATATAATTTAAATACATAAAAATTAAAATTATTAACTACAGTAAACATGTATGCACATCATAAATATCTAGGAATGAGTTCCTTGATATTGTTACACACTCAATACTGTCATTTGTTTGATCTACAAACATTTTTTGTTTTTAGTTCCGGATGTCACATGTTAGTGCTATTCGTCACTGTAGTGCAAAGAGCAATACAAAAACACATGAACTTTTTGAGTGTGTGTACGAGAATTCACGAACATTCACACGTTATCACCTATCTTCGAATGTTTTCTACTTTAGTGTCTCTTTTGATATGTGTTATGCCTCTAGGAGTACTTAGTAAGTAAGAGTACATACACCACTTTTTACAGCTACTTAGCGTTTAGCGTCGTTTTATCCGTCAGTCCAAGATATAGGTTTGAGACGTTTTATACTAGAGGGCTGTAATTTGTCACGTTACGCATTGGTAGCGCCCATAGTATTAACTTGTTATAACACAAATCATGGTATTTATATTTATCTCGAGTATCAGACTGGAAACAAGTACCTTACAAAGTATTTCTGTAAGTAACAATAGTACTGGTATAATTAAGTTGTACAGTGTTCCATATAGCATATTGTCTTTAATATTAATTACGGTTATTTATAAAACATGTTTACACAATTTAAGTAATTTAGAATGAACATTGTTGCTTTGACTGTTGACATAAACGACAGTCACAATGGTACATTGAAGTCATTTATGGTGTGCACTTTTGCGAATGACAGTGGCCGAGGACTTTGCCGTGTGCCACTGAGTACAATGTCTCTTTATGTCCCGCTGAGTAATCGCTTCAACTTAACTCCTCAGATTTATTCGTCCCTACTTCCCACAATGGAATATTTAGGGCGAGAATGTAACTTTTGCAGCAATATATTATTTTCTATAGTGACATGTGAATGTTGTACTTTTTATGGCACCGTAACTCAAAATATGAAATATGGTGCGATTTGCATGCGCGTCGCTAACAGTAAACTTTTGTTGGGGAAGGCATTTATATTAAAATTAATAAAAATTAATCCGACAAGTTGTTGTTGAGACGATAACTTTGTTGCAAACGAGTTTTAGAAGCGATAACGTCTTCACGATTGTACAATCTGTCAGGCTATAAATGATTGCTATAGCTTCGAAATAATATAAGGCTCAGAGTCTGATTCACACATTCCCGATATATTCTATTCACCTTACATTTTTTCGACGGAAAAATGCCTAAGGGCAGATTATACAGAGCATTGCTAGATAACCAGAAAAAGATGAAACTTACAGAACATGTATGGATGGAACACATGAAGCTGGCGCTTAAGAAATCTTCTATTCTGTATGATCTATATGCCAATGAGTTGCTTATCTTGTTTTCCGTGGAAACTATTTAAACTATCATCGCCTTTTGTCCCGAGAGGTAGGGAAACCGATGACACTCTCCAGACCTTAAACTATAATCGCCGTAAAAAAATATAGACAATCCATTGGTTAATTTCCACATGAAATATGAACAAACAAATACATTTTTTAAATTTGAATATTAGTATGGAGTTTGATTATTTCGTAACTATGTTTACGCAATAACATGAAATATTTAAGTACTTAGTTATTCATACGTTTGAATCATAGTACAAAACCACATTCAAAGCGTGAAATCCGTGGTCCCGACCGAGGTTTGTCCGTGAATAAATAACAAGCGACTTGAGAAGTCATGTATGGCCTCCCTAACCCAAACCACATGGTAACTTCGACATTTGTTTGAGTTCATTCCTTGTTGTTGTACGACATAATGTACAAACTAATTTATTTATATATAAATCAATCTTAATCGAAGAAAGCGCTGTTTGATTAGACATCTTTCTAATTTTGCCATTTGTTAATTCACAGCGATTTGCATAAAAACATCTTATAATGGACACATTGATTCTCAAGTTATCTCTGTTTAGAGTTTAGAGTACAGTAGTAAACAAGGAACCCCTTAGTTTAGCCATGTCCGTCTTTTGAATTTATTTAGACAGGTTGAATGAAATTAAAATGTTTGATGACACTAATAAAGTACGTATTTATAGAATACAAGTTTTTTCGGGGGCGTTAAATTCGGGGTAACACGGTTCCCCTTGCTTCCTATCTTGAAAACGGTGAAAAGTCTCATATAAAATTTCACCCCCTCTTTTAGGGGGTTGGGGGCATATTAAAAAAAAAATGATGCACGATTTTTTTGTTAGTCACAAATAGTCAGCATACCAATTTTTAGCTTTCTACCTTGAAAATTGCGGAATGCTCCATACAAACTTCCACCCCCTATTTTAGGGAAGTTGAGGGTTAGAAAGAGACAAAAAGTAGCCTATGTCATGTCCATCCCTTCAACTATCTCCACTTAAAAAATCACGTCAATTCGTCGTTCCGTTTTGCCGTGAAAGACAGACAAACAAACAGACACACACACTTTCCATTTATAATATTAGTATGGATATATACACATATTTATCCCGACTTTGTCTGATAGACAAAAAAAAACAATTTTATTTATGAAGGTTTGAATAAATTTTTAGGAAATTGACCGAAAAGTTAGATAGTATATCACAGTCGCAAAAGTTTATGAATTCGCAAAAAATATTGCCACAAACTTGTTTAATCTCTACGAAAATTCTGTTATGTATTTGTTTAATATTTCAAAATAAAATAAACTGGACCAAACTTTGTATAAAACTGTGTAAATTCTTAATCTATATATATAAAAATGAAACCCGTTTTCCGTTGTCACGACATAACATGAAAACGGCTTGACCGATTTGGCTGATTTTTTTTTTGTAGTTTTCTAATACTCTGTACAAGGTTCTTACGGAAAAAAATATTAAGAAAATCTCTCAGAAAGATTGAAAAAAAAAACGAAACAGTACCTGGGCGAAGCCGGGCCGGGCAGCTAGTAATAAATAAAATAAAACAAAAATGGTCTCGTGATTTCAGCTGTAGTGTTAAACTGCATTGTCTTTGGATTTGAATTTGCACTGGTAATGGAAAATGCTTGTTGTTCAGAAAGCAAGCGTTCATTAAGATCTTTGACTATCGTAAATGCATCTCTGATCTCGCCAAAACAACCAACACACTTTATTTTTCTCTGTTTTTAGTGTTAAAAAGAAAGCAAATTTTTGTAAATGCAATCCGATAAATCAGTCTTGGATTTTTGACATTTCGTACGCTTGACAGAGTACACCAGCACAAAATTGCGTTGTAATTTAAATTAGGACCTAAATAAAATCTGATAAATTATCAAATTTTTAAGTTGTTCAGTTAAGAAATTGTCATTGGAAATGTTATTGAATTGAAACTGCGATTGAAGAGGCAGACCACGTTCACATGATAAGCGCTCAACGCGCGTTTTAATAATGCGCGTTTACAACTACATACATTTTATTACGCGCGCTTTATTAAAACGCGCGTTAGCATGTGTGTGTACGGCCTGAATAAAATGTTTGTAGTTGTAAACGCGCGTTAACAAAACGCGCGTTGGGCGCTTGTCATCTGAACTTGTCCTAAGCCTGCTGAATTGCGTTGATTTCGTTTATCTATTGAAACGAATACAATAATCCTACTTCTCCGTATTTTTATAAATATAATATAAAAAAAAAACAATAACTTTTTTTGTATGAAACATCAAGGGTGTAAGTGTAAGTGGGCGCTTACATTTGTACACTTATGACGGATTTACGACCGACGGTATTGGTAAGCGGCACAATGAGTTCTTGGTAGGTATTTTTATTTATAAACTCGATGACTTCATTTACTATCGCTGTGTAATTAATAATGTATTTTAATACTGAACTCTTTGACATAAAGATTAGTCGGAACAAATTGTAACAATGTTTCTTTGTTTCCTTCATAACTGATTAAATCTTTTGAAGTTGACTGACTTTATATTTTTTTAATAATGATTACTGTAACTATTGCTGTCTCGAGATCAAAATAATATTGAACGTTCTACGAATAAAATATTATTGGCATTAATTAATACCATCGTTATGTTTGATCACTAAAGCATAACATAAGATGTTAGATGACATCCTAAGATATCTATAGCTAGATGATTTCATAGAGTGATAGAGCATTTGTTAATAAATGGACTAGCTCTACCGGAGAACTACCATCACACAGAATACTGGCGTGGAGCAGCAATACGATTCGTTCAGTGAGTGAGATAAATCGCATTCATATAATAATATCTACTGTTAAGGGCCTACGTCGTAAAATAACTGAGCCCGCCCCGCCCGTGCGACGCATATATTAATCCCTGTTTCGAGAGACAGAGATGGGACACCGTGATTTAGGCTTATTTAAAATTCATTAATTGAGTTTTTTAATATTTGTTTTTACAATATCTAGAAAACATTAATGTCTTTTTTTATATGAAGTTTAAAATTTCTATTATTTACCGTTTAGAAGTTACAAGAGTTCTGAAAAAAAAACGAGGTTTCTTCGGATTTTTTTTCTATCGAGGAAATGTGTCACAATCGTGTTTTGGCTCTTTCCAAAATTTCGATTTTAAGATGAATTAATACATATCCAAAAATCTAAGTCTAAATTTTAGTAGTTTAAAAGATATTTGGTTTCTAAGGACCCTTCTTTTTTTCACATATCCCCTTAAATAAGCCAAAATGTTAGAAATAAATTACAGCCATACTTATAATTGTTAGTATATTTATTTTATTGAAATTGTAAGTATATTTAATTGTTTTTTTAGGTTTTATTAATTATAACTGTTAGCAACTGAGTAATTACCGTAGGCACATTATTGTTTCACCGCCCTTGTACAACTATTACACCCGTTCAGGGTTAGCTGGCAGGGATCTCATAAAGAGATAAGCTCACCTTTGTACACTTTTTCAAACTGTTTTCTTGTATTATGTTTATAAGCAATAAAGAATACTATATTGTTTTGAATGATGCACTTGATCCCCAAGTGGAACCTAAGCGATTTTTTTACTATATATGTCATCATGTATGCTTGATCGTAGTCTAGTGGATCTAAAGCGATTTATTTTCTAATTTATTACTATGTAATTAGTTATACTAGCTTTTCCTCGCGGCTTCGCTCGCGTTAATTTTATGACGTAGATCTCGTTTGACAGCAAAACAACCCATAGCGCGACTTGTGGCGCCATCTGTTGGCCGATAGCATCCCATACAGCGCCCTCTATAGTAGAAAAAATATTTTCCCATTGGAATGACATACTTTCACGAGTAAAACAGTAGCCTATGTTGGGTTCTGTACCCCTGACAATTTATATACAAATTTTCATAATGATCAACTGATTAGTCAAGCCGTGAAGGAATAACAAACAAACTCACTTTCTCATTTATAATATTAGTATGATCATTAATGTCAACAGTCGTTTTAAAATAAATACGTTTTTAACTATTATAAAAAAATGTTACAATAATCTGGGACCAGTGAGTTTTACTCATCAGGTTACGAATAATACTTACGATCAATTTATTCGTTATACTTAATGTATATTTTAATGTCTCATTATAAAACTTTTGTAAAACTTTAGCTAACAAAAAGCTCTGTTATATTCGGAGAAACTGGGTTAAAGCACGCCACAACCATAGTTCTTACTACTCTTTAACGACTTTGTAATTTTCTTAGCTTTTAAGTTACAGCCCTTTTGACTCTTAAATTATCGCCTAACTACCAGTTGTGTAGGTTAGTCGTTCCCGTGAAAGAATTTTCTGATATAATCAAGTTTTGAATGTGGCATAACTTATTCAAGGTACCTACTAAAATAGCGCTAAATTTTATAGCTTAATTTATAGTAAACTCGCTGTGCTTGACTCCGCTCGCATGGAAATATTTAAATATTTGTTTTTTTTTATACCACTAAGGTAGGTAAGGTAGGCTACGGTGACTGATGGCAAATACTATAGAAGACTAATACGCACAGCTTCGGAAGAATTCGGGCAAGACGCGACACTAGCGCCCCTACGGCATGAGAGCGGCATGAGGTGAACGATTTCAAAACTTTTGTGCGTTTTGTATGCAAAATGTTATAGCGCCCCTAGCGGCATGAGGTCAATGGAGGTTTTTTGTATGCAAAATGTTATAGCGCCCCTAGCGGCATGAGGTGAACGGAGATTGCCAAGTCATTGTATGAGAAACGTCAAGAGCTGTGCGTATTAGTCTTCTATAGTATTTGCTGATGGTAAGCAGTCACCGTAGCCTAAAGCGTATTTTCTCATATTTAAAATAAATTTTTATCCAGTAGAAACCGCTGTATCTATTACAGGAGGGCTACCACGATACGTAAATCCGATACTTCGGTCGAAGTATCGGAAGAATTTTAAACGTGAAATACAAGGTATTTCATGGTTATAATTCAACGAACTACTAAAACGACCATAAAGTACAAGGTAATTCATGCATACAATTCAAGGAATTACTAAAATAACCATGGCTAAACCTTGTATTTCATAATTAAAATTCTTCCAATACTTCGGCCGAAATATCGGATTTACGTACTACAAATAGTAGCCCTACTATTCGTAGTACGTAAATCCGATATTTCGGCCGAAGTATCGGAAGAATTTTAATTATGAAATATACAAATATACAAATAGTAGCCCTACTAGTCGTAGTACGTAAATCCGATATTTCGGCCGAAGTATCCTGGGCTCCTGTTTATAAGGTGAACCTCGGAATAGATAAAAGTTTATCTATTCCGTGAGGTGAACTAAGAACAAAGATGCTAATAATGTAAGCTTCGTTATGAAACTTTGTAATTACATAGCATATAAATACTATTGTTAAAAATTAAGAGTTAATCCATTTACGCAATATTTAGAAAATTTGAATTATAGTCCTGCCTCTCATTGGCTGACTGTACAATTGAATATTGTGCCTATGTTCTAATAAGTATTATATTTTTTTATTTATGTAATGTATACCATTACTTTGTTACCTATCTCCAAGATATTAGTACCTAAAAATGAAATATCTTTTATGATACTTGAAAACAAAGTCTTCCAATAAACTTCTAGCGAAGGCAAAAACTTCACAGAACTAAGGAGGTATTCTTCTTTCTCTAATGTTGTTTCAACGGTCATGGCTAATATGTTTTATTCCTGTTTCTTCTACAAATAGTTTTCTAAGGGTTTCATGCCACATCAGTTTCTATTTGTTAACCCTAATCCTCGCTGGTCAGTGATAAGAAAAAGGTTAGATAAAACGGAAAATGTTGGGTTCCTCTGTGTTATTTATGGGTGCCGTCATCACATCGTGATAAGTGCTAAGTGATAGATAAGTTGTGTTCAGTGACGTATTTAACAGGATTTGTTTGTTCAATGATTTTGCGAAGATAACTAAGTTTGATAATCAAAATTTTGAGCAGCATTTGTGGAGTTCTGCGCTTCCGAAAGGTTGACTGATAGAGAATGCAATTTAGCATTAATATTCTACATCCGTGTCCATGCAGTGGGATGATTATGGGTTGATAATATGAATGGATGGATGGAAATATTCTGTTGGCTCATCAAGTAAAAATAAATCAATCTTGGCCTTATTAACGCAAAACACAAACTTCTTTTAGGTTCAAACATTTTTTTAGATTTCTAGAATTAGGTTAGGTAGCGGATTCCGCTAATACTAATGAAAATAGAAACCGGATAACACTGGGATGAAGAAGAGTGTAGTTAGTGTAAATTATTATAGCGTTGTTCAATGTTCTCGTTTACTGTAATGGTCATTATGATTTTAGCAGTCATCAAAAATCTTCAAAATGAAATAATGCCAGCTACAACGGTGTAGAAATTGGATAAGATACAGTTATGTTTTCGGATAGATAACATCATCATTATTATTTTTAACATAATTACGGTAAAATTTAATCTACGGTGATTTATTGTAACACGCATAATGCGGAACGAAAAGTACTCTTTTGCAATTTAATCATCAAGGAAATAAATCTATAAAATTATCTAATAATAGGATCAAAGACGTCGAGTAAGAGCTTATGCTATCCGTAAGGATCCCGATACTGTCGTTGCGCATATATCATAACAGGAGAGCTACTACGAAACGTAAATCCGATACTTCGGCCGAAGTATCGGAAGAATTTTAACCGTGAAATACAAGTTATTTCATGATTATAACTCAATGAACTACTAAAATAACCATAAAGTACAAGGTATTTCATGGATAGAATTCAAGGTATTACTAAAATAACCATGAAATACCTTGTATTTCACGGTTAAAATTCTTCCGATACTTCGGCCGCAATATCGGATTTACGTTTCGTAGTAGCCCCCCAGAGTGGACACCGACACGCAAGGCAATGAGAATCCCAGTTTATATTTGCATGGCTTTAAAAAACATTTAGCCCTTCCGTGCTTTGCAGTAACATTAATCTGTTAATCTCGACTGTTACCGATAGATGACAGTCCAAAGTCAAGTTAGTGATTGTAAGGTTGCCTGAAAACAATGACAGTTAATCCGTAGAAAGAAAAAGAAAAGTAATAATTACCCGTTCAAATACAATGTTGCCAATTGATGATCGCCAACATTTGCAAGAAGACGGCGCGGTAAGCAGAAGAATTAAAAAAAATCTCAGCACTAACATTCATGGATAACATCAATCATGCGGTAGATAGCTGGGTCTTCGACGAAGATATGCTTTTAAAATACTCTCTATATAAAACGTTAATCTTTAAAGTGTGCGTAGGAGTCTCGTGTTCTCGCTCAACTATTGTACTGAATATTTTTGTGTGGTATCATTTTTTGTCTGTAATTAATAAAAGACTAAAAGAAACTGTATTATTTCATACGTAGGTGTTCTCTTCCTACATGTTATGTTTCTTGTGGATAAAAAAAATATTTTGGCTATTGTAGCATACATATTTATTAGTTTGCAGGTAACATCATGTGCTATGCCACCTACTTATACTAATTTAGACTACACAGAGTTAAGAACAAAAGTGTTAGATTCAAAAATATTTAAGGAAAAAACTACACTAAAGACTTTTAAAACATTTCTCACAAATAAATACCGTTATACTAACAAATTAATAGTTACAGGAAGCGAACGTAAGTTTGACCGTATAAAAGTCAATACCTCGAACAAAAATAAGTCCGTAAATAGGTTTTCATGGCCCATAATGCGTGTCGCAATGTGAGAGTTGGAGAGGAGCTAACTATAGTTAATCTTTTTGTAGGGAGCGAGGTAAGTCCGTTTAATTGGCAAGTCACGCCACGCCACGCCACGCCCGGCGGGTGTGAGCGGCGAGATAAGACTTAAGTAACTACCTATGTACATGCTATACTCTGAAGGCACGGTAAATATCTTTGTGGAAAATTTTAAATTGTACTTGGGGAATTTAGAATTACGTTTGCTGAAGTGCTCTTTTTTGTATGGATTATTGCGGTCTGTGGCTCGGGGTTGTTGAACGCTTCATTAACTATACAAAACGCTTTCTCAGTTTACACTTTTAATTTGTGATGTTAAAAGGCTACTTCATTAAGTTAGTTAAAGTTTTAAAAGTATTTTTCTGCAATTCAAGTCATGTGTAAAAACGACATTGTTAACAGTAGAATGAAAATAGGCCATACAGGAGAGACACATGTGTATTATTATAATTATAAAATGAAGATATTGTTATTACTGTGAATCAATATAATTTATAACGTTATTAAACATAAAATAACGGCTAAAGTGCAGTAAATACAAGAAACTCTATTCTAGAAATTGCCATAAAGGGTGTAAACTGCAATAAATTTAAATGCGTCTTCCAAAGTTCAAATTTCCGCTCAGACGTGGCAAGGCGAAAAGGCAGGTAACAATTTTAGTGAAATAATTTCAGAGAAATGGTTAATAATGGCCGGCGGTGCAGACTGAATAATTGCAATTTGCATAAGTTTAAATGAGTACAGTCTTTCAACTAAATCGAAGCAGCTACATTTTGTATAGCGTTGCAAAACGTATTGGGATGCAAAAATAATTTGCTCCACAAAATAATAGTTTATTATATTTATTTTTTTAAGTACCCTTGCAAAAGAGCATGTACTGTTCCTTATCAGTTCTTCTTAGTACAAATGTGCTGTCCGTACTAGTTGTAGAACAAGAAAACGCTTTGGAAAGCCAGGCCAATTTCAATAAAATAAAAAATGATATATTCTTTTTATAAACAAAACCAAACGTAAGTGACACTGTTAATTATTATGATCTAAAGAAAAAGTGATATTATATTCCGCAGGTTAAATAAAGAAAATGAAAAAGGAGATAATAACAACTAAAGTGAATTTATTTCAATCAAACAATTAGGTAAAAGCGAATGATGATGCAAATGAGCAAAAAGTTAATCTGGTATTTATAAAACGAATCGATAATGCAGACCATTCGCCCCGAGGACTAAATTTAGTCTGATCTGGAAATAAGTGGATCAGACGCTTAACGCATTTCCAAAGTCGATTGGAACGGATAAATGGATCCAGTTACATCAAACGTGCATGTAACACGAAATTAATAATTTTGTGCTTTGAACAAAAATTTAGTATCTCATTATGAATCAGTATGCGAGTTTTTGCATGAGCTGGTTTGTAAATCTAGAGTTATTATTAGTGTATTCACCGATATCTTTGATAGGTCACTTTACAAAATATTCTAGGTTTCAATTTTGTATGTTTGATAAAAGAAAATGTTACCACAAAATCATCTAATTTATAATTAATTTCACTGAAGTGACTAAACTCTAGTTCAAAGTTACAGAAAGACATTTACAGACTTAAAATTATTAAAAACTTAACAAAAAAAGTGAGACATTTGCTAGTGACTAATAATTTTACTGTTCTTAGTCTAGATTTAAGTAAAGTTTAATTTAACGAGGCTTGTAACTATCCTTCTTTGCCAAGTAAAAGTTGAATTACCAGTCCACTTTATTAAGTATATTCCTGGAGGAGCTAGTAATTATGAATTTCATGGAATTATTCACGAAAAGGTGTTCGGTGTATCAACTTGGTGTACCAACTGTACAAAGTTGGAAGACGTAACTGCACTAGTTTACAAAACAGCATGAGGTTGAAACTTTACTCTTTTAGAGCTAGACGTAACAAATAAACAACAAGGTACACAAGACTCGGAGTTAAATAATTTTAGACGAGCTAGAAACTTTTAGATACATCTCCATTAAAATGTATAATGCTTCATGATCTGAATTACTTTAATATTTACATTGCAATTATAAACTTCGCTGCATTATTTAAACATCAAAAAAAAATGATAAAGATAACAAAATCCACATACAGACCATACAAAATATTTTCAACATTTTAAGAAAAGAAAATATTGGTGCCGTGCCAATGTCTAATTAAACCTGGTTTACGATGTATTTATACAAATGGCTAAGACTCTAGAAATCATTTCTTTGGAGAAACATTCACAGACAATTTCTCTAGTCAGAAAAGTAATCATTAAAAAACATTAATTAAACACTTTCAAAGTCTTATAATATGGCTTCAGTCTTGCTTATAGACATTCACGTCGATAGTGCAGACAGCCCGTTAGAGGCTTGAGTGGCATGACTGTCTGGTCGCGTGCATAGCGCAGATCCATTAATGTACCCAGCGCTGCTGCCGCCAACAAACAAATTACGGATGCAAACACGTCGCAACACGCGAGCCAGCCTTGAAAGCCTTTTGCTTGCTTTGTCAATTTTGTTCCTCCCCGTATCGCCCCGGCGTCGCTCGGCCGAGTAATTTGATAAATGTTATTGTTATTGGCAGTGCCAACAGAAGTAATTGTTTGAGTTTGCTCACGCTAAGTAAACACGTAATTGATGTGTGTCTTACTCGTTTCTATAAATCGATTAAAGTGGTTGATGTGAAAACATGAATATATGTGACGCATTAGATATAAAAAATAAAAAAAGTGTTTTAGAAGATTTGGTAGTTTACGTCTTTGCACTAAAATTTGTATTCCATATGTACCTATTAAACTTTTAAGATTAAAATTTTCCATTAGCTGAACACCTAATTTAATAACTTTAGTTTAACGTATAGAAAATAATATTTAATAGTATTTTTGTTCAGTGAGACAGTTCCATTTATTCTACCTCATGACTTTAAATCCCAACCTCCATAATTAGAATTAATAACATGATAAAATAGATCCCTGCTTTAGTTATTTTGATAAACGGACGTCGTAATTTTAATAATGGTCGCCGTTGGTTATAGCCCCTTCTGACGCAGGGGGTTCTTAAGCCTATCCTTGTGTCATACAGCTCACGTCCCAGGGAGGCAATGCAAGGCGGGGGTGGTGTACATGACGCTACTAATTTCGCAGTCTCATGGACTCAGCTTCAGCCTCCAACGTGCATTCGGCTGCCTGTTGCCACAATCCCATCTTCTAAACGGATTAAGCTTTTGAATGAATGATAAAGCCGACAGACGCTGAGGTAAAATGAATTTAATATTGATGGTTGGGTTTTATTATTTTAATCTTAAGTGCGGACTGGGTATAATCCAAATTATTATAGACTATTTATTTGGTTATTCATGAACGAAGACAGTTTATTAATTCCATTACTTAAGCTGTCTATGATATAACTTGTTTGTTGCAAGTATCATCTGAATTTTATTCTGTTTTATATGACGGAATATTTTTACTATTATTTTTTACTAGCTTTTTTGCCCGCGACTTCGTCCGCGTGAAGAGCCGGACACGTTCCCGTGGGAACCACATTGAATATTGGGAAAAGCCTATGTCACTCTCTGATAATGTAGCTTTCTACTGGTGAAAGAATTTTTGAAATCGATACAGTAGTTTCGGAGCCTATTCATTTCAAACAAACAAACAAACAATAAAATCTTTCCTCTTTATAATATTATTATAGATGTATTGTGACATTACTTTGGACGGTTGCATACACGCATTTAGAGCGATTTTGTTCTAACGATACGACAATTTTTTATTTTGTAAAATTGCATTTAAATAAAAATCATAAAGTGAGTCAGAAACATTTCAAACTTATTTAACACCCCGTCCACACATACCCAATTTTTGGGCCAATTTGATCTATTGTCCTGTTCTTAGTGATATCTAAAGAAAAGGAGGTATACAAATTGGCCAATCAGATTGGGTCGTGTGGAAGTGGTGTAAAACGATTCAAAACACACAATTACATCTCATGATGTCATTGTCACAGAGTAATATCACATGAGTAAAAATAAACAACAGAGGCTTAACTTATAAGGCGCGTTCAAAATTTATACCTATTCTGGTAGGGTTGGCACTGTAGAATAAAATGAAATAAACGAAAAGACCAGTTTTTTTTACAAGTTATTTATTAATTTTTTACAAATCAAATCTATAATCACATGTTCCTACAGTAACTCAGGGGTATTAGTAATATCGTGAGGTTGCGAAACTTCTGATGGTGTATGAAAAACGTTACAGTCGTCTGGTTTCATAAGTAAGCTATCGAAATCTTGATCACAATTTGTATTTTGAGGTTTCTTTAAAATATTAGTTATAAACATCTTGTTGATATTTAATATTTGACAGTCACTGATTATTTTTCATTAAACAATTGATTTTATGAAGAAGTTTTTATCAATTCCACACATTGATACATACATTGTGAGTATTTTATTTTCCCTCAACCTTTTTGTTAGAAATACACAAGCGTTTAATTGTTTTTTTTTTTGTATTATAATAAACCATTTTTGTATACATATTTTACCTTTTTAAAATATTTAACTTCTTTATACTTATTTCAATAATAATTATCTATACATAATATGTGTATATTATGTCATAATAAATAAATATAATATACACTTTATTAATTGAAAAATCAATTTGATAATATAGTCGATCGTGGTTAAAAAACATGCCCCTCCCTTCACTACTAGTATTGAGTTTTTTGTCTGTGGTGGCCATGACAGAACTTCATAGGTGTGCATATGTCAAATCAAATATTTAATAAAGGAAATGTCATAATTTTCTAGTTTATCGAAAGCCCTGATGTTTGTCCTCGAAGCAACCGGTTAAGACTGGTTTGCCGCTCGTACGTGACGAGCGCTCTGAGGTCACGCACACACGCGCCTCATGCTTGTGTGCGTGTACTCATCGCAGCGACATTGTATGAAGTGAAGTCTCTGTTCCGTGATTTTATTTACTCATGTGGTAATTATTAAGAAACAATAAAACAGATAACTTTTAAAGTTTTGTGCTACTCACAGTTATGTTCTAGTTTAAACAGTTTAGAATATTAATAAATCAACATTACTGTCAGATACACGTCAACCCCGACAAGTATGATTACTTCAGTAGTTTACACAGTTGACTAAGCACAACTAGTAGAATAATATTAGCTCCGATCAAATTCATGTTTGCAGAACTATTCAGCGGATAGTTCTGTCTGGCTGGCGTCTACTTGTCAATTAGTGGTGGTCGATGTAGTCGTGAGTGCTGGCTACATTTCTGTTACTGTACAGTCAACTTTATGCATGTATTTTATTGAAATGAATTGAAATTCGCGTAGAGTTGGTACAGTCAATAAATGAAAGAGATGTCCAAGTAGATATGATTCTTAAGTCTTATTCATATTGTACTACTATATAATTACAAAGTCAAAAAAGATCTCAGATCTCTTCTTCTCTTGAAAGAGGTCTTGAAAAGATTGCTTTTTAGCAATAAGACCGTCTTGTTGCTTTTACACTAAGTTTGTAATATTGTTTTTTGTTTTTTTTTTGTGTAATGCAAATAAAGAGTATTCTATCTAATTACAAAGTCAATGCTCACATTATTAAAATAATTTAAACATAATTTTTAACATCATTTCTTCACTATCTTGGATCCATATTTCAATCGTGGACAGAGTTACTTCACAGACACTTTCCCTAGTCATTATAATTCGAGGTATATGCACTACTTATGCACTTCGTGACGTTTCATATTGAGTTGTGTAATACTACCTATACATATTTCATTCTTATTAAAAACATTGTTTTTATTTTACAGGTATGGATGTGGCCAGGATTAAGGTAGTTATAAATTTAAGTATTATTTCAATATGACATTTTGTTAATCAGAAAACGGAGGAGCTCGTTGGCCTGTGAGTGTCACATCGGAACGATCATCCACCGACAATCCTAGCCAATATTTGGATAGTTTAATCTTACTCCATTATTGCTGAAATTCTCAACTCAAGACTTGCTTATTATTTTGTATTGTTTTATAAATATAAAATTGTCCTGTCTGGTACGCACGCTATCATCTTCTTGTCAATTAATAGTTGATGTAGGCCCGAGTATCAGGCGTCGCGTTGTATGGAACTGGTTTTGTACGTCTGTTTATTATTTCTGCAGATCAAATTGTTTGCAGAGTTGTTTCAAAGTATCCTATCTAGACTAGACGTCAATTAGTGGTTGCTGCAACTGTTAATTCAGGGAATGCTGTCGCAACATTAATTTACCTTAACGAAGATTTTGTAAGAGCTGTTCCTATTGAGAAAAGAGCTTTGTATTTCATTTGACTTAGAACTCAGACTCAGCTGACAGGTGAAATTACATTTACATTCCTAAAATAGAAATAACAACAATATGAATCTCATTTAGACATACCAGTATGTCTGTAGAACAGACCATTTTTTGAGATCTAAATAAATTTCGTGTCGCTAAAGTAAGAATTTCGAAATAGTTATAGAATTATTACACCATATTTCAATTAGGTTTCTGAAAATGTGAATTAAGCTGTTGACATATTTCGACGTAGAGTGGATCTCTCTCATATTTCTTTTATTCGTTCGGCAAACCTCAATGGTACACTCAGGGCGAATTTGTGCGGTGTCCCCTTTATTGGCAGTCGAGGTCAATTCCACAGCTCCACTTGCTATCGCTGCTCAATTTAGGTCGCGATAATACAATTGATGTTACGATTATATAGTTGCTCTTATATTTCAAGAGGTTCTTTATTGAAAAAAATAGGTTTGCTCAGATAAAGGTACATAAATTAAGTCTTAAAAGTACACTTCCTTTGTCTGATACTTGGATAGAAAATTATTAAGTCATAATATTTTTTGGAACATTATTGTTTCTCGTCGTCATCATCAAAACATTTTTACCCAATGATATTACATATAAACAGTGGCCCGATTTTACTAAACAAATGCACCAATGGACTCTCAATGGTGTCTCAATTGAATGCCGATAGTGTAACAGTGGAATAGTTTTTGACATTTGTTATGGACTTAAACAAAAAGGTAATGGTGCATTTGTTTAGTAGAATCGGGCCCCTGATTTCACCTATTTTATATGAAAACTTTGTTTAATTTTTAATTAGGTACTTGTTAGTTTTGATTTAGATAATGTAAAGTTTCTTTATATGAATGAAAAAATAATAATTAAGTAGGTAAGCCCGTTACTTTAGTAACAATGTTTTGTTTTATGAGTAAAAAATACATCAATTTTAAATTTCGTATAAGGTGCAATGGACTGTAACAAATTGAGCTTAAAGTATTTTTCGCACGAATACTAAAAATCTTTGAAACGGGCTTGGTACAGGCAACTAATTTAAAATGAAACTAATATAAAAAGCACTCTTTTTTACATTACACTTTTTTGTTGGCACTTTTAGAATACTTCGAAAGTAACCCGTACTATTTTTGTAATCAATAAAAAGCCATTGATACGTCATTGAGTAACAAAGGAGACTGAAACGATTCCATACAATTCTGGGCCAGGATGTAATAAGATGAAAATGGTGACAATTGATAGGTTTATACTTATCAGTCCTTCACTGTAAATTCTGTAACTTTTGACAATCTGAGAGCTGAGTTAATGACTGTTTAGTGAAAGTGAGGTTATGTTGCAATTAGATGATTCCTGAAGTGCAAAAGATGTTTTTTACGACCTTTGACGACCTCGATGGTATAGAGTGGCTTGGCCACCGATTTGATGGTCGTCCAAAATAGGAAACAATTTGAAAAAATGGAAAAAGCACTCAAAACGCATCGGAAAACACAAAAAGAGTGAGCAAAATATCAAAAGCCGGCAGGCGGTAACTGTCAATGTCATTGACAATGACATTTATGTCAGTGACATAGACTAAATACTGATTTTAATCGATATGAAATCGATAATCATTATTACGTAGTGTTTACATATTCGTTTTTCAGTAATTGATTAATATAATATTATATACATCATATGACCCCTATAATGTATTGTGTATGTATGGTGCATTTAGTTACCTACTTTAAGTTAACTAACTACTAAATGCTAAGGGTTTTTTTTCTGTAATTATGTAATCGATTAGGTATTCAGTTATTCGATAATCTCACGAAAAGTATTTCCTCATATTTCTCCTCTCGTAGATTGAGAAATAAGCTGATAATTGGTATATATAGATAGAAAAATATGACTAATTTTTTAGACCATATTCCAACTTATTACATTTTGGCCCATAATTTTCAGTCTCCTTTAAAAGTTCAAATATCTAAAAAACACTTTCGCATTTAAATAGAAGGATTCATCACATCATCCGTTGCCGTATCAGCTTAGTTTTTTAACATTTTTTTAATTCACATACATGACTGCTTGTTGAAATATATGTTCCTGTTATTTATGTTATCCCATTTGAATATTTACCGACATGTCATTCATATTCCTGTTGCGTTCGGGGTTTTGTTCAAGCGGAACCTACAAAATGATTTTTTGTGCTAACATTATTTTTCCTTTTGTGGGGAGTATAAAATTTTTTTTTCATTTTACAATGTTAATTAAATGTTATGCTGATCAGAAATATAAATAGTACTTTTTAAGGTAAATTTACCCACTTTTAAGAGTTACACCCAGCTGCGGCTGTTGAAACATTTATTATGGTTATGGATCTTTAAAAGCATTAAATTAAAACTTAACCCTAATCTGCCTTACTCCATCTTCTAACATTCTAGCCAGTTCCATGAGTAATGTACATGCATAACGTCTATTATGAGTAAAAAAACAATCATGTATCAAATACCCTTTACGATCGTTCGTCGAATTCACCACAACAAATTGAATGTTTACCTCAACATTCTCAGAAGTTGAACCTAACCACAGGGCTTCAAAGACCTATAGTTAGTGACTAAACGATATACTATGTCGATTGAGCAATGCCAATGTCCTCCAAATCGTACATTGAATAAAGAAGTTCACTCACGTAAAGGACGAACGAACGGACAGATTCTCAGATATAAATCTGAATAGATGCCACATGTTCTACCATCTTTGTGAAAACCAACGTTACTTTTTTATTACGTACTGCTCATCACATGGTCGTTCAATCATTCGCTTTCTTATTTTGTTGATTATTCTTTTGCTGTTATTCACCTTAGCACAACAACACCATATGCAAAACATTTTCCTTTAATTAATATATTTCTTTTATTTTCCTGTCAATTTTCATTGTCAGAATTTCAGTGTTTATATCAGCGTATAGTATGTAGGGTAGAGAATGGCCACAACGTTCAATATATTTCATTCAAATATATTCCAGAGGTGTATATAAACAGTGTAATGGAAAATACACTGTCCACATACACTTCTGGAATCTATATAGATTTTTATCTGTGTAAGAGACTGATGCGTCACGTGCAGTTGCAGTGTGCATCGGGTGTTCTCTTTGGCCACAAGTTCAATTTAGTTAAAAGTAGTAGAGTGCAAGCGTGATCAAACTCACGCTGGAGGATTTGGTCTTGCTTTTCAAGTTTCTGACTCGGATTGCGACAGTTTGGAGCGAACTCTCTAAGGAGTTTATTATGAAAAATAAACTCTTATTTTAAATGAATGCTGTGACAAAACCCTTTAAAAATAGAGAGAAAAAATGCTGTCTTTTTTGATAGAATAATTTTATGTTGAAATAAAACTAAAATATTTTAAAGATACGGAACTAGCCGATAGCCCCACCATTCTCGCAGCTATGCTATGTCTTCTTTATTTAACAAAAATGACCACAGATTGATAACCACCGTGAAGCTCATTGACGTTCTGGGTGTAAAACATAACAATAATTACACACATTAACAGAAATACAGAATTAATTGAAATGACAAGGATTTCAATTAATTTGTTGAATATGATATACAAGTTCGATTATTTTATTTCAAATAATTTTATAATCTAGAAGATAAACCTATTGAGTAGGATAGGGTAAACGATAACTAAAACTTGGCACCTAATTAGTAAAATTCACTTTCGAAAACAGGTATTAAGTTACATTTCGTATAAGAATCCGTTAGTACAATGTACGTTAAAACACTTTAGCTCTCCACTCCATGCTTGATTGAATTCTTTATGTATGAGTTTGAACAGAATTTGATTACAATTTGTTATGCACCCTTACGATCTGTAATATCATGTAGATTTATTTATATCAAACCACATTGTATGCATTCTAGTATGTAAATTTATTTGTGTTGAGCATTGAAATAAACGTGGTTACAAAATATTTACTGTGCTCTGAATATTGTTTTTAAATTGCTCTTATGAATTGTATCTTAAAAGGTAATTTACATCCATTATAAAAATGAAACTAATATTAAAGATAAATATTTTAGTGAAGGTAAAAATAATTGGACATAAATTGTGTTTTTTTTTCTGTAAAATTTAAAGCTTTTTAAAGGTTCTATTTTGATAATGTAATGCCGATGCATTTGGCTTGATTAGTTTTCGTTTTTTCATGGTTTTGTTTTTTTATTACCAACATAAACATGATTATTAATTATTCCAAAAAATATACATATACTTAATTCATTCACAATAAAAAACCATAAAGGTTCGTTAGAAATTTTTGCCCCGTAAATGTATCTTTGAATATTTTTTAATGAAATTTTGCGACGTAACTTAGAATAAATACCAAAATTACTTTTTTCCTGATTTTAAAATGTTATCCCAGTTTCCGTTTTAACCCTGCGTGTATCAAGTTGTCTTTTGCTAAACCCAGCTATCTCGACTTCAATCTGTTTTCGTTTAT
This sequence comes from Endotricha flammealis, assembly GCA_905163395.2. Taxonomy (NCBI): domain Eukaryota; kingdom Metazoa; phylum Arthropoda; class Insecta; order Lepidoptera; family Pyralidae; genus Endotricha; species Endotricha flammealis. The sequence continues at coordinate 8,951,622 of LR990864.1, read as the reverse complement.
AATTAATTTTGCCTTGGAAGTTTTTGCCTCAGGAATCTCTGTTATTTCATGTTTCTATTCCGAGAATTTAATTTATTATGATTTTATCTCTACTGTTATGTTAATGGAACGTTATTGGTATAATTCTGATGATGCTCAGTCGATAATTTGGGTTAAATTTCTGAATAATTTTAGCCCATATGAAATAGTTTCGATGGCAATAAAACAGTATTCAACATTTTACATATTTTAATACAAATCACTTATGCATAAATTCAAACAGCACGCTTAGTTGTTTATACAAAACGTAAATATACGACGCTATTAAAACATTTAAAAACACAAAACTAAATAAATCGATTGAATTTAATCGTATCGACTTAAAGTAAAATGACCATTACAGATGTTATCAGGAAACATTCATGTCGGTATCGAGTTTTTTCAACAATAGCCCGCCGACGACATGTGTTCCATGTGGGAACGCCCTACGAAATTAACATACAGTTACCGTCTAAAAAAACCTTTTTAAAACTGTGACATGACAATGATGCGTTAACATTCTGACAATACCCCGTTAAAGGCAAAATGGAAGTTCATTTATTCACGTTTGACTGTTTACATCACGCTTCTATAGACTTATTGCTTACTCACAGCGGAACTCGCTGGCTATACAAAATTTTATTAATGGTTCCCTTCCAGCCACCTGATGGCTCGGTTAGATGTTCGGTTGCTGTTCATTAACTCTTATGATTCATGAGGTGCTTAATACATCGACCTAGTAAATTATGGGCCTGTAAAGGGTCGAGAATTGGATTCACGTAACGGAACTTTTGAAATTTAGTATCTACGTGACATACCTATTACAATATTAGTGCCACCACTATATTATGGACGGTTTTAGTTTGATAATTGTTTTGGTGTTATTAATGACGTATAAATATTTATGTTGTGTTAATTAAATTGACCATTCATTCTCTTTGACTGGCAGAGATGTTTTTAAGTGGCCTACTATTCTGGATAGTTTTTAAGTATATTTTAGAGCCATTTGAGGTCTTAAAGCTGTTAATGACTTTGACTTTTGGTATAAAACTTTCACGCCGCACTAAGCTGATTTCATCACTTACCAATAAGGTCACGAGAATATTTGTCAAATAGGTTATTATAGGTTAGGCTATTATCGGAAGAGGTGGTAGCGGTCCTGATAGGTGTATAAACAATGATTTTCTTTACTCTAGTGATATACATTTAATTTTCATAACTATGTATTAAGATTGGACAACGACTGTTATTGCCGTCAGTCCGTCAGACAACAATAGGGGGAAACCAGATTATTTTTATGAGCTGTGAAATTTGTATTAAAAAAGGCCATGTTTCTCTGTCTTTTGAAATTGGTGAAAGTATTTTTTAGACGTGCAGGTATCCACATAATGTTTTCCTTTACGGTATTATATGAATGTATACACAAAATGTAGATAAATGCATACTTAAGTCTTGTCGGGCGAATCAATTGTATTTAGAAGTATTTATTTCATTATTATTACAGTCTATAAATTCATACAGTCCATTATTTATAATAACACCCTTATACTGGGCCTCATCTAATGATATCGAAAAGCAGGATTTGTAATAGATTAGTCGCCTGTTGAAATTACTGGTATCTATAAACAATATTAAATGCTTATTTTACATTTTAATGTATGTCGTGTATATTTTTTTATATGGCAGTTTCTTAAGTGGAAACACAATGGAATGATTGCTTCACACATGAATGAAGATCGTATTACTTATTTTTACGAGTATTTTATGAAACAATACAACAATAAAACTTAGATTAATTCAACTCTATCATGTTGTTTCGGAAAGTAATTTTATTACCTATGGTTCTATAGTTTCAAATTACATTTTTTTTCACCTTCGATCTTATAAGAGTTATTTTATATGTTTTTTGTGAGGTTAAAATATTTTGACGTTAAATGCCTGTTTCTTGTATTTTTTATGGAAAAGGTTGGCATACAAGTTTGCGGTCATCAGATGGTAAGTGAAAAGGTTCAAATGCTTTTAATATAGTAGTCATTTCTGTAAATTAGCTTCATTTTTTCATGGTAATGTAAATCTAGTTTTTATTGTAGAAATATTTTTTTTACAAAAATCAAAATCAATCAAAATCAAAATATTTTTATTCAAATAGGCATATTACAAGCACTTTCGAATCGTCACTTTTTTTTTTTCCCTACCACCAGTTCAGACGGCAGATTTGTGCTAAGAAGAACCGGCAAGAAACTTAGCACTTGCTCTTTTAAAATGGTAATGACACAAGTTACAATTACGATAAATAAAAGTAAACATTGAAACAAGATTAAAAAATTAAAATAAAACTGCAAATTATTAATTTTTTAAATAGTAAAGAAAAATTAATAGAAAAAAAAAAAGGCGTATCAATATACTGGTATACATATATACATTTTAAGGTGTAAAAAAAAGGGGTAAACAGTGTGTATATAACATATATATATATATATGCGCAATATATTATGTACCTAGCAGTAGGTAGACTTGAGTTTAGTGTCTGTGCCGAATTGATGATTCCAGCTATTCTTATCATTTAAATAATCTTCAATTCTATAATAAGCCTTTTTGCTGAGTGAATGTTTAATGAAGGATTTAAACCTTTTTTCTGGCAAATTCAGCACGTTTTCAGGCAGTTTATTATAAAATCTAATACCACTTGCAACAAAAGATTTTGAGGTCTTGGCGAGCCGGTGCCTAGGTAGAATCAATTTATGTTTATTTCTAAGATTTACATCAGAGTAATCACTAAACTTTACAAATGTGTTTATATTTCTACGTACATACATTATATTTTCATAAATATATTGACATGCAACGGTCAAAACATTGATTTCTTACAAAACAAATAAGGTCAAAAAGTATTCAATAACCATTTAAAATAACATTAGGCTCCCAAGATCACACTTGTAGACAGTCCACGCCTACTTATGATTTATAATATACGAATATGTCTAATTCTAAAATATTGTTATAATAAATATTCATAGTATGTATTTTGATATTTCAAGATATATACGTTAAATCGCCACCGCCTCTCGCTAAACCTGTTCCAACAAAGCCTTATTTATAAGCTTGAGTTGAAAACAGTGGTATGTAGCGAGATCCCGATGATAAATTCCTCAATTTAAAATGTCATCAAATATTTTGTCACAGTTGAATTTATGGTGAGGCAAGCACGACACGTTTTGTATATATTAATACATTTTTACTGTCGCCTCCCACGCTGGGTCAGTGAGGAACTATCTAGACACTAGTGTGGGTAGGGTTGAAACTATACTGACGAATAATAGTAGAGAAAAGCAAAAAATAAATTTTCATTCCTTTGTTTTAAACTACTTGTAAATATCATTCGTACTGGCCACGAACATTAAAAATTATACGATAATTACAACAGGAGATTATTTTTCTGTATTTTTTTATTTTTTCCAGTGTACTCTTTTAAACATGTTAGCCGTTAACCCTTTAAGAGCTAGTGGCGTCTTTAGGCGTCATATAGTCAGTGGATTCTAGAGACCGTGTTGGTACAGTAATACTATGCCATAGTAATATAGTAACTATGGTATTGGCTTGGTATCTTAAATTTATTTTTAAATTCAGAAACATAGATCTGTTTTAAAACACTGTATGGCTTACACTGTTAAAATGAAACAAGGGTGTTATTAAATCTAGTAGTATTTTACTAAAAGAAAAAAATAGTAACGATTTATGTTATGACCCTGAGGCGTGTTATTTAAACCTGTTTGCTGACAACCCTATCCTTGTAAGTTATAATTTAAAGCGCAGCCAGCCCATTAAAGACCATTCAACATAGTGTAATAAGCTCAAGTGCATTAAAACTGAAATATGCTAAAAAAAATACATACTTTTACAAAGTGTATAAGTATTTTATAAGCCTAGCAGGTATTTTTATTTCGAGTCGTAATGGTCTAAACAAAAAAAAAATACTTTATACAGTATTTTCATAATTCGATAATAGATCTAACGGTCCCATGCCTTTATTCAACAATGAAAATATTTCATGTAGGTGATGACCATAATCATGCCAATAAATTAAATTTATTATTTGCTAAGTTAATAAGCTAAAAAAAATTATAAACCATAAAAATATAATTAATATATCCCACACAATCTTTAGAATATAATAAATACCAATAAAATATGTTAAACAAAAACCATTTGGCACACGTCGTTCTATGAAAGTTTGAGTTTATGGCTAAAAATCCATTTAGCTTAGCACATTATTGTATTTATTCGTTGAATATAATTACGTTTAACCGAGGTTCGTGTGGCGAACACCGGCCACAAAATGAAATACCACCTGCAGGTTAGTGGTTATTCTCTTCCCATAATTACGGAAAGTTTGACTGTAATGGCCGAACATCATTACAATTTATATGTGATACTGTTTATTTAAATTTTTTTTAAACGATCGGACGTCTATTTTAATATTAATATATCTACTCATGTTTACTTAAGTAATGAAATTAGAATTTTAATTTTGAATGTCTTCTAAATGGCATTTAAGTGGCGTCTTCACTTGTGGGAAACGTGGGACACGTGTCACCATAAATGTTCATATTATATTACTTAATATTAGATGCCATGTTGGTTTACGGGTTATAAATTGTGTTTAATATTTTGGGAACTTGCAATAAATGTCATATTCTTTTTTTAAGGCTCCGTAGTAAACAAGGAATCCTTATACTTTGCCATTACCGTCTGTCTGTTGCTTAGCTTAGACGCTTAATACTAGAATGCTGTAGTTTGGCATGTATACACATAATAACTATGTTAACAAGTGGTAGAACAAAATTTTGAATAAATGTTAAAGTTATGAACGCAACAACTCAGATTGTGTTTTATGGAACGCGGCCGGCACTCCTACTCCTTATTTTGGCGAAATAAAAATATCAATTTCGATAATTTATGAGTTTCACAGAGATTTCGTATGTTTTACAACAGATTACTAAATAGTTACTTGTTATACCTACGTGCGCTTTTACAAAAATGAGAGTCCAAGACGCTATGCCGTAAAATAATTGAAACGAAAGGGGCGGGGCCTAGCCAAAAGTTGCGCGAGTGCCGCCGCGGCGGCGCTGCACTCGCGCGCGTGCCGGCCGGACCGCCGTTTTCCCGCGAAGTTTTGAAAATACTTTCGTCGGAAATACGTTTCGCTGTTCACTTGTTATTGTTTGTTTAGTAGCTATTTAAGTTTATCTTAACTAATATAGTAAATGAATACCTGTGTCTATTTATTTTAATATTAGTTATGAAATACAAGACAGTCGATATTTGGTCTATAACTAAATATATTGATAAATAAGCAAAATAATTACTTACATAAGTACATATTAAATTTTAAATAGTTTTACAGACAAACAAAATACTTTTTGCAATCGAATAAAACATTACACACACTGCGTTTTACTTTATAGTCTAAGAGCTAATGTCATTGTAAGGAATATTTTAGTAAAATGATAAAACAATGGGATTACATACTAAAGCTGTTATAATAAGGAATGTTCATCGTTTCATTCAAATACTTATTCAAAGTTATGTTATGAAAATTTTCTGTGGCTTCTTCTGAAGACTGTGCATATGCAGTACCACACTTCTACAGGCTGAGCCAATTTTGAAATATACGAAAATGTTGTCTAGAATATAATTAATTAATAATAAATTCTAATTAGATGCAAATCACGTACTTTTTAAATCGTTTTAATTATAAAAGAACTAATAATAAAGCATTAGAGAAATTTTAAAAGTTATAGTTTTAAAATTTCTCTAAGGCAATAATCTTCTCATTATTACAACCCGCATTTGTCTCATTTGTGTCAACATTTTTATTTTCTTTACCTTTACGAATGACATAACTTGGCTCACGTAGCCAGGGCTATAGCACTAAACAAAATGCATTTTTGGAAAGAAGACAAAAATACTGGAAAAATATACATTAATAAAAAATCTGATTGGTTCTTTCAAGCACAGGGGCAAATGCATATTAGTAAATTTCCAAAATGTTTATTAGCTGTGTGGTATGGGGAAAATAAACTAAAAACAGAAATACTCCAGATGATCAGTTTTGGAAGACGAAAATGGAACCAAAATTATTATCTTTTTATTATGATTGCTTGCTACCAGAGCTTGTAGATCCTCGGCATACAAGAAATATGGCAATTCGTGAGCCAAGTTATGTCATTCGTAAAGGTAAAGAAAATAAAAATGTTGACACAAATGAGACAAATGCGGGTTGTAATAATGAGAAGATTATTGCCTTAGAGAAATTTTAAAACTATAACTTTTAAAATTTCTCTAATGCTTTATTATTAGTTCTTTTATAATTAAAACGATTTAAAAATCAATCCCAATCTTGAACGGTGCTATGGGGCACTTAATTTCTACAAGCATATTATGCGTTAAAACTATTCCATCAGGCGTGGCCCCTAAAAACGGATATTGTTCGTCTATAAACAAACCACATTGCTTAATGTCTATATTCATTTTTTGCTTTTTTTTAACCGACTTCAAAAAACGAGGAGGTTCTATGTTTCATTGTTTTTTTTTGGAGGTCCGCCGATTACTCCTTCAATTTTGGACCGATTTTCATAATTCTTTTTTTAAAATAATATGTAATTTAAATATTGATTTTTTAAACTATATTTCCAAAATATTTTTATATAGTAGGTAAAAAATACGTAAATGTGGATAAAGTTACTAAGTAAAAAAAATAGTTTCTAGAAAACAAAAAGATGGAAAACGAAACAGCATTTTAAATTTCGACCAACCATTTTCGAACAAATGAAATTCGGGCAAACAAGTTTCGGAGTAAAGATACGTTACCATTCAACAAGAGGAGTTGTCTTGTCTGGCAGGCGACCGTCTCCTAGTTATTGCATATATTACAAAATACTTCAATATATAAATAGCTTCATTATAAAGTTTTGATTTAATCTCAGTTTATTTTTGACTAATATTAAGTTAAGAACAAAAATGTAATGTAGCTTCCTACCTATAAAGCTAATATTATACCTATTTTCTATTAAGTTTATTCTATTAAGTAAAATAAAATATTGTAATAAAATAAAATAATCAGTTAGATGTCCAATAGGCAGAATATAAACAAAGTGTCGCCCCTGCGTAGTAATGTCATATTCTATGACTCGGTTGGGGGCGAGGCCAGGGAGGGGCGCGCCCCGCACGGCCGAACGCGGCGCCAAAATTTGAAGGCGCTGTCATTTCTATACGTAGTAATATTATTTCGATGGGTTGCGCGCGAGATCTCGACGAACGTAGATCCGTCCCAGACAAGAGTAAGCGGCCGACTGAGCCCGCCCCACCCGTGCGACGCATATATCAATCCCTCTTGCGAGAGACAGAGATGGGACACCGTGAACACGGCGAATTTTTAACGTCGTAAGCGCCAAAACACATTTAGGCTTATTTAAAATTCATTAATTGAGTTTTTAAAAATTTGTCTTTACAGTCTCTAGAAAACATTAATGTCTTTCTTTATATGAAGTTTAAAATTTCTACTATTTACCGTTTAGAAGTTACAAGAGTTCTGAAGAAAAAACAGAGGTTACTTCGGATTTTTTTTCTATCGAGGAAATGTGACACAATCGTGTTTTGGCTCTTTCCAAAATTTCGATTATATGATGAATTAATACATATCCAAAAATCTAGGTCTAAATTTTAGTAGTTTAGAAGATATTTGGTTTCTAAGGACCCTTCTTTTTTTCACATATCCCCTTAATTCTCCTAGACCTATATCTGTCTCTCAGACTAACGTAGGGTTTTAATAACTTTAATGTAAAATTACAGAATATTACCGATTTTCCGCTATAAGATCAAGTGGTGTAATTTCATTATACTTAGTCTGTGAGAATTATATCCTTATTAATAGAATATCAGGCAGTAATATCAAAAGTTAATGGCCGGTTGTCCGTCGGTACGATGCCCATGGAAATTAATTTAAAGTGCATGGGAGTGGTAATTACAACACAAAGTAGCCATTAAAGCAATAAACAGATGAATCATCCGACCGTTTGCGTATTAAATAAGTATAAGATTGAATACAATACTTTTTTGTTGTTTCCCTGTTCGTGAACTTTTTTTTTCTTTTTTTTTATGTGGCAACCACTGTTCGTTATTAATTTTACATTAATTATCTTAATAAAAAAAATATTACAATAAATAAGAAATCTTCAGTATTATGATTAATCTTTTCTGCCGTTATAAATAATTTATTATTTTTGTATGTTTTTCTCCCTTTACATTCAAATAAAGCTTTGTATATTTTGCGTATCTACAATACAGTGTTATTTTAACCCTATGAGTCCTATGGCGCAGAACACCATACTAATATTATAAACTAGCTTTTTTGCCCGCGACTTCTTCCGCGTGAAGTTCCGGACCCGTTCCCGTGGGAACTACATTAAATTTCGGGAAAAGCTATAGCCTATGTCACTCTTTGATAATGTAGCTTTCTACTTGTGAAAGCATTTTTGAAATCGTTCCAGTAGTTTCGGAACCTATTCATTTCAAACAAACAAACAATAAAATATTTCCTCTTTATAATATTAGTATAGATGAGAAAGTGAGTTTGTTTGTTATTCCTTCACGGCTTGACTAAACAGCTGCTCGTTATGAAAATTTGTAAACATATTGTCAGGGGTACAGAGCCCAACATAGACAGATTTTTACGCGGGCGAAGCCGCGGGTAACAACTAGTAAAATATAATAATAGAACAAAATGTTCATACCATTCAAGTAAAATCTTTATATAAATATATTTTATTTAATAGATTAAGTTAAGTTGTATAATTTATGCTAAAAGAGATTTATGCCTAGTTTAGCATTCTGTCTAGATATTAATGATTTATATTTTGTTTTCGGTAAAAAACTAACACAATATTTGGCGACAGGCCAATAAAATAAATATAAATTATCGAATATGTTAATGTCGTATTCAAAATAATCAGATTTTTTAGAAGAAATTCTGCATTTCCAAAGGTTTACTTTGCTTCTAAGTAGTAATTGCATCATTAGACAGATAGAAGCCACTTTTAAAACCGTTTCGTTACAATAGTATTTTTCAAACGATTTTTTGTAATATTTTTTACATTAATCTATAGAATCACAGCTTGTAATAGCAATTTTATTAAAATTATATAGTCATTTTACGAAATATGAAAAAAAAAACACAGACCTCATGCACCACATGACCTTCAGATAGCATTGGAAATGAACTTCGGTATTGAAAAAAATAGAAAATATATTTTATTTTTCAAATAATTTAAAATTATACGATTACTAAGATTACAATTATTTTCTTTATTTTCAAACATTTATTATTTTCACACATTTTTTTTTTATTTTTTTATCGTTTAAAATTTTGTAAAAAGTATTAATAAAACTACAAAAATAAAATGAATACCAAAAAATAATATCAAAACCCCAAATATGTTACTTGGAAATCGCGCGCCCGAGACGCACAAACCTAGACCTTAAAATCGTCATAACTCCCAAATTTATTATTATTTTCATAAACTTTGAAAAACATCCCGAGATTATGTAAAAAATATCAGATATAATAATAAACGAGCTGTTACCCGCGACTTCGTCCGCTTGAAATGTTCAAATAAGGATAACTCCTTTTCCTGTCATGCGATTTAAATAAAACAAAGCCTATATTCTGCTCCAAGCCGAGCTCTATCTCTCTGTGAAAATAGGATTAAAATAGTTCAGTAACTAAGAAGATGTGCGCATTCAAACAGACAGACAGACAGACAATAAATTTAAAAAAAAAATTTTTTGCTTTTATTACCTTTCTCTAACTGTTTCCTCTCCATTTTTGCCAAATATGTTCAAAGTACAGACATATCGGGGTCTACTGCTTTATTATATGTATAGATAAGAGTAGATATTGGGCCCACAAGGTACACCAAAAAATTACCATTTTAGAGAATTTTTTTTATTTATGAAAGAAATACATGACTACGTCAGTTTTATATTTTTTTGTATATTATTAATCTCGTCAATACAAATATTTCGACACCTCAATTAACTATATTGACCTAGAAATAACGGAAATATTTTTGAAGGAGTTGAAAACGGGCAGAAGCGATCGAAAAAACATTTCCAATGTTAAAATATTGTAATTCTAAATCTATCTATACGGTTGGTAAATATATTTTCAAAGTAGGTATTATTTGTTAAAATTACAAACTACACTCGGCGTCAAAAATAAGTAGTACAGTTTTAAATTTGCAATATCTCCTAAACTACAGAAGCTAGACCTTTGAAATAAAAAAAAGTTAAAAAACTATTTTATTTCATTTAATAAAAACTTCATGCATAATATCTTTTAAAGATTGATTTTTAATTCAAAACTCTAACTTCTATAGTTTAAGAGTAATTGCAATTTTAAAACTGTACTACTTATTTTTGACGCCCAGTGTATTTTTAATCGTCTCGTCTGACGTTGCTTTAATATTGATCGTGTTAATTGCTATTATTTTTTTAATGCGTGGCTTTTGTTTCGCCGCATGCTTTATAGCGAGATTAGCCCCGCCTCCATACCGGAATCACGAAGTGTGATTGGTCGACATTGCTCTTTGTTTCTCACCGCACTAACTTTGTTAAAAACCCGTTTACAATTTTTTTTATTAACCATAAATTTTAATGTAGGTTGGTACTTACATTTGACCTTAAGTTGAAATATTTAATTGAAAATATTTTAATAATTTAAAAAATATTCTAATTAAATAAATGTACCTATTCATTCAAAATCTCGTCTAAAAAGAGGTTCATTGTAGACTTATTCATATTATAAACTAGCGAAACCCGCGCAACTTCGTTTGCGTGTATCCCGCTTTCCCGTGGGAATTTTGGAATGTATGATACTTTAAAACCTTCCCCTTGAATTACTCTATCAATTAAAAAAAACCGCATCAAAATCCGTTGCGTAGTTTTAAAGATTTAAGCATACAAAGGGACAAAGGGACAAAGGGACATAGGGACAGAAAAAGCGACTTTGTTTTATACTATGTAGTGATATTGTACATAAGACACACTGGACGCTAAGAAAGGGAAATTGATTTTAAAAGCTTTTATTTAACTTGACCTGTATGTATGTATGTATGTATGTATGTATGTATGTAAGTATGTATGTATGTATGTATGTATGTAAGGGCGGAATCTTGGAACGAAAATTTGAACCACTTCCCGAAGACCGATTGAGCTGAAATTTTGCTTAAAACTGTAGATCAGATGACAATACAATATTATGATAACAAAATTACGATACAGCCGTTTGTGTTCCGTTTTTCGTACAAAACCGTTCCGACCAAAAACCTATAGGGTACTTCCGGTGGTCCTAGAATCATGAAATGGCAAGAAGCAAGATGATGTAGCACAAGTACAGGAATAAATCTGAAAATCGTAAATTTGTAGTTACTTCTTCTTCTTTAAACAACCAATATAATGTGACCCTACTCTTGGTACATTTTACATTGGTACATGGCTCTTTTTATACCGGTTTTGAATTAAAATGTATTTTATCTATTACTAGCTTTTCCTCGCGGCTTCGCTCGCGTTAATTTTATGACATAGATCTCGTTTGACGACAAAACAACCCATAGCGCGAGTTGTGGCGCCATCTGTTGGCCGATAACATCCCATACAGCGCCCTCTATAGTAGAAAAAATATTTTCCCTTTGGATTGACATACTTTCACGGGTAAAAGGTAGCATATGTTGGGCTCTGTACCTCTGACAAAATATATACAAATTTTCATAATGATCAACTGATTAGTCAAGCCGTGAAGGAATAACAAACAAACAAACTCACTTTCTCATTTATAATATTAGTATGACTAGTTTGATTATGGGAAGGAACCCTCATGTGCGAGTTCTACTTGCCCTTGGTCGGTATTTTATTTTTGATGGGTACATAAACCCGTTTAGTGACTGTAGTAAAATCAGGAAATTATATAGGTATTCAAATTGCTGGTGCTAGTTAAAACAAATAAATTCATTAGACTAGTACCGCCTCCCGACAATAGATGGCACTGCGAAACCTGTAAGTGATAACTAAAAAGTAAAAAATAAATTAAAAGTAAAAAAAATATATTTAAAACAAGCTTTTATTTAATTGCGCTAAAAATAATAAAATAAAACTTTTCTTTTAAAACTTTAACTATCAACTTATGATCTCGAGACTTAATTACTAAGAATTACTCGTACTAAGTTCGATAATTATGTTTTCTAATACAGGTAAATCTCGCGACAAGCTTTTATGTCATATAAATTGTGTAATGACGTTATAAGTTGATAGTTAAAGTTTTAAAAGAAAAGTTTTATTTTATTATTTTTAGCGCAATTAAATAAAAGCTTGTTTTAAATATATTTTTTTTACTTTTAATTTATTTAAAATCTCGTCTAAAAAGAGGTTCATTGTAGACTTATTCATATTATAAATATTGTACATAAGACACACTGGAAGCTAAGAAAGGGAAATTGATTTTTAAAAGTTGCTAAGGTTAAGTTACATACCTATAGATTGAAACGATATTGCTTTTTCGTAGAACCATGAGAGGTTTCACGAAAAAAGCAATATCGTTTCATACCATCATACCTAATCACAATCAACCAATTCTCATCCCACTGCAGGAATACCTTAAATCGAAGTGCTAAAGCTTCAATGCTCTATCAGTTCGTGGTCACCACTGTTTAATTCTGACTCGAAGATCCTGATTAAAAAGGAGAGACTTCTTCTTCTTAGTCGTACACTCTTGTCAGAGTGGTCGTGATTGCGCAGATGAGGTACACGGAGAAATGTTGGTTGGGTCGTAAACTTTCTCGATGATTGCTTTCCTAGCGATTTGCTTCCACTCCTGCCGGTTAGAGGCGCTGCGTGTACATTGGACCATGGTAGACTCCGTAGCTTTTTTTATAAGGTCAGTTCATCGAGTAGGTGATCGGCCGCGCGATCTCTTGCCTTCAACCTGACCCTGGACCACCAGTCTCTCCATAGAGTTCTCATTTCTGGAGATGTGCCCAAAGAACTTCAGTATTCGTAACTGCACAGTTGACGACAGTCTATCCTTAACTTGCAGTTCTTTGAGGATGGATATATTGGTGCGAAACGCCGTCCACGGATTAAAAAGGAGAGACAGTAATAGGAAATTAGGTTAGGCTATTTCTAACACGAAACATTCATAGTGACAAGAACAACATGTGAAAACTTTCTATATTCCATCAAAAGAAAATATTTCTCGCGGTCTGTTAAAATAATCATTTCCCATAATTATTTCAACGGAACCGTTTAGTGATGATGGTTCGTGGGTGTCCGTATATCGTGCAACACGCATGTCATCATAGCCACTTGTGATCTAAGAAGATTCATGGGACGATCGAAATTAATTATCTGTGGCCGTGTAAAAATATAACTGTCACCTGAAAACTTAAAAGTAGGTTATCACTTGTCTTATTTATTTATACTCTAAGGTTATCACATTCGATTTACTTTCTTTCAAGTTGAGGGTAATTTTGTTAAGCTGAAATTAGACGGTTCATTTTTTCTTTCATTTTCGATGCTTCATCGATGAAATAACGAAAATGAAATGTCTAAATTGACGTTCATCGGAGTGTGCCTTTGCGATGAAAGCTTGCGGCTCCCGATTGTTTTCACTAGGCATCGTTCATCAACGTTCATCATTCATCGGCAATGAACGACAAGTGAAACGTCTAAACTGCGACTTCATTCACAGTTCATTTCTTTCACTGCCTTCATAGCTAAGCTTCATAGTGAAGAATCACAGGGAGCAGGTGACACTTGTGCTCAGGGGATTGGTAGCAGACGATCCACCAGCGGAGCTCCTAGGAGTAGAAAGAGATAAAACGACAAATCTATTGATGAAAATCAAGACCAACGTCGACGTTTCCTTTGCTTTTTCTTTTTTAACTCTTTTAGTAAATGGTTTACAATCAAAGAAACGCCATGGCAAACGACTTGTATCCGCGACATAGTTTTATGGAATGGAATAATAGCTTTCATCAAAAGTGATGCGTCTAGACAAACGACGCAATTCACTGTTCATCATTCACCATTCATTGCAAAAATGAATCACTTTTGATGAACCGTCTAATTTCAGCTTTAGGCTTCTTTTGTTAATGCGTTGTTCATTGTCATTTCACCAAGTATCTAAACGCTAAATGAGTGTACTAATCATACACGTCACTGCCAAAGAGAGTAAGGGCTCCAACACAACAGCGAATTCGCATCGCATCTCAAGTGTCAATTTAATATCGAAAATTTGACAGATACTTGCGATGCGATGCGAATTCGCAGTTATGTGTTCCCACACAAAATAGAGTTGAGACTTAGGGCGCGTCATCTAAATACGACCTAAGTTTTCAATGTGTTTCTAAAACTGGTTGTAATATCGTTAAATCTTTTAGCATTCAACTACAGCAGTCACAGGTCATTTCCTACATTATTATAATGGTTTCCTACCAGTTATTATCCCACTGAACGGTTGTCAAAAGACCAACGGACGTGTTGTGTAATTTTGGTGTAACTATTTTTATTAGTTTTTTAACGGCTCCAAATGTTTCTGTAATGGAAGATAATGAGTGTCGTGGACACGCTTCGACACGCGCATTTATAAAAAAAACTATTGAAACTAATAAGAATTAATGCTTATTACTGCTTAGTTATATTCAAATTTTACTTATATATGTACGTATTTTTTATATTCAATTAAATCTAATTTAATAAGTACCTATGCACCTATATTCAAAAATCTGTAAAAAAATATGACAGAACTTAATAAAACATTTCTTTCCCATTTGCAGAAGGCAATTAGGTTTCATTGTAAATAGAAGGTGCGTGTAGGTTATATTGAAAATAGAGTTATCTTTTCCATGACAAGTTATTTATTTAATTAATTAAGTAATACAATTAATTTATAAGATGTGACAGAATTCCAATGTAGGTACCTAATAATGTCCGACAGAAAATGTCATTAATTACACATAAAATATATTTATATACATAATAAATTTTTGTGGCAATCCAGATAGTTATAATGTATCTTATAATTTTTTACGATAACATAGAACCTTTTATTTATCGTCTAAATATCCAATATTTTTATTGAGAAGTTAAACAATCCTCTTTGTACCAACTTCGATACAACATAAACAAAGGAAGCGTTGATATGTTGTTTTGTTTTTCAATAATTCATACATTCTGGAATGATGTATTCGCTACGACACAGCTGGACGGCAGTCCCATACATATTTAACAAACCTTTAGCTACCTGGAAGGGTCTGGGGTCTCGGTACGAATAGATACTGATAGTTTTCTGTACATTAGACGTTTGTTATGAAATAATGGTATAACTGATTTGGTTAATAATAGCATTTTTCAGTTAGTTAAAAATATAAAGAGATGAAATTTACTGATCAATGACTGGATAAAAGAGTGGAGAGGAATAGTTACAGGAGAGGAAATAGCCTTAGCCAAACAATGACGACAGAAAAATAACAATTACGTAAGCTGTAATTTCAATACAAAAGATAAAGAAAATTAATCAGGACTTCCCAAATCGTTAGCAGTTCATTGTTCGCAAAAATATGACCTTACCTTAATATAGGACAATGAAGCTTTAGCGGTAGAACAAAATAAATTCGGTCTCCTCGAAGGAATCACTGCAATTACCCGACTCAATGAACGCAAATCGATTCAATCTATGCTTTATGATGTCGATTGCCGATGTAAAATCGAGTTTGTACAATATTTTGTATAATCCAAAAAAGGACTCGTTTGTCGTTGGATAATAAGATCGGTTCTTCATGAGAATAATGGGTAATTTGTATCGAATAAAAAAACTTGTAAATGGGCCTTAACGCTATAATAAAAACAGAGATATGGGCTCGGTGGGTCGGATCGAGAAATGAATTTAGATTACAGGTTAACGCCGACTAAGTGTGGGCTCGGCGTTCACCTGTGCTTGAAAAAACAACGAGCAAAAAACAGGCTAACGCAACGACAGACAACTTTTTTTTTATAATTTTGAAGGTCTGTCTGTTTATCCTTTGATATGACAGATTGTGTTAGCTATTTTGTAATAGAACGTAAATTATTGTTTATTAATTCCCCTATTTTGTGGCTTAAAACAAAAAATATTGGGTATTTTATATAATGGGCACGTATTCTGGAATATCTAGCACACTGCCACAGAATAATAATTTTTGCACTTACCTACAGTGCAAAAATGGTTACTTATCTCATTTTTGCACTGTACTACTAAACTGAAGTGACAACATATTTATGCAACTGACTGTAGGTACAAAATTTCAGCTGTAGGTTTAAGAGTCGGACTGTTGACAAATCTGTCACTCAGCCAGGACTTTTCTCTTTGAATATTATTCGTCGTGAGCGTGATCCAATCAATGAATTTTTCATATGTGAAAAATCATTGGAATTGATGAAAATCAAGTTAATCAATTAATTATATACTTACCTAATCTTAACGACTGTAAGTCTAGATATACGTTTTATAGAAATAAAATAAATCGATACGTTGTACCTAAGTTGGCAATCGTTTTTAAGTATTTTAAAAACTTGCCATGTTATATTTTTTTTACGGCAAGACCATTTTTGTGCGCCTGCCGTCGCCGCCGTCGGCTTAATACAGGTCTTTTAACAAAAACCGGAGTGTTTTTAACTTTCCCGCTGTTCTAGTTTTTGTTATGTCCCGTGGTTAAAAAGTTGCCTTTTATGTGAGTTTGAGGACCAAATTCTTATTGCCATTTACTTATTTTTTTAAAGAAAAACGCATTCAATTGCTTTTTTATCTTGATTTCATATTTTTTTCGCTAGTTATCATTATGGCCTATTTTTAATTTTCTATGTTACTACATTGTATGGGATGAATATTGAAAGGCAGTATAAAGCTAACTAATATTCTGAACAATTATTTAAAAAATATTATTAAAAATTAAATATTATATTTACGATCATGTATTTTTACAAAACTGATCCATTTTTAGATCTAGCCTGCAAGTTTCCGTTGCATGTTCATAACGAATTAACTAGTACAAATAAAGAAATAGTTGACATCTTGTAATTAATAAAATTTAATAGCATAAACTGCAGCCTACCCTATTCAGTGGTTGCTATTTTTGGACTTGATTGCACATTACTGAAACGGTCATTCTACTTTATCTGACCATACGTAATGCGGTTTGACTTTTATAGACCTTGGCAAGTTTTTAAAGATTTCTATCTAAAAAAAAAATGATGTTTGTAATGTCAAATAATTTTATATTTTATTTAATGTTACAGTTTTATTTAAAACATAAAAAATATTTCAGCTTAGTCATAAGGTTTACTTATTTTTAATTATTGCCCACAAAAAAAAGATGTCTGTAATGTCAAATTAACATTAAGTATATTTTATTTAATGTTACAGTTTTATGTAAAACAAAAAAAATATTTCAGCTTAGTCATAAGGTTACTTATTTTTAATTCCCCACAAGAGACCTTAGGCATTTTTTTTTATAAAATACAAACTAACAAACACTCGAATCACCAAGCCCTCAGTGTACTTATTTATATTTATATATATTAGTTTTAAGAGTATATACGTACGTGTAAATGAATTGTAGAAATATAAATAGTTAGCAGTATCGATAAGTTTTCCAATGAGAATTTTTTCTCTTCTTTCTTTGCTGCACGATACTGTTATTTCTTTGGGTGTAAAAGCTCTTCCTCTACGTAGATAATAACAGCTTCATTTATATTCAGCCCACCTTTCTACGTTTGAGAGCAAAAACCCCAGAAATTCTTGTAACAATGAAAATTAACGTTAACTAATTACACTACTTAACTTTTTGTTTCTTGGATTTATTTAATGAAATAATTCAAAGAGTAAAATAAGGTTTTGTTACAGCAGAAAATATAAAAATGTTAAAATAACTACTTGTTCCGCAATAAAATTATACTCATTATGTTACATTACATATTGTACTACTAATTACGTATTGTACGCGGATTCGCTAGCCTCTGATTTTGCCCGGCTTCTAAGCCAGGTCATATGATAGAGGTGTATAGAAAGAGTCGACTCTATGACTTAATGTGCGTTTGAAATGAGAGCCTATAATAATCTTAGTTCGAATTAACACATTTAAACAAAACTTTTCGGCCTTATTAGTGTAATTTACACTGACTTGTTTGTCTACCTACTTAGTAATAATATTTTGTTTTGAGTCAGAAAAAGACAATGGTGCTAATTCTGTTGTTACATTTAACTAGACTAAACTAATTTTGACAGGACTAAAAGTGTTGCTATCCTTGTCACTAATTGTAAACCAAGGGAGGACAACAACACCTTTAGTCTTGTCAAAATTAGTTTAGTCTAGTTAAATGTACAACAGAATTAGCACCAATGGGTTAGTTAGAGGGTCAGCTGACAGCACCTAAGTTATCGTCGCTACCGATGTACATACACTCGTAGCAAGAGTGCTCTAGCATGCGTTGCCCTCTAAACTGAATGGGAGAAAGCGAGAAGGGAAGCTTAGTCCATTAAAAGTGTCTTAAAAATTATGGGGGCGAGTTCAAATGATTTTTCAAGTTACTATCTCCAGATAGGTCGTAAACCCTCATAACTTTTTGATGGTCGACATCATAGGATACTGTTCTTAAATTTATCATCCACGAGAATTTAAATATCTCTGAGATATAACACGAATTATGCAATCTCGCAAAGTGGTTGGGTCTGTGAAATGCTGAAGTCATTTGTTTTTTAGAAGTTTTATTACAACGAATTTAATTTCAACTCTATTAGGAATTAGTTTAAAATCCACATTACTGTTCTTAGAATTGTGTAGGGTATGATGAATGTTAAAACTACAGCAAATTATGTAAATAGTAGTATTAAATATATAGATGCTCTCTCTCTTTTTTGATGATACGGTCCAAATCTTACAAATCAAGAAAACATATGAGATAAAGGCGGATGTCCATTTTTTTATTTGAGCAAGGTTTCTGTTCACATGTTATGGAACTAAGTGACTTACGAAAACCTCATCGAAATAATATTTCGATGTGGTTTTTGTACCTTTTGATTGTCCTGCAACATTTGGACTTGACCGGTAGGTCAATGCTGTAATTGTAGTAGATTATTTCAGTGGTACAGCTTCCTGTGACTTCTTGCTTTAAATATTGTTTAAAGATAAATAATTACATTAAAGTATAGAAATACAACATAACTGAGATGTTGTCATAAATAATAAAAATATATTCCTTATAAAACCATAAAATAATTCGATAACTTGTTCATACACACACCATTTTACAACAATTGAAAGTGTTGATTTGATCGCTACACAAAGGGCATATAGTAAAAGAGCATCGGCAAGTGCCCCGTACTCCGGAACCGGTTACTAAGAAGAAATATTTTCAAGCTGAACCGCTTATATTAACTATAGTTGCGCCGACCGTCCCGAGCCATGACTAAATACGTGCCCACGCGCAACGACTTATAATGCTTTGAATCATTCCACAGCAAGAACCCACAATTTTCGTTCAGAAGCCTCACTTTAATTAAATTTTAACGCGCGTTTTACAGACGCCACATAATGCGATTATAATTGAGTTTTGACTAAGAGTTGTGACTTTCCGAACGTGCTTTTAGTAATAGTGTCAAACACAATGGTACTAGAAATCAATTTATTAGTTTTATGAGGTGCTTTACGACGTTCTAAACTTCTTAACTTTCATTCCGCCATGAAGTTGGATTTATTTATTTCAATAAGCTTACTTGCCGTCGTAAAGTAGGATTCCACACATTTCCACACAATGATTTTACACATAAGGGGTATCTGCTAATAATATATAACTAAGTGGAAATTGAAAATTGAAACTAAGATCTGTATTTTTTTTTAATTTCTCATTTTCTTAATTGTTGAAGAGAATAGTGTTTATCATTGATAAATTGAGTGTACGCTTTGTTGCTTGTTATTCATTGTACCTAATTTAAGGAGCAAATTAAAAAAATATTATATAGGTCAAAACATCTCGATAGGTAATTTGTAAGTTGAAACACGATTTTCATGTCAGAAATGATTGCCGGTTGAGCTCGATCAAAGTAAAATGGTCATTAATCGCGAACGAAAGTAAATCAACCTCTCTTTGACATTCATTAGTTTCATAAAAATACCTCCCCAACTCCATATAGAAAAAGTCAGCGAATAAAAGCTCGTTAAAATCACTCGCTCCTCGACCCTGAATAAAAGTTTTGAACGTTATTTTTTTACCTACGTGGAAAAAAGAGAACAGGAAGTGAAGCGTATTTAATCACTACAAGCTCGCCAGCAATTTTTTCATCTACTGAATTAATTTCAAATTTGATTCTATTAACATATTAAAATTAATCCGTGAGCGCTCAGAGTGGGGTCATGTCCATAAGGCGAGCTATTTGTTTTGTTCTATAATATTTTGATACTTGTAATAAGCACGTTGGTTAGCGGTTAACGTTTTTGTGGTGGCTCAAGACAAAAACTAATAGTGTGGTAACCGAACAAAGGATGTAGTAACGAAGACGCGATGAGAGAATACCCGAGCCGGGGTCATTTGTACCGAGCATTATTATAAAAATGAGATCGGGAACGTTTCTAGAGTAATGTTCCTCTTGAATTTATTATTCAGTGTCAGTTACAAGAGAGATGTTGATGGAGACATCATCAACATCTCTCTTGTGTTGGACATTTATTCATGAGTACGTAAAGTAGGTATAACGTTATAAAATGGTTTGGTGCAACAAAAAAAAAAGAATTGATGTGCTTGTAACTTGTAATACATACAATATCATCCTTAATGAACTGCAGAAAGGTTTTATTTTATTTTATTTTATTTATTCAGGCACATCAACAATGTAAACACAAACATTTGCAATAACATTTCAAAATACCTTATTCTAATGCTTACATCTATTACAGATATGCACAACATTTAATTTGTATCATTCTGTTAAACTAAATTATAAATTTTGTATCTTTATTATATTTTAAACAACTGAAATTAATTCAAACAATAATAAATTTAGCGTTTTAATATTTTATTTTTGAGTAGTTGAGGACTATCATGAAAAATATCCAAATCAAGTAGCTTATGCCAATCATTGTAAGTTGAGACATATCTTGAAACGGGTGCATGCATACCTAACCTTTTTTTTTTTTTTTTTTTTTGTTTATAGTCAGGAAAATGCATTACTGCATGTCCCGCCGCTGGGGAAGCGACGGGGGTCTGTCGGGCTCCCCCTTTGCCACTTGGGTATACCGACTAAAAACCTGACTGACTGCCACCTCATCCGCCTAGATGGGCGGGGCCACGGGAACTAAGATACATCCGTGACCCCGCCGGCGGTTGTCCGAAGACCCACTCGTTGGGCTACGGCACGGTTGGCGGCGCGCACAAGACTAGGCGCGCCGCAACACTCGGGGACTTCCGTTCCAATGGGCGGCGGTTTCCCCAACCGCCGCCCGGAAGCCCCCGTTAGGGTGGCAGTCGCCGGGCATAGGCCAAACGCCTGCCGCCCGGTCTTTTCCGGCGGAGCGGGGGGGCGGATGGATCCACTTCCCTCACCCGCTCCGCGGCCTCCTTCTGCGTCATTACTTCGCCGCAGAAGGAGGCCATCGCATCCCACGACCTCTCGCTCTCGACCATCTGTTTGACAACAGCCGGGAGCGAGAGGTCGTCACCAACAACCGCCACGAGCGCGGCGCGAGGCACAGCCCACGCCGGGCAATCCTCGAGCGTGTGCTGCGCCGTATCCTCCGCGAAGCCGCACTCGTGGCACTCCGCTCTCTCCTCTCTTTTAGCCACGTTGTGCAGGTACCAGCCAAAACACCCATGGCCGGACAGCACCTGCACAACGTGGTAATCTAGCGCACCATGGCGCCTCCCTATCCAATTTTTTAGGACCGGACAGATGGCGCCAACGGTGCGCCGCCTCGGCCTGCCGGCCCTCGCCGATCCCTCCTCCAACCTCATTGCCCATTCCCGGATGAGGGACTCCCGGGCATCATCCCTCCAACGGAGGACCCCATCCGGGAATGGGTTTCCGCCGTCGCGGGATTCGGCGGTTAGCCTGTAGGCCGCCGCCAGCACCTCCGCGTCCAACTCCCACGGCGGACTCGCCGCCAGAACGCGCGCCGCCTCGCACGAGATGGTGCGGTACCCTCTCACCGCTCTGACCGCCATGGCCCGCTGCGGTCGTTGCAGCAGGGCCGTTATGCGTGGGGTCAGAGCGTCGGCCCATACGGGAGCTCCGTATAGGGCCATTGACCGCACCACCCCTAAATAGAGGCGGCGGCAGGCGACACTCGGTCCGCCGACGTTGGGGAGCAGGCTGCCTAGCGCGGCGGCGGCCCCCATCAGGCGCGGCACAAGTCGCCGGAAATGTTCGGCGAATGTCCACCGACCGTCGAGTACAAGGCCGAGGTACTTGATACTCGGCTCGACGGCGATGGACACACCTCCGACGATAATGTGCGCTCCCGGAGGTGGCTTGTTCCGGGGCCCATGGAAACACAGGGCCTCTGTCTTGTGCAAGGCCACCTCCAGACCTAACCGCCGAATCCTCGCCACGACGTGCGCCACTCCGGCCGTGGCCAGCACGGCCGCATCGCGGTACGATGCATACCTAACCTAGTTCGGCTCGGAGGAACAGAGAAATATTCCTTCCTGTACTGTCGCCGGCTATGCAATTTAGGAACGGATATATTAATTTTGTCTAATAAGTTAGGACACAATGAAATGCCTTGGACAATCTTTTGAAAAAAGATCAAATCTAGCATGCGCCTACGTTGTGACAAGGTTTAGAGACCGAAAAATGAGAGCCGTTCGTCATAAGAACATCTAGAAGAGATTCCGGAAGAAACGTAAGCCAAGTGCCTCGAGAAAGATCTCTGAATACGTTCGATTCGAGACGAGTGAACCATATATACTGGATTCCAAATTACACTGCCAAACTCAAGTGTGCTACGCACTAGTGCATTAAACAAGATAACTTTACTATAAACATTTTTGAAGTCTTTTGTATTACGTCTAATAAAGCCCGCCATTTGTGCCGCTTTCTTTATAATGCTATTAAAATGAGGTATAAAACTTAACTTTTTGTCTAAAATGATACCCAGATCACGAACCTCCGGCACATTTTCCAATTCCACACTGTCTATAAAATAACGGGTAACTAAGGGTTTGTTTTTCTTTGAAAAGCAGATGTGTTGACATTTACTAATATTTAATGACATCTTGTTGCTAATGCACCACCGCAAAACCCTATCCAAGTCAGCCTGGATTAGTTCTTGGTCCTGCATTGATGTAACCACACGAGACAACTTCATATCGTCCGCGAACAACGAATACTTACAGTTGTGAATACACTGTGCAATGTCGTTGATAAACAGGGTGAATAGAACCGGGCCCAGATGCGAACCCTGAGGAACCCCAGATGTAGCCATGTATGAAGTAGACCGGTAACCGTTAACTACTACAGATTGTTTACGATTAAAGAGATAGGAACCAAACCAGTTCAAAAGAGAATCACATATGCCATATTGAAAATGTAGCTTGCTCAGCAGCAGATTGTGATCAACAGTATCAAAAGCACTGGAAAAATCCGTGTAGATTGAATCGACCTGATGGTTCCGATCCACCTCCTCCATACTGGAGTTAAATATGAGACAAGATTTGTTGCCACGGACTTCTTTGCTTGAAACCCATGTTGTTCCGAGTTAATTAATATTTTAGTGTGATTAGTTACTACGGGACAAACCAAAGATTCAAAAACTTTTGAAAAAATAGGCAAGATGGATACAGGTCTAAAATTTTTAACGTTACAAGGATCGCCCTTTTTAAAAACTGGTACTATTCTTGCGCGTTTCCAACCAGCAGGAAAAACACCATCACGCAATGACATGTTATAAATTGTAGTAAGAGGAAATGACAAAACCCTCGCACAGCGCTTAACAAAAAGCGGAGGAAGGCTATCAGGACCAGCACCCTTATTTGCATCAAGGCTTTTTAGTTTCTTAAGTACATCATGCTCTCTCACTTGTATTAAGCCGAGTTTACAAGGATAACTATAGTCTTTGTGCCGTGCAATGTCTTCTTGATAATTGCTTATGTTGTTAGTGTCACTCCCACTAGAAAATACAGACCCAAAGTGAGATGCAAATAATTCGACTATCTCTGCTCCAGAGTTAGCAGTGGTGCCCACATCAGAATGCATTGTAGATGGTATAGCATTACGGGATGAATTCCTTCTCTGCTTTACAAAGTTCCAAAAGGCTTTTGGATGTTTTTTTAAATTAGAGTTTTAAATATCTATCTATGGAGAAAGGTTGAATGTCTAACTAATTTATGAATGTTTAGCAACCTTTAGACCGGGATGTTACAGATGCAGATACCATGGTGTTGCGGTCGTCAAAACTTAACATTCATATATCGGCCAACAGATGGCAACATAAATCATGTTATGATTTCGTTTTCTGGGTCAATATAAAAAGAAAAATCTTAACCCAACTGTGTGAAATAGAATATAATTCGTGACAAAATGACCTGCCGGACAAGGTAACAGGATATAATTTGGAATCGATATTAAGGATTTGAGAACTAGCACGAGTAAAGGACAATCACGTTTCTTCTTCAGGCCACACTTGGGAATATTGAAAGTCAACGTGACGCCTTTGAAAACATCAAAATCTCAAACGAAATGTATCAATTAAAACATTCAAAAATCTTCACAAAGCTTCATATTATTTAAGTAATATTACATCAACATATTGTTTCAAAACAATATCGATTCCAAAACTTCAACTGTATGTAATTATTACGGAATATAAATTAATGGTTTACTATATGCAGTACCAGTTATAATTGACCCTAATACTAATGCCTCAATTATATCTATATTTAACAGAGTAATGACTTTTATATTTGAAAATGAATGGTCAGTATGTGGTATTGAATCATATATCATAAATTGATATGAAGTTTAATTTTAAGTCTTATTAAGGCAGTGATTTAACGGCCTAAATTCAGGATTGTCCTATGCATACAGCAGACCTGTGATTTCTCATGACAGAGTCCATTGACTTCCATTTACGAAGTTATGACCATAATCATTACAGAATGAGTTGGCACAACGAAAGCAGTATTACTCTTTCACAGAATATCGCCGTGAAGGAGAGACTAAGGTACATAGTGATTACTTACCACTACAATTATCTCGCTAGCTCATTTATTATTGTCATCATCTATCTGAGTGCTTGTGTCACCACTTGCTGATAAATTCCCAAACATTATTTGCCAATTAAGAAACATCAGATGCATACTAGAACTGTCAAAAAGCTCTCAGTTTATTATAACCTATTCGGGACTGACGAAACCGGTCCTGAATATAATATTTTTATTTCCTGCAATCGTGTCAAATTTCTAATTTTCATCTGTTCTGGATACAATATTGATGACAATGAAATTGGAACAAAGCATTACTGTCTGTATGTGTCTATTGAAAATTCACATAAATGGTTCTGTGTAACGTTAGTAGAAATGTAAGTAATTCGGGTATTAAACAGTTCAGCGCCCGAGGCTCCTTTAGATTCGTAGACGTTATATGAGGCTATATATTTCGTGTTAACTTACTTGTAACCCATAGGATACTGCAATTACAGCAACTAATTTAGTATATTAACTTTATTTTATTTATTAGACGTCTTATGTGGTACAGTGTAAGAATGTATTTGGAGTGCGATTTTGTTCTTATGGCACATAAGAACCAATTAGGCTTTCGTGCGACCAACAGCTACGTCAAGTCGTGGTAGTTCTAGAGGAATTGGGATTGCTGGAGCAAAATCCGGCCCTCATGCCTTATGATGGGATTTTAGATAATTATTAAATATTAGTTATACCAGAAACTAGCTATCAGCTCTTGATTTATTACATTTAGAACATGTAGGTAAAGTTGTGTATGTATTATTAAATTTTGTCAAAAGATTAATAGCTACCAATTTGTCGCACAAACTCACCACAGTGTAATCAAATACGTATTTAGACGTTTGTTAAACTGACGAAAATTTAATGATTTCGTGAAATGTGAGATTATAGAGCCACATTATAAATTATGTCCATAAATAATATTGCGTCGAGGGATTTGTGTTAGGCTGGTTGTACTAATTGTGGCTTATTGAGTATTGTTCTCTTCTCGTGTTAATTCTGATTTGCTAACAATAATAGTGTAACAGTAGTCCATATGAATAATTAAATTTCATTTACTTATTCTTCTATTTAAAAGTTCGACTTTGATTCTGGGACAAGGCTTACCAAAAATTTGCTTCGTTTTATCCTTTTTTAATATTTTTATGGTACTTACCTAAATGACGAATGAAGAGACTATGCTACAATTTTACAATCATAATGTCCAATTACTGCGAAATCTATAGGTATATATAAAATAAAGTCATGTTAGTTACACTATTTATAACTCAAGAACGGCTGAAACGATTTGGTTGAAGATTGGTGTGATGGAGAGGTAGCTTAGAACCAGGAGAAGGACATAGGGTAGGGTAGGCTAGGGTAGTGACTCTAAGGAACGAAGTTCGCCGGGTCAGCTAGTAGAAATATAAATCTATCTATTAACAACTTAAATACCATAAAATATATTCTAATCGCAAGCACATAATACACTATCAGTAATATTTTCTCCTCATCTGCATTACTTCTGCAAAAATAACAAAATAGTGTTCGCACAAGATTGCCAGCGCGATAAACCCAGGCTGACTGCATAGAATGAGGTACGGTGGCCTCGAAGATAGGAGGACCATTTTAGAAAAAAATCGCTTGCACATCTTGTAAGCGGATCTTTTGTCAGCTCCGTCCTTTTCTTTGTTACCAAACAGGGTTTTTGTTTATTAGAGCCACATGTGTCCACTAGGATGTTGGATGTTGCAACCAAAAATCATCCTAAAGATGGTCCTGCTATCCTCGAGGCGACTGTACTTTAACAGAGTCGTACCTTTGTTATCTTGTCTCAAGAAAACACGACCATAAGCTGGTAGGCTTAAGACTTCTTTTTCCATTTTACACTTTTATCTGGTTCTTGGGGTTCAGATTTGTTGTAGCGATAGGCGAGCGAATGATGCTCTCGGCTGCCGCAAGGACACAGCTAAAATAAAACTATATTAGAGATAACCGTTCGGCTCTTTCTTTGTGTCGTAATTTAGATAAATCGAATACCTACCTTTATAAAACGCATTAAATCACTTAATCAGATTTACTGCAATTACTATCTAAGACACGCTCAAAACTCCTAAGTACTAAAGAGCAACAGTGTTTCCTAATAATAGAGTAGTAACAATAACTGCAAAATAGGTATAATATATTTTCACTTAATAATATAAGAAGCACAGACATTGAGAATGTGTAGCGTGGTGAAAGGACTGGCGCATGGCGGCCCATCATCATTTCTCTCAAAGAAGTAAATAGCATTGTAACAGCCCTGATGTTGTAGTCCAGGTGGTAATTACATACCACCAGGTGCTCGTTTGCCGACCTCTGTCATAAAAAAGAGCTGCTCGGTTAGCTAACAAAGGGCCAGGCCATCGTCGACAAAATCACTAACTCAGTGTCCCATTAGTCGCCTTTTCCTGCATGCTACACACGTTGCCACAGTCTTTTTTCTTATGAATTCCAGAACATGGAGAAAAATACAATTCCATGACGCAAATCCGCTAGCTACAATCAGTAGAGATAGAAGCAATCTTCGAGTGAATCTAAAACAAATCCGAAGTTAATCAAATCGAATTGTAATCAGATTTTCCATAAATCAAGCATAAACTTCTTTACGAGCATTCTTACTCGAGTTTCTTTTACTTTCATAGATTGCTATAAAAATAATGGTATCTTTCGATCTCCAAGTTTTCGGAGTACATAAAAGAACTAGTAAATACTAGTAACTAAGAGGTAAGGCGTTAACACTAATGAGTTTTTCAACAAGTCATATAAACTTCGCTCGTAAACAAAATGAAATAATCTCATCTAAACGACGTACATTGTTGCGTTTATATAAAAAATCAATAGATTATTTATATCTTATGGTAATTTTATGAAAGCTTGCTCTTCGGTACTTAGAATTGACATGACATTGGTTTCACATGACAATATTAGTAAAACTTTAATTAAATTTTAATGGCAACCAGAATCATGGACATGGTCACTATATAAAATGTGTTGAATCGAAATCGAATGATTGATCGAATGTAAGAACCATCGAGTGTTTTACTTCATTTTTTTATACTAGATAAGTTTCATTTTATTAGTAATAGCTATGTCCTATTAAAATTCCGAGAAAATATCGTAAAACGCTCTAACTTACATCTTAGATATTCAAGAAATTGCTATTAAATTACTGAAGCCAATTTTATGTTACATTTAAAATGTAAAAGTGATATTTAACTACTTACGCTAATGTATAGAAAGTATACAGAAGATGTTAATTAATAAAATTCTACTAAGTTTCGTATAAATAATAATCTCCTTGAAAATTTGATATTACGCCGTGTGATTTTCTTTACAGCACCGTTGTTTTAATTAAAAATACCTCATTATTTAATGCATAATTATTTACATATTTGCAAATTAATAAGCTGATCATAATTATTTAGAAACATCGTATTTCAACTCGTGGGATTAGTGTCTTAAGTAATGTTTTATTATAATTATACTTAAGTATAGGTTTTCATTTTCACATTTAATCTAAGTAAACAAAGTTTTATTAACAATCATTATTCTAATATTCTGGTACAAAAAAAAATACCTATTAATAATAAGAGTGACAAGGAAACCATCCATCTAATTTTCACACCAGAAATCATCATAAATAGCTCTATTGACAACCCTAAAGTAATTGGATAAACACCAACCATGAAAAATGATTTCTAAAACACAAACATTAAAGTTCATTTTCATGTTAAACCAATTGTAAAAGTAGACTTGCCGTGTCCAAACAAAAGTAATAGCGATAAATGAAGAGTCCATATATTGCGCTAATTAACTATACCATCCAGTTTCAAACCAATTCCCTTGTTAGAAATTCCAATGTTTATAAGGCCTAGTTTAGAAACGATGGAATCACCGCGATTACGAAATGCACGGTTTCAAAACTTTCAGAGTGGTTTCAAACCTCTTTGCGCAATCTTTTAGGGTTTCGTAGTAAACTAACAAGGAACCCTTACAGTTTCGCCATGTCCTGCTGTCCATTATGTCCGCGGAGAGACGCTACAATAATTAACTATGAATTTAAAAGGATTACTATCATAGTTAAAGGCTTTACTGGTTACCGAGTATTGCCAAACTTATAAATTATATTTATTTGTTTCAGAAAAGTACAAATATCATTTGAAATGCTTATTTGGAACATTACACTGTGCGTGGCCAGACACGCGTTTAGCAGTATTTTTTATGAATATCTATCAATCGTATCGTCGCCAATGTCAACAGATTCGCAGTAACTGCAAAGTACGCTTTCACACGTTTTGTTGTCTAAACTAGGCGTAAGAGTTATTTTACGTTTTCCATCCTGGAGTTTACTTGCTTCGTAAATTTAATCCTTATATGGAATACTGTCAGTAAAGATAAATTTTCAATTAATTAAAAGTGATTGACCCTTGCTCTTTTAAGAAGCATCAGGGAGTATAAAATCAATACCTGTTTGCTAGTTAAACCAATTGCTTTTACGGTAGTATTGGTTTTATCAATATAATCATTATAACCGGATCAATGGGTCATCTGGCACTGTGATTTTCTGCTTCGGCTTTTTCACACACATATGGTTATAATATTGTCACAAATAACGGACTGTTAGTTGGAGCCAATATATACAGAATTTGTGTAGATGTACTATTAAGGCGCGCCAGACACAGTGCAAATATTTAAACACTTCTCAGAAGGCTAAGCCGCATATAAAAAGTGAAAAGTTTTGTTCAAACTTTGATCATAGTCCTGTAGTAACACACAGTCAAACAAGTATTGAATTAAGTGAGAAGTTAAATGGCGCGGCTTTTGGATAGAATATGGCGTCCAAAATCGGGTTTCATCTGTTTGCAACTCAATCTATAAGCTTCAAAAAAATAACTGTTCAACATAACTGAATGTATGTTTAAAGATTCACAAGAAAATTATAGGTAGCTATATCTAATTTATGATTCGCTACCAATTTACTTAGTATAACGGCCATGATTGCCGTATAATCGTAATGCATACTTTGCTGAGTTTTAAATTGCTTCCTTTCCCGTAAAAAAACTGGTTAGAAAAAAAGAAGGATAGTCTAAGGCATGTTTCATTTATTTAAAGTTCCAGTTATCCTATCTATTAGTTGAATTGACAGTTTTTGTCGGACAGATAATATACTACCTGTAAATAATGATGTTAGAGTCTATGCACGTTTTCAACAATAATTTATGAAATTTAAACATAGGGAAAGCTGTTAAAAGTCTTAAATGTTAAGATTGTTGGTGTACGCGGGCATTAAAAATTAAAGTCCTACAATCTGAGATATGTAAAAGGTAAAATTCGGTTTGCCAGACTGTTTGTCCGCTTACAGTGATTCTCTCGAAAAAAAATAAACTACATTTTCTAACATAAATCTTATAGGATGTTCACATTTTAATTAAAACCGGAGTATTTCATCGAAGATTCTTTCATCGGGAATTCTTTTTCCGCTGACAATTTGTTCAAGCGTGTTCGGTTCGTTTCATAGTGAGCGCGGAACACGATCACGATGACAGAATGTCCAAGTACTTAGTGTAAAAATGTCCGGAACAAACAAACGCTGAGTGGAGTAAAAGTGAACCAATATAAGTTATTTGCAACCTAACATTCTAATAATCTTTTACAAGCCAGAAATATACAGTTATTTTTCAAGGAATAACCTCTGCATGAATTTTCTGCGAATTTTAAATGTAGTGCAGTGCTATTAAAATAAATTGAATAAAAGCGAAGGGATATTGCTAATTAAACATAATATCTTCTTCGTCGCTGCACTCTTGACAGAGTGGTCGTGGTCGTCACATAGTTGAAGTGAATCCGTCGCCACTCGTCTGCCTCCTGCCTTCCTGGTGCACACGTGCAGAGGGCAGTCTACTGCTGTCTTACTCTGGTCCTTCCATCTTAACGGCGATCTGCCGCGAGCTCGAGTCTCCTCCACTTTTCCCTGGACCACCAGGCGCTCGATCGATGTTCCATGGCCAGACACGTGACCAAAAAAGGCGAGGATGCGTGCCTGGACTATGACGGACAGACGTTGTGTGATGTTAAGTTCCTGGAGTATGGAGATGTTTGTACTCATGATGATGTTGTAACTCAGTCCATGACAAACATAATATAGGATCAGCCATCATCATCTCAGCCACAAGAAGTTCACTGCTGGACATAGGCGTCCCCCAAACGCCTCCAATGCGACCTGCTGGTAGCGGCCTGCATCTAGCGGCTTCCTGCGACTTTCTTTAGGTCGTCTGACCACCTTGTAGGTGGGTGTCCTACGCCACGCTTTCCGGTACGTGGTCGCCATTCCAAAACCCTCTTGCCCCACCGGCCGTCGGTTCTGCGCGCTATGTGCCCTGCCCACTGCCACTTCAGCTTGCTGATCCGTTTGGCTATGTCGGTAAGTTTGGTTCTGCTACGGATCTCCTCATTTCTGATTCGATCTCGTAGAGAAACCCCGAGCATAGCCCTCTCCATGGCTCGCTGAGTGACCGCAAGTCTTCTTATGAGGTCCATAGTGAGCGACCACGTCTCGGATCCATATCAGCCAATGCTAAACTAAAACTTGTTTGTAACTTTCGCACGTCATTTAATTCTCCTTACGACGAACGAAATTGTCAGTTTTGGTTAATCCTGGGTTGATCATTGTACAACCTTAGTTGTTATGGCTGGTATGGTGCTCAAGTATTCTAAACTTTTGACCAATTACCGTCGCATTGTCTGCCGTGTTGCTAAGGAACTAAAATATTATGTAGTCAACTTATCATTAGTTCGATATGAACGTGGGACTAAACACCATAATAATATAGACATGGGAAAATATGATGCTTTTACTTTTAATGAGGCCACTTAAGTATATATTTCCTGTGAATCATAAAATTTCAAATTCATTAACATTTCCTCGAACGAATTCATACCAATAACGTTTTATTGCTATGTAATGAATTTAATTAAAAGCGAAAAGGTTTTTGCCTCTAACCGTATATGGTAACCGTTGAACCAACCTCTTTGAACAGATGGCATGTGTGTAAATCTTTTATGCAAATCTAAGTGTGTAATAAAAATATGGATCTTTCAAGTGGACCAATATATTTTTTTATGACATTTCGCAGGCAAACAAGCAAGCGGGCCACCTGATGTAAAAGTAATTACCACGGCTTATAAACATTAGTAATGCCAGACCACACGCGCTACCAATGCGTTTCCTGTTAAAAGGATAGGAATAGTGATAAAGAAGTAAAGGAGTTGAGCTGCCGGATCTCTCATTCATTCACTCTTTTTATTCCCTCACTCATGCATATTAATTATCCTAAATAGAATCCGCATAACAATACAATTTATAACATTCCAACTTCCACAAAAACAATGTAAGTATGTTAATCACATAACATAGAAATAGTACATATAACAAGAGCCATTTATTTTTAGTGACATATTGTCCTGAACTGCCCATTGTTTTCATATGCAAACATAAGAAACGCTTGTTTGTGTGAAGTGAAGTGAGGGTTTGCATAAATCAATATTATGTTACTTATTATGCTTAAGGAGCTTATTGAAAAATCAATAAATTCGCATTATTTTAGGGCTGTGTATGCATCCGACTTATTTATTTTTATAAGTAGGTACCTTTATAGTGGTCAAAGCCATCTCTTTTCTTAAGTAATCGAGAGAAAAGAATTACCTACTTACAGTTAGATGACTATTGCCGTTTTTCAACAATCCCAAAATTTAAAAGTCTCCTAATAGCTTTTTCTATGTGAAATTCTATGTCCGAAACCTTGTTTTTGGTACGTGTATGACATATAAAATTATCGATAAAAATACGATTTTTAAAGTGGATCGTTGACAGGCTTGTACGTAATCCTTTTTGAAATTAACGTTTAAGAGTTTCCCCTTTTAAAACATCTGCCTGATTTAGAATTAAAGGGCTCTATTATAATACATCAACGAGATAACCTAGATTGATTTGCATACGATAATTAAGGTAAAGAGATTGTATAAAATCATGAATATAATTTGAATGTCACACCTATATCTTTACAGAATTTATGTCATATCATATCACAATGTACCCAAAATCTAAATTTCAAGTAATGTCAGTGAAATCAAAATTATTAGACCGAAAATTCAATCTCTTGGGACAACCCTGTGGCTGCGTGTGTGTGTGAGTGCGGGGTCATGTGGACTCTTGTATACTAATTTTGCTTTAGGCGACGTACGCATTTAACATTTTGGACGCGGCGCGGGTTTTAATTTGTGATCAATTATGCGCGAGCACTGTTATTTATTGTTGTTTTATTTTATTTGCCTTCTCACAGCGCCAGTGGGTGGTCCGATCACGATTTTCGGGATGCGGTGTTCACCAATAAGTTCCACTGATTGTAACCATAGAGCTATAAATCGGGCGAATTTAGCACTTTTGTTTTATTATCCGTTTAATTACATTTCAATTTCTTGGTACCAACTGGCGTTGTGTGTGACACCGTGTCCCAATTGTTAGCTTTTATTGTATGTAGCTCATATCTATTATCGCATGTAGTTCTAATCGTTCATTCATTGCGTACAAATTTTTTTTTGTTGTTAAAACAATCTATTAGGTAACTATTATGTAACTTATGATTTTTGTTTTGTTACAGGTAAAAACATGCATGTAGTGAGAAGTTCAGTCCAAAAAATTGTAAGTTTGCAAATATGTTATCTTTTTGCATAACGTGATATGTAACCTTTACAAAGGAATTCACACTTAAGATTTTGTTTAAGTTAACTGTGGTATGCAATATAGACTCAAACTTCTTGTTCTTGCACAACTTCAAAATTAAAGTTGGCCGTGTTCCAGACGGTGATATTCTGCTAGACGCTGTCAAATGAATGACATTAAACGTACTATTTTGACAGATGTATCCGAGTACTTTAGGACCTCTGCCAAGTGTACGTCGTTTGTAAAATCTTATTATTGTTGTTCAACTAGAATGCCAAAACATTGTGTAAAGAAAACACACTGTATTTTATGTGTAATTTGATAGAGAAAATTTAAATTTTGTCAGTATTGTGTTTATAGAATAACGATAATATTAAATACAAAAATAATATTTTTTTATAAGTGTACCTACCAATTGTTGTAGCCTTTGCTTAAATCATATACATCAGTTCAAAACATAACAAGATATTTATTCCAATGCCACACCATTAATCGAATCACGATTCACCGGACCACAGCAGAAAAAAAAATTACATAAGTAAAACACGTCAGCTCTATCCATGCTAAGCTTTACCGATGTAAAGCTTGACCGGCCATTTTGTTATTCCGGGCGCATCGGGCGCCCTGACCGGTTAGCGGTAAATTGTTCCACGTAATGTGATTCTAATTGAGCAGCTAATACTTACTGAGCACACACTCGGTTAATTAGCCATTACCGCCGAATAACCGGACGTTTCTTGCTCAGTACTCTGAGCCTTTTTACCGCAGCGTAATTGGTAAGCTCAGTAATATTTCACGGCTTAAACGGGCGTTTAGCTTTTGTTTTGTAATTACCAGAATAATTGTGTTTCGGCTTTAATTTTGCCTTCTTTGTGCGGTGTTGTATTCTTTTGCAAATGAGAAATATACTTAACTAGCTTTTGTTCGCGGTATTGTATATGGCTGTGTGTGATGTGATGGTGTTCGTTTCAAATTGTATTCAGAACGAATGCAATGTTTTAAAAAAATATGAATTATTATTATTTGGAGCCCGTGATGTGCCACACATATAAATAATTATGAATACACCTTTACTAATAAGAGTTGAATAATGAGTTTCCAATTTATTCTCTCTTTCACACTTTACTTAATTCTTCTGAAAAAAAAAAAACAGTGACAAAATACAAAAAAAACTACAGAAATTGTAATATTAGTAAGTAGATTTTAAAACATAGTTGCATTCTTGTGTTTTTTCGTCCATTTGTAACTCCTAACATCTTGTTCTACCGTGCAGAGTTTGTATTTGAGTCCATAATTTATAATTCCAACCGTTTCCCTGGTGAAGTTAACAGTATACAACATACAAACTTTACTTTGAACAAAGGGTAATTTTCGTTATTACGTAGGATTATGTTATGATATACCCCCCCCCCCCCTCCCCGCCCCCGCCCTCTCGGAGCTCTGGAGATCTTACTCACCGTAGGAACACAACATGGCCAAGACCAATGCTATTTGGCTACGATCTTCTGTAAGGTGGAGGTCCTTCCCCAGACGGGCTGCTCCGATTTGAGCGGATTATCCGCTGTGCCCTACCTCTTTTACTTATAATTTGTTCTTTGACATTTCTTTCTGGACGACATGGTACTGAAGGGTATTTACAAGTCAATGTTTAATACATTCTCATCATTAAAATATCAAAATAAACTTGCCTTGGAATGTAAAAGAGGTTACTGATTCTTTAACGACCAATACGTCAATAATTATGGTTCAATTGAATATTTTATCATTAATTAAATGTTAATTGTAACATGAATAACGATGAAATAATTTACTGTCAATTAATAATATAAATTGAAGAGATATGACTACAGCGGTATATTCGAGTATTTAACTCTTATTTAACACATTCGTTGCCAAATTAGTATGTTTTCGTATAAAAAAATATATTTTGCAAGTAGATTTACAGGAAATCTTTTACACGTAAATTTTTTTATAATCCTACTAGCATTTCGACGTAAATGGCATGTTGCGAAGAATTAGCAATTTGGGGTGGCGAATGATATAAAAAATTGGCAATAGTTGATAATGAATAACATGTACCTAATCGTCAATCAAAAACAAATTTGACCTTTGACCCCCCCCCCCCCCCCCCCCCCCCAAACTATTACAACGTTTTCGTATTTCCCATGACATAGAAAAATGAGACACCTGACTGAACTATTGGTCGCTTAACTCATACAAGTACCAATGCATTCAATTATATAATAGATAATTACTAGTGGCGAGTTTTGTATCTGAAATCGAGGCAAATAATTAATCGGATGTAATTAACGTCATCATTGTTCGGTCACAGTGCAGGAAGCATAGGAATCCTAATTTAGGACATCACAATATAATCGGGACAAGCCCACCACACATTCCCACCACTGTGTCTCCTGTGTAGCCAGGATCAACAACGGCGACCTCAGATAGACAATAAGCAATGAAGCTTATTGACGTCCCGGGGGAGAAAACTACAGCTGTCTTGGAACTCACAACGAATTTAATCAGAAAGAAGATAGTCGGAGTAGGAAGTATAGGACATCACAATATATTGCAAGTGCTATTTATTTATAATTTATCATGAAACCGCAACAGTATAAACTGATATTGTGCTAATGTTGTGTGTGTAATCACTACCCATTAGTAGATGAGAATCCTGTGCCCGCGACTCCGTTCGTGTGGTTTTTTGGTATGGACAAAATAATTTTCCCGGGTAACATAAAAATAAATAAAATTTATTGATAAAACTTAAATCTAAAATATACATTTGATAAAATATACTAAGATAAAATTAAAACATATGCCCGAGCTAGGATTCCTGTGTTTCGGGAACAGCCAGACGGATAGGTAAAGAGACATAATTACTATCGCATTTTTAATTTTTGTAAGGATAAGTAATAGACTACTGTTATTACCGATGTTATTGTGATTGCTTTACCGGAGTTAAGTTTAAAACATTTTTACAGAAACATAATAAATATTTTAAAGCTAGCGGCAAAATAGAAAACACGTGAGTATTAAATTTAATCTTTTATTCCATTATGATGAATGTAGGTTTGTCTACAGTAAGCATAGTTTATGATAATAATCCCGGACATAGTGTAAAAACAGCTCTCACCGTTACCGGAATATATTATACTATCTACTAGTTAGATGTCAACGAGATATAAATACACTTCCGGACACTTGAATCGAGCCACCCAGCAGTTTCAACTTTGATTGCTGGTAACTTATCAAAAGTATATGATCAACGAAAAATTTTTTATTCAATTTGGAAGCTGGTACACTTTACATTAATAAGGTATACTTAATTCCAAATTTAAATTGCAATAACTTGATAAAATTACAATTTTAAGTGAAACTTGTCCTGTATAACCTTTCTCAAAGACAAGACTCTGGTTGAATTTTTGAAAAAAAAAAAGGAATTATTGGAAAAAAAAAAAATTCAGTAACTTGTATTGCCTCCGAGAGCGTTTATGATTGTAGTCATGCGATTTGGCATGGAGTTAATCAACGTCATTATGAAGTGTTGTGGAATGTTCTCCCATTCCTCCTCGATGGCAACTCTCAGCTCTTCCAAAGTTTGTGGTGCTGGTTGGTGAGCTCGAATATGCCTCTTTAATTCGTCCCATAGACGTTTGATGGGATTCATATCAGGGCTCCTTGCTGGCCATTCCATTGTCGTGATTCCAACATCATGAAGGTATGCCCAGACGATTCCTGCAGTGTGCGCTCTTGCATTATCATGCATAAAGATGAAGCCTTGGCCTACAAATCCAGCATATGGCATCACATGAGTCTCTAGGCAATGGTTAATGTATCGACGGGCATTTAGTGTTGGTAGACGTGGTCCTGTCACAACCTCTAGCCCAGTTTTACCATCGGCAGATATTCCTCCCCAGACTATCCACGAGCTCCCGCCATAACTCACTCTCTCATCAATACAACACTGAACAAAGCGCTCTCCCCGCCTTCGGTAGACCTTCCTCCTTCCATCATTACCATAAAGCATAATCTTAGTCTCATCAGTAAAGAGTACCTTGCTCCATTGGCGTTGAGTCCAATGCAAATGTTCGCGTGCAAACTGTAAGCGCGCCATTCGGTGAGCTCTTGTCAGTTTCGGCCCGTTGGCTGGCTTATGTGGGCTCAGACCACGTTCTTTAAGTCTTCGTCTAATTGTTCGCGCGGAAACAGCCACTCCATGAAAGTCTCGAAGCTGTTCTTGGATCTGTACAGAGGTGAGGTGACGATTTCGTAAACTGGTTGTCGCGATAAATCGATCCTGTCTTTCTGAAGTTACCCGAAATCGCGGTCTTCCTGGACGGCGCACGTATCCACCAGTGTCGAGGTATCGATGGTATACCCTTTGCACAGCAGAACGGCTTAAAGCAAGCTGTGATGCTACATCGCGCTGACTTCGGCCCGACTGTAGAAGCGCCACAGCTTGCGCGGCTAGAAGAGGCGGTGTATCCATAATTTTAACGTTTAAATGGCTCAAATTAAAAAAACAACAATTTTACGATGTCTTAATTTCAAAACAATTACGGTGAATTCAAAATTATGGAGTTAAATAAAAAAATTATGTTAACTTTGATCAACTTTTCTTTTCAAAAGAATGCACTAATTTGGATTTTGTTTCGTTTTTCCATTTGATAAATTCAAAATTGGAACAACAGCACTTCAAAATCATTATGAATATACCAGCATCAAAACTGCATAAAAACTTTTTGATTAACTTAAGAATATTTTTAAGTTCTATGTCATTACAAATAAAAATGTAGGGTGGCTCGATTCATGTGTCCGGAAGTGTAACTATGTATAAGGGACGGATAGAAAAATCAATTGGAAACAACTTCATCTGACACACATAAAGAAGGTCACAGATAAATAAAATTACGATAAATAGTTAGAATTTTTAATAAGATCGTTTCTTCAGAGACTTGACCCTTTTAGGCACATTCTATTAGCATCAGGTGTATATGAATCTTATCTTCCAAATGGTCCATAAGTTTGTCTATTGTAATTTCAGCGATTAGGTCAACTTCACTAGTTTGATCACCTGTTTGATTGCTATATGCCAGGACTTTATCAAAAGTTTGAAAAAAATTGTGCACTTTTTCATGAGACATCGTAAAGTCTTCACAGAAGTGTACAAAATGTTCAAATATGACTTTTGCTGTCCAGATCCGTCAAGCCGGTTTTGATTGAAAATCAAAAATACTTTATTCTGTAGACCCTCGCGGGCAGTTAGACACGTCACTTACAATTACAATGAATCTTTATTAAATAAATAAGATACTCTATAAACTACCACCATTTCGGAAACAAAAGCAAAATGACCACTGGGGAAAGAAATGGCGAAAGAAACCCAGTTACGGTCTTTTTTGTCATTCCATTTTTTTATATATTCAACCTTTCATATTACAATATGAGTAGGATTACAAATAAAATAACATTCCCAAAACTCATGTTTGTTTGGAAACTACGCCATCATTCTCGCTCAATACAGGCATCAAGAAAACACAATAAGAGCCAACCCGATAGCGGCCGAATCACGTCCCGTCGTAGACTATGAGAAAAGTTGGCGTAGAACGAGGGATTTATTTGTCAACTTAGCTCTGATAAAACTTTGTTTGACATTTGATTGTGGGGTCATGCCGCCTCGCTTCCCCGCAGATAAGTTTCCAGTGCCGCCTCTTTTAGCTCCAGATTAATTTCTCTCGGTAATATTGACTTTGAACAAGTTTGTTTTATCATTTTTGTATTCCCGTAACTCTAATGAAATAATAAAAAGCTTCATTAGTTCTGGGATTTGTCAGTGTCACGGTTCTATAGGATCATGTCTGTATGTTGTACCCATGTTATACCAATAAATGCCATCCAGTCCTGTCATCCAAGCATCTGCTTAAAGTTAATTGGATGGGGGTATAAAAATAATTTGAAATCTAAGCTGCAAGACGTTACTTGACTTGCAAGTGTACGCTTTCGACCTCACCTTTACTGTTATGCGACAGCTTATTCTCTCCCTCTCAAAGATCCCAGATGTTACTGAAATAATACCAATCCTGTCTTACCATGGATTACATATTAATTTATGTTTCCGCATTCTGAAACACTAATTTCAACCCTAGCTTTGTGTCATCATACTTTTTTTCTTAGCATCATGAGTCAGCTGTTTGCTCGTTCTAAATACCGCTATGTCATCACTACATAGTATAAAACAAAGTCGCTTTTTCTGTCCCTATGTCCCTATGTCCCTATGTCCCTTTGTATGCTTAAATCTTTAAAACTACGCAACGGATTTTGATGCGGTTTTTTTTAATTGATAGAGTGATTCAAGGGGAAGGTTTTAAAGTATCATACATTCCAAAATTCCCACGGGAAAGCGGGATACGCGCAAACGAAGTTGCGCGGGTTTCGCTAGTTTATTATATTTTTGTCAACCGATATAATATCTGTGATATGAATAATGTCCTGGATATTTTCATTAGAGAGAAATTCCTTGAGTTATACTATCAATCACATTGAACGTATAAATGAGTCGTATAAAATTATTTTTGCATTTTTTTCTTTTTGTTTATTACCCATTTAAAATTTATATTATGTTGTAATTTAGATATCAGTACAGGGAGGTAAAAATCTACTTTTAATAAGAAAATACCACTTGCTTAGGAATTACCTCACTTGTCATCATTAACAAGATTAATAACAAGTTTTAAGAAAATTTTCAGAGAATTTGCATTAAAAGCCGGCTCCAGCCAAACGCTTGTCAAGTAAATAAAAGAAAACTCTTATTTTTAAAACGCTTTACAAACTTGTCAGACAAAAAGTTGAAGAAACTCACTGAAATATGAAAGTTCAGATAAGTCATGACCACACCACACTTTAAAACAATATTTCACAGTTGGTTAACGATCTATTTACATGAGATTGTTGGGAAACGTCCATCGGGTCTCAAAGGAATGCCATAAAAGCTGGAACTCTGGAAGTTGACAAATCGACGACGTTATTTCTGTACTAATTAGGCGTAGGGCGTGGGCGGCACTTGAATGACAAACGGATAGGTCTATTCGTATTTCGTGTTTCGATCGTTTGTAGCGTCAATAGTCTTTCAGATGTATTTTTGTACTATTGTTTGTTTAAATGCATTGTTGCATTTTATGTGGCTTTGCCCATTTTGATTTGAAAAAAGCAACACAATGCTATTCTCAGCTAATTTAATATTTTTATTATCTGCATAGAAGTAAATAAAACCTCTATATCAATTATTTTATTACAAAGTAATATTTTTTTTAGAATAGGTGTTTTTAATTTGGATTATCACTTAAACTTACCATAAAACATCTTTATCATAACTTCACACACGAATCACATAGTGTTGTGCAAATCATATCACTTTAATAACGCAACATAACCGTGTAGCTGTTAAAACTATTATGTTATTATTAACATTCGTCTTGGGAATAAACCTGCTTCAATGCTACCAAGCTCAGTTTCTTTCAAAACAATGGTCGTAACAAGTTCTACTCTCTTTTGCCATTCTTTCCGGTGGCCATTTTGCATTCGTTTTTGAAACAAGCATTTGTAATATACATTTTATGCTTGTGAACTGTGTTTTTGTTGTAATATTTATATTATTCAATCGTTTCCCATTGCTTTACCAAAAAAACATGTTAAAATTAGATATGTAACGTTTACACAAAACAACAATTTAATACAATACATTTACAATGTACAAAACAACAATTTTAATACAATACATTTACAATGTAAATGAACAAAACAACAATTTTAATACAATACATTTACAATGTAAATGAATTGTATTAAAATTGTTGTTTTGTGTAAATTTTACATTTTAATTTTCCATTTTAAAATTTTTAAATGATTAATATTAGAAGTAATCTAATTAATATTACTATGATTATTCTCTACAAATTGCTTCAAGTATCGCTCGTCGATCATCTTTTGCCCATAAAGGATGCTGGTCACATAACGGTTAACTTCAAAGGACGTAAAGGACATTAATTAGAAATAACCCCAGCAATACTAAATCAGTCATTTTGAGCGCGATCCGCGCGAGGAACGCAGGATTATTTTGTTCTTTTGACTCTCATAGCTCGTAAATACTTCAGCACAAGTGAACGCACATGCGCCTCAGACAAATGGTCGCTTATAAAATATATGTGTTCCGTCACTCCGAAACGGTCTCATTCGTTACGTTTCCGACGTCTGAAATAACAATAACGACCATTACTGAGTTTTAAAACGAAGCGGAAACCGGCCGCCGTCCGTCACCTTTTGGCTAAGACTTGACAAATAACAGCTGTTTAACTAACAAGTATTTAATTTAACGTCTTGCCCTTTGGAATAGTGAAACGTAATTTGAGATCACTGATGTCAAATTAAATATTTTAATTATGTGCTAAGGATATATGTGTTGAATAATAAGGGCCTGTTATGAAACAGGATAGGAAGGAAGTGATGACACTTCCTATCCTAGCACTTAGACAAATTGACAGCTTTTTGAAATTTTTTGTATGATATAGTCTTCTGACGTTTTTATTTGACATCAAGTCATACTTGCTACGTGGACTGCTTACCATCAGGCGGGCCGTACGTATGCTTGTTTGCTACCGTAGTGATATGACAATAAAACTTGGTGCATTCAAATAAACTTCAATAAAAAAAGATTACAAGCTTTGTCGAATCGTCACAGTTCTAAACGGCAGATTTGTACTAAGAAGAAAAGTTTTGAAATATGACACAACAAAGATGGCGTATGGCGTTCGTGGGTGGATACAAATCTAGCAAATAATTATATGGTCCGGAAATGTATTTGCATGTCTGGGTGTGGCATAAATTAAAACCATTATTGTTAATTACTCATACCTAGCACAAATAGTACAAAAAGATACTAATCTGGAACGCTAACACCGTGTATGCGAGTGGAAGTATACAGTTCACATGACAATGTTGAAAGTATTCGTGATCAAGTGACGATAGCCTTACGATCTTTTATCACGCGTATTATGTAACTCGCAAGACGATAGCGAAGTTTGTGTTGTTTACAAATTATTTTACGTGTTCATTTTTTACTAGCTGTTACCCGCAGCTCCGCCCGCGTG
Organism: Endotricha flammealis; assembly: GCA_905163395.2. Lineage (NCBI taxonomy): Eukaryota > Metazoa > Arthropoda > Insecta > Lepidoptera > Pyralidae > Endotricha > Endotricha flammealis. Next base: position 8,908,395 of record LR990864.1, on the reverse strand, counting down.
GTCAAGGGAAAATGTCAATATTTTTTCCATGGGAATCTCTTTATCCCGTGGGAAAAAAGTAGCCTTATGTCACTCTCTAGACCTTAATTAGCCCTGTTAAAAAATTAAGAAAAAAAAATTTTATCCTTTTTTTCTCGTGGGAATAAGATGTTTTTCCGGGATAAAAAGTAGCCTAATTATTTCAATCCGTTCATTACTTTCGACGTGAAGAAACAACAAACAAATAAACAAACACACTTTCACATTAATAATATTATAATAGTATGGATGGATTTATTAAGTTATTAAACGTATTTTTTTATTAATTTGAACGGCGGCACCGCCTACATTGATGATATTATAATTATAACAACATAATTATTACAACAATTAACTAAAATTGTCGTAATTATTTCTAACAACTTACTAAGTTTATTTTAGATTATACATTTTTGTTGTACTTTACCTCTACTTTACCTATTCTCTAAATTTGATTAGTTAATAAATGTAATGAAAAGATTTCTAGTCAGTTGTTTTTTGAACTACAAGACATGGTTCGAAATGGTCTCACTGGATGACGTCGTTCAAAAACATTAGAATTTCCTCGATGTTGTATGAGGCTCGCTACATCCTGATCAATGCATAAAAAAATTACAGTTAGTTAAAATCACAGGCTTCTGCAACCCTCTTCATTTAAAATAAACCGCCAGACCTTTTTTTACGTAAACTTAGAAATATGATTTTTTCACAACTTCATGGGACCTGAGTATACGGTTCAAATTTCAACTTGATCCTCCACGCATTCCCGAGAAAAAGGCTCTTGACAGACAGACAGACAGACAGACGGACAACAAAGTGATCTTATAAGGGCTCCGTTTTTCCTTTTGCGGTACGGAACCCTAAAAATATCGAATTACTTCAAAGGACAGCTTTGGTTTGTGAAATAACAAAGACTTTTTTATTTTTCCATAAAAAGTGAAACAAATCAAGACGTCGTAAGTCTTTTCAAAATGTACTGAAAATTACTTGGGAATCGAATACATTTTCACAAAATTGTGTAAATGTTAAACTAGTAGCGCCAGGAAACACGTCATTACACATATTGGCAGTAAATGAGCCAGTCCATCGCACGTGTTAATCTTGACTTGTGGTAATAATTTCCAAACACCCCATTTCCTATGCGATAGTGGTTTGTTTGACATAATTTATGCTGTGGAATTCGTTCTCCTTATTGCTACTAGTTGCCTGAGAGTCCAGGTTAATTTGTAATATTTAATTTGTTAAATTTCATAAGTATACCTATTTACAATGCAATTTAACAATGATTTGAACTAATAATAACATTAAAAATTAAACTAAAAATATACGAATATTAAAAATTGAACTAGATCAAAAGTAAAAGAATTATTAAAGAGGCAGGGTATGTAACAGGTTACCCAAAATGCGTTACCTCGCTGAATGGCAATGGTAATGAAAGATTTTATTTCCATTGCCATATAGAGTTGAATTGATAAACATAGATTTCTCGAATGCTTTATCAAAACCTATTTTGTCACATTCACATTCAATTTAATTCTTCCACAAAAATGACAGAGTGACAAGACAGGTAAAGTATCATTCTTGATTAGAGAATCAAGAATGATGTTCTTATTATGTGTAGATCAATAGGGTTTGATCTTGAGGGTTAATTTAGTTTGTTTTAGTCGATCAGATCAGTCAAACATAATAACGAAACTGTTGACAGCGACTTCGTGTATTAATATAAAAAATATATATTGCAATAGATTTTTAATTAAGTATTTGTATAGATTGGGCAAATTAGATAAATCGCATGTGACGAAACTATGTGTTTTAACGGGTTGTAATATGTATAAATATTTGCATTCAAAAGAACAAACGTATTTAAAGCTTACTGTAGGTACCAAACCCATTTATTTAGAATTAGCTAAAACCCTAGAAAGTCTTGTTTACTATTTTTCCACACAAAGGACGTATAATTCGCATTTTACGAACAAATAGAGTCCATAATCGTGGGTATAAATTTCGCTGAGACGATAAAGTTACCGGAATCTCCACTTACTTTAATTCACTTTGAAATCGTAGATTTACAGAGTGTTTTCAAGACATGAAAAATATACTGGCGTCTGCATTTTATCCGGATGCAGTATATAAATATGAGAATCTCTGTAACTTAATGCGATGTAAGCCTTGTGATATATTTTAAGCTTTGGAGTAAGATAAATATTTTTTATCCTAGATTAAATAGCAGTTTTTAATGGATAGCAATCAATATTTAGCACGAGTACAGTACAGACTCTACACAATTAGGTACATTCTAATCCTCGGGTTCAAGTAGTAATTTCCATAGGTAATACTGTATTGTATTGTATTCCTTCTCATGTTGGTTTGCTGAAACTTGGAGAAAATCTTGTAGGTTGGCATAGATTATTTTCAAACCTAACAGTTATTATTTTGACTGAACGACTGAAATAGCGTTTTTTTATGATTCCATCAATTACTATCTATTTAATCATCGCTTTAACACCGTATTATTCGGGTGTAATGTCGATTAAAAACCTAATCGATATAAATGGAGTTTTAAGACAATAAAACAAGATATAAATGATAGTAATCGATTTTAATGAAGAGTGACAGAGATGTAAAGATCAAATATCAATGATATGTTTAATTGGCTGAAAGTGTTTTATGTAACTGTTGGGTTTCACAATAAGAAGTCATTAGACACTAGGGAGCTGCTTAATGGACCATAAAACAAACCTATAAATTAAACTTAATCATGACTAATTGAAGTGACATAAGGGGACATACACATCAGTGTAGTTACAAATAACCCGGGTGGTCCCATAAACTAAGACTTCGGCCTCCTATACTAAGATAATAGGAAGCTAAAAGGTTAACAGCATAAAAATTAAGATAATGATGGAATTCAGATGGTCAAACCAAATAAAAACCATCGTAAAAACTATCTTTTATCAAACTCACGTTAATGCGGGTGACATAAAATTTTAAGATAAACATTTCTGTCATATTTAATTCCTAGATGGGTGTTACGCATGATTTTATTTCTTTAGGTGTAAGGTCTAAAATAAGTATAATAAAATGCTCACTTGATCTTTGTCTCAATCCCACGGGTATGATATTTTATTTGTGTCAAGGCGTCGTCTGACACTTTGCATTTTTATCAATTTAGTTTTATCATTCAGTAAAGAATATACTGCCTATCTAAGAACTTTAGTAAGTATAATTTAAACAGGTTGATATTAATCCAATTAGGTAAAAAATTGTTTATCTCCGACTATTAAATTTAAATTAATATTATTTTTGTGGATAAAAAAGATTAAAGTTCAGTAAAGATAATTCCATCATTTTTTTTTTCTATTGTTTTTTTTTTAATAAAAAATTTGTACCCTACTATAATCTTCTCAATGGGTACAGTTATTTAAAAAAAATATGATTGAATAACTTTTTGCTTGAGTAACAAACAATCCGATACAACTACGATCTCAATTTAGGTAAAACCCTTCATTAAAGTTATCAGTTATATCTAAGCTTGGGTTCCTGTAACATAATCGATTCGGAAAGAGCCGCGAAGGACAAAGTGCGGTCACAAATTTACATATAAATTTGGGATTATTTTAATTTAAAACGCATTTGGAAAGTTTATTTGCATATATATGAGACACCATTACCGTTTCTTTGTCGCTTCAGGCTAATATAGCAGTTCAGTGAATCACGTTAATGTTGATTTTAGGGGGTTGTGGTGACCGCCATATGATTCCATAGTAAACAAACTGTGCGACCACTTTACAAAATTAAGCAATTTTTCAAGTGTGCACTGCGCCCATATTTACTAAGGGCGGGGAGTCGTTAACGCTCATTAAACAGATTTTCATAATGAAATTGAAGCACAACATTCATTGCACTTGTATAGTGTTTATTTTTTTGTTGATTTGTTAACAGCCTGTTTGTTTAAAAAATAACTAATTAATATTTTTTTCAAGATTAAAAAAAAAAAAAAACTGTGTTGACGTCGCCGTCGTCACGTCAAGCAAAGATGCGGAAACTACCTAAACCCGCGCAACTTCGTTTGCGTATATCTCGCTTTCCCGGAATTTCGGAATGTATTATACCTAAAACCTTCCTCTTACGTAATTTTAAAGATTTAAGCATACATCCCGACAAACAGACAGCGGGAAGCGACTTCATTTTATACTATGTAAAGATTATACAGCAGAAAGGGATAGTTGGAGAAGGAGAGGAGAGGCCTTTGCCCAGCAGTGGGACATAAATGGCTAATAAAAAAATAAAAAAAATATATAATGAGTTCAAAACGCGATAGTTTAAAATATACAACATAGTTTGCAATCACATATGACTTGAAATTAGTATCTCTGGGATGACAGTTGATGGTAATTATAAAATGTATGTGTTATAGAAAGTGTTACTTTTGTTACATTATACAAATCGTTAACGAATAACTTAAAACATCATTTTGTAATATAAATATTTTGAAATATTTTAAGCACTCTTTGAAATTGCCGACTAAACATAAGTTCTTCCATAAAAAAGGCACTTAACAGTTGCGTAGGGGTCTAATGGAAACCAACCTTATATCTCAACAGAACAGAATAAAAACGGCACTTTAAACCACTTTATTACTGTACACAGAACAGGGGCATTTGATACGTACCGAGATATCATCACCGTGGAAGCCTAGTGTGTTGTAAAACGCGCAATATCTCAAATGAAATGCCATACTTTCTGCTGTTGAACAAAATGAAACTGTGCTGAACGTCTGTTGAAATAAGTTATGGCAGCATTTTGTTGGGAAATAAGTATTTATTTTACAAAATTTAATGGTACTATTTGTAAGACTTAGAGAACTAAGAATAGAATTAAAGTTGTACGTTTAAAATGTAGTAATGAAAAACAATAGCTAATGTGGTATTAGACTAAGTCCACAATACAAAGATCCTCGCTCATTGTGGTTTGCCTCACATGGCAACTAACTAGACAACTAACTGCAATGAGCAGGGCTAACTATGCTACTATATTTGCCTAATAATACATATTTAATATTACTAATTAATGTAAACATGAATTGTTTGATATTTGGTATGGTGACAGTTTCAAACCCAGAAATATAAGATAGTCTTTATTCCGCTTTTGATGGATTTTATTAAGTAAAATTTTAAACGTTAAAATCGTCCCTCATTTTGAAAGTGTCCACAGAACTTCATACAAAAATATATATAGGACGCGCTGTGTGACGAAAACCCGGTCCATTGTACCAAACCCTTTCAAATTACGTTTAAAAAATCCTCATTCATAATCTTCAATCTTGTAAAGTACACTATCACAATAAAAATATTAGAAGTAGATCAATGAACCCGTGTATTGCATGATAAATTGAATTCAATTTGGTGGCTGACAGCCACCGAGGAAAAGCTTTTGGGTTACAAATGTTGATGCTTAGAATGCACGCGATATAAATGGCCAAGCATTATAAGTATGAGAAGTATTGTGTAATATGTTTTGTCAAATCATAGTGAAATAAGTAGATAATGTTTAGTTAGTCAAGGGGCTGTAATTGCTTTATGTTGAGTCCATTGTGACTGGTCACTTGGTTCACTTGATCTTGGTCATTGACTTACATTTGAGTAAAGTAAATTTAACGAATAACAAAAAAATGTGTTTCCCATAATTTAACTAGAGGTAAGTTGTAGATTCTTAACAGTTGATTTATTGCCATGAAAATAACTGGACAACATTACTCTGTACCTACTTGGTACATTCTGTGATTACTATCTATTGTTAGATTTATTTTACATGGCCACAAATGTAATGTATTGTTAAAGTGGTAGAGCATCTATGAAATGGGCTAGATTGTCTGGGGAAGCACCACTCTCTCACGGAATATTGGCATAAATGAGCAATGCGTTTACTGCCTACTCCTTGTTTCATACAAGACCGACCCATATTTTTTTTTTTTGGTACACGGCATGTGACGCCAGTTCCTGCCAGATGGGCTGCACGTCACTGGGGTCCAGGAATAGGAGCGACGAGACATCCTTTATGGTGTCTGGTCGCTTCTACTATGTCTTCTACCTGTCTCTTGTGCAACTTTCTCTTGTCCTTTTCATTATTCCATAGCTCTATTCCTTTCCTTGGCGCCTCTGGTATTACTGATATTCATAGGCAGCAGACTGGATTTTCGTATTAGTTTTCAGCAATGCGAAGTGATTCATGACAAACTGTGAAAGGCAATAAACAAAGTTTGTAGAATTTCCTATAGAAATAGGGACAATGGGATTACGATTAATACCGCGGGTGTCCGCTTAGAAATGATTTATCATATTTAGAAATCGGTAACATTAAAAAATAAATTTGGTATTTCTTCTCTTTCGTGTTCTTTCCGCTATTGATGTCAAATATGGGTTAATTGGGGTCAGGATTCTCATACCATCTGACAGTCATTGATTTGGCTTTACTGCCTCTGGACAACTGCGGTGCTCAACTTCAAGATGGACATCTTGAATTGAAGTTTCCTCTAAAGCACTGAGGAGTTCTATATTTTTCCAAAACACGGATTCAATTTAGAATTATTAACTTCAGGATAGTAGACACAACACTATGATTTTTATTATTAATGTAGTCAAATTTATACTTCACGATAAAGTTAACACAATATATTTTTTCAAGATTAAACGCCCTTAAAGTTACTTTGGGACATGACATATGACGAATTGTCGAATATTATACCGCGGTTACAAAATTACTCTGTTTATAATTTTGGCTCCTGTTTATTTATGAACGAAAAAGGGGCCACGGGGGTTACGGGTCGGTTCATTAATCATCAACCCCTAATGGAGGGGGTTAAACGAATATGTAAAGCGAATAGCTGAGAAGGCAGCGACTTACGTATCCAAACGTGCCATAATCCTGATTCAGTAGAAATGACATGGCTTACGCTTGCCTACTTACGGAATTATCCTTCAGCTACATCGCGAATGTTGTCAAACCAAATCTGAACACGATGAGAATAAATAAATAAATGAATTAACTCACTGTTGGGATACAGGTAACTGTTATTTATTACAATGATGACGTGCTGACGTGCACTCAATAATGGCGCACTGCTGCCAGCACATCTGCGAGCTGAAAATCTCTGCTCTTTGACATAAATTTTGCAATCCCTGATAAATATTTAATAGGTCCGATGGTTGGCTGGTAGAGAATGTCTTTAGGCATTAAGTCCGCCAAATTGTACTCTCAATCGTGCAAAAATCAAAGAATAAATAAATAAATAAATAATAACTAGAATCGGTTGTGAAGTATTATCACCATAATCCTTTGAATCGAAGACGACTAGAGAATTATATATCATATAAAACTGTAAGTAAAACGGGGTAAGAACATTGCAACGATGTTTGAAAAAATTGTAGTAACAAGTAAAATAGAAGTTAATTTTTAATTAACTACTTATACGTTAATATAAGCGTTTATGCAATGAAATACATTTTTGTGTTTAAAAATAAAGTATTTACACTCAAACAAACCTGTGCCTAAATCGTAGAAAATTATCACATAATAAAAACTCAACTAACAAGGCGTTTTAATAAAACTTGTCAAGGTAATAAGGAATTAAAGTATGCCTCACTAACGCGGCAATCAAGACACAGTGTAACAAAAACCCAGTGTTTTATATTACCAAAACGAACAGTGGACTGTTAATCATAGTTAATCTACTTCAATCTAACATTAGCTGTGTGTAGATCATAATTAGCTTGTGCACTGAATCGTCGCGGGCAGGAAACGTTTTGTTTCATATCGTAAAGTTGATCGGTTGTAACCGAAGCGCTTGTGTGGACGCACCCTAATGCTACATTTGAGTATTTTCGTATATTGTTTTCATTTCTAATTACTGTTTACGGAGTTATAAGGTTTTATATGTACATACATACATTGAATACAAATTAAATTTTCTTCGCCGTTCCTTATTCTTAGCGGTTAATTAGTATTCCAAAATGGTAGTTTACTATATTATTTACACAATACATATTATAAGTACTTTGTTAATCAATGTTTCCATAATTAACGAATCCATAACAAGGTTCAAGGAAATTATTTCGCCATTTCCATAGAAAACTATAGTTTATGATTTCTGGCTATTTGCGATGCTGAAAAGCTGTATTTATTATTAAACATATTAATCACGCCACGAAAATGGCAAAATATATTATGTTTAAATTTAAAACCATATTTTTTAATGGTCTAAATAAAGCGACGGGTGCTTCTGCTCTTTGCACTCCACAATTTCTAAGTACTCCCTAAGGATTACCAAATTTAGGTCAAAATCTTAAAAACAATTCCAAAATCTTTTATGTTGTTCTTAAATTGCATTTTCTTCCAAACGCTTTGTTGAGCTTATTTCCTTCTTTAGGGGTTTTAAGTACCATTACCGTATTTGACCCCTAATTTATTCGTTGCGCCCCTCACAACTGGGAAATATAAATTATAATTTAGTTGAGACAAAGAAATTCGTAAATAAAGTCTTAATATAAAACAATTACAGTATATAAAGCTATATAAACGGCTTATATCCCTGTGGGACGGTAAAGGAAACGGGCTTGGTCTTTGGAGATTACTCACGTACCAAAAATAACCTGCTTTTTACACTTTTAAAGGAAAATCTTTAAGGATAATGAAAATTAATTAGGTTGATAAACTTCTTCGTATTACATTGCCTATTTTAATTTTTATTTGAAGACGACTGATTTTTAAGAGTAAATAAAAGTCATCCCCTATATTAAAAAACAAAGATCAATCCAGGCTTAATTAAATCTTGTTTTGTCACTTTCTCGCTTTATTTAATTCGCCATAAGAATGACATGACAAAAAATGGTTTAGTTAATCCTTGGTATATTTTTTTCATTATTATAGAGGTCTATCTAGTCATCTATTTTCAATTGTTGAAACCGACATATTAACGTAAATGAAAAAGCTAGATCTAAAAGTTATTCCATTCAAGTACGTACTGGCAGTGTACGTCGTTGTGTTACTTTTGCGTGATCATTTAATGACAATGACGCTATGAGGCTCTATATTTTAATTAATTCATTTATATTGTACTAGCGGGCCGCCCCGGCTTCGCGCGGGTTTTATTAAAGATTCCTATTTTTTTTTTTAATATAACCTACTAGCTGACCCGTGCCCACTTCGTTGGGCATATGTTAATAATCCTTTTTAGTACACCTTTTTTTCTTCGATTCACTTTGCAAAACCGACTAAAAAAAAGCCTTTTTATTTTTCGGTTTTTATATAACCTATGACACTCGGCAATAATGTGGCTTTCTAGTGGTGAAAGAATTTTTAAAATCGGTTCAGTAGATCCCGAGATTACCGCTTACAATTTAACAAATATACAAACACACAAACTTTACTTCTTTATAATATTAGTATAGAAGTATAGATGTTACCCGGGGGTAATGTAAGGTACATTACCCCCGGGTAACATCTACCCAACGGTTAAAGAATTTTTGAAATAGTTCCAGTTTTGAATTTATTCGTTACAAACATACACAAAAATATAAATCTTTCCTCTTTATAATATTAGTATAGAAGTTTAGATGTAGATAATAATGTAGGTATGTCATGTATACAAATGTAAAAGCTTGGAACCTAACCCACATTTTGTAAATGTACTCTAAGAAATTTTAAATTGTAGTCCCCGTTTTTCTCGACAAGAAAGTAAAAGGAGCGTAATGTATGTCAATAAGAGTATGCATGGAACCGCGTACCTACCTATCTCGAACACCAAATTGTACGTTACGTGAGTAGGGAGACAAATTGAATACACATTTTTCCTTGAGAACCGCTGCTTACTCAGAATATTTTAAATCCGTCACTTTTGATCTTCTGTGAAACGAATTCTGACGATTTGCAAAAGTAGTATTAAGTTCGTTTACTCGCTACGTATTTCGTGAATCGACATTTTAACAATGATATATAAAAATAGATTTTAGCGTACCGATAATGATATTCAAAATGTTGTCAATGGTCAAATGAAACATTTTTTTCACATTCAGTTCAGTTCAAGACACATTTCCGCGTTCAAATAAAACAAACTTTTCAATAACTATTATAAAATTTAACTACTATCCAAAACATTATCGTGTCGTCGAAAAACAACGAACAAAAGTACTCGAAAAGATGCGGAGATAACCATGTCTTATTCATGTCAAAATTGCAAGCGCTCAAAGGTTGATAAACAAAGGTGATTTTTATAAGCCGTTTGTTTTTCTCATCGACAAAGAACTCCGCGCAGGACTTAAGATCACTCGACAAGCTTGTGTACACAGATATTAACCTAAATAGACAACTCAGGTCCCTCTATCATTACCATTAATAAAACCAACCGTGTTGAAAATGAAAGACATGCTTAGTAGAGACAGATGCACTAGAATTTCTGTAAAACTTGAATGTTGTATCATCAAATAGGTGTAATGAATAAATTAGATGGGTATTTTGGTATTTACAGTATTCCTGTAAGGAATCAGCTCGATATTATGTAAAAAATCTAAAACTGCTTTATTTAGAAGAACATTCATGCTTTTTCAGGAAAACTAGATATTTCATAGTTTTCGTGGAGCGTAGCCAATTGCAATCGTGATATTCTTATAGCTTGAGGATGATTCATCTTTTCAAGTCATGATGCCTCCGTGGCGTAATGGTTACCACGCCAAACCGCCAGACCCCGGAGGTCCCGGGTTCGATCCCCGGTCGGGTCATGATGAAAAACGAACTTTTTCGGATTGGCCTCGGGTCTTGGATGTTTATCTATATATGTATTTATAAAATATAATATCGTTGAGTTAGTATCCCATAACACAAGTTTCGAACTTACTTTGGGGCTAGCTTAATCTGTATGAATTGTCCCTATACATTTATTTATTTATTTATCTTTTGACAAAAATTTCCAATTGTAAGATTGATTGAATGATTGCAACATACATTCGCGTTATCTATGTCTGGTTTTTATCTGTGCCTTAAGATCACTCGAGAAGGCTTGGGTAGTGAAATAAGAATAACTCGCTTTTTATTATTTCGTCATCAGCGGGGCGAAGGGCTGGAGGGCCATCGATGTTGAAGTAGCGGTTCACATTTTATTATTGGCTGAGCGAGCCCCTCAGGAATGAGGTCATTCTGTGTTGGTCGCACGCATTAGCACTTGTGCAGTCTCCTCGAGGTTTTTAAGCTGCATAATGGTAATTATGGCTTTTATCGTAAAATGACGTTTTTATTTTACACTGTATTTTATTCCTAAATAAAATACTCTCAGATAAATGGATATTCCGTTAAATATTAGTATCAGCAATATACGGCGCCAAAGAAAATTGTTTTATATTTATTAACACTCATCATTTTATTAAAGCTATGCCCGTGATTCCGTCAACCTCCACAGCCAACAATGGGAAAGAAAAAAAACACTATGCCACCCTAAAACCATATTTTAAGAAACAATTACGTTCAAAATAAATTATAAATCAATAATGATATGGAGTATATTACTTTTTATCATTAATAATTTCATCTGCAGAACAAAGTAATCATTGTCATCATCATTTTAATGACGATGATGTTTATATAAATGCTTTGATTGCACTGGCATTTTCGTTGTCCTTCCTTACTCTATAATCTTAATGCAGTTTACATCGAAAATGCAATTTATAAATATAATATTTGATGTAGGTCTTGAGTGATTTGCAAATAAGAGGCAATAAAAAACACCACAACGTTGCATTTTAATTCTGATAAAACATGCATAGTGTTTTATATATATCTGTGGTTTTTAAGTATAATGGTCCGTTTTATTTGGAAAAACAATGTCCATCTGCTACGTTTTTATTCGCATTGTACAAAACATTATTAAATTAAAATGTAGAACTTATAATAATTAAATTAAAAAACCTATAATATAATAAATCAAAGTACTTAGATTAATTGTGTGATTCGTCCAAGAATATTTATTATTTTAATTTATTTATTTAAATTATATTAAACGTTGAAGGCTTTGTGTAAACAGTATCAACTAGAAATTTAAATTTATGCTACCAAAACCGATAAAATAAATATGTACTGTCTGCCCGTTAAAGGGTTAAAATCACACGACGACCTCCGTGGCGTAATGGTTACCACGCCAGACCGCCACCCAGGAGGTCCCGGGTTCGATCCCCGGTCGGGTCATGATGAAAAACGAACTTTTTCTGATTGGCCTCAGGTCTTGGATGTTTATTTACTTATATATGTATTTGTTATAAAATATAATATCGTTGAGTTAGTATCCCATAACACAAGTTTCGAACTTACTTTGGGGCTAGCTCAATCTGTATGAATTGTCCCTATATATATATTACATCATTATTCTTAGTAAAAGTAAATGTAACTTAACATGGTACTTATAAAGGGGACACATGCGGTTTTAAGTAATTACCTGCATGGTTTCATTTCCCATTTCAGTTCTCAGGGTGATTTCCGAATTAAAAAAATATAAATGGAGTTTACTTTTTTTTTTATATTAAGACAGACAACAAACTACTATCCGTTTCAAATAATAATAGGAATGAGAAAAACATAGTTAAGGTATTTTTACCATTATGATTTTACGATTTTTATTTGAAACGGAGTATTTCATTAATTTTATTGTTTCTTTTATTTAAAATCGGCCATGTTGCCAGTGTCTTTACACTTGTGAAATTAGAAGTCTTTTTCACGTGGTGTTTTATTGAATAATTTAAATAATAACTTTTTAAACATTTTCTTACATATTATTAAAACTTCAGTGACACCTGTAATAACTAGAACGAGGTCGAGGAAACGTAAAATAATATATTATTTACCTACTACCAAAAAGATAGTGTTCTACAGTTAAATCCGGAATACGTTCTATTTTTATCTTTGGTGACAGTTTGCCGTTGTAAGCTTCTTATCAAGCGCTTTCAAGCTTTTCCTCAAAGCTTTAACTGATATAAAAATTCACATAAAATCCGAGTAAGAGATATCATTAGAGCTTACCCTAAAGTTAGCTTTTATTGACTCCATTCTTTTTAAAAGCTTTTATTTAACTTGACCTGTATGTATGAATGTATGTATGTATGTAAGGGTGGAATCTTGGAACGAAAATTTGAACCACTTCCCGTAGACCGATTGAGCTGAAATTTTGCTTAAAACTGTAGATCAGATGACAATACAATATTATGATAACAAAATTACGATACAGCCTTTTGTGTTCCGTTTTTCGTATAAAACAGTTCCGACCAAAAACCTATAGGGTACTTCCGGTTGTCCTAGAATCATGAAATTTGGCAAGAAGCAAGATGATGTAGTACAAGTACAGGAATAAATCTGAAAATCGTAAATTTGTAGTTACTTCTTCTTCTTTAAACAACCAATATAATGTGACCCTACCCTTGGTACATTTTACATTGGTACATGGCTCTTTTATACCGGTTATGAATTAAAATGTATTTTATCTATTACTAGCTTTTCCTCGCGGCTTCGCTCGCGGTAATTTTATGACATAGATCTCGTTTGACAACAAAACAACCCATAGCGCGACTTGTGGCGCCATCTGTTGGCCGATAGCATCCCATACAGCGCCCTTTATAGTAGAAAAAATATTTTCCCTTTGGATTGACATACTTTCACGGGTAAAAAGGTAGCCTATGTTGGGCTCTGTACCCCTGACATATACAAATTTTCATAATGATCAACTGATTAGTCAAGCCGTGAAGGAATAACAAACAAACAAACTCACTTTCTCATTTATAATATTAGTATGATAGTATGACTAGTATGAGGAGCTCGATGGCGTCGCTGTGTGTCACACTCTAATATGAACACATAAGCTAAGCGACGGTGACCCTAGCCAGCGTTTGGATGGGTTTCGTTATCTCGAGCTTCTTCGTGCTTCGGAGGGCACGTTAAGCCGTCGGTCCCGGCTGTTGTCGATAGATGACAGTCGTTAAGCCAAGTCGGTGGCCTTAGGGCGGTTTGAAAACACCGACCTCTGCCAATCCGCATTGGAGCAGCGTGGCAGAGTACGCTCTAATCACCTTCGATTGAAGGGAGACCTGAGACCAGCAGTGGGATGATTATGGGTTGATATGATGATGATGATGATGACTAGTATGATTATGGGAAGGAACCCTCATGCGCGAGTTCTACTTGCCCTTGGTCGGTATTTTATTTTTGATGGGTACATAAACCCGTTTAGTTTGTCGCAGGGTGACTGTAGTAAAATCAGGAAATTATATAGGTATTCAAATTGCTGGTGCTAGTTATCTATCTATATATATAAAAATGAAACCCGTTTTCCGTTGTCACGACATAACATGAAAACGGCTTGACCGATTTGGCTGATTTTTTTTTTAGAATATTCCTTGAAGTACGAGGATGGTTCTTACGGAGAGAAAAATTTAAAAATTCCCACGGGAAAGCGGGATACACGCAAACGAAGTTGCGCGGGTTTCGCTAGTAACAAATAAATTCATTAGACAAGTACCGCCCCTCGACAATAGATGGCACTGCGAAACCTGTCCAGTGATAACTAAAAAGTAAAAAATAAATTAAAAGTAAAAAAATATATTTAAAAACAAGACGTTATTTATATTCGTGTTATTGTGACAATTGTGGAATGTATCCTTGAAAGCGGCTTTACTATGTCATATTTTGTGATGATTCTATGCAATTGTTACAAGAAGATTGAAAAATTGTAGAAAAGAATTATTCACATAGGCAATATTTTTTTTTATCTTTGGCGAGTAAGATACTTATAAAGTTTTCCATTTGCTTTCAGGGGTCGTACTATTCAGTATATGTATTCGTTAGCCGAACGATCTTAATTATTATGATTAAATATCAAGATGAATATGATTGCTAAGGGTTGGACTCACAATATTCTGATAAGCTCCCGATTGCCTATACTATCTAATCTATATCTATACTATATAGGTACACCTACTAATATTTATTGCTGAAGAATTTTCGTCATATTATGTAATCTCCTCTCCCACGATAAATAGGCAACAATATATATTTTTAAAAGCTTTTATTTAACTTGACCTGTATGTATGTATGTATGAATGTATGTAAGGGCGGAATCTTGGAACGAAAATTTGAACCACTTCCCGAAGACCGATTGAGCTGAAATTTTGCTTAAAACTGTAGATCAGATGACAATACAATATTATGATAACAAAATTACGATACAGCCGTTTGTGTTCCGTTTTTCGTACAAAACAGTTCCGACCAAAAACCTATAGGGTACTTCCGGTTGTCCTAGAATCATGAAATTTGGCAAGAAGCAAGATGATGTAGTACAAGTACAGGAATAAATCTGAAAATCGTGAATCTGTAGTTACTTCTTCTTCTTTAAACAACCAGTATAATTTGACCCTACCGTTGGTACATTTTACATTGGTACATGGCTCTTTTTATACCGGTTATGAATTAAAATGTATTTTATCTATTACTAGCTTTTTCTCGCGGCTTCGCTCGCGGTAATTTTATGACATAGATCTCGTTTGACAACAAAACAACCCATAGCGCGACTTGTGGCGCCATCTGTTGGCCGATAGCATCCCATACAGCGCCCTTTATAGTAGAAAAAATATTTTCCCTTTGGATTGACATACTTTCACGGGTAAAAAGGTAGCCTATGTTGGGCTCTGTACCCCTGACATATACAAATTTTCATAATGATCAACTGATTAGTCAAGCCGTGAAGGAATAACAAACAAACAAACTCACTTTCTCATTTATAATATTAGTATATGACTAGTATGAGGAGCTCGATGGCGTCGCTGTGTGTCAGAGGAGCTCGATGGCGTCGCTGTGTGTCACACTCTAATAAGAACACACAAGTTAAGCGACGGCGACCCTAGCCAGCGTTTGGATGGGTTTCGTTATCTCGAGCTTCTTCGTGCTTCGGAGGGCACGTTAAGCCGTCGGTCCCGGCTGTTGTCGATAGATGACAGTCGTTAAGCCAAGTCGGTGGCCTTAGGGCGGTTTGAAAACACCGACCTCTGCCAATCCGCATTGGAGCAGCGTGGCAGAGTACGCTCTAATCACCTTCGATTGAAGGGAGACCTTAGACCAGCAGTGGGATGATTATGGGTTGATATGATGATGATGATGATGATGACTAGTATGATTATGGGAAGGAACCCTCACGCACGAGTTCTACTTGCCCTTGGTCGGTATTTTATTTTTGATGGGTACATAAACCCGTTTAGTTTGTCGCAGGGTGACTGTAGTAAAAATCAGGAAATTATATAGGTATTCAAATTGCTGGTGCTAGTTATAACAAATAAATTCATTAGACAAGTACTCGACAATAGATGGCACTGCGAAACCTGTCCAGTGATAACTAAAAAGTAAAAAATAAATTATAAGTAAAAAAATATATTTAAAGACAAGCTTTTATTTAATTGCGCTAAAAAGAATAAAATAAACTTTTCTTTTAAAATTTTAACTATTAACTTATAACGTCATTACACAATTTATATGACATAAAAGCTTGTCGCGAGATTTACCTGTTTAGGAAAACATAATTATCGAACTAACATTTATTCGTACTACGAGTAAATGTTAGTAATTAAATCTCGCGACAAGCTTTTATGTCATATGAATTGTGTAATGACGTTATAAGTTAATAGTTAAAATTTTAAAAGAAAAGTTTATTTTATTCTTTTTAGCGCAATTAAATAAAAGCTTGTCTTTAAATATATTTTTTTACTTATAATTTATTTTAAATTCTAAACCAGTAATTCCTAAAATTAGAGCGTCGAACCAATAAATCTCTTCTGTTTCATAATATTACTAGCAAAACCCGCGCAACTTCGTTTGCGTGTATCCCGCTTTCCCATGGGAATGTCGGAATATAAACCTTCATTTTGAATCACTCTATCTATTTAAAAAACCTAATCAAAATCCCTTGCGTATAGGTTTAAAGGTCTAAGCATACATTGGGACAGACAGACAGTGGAAACGACTTCTTAAAAGCTTTTATTTAACTTGACTTGTATGTATGTATGTATGTATGTATGAATGTATGTAAGGGCGGAATCTTGGAACGAAAATTTGAACCACTTCCCGAAGACCGATTGAGCTGAAATTTTGCTTAAAACTGTAGATCAGATGACAATACAATATTATGATAACAAAATTACGATACAGCCGTTTGTGTTCCGTTTTTCGTACAAAACCGTTCCGACCAAAAACCTATAGGGTACTTCCGGTTGTCCTAGAATCATGAAATTTGGCAAGAAGCAAGATAATGTAGCACAAGTACAGGAATAAATCTGAAAATTGTAAATTTGTAGTTACTTCTTCTTCTTTAAACAACCAATATAATGTGATCCTACCCTTGGTACATTTTACATTGGTATATGGCTCTTTTTATACCGGTTTTGAATTAAAATGTATTTTAGCTACTACTAGCTTTTCCTCGCGGCTTCGCTCGTGTTAATTTTACATAGATCTCGTTTGACAACAAAACAATCCATAGCGCGACTTGTGGCGCCATCTGTTGGCCGATAGCATCCCATACAGCGCCCTCTATAGTAGAAAAAATACTTTCCCTTTGGATTGACATACTTTCACGGGTAAAAAGGTATGTTGGGCTCTGTACCCCTGACAATATATATACAAATTTTCATAATGATCAACTGATTAGTCAAGCCGTGAACGAATAACAACAAACAAACTCACTTTCTCATTTATAATATTAGTATGATAGTATGACTAGTATGATTATGGGAAGGAACCCTCATGCGCGAGTTCTACTTGCCCTTGGTCGGTATTTTATTTTTGATGGGATGGAACCTAAACCCGTTTAGTTTGTCGCAGGGTGACTGTAGTAAAATCAGGAAATTATATAGGTATTCTAATTGCTGGTGCTAGTTATAACAAATAAATTTATTAGACTAGTACCGCCTTTCGACAATAGATGGCACTGCGAAACCTGACCAGTGATAACTAAAAAGTAAAAAATAAATTAAAAGTAAAAAAAATATATTTAAAAACAAGCTTTTATTTAATTGCGCTAAAAAGAATAAAATAAACTTTTCTTTTAAAACTTTAACTATCAACTTATAACGTCATTACACAATTTATATGACATAAAAGCTTGTCGCGAGATTTACCTGTGTAAGAAAACATAGTTATCGAACTAACATTTACTCGTACTACGAATAAATGTTAGTAATTAAATCTCGCGACAAGCTTATAAGTCATATAAATTGTGTAATGACGTTATAAGTTGATAGTTAAAGTTTTAAAAGAAAAGTTTATTTTATTCTTTTTAGCGCAATTAAATAAAAGCTTGTTTTTAAATATATTTTTTTTACTTTTAATTTTTATTAAAAGCTTGTATTTAACGACCTCCGTGGCGTAATGGTTACCACGCCAGACCGCCACACAGAAGGTCCCGGGTGCGATCCCCGGTCGGGTCATGATGAAAAACGAACTTTTTCTGATTGGCCTCGGGTCTTGGATGTTTATCTATGGAGGAACAGTTTCGGAACCTCTTCGACCGCTCTTTTGCGACAGGGAAGTTCCCAAATCCATGGAAGAAAGGGCAATTGTGTCTTATTCGGAAGGAAGGACGGCCGTTCGACTCTCCCTCGGGATACCGACCTATAGTGCTCCTTGACGAAGCAGGAAAACTCTTTGAGCGGGTCATCGCTTCTCGCCTGAAAAAGCATCTGGCAGCGACTGGCCCGGACTTGTCCGACGCCCAATTCGGGTTCCGGGAGGGCCGGTCAACAATCGACGCCTTACAAAAGCTCAAGAGCCACTGCATTGAAGCAGCAGATAGAGGAGAGGGAGTGTTGGCTATATCCCTTGATATAGCCAATGCATTTAATTCGATTCCTCATTCCACAATTTTAGAGGCGCTCAAATTTCACGGAGTGCCACCTTATCTGCAGGCCGTGTTGGCGGACTACTTACTGGGTCGTGAGGTCCTGTTCGTTGACAGAGATGGTGGCTTACAGCGGCGCCAAGTCGAGTCAGGTGTTCCACAGGGATCTGTCCTCGGACCGCTCCTGTGGAACATCGGCTATGACTGGCTACTTCGTGGTCATCTCTTGGCAGGTATGAGTGTCATCTGTTATGCGGATGACACTCTTGTTACGGCTCGTGGGAAATCGTATGGTGCAGCTGCGCGGCTAGCTTCAGTAGGCGGAAGTTTGGTTGCCGAGAGAATTCATCGGCTCGGTCTGAAAGTGGCTCTTGAAAAGACCGAGGCCATTTTCTTTCCAGGACCCCGGTAACGTGCCCCTCCCGATGCCCAAATTATAGTGGGGAATGTGCGAGTTGCAGTAAAGGCTCAAATGAAATATTTGGGCCTTATTCTCGACGACCGTTGGCAGTTTGGTCTACATTTCAGTGGGCTTTCGCTGCGTCTATTGAAGGCAGCCGACGCTTTTAGTTGGTTACTTCCGAATCTGGGGGGACCGAGCCTGCGATGCCGGCGCCTGTACGCTGGCGTACTGAGAAGCATGGCCCTTTATGGTGCTCCGATCTGGGCAGACTCTCTCCACAGGAAGGAGAATGCGGTCCTCCTTCGCAGGCCTCAACGTGCCATTGCGCAACGGGCAGCGAGAAGCTATCGGACCGTAGGACATGCCGCTGCCTGCGCTCTTGCGGGAACTCCCCCTTGGGAATTGGAGGCCGGGGTCTTGTCGGCCGTGTACCACTGGACGGCGGAGCAGAAAGCGCACGGACAGCGCCCCGCTCCGGTGGAGATAAGCTCCATAAGATGTGAAGCGCGGGAGTCCATGATAGACACGTGGAAAGCAGATATGGGCCGCGCACGATCCGGGCTAAGAACTCTCAACGCCATTGGTCCGGTGGTCGACGAATGGGTGGAGAGGCCGCACGGATCCCTAACATACCGTTTGGCGCAGATACTATCCGGACACGGTTGCTTCGAATCGTATCTGCACCGAATCGGAAAAGAGGAATCCCCGTCGTGCCATAAATGCGGTGCGGCGGAAGACACGGCGCAGCATACACTCGAGACTTGCACAGGTTGGGAGGAGCAGCGTCGTGTCTTAAGTGCGGTTGTAGGTCGGGATCTTTCGCTCCCAAACTTGGTCAAAGTCATGATTGGGAGCGAAAGGGCCTGGAAAGCCGTTGCCGCCTTCTGCGAAGATGTAATGCTACAGAAGGAGGCGGCAGAACGAGAAAGGGAGAATGATCCCCTAGCGGCCCCGTGCCGCAGACGCAGAAGTGGAGCGAGAAGGCGTATCTATAACCGCTCTTTACTCGCTCCCGACGTTGGCCCGCGGGTCAGAGGTGCGGGGGCACCCCAGCCTGCATCGCACAGGCCACCGTTGCCGATTGGGAATAGTTCGGCGCTCCCAGCTACTCCCATCCGCCTGCCGCAAGGGAGACATGTAGGGCCCATACAATAAGGGCGATTGCCGGAAGTGTCGTGGAAGTTAAGGCTCCGCTGTACCCATGACACTCCCACTCTGGCAATGAAGGAGCGCCGCGGGGTTTAGTGGGTGCGAGTCCCACACAGGCCCTCCGTCCCCCGGTGGAGGGTATCGTGCATAAGGCATTCCCCGCGTAAAAAAAAAAAAATAGTATTTGTTATAAAATATATATCGTTGAGTTAGTATCCCATAACACAAGTTTCGAACATACTTTGGGGCTAGCTCAATCCGTATGAATTGTCCCTATTTATTATTATTTTGCAATGCATAGGGAATCTTGGAACAAAATTTTGAACCACTTCCCGAAGACCTGAAATTTTGCATTTATATCATATAAATTGAGACAGGCTTTTATATCATATAAATTGTGAAATGACGTTATAAGTTGATAGTAAAAGTTTTAAAAGAAAAGTTTATTTTATTCATTTTAGCGCAATTAAATAAAAGCTTGCTTTTAAATATATATATTTTTTTTCTTTTAATTTGTACTATGTATATGTATATAAGTGTAGATTAATTTTAAGTCAGGATTTATAAAAGATAGAGCAAAATATAATTTTTGTGATTTTTAAAACGTAAACTTGCACATGAGTTTTATTATTAAAAAAAGATCAGCCAAGGTTTATCTAAAACTTGTTTTTTCACTACACTCAATTTAATTATTCAAAACAGTGACAGTGACAAAAGGTACAACACAGTGACAGTGACAAAAAACGTATTAGTTAATCCGTGCTTTACAAATTATTTTTTATTATTAATGTAGTTTGATTATAATTCCTATAAATTAGTTTTCTAATTAGAATTCTGTCTGATTTTTGTCAGCAGTAAAGCCGCCTTGTTGCAAAGAACGTTCAGTCTAATTAGAAATTCTGTTCATATTGAACATTTACTATACCCAGTACTTACAAATTGCCTGCAAAGGTTCGAAGGTGAGTCTAGTGTATTCAAGCGCACTCGAGGTCTGTCCAGGAACTTACTATTGCACTTCCAATATTCCATTATTACCAATATTGCTTCAAATGCACTTTTGTAGTACCGCACTTTAGTTTGCACAATCACGTATTTTTTCAGCGTGTTGCACTAAACTGTTAAATGAAATGATACGTTGAGTATCGTATCGAGCTCTTTATTACTTAATTTTGATAATGACAGCGTCATATTTAATGTGTCATTAACTACCGTTTATGATTTAACTAACTGCTGCCCGCGGTGTTACCCGCTTTTAATTTTATGCACAGCAGCACCATCTATATTAGACGTTTGAATTCCACGGGAATTGCGTACTTTTCGGGATAAAAAGTACCCTATGTGTTAATTTAAGGTATCAGCTACCTACGTACCAAATATTATAAAAATTGGCCCAGCCATTTGGGCGTGAAGAAGTAAAGTAAACATACACACTAACTTTCGCCTTTATTATATTAGTAGTATAGCGATACCCGGGTAACTTCGTTTGTCTGGAACTCACTTTCCCGCGAGAATTTCGGAAAATCATAATAATAATATTGATTTATACAAATGACCTTCCTTTAGAATCATTCGTCATTAAAATCCATTGAGTAGTTTAAATGATATAAGCGAACAGGTAACGGAAGCGACTTCATTTTATATACTTAAGATAAGATCTGGTATTGTTTGTGTATCAACCTTAGTTCTTTTCAAGAACTAACTCATAACAGTATCAAGTCTCAAATATCACTAAGTAGATTTGTTGCTTGTGCCTTGCATCTAGAAATAGGAAGTTTGCGCTTCTCTCAATTTAGCAACAAAAGTTTGCCTAAACCACAGTATAAACAGTTTGTAACTTATCGAACCACTTGTAGTCGCCTTAGTGAACCACACAATCCACATATTAGCCATCTGGCCAAGATGACAACATGCACAAACAACAACTTCTATATAAAATTATGGTTACCAGACCACTAATAAAACACAGATCCAGAATAACAAATGAGCATCACATAGGTACCAGCGAGTACGCAGTCCTTTTGAATAGAGATAGTTACCTACTGAGCCACTTTCTGCAAATTTTATAATTTTATTTCGCTATTTTGAAAATAATAGTGCTACTTATATGTTTTCAATTAAAATCTGTATTACTACTATTTTATTTATTAATTTTTAAATAAAATGCGAAAGGGGCAAAACAAGTTTTAGTTGTATACCTATGTATTGTGATTGATTTTGAATTTCACTACTTCGCCGGTGCTAACAGAGAACAAGGAAACTTCGGTAGCTAACTAATTATTAATATGAGAGTTGAGACATAGATAGAGCAGTCTCCGAATAGTTAGCAACAAACAGTTCCTCATTGTTCTGGGTGCACTCTGTCTTCCAGGAAAATCAGTACTTAATTATTATAACCTAAATATTATTGGGTAACTGAAAGTTACTTAACTCTTACGGTGTGGAATTCGCTTTCATTTAGGTAGTTCTCGTTTGAAATGCTAAACTTTTATAATATCCCGTATAATTAAAATAAATTAAAAAAACTCATTTAAAATTTTCAACAAAAATATACTACAAAAAGGTAAGGTATTTTATGTCGCCAGCTTAAATTCTAATCTCAAATAAAAGGGCCTAATCTCACCAAAGCCAAGATATAACAATTTTCATATTTTGACTGGTATAATTGAAATAAAAGCAGTGACATTTACTTTCACGTCACGCAATACTTTCAAGATTAAAGCGGGCATTTCGCTGAGAAAGATGTTTGGGTACGTTGAAATAAATGCTCTGAAATTCTACGGGTTTGCCTTATCGCGTATTTTGCGTTTCACGTGCCCTGATTAAGCACCTGTCGTTTAGAACTGGATAAATAAAGGTGACTGAATATAAATAATGACTGCAGTCAAATACGACGTCATTTGAAGCCACTACGAGAAAATTTTATGATGCGACTCATCATAGTTTATACTTTCGACATTTGTATCTTGTATCATATAAATATTCGAAGATTAATTTCGAAATATGATTAAAATTTTGTGAACGAACTTTTCACAGCCTCAAGGTGCCTCTATTTACACTACCTACGATCACCCAACTTCGAGCAATCGCTTAAAATTGATGACCAAGCCACCGGTACTTTACGTGTTGTTAAAGGCCAAAGTTTGTTTCTAAAACTACGATTAAACCCATTAACACTACGGTATGATAACATTAGACTCTAATTTCTATTTTGGGGATTAACTCTGAAACGTTTCGTCGGTCACGTTAGGTTAGGTCGTACCTTAGGGCGGTAATTGAAATAAAACAGGTGACATTAGTGCCTGTTGTCACGCACTTAGTTGATGTATCGTAGTTTTGCCCGACAGCTGAAAGACTTGGTGACGAGGCTCATATATTTACTCTGTGTCTGGACTTCCAAGGTGTGGTTTGAGCAAAATAAGTTATTTACCATTGAGGACTCGAATGACTAGAATATTAACTGGTACATCTGTGTCGTAGATTTGACTCACGTATGTACAGTCTGCTTCGTGGTATGCACAATATACACATTATTACTGAAAACTGCACCCTTACTCTTGAAGATAATTCCGCACGATCGCCATTGGATTGTTAATTTTAGGTACTCTTTACAGCTAAACTAGCGCTAACTTAATACTAAATTAAATGAAATCGGATTGTATACTAACCAAAATAAAGTAAAGTATAAAATTTCAATGGTACGAATTAGGATTTGCTGTTAATTTTGCATTAGAAATTATACAGAATTGAAATTAAAATCGCGATTGCTATGCAGAGTAACCTAGCTGGTCGCGCTGGAAACGTTTGGGGGAGGCCTAAGTCCAGTACCCTAAGCACGAAAAACATTCGTGTCAAACCGTTTGTGCTTATGTTTTTTAGTTCTCGTTACGTCCGTTGAGGCGCTGTAAAAGTTTCCATACTAAATTTCTCGATGACGATACGAATACGCAAACGATACGAATTCGAATGTTTTTCGTGCTTAGGGTACAGTAGACTTCTTGTAGCTGAGATGATAATATTAAGATGATGTAGTAATGTCTAAATTTGAATTCTAGTTAGGTGACATTGCTGACGATGATGGTGTTGATGGTAACGGTAATGACATATTTACATCATGCGCTAAGGACATATTATGTTTAAATACAGAATCCTCTTTATGTACGTTGCAATTACTTGCAATGTTGTCGCTGTTGTCTGAAATTTGTTGCAATTAGCGCGTGTTATCTGGAGATCATGTCTAGAATATCACAGATATGTATGAGATTAGTGCTATTAATTAAATCGTCGTCGTCTGTGGAGATCGAAACTATATCCTTTGGCACCGGATGTGAGGTCACTACTATGCTTTCAATTTATATTATAAGAACCTACACTAGTGTTTGTATAAAGCCAATTAAATCGATTTATTCGAATCTTGATTAAATTCACATAAAATGTGAAATTCCGATAGTAATATAATCTTTATCAATTTATTCATTGGTAATTACAAAATAATTATGCTCCCAGCGTTTATAAAGTCGCATAATTCAAAGCTAAATTGTTAACGAGCTGTATTTGATTCGTGATAAAGTCGATTCATTCTCGATTCGTTATTCGATTTGGATGAAACGATGAAATTTTAGCCGATCCATCCTTTCATTGTCAGGAGTTTACTTCCATTGTCGGGCCCTCAGGCTGTTCACATGTAACTAGAACCTTTTGTGTGGAAGATCTGCGCCTGAAATGTTCCTGAAACGGTCTGTTATGATAAATGAGGACTAACAATTCAATTCTCATGACTCCCCTTTATGTGAACTTGATATTATTAATTGTGATTTTGTCTTTAGTTACGAAATAGTTAAGGAAACAATAGCGTAGATAATATTTCAAAGAGTAGTTTTGGCAAATTAGTGATTAATATTCGTATTATTTATAGTACCTATATATGAAGCTTCATGTTCATTGAGCCAAATACATAAAAATAAAAAACTATTTTTTTTATTCGATAATTGGAAAATTAATGTATTTTGAAACGAATGAATAGAAAATAATTATAGTTGTCTTCATGTATATAGGTATAACTATACAGACTTTACCAAATAATAATTACGACAGTGAAACACAGTTTAGTAACCTCAGTCAGGCCGGTAATAGGAAACCGTTCTTCGACGGTTAATCCCATTCGGAATCAATGGAGCGATAACGTCCTCATACATATTCGTCCACATAATCGTAATCCGAATGAGCGATTAGCGTCTCGTGCTGCGTAGGCGCGGATTAACCTCCGAACGATATTACTTAGCGTACACTTCAGTCTTTTTGCTTTCTTCATTGAACTTCAAATCTAGGATGTCAAACGAAGCGTGAGAAATACAGTTAGTATATGTTAGTATAGTCAACCGAATGAAAACAAAGTTTTCTTGCTAGTTGTAAAAATTCTTCTTCATTAATTTGTTAGATAAAATGAAAATAATCTAATTCTTTGTTCGTTTGTTTTGAATTAATTTAGAGCATGCTACAATTTAAATTACTTAAAAGATTATTTATTATTAATTCTGAAGTAATTTAAAAAAAAAGTAATTGGTAAGTATTTAATTTTATAGGTTATTCTAAAAAAAAAGAAATAAGTTTCCTCTGGTCCATTTTTCTGACAGACCTCGTCTGGATCTTCCTTGACATAGCAAATCAGGTCAGGCGGAAATCTTAGCTAAAATAAGACTAGACCAAAGTAGAAATCTACTTAAAGATCTTTTACGTGAGTAATATAAAATCTGTCTGTCGGTATGTGGACGGTATAACCATTATAGAGCTTATAGTTTCTACTTCAAGAACCCATCATAGGAAAACGTATAGAGTAAAAAAACAATTATTTTTGATTTTAATAAAAATATGCTTGCATGCGACATAAATTTGTGAATTGTAATTTTAAACTATACACCAGCCAACTGCAATACTTTTTCTAAAATGTGTGGCGTGTCGTGAACTCGCCAGAGTCCAAATTAAAAGCGCTTATCAGCCGCTGGCCGCTTAATTATAGTGCCGTCAGTCAGGTGCCGGCCGTTTTTACTGCAAATTGGGTCGCTAAATACTTTTAATGGACATTTCATTATATTCTCGTGTAATGACCTATAAATAATATCGAGTTACAAAAAAGGCAAGTTTTATTAACATATTTAAATTTTCTTTAATATTTTAATTATGTTATTGTATATTTATACTGATGTTTTATAACAGAATAATTTGTTTATTTGGTTGAATTAAGAAATTATTATAACCACACTTATGGAGAAAGTCTACAGAGTTGAAAATACATCATGCATTTAGTTTTTAATAACTTCTCAGGACTTCTTATAAAGCAAAAATTATTGTGTAGTGAAGTATCAGCTGGATGATTATAAGTAAACTACTCGTTCCTATCTTTCGTGAAAATCCTTCTATTATTTTAGACAATTTTGTAACAAAATCAGGATTGTCCCACCAATATTATAAAGACGAAAGTTTGTGTGCATGTTCATGTTTGTTACATCTTTATGCACCAAATGGCTGGGCCAATTTTTATGATATTTGGTATGGTAACTTTGATTAACACATATGGTATTTTTTATCCCGAAAAGTACGCAACTCCTAGGATTTGATCAAAATTCTGATAGAAATGGCACAATAGGAGATAGGGTGTCGCTGCTGTGCATAAAATTAAACGCGGGTAATACCGCGGGCAGAAGCTACTATTTAATAAGTAGGTATTGGAATCATCCTTTATTCGATATTTAGTAAAATAAATAAATAAATAAATATATAGGGACAATTCATACAGATTGAGCTAGCCCCAAAGTAAGTTCGAAACTTGTGTTATGGGATACTAACTCAACGATATTATATTTTATAACAAATACATATATAGATAAACATCCAAGACCCAAGGCCAATCAGAAAAAGTTCGTTTTTCATCATGACCCGACCGGGGATCGAACCCGGGACCTCCTGGGTGGCGATCTGGCGTGGTAACCATTACGCCACGGAGGTCGTCATACTAAACTAAGAGTAAAGAACTTAAATTTAAAAAAAAATACAAAAACACTCAGGTTATTTGAGAAGGCCTAGCAGGTCTCTAATAATGATAAGTAAATCGTGTTACGGATAGCTTCTTTTAATCTGGCTGTGTTTCAGGCTTGGTATGGCCCTTGTAAATTCATTACGTGATTTAAAATGCTAATGCCCGTCTGAGAGGTAGAGATGAATAATGAAAATGCTGATACGTTGTATCTGCTATTCTTTGATTGAACTATTTATGTACCAACTAGTTGCCATTGTGGGCCTAATTGATTTAGATAGCGATCGAAAGACATATTTAAATTATGTGTTCTTGTTTTTGTTGATGAAACTACTCTTACACGAAGACTACATATTTCTGCGTTATGAATTGATATTATTTACTTTTATGATTTTTCTATTTTACAATATAAACTGGAATTTGTGTTTCACCAAAGCAATTAATTAAATATAATTAAGAAAAATTCTTGACTCTTTAAAAAAATGTAAGTAACTATCCTGGATGCGCACTGCCAGAACAAGACCCTTATGGAAAGCCCATGAAGATTCCTATACCCAACAATGGGTGATGACAGGCTGAAAGAAGAAGAAGAAGTAACTATCATAGAAGCATAATCAATAAAATGCATGAATAATGTAACTGAATGGGTCATTCATTAGTCATTACACATTATAGTCACACAAACACTAAAATATGATAGGAATTTTGTTGATACATCTCCTTTGTAATCCATTAGGCCATTCAAAAACAAATGCCTATCACATTCTCTTCATGCAGGTGTATAGTACAATATTTACGTTCCAAAGACCGCTGTCGCAACCACTTGACGACTTGTACCGCACAAGTGTTTGTATTAAGAAATATGTGACATCTATTGTAAGTCAATACAGTCCCGCATGCATGTGGGAGCCCTATTATCGGCTAATTTGGTCACTACTGAACTAGTGTTGTGAAGCGTTCAATAAAAAAAATATATCGATAAAAAATATGAACGGAACTTTTGCACTGACAGTGTCGTACAAATCTACATGATAAAATGAAAGAGGCGTGCATAAAGAAAACAATGAATACACGTTATAATTAATATGTAGCGTAGAGCCAAGAAATGGCTACAAATATTCTGTTTGTGCATTTGACACCGTTCGTCGTATGAAGTCGCGGTTACACTATTAGTTGCATGTTAATACTTAATACGTCGATGTACGTAAATGAAGTCATTTATATCAGACGGGCAATACGATTTTTGTCACCTAACAAGTTTATAAAACATTATATTTTTCCAATCAATCAATGTCAGCAGTTTTATTTTATTTTATATGTTTCGCTCTGTCAGTGGTGAATGATGTGCTTGTTACCTTTGTTTTATTTCACGATAATATTATTTTTGACGCAGGTATTCCTACATACCTAAACCTTTGTAAAATATACAAAGCAACAAACTTACGTCGTTAATTTCAAATAATATATTACATTTGATACTGTAAATATACATTTACAAAGGAAATATTATATTATTTACATGACGAATGACGATTTACCTAATTCAATTTTTTATATGTAGGTTTGGAAACGAGCATGCGAGTCAACTGTTAGGTTACTCTGCATGGCAATCGCGATTTTAATTTTAATTCTGTATAATTTAAAATGCAAAATAACAGCAAATCTTAATTCGCACCATTGAAATTTTCTACTTTACTAACTATTTGGTTAGCATACAATCCGATTTCATTTAGTTTAGTATTTAGTTAGCGCTAGTTTAGCTGTAAAGAGTACCTAAAATTAACAATCCAATGGCGATCGTGCGGAATTATTTTCAAGAGTAAGGGGGCTGATGTTAAGTAATCACCAGTCTTCGACAACAAATTATAATATTTTATTTCTCGTTCATAATTTATCTAATCTTAATCTTTCATAAATTACATTGAATACAAATAGGAATTTAATTTGATTCTTTTATCGAATAGTCAAACCATCGAAACAAAATATTATTCGCGGCTTTGATAGCTCACATATTGTTTTCCCATACTTATTTATTTTAGTTGTTACCTATTTTACTTTTCGGTATATATTATTTTTCAGACCAAAAATCCTATGATTGTTTAAAATTTACCAAATATTCAAGTCCATCATGACTTAGAGTAAGAAACATGGAAACTTCACATTTCATAATTTTAATAAGATATCGATATTTTTGACAACACTAGTAGCTGACCGTTGGCCAGCCCTGAGTCATCCGATAACAATTTAACACATGCCTTCCTCGTCACATTGATGGAATGCACTTGTTATTTTTATCGCATTTTTATTGACATTTATACAATTTGTCGGCTGGTAATTTCCTCTATTCCCATTTGTATCCAATTTGAAGATTTAAAGATAATAATAGGTATCTTTCTTTTTTGTTCCAGAATCCGATCATGCGTACAGCTTAACAATGTCATAAAGTAAGTAAATTTACATTAAATTATTTATTAAAAAGTTAGGCATCTACATTACATTGCAGTTTTTTTAATAATGTTTCAATGTTAACTTTAAAGAAAAAACATAATTGTTACTCTTATCATTACCATTTTAAAAGAACAAGTGCTAAGTTTCTTGCCAGTTCTTCTTAACACAAATCTGCCGTCTGAATTGGTGGTAGGCAAAAAATGTGACGATTCGAAAGTGCTTGTAATATGTCTATTTGAATAAAAAATGATTTGATTTGATTTGACATACATACATTGTAATGTTTTAAATGTGCTGACCAACAGCATAGTTGTGAATTGAATACTTTATTTTTAATTGTTATCAAGTCATGAATGCAACGAGAAACAAAAAAAAACAAATCCAATTAAAATGAGATTTCAATATGTCACTGGAAATTCTAAAAAAAATATTGGCCATTTTCTAAAATTTGACATGTCTCTTTAATATTGTGTTCACTACACACCAAAAGCCACAATTTATGAAATAAGAATCCATAACAATACTTCGTATAATTTCTACGACCCTCGGTAATCATTATTTGCAGATGGTTGTTAGGGTTCTCTATTACGGGTAGTAATTAGCGTTACAATCCTATATCACTCTTATCTTCCCTATATTACTAACAAAATGCATTTATAATTTCTGTTTTATACTCGTTATGAGTATTCACACAGATTTGTAAGTAAAACGTATGATTATTTTGTTTAAAATACGGTCTGAGCCCTCCCTTTAAGCTTAGTTCACACGCTTAATTACATTTTGTTCCCTTATCTCCCTTGCTTATCTTAGTTTTAGAGATAAATCAATATGCACACTGCACTATTTATAGCGTTGCATTCTAACGTTATTTTATATTTAGGTTAGATATTGTATTGTTGTTATTCATTATGTATTTTCTGTACAAGAATAATTAGATTTAAAGTTATAGGCACCTACTAATACAATTAATTTGATGACCTTGATTGAAACATATATCAAAAAAGTTATCATACGTTTCGTTATGACATTTAGGAACTCAGACGCGTATTTAGTGGAAAGCACACAATATTATAATCTTCTCCAGCTATTTAAACTTAAGAAATTTTTTTTGAATGTTGCCTTGAAAATATTGCTTTGACAAAATAAATTCTATTATTACTATTGTATGTACCATCACAGGCAGTTTGGACGTTAAATACATAACTCATAAGATTACATAATATTGACCCGATCAATAGCCATTTACTAGCTTCTATATTTTGCTGTTGGTAAACTGTGAGCCTCGGGCGTATGTCAACCGCTCCACCACAGATTATGCTCTAATCCCCTTTCTGTAGACTAAGCCTCTATAGCTTTGTGCTGAGACTGTTGCGATGCCTGTCAAGTGCTCCCTCTGTTTTCATCATACGCCTACTCTAAATCTGGTTGGTGCACATTTCAAATAGATTAAGTGTTTAGATTAGTGGTAGACTAAACAAAACGAAAATTATGGAATTACAAGATTCATTCGCACAGAAAATTCAAGAAGAGAACGCACTCTTTTAGATAAAACTCATTCATTACAATATTAGGACACCACGTTGTTGACACCTTTTGAATTTGAACTGCGTATTCTTTAAAAAAAAGTAATATGAAACCTGAACTTTTCATCTATCACTACTTCTGTCAACTCGTTCAATATCCTCTTCTTTCATCATTTTAGTCTTATCCTCTTTTCTCCCACTAACTTTCGGGCTCCTCTACGCTTAATTGGGCTTTGGCTATACTGGACGCCAACGCTCCTGGCACGCAAACGTTGCCCTAGCGCTTATTTGTTTCATGACTTCGTGGGCCAAGAGCGTTGGTATCTAGTTTATTCACAAATAAGCACCGAGCTCATCTCTCTAATAGTCTCCCGCGACGTAAATAACAATAAATTCGAGAAATGCTGTAAGCAACCGTATGATAAAATATTAAAATATAAGATATTATAGTGGCTTTGGAAAATAGCTAACCATATGGGACATATTCTTTATCAAACGATGTGTTTAAAATACAAAGTGCAGTTTTCAATAGCATGAGTAACTTCTTGGCACACGATCAACGGCGGTTGGTTTAGATTACGGGCTTGGACACTGATTTATACCAGTTTGCTAATAAAAACCGAACCATTATAAAGTTATTTACTTTGGACCGAAGATCAAATGATTATTAAGAACTTCTAAAATCGTAATGGATCAACTTTCAGATAAATACTATAGGTAGTCGAAAACAGTAAAGGCGGACATAGATGCAACGCAAAGTCAGAAAATAACCGTACATTCTCAACTGTTACTTTTTGTTAAACAATGTTTCCAAATGTTAGTGGGCAACATCCGATAACAAAAAGTTATTTGAAGTCTCAAAAGTTGCGAAAGTTGAAGAATGTTACCTAATGTCATGTTGCATTATGTTGCCCCACAAAAAGTCACTGCAGCGTATGAACGCTAAAGAAGAAATTAAAATGAATGTCATACAAAAAAATCTATTAATGTACGCGGAATTTAAATCACAATTGATTCGCCAAATAGCATCCTCGGCTTAGATTCGGAACGAAAGTGACTTAGGCACAAAGAAAGAGGATTATTCAGTAATCTCCAGGAGAGATGCGGAGACACGCGCTCCCGACTCGGGGCACATTAAACCCACATTAGCTCTCCATCGATTACCACTTGTGACATTTTTGTTGAGGTTATCTCCGAGTACACCCGCGAGCGATTAATTCTGCTAGAATAAAAAAAATATATATTTATATATTTTAAATTTATGACCTCTGTAACTTAAATGTATTTTTTAAATATTAAAATTCATGGAATACCTTAGGCACCTTCTGTGCTTCTCTATCAGCTATCAAATATCGCTTCCCGCTTTAATATACCTTTGTGTCCAATGAATAAGCAACTACTTTCGATACAAATGCAGAATTACGCCAAAAATTATAATTTGAATGTTTAATGAAAATGTTTGCTAGTGAAAAAACGGACGGAAGAAATCTTTAAATTTGTTAATTTATAAACATTTTAGTATGACTTGGATGGAATATAGAGTAAGTACTAAGTAGTAAATTAGTAATTGATATGCGATATTCTATATTTGAAATAAAATAAAACGATTGTTGGTAACAAAAAAGCCCAACAGTGCAGTGTACCTGTAGTATGATAGTACTAAACACAGATTTTTATATAAATAAAATACAAGTAAAGGATTACTATCAATTTAGAGACAATAGCCGTAAGTCACTAGTCCCTACGTGCGGAATCGATCGCCAACAACGATATTGATTATTATGTAGGTAATGAAAATAATACCTACCTATAAGTGACGTGACACTTTAAATTATTTTTAATTTGTAACTCGTAACTTGCCCATTAGTACGGCTTTACGGTTGGATTGTCAAAACAGATTTAGGCCGTAGTTAACAGGCTTCTCTAAATGCTTAAACTAAGTTATAACGCTAATACCCTAATGTCCTTGCTGTCATAGTAAACGTTTATTACATAGTCCAATCTTAATTAGATTTGGTATTATTCGTAGATTATCTATAGAACTGCCAGCAAGATTGGAAAAAGTCTATTGGCATTTGATAGTCCTCTGGGTTGTGGACATCTGATTGCAGTTAATCCATTTAAAAATCAGCATCTTCCTGCATCTTCGCTAATCGCTTAGGCCTAAGTAATGAAGACAGACAATTCTAGTTTTATAGAATAAATTAAATAAATAAATAAATATATAGGGACAATTCATACAGATTAAGCTAGCCCCAAAGTAAGTTCGAAACTTGTGTTATGGGATACTAACTCAACAATATTATATTTTATAACAAATGCATATTATAGATAAACATCCAAGACCCGAGGCCAATCAGAAAAGGTTAGTTTTTCATCATGACCCGACCGGGGATCGAACCCGGGACCTCCTGGGTGGCGGTCTGGCGTGGTAACCATTACGCCACCGAGGTCGTCAGAATGAAATAATACACTTAAATTAATTAAATGGAATAGTCCAATTCTTGTAGAAGTCAATATCAACATCATGCCATGACCTTTACAAACCTAGCAAAATCAAGAGTTAACTTTGCAAATCAATCAAAATATAATATGTATTGTGTTTAAAAAATAAAATATCATAAAAAAACGCAAAACGATTAGTAGGTAACAACCTATTCAAATACTTACTAAATTGTAAAATATTTTTAGTACATAATAAACAATATGTGCATATTGGTAAACAAACAATAGAATAGAATTTTTCATCAGCATGAACTAAATTGAAAACGAAAATTCATTCATATAAAACCTCACTTTTCTTTTTTATCAATCAAAAGAGTTTCAGCAATGGAAAAAGGATTTATTAACATCCGAGGAAATTCGAAATGATTGCATCAAAGGAAGAAATTATAGCTTTTAAAAGAAAAATAATAAAACTGACGTAATACGTTTTTACTTTTAAAAGAACGATGGTTGAAACAATTTGTTTATGTTTATCAAACATGGTATCAGACGTTAAAAACGTGGCTGTATTTGTTATAAATATGGGTTCTCATAAACAGGGTGTTACCAAACTTGTACACAGTCTTTTGGGTCTTCGGGTTTATTATGGGAGACGACATCTGTTGTTTATAACGCAATACAAATCTTGCCAGTGAGGATTATATTGAAGTAAAAACGTATAATATAATATTTCCAATAGAATATCTATAGTAATGGAAAAAATTACACATTAACCGCAATACTAATCGCCAACACGGCTGAGTCGCGCAGACGTAAATGAAGCTCATACTACTTACTCAGTGCAAAACGACAGTAGATTTTCAATTATTATATACATAACAACTGTGAGTCCAAATTTTAAAGGAGTAGGTACCACAGCGTACACAACTGTAAAACTTTACTTGTCCTTGACTGTACCAACTTATTAGAGGACAGACTGGAGTATGTATATAATATAGTATTTAGGTAGCTTTGGCGCACGTTTGTTTAATTATGTATAATCCCAACTCCGTCCAATGCAGTCTGAGTTCACTCATATTATATGCATTGGACTTACTTGAAATGTCTTTGTTCGTAACTTAGACTTGTTCCATTGAAATTTAATCCATATTACAGGGATATAAGAGATTAAAGTTGATTGTGATTTTCTATTTTTATTAAGACACTCACACTAACCACATGGGTAGGTACATACATACCATACGACGGGCTTAAAAAGGGAAGACCTAGTGTGAGATGATCAGACGAAAACAAGGCTTTTATTAGAGATTGGTCAGTCACGTGTGGAGCTTGTGGAGTAAGGGGCTTTGCCCAGCAGTGAGACATGGATATTTAGAAAAAAGACACAAAAAAATGTTGATAGCTGTAATGAATGCAGCGACAATAGTAGGTACTAGGTACTTATGACTTTTTACATCGATTATTTTACTATGTTAGTTACTTAGATAGATAGAATATTATACTTTATTGCAATTCACAACAGTAGGACATAGTATACATAAATATAACTTACACACTAGTGAAATCGCAACAAGGCGGCTTTATTGCTAAAAGCAAAGGTCTGCCAGACGAAACTAGACTTTAGAAAATTGACATCGAGACAAACACTGACTGAATAACACACTTTTAAGTTAATGTTAAGTTAAAAAAATACAAAAAATACTAATTTTATTTGTATTTCGAATTGAAAAATCACTGTGTTGGACAGCTTATATATCAAGGAAGGCTATAAAGCTATATTACATCACAAGTTTCGCGGACTACCTAAAATATACAATAAATAATATCAGAAAAAGACTTGAAGATCGTAGTCGCCAAGAAATAAAATATAACAGTAGTTTACTCATAGAAAGTTTATCTATGGAAAGCATTGGAGCTGTCTTCCGTCTTCGAATACAAATATAAATCTGTCGTGAGATCGTGTATTAATCGCCGTATTTGGTGAATAAATTTACTTTTGTTGAAGTTTGCTTCTCGTAATATTATTTATTCAGTACACAGATATAACTCCAATTAGACACCGCAAGTATCATCATTTGAATAAAAATACTATCGACACTCGTCACTTTTTTACTGTGAATATAAGAGTGTTTTGTTGATAAATTCATCACTTATTACAAAATATCTACATTTTGTTTATATCTTAATGTGGTAAAACTAAAGTAACTTATCACGTAATCCGTATGCAAACCAAACGAATAACATCAAAAAGTAATTCTTCAACACTTTACTTTGCCTGACACAAAGTACAAATTAAAAGAAAGACAGAAGGAAGCAATGTTTTTATTTAAAAACATATTGCTTCCTTCCGTAAAAAAATATTGCCCTATTTATTAATAGTACAAAAATTAATCTGCTTAATTATGTCACGACCACGACGACGACGATGACGTGACGTGCGGCGTGCGGTATCTACTTAGATTTATGTCTATTCAGTAGGACGGGGCAGGGATACTTCTGTTTACATAACATTTCGTGCTTCTGTCGCGTTGACTAGCCGATATTTCCAAGAATCTAACTGAATTTATTAACTTGCTGTTTATTTAGGAATGGAATATCATATTTTCTTATTCACCTAAAGACTTGCCCTTTTGTTATTGTCGGAAGGATTTGGTTACAGGTTAAAGTAACAGAACTGTTTTATGCGGCGAACAATATTTGTATTGAGTTTATAAATTTTAATTAATATTATTTTAAAATATAGAAGTAGTAATCTAATTAGTCTCATAAGTGAGGTCATTATTGTTATTCATATTATGAACTTATAATATTCCAAGGTAAAGACATCTTAAACCTCCTTTCATTCAATCATTTTATTCTCAGCTAAACGCAATGTCTTGACTACCATTTAGCTATGCATGCACATCATCCAGCTGTATGCAATGCTAGTA
Source organism: Endotricha flammealis (assembly GCA_905163395.2). Lineage (NCBI taxonomy): Eukaryota > Metazoa > Arthropoda > Insecta > Lepidoptera > Pyralidae > Endotricha > Endotricha flammealis. The sequence goes on along the minus strand of LR990864.1, from coordinate 8,871,545 downwards.
GTTTATAGTGTACATTAATAATATTAAAATAAATCATTTATTACTGTTTATAACTCTCTGACAGGAGAAAGTGTTTGTAAAGACCTCTGAATAAACGTTTTGAATATTTGAAGGCTTCTGCCACTGCCGTTTATTGCATTCTAGAACATTGTGATCATGTTAAAATATTGAAGAAACATTTGACAAGTATAGGGTACAGATATTCTATGTCACGAAGAGCATTTGTCTATGAATGTGTAACGTTTATATGCACATTATTGTGGGTAATTCAGCAACTGACACCACGAAGGATTGGAACCATGGTATCAATCGCGGAAGGACTCTGTTTGAATTGAATGATTGACACCATGGTGTCAATTTGAGCTATAAAATTTTCAATCATTTTGGTAAATATCACAAAATTGTACATAATTTAATTATAATAATATTTTATACCAATAATTTGTTTCTTTTTCTGTACGACTGTACAAAAAACCCATTATAAAAAAAAATACTTGTCGTTCCAATCGAGCAAGTCAAAAAACGCCTGCCGTGATCAGTCAATTGGGACCATGGTGTCAATCGATTATATGTTACTCGATTGACACCATGGTGTCAATCAGTCAATTCAAAAAGAGCTTTCCTTGATTAACACCATGGTTTCAATTCTTTGTGGTGTCAGTCGCTGAATTACCCATTAATTGTAGTGTGCGTAACCTCGGAAACGCTCTTAAAATCGCTCACGCACACGTAAACAATGTGCATGTGCTCGCCATACAACATTCATAGCTAAATGCTCTTTGTGAAATATAATATCTGTGCCTATGAATGTGCAAAAGATAAGCCACTTTATTGTATTTGACGCCCTCATAGTATACGCCTCTCTACTATGAGGAGTTACGACAACTACCAGACAGCTACGATGGCACTGTCTACGCGTAGGCGATTGATTCACAATGTTCGATTTGCAGAATCTATCGATTTACTTAGGCTGTGGTCCTACTGTTTTTTTATATATATATTTTAATTAAATAAATAAATATATAGGAACAATTCACACAGATTGAGCTAGCCCCAAAATAAGTTCGAAACTTGTGTTATAACTAACTCAATAATATCATATTTTATAACAAATACGTATATAGATAAACATCCAAGACCCGAAGCCAATCAGAAAAAGTTCGTTTTTCATCATGACCCGACCGGGATTCGAACCTCCTGGGTGGCGGTCTGGCGTGGTAACTATTACGCCACGGAGGTCGTCAAATTATAAAAATCTAATCTGCTCACTTTCAAGAATAAAATATTTGCGAAATTATACTCGCGATCTCTCCTCAGTTCCATTGGTACTTCGAAGTAGATGAACAGAATTTATAGAAATGTATTAGTTTTTTTATGGAAGAGTTTAGCAAACGGGCATGCCATCATCATCATATCCATGGGATGTGATCACCATGGAGCACAGACACTCCAGGGGAATCCTTCAACCATTACCCAACTTTAACATGAAGAGTAAATAACTATTATTCGTTACATGTAAACAACGAAACTATTTGATTGATTTGTTCCTATATATTTTGTTATTTATTTACTAGTGAAACCCGCGCAACTTCGTTTGCGTGTATTAATTTATGCACAGTAGCGCCATCTATATCAGACTTTTGATGAAATCCTAAGGGAATCGCGTACTTTTCGGGTTAAAAAGTATCTACCCTATGTGTTAATCCAAGGTATCACCCACATACCAAATATAAATATTTGAGCGTGAAGAAGTAACAAACAGTTTATAATATTAGTAGGACTATTTTATTTTTACTGTTTACGAAGAAACTGATTATTTTATTGTGACAAATGAGCCAATGGTTGTATATTAGAGATACCACCTGATGATAAGGAATCACTGGCGACAGAAGATCGTAGCCAAAATAGCATTGGTTTGGGCCATATTGTGTTCCTACGGTGAGTAAGGTCTCCAGAGCTCCACTTGGGGGGGTTGAGACTGGGAGGGTTGGCAACGCGTGAGTGATACCCCCGGTATTGCAAGCGTCTATAGGCTACGGTGATGCTTACCAACAGGCGGCGGGCCGTATGCTTGTTTGCAAACTTTATGGTATAAAAAAGATAGATGTTATACCTTTACATACCTACATACATTTTCTAATAAACCACGTGCAAATATTAATACAATTTGGTTACCATTTGTCGAAAAGGTAAAATTCGTAATTATTCTGTAAGGCCGCTTCGTGGAAACATGGCTTCCACCCACGCCAGCCTTTGCTGCCCACCAGTACGGTTGTTATGTCAGATAATATATTATATATCTAACCATTCCCCAAGGAGTTAGTTTCTGAATAATAATTTTTAGGACAGAAAATTCTGCCTTATCACTTCTTACAAAGGATTAAGACTAAGCGCGTGATTCATACAAATTTTGTAATAATATATTTTAGTTTTACCGTCCAAACAGACAGAAAACTTTAGTGTTTTCTTATTTCTAACACAAAATTACTACTGTAATTGTAAAAATATTTTATGCCCGTTTTCACAAACGCAACGCCTCCTCCAAGCGTCTCCTAAGCAAGACAAAAGTTTACGTACCTACTCTACACACCATGTCTCCATCAGAAGACTATTATATTAAGAGAGGTAGAGCACAGCCGATAATCTGCTCAAATCGGAGCAGCCCGGCTGGGGAAGGACCTCCACCTTACAGAAGATCGTAGCCAAATAGCATTGGTCTCGGCCATGCCATGTTGTGTTCCTGCGGTGAGTAAGGTCTCCAGAGCTCCACTTAGGGGGATTGGAAGGGTCGGCAACGCGCGAGTGATACGCCCGGTATTGCAAGCGTCTATAGGCTACGGTGAGAGCTTACCATCAGGCCGACCGTACGCTTGATTGCCACCTTTGTAGAATAAAAAATAAAAAATAAACTATTGTTACAAATCGAACTCTTTTGATAAACATTTATTTTTATTATTCATATTGTCTGTTTCATACCTACGTCTATTTTACTGTCACTTCACCTTTACTCTTTTTTTGCTCACGTCAACATTACAAACATACAATCTCACAAATATAAGTTTTCTTCATCCCTTCCTCTTTTTCTAACCTCTCCATCCTTAAAATAACTATTCTGTGTTTAGATAAACATTATTAAGTTAATGTCACAGTTGAAATACTAAAATGTAGTACATTACATAAATAAATAAACATAAGAACATTTAGATAATAAACCGTTTTTACATTATCTTTAAAAGTTAAAATATACTAACTCATAAGCTGAACTCACAAACAGTAAAGCGAGTCGGAAACAGTTTAATTATTAAAATAATAATCTCAAAAAGTTTTGTATAATCTTAGAAAGTTTGTACTTACTCCATTTTTATTCGCTATCAAGAAATCAACTTGCCCCTACGGAATATCTTTATGACGGGACGGACAACTTAACAAACAAGATGTTTAAAATTTTACCTAAAAAAATAAAGCAGAATGCCTTATTTTCATAGTTTTAAACGGTATTCGCTTAGGTGTACTGTTATTAGAATAAATATTAAAACTAGATTGCTATAATCTGTATTATCACAATATATTTTTTAACTTTCTTTACAAATTAAAAGTAAAAGTCTGTTGTGAGGTTACCGTTGATACAACTTTCTCAATACACTTCGCAAGTTTATTAAGTACTAAACAGTTTGTACGTTTTCGCTATTGAAATGAAACAACAATATTGTTTCTAAGTTTCGCAATTATGTTACGTTTTTTTTGCAATAAATTAAAGTATAAGTAAATAAATAAGGGAGTCGATTTGAAGCAACATTTATTAAATTAGGAGCCGTTCAGAAAGAAATGTAGATAGATACCTAACATGTAAAATATTTTATTATAAAACACAGTTTTTGTTTCTATGTATCATTTTAAGGCTAGTAGTACTTAATGTTAAAAAAGGTGTAAATATTCTTAATTATTCTCCGCACACTTATTTCTTTTGTTGCGTGTACCACGCCAGCATAAATACGGGTAAAATTTTAAACCATAATCTAATAAAATTATAATATAAATGTATCCCTAATAGAATAAATAAACCCATTAATTTTACGCGCAATGTATTTCTTTATAATGAGAGTTCCGAACAGCGAGTTCGCATTCAAAATTAAGAAACACTCTTACTGTAATGAACGAACGGAGACGCCATTAAAATAGCGGGATCATAAATAATTCAGGCTTGGGTTTGGCGTCGTTTCAAGACATTTCCACATTAAATTTCATGAGAGGTTCATTTTTACGGGGACGCGCGATCGTGCGAGCCAACGGACAAAATCACTGAACAATCTGAACATACCGTAGTATTCAACTATAATGTGTATGTAGGCGTTTGACCTTTGTACACGTCTGTGTAGAAAAAAAAAACATTAAGACGCAGAATGTTATAAAACGAAATCTGTCTCCATTTTGATTATTGTTATTTGAATGTAGCTCCTAAATTAAATACTTACTTTAAAATAATATTACAAATTATACACACTCCTTTATAAACGAAATGTGTGATAATTTGATAAAACCTAGCTTCTACTATGAACTGGTAGGGGATCGTAAATGAGCAGTAAAATGGGCTCACAGAAATAGACGTAAAATTTCGTTGAAGTATGTAGGCAGTGAGACCGATTACTTACCATCGGGTAAGTCGCTAGAGCACTTGTCCTCCAGTCATTTAAAAAAACCGTGAATTTATTACAAATTCTTATAGTTTTACATCTTATTTTACACTTAATATAGAATAACACACTCAAGCACTCAACCTATCCAAATAAGATGAAAATATGAGGAAACTTTGTTAGCCAAGTATGCGCGGAGAAGTGGCTGTATTAACTTTACATAAAAACCATCAAAATACGTATCAGATTCGCCAAGTAGGAGTTTCGGGTTTCATATCATACATTATATAATAATATGTTATAGGAAAATCATACAATAATGACATTTAAATATTATAAATTTACACTAACGTTAAACATAGCTCTCTATCAAACGAAATTTTAACTTTTTCTACTTTGATTGGAACATCAGAGAGATCGTTTTTTATTTAAGTAAGTAATAAGTAAGCGTAAAAATGTCCTTTGACATATTTTATTAAATTTCCGGCCATATTAAAAATATACTAGTGCCACGCTACAGCTCAATGCTATGACTCGCGCATTATCATTATTCCTATTCTCATGGAAATGGCGAAAATTTTTATAATTATACCTTCAGTGAAACAGTGACTAATTGACGGTAAAACCTCACTAAAATCCGTTGATTATGAGGATTAACAGTTAACAGTAATATTACAAGGAGTATAACAAAGAGACAAACGCGTAAAACTATTTAACAATTCATAAATCGCAAACAGTACGAAAGTATTTCAGTTACCTTCTTCGTTTTGTGTCCCGACAGCTGAAGGCGGGCTACCGCCTATTTTTATTTTATTTATTACTTTCAACATAACCCAAGAATGAACTTTGATTTATATGGTAATGATCTATGTTGAAAATTCATTTGCTACCGACAGTGTTTTGTTATAGAGCTAAGATAACATAGAGCTGTCGAATAAAAATTGAGCTTATTAAAATGTTATCGGAGCGTGCAGTTTTAGACGCACTTCCATTGTTAGCGTTCTCTAGGTGATCGCTGGGATAATAAATACCCGATATTCTTTATCTATCCCAAAGTATATCTATATATAGTCCATCCATACCAAACATCAACTACCTCGGCACAGTCTCTTAAGCGAAGAAGAATATAGAAGAGAAACAGAAAGACAATTACTTTCGAATTTATAAGATTAGTATTGTTTTTATTTTTTCTATCATCATCACAGCCCGGACACTCCATACGACGCGCGTGAAATAATAACCTCTTTCTACTACATAGGCCAATGTCGTCTGTACACGCGCACACGTATACACATTCGTTCACTAAACGCACACCTTTGCGACTGCACCCGCCACGATACCTGCCTGGGGTTGAGGTAACGCGATTCGCTGCGGGGCGGAGAGTGGCCATTCTACCTCGGGTTATTACTTATTCTATGGTATCATTTAGAATTCACATGTGTCTAATTGCTGTTTCTCACGTAGTTGTTAAGGAGGGAAGTCCTTTCAATACTTCCTACTCCGACTATCTTCTTTCTGATTAAATTCGTTGTGAGTTCCAAGACAGCTGTAGTTTATTCCCCGGGACGTCAATAAGCTTCATTGCTTATTGTCTATCTGAGGTCGCCGTTGTTGATCCTGGCTACACAGGAGACACAGTGGTGGGAGGGAATGTGTGGTGGGCTTGTCCCCGATGTGTCTATTTGATAGAAAATCTCTTAATTTACGTTAAAAAATATGTTAGAAAATCGACTAATTACAAAAGTTGTGGAGCTCTAATAGTTCAACAGCGTGAATGTATGGGTATCAAGACAGTCAAAAGGCAACGTGAAAACGGCCATCCATCATCTCAATATCAAAATTTGAAGTTGACATAAAGTGGACGAGAAAATGATTGATGTCCATGCCCTACCAAATCCATTGGCTACCGCTTCTTATGCTGTAATTGAATATTTCTCATTACTAGTTGAATGACTATGCGGGTTCACTTCTATTATTTGGATTTGGTCTTTTTTTTTTCGGAAAAAAACTAGCTTTCTCTTTGTTTCTTAATTCTTGTGTTGTACTTTAAAACTTTAAACATAAAGATCTTTTACAATAACAATTTTTGTACATAAACTAAATTTAGACTGTATGAAAATAGAAAAATATGATTACTGTAAAAGTTACGATTCAGAAGTGTTGTAGAAGTTCTGTTACAATAGGTAGTACTTATTAAATATGAATAATTCTTTATGCACTGTATGAGTTAGTTCAAAATGATTACGTTTTCTTTCAAATGTCTGTCCATGTTTTTCTGAATTCAAATTACGTTTTTTTTTTTTTTACATTAAAAAACAGCCTAAAGGCCCTACAAATACAATTAAATGTCAAGCATCATAATTTACATACGATTTTGTAAATACAATCCCGTTCAGTAAAATAAAGACGCATCTCCAGCGGCTATAGTTATAAATATTTCAACTCTATACATGTATTTGTGCGTCTATTTTAAAATCAATCGTTTTTCTGTCCGTTCCCGGCCGTCGCTCTATCTGCCTGTCTGTCACTGGCCCATAACTTTGTGCCCGTTTGATGCAGTCACATAAAAGGACTATGGTTTTGTTAAACGTTTAAATTATTATCTTTGAGAATAGACCACCTCGGTTTCATGTTCGAAACTTGTTAATGTTTTAGTTAATTTTGACAGCCTTGTTTGTGATATCCCTTTGAAATGATAATCACATATTTATTAGTATTATTATAATATAATAATAATTTCTTAATAACGTATAGTATTATAAAAATAATGGATTGAAATATTTTTTTTACTCGACTCTTCTTTATATTAGTTTGTTTAACACTAATATAAAGAAGAAAATGTGTATTTTCGTATCGAATAAATTTAAAACACTGGTTCATGTTACCCTGTTATGAATCCTGTGAAAAAATAATATTTTTGCTTTTTTTTTCACCATTATCCTTGACTACTTAAAAGTTTTTAAAAATTCCATTTGTATCATTGTGTTTATACTCTACGAAATCCTAAACTATTGATCAAATTGTAAAGTAACATTAATAAGATGTTTCTGACATAAAAATACACAAACGAAGCCACAGCCAGTGTTATTCATAAAGAGTCTTTTAATTAGCTACTGTAAATAAAAGAGGCTTATTCTCTGTATTATATTTGAAACTTTTGAAAGGTCACCTGTTAGCACCGAATTGTACGTAACCGTTAGGCTTTCACGGAAAATGCTTATATTTTTCACATCGGTAATTGCTACAAAGTGCTTTTGATCAAAGCGAATCTAAAAATCAATGTAAAAATTTATTACAAACTCTATTTGCAATTAAACTGTAACCATACTTTTTGTCTAGGTGTTTTTTAAATGTATTTACCTATTTTAAAAACATCTGCTCAAGCTTTGTACATTTTGGAAGTTATGGCTTTGTGTTTTACCAGAAAGATTTATTAGAAAATTGCATTATCCCTAAAAAGGTAAAAGTTTTACCAGCGATACAAATAAACTCTTTTTAACAAGTCAAAAACTTTTTTGTAACAAATATCTTATTCCAAAGTCGTGAAAATAAAATCTTGTATTTACGACTATACTTTCGTGGTAAGGTCAATTTATTAGGTAACTTTTCACTTCTCCCGAATTCCGTGGCTTCTAAGTGTTTTGAGTTAATTCTCGAAATAATTAAGGTGTACGTTTGTATAAGATGTTTATTTTATAAACAACTCGCCATATTACGTTCTAATTACCCTCCTCTGATATTGCTGCAAAATTGTACGAGCTTGGGTCTTAAATGGCACGAGGACTACTACCAAAATTCGTAATTAAACGATTATGTTTATCTTTTTGATTATGAGCTTGAATTATGATCTCCATTTACTCAAATTGCAATATGATTAAAAACATTATTTCGTACTTTCGTTAGAATAAGGGCAGAGTACGAGTATAAGTGACAAAATTAGTTTGTCTCTTTTGATCTTCTGTTTTCTTGTTTTTTTCTCATAAGGCAACGGCTCAGTGATGCCCAAGGTGTCTCTGTGAATCACGATCAGCGGGATCCCTTGCCAGCAGGTAACCCGCAAGCTCGTTTGCACACCTCATATAACCTATTTTCTCCAAACGAAACTAACTTAACAAAATAAAGAACAGAGTATTCAACAAATGCTATTTGCACTTAATGTGTGTACGTTAGGCCATTATCCAACAATGCTAGTCTAGGCACACAAAGTGCAAGCTTTTTCTGCATTTCATTGTTTGCATTTCTCTCTTTTACACCAAGTATGTTTCACGGAGTAACGGTCATTAAGAGCAATGTATTCACACAAGAGACTCCAGCTCCATATATAACACATGGAACAGAGGTTCCAAACGCAATCCAATGGAAAAACTTAAGGTCATTAGTTTGATGACTTGCAATGTGACCGGTTGACGGTGGGTTACGATAATGGTTATTACATGAAGTTTGTTCGGTTTCAAGTGACTTTAGGGGCGAGTTTTTGTTTGTTAACTGCCTTACCGACAATCTACTTTGGAATGTTTAGAGAATGGAATGTTTGTAATATATGTATGTTGTGTTATGCAATAATATATGTCTGGTACCTATAACACAAGCAGGTTAAGCTAGCTTACTTTGGGACCAGGAGGGCTACTAGGAAACGTAAATCCGATATTTCGGCCGAAGTATCGGAAGAATTTTAACCGTGAAGTACCTACAAAGTATTTCATGGTTATTTTATTAATTCCTTGAATTCTATCCGTGAAATATCTTGTACTTTATGGTTATTTTAGTAGTTCGTTGAATTATAACCATGAAATAACTTGTATTTCACGGTTAAAATTCTTCCGATACTTCGGCCGAAGTATCGGATTTACGTTTCGTAGTAACCCTCCAGTCCCTGTGTGAATTGTGGAGAATTTATTTATTATCCTTGATTCTGGATTGTGATTATACTCGAAGATTTTGTAGATATATCTGTACAACTAGCTCCCAGCCTCGGTTTCACACGGGTTAATAATATAAAGTCTGTGTCATCCGGAAATAGTGTATTCCTAACGGTGAATTAATTTTTCAAATCGGTCCAGTAGTGTCAAAGCCTATTCAATGCAAACAAACAAACAAAATATTTCCTCTTTAATTAGTATAGATTACAATAATACTTTGGTATTTAGTAAAACTACAAAACATTAAATTATATGGATGAAATTTCAATCCGGATATTTTAACCGTAAAACGAATTTGTTCCTTATAATTAACTAAACAAAATCAAATTAGTTTGAAATAACACCCCTCATGATATGTCAGGTATCCCGGAAACCTTAAAGGTAAAAAAGCAAATGTGTCAGTGTAAATCCCACGGGTACATAATTATATTACTGGCTGTGTCACAATATATAAACATAGAGTACGAGGATAGCAGGACCATCGTTAGGATGACTTTTGGTTGCAACATGTGGCTCTAATAAACAAAACACTGTTTGGTAACAAAAAAAGGGCGAAGCTGACAAAAATTCCACTTACAAGATGTGCAAGCGTTTTTTTTTTAAGTGTCCTCCTATCTTCGAGGCCACCGTACACATCGATGTTGTAGTTAGTAAAGCTAACATGTTTTTGTTTTGTTAGAGACTTTATGTATTTATTTCTGCCTGGTAATGAATAAATTGGAATGCATCTATTAAATTTCGGTACAATCAATCATATAATTTTATTATGTACAATACTCAACTTGCACTGTTTTTTCTTTCATTCTATATTTATTTTTTTATACCGGCCAGCTTCATGAATTTATGAATTTATAATTTATGTGATCACCTTTTTCTCTTTATCGACTCACTCTTTATTCGTAACTAGCTTTTCCCCGCGGCTTCGCTCGCGTTAATTTTATGACATAGATCTCGTCTGACAACAAAACAACCCATAGCGCGACTTGTGGCGCCATCTGTTGGTCGATAGCCCATCCCATACACGCTGTACTATAGAGGACGCTTCCTCTATAGTAGAAAAAATATTTTGCCATTGGAATGATATACTTTCACGGGATAAAAAGTAGCCTATGTTGGGCTCAGTACCCCTGACAAAATGTAAATATTCATAATGATCGGCTGCTTAGTCAAGCCGTGAAGGAATAACGAACAGACAAACAAACTCACTTTCTCATTTATAATATTATGTATTAGTAAGGAAGTAAGGATAAGCAAAGATCAACTAACGCTAAACTAACAACCTTGAACTTGTTTTGTCAATGTTCTTGAGAAAAAAATCAAATTCGAATTGTCAATTTAGTTGATTAATTCATAACAAGGATGTCACTTTAATGGTATAGATAAAGTACCCTATGCTACTGTTATTTTATTGCATTATGATATAGAAAATAATGTACCACATCCATTCAAATCGTCATGTAAGCCACGCACGCGTGGGTTACAAAACGAACCACTTGAACTCACTGCCCGGTTATTAATATACTATGCTGTAGGCATTGGGCATGTTTAGTCAATCCATGTTTATATTGGATTCATGACTTGCGTTCTATTCTTTGGTTCTGAATTTTTAAAGTCTAATATTCTCGTACTTAAAAAAACAGTAGCCCATAAATATATAAAAAAATAACAAGAACAGTGGACAGGCAGTCTGTGCCTTTTGATTATAATTTTGTGACTATTAAAAATGACGTGATTTGCTGAATAAGGGATATATCCCGTGATTTCCTCTTGATGCAAATCGGAATTTAGGAGACGGAACTATTGATTTATGCCTGTGGATATATGTAGCAAAATAACGTTGTCTATCAAGCCAAACGGGAAGCCAATCCTCACCTACAAAGCAATCTGATTCTGAATAGATTTACTAGAATTTACACGCAGAAGTGTTAATGATGATGCAAAGCAGTTTCTAAGAAAAAAAATCACAAAAGTAACATTGATAATGGTATCTAGAGAACATTTCAAGTTGCATGCTTCCCTTAAGGAATGCTCATTACAAGTGAACGCTCAAGTCTATAAGCACCTTTTGGATCTGCAGACGTCGACATTAAGATGCATCTATCAAGTGTCAATTCTAATACATACCAAGAAATATATGTATGAAACACAAAGGTGGAATCGAATCTTACATTTCTTTAATTATTTAAATTCCGCCTTATCTCTTAATCTACATTTTTTATGGAACTTATGAGTAAAATTTCAGTTCTCTAGACCCAAAGGTTTGGGCGTGACACTAACCAATTACTCTATTATACCAGAACTTTTCTTTTATACCAGTTTATGTTTGTATTTACCGTAATTGTAACATACTTTGTATTCGATTCAATACTTAAAAGCAAGTTAAATTACCTTTGCCTCCAATTTGTGCCGTCAAATAAAAACCTTTTTCTATTCAACTTTGTAATTGACGTGATGGCTGCCTAATTTGATTCGTGTACAGTCAGATCCGTAATTATACTTGTGTTTTTGTTTTATAAAATAATTATGCTGTTACTCATTCATTTCGTCTGTCAAAGAGGTGATGTTTGAAACCTTTGGAACTTAATTTGTTGCGTCAAAACATTCTAATTAAATTGATTAAATATATGTATGTTTATTTATGCATGTATCTGGCTACCTATTACCGTTTATCGCATTAGTACGATGTATAATTTGGTTTACACGCAGCTGTAAACATAATATATGCATTTGGTTATCTACTGGTATTGTAAATAATTTGAGTGTTTGTTTGTAATATCAAAATAACCCCATAGACTTACTTGTAATTTAACGTTTTTCTATATTTATCAATACTTATATTATAAAGAGGAAAGATTTGATTGTTTGTTTCCATTGAATAGACTCCGAAACTATACCGATTTGAAAAAAAGTGTTAACTATGTATATTATAAATTTACTTTCATTATAATTTTGTTACTAACTTTAGTGTAGGTATTTCATAGGATTTTGTCTATCTTTTACAATAATCGGTAATAGTTGACAATGTTCCTACATTGTCCTACATGTTCCAACATAAGCTTAGTGAATTCATTAGTACAAATGACTTGCACTGTAAAAGCGTGTGTCACTGGTCACACCCTGCTTTACGCTAGGGTTACCATATACCTACAACAACTTATGCGTCTTGCTAATATTTTAAAATAAGTTAGAATTCTTCAAAAATAAATGTCTAATGTCTATTTTCACCAACAATTCCTAAATTTTAAAGTCTCTTAAAAACAAGAACTTTTCCCAAACAAGGATTCGGACATAGAGAAAGCTGTTAAGAGATTTTTTAATTTTAGAAATAATTGATGAACGGTCATTTAGATTTTTTTTTAAATTGTTTTAGAATTTTAGTTCATAGCCGGCCTGTTATATTTTTATTATCTTCAGACATGCCTAACTTCACGTCTGTCATTTCAAAGATCAAAAAAATAATGAGCTAACCATACTAGATAAGCAAAAAATTAAAGTTTTACATAAAGAAGCTCAAGATTTCAAAGTTTTCAAACCCATCCAAATACTACACTGGGCGTCAAAAATAAGTAGTACAGTTTTAAAATTGCAATTACTCTTAAACTATAGAAGTTAGACTTTTGAAATAAAAGTAATTTTATAGCAAATTTAACAAAGTTTTCTAAAAATAATATTTTATTTAGCATTAGTACAGTTTTACACTGAAAATTAAGAAAAAACTAAAAAGCTAACCATTTTGAAGTAACTATCAAGAACTTAATTTTTAAGTTTTGGGCCTTGTTCCCACTTTAGTAACTTGTGTTGCCGCCTCGGGCTCTGATGACATCTTCGAGCCGGTTTGGCATGCTGAACACTAAGTTTCGGAGGCGGTGTTAGGGAATATTCACCCATTCTTCTATCAGGGCCTGTTTTAGAGCCCTGAGGGTGGTCTGCGTCTTCTGACTAGCCTCCCAAGCTCATCCCAAGTGTGTTCAATCGGGTAAGGATCTGGGCTTCTTGATGGCCAAGCCATCAAGCTGATGCCAACCTCCTGAATGTACTCTTGTACGAGGTGAGCGGTGTGTGGCCGGGCGTTATCATGCATTAGTATCGCTCCATCACCCATATTTACTAAATATGGCCCTGCATACTCGATAAGGATCTCTAATGCATATCTTTCACCAGTCAGACTGCCATTTTCTGTGACCACTAGCTCTGTGCGACCCTCTGAAGAGATGCCAGGCCATACGTGTAAAGAGCCCCCGCCGTATTGAACTCTTTCCGAGATGCAACCTTGAATGTATTGCTCACCAGGTCGCCTGTATACTCTCCGCGTTCCATCGGAAGTGAATAAAGAAAACCGAGACTCATCTGTGAACAAAACTCTTGTCCATTCTTCTTCGTCCCATTGTACGTGTTGACGGGCGTAGCGTAGTCTTGCTACTCGATGCCCTGTCTCAAGTTTGGGGCCATTTGCTGGCCTGTACGACTTCAGGTTGGCTTCAGCAAGGTCTTCTCCTCACTGTACTCTCACTAACGTAGTCTCTTCGGGTCTAAAGAAGCTGTTGCTGGACCTTAACTGCATTAAGGTGACGATTTATTAACACAGTAGAGACAATTAAGCGGTCTCTCCGGTACTAGTGCACCTGGGTCTGCCATTACTTGGTCTCCTTAGATGGTTTCCAGTCTCTTAGTACCTTCGCTTTACTTGCTGGATCGTTCTTAGAGTTACACCCACCGTTCTTGCAGTATGACGCATACTGATGCCTATTTCGAGAAAAGTTATGATTCTTGCACATTCTTCTGGTGAAAGAGGCATGATTAGTGACGTTTACTAGCTGAAGACACATTTGCTTTTGAATTGCAATTGATTTATCAGAAATAAAGAAAACAATAAAAAACAAAAGTACAAGCCAACAGTTTAAAAAAGAGTGTTTTTGTTTATTAAGTTTTTTTTTTCAGTCAATCTTTAAAAAATGATATTATGCATGACGTTTTTATTAAATGAAATGAAATTGTCTTTTAACTTTTTTTTTATTTGAAAGGTCTAGCTTCTGTAGTTTAGGAGATATTGCAATTTTAAAACTGTACTACTTACTTTTGACGCCCAGTGTAGTTTGCAACGTCATTGTAATAACGTGTTCATTCTAATATCTAATTGACTGTGTTATAAAAGTCCACCTGTGTTTCCAGGTACACAGGTCTCCACCTGTATATGCGGAAACACAGGTGGACTTTTTAACTTTTCTAAAAACTCCTTTTTAGCTTAAATTAATTAGTCACAATAAACAAAATATTATCTCATAATGTACAAAGGCTTCATGAAATGTTGTACTTTACTACAACAAAATGTTCATTTTGTCTTTCTGTTGATGACAAACCGTGTACACTACATATTAAATTTTGATTTGCTTTGTATTTCAAAATAGACCGCTCGTATCCCATCTACATAATTTAAATAAATAAAGTATTAAAAGAGTGTTATGTTACAAGCATGTATAAATGTTTATTACATTATTTTGATTGACCTGTATAAAATTTGTTCCTTTTAGGGTGCGTCCACACCATGTTGTATAACTTATGCTATATAAACGTCCACATTATTCAACGTTGGTATATAACCTTCCCTTTTTTATTTATTTTGATAAATAATACTTATTATTAGATGTAACATTAATTAGCCATTTTTATTGAGAACCGAATGTTTTGCTTTCTAATAAATAGCTTTTTTTATTGAAAACTAAAAGAAAAAATTCAGTTCAGCGAGGTATTTAATTTATTAACTAAATTTATGATTTTTATTGTCACGTTTACGAAATTATTGCATAACGGATGGCAACACTAGCTCACTGTGACCCGACTATGTATCCACATCCACACCCACTTTTACGTGCCTTTAAAACCAAACACCGTACTGGCAGCTCACACATTTACTCATTCCGTTTTAAAAATAGAAGATTTGATTTTTTTTTTTGTTTATTAGACTATTATAAAATGTAGAGTAGCCAAATTAACTAAAATGAGTGTACCAATAAAACGACGGTCATAAGTCGATAAAAAAATTCTTGACTAATTAATAGCATCGTAAAATTAAACAAAGAATCACTAAATACCGGATTATAGGGAACCACACTTAACAGTTTGTTAATTTTATATTATTTTTATTGCTAAGTGATCCCATAATTTCAAGTTTTAATTGGGTTATTATCATTATATTTTATCATTATCATTACATGGGAATGTTTCCAAGAATCCACAGATATCCTGTATCCTTTTGTATGTGTATCCTTTTCTGTTTGAAGTGTACCTATTATAATTTATAACATTAAATAGGTACCTACCTACCAGTGGCGAAGGGTGAAATTTTACTCAGGGGAAGCCGGAGCAAAAAAAAAAAAAATAGTGTTATCTTACCACAGGGATGGAGAATTCCGAATACCATATTACCATTACCATACATAAAAGCACTGATAGGTATAATATGGAAAACCAAAACAGTGTTTTAAGTTTACAACTACCTACCTGTGAGCCACGAATACTTTTCGTACAAATTACAATGAAAATGTTTAGTAAAGCCATCTTTCCGTTTATAATCTATTTTCATAGAAACAAAAGCACGGGCGCGCTGTATAATAGGTATGTTTTTTATTTTCAAAACTGCAAAAGCACGGGCGCGCTGTATAATATGTTTTTTATTTTCAAAACTGTATGTTTGAAAATTATTATCTAATAAAAAGTCTGTGAGACAACAACCCACGTCTAAAATTGCAGCCATTACGAATGTAAACAAAACAGACTAAACCAAAATAAACAATTAACTACTTACAACTGAAACCGATAAATTCTATAACTATAACACAATTCACACCGAGCCCTGTCCAACATTTAACCACGAAGTCACTCTAATCTATTCAAATTTAATAAATTAACAACAAACAAATAAAAAAAAACTAACAACAAAACGAGCGAAAGCACAGGCGAAAGTGAATTGAAAAAATGTCATAATTTTGACAATTACAACGCGACAAAATAATAGTTGTTTTATTATTCAAGCACTAAACACATAATTAACTATATTTTTTTACTTCTCAGGTTAATACCTCTGTTTATCTTTGTCGCACTAACGTAATCTGATACATGCCATCCTTGTCGTAACTCGGCGACTACCGGCTTAATATGTTCATATGATCGGCGTGAGAAAGAGACCGCGCTAGGAACAAAATGTACGCGTAAGAAAGAGACAGCCGCTCCTAAAACTGTATGCGGCTACAACTCGGGAATTACCTGCTTTCGACGCACAGGCTAAGCGACGTGGTGATATTGCTATTTATTATTGTATAGGCGTTTGGCGACGTGTGATATTGCTATTTATTATTGTATAGGCGTTTGGGTATCATTATTATGTATGAAGCGAAATCATGTTATTAGCAGAGTCGATGCTGTTAGATAATTCACTATTTTTAAAAGGGAAGCCGACAGGAATCGTGTTATTAGGACCCCTCGCCACTGCTACCTACATTTTTTTTAAATGAAATATTTTTTTTGTCATCGTGTTGTTTGGTAAAAAAAGTACTTATTAAAGCCATTATTGTTAAATGATTGTTAACTTCATTAAGTCAACTGGGTGGTGCTATTGATAACAATAATGTACATTCAATATGATACAATTTATTAAGTTATATTCTAATTATATTTCCATAATACAAGTCAGAGTCCACCTTAATGATAATCAAATCAGCCAAAATTTAGCTTAAAATATTTTATTTTTCACAGTGTGGCACTATCCACTTTATATTAGCTAAACGTGGTCTGATAGACGTTTACCCTCTCTGTGATAACTATATCATTATACATAAATTATATAAATTTGTCTATTTTTACCACAAATTCCAAACAAGCATACGGCCCGCCTGATGGTAAGCATCACCGTAGCCTATAGACGCTTGCAATACCGGGGGTATCACTCGCGTTGCCAATTCCCCCCCCCCCCCCCCCCCATAGTGTCTATGTAAGTTTATTAAAAATTTGAATAGAAGTATTATTATGTGCTTATAAATTAATGTTCGCGGTGAAATAAACACGCAGGCTATAGTGTATGTAGCCGATAACTGTGTAATAAAGGTAGCCCATCACACCATTTCGTAATTGAATCGTAAACTAATGTTAAGGCACCGTCTTTACTCAAACCGTAATATCCATTTATTTCCAAGTGCTTATGAGCTATTAAAGTTTTTGATGGGTGGTTTAGGGGTGTGTTAAACAATAAAGAAAGTAATGTTGTTTTCAATTTGTACTAATTTTGGGAAGAAAATTAAAGGTTAGAAAATAATTTTCGTAATTCGAAAAAGAACTTGGTAATCCTAAAAAATGTACTCATATTGTATGTATGATACCATATTTCGTATTCATTATAATGTACTTATACAATATGGGTACAATTTGTTTGATATTAAAAGTAGTTAATATTATAATTAAGTATATTTATTGTAATAATAGCAAATAAAAGCAAGAATCTCCATTCCATACCCATTCCATTTTTTAACTATAATTCTATGGTATTCGGATTTTTTATATTGTTATTTTTTAAGAATTTACTTTTACTTAAATTATAGTTAACAGACAACCATACACCAATAAACAAAGTTGGTTTTTATACAACGAATACTATTAATCTCGGTTCTTTAATGACGACTTTCCATTTATGCACAAATACAATGAATTCACAGTGAATGCATGCAAACAGATCGCACGATACATTATCATGTCGCGTCTGATTGATGTCAAAGGTCGTTTATACACGAGTATACGTATCTCACCAATATTTCCTTTATCAGGGTATATCATTATCCCCGTATCGACTGTCAAACGAATGGGCTGTTTTTATTTACATTCAGGATATAAATGAAAGGTTTGATCTCTTGTTAACCTTTGACACGAATTTAATGAGTGTGGATTTTTGTGAACATCAAATTTAGATATGACGTATCCTCCGCCTTTTATTTTTAAATCGTTCTATTTCGAGTTTCTTTTATTTTTAGGGTAAAAGGGAAAGGCGGATGAATTTAAACTTTGATATATTTTTGTACAAATAGGTTATATTTAAAGAAATAATTTTTATTATTAAAATAACACGATATAAAAAACAAACGCCACAAAAAACCGTGGGTTTACCCATTCACCGTAGTATAAGTAAACTTTATAATTTTCACACTCATAAAATAACGAAATGTTTATTGAAACAGTACTAAACTATTCTTGTTATCTATATATATAAAATTCTTTGTCCTGACTGACTGACTGACTGACTGACTGACTGACTGACTGACTGAGAATCAACGCACAGCCTAAACCGCTCATCGTAAAAATCTGAAACTTGGCAGGTGGAACTATTATAAGACGTAGGCGTCCGATAAGAAAGGATTTTTCGAAATTCGAACTCTAAGGGGGTAAAAAGGGGGGGTAAAGTTACTATGGGACAACTTGATTCCTTGGTCCAATCTACTTCAAATTTTGCATAAAAATTGTTTAAGAGAATTGGTGGAAGACGTGATTCTTATTTTATTGAAATTCTTGAAAAATATGTATTTTGTGGGTAATTTTCTTCGATTTGAAATCAATACTCATACTCCTTAGTGCTTTTGATTCAATTACATTTCATTTTGACACATCCGTGAAGTGTGTCATCTGTCATGTAATATTTTTATAAATTGTGAATATTCAAACAAAATGATTTCATATATCGTCGTACTATTTATTCTGTTTGTGATCTCGGAAAACAGCTAAAATTCTAACTATGTATAAAGCGGACTGAATCATATTCATCGATAATAAACAGTAAGTAATTAAATATTAAATTTATAATATTTGACAGGGTTCAAGTTAAATTGGTCAATGGTTAAATAGCATATTGATATTGTCTCTTTCTCACTTAAAGGAAATCTCATTATGTCGCCTCGCTCTAATATTTCGTAGTGTTGTTGTAGGGATGGTTGTACGCTGAGGTTGTAGGTATTGAAATACCCATATACTTATACATTTTTTTTACGGAAGTGGTTCGAAAACAAGCTCAGGAATATGGATCATTTGATATTAGGTGATTACCGTCGACTATGGAGCACATAGATTCTAGGGTCCCTGACCCGTTGCCGGAATGCCTATAACAGGAAAAGACAGGATATATAGCGAGAAATAGTATAAGGAAGGAGTTAGATTTTTTTTATACCACAAAGGTGGTAAACAAGAATTTCGGATATTTCACTCTCCGAAAGAAACGCATTGCTGCTTCACGTCAATATTCTGTATAAGGGTGGTACTTCACCGGTCGGGCTAGCCTATTTCATAAACCACTCCAAAGATTGAAATTTGGGTGTGTGATGTAGGCAACCGATAAGAAAGATTTTTTTGAAATTCCCACGGGAAAGCGGGATAAACGCAAACGGAGTTGCGCGGGTTTCTCTAGTTTTTACAGATAAGATGTTCTGTATTACGTATAGTCCCTTTAAACTTTGACGCTAAGACATAGTTGATATGAATGCATATATATATTTATTTAGATAATAGTTGTTTTCGCGTAATTTACTGTAAACTTAACACCCCGAGGGCTCAGAGGCGTCAGAATAACGATTGATGCTTCACTTGTTCGCTTGCAAAGAAAATTGCTTTTAGATACAACAATGTTAACAAAGGTGTTTACTTAACAAGATGCAAATTAATTTTGAATTGCATGCAGTAACTTCAAAGGAACAGTTGCGAAAATTAAATAATATTTTCGTTGTAAAATTGTGTTGTTGGATTTAATTTATTTGAGGGAAATGCTAATTGAAAGTTGTTTAAAAAAACAATTATAATATAATTTATGTGTATTTTGGGTTTCCATGTTGGGTATTACGTATACCTGTAATCAATATAATATTTTACATCAGGCGGTAACTTGCAAATAACATTTTGAAGTTGAAAGAATGACACATTTTTTATATTTTACCGCAGACAAACAAGCAAGCTGGACACCTGATAGAAAGTGGCTATCACCAAGAACTTTAGCAATACCAGAAGATCGAAATAGGGAGACAAGGGATAATAGGAGACAGATACCGGAAAGGAGTTTGAACAGTAAATCTCATGCTGTCAATGTGTAATTAATAACTTTATTATAAAAGTATGTAACAGGAAAAGTTTATATTCTTCCTTTAGTGCTAGCTCTACATTCTCAGGAAGTTAGCCGAAGTGAAGTGAAGTTAGAAGACAAAGTAAAAGTGAAGATGAAATAGAACGAAGAGCCCGTTCATACTCGTTTTAGCTCAACTTCTCGAGGATGTTACTAGCAAAAGATTTACTAAGAAAATAGGTAGGTACCACCTATAAGCCCATGATTCGCTCGCACAAGCAATTTACGTGTGGGTCGGACGCGAATTAACATACTTAGGAGCATTGTTGTAGGGACCATGAGATACACAACAAAAGACGTATTTGAACGTAGATTTATGCTCTGTCCTTTTTTTAATTAACACCCTTATCTATGTGTGTTATCATAACTAAATGCGTAAAGAAACGTCCGGGGTAATCTAGGCGATGTGATGGTTTCAGTGTCTTGTTATTTCGCAGTTTAATTTAAATATGTAAATTTTATTAGGCATAATACAGGCTGAGGACTCTTGAATTGCAAATGAATGTGACATTACGTTTTATAGGCTGGTAGCCAATTCGTTGGGTCGTTTACTCCGAACTGACGGCAAATTTTCACTTAGAATGTCCTAAATTTTAGTGACATTTTATTAGATACACATTTAGCTGAAATAACAGACTCGCGATTACATTTCAATGGAGACTGTAGCTTTGATCTGGTCTTGATGGAAAGACTGAGATCTCAATCTAATTGATTATAATCCATTGTTTAATTCAAACGTTAGCTGTCTAAATTTTAGATTATTCATAATTAAAATATTAAATTGTTACAGTTTCTTGAATTTTCAATTCCATTAGTAAAGTTGATTGTAATGTAAAAGCTCTACAATAATAATAATTAGTGGAACCCGCGCAACTTCGTTTGCGTGTATTTATTTATCGCGTACTTTTCGAGATAAAAAGTACCCTATGTGTTTATCCAAAGTATCAGCTACCTACATACCAAATATCATAAACATTGGCCCAGCCATTTGAGGGTGAAGGAATAACAAAATAAACACAACTTTCGCCTTTATAATATTAGTAGGATTATCTATACTAATATTATAAAGAGGAAAGATTTGATTGTTTGTTTGAATTGAATAGGCTCCGAAACTACTGGACCGATTCAAAAATTCTTTCACCAGTAGAAAGCTACATTATCAAGGAGTGACATAGGCTATAGCTTTTCACGAAATTAAATGTGGTTCCCACGGGAACGGGTCCGGAACTTCACGCGGACGAAGTCGTGGGCAATAAAGCTAGTTAATAATAAACCGTTTATCCTAATACAAAAGTTGCTTGAGCTACGGATAAGTTAATTTTATTGTAGCGTGCAAAATAACCTATATGTGAGGCTGGTGGTTTGAGTAAACAAATGAGTATCGAAAAAAAACGAAACCAGTGCTGCAGTGACATAGGTCACCAGGTCCCTCTACAACTACATACATAAAATGTCGTCGTCTAATTAATATTAATCTTAGTATGCACCTGTGTAAATATTTCAAAGGAATAAATAATTGTTATCATATAAAATTATTTCAATTGGCATTAAAAATTAATGACACATTAAATTATGGTTGTCTCTGAAAAACTAATAACGACAAAAAAAAGACGGCTTTCGACTTGATAGAATTAGATTAGGTTTAAAATGCGTTTGTTCAACTCACGGTTACTAAATAAAAATATAAATCTAACTAAATCTAAAGTTATCAGTGTCGGCTTAGCATTCTCAATAAATTGTATCATTAAATTTTGTGGTCAGGTTATTAAAGTCAGTGTCGTCGACATTTTTTTTATTGATAAGCAATGTAGAAAAAACTCTTATTAAGTATAACTTACTATTAATTCACGAATTTCATAATAATTTTGGCTATCCACTTTATAAGATTTAAGTCCCTCATAAACTTCTTTACATCATACCTTTCATCGTTCACTTAAGTAAAAATATTTCCTTTTCAAAGAACAAAAATGATCGCGACACAAATCCTTTAAAAATATGTTATTGGAAGTCGAAGACGGGCCAATATGGTGGTAGTCATCTTCAGGAAAATTGTCGTAAAATTCAATGCAATAGCTTTATAATAGCGTGAAGCTATAACTTTTGGTAAGAATTTTCTCTAACCAAATATTTTCATTGAAATGTTTATGTATGTATGTGTGGATACAATTAGTTGAATTTCTAATTTTCTATGTGAATACTACCAAGTCTCGCTGGTTCGATTCCTACAAGGGACATCTATTTATGTAATGATTAAGTTTGTTTTGACTCTAGGTTTTTTCTGCCTTTCATAATGTGTAACTAAAAAGTAGGTATTCATTACATAAAAAACATTTACTTGACTTGAGACTAGGTTCCGATGAGCAAAAACAATTACATATAACTCTCGTACGCGAACAATTTACCAATAACTCATTTTTTTTTTAAACTTCATGATCTTCATCACAAGAATTTCTCTGCTGTACAAAAAAAAATAAGCTGAAATATAAAATCTATAGCAGAAATCACTACCTACCTGCTAGGTTGTGATAAATCTTCATTTTAATGTTAGTCTTCATAAACGTCAAAATCCCTCTTACGTAAATCATCACTGTCACCTGGTACTGGTGCAAGTAATATAACACCTGACAATATATTACTCACCTCTAACCCCTAATCCTGGCTATAAACCCGAGTTTATACCAAGGGATAATTGTTAAGACGGGGTGAGCTATTCGTTTCTAATGTGTTCTTAGCTTTACTGAATTTTAACGACTCGACCCTAGGGATCTGACATTTACACCATAGAAACATAAAATTCTGTTAAAACTTTTGACAACCCTTAATTATTGAGTTGGCTGTGATTTGAAAATGTTTTAGTAAATTATTTTTTCTTAAGATAATCCTCATTGAAAATTAAATCTATTGTTCTCTTATAGTTATTTATTATTATAAACAATTAAAATTACTATGTAACGTAAATTAATAAAATTGAAGTATTTCTTCGGCTAATATAGAGTTGCTATCAGATATTTTTGGATCTTTGGTACATACGACTACTAAATAAGTAGGCAGGTTAGAGATGAAAATTAAGAACAAAGCTAATTGCAAATTTGTAATTACATAGTACTTAATACACAGTCATACTGTTGAGTAATAAAAATTCGAACAAATTCTTTTATGCAGTATCTAAACCTATCTATTTAGAAAACTGAATCCTTATTTATCCTTACTAATATTATAAATGAGAAAGTGAGTTTGTTCGTTTGTTTGTTATTCCTTCACGGCTTGACTAAGCAGCCGATCATAATGAAAATTTGCATACATATTGTTAGGGGTACAGAGCCCAACAAAGGCTACTTTTATCCCGTGAAAGTATGTCGTTCCAATGGGAAAATATTTTTTCTACTATAGAGGGCGCTGTATCGTCCAACAGATGGCGCCACAAGTCGCGCTATGGGTTTTGTTGTTAAACGAGTTCTATGTCATAAAATTGACGCGGGGAAAAGCTAGTCGTATCATCTGTTGACTATTTTTCTCTGTGGCTGGTCGTAGTATTCAATTGTTTACAAAGCTGATTTACTATCAATAAAACCTCATGCCACCACACCACTATTTTCTATTTATATGTTAAAATAGTGACTCAATAAATGTTATCTCCTTATCAATATATTCCCAATTTAATTAGCCACAAATGAAATAAATGTATATTATTCTCAAGACTAAAATCGTTAACGTCGGTATATTATACACTGAACAGAAATAACCATTGAATGTTACGATACTAAAGCCTTATTGGTATTAGTTTTGCCAAATACTTGTCTCAATAATACTATTGGCTTGTGACTTCATCTGTATGGAAGTCTTATATGGAGTAAATTGTTACTCTGATTTTGGCTCAGTCGGTAAGATATAACCAGAGTTCTCCATAATTCATGATTTCAATATTTAGAAGTGTTATAGAACTGGTATAATGTTACAGACTGAGCTCTATTTATTGGCTTGACAGTATTAATCAATTTTCATCTATAGTGCAAAATAATATTATTTATTGTACTCTCTTTTGGAATGTTCTACTATTTTTTTGTCTCTGTTTTCTTTAGTTGGGGTCAATAGTGTGCTCTATACGGGTCCATATTGGCTCACATAAAGTTGTTCTTCCGAAATTGTTCTTCCTACCGATTTGTAGTCCGAATGATCACTCCTCCAAAACTGTAATACGCAAAATTAATGTATATTATGTTGGTTATTATGAATAAAAACAAATCTAAATAAAAAAGATATGACTTTGAATATTAGTGTAAAAGATATGTTGAGAAAATATAGGAATAGTATAATAGATCGTCATTGCTACTGACATTAGGAAGTTGAATTATTCGGAATATGAACATTAGAGACAGAAAAGTTAGGAGTTGCGATTGGTAGGATGAAAAATGTTAGGAAGAACATTTTCGGAGTTCCAATTTTAGGAGTTGAAATTTTAGGTGAAACTTGGCGCACCTGCTCTTCACTTTTATTATTTAATCGTATAGATTTTTTATTTGAAAATACATATAATTCATTATTCACGGATAACAACTTAATCTGTTATAATGAAATATTGATATTTGAATTGAAGGGAGATTGTATACCTAGGGGAATAAAAATAGTAGATGGTAGATGAAACAATAAGGGGAACGGGCAGTATAGATATGTATATCTAACAACACATATATAACAACAAAAGTAGAATAAAATAGATAAAAAATCGTTTATATACTTCATAACAACTATGTATACGTAAACACTAGTGGATCTGTAATTATAAACAAGAGTCAAATCAAAAGGTACAGAGTCGGCAACGAGCGAGTGATACTATGATACGGTGTTGCAAGCGTCTATAGGCTACAGCGACTGCTTACCATCAGGCGGGCCGTCTGCTTGTTTTCCACCATAGTGGTATAAAAAACGGCTAAAAATAATATCCGTGTAAAGCCGTCCCTTTCATCCCTGTCATTAAAATCAAACATATAACTAACAATTACGAAAATCATTTAAAAAACAACTTCTAATATACCTACTGTAAGCTTAGTCTTCTAATGTAGAAATTCATACTTTAGTATACGCGCTTCTCCACTACTCTGGCATCCGGTTTTATGTCTAAAGTATGAATTTCTACATCGGACCGGCAATTATCGGACCGATAAAAATCGGATTTCGGAGTAGTGGAAAAATGCCCTAAGTCCAGTAAATAACCGTCTTATAGTCTGAAAATACTGTCGCCATCAAACTCGCTGCTGACACAATTTTGAAACACGACAAGCTCGTATATTATTTCTAATTACATCCGAACAATAAGTAGTTATATTACTATAAGTATGTACATATTTATCTAGTAATTACTATTGATAGCAATTACTTACAAGGCTCGTAGCACATGTGTCCGCGGCACAAAAAACCTATTATTTATAATGAATGGACAAGAGGGGTGCATATAGAATGTAACACTTATTATTTTATCGTCCATGATGGATGATGATTATTCGTAATGGCGATGGTGAGAGAATGTCGCCTTGAATTCAATTAAATATTACAAATTATAATCTGATATCATATAAAAATTTAATCATTTTATTCAGAGCCCTTCTAGGCACATTTTAGGCACTCTAGTCGTAGTACATACCTATCGTTATGTGTGAAATATTATATATGCTATATAGTATTAAATTACTGATAGAGAATGCAATAAGTGGAGGAAAAACCTAGTCACGGTCTTTTGATTTTATTATTACATATTTGAATATAGTTACATTTAGGTATGAGCAACTAATAATGGAAGGTCGGGTAGGTATTCCCATCGTTTACGTTCCCATAGGAATATCGAAACTTTGAATGTAATGAACCTTCTGTAAAATAATTGTCTAGTCTACGACAATGAGACCCACATCAAATCCAGTCCGTTTTTGTTTAGGAGTAAGCAGTAAACAACAAAATAATTTATGCTTTCAAGAATTTATTCAGAAATATTTAATTCATGTCAAATTATTCGATTGTTTTAAATATAAAATGAATTAACTATCTACTAGCCTGTAAATACATTGAATAATCTATATTCCATGTTAGTTATTACTGTTAAAAATACAGAACTGTTATATTGACTTGTGAAGAGGCAAGGTGTGTTTGTACCAACTAAACGTGAGTACAATCTATTATTCAAACATTATCATCGGTATTTTTAGTTGAATAACATCATAAAAGTATTCTATAAATTCAGTAAGATAATAAAATATCCAAGCACTTTAATGTCCCACTTCAATATTTAATATCAATTACATAGAATAAGTATAACATTAGTTTTACTTATGTGGTCAGACGACCTAAGGAAAGTTGCAGGAAGCCGCTGGTTGCAGGTCGCATTGGAGGCCTATTTCCAGCACTTCTTGTGGCTGAGATGATGATGATGAGTTTTACTTAGTATTAGTTGACTGTCTTGAAAACTATTAAGTTTTTATTTTACTTACACCTCCACCAGTCAGTTGTCGTCTTTATAGATCCCTAGAGACATTTTTAAAGTATTTTAAGGTTTAAGAATTTATTCTCAAAAGAATACAGAGCATTCTCTTAACGTAATAAAGATGGAAAATTTATATATACACATTTGCACGTCGAATTATTGACTGTGAATTGCTCAAAACCATTTATAAAGTTTAATGGCACAATAAATTAAACAAGAGATAGACTGAGATTTTAATGTGGAATGAAAATTAAAATGTTTTTCAGAAATTGAATGTTATTCGTACGTTGTATTTTTACGATTTTCTTTTGTTTAATTTATTCACCTGAAGAAATAACGTGTACTGCAACAATAACCACCCCTATAGACCATTAATTATAGCTTATTGTAATAACCTCTGAAAAAATTCAAAAGCACTCAGTTCCGTGTATTAGGGGATAAATAAAAATTCAAAATCATTCCGCCAACCCAATAATAAAAGTCAAGTTAGTGTTAAACTTTCCGGTTATAAATTTTAACGCAATTACAAAAGTATTAGGAGTATTGCGTGATTTTTACACCCTCATAATATATTCCAAAGCTATACTGAGGGGTGCGAAAGATAGGGGGAAATGTGCTGATATCACGTACCATATTTTTTCTGATATTTATTATAAACGAAGTTTTATTCTTATTTAAACTGTTAGCGACGGCTGGTATAGGTAAATAAACATTTGTAGTTTTATTTATTAATCGTTTTTCTCAAATATCTTCCATGTACAGACAGCGAATAGTTACTATTTTATTATATGGATAGACTAGTAGGTACGCGCCAAAATTTGGGCTGACTATTTATAAAACAATGAAAAATCGATTGTCGTCATGCACTAAGTATGCGTTTCGAACATCGTTTTACGTCTGCGCGAGCCAGCTGTATTGGCGACTAGTATAAGTATTTACATAATAGTTTACAATAAATTTTGTATGTCATTCAAGCTACGAGTATCAAGCTACTTTGCTCTACAAAAGAATCATACTAATATCATAATAATATTATAAATGAGAAAGTGAGTTTGTTTGTTTGTTTGTTAGGTATTCCTTCACGGCTTGACTAAACAGCCGATCATTATGAAAATTTGTATAGATATTGTCAAGGGTACAAAGGCCAACATACGCTCCTTTTTATCCCGTGAAAGTATTATCATTACAATGTGAAAATATTTTTTCCACTATAGAGGGCGTTGTATGATGCTATCGGCCAACAGATGGCGCCACAAATCGCGCTATATGTTGTTTTGTTGTCAAACGAGATCTATGTTATAAAATTAACCGCGAGCGAAGCCGCGGGGAAAAGCTAGTAGTATATAAAAGCAGAAGATATACCTTACAGAATAAACTATTTAGGGAATCTATTTCTGCTTTTATGTACTGAATTAATTTATTGTTTAATCGAACTTTAAATTGATATATAATTGAAGCTAGTATTATCCTTAAGTCAATCCTTAATTGAAACTAAACAAAAAACATACCCCTCTTTTTCCTTCAACGAATACCTCATATACGCCTTCCAACCAGAGCATAGTCGATAGAAGAAACGTCTAATCCAACATTTGATTGTTACGAGTTTTCTTCAAATATGCATAACCCGAGATTGTGACCAGTAAAGTCGCCTTTACTGTAAACGCAAGGAACGGTTTCGGTCAAGGCCGAAATGTCACGTCAAATGTGGACAATGGGATAATCATAGGGCTGCAAAGAATAAGGAAAGGTTAGCACCGATACTATTTCTAACTTTTAAAAAAAACTATATTTTGCTGCCTATAAATAACATGAAGTAGATACCTAATACAATAGACGTAAACTTACAGGCTAGTAATTATGCAACAAGGCGGTCTTATTGCTAAAAATAATATTTTCAAGGCAACCGAAAATCTAAGTAGTTAAAATAAAGTGGTTTTTTGATATAAAATGTATTTGGAATAGTACAAACAATGGTCACAATTCTCGATGAATACTACCGTAAAATAGAGAGATGTTTTACAAATCTTAGGTATCGTAAATCAATTACGGTTAACACACTGAAGGCTCTAAAATATGCATAACATTTCATTAATAATTTTCACAATAGGTATCTTTAAAGTAAAAAGTAGCGGCACCTCTGTATATATTTATTTTGTGGCTTGGGCTAACAAATAACCGCGGCCGGACGGTCAACGGGCGCTTTACGATCTGCTTCCCAACGCTGATGATGATTTAGATGCAAGAAATATCGGGCGGAAGCGCACCGATAAAGCTGCGGGATCCCCAGCGTTGTCATGGCAACGAGAGGGAATGTTCCGACGCCCTTGCGACACTCTAGTTCACGGACACTTATCGTTATCGTAATAAATTGGTCTGGAATTCGTACTAGCTTTTGAGGGGATGGTAGCAAAAATTGGAGAGGAATTCTGTTATTACGATTTATTATTGCGAGATGTGAATTGTGAATTTGTTACTGATTGTTTGCATTTATATTCGTACAAATAGATTTTACATGTCATATGTGGTAAAAACAACATGAAACGACACAAAGATTGTTGATGTTGTGATTGTTTTATAAAAAATTAAAAATAAATTTAATATGAAAAAAGATTTTAGTTGTAACAGAGATATAAAAAGTACTCATAAGTAATGAGATAATAGTAAGCTATGAAAATTAATTCAGTTGTAAAATAAAACCTGTATTGAACTAACAAAGGATGCCTACAATGTTGACTTAGCTTATATAAAACGTAAACACGGCGTGAACTCCCGACTGCCGATTTATAACCCGGCGACTGATGATGATATATCGACGTCGGGCTACTGTGTTGATCGCCACTTACCCTACCCTTATCACGAAGCATGTAATTTCGGATTCATTGCCCTCGGCTCTGGGAACGCGCCTGTCTCGGAGACCTTTATTAAAAGTAAAATATTTCATACACAATATCTCTGCCGCAACATAATCTATTAATATTGTCGCTTATACATGCCGCTGTAAGGTAATTTATTTTTATTATTTGTCGGACTCCAACGAAGATGAGATTACGCACGTTCTTGCGAAATGGCCAATTAAGTAAATATAGCAGAGTTTATAAAATATATAGCTTCAATGTATTTTTTTTTTCTTTGCAGGTTCTAACTAGAGATGAGAGGATGAGCCATGGAATCACGAAGCGCGCCGCCAAGCCCCGACGAGCCGGGGGAGGCGGTGTACGACACTCGCTGTGGACGCTACCCAGCACCTTCTCTGCAGAGGACTTTCGCAAGCTGTCGCGAAACTGCAAGACCTCGACCTCATCACCGACACGCGGCCTCCGAGCCAGCAAGACCCGACGACCGCGTCCTCACTACCGCCGAGGTCCACGACTATCCGTCATCCGAATCTGGCATAGCAGCCGATTGCCCACACCCGCATGCCAGCAACGCTGATGATAGTCCCTCTTACGATAGATCTGACTACGAAGGCAACTCTAATTATAGCCTTAGACATACACCAGACTACCATCATACTCTTGATTGTAAACACCGTCCTGTAGAGTATAACCGCAGCCACACCCCGGATTATAACCACGGCCACGGTTCCGATTGTGACCGACCTCATCCACGTTCACAAACTTCTCGAAGACCACACAGAAAACACAGGCGAGAGGAAGACGATGGTGCTCAATCTCTCGATGAAAGATGTGCACGAGATTTGGATGAAATTTTACCGGCTAGACTAGCAGCTGTCAATTTATCCAGAGAACCACCGCCGCAGTCGTGGAATAGAAGTAACATTGCAGCTACAATGGAGCGATTTGAGCCAGTTGATTACTCTTACGCTTATTATGATCATCATTTATCAATGCCATCATCATCGAAAAAGCCAAATCGACAAAGGGGTCGAGGTTGCGTTCCAAGAGATCGTTCTGCGAGACATAATTATGTCACAAGGTACGGCACTGAAGAAAATATATATGAAGAAATCACAGATGGATCTAGAACTTGTCCTAAACACCGATATGTTCCTCGACAATCACTCGTATCCCTAGATAGAAGTGTAGTTGAAGAAGAAGTGCGTAGAGTGGAATCAAGGCATAAGCGGATTTTAGGAGAATTAAATCTTAGTGTTGAAGCTATGTTAATGCCAGAATGTGAGTCACCTGATTCGGAGAGAGCTGAAGATAGGGATAATATAGAAGAATTACTTCGAGTTGGACCAACAGATGAATTGTTATCACCGGCAAGTTGTAATCCTCCTGATTTAGATAGTGGATTTAGTGGCAGTAGTAGTGGAGCAAGTTATGTTGGTAGTCTGCGAAGGAAACCGACTGGCTCTGTACCACATTTGCCTGCAGTGGCATACGGTACTCGAGGCGCCGGCGTGCGGATACTTGGTGCTGAAGAATGTGGACTACGCTGTCCAAGAGAAGTTCCTTCTCCACGAAGTTCAAGCTGCGGAGACGCAAAAACTACTGGATTTTGGAACAAAAAGGCATGGAAGAAAATATCTGGTTTCTCAAGCTCAAATAGCATCAACAAGGCTGGTCTTACTGGTAAGTTTAATCATTTACTTAATATTTTTAGCCTGATAAATCATTCCAATCATGTAGTTATTTTGTGCATTATAATATAGACATTTTTACATCACAAGAGTATCTACGAAACGCATTTTCTGAACTGTATTTAGCTCAAAATTAAAAAACATAAAAGACATACCTACTATTAAACATCACTTACTGTACACAAAGAACAATATTTTTCAGGATGAAATTTCACGATGTAAAAAGATCTATTCTCACATTAAACGTGAATGAATCCGAACGGTATCAAGTCGTGAAAACCTGAGAGTATCATCCCTTTTTTATTTCGTCCGCTTTCGTTCGCCCATAGGCGTTTTTCAGATGGACGCGCGCGCGTGGCTCTGTGTTTGTTGTTTTCGTTTTGGTTATTTTGTTTATTTTGTTAACGGTACGGCGTTTTGCATTGCAGGTCTGCTCGTTAGGTACACTTTCCGGCGTAAGTCCGGCTCGCAGGGCTCTCAGGGCAAGCGGCGCGCTGAGCCCGTCAAATGCGATGCGTGCCTCTCACAACGATGTTAGCCGCTCCATGGTAAGGCTCCCATTGCACTAAAACACACAGTTATCAGTTACCAAAATGTTCGACGTTTTTGTTCATCGCGATTCGGCTAGCACCAATTTAGGGTAATTTTATTTTTTATTTCCTTGAAATTGGCAATAGCGCGTCCATTAAAATTTCGATTTTTAAATGACTCTTATTATTTTGTTTCATTTACAATCATAAATCACATGGCATAACACAACAGTAAGATAATAATAATATCTATGTTTTTATAAAAGGAAAGGGAGTCGATAACAAGCAACGCAACGCGGCTGGGTCAGAAGCGATTAACAAAGTCGATACAAAGTTCCCTCATTAAGGTATTGCAGATATTACTTCTGCAAACTTCGTCTCGAGATAAGTTTTGTTCCACAAGAACCGAGATAATAGCATGCTCTACCACTTAATTAAGCCTCGTCGATACGTTATAAGCGGAACTTCCAGATTAGTCCGCCAAGACAAACGTCTACTTATTTGCAAAGATATTGATGTTTACTAGTCTTTTAGATGGCTTAAGTTAAATCTCTTGGTTACAGATGAAGCCTGTAGGCCAAGCAGAGCTAAATCCAGAACAGCTACTATACCATACAGGTTATTACTTATTTTGTCAACAATTTCTTAACCGCTAGCAATATTTTTTGTCATAGTAACACTTTCAAAGTTATAGCACAATGTCATAAAAGAATTCCATCGTAAATTTTTGTAGCAATCGAAAAATTCCATTCTAATTTCACTATTTTCCTTTGTTACAGCTACTCCAACGGAAAACTGGTGGTGCCGTTGGATTCCCTAGCACAGAGCTGAGGGGCCCGGCCCCCTCGCCATCCCCGCTTCGAACTCCTCCGAGGGGCTCCTCAACACAAAGGGGCAGCGATAAATACGAAAATAGTGACTTAAAGCTTACGACAGAACTTTGTAAATCATTTTATCGGAAACATTCCAAATGACTTTACGCCTATGAGTAATAGTGAGATCACACCTCAGCGAGTCTCAAAGACGAGTAGGTGTGTCATGCCGACAGCATGTGTGAAATACTGTGGACAGTGACGTATTGACGATTGGAACGAGGCGTGTATACGGTGCAGTGATAGAAAAGCCTAATTAATTTAATTGTATTGTTATGACAATCGTTTCATAGAAACGTAATGACGATGTTGTTACTTATCAATTTTTAGTAGGTAATAGGTACATGAAAAGGCTGACACGGTTAAATCAGATATTGTAATTGATAATGCTGCCATTTTAGCTAATAAAATCCTTCTTGACCACTTTGATGTTCGATGACTTTTTGCTATATTGAGATATTCGTTGTTTTCAAATGAGTATTTGCTTGTACATTTTTCTAAATAATGGCCTTAATATTATTTTCGCCATCTATCAGGATGAAAGATTCAGTAATATCTCCCATATCATTGCAAATTACAAATACTATTAATTTATGCCAGCCATAAAGTACACGATTACCTACGAAAGTACAGGACATTTATGTGAAATCCGTGTTATTAAATAAGAGTTTAAAATAAATTATTAACTTGCTTAAATATTATCTCTTTTATTAATACCGTTTCAACATAAGAGTCCTGTATTAATTTCAAACAAATTCTTATATATTATATAGATGGTCCAACCTATTTATTTTTAATACCTTTTAGGAACCATGTATAAACTTTGTTTTATAAATAAAATGTTACTCCCTTGAGATAACGACATTGTTAATAACTGTTAGCAAATAGTTGTATATTTTGTAAATAATTATGAGGAAACATGGTGCACTCTTTTTATGTTAATTATGTACGTACATAATTAAATAGTCACATTCGCATTTGCTTTAGGGGTAATTTTATAAGACAGCGTACTTTTCCGGACATGTTTCATAACAAAAGATTATTTTATTTTGTTATACCATGATAATGTAAATCTAGTGGAAAGGCAAGAAAAACGTACGAAATATTACCTTTAAAATACTCATATGAGTCTTACCCCATTGAAACGACCGCTTAGGATAAATCTGCGGTTGCTCGCGGAAAATGAGCCTTTACTAGTATTTCTGAAATTCTTATTCGAGCAAAACATTTCTTCTTTCCATTATGTATAATGAGAATTCTGTACAAAATCATTCATATCCAGTTTTCGGTGGTAATTTCAGTGGTAAAAGTGTTTTGAACAACTCGTTGGGAAATCTATTGAAATGACAGATGAAAAGCAACTTTAAATACAAACCTCTCCCTTTTGTTCCCATATAAAGTTTGCGCACGTTTTCTATGACATCAGCAAACGAGAGTAGGGCAAACATTCTCTCATCTCATTCATTCTCTTGTCATTTGCAGTCGCAATACCTATTTCATTACTTTGCATGTCTATTGCGTGACGCTATATTTTGTGTTCCCGACGCACCGCATTATGTTCAATATTTTCAAGGATTTCAATAACCTATATTTTTATTACTTATTATTTTTAAAAAACAACAAACGTTTTGAGTAATGAAAGATACAGTGATTTCGAAGATATTACAGTTTTGTCATAACTTTATTTTGTATTTTTTTCTGACATATTATATAGTAATACATGTAGTACTCCTTCAAACAAAATAGATTTACATTATCATGGGAAATTCAACAAATGTTTCCAAAGCCTACATTTAATTTTGCTGCCAATTTCCAACAAAAATGTTATGTAAATATAATGTACAATTTTTGAAATCAGTCAAAGAGACTTTGGTTTTGTAACTATTGATCTAAGCTATTGGACTGATATACAACGTAAATAATCTCAATGTTACATGAAATACATATTTCTTTAATTGTCTGTAATTTAGTGATCGTGTTCAAGTCAAAAGAGATTTTTATTAAATAAACGATAAAAATATAAAACTGTATTTTATTTGTAATAACCTTATTTTCTACAGTACTTCAAGGAAATATCGTCAGCCAACAGCAGTAATTGGCTTCCGCGAACTTCACAATGTGGAAAATATCATAATTATAATTATAATATAAAATACATAATTCTAAATGAAAAATAATAAATCACAGACTATCATATACAAAATACAACAAAACATTGAGTACTCTCTCATATTTCCATTCCAGTATTTAAAACTGAATCACAAGGGGTAACGTACAAAATAATAAAAAAATATGTATTTTACAAGCTCACACAAAGATCTGGACCTAATTTAGTCTTCCATTTAGTGCCCAGCTGTGAGACTTCCTCATTTACCAAATGGGGTTGCTGAATTCAAAGAAGGCAATGCTTTCACCTCACGCAGTGAACAAACGCCCTAAAATTCACCACAATACGCCTTCGACGAGTATAAAATTTCGCTCGGCGCAGCGCAGGGGAGCCTCAGAAATTGGGTCCTTTGTACCACCTCAAAGGGTTAATTGTTTAATTGCCAATAAAAATAAAAACAGAGCATTCATTGTTGGGTGTGTCCGCGTATGCACAGCTGCCAGTTGAATGAATGGAATTTATTATATGAGACACGACGCTTTTCCTATTAGTCACTATTAATAAAATAAAAAATTCCACTGAATTTATTGTATCTACATTAATTACACAAAGTTGAAGTGTTTGTTTGTTTGAACGCGCTAATCTCCTGAAATTATATTGTTGCATAACTACATACACAATATTATTGGTTTTCAATTCAGATAATGTAAGAACATCCAGTATTCAAAAGGCATACGTACTCGATGTGTAAGAACAACATATAGGTGACAAATTCACAATCAGATATAAACTCTCTAAAACTCTTATATAGATTTAACAAAACAGGTTTAAAAAATACGGGAACGAAATGACGCATTCACGCCATACCATACGAACAAAGCTAAGCTCTATACAAAATTGAGGCATCCATGATTTTGATTTATTAGACTCGCATCAGACACGAAGTCACAAAGGGAATTCCTACAATTGGGAATGGTATATCAATCTGTTATACGTTCCATCCGGGTTTGTCGTCCAATTAATAACGATATACCGTGGACAAAGTCATGATTACAGAGGTTTAACTGTATTCAAACGGTGAGTTTAGGCGAGCGCTGTAGTTATGACGCGAGTGGTTGTGCTGGAGTTGCAAATACGAACGTTTCCTCTTGCAATTTGTGTTCTGGATACTGCGGTATATCTGGTGTCATTGTTTTCAGACCTAATAGTCACTGAATTGACCTAGCTAGCGTGTGCTTCAAAACACAGAGTCGATTTAGTAGTAAATGTTCCACCTGGTAGGTCTATTTTTAATTAAGTCTCTGTGAATATTATTTCTATGAGTAATAACCTACTGAGATTTATCTTTCCGATGTGATTTCGACCATGTAACTAACTTATGTCAAAATTTATTATTTGAACAAATGATTGTTCTGTAATAATTATTTTATGTAAAGACTTGAATGTTTTGATGCTGCTACAGAATCTTACAAAAACTATAATTTGTAATACACAGACAGAGTACAATGAAAATAGACAAATACACAAACACTAGCGAAACCTGCGCAACTTCGGTTGCGTATATCTCGCTTTCCCGTGGGAATTTTGAAAAATCCTTTCTTAGTGCTCCCCTACGTTATAAAAGGAACCCCTGTGCAAAATTTCAAGTTTCTAACCCTTATAGTTTAGGCCCTGCGTTGATTGTCAGTCAGTCAGTCAGTCAGTCAGCTTCTCCTTTTATATATATAGATAATATGCAATTACAAGAAGGTCTTATTGCTTATAGCAATCTTATCAAGGCAACCTTAGGTAACGAAATTAAATTTATACACACGGGCATTTAATATTATACAATAAACATAGCTAAGGAACCATAAACAGACCAGTAAGGAATAGCACAGGGCTTGTTTTTGTTAGGAGTTCCCGTTGATATCGGGAGGGTAATTCGGACTTAAGTAAACATTATCTTGCTCCGACCCTATCTTACCCAGGGTTAATTAGTTTTTAACGCCGACATCAGCCGAGTAATAATCACACGTGAATCACTGAGACTCCTACTTAGAACCTTAATAATAAGTAGGCTTGAACCTAAATTAAGATTAAGACCACAAATATCTAACAAAATAAATAGTACATTATTCAGTGAGTTAATAGGTGTCTAAAGAGATTATCTTTATTACGTAATGCTATTTTATGCCAGATAATTAATGGAAATGGAATATTTTTATTATACTCAAAGCCGAAAGAAGTTCCAATTGCAGAGTTTCAGCTAAGCAAATCTAAATAATCGAAACCACGGATTTAGAGATGTTTATCAAAAAGTTCTTTATTAAATAAAACAACAAAATATGCTATTAGTAATTTAGATAAGCATGAAATACATTTCCAAATTAACAAGATAAAATTATTCTAACGTTTTAAATTGCTGTGTGCAGAAAATGCCTTAAATATAAATTTTGCAATCATGCACAATCCCACAAACGCCATAATTCATCCCAGTACGCTATTCTAGGAAATGCTACCGAAATAAAATGTCCAGTAAAACAAATAATATTGTTGAAACATCCGTTCTATTTGAAAGTGTGGGTAATTGTCACCGATCCCGTATTTGCTCAAAGGTAATTGTTTGGTCACCTGCATCGATATTGCGATTGCCATTCCCTTGATATTTAGCAGCAATGTTATTTTGAATTTTCTTTTTCATTTGTCTTCTTTGTTCTGGGAGTTACCAGGATCCATATCACAGTAGCTACTGTGGTAGTAGAAATTTGCTACTTTATCACAAGGGTCGTATTCGATTCTCTTGCAAGTTAAGCATTTTTGTTTGTGTCAACATGACTGTTTGTCAATAAAACGACTACAATTATGTGTTTATCAGCGTTCTATTACCTACAGTGCAAGTTTCGTTAATAAATGATTAAAGCGAAATCTAGTTTCACAGTTTTACATGTAACACTATAACTTTTATTCAGATTTTCGGTAAAAAAAAAGGTTTCGTTAGTCAACTCTGTGAATGAACTCGGCTTTTTTCACGTTTGACAACAGGGTGCCATGGTCCGGGAATAACCTATTTTTTTTTTCAGGACGTGTGAAATTTCTCTTTTAACATTTTCTACATAAATAGCCAAATGTATGTATGTAATGTAGCCCCCAATTAAGCAAGGGTTTTGAACCTGTTTACTTTTTGGATATCTACAATAAATACAAAAGCTATATAACTTTTTGGTATTTAATTACATAGGCAACGCGTGAGTGATACCCTCGGTATTGCAAGCGTCTATAGGCTACGGTGATGCTTACCATCAGGCAGGCTGTATGCTTGCCAACTTTGTAGTATAAAAAAGGTATTACAACACAACTAATAAAAAAAAAAAAAAAAAAAAAAAAAAAAAAAAAAAAAAAAAAAAAAAATTACAACACCTATTACAATAGAAAAGCAATAACCAACGAATTCGGTTTATGTAAAATATAAAATAAAATAATAAAAGTTTTGCAAAGAAAAACGTTTACTCTGTATAGTAAGTCCGGTAATGGAATTGGGATAGTCATAAACGTAACGGATCAGATAGATCCTTTGTAGAAAATAACATGCATTGTAACAAAATGGGCACTACCACCTGTTCCGAAAGAGCCTTGTCGTTTGATAGAGTAGTTTACTTAGGAGATGATAAAAATGATGTTACACCTAAAGTGAAACCTAAGTTTACTTAAGCCACCCTTGCCGAGATGAAACTTTTTTAATATATGAGGATAGAGAAAATGTATATACAGAGTAATCCACAGATATTTGAAAGGAGGCTACTGATTTTATTCTTCTTACTTTTCTTGTTCATCTTGCATTTGGTGTCAACTGCGGATAAGCTGCACCATTTTGGATGAATTAGGGATCATCACTGGTATGCCTTGGAATGCCAGCTTACCGACTAAGTTTTAGATAGTCGATTCTTAGAATGTTTTAGAAGCACAATACTTGCCTGTTTCAACACCTGTGAAAGGCAGAGTCAGTTCATTCAAACTGACTCTTTATTGAACGTTTTTGTATGGTATGGTATGGTAGAAAGGCCAAAAGACTGTCAAAGTCTTATGGCCTTTTTCTCTGACTAATAGGCTATACGAAATTTATCCACATGTAGCATAACAAACTTAGAAGGGAAGGGATACATACTCGATGAATAAATCTCAAATATCTTATTAGCAAAAATATTAAACCTAAATGTCATCTCTTCAACATTTGATTACCAGTCTTCTAAAATATGCAGCTATTTGTTATAAACTACATTGATTTAAGACGGCGCGGCGGCGGAAGCATTCGCAAGGCATAGCCTAGGACGCTAGGGGCTTCGAAGTTAGGGGAGAGTTATATATGGTGCCATGCCAAACATTTGTTGGGTTGCGCCAAATCGCGAGACAGTTGGAAAGCGAATTTTCCGGTCGACGAGACTGCTTTGTTGGAGACGATAACACTGAAACCTAATGTATTTCACAGTAAGTGAACTCAATGTGAAATACTTTGTTTCAATAAAATAATCTGGTAGGCGTAGGTAGGTCGTATGAGTGTTAAGATGTCAGGCAGATGACCTCAAACTGACAGAAACGGCAATAAATATCAAAAGAAGGATCTGGTAGGTATGTAGACAGGTATACACATTTTTTTTACAAAAATTACTTAGATTTTATTTAATAATCCCTACAGCTGGCCATATGTTAAAACCATTAATCCAAGTGCGTCTAACATTTGTATATAGTTCACTTACTTTAATATACACGCCCAAGAAGTTTCCACAGTGTCTCGCATAACGAAACCCTAAAGTATCGTCAAAGTAAAAACTGGTCACTAACATGTTTTTGCCTAAATGGAAAGCGCATTCACCGAAGTTTTGACTTAAAAATTTCTTTGGCAAAAAAACTCATTCCAAATTATGTTTTGTAAAAATCGCACTTTGTAAGCATCGGCATGAATACGCAATCTTGTGGAACATAATGGAAAAGTTTTTAGTTCAAAAGAGGGAACAGCAGGGCATGTTATTCGCCCTCTTAATAATGCAGTCACGTAATGTGCGCTAATGAAAATTGTTTCGTGACGACTGAATTCGGAACCATTTTATTTCGTGTTAGGCACATCGAACGGATCTAATTGGAACTTATGGTTTATTTACATTTTACACAAAATCTAATTTAATTACTGTATTTATTTTGTGAATTGCGTGTTCTCCATTCGCCTTTGGGATTTGTAGGGCTATATTATTTCAACACTGCGTAAAGAAATTAATTAACCTTACTGGATATACCTTTACATATGTTGAACACTGAAATTTTGGAACATTCTATCACCCATGAGGAAAATACGCATAAATTACTAAATTGATTAAATTATTGAACAAGTAATTGAAATTATTGGACACCAATTGGTATATAATTAAACTGAAGAATGTATTCCTGAAACTGTATGGAGTTATGATACACTACGAAATTCGACAGATCCAAATTAGATTATGTAGAACGAAAATTAGAACTTAAGTAATAACAACTTAAATTTTCGACCCTCATAGAATTCGCACATATGCCATTACGTCTGTGTACTCTGAGGGAATAGAATGGTCTTAGAGGAGTAAGTTGGTCTAACTAACCACAGTCAACTAAAACATGTAGCTTCAAATAAGATAATGAAACCTGGGTATGCGGGTGAAGGGGTATGACAGGTGGCTGAACCATTACTTATGACAAAATATCTTACAGTCGACAATACCCAAGATAGATAATGAACAAAACAAAAATTTAATTGTCATCAACTCTTTCAATGGAACCTGTAAACTTTTGACTAATTGCACAGGAAGCCTCATATATGGTTAGGTTATTGACATAAAAGTACTCAGCGTAATGACTACAACAAATGTGAAAAGTCCTCGGGTGAAATTTTAATTGGACCACAAAGAACGCTAGCCTGTCCGCGCCAAGCCACACGGACTTTGAATGTTCACGACAAATTAAACCACCCAGCGCATATAAGGATTATTTTTTAATTCAACGTTGTCAATAAAAATATTGTTGTGCTTTGTCTATTTAATTTTTATTATAACGTTTAAGATCCTGAAGTTGCTAACTTACTTACTCCGATGGCTCAGCGACCCGAAGTGAGTCTTGGCCTCCGACACTAAGAGACGCCACTGGTTCCGGCATTGCGCGACCCCTCGCCAATCTTCGACTCGAAGTTCGCGCAGGTCACGCTCCACCTCATCTCTCCAGCGGTACTTAGGCCGTCCAATTGGCCGGCGGCCGATTGGGTGACCCAGATATGCCCTTTTCACTGCTCGATCCTCACCCATTCTTTCCACGTGGCCGAGCCTTGGCTTTAATTTCCCCAATTATATTGGGTATTCCCGTGAGGTCTTCCAATTCCACATTCCTTCGAGCCCTCCAGCTGCCATCAGGTAGGCGTTTAGGACCTAGCATTTTCCTCCATATTTTCCTAATAAGTTGGTAATGTAAACTTTTTTAGAGTCGCGGTGTTACAAAGGGGTCAAAAAATGTAATGATCACAGTTTTAAATACACTAGGTCAACGGAGTCTTCCTACGCGGCGCTCCTGTTTCTGGGTGTGGGGTCGTTAGGGAAACCTAACGAATCTACTGTCACACACTCCGCCTTGGAGCAGGCTCATACTAAATCGATCAAAAAAGTGTCAGAGTCAGTTTGCGACACCCAATACGTTTTAATTCATTTTGAACTGCAAAGAAAGGAGGCTTGAAATGGTTCGTAACATAATATCATTTTGGCACTAGCAGCTTGAAATAAACATACCTACAACACTTTTTTGAACACGTCTTTATTAGGCATGGCAATTATGCATAAATCAGTATTAAATTATTGATCGAACAAGTAATTAATATTATTGAACATCAAATTGGTATAATTAAATGGAACAATGTATTCCCGAAACTGTCTCTTATTAAAGCAAGTAGGTATGCAATACGAAATTAAATACATACAAATTGAATGAGACCGAAAGTTTAAATAACACCTACCCGCACAACATGAAATAATTATTACTGAAAAACGAACGTAAGCGTAACGTAATTACTGAAAATAGGTAAAAAAAGAAATGTGTAAGAATACAATGTAACTTTATTAAGGATTAAAAAAGGTTTTTGTGAAATCTATATGTACATAATATAATAAAACAGTAGACCCTGGTATGTCTGTCAATATTATAAATGAGAAAATGAGTTTGTTTGTTTGTTCTTCCTTCACGGCTTGACTAAGCAGCCGATCATTATAAAAATTTGTATATACATATTGTCAGGGGTACAGAGCCCAACATAGGCAATTTTTCACGCGGACGAAGCCGCAGGTAACTGGTAG
Organism: Endotricha flammealis; assembly: GCA_905163395.2. Classification (NCBI taxonomy): domain Eukaryota; kingdom Metazoa; phylum Arthropoda; class Insecta; order Lepidoptera; family Pyralidae; genus Endotricha; species Endotricha flammealis. The sequence goes on along the minus strand of LR990864.1, from coordinate 8,828,994 downwards.
GTTGAACATATTTGGGAAAAATGGATAAAAGAAACGTAATAAAAGTTATTTTATTACGCGCACATTTTCGTAGTTACTGAAAGGATTTAAATGCTGTTTATACAGAAAAATAGAGCTTGACTTGGAACAAAATACAGGGTTTATTTCATTTAAATCGGAATCAGGAAAAAGTTCTTGCTGAAACCTTCATTTACGTGGACAAAAAGTGAAAATTAAGTTCACTTGATGTCACTGACTCCGATTTATTCGCCGATACTTTTTAACCAAATCTAATTCCATGCGGGCGCAGTCGTTGGCACAGCTAGTAATATAATAAAGGTTCCGAAAAGCAAAGCCAATTTGTAAAAAATATACAGTAAATATCCCAACAAATTAAACAATAAACATACAAAGAGTTTAATTTCGGCTGCGGGGATTTATGTTATTTTTAACAAAAGCAATCCAAATTAATCATTGCGAACAAAGCTATCATAATCAAAATCATTGTCAGGATGCCTAGGTCTCATATATAGCATTACTTGTCACCACATTACCCAGATAATTCCACATATGAAATTACATTCTCATATTATAAGTGCCTGGTGAACCGGCAATCTCGAAGCTCGCTTGAATATTCCCAATGCGGATTACTACGCCGCACCCACTGAAAATTAGAGCTAGTTTAGTACCCCGTAAAACGGACTAAATCTATGTCACTGGGTACGAGCTATACTTTATTGACAAACACGGTTGGAGTCTCTGGCAAAAGTTTTAAACCAATGGACACAGGTTATAATATCTCAAATGACTTGTTGTTCATAAATAACTGTTTGTCAAGACACATCAAAATCTAGGTGTTTTATCTACGTAGGTTTTTCGTGAATAACTATATATAGTGCCTCTATGTATATGCTAATATTTTCAGGTACCAGCTACCCCTGCATATCACAGAATAAAGGCGCGGTCCCACTGCTGCGCACGCTGCGCACGAACACGTGGGCCACGTGGCACATTACAGCTGCGTGGATGACTACGTGGGTCTACGTTTCCACTGAACAAACTGTGTACCGCATTCACTGCGTGCATGGCGTTGACAGCGTTGAGCTATGTTGAGCAAGCCACGCGTGTATCAATGACGTCACTTGATGGTTAACGTGTCCGTGGGTTGCAGTGGAAACAATCACGTACATCCTCTTGCAAAGCAAAGCTTAACACACGTACGTAGCCTCTTCGTACGCAGCAGTAGGACAGCGCCTTAAGCCAGGGTAGTTGGTGATAACGGGTGGATGCAATACGGATTGACAGAGGCCAGTGTTTTCAAGTCGCCTCAAGGCCGATACCGATTTGGCTTAACAACTGTCAATTGTCATGCATTGACAACGACTGGGACCGACGGCTACGTGCCGTTTGAAGCACGGAGAAGCTTGAGATAACGAAACCCAAACACTAGCTAGAGTCGAGTATGCTTGACTTGTGTGTTAATTTTAGAGACAGCAACGTCATCGAGCTACCACCGTACTGTCAAAATAAGAATTACTGTGACCTGCCATAACTAAAACAAAATGTTCGGGCCCGAACTACCATAATTATAAAATAAGTGTCCAACAACATTTTATTCAATCTCAAACATGAACGAATTATATTAAACGTAGGTAGGTACCATGCAGTAAAAATACCATCAAAAGTAAATGACAGACCGACTAACCCAGGTAATAACTCAAAAGATGAATGACACGAATTTTCTTGTTTATCTCAGCACTTTAGTTCCAGAAGAGCATCCTCGTAGAACAGGTATTACTCATATTCTTTGACGGCAAATCTATTGCTAGGATACTTTTACTAGTGAGGTCGTTTTATCATAAATTTCATATTATCAAATTCTTTTTGTTGTAATAAAGTTTTCAAAAACTTTGACAGCCCGGTGGGGGTGCGCTTTCGATCTCAGCACAAGGCAAATATTTATGTGATGACATCATTGATCTATTTTTTTTATACCACAAAGTTGGCAAACAAGTATACGGCCCGCCTGATGGTAAGCATCACCGTAGCCCATAGACGCTTGCAATACCGGGGGTATCACTCACGCGTTGCAAACCCTCCCAACCCCCCCAAGTGGAGCTATGGAGACCTTACTCACCGTTGGAACACAACATGGCCGAGACCAATGCTATTTGGCTACGATCTTCTGTAAGGTGGAGGTCCTTCCCCAGACGGGCTGCTCCGACTTGAGCGGATTATCCGCTGTGTGCCCTACCTCTCTTAATCTACATATGTGGTACCTGATGACATATGTGTTTGTCTCGAGTCTAGGTGTTTTCAATGTATTATAAGTTGTCTGGTACCCATAACACAGGTAATTTGGGACATTTTTTTAATTGAAATGTTTATTTGCTAAAATTATACATTTTGTATTCTATAACAGTCTTTTGACAGTTTCTATCTAACAAAGTGACAAACTGAAAGTTATCACGAAGTGGTGAAAAGGGTCTTATACAATTTGATTGGTTAGAATTATGTCAACACAAGTCACAGAATAAACATAGAACTCGATTTAGATACTATTCTAGAGTCCACAGTCACAGTGCTTCAGTTAGCAGACGTAACCACAATATAATTTCTCAGTTGATAAACCTTACGACCTTACCTAACGACTTACTACGGGATTCTGTTATAATATATGTATCTAGCTTGCTCGTAAAATTGTCCATATCATGAAGCGTCCGGTCATCTCGTAATATTATGGCATTTCATGAAATATGGTTGTCTATTGCTAACTTTGACAAAGATATTTGATTATGTGCAATATTATAAAGTCATTTTACATATTATTTTGATAATAAAAGGAAGTTACAATACTTATTGGTAGTCATACACGATCAAATATTATACGACACTATAAAGTTGGTCCATTGGGCAAAATGGTAAATGAAATGACAATTTAGGATAGGCAAGGAGTTGTGCTCTCATTCACTGAACCCCATTACTGCTTAATGTCGATATTCTGTAAGAGGGTGGTACGAATCCGGTGTAGTTAGCCCACTCTATAAAACTTTTTATTTTATTTGGGAAATTCTCAATCAATAAAAGCGTGATAATTATCTATGTTATTTTTACGTTACAGGATCAAAACAAAAGGTACAGGGTGATTTATTTATGTTCTATTCCTAAACTCCCGCGCGTATTTTAAAAAGAGCTCGTCAGATACATAGTTCGTTGGAAAATCTAAAATTTAAGTGTCGTTTCACGTTCCTTCTATCCCTGGCTCGGAGTTGGTATTTGATCTGGCAGCGTTCCAGCAATATGCCAGGCGGACGAACAAACCACCCATATGTATCCATAATGTGCATAGTTACGTTAGTTTTTTTTACATTAGCAACTACCTACCTCTACCTTAGAAATACAGTCAAAATAAAATAATCCACTAGTTTTTTGGCCTTAGTTGTAGTATAGACTAACAAAACGATTTTAGTTAAATTTTAAGAAAATTTAACGAAAATCGTTTTGACTAAAGGTTCTGGAATTATTGTTTTCAAAAACCTCATGTACATATATTCCTTAGTCAACCAAATTTTGCAAGTATGTGCCTGGATAGCTCTAGAAATTGGCTATGAAAGGCATGAACATCCTAATCTTTGCCTGACTTTATAAGCCCGCGTCTTTTAACGTACTAAAAAGTTGATGAACTGTTTCCTAGACCAGATTATTTTTGAATGACAATAATTGACCAGATAGTAATAATTAACCTAAATGAAACAAAGATAATATTATAACTGTTCCAAATAAACATACTGTTTATTCGTAGAATTATTAACAATGTTCCGAATCGGTAACAGAAATTCGATGAAATTTCTAACCAAAATTAGATCATACCTAATGTTTGGTTGGTAGACAGGCAGACTTATTTTCGTAGCCACAAGACCATTAATAACTAGTCGGAGTCAAAGATAACAGAATTGAGTGCTTACTGTGATAACAAGCAAAGTGGAGGTATCTAGAACTTTTCCATTTATTTGAAATGCAAATAATATTAGTTAATGGTTTGGGGAAATTAGTAAACTCTTTTTTATCTGCAGTTAAGCTGCTACTACTATTTGGTAAATTACGAGTAGGGCTTCAGATAGATCTCTGATCAATATTTAGTATCGTTTGCACGATTATATTCACTAATACCTCCAACAGGCTACCGATGCTACCGATACTTTGTGTGTGTAAAATAGCAGTATCGAAATTAGTTCAGCGGATTGGGCATGAAAAACAAACTAACACAATAAAAAGACAAATATTTGGGTATATGAACATGACTCTTTCTTTTAATCTGGATGGTTTCCATGTATAATTGGTATTTACAAAAAAAATGTATCATGTCAACTATGTTCAACTTCAAAATTGAGCGAATGGAGATCATATTGTGGATTAAATCCTTTTTGAAAAAACATAATCCAAATTATCAAATTAGACGGAGTCACTCACATTATCTATTTAACTTTGTATCTGTATATAGGATATTCATGGAAAAAGTTAAAAAAGGTTTTAATATTCGTATCACGTAACATACTTTTCGAGTGTCGTTGAGTTAAGACGCAAGAGGGAACGGTCAAAAGAATTTTCCACTCAAGGCACTTTTTATCGAATTGACGCGAACGAAACAAGATGCCGGTTTTAAAAGTGCCTTTAGAAATGTGTTCGACTTTAGATCTTTCCTCAAAGAATTTCAAAGTGAAATTTTACAATATTTTTAGAATATAAAATGATAATGAATGTCAAAAAAGAAAGGACTCATTTAAAACATTTCTGATAAATAATTGACAGTTTCTATCTAGAAGCAGGATCGAGGTGAAGTTAGACGAAGTAAAACGGAAAAGTTAGATGAAGTGCCATATCCACACTCACGAACTCGACTAACCTTGGTCAACTTCACAAATAAGTTACCTACATCCCAGGATAGTATTTTATAACACCACCCTCTGTATTTACGCATATTAAATCAATTATACCCATGAGCCACAGCTGATACATGGCGGACCCTAAACGGAAATTGCAACTCACGCTAGTTGTAACTACTCAATGTTTGGATAGTCAGTAGAGGCCCTCTAAGAAAATATTCCTTAATGGAGACATATTGCGACGAATGTCCTTTTGTAAATACGCTGCCGGGCACCACCCTATAGGGGAACGTGTATCACGTTTGCCTTATGTCGGATTTACACTGCCTGATTTATCGACGCGTATAGATTATTATTCTCATAAAATATGACTCTAGAATGCTAAAATTAGATCAGGATTAAACAGGCCAGGTGGTCGGTACTCGGGTGGCTTGATAATTTTTATTTTTTCCAACGAGTAGTAGGTTCCTATCGTATGTATGGTATTTATCAGTTTTCCTACTAGTACCAAAAATACAACCGTTGCTTAGTTTTTTTATACCACAAAGGTGGCAAACAAGCTTACGGTCCGCCTGATGGTAAGTAGAAGAAGTATAATTGTTTAGATATTAAAAAAATATATATGACTGTTTGTTTTTATCCGGATACCATAAAAAAGGACTTAGAATTAAAATAGTCTACGTCATGACTCATCTTTCCTTTATTAGATGTAACATGTTATGGAAATAAATCTAATTAACTAAATAAATAATAATGTGACGAATAAGCTTAATTTTTATGACATCTGAAAATAAGGCACCAAAATATAACGAAAAAGCAACTTTCATAAAAAATATATAAGTAGTCGTTAACGTGATGATCCTTCAAAAAAATATTATATTCTTACGGTTGTCAACCTAGATGTGATTGATCGGTGTATTACCACCATGGAGGACGTTTTTGCCGATGCATCCAATTATACGTATAAAAAAAAATTACACATTTTTCCCTGATAAATGTTATTTGATGTTTCAGACATTCATGACATGGTTAATAATAACATTTGTTACACAAAAAGAAAGGCAAAATTGAATCAAAAGGAAAATTTTCAGTTAAAATTGTCTGATATCCGTAAATTTTTTGTTGTATTTTTTGTTATATGTAAAAAAAAAAAAATAATTGCTCGTACATAATTTTTGATTGTTTTAATGTTGTTTTCGGTTCAACTTCCATTCTTATTTTTAAAAGAATGGAGAGGTGAAATTTTTCTTTCAATTAAGAGGAATATTTTCAATAGTAAGAGTGGTAAGGCACCAGTGGAAAATCCGCTCTGCATCTGTCGCAGCCCGTCTGGGGAAGGACCTCCACCTTACAGAAGATCGTAGCCAAATAGGATTGGACTCGGCCATGTTGTGTTCCTACAGTGAGTAAGGTACCCCCGGTATTGCAAGCGTATGCTTAGGGCGGCCGTATGCTTGTTTGCCACCTTTGTGGTATAAAATTTACGCTGTCGTGGTATCCAATCTGTAAGTAACCCTTAAAATGTTAGTGTATTTTTATTCGTATTTTATAAGTTTTATAAACAGTTACTGATACGGAAAGCTTATCAGTACATTTCTTAAAAATATGCGTATCGTTTGAGTGAAAATATCCAATGATTGCCTTCCATTTATGACCCCGTAAATAGGAAAAAACTGCAAAAAGATAACAAGGAAGCCTGGTTGTGAACTTTTTACATAAAAAAACAACCTTTTTATCAAACACGCGCCGTCAAAAATAAATTTGCAGACAGGCATCACTTCCTGCAGGCACCGGTTCGCTTCCGGGCATCGATCGCCCTCGGATATACCTATTGACTCCATAATAGTGGTAGCAGTTACAATATTATTCTGCTTTTTGCTACCATCAAACACTCAATAAAACTCTATACCGGCCGGCATACACATAAGGATCATAATCGTATAACACGGTTTACAGACGTGATAGGAATTATTTCAATCGCCAGCATTTTGTTAGCATTTAGTTCAACTCCGCAAAGGTCAGGATTTGTACGCAGTTTTTATTTGTGTAAAAATTTGGGGAAAGCAAACTTTTTGTTTGGTTTCCAACAATACTTACTTTTTTATGAGTGTTGGTTTTAATGTTTTTAGTCATGTGACTAAAAACATAAAAATTTGTATAATAATAATGTTATTATACTTTTTATTTAGATTAAATTAATGTGCCTAAAATATTTAAAAAGATTAAATAGATGTACTTATTTGGATTTTCCTACTACTTATAAGCAATAAGTGCAAATTGGTACGGACCGCAGCGGTTCGTACATTTTATACGAACCTTTGCATAGGTACTTGCAGACTAGTGCAGACGCGTCGCATCAGAACTCATTAATTTTTTTAATTTGTTTTCCCTATAATATAATATAATATATTATTAGGTACATCATCAAAATTGTATATTAATATTTTCCAAATAACACTGCATAAAAATATTTTCATAGAATAATATTCAACTTCTGTGAAAATTTTAAAGGATGTATGAAAATGGAAAATTTAATCATTTACCCAGCATGTTGGTATAATAGCTTATAAAAATAACTTCATCTTTTATGAGGATGATCCAATATAGTCCGAGTAGGTACTTAATTTCATCGAAAATAAGGTCATAAATATATCTTATGGGTACAATTCTATATTTACACGTTATATGAAAGTCGAACGCCGCGGGTCGTATGTCGCTCTCATTTTGACGTAAGCAGAATTAACAAGCTCTGCGCCCGGCCTCGTTCCCGACTACTTGGCGGCTTCATTCAGCGACCTACACTTCCGGACACATGAATCGAGCCACCCTACATTTTTATGTGTAATGACATAGAACATAAAAATATTCTTAAGTAAATCAAAAAGTTTTTATGCAATTTTGATGCTGGTATATTCATAATGATTTTGAAGTGCTGTTGTTCCAATTTTGAATTTATCAAATGGAAAAACGAAACAAAATCCAAATTAGTGCATTCTTTTGAAAAGAAAAGTTGATCTAAATTAACATAATTTTTTTATTTAACTCCATAATTTTGAATAAACCGTAATTGTTTTGAAATTAAGACATCGTAAAATTGTTGTTTTTTTAATTTGAACCATTTAAACGTTAAAATTATGGATACACCGCCTCTTCTAGCCGCGCAAGCTGTGGCGCTTCTACAGTCGGGCCGAAGTCAGCGCGATGTATCATCACAGCTTGCTTTAAGCCGTTCTGCTGTGCAAAGGGTATACTATCGATACCTCGACACTGGTGGATACGTGCGCCGTCCAGGAAGACCGCGATTTCGGGTAACTTCAGAAAGACAGGATCGATTTATCGCGACAACCAGTTTACGAAATCGTCACCTCACCTCTGTACAGATCCAAGAACGGCTTCGAGACTTTCATGGAGTGGCTGTTTCCGCGCGAACAATTAGACAAAGACTTAAAGAACGTGGTCTGAGCCCACATAAGCCAGCCAACGGGCCGAAACTGACAAGAGCTCACCGAATGGCGCGCTTACAGTTTGCACGCGAACATTTGCATTGGACTCAACGCCAATGGAGCAAGGTACTCTTTACTGATGAGACTAAGATTATGCTTTATGGTAATGATGGAAGGAGGAAGGTCTACCGAAGGCGGGGAGAGCGCTTTGTTCAGTGTTGTATTGAAGAGAGAGTGAGTTATGGCGGGAGCTCGTGGATAGTCTAGGGAGGAATATCTGCCGATGGTAAAACTGGGCCAGAGGCTGTGACAGGACCACGTCTACCAACACTAAATGCCCGTCGATACATTAACCATTGCCTAGAGACTCATGTGATGCCATATGCTGGATTTGTAGGCCAAGGCTTCATCTTTATGCATGATAATGCAAGAGCGCACACTGCAGGAATCGTCAGGGCATACCTTCATGATGTTGGAATCACGACAATGGAATGGCCAGCAAGGAGCCCTGATATGAATCCCATCGAACGTCTATGGGACGAATTAAAGAGGCGTGTTCGAGCTCACCAACCAGCACCACAAACTTTGGAAGAGCTGAGAGTTGCCATCGAGGAGGAATGGGAGAACATTCCACAACTCTTCATAATGACGTTGATTAACTCCATGCCAAATCGCATGACTGCAATCATAAACGCTCTCGGAGGCAATACAAGTTACTGAATAATTTTTTTTTTCAATAATTCCTTTTTTTTTTCAAAAATTCATCCCGAGTCTTGTCTTTGAGAAAGGTTATACAGGACAAGTTTCACTTAAAATTGTAATTTTATCAAGTTATTGAAATTTAAATTTGGAATTAAGTATACCTTATTAATGTAAAGTGTACCAGCTTCCAAATTGCATAAAAACTTTTTCGTTGATCATATACTTTTGTTAAGTTACCAGCAATCAAAGTTGAAACTGCTGGGTGGCTCGATTCAAGTGTCCGGAAGTGTATATTTCCACCATACTTTTTTTTTTTTCAATATTTACAGCCATTTCGACATACTTTGCGATAAGTATTCGTCCATAGCTGGAAAATGAGATTACAAGATTCTCTTGTTGAATTGTGCGTTTGATTCTTTATAATATGAATCGTTCATATGATTTAAAGCGATGTATTTTTAATGTGTATTGGATTACCTCTAATCGTTTCCTATCTATAAAATAAACTACTAAAAATTAAAAAAGTGTTAAAGATGGTTGGTACCTAATGCACAGTCTAAAGAACAGTAAAACCATGTTGTAAGATAAAATTTACTTAAATTTTTCACTACAATATACCCTACTTACTGATACATTGACAGACAATGTATGTGTATCACAATAGAGATTGATTAGTGATGCCAATTATAATCGTTGAGAATGCACTGTTATATGCAACAAATTGCCGTATTGCAGTTCCAACATTTTGATTAATTAATTTTTATTATTGACTCTTGGGTAATGAACGCTATTCCGACGTATTTCCATTTTTTCCAAAATACTTTTATATGTAAACTCAGATTTTTCTACAATGCCGCTACATTGGCTAGAGTGTAACTAAAACAAAGAATTTACAGACATGGATACAAATATTGTGTTACGGTGTTAAAAAAAATGTAATAAATACTTACTTACTAGGTTGGCGCGAGAACCCAAAGTGGGTTTTGGCCTCCGATAATAAGATTCTCTACTTTGGTCTGTCCTGTAATAATAAATAAGCAAGGCAAACATTTGTGTGCATGAACATGTCTGTTTGCCTTGGTCTGAAATGAAATGAAATGAAATGAAATCGTTTATTTCAGAAATTAGACCTTCACAGGCACTTTTTCTTGTCATTACAACTTGTTTAAATAAAAAAAATAAACTACGTTATATACTACCACCATTTCGGACACAAGCAAAATGGCATGGTCTGGGTGTTTTCTATGTATGATAAGTATTTATTTACAAAAAAATATATATTTAAGTATATTTAACAGCAATCTAGTACCCATAGTACAAGCTTAGTTGCTTAGTTTGGGACTAGATGGCGTTGTGTGATTCGTCCAAGAATATTTATTTATTTATTTATATCTCCCAAGTTACCAATTCGGAAACAAATACAAAATTTCATTTATATTAACACGTCTCTACTACTAGATTATACCTCCACCGATTCACTTTTGATACACCCCGATTTCTGATACATCTAATTCACTCCCATGACACATCCCTATATGCCCTTGATACTTTTAACGTGACCTTTTTAAGGACATCCTCAATCTACTTGTATACAATTTATCTGCTTCCTAAGGTTTGAATGCTCGAACATTTGCTCAGAATTCAAGTTACATTTAATATATTTTTGTACAACGTGTTTTCTGAAAATATCATGTTGTTTGTGTAACATGAATACACCTCAAAAACGAACAAATTTGTCATCCAACTGGGTGGCTTCTCTAAAACTAATTTTCCTTGCTAATAAGCCGTGTAGACAGACTCGCACGCACTCCTTGCATACAAAATATACAGTTTAGATTTAATATTATGAACAAATCTACTACATTTTGCTTAATGTTTTTTGACAAAAGGTCAATGTCATCTAATTGTCATAATATTCTAATGTATCAATCAATCTATAAAAGTAATTAAAAAAACATTATCTTAAATGAAAAACTACGCACAAGAGATCGATGGAGATTGTTGACATTGACATACGATTTGAAATGACTTTGAAAAACATATCATGAGAAAATTGTAACCAAAAACAAGCAGACACGTCATCGAACTGTGTGATGTGGGTGGCTTCTCTCGGGCTAATTTCCCTCGTTAATAAGGCGTGAGGAGCGCGCGCGCACTCCCGGATGCACAACGCTATTTATTATAACTGTCATGTCACAGTTTCCTCTTTTTACTGGGATATAAATGACATATAGTTTTTATTTTTATTTTAATACAATTAAGTAGATATGTAATATCGTACATGTTTATTACGAGGTCCAATCAGACCAGCTAGGTTAGGTTGCATAGCAATCGCGATTTTAATTTCAATCCTGTATAATTTCAAATGCAAAATTAACAGCCATTCCTAATTCGTATCCTTGAAATTTTATACTTTACTAACTATTTGGTTAGCATCAATCCGATTTCATTTTAGTATTTAGTTAGCGCTAGTCTATCTGTAAAGAGTACCTAAAAGTAACAATCCAATGGCGATCGAGCGGAATTATCGTCAAGAGTAAGGGGGCAGATACAGAGCTAACTAATTAATTAAAAATAAGATGAAAAAATAAAGCTGGTTCTTGAATAACATTTAATTAATTTCGGTAAGAAAGTTGGGAAAAACTTTTATTATATGTCTATTTATATCTAGCTTTCCTACCATTTATCAAGTGAATAATTAACAACATTAATGAACAATATCTCATCATAGATAAAAATACATTTAAACGTTGAAAACTAGTAAGTAGTTTATTTTACACAATTAAAAAAATGGTGATAAATATTGTTCGGGAGTGTATTCTGTAATGTCTGAACATTAGATACACTCACTTTTCCAATAAAAGGGTAGGTCTTAACCTCGACTTTTCTGAATAGGCTATGTTTATGCGGGACGCTAGTAGCAAAGACTTCTAAATGACACGCCTTTCAGCCCGCAGGCTGTGTAGCCGAGAATAAGTAGGCCTTTCCTTAGTGAAAATAACGTTTTCTTGGCGGAATGAGAGGGCAAAATGTATAAGAATCCGTCGGTTTTATTGGCTACGATGAAGTTATAATAATAGAAGAGAATTAATTGCAGATTCATTAATTTCGTGTGCTTCCAATTGCTGTCAGGTCAGTTTTGTCGATGTCAGTGTTCTAAGCGTCTTAATCAATACTAGCTTTTGCCCGCGGCTTGGCAGCCTTCGCAATCGGTGAATTCTAATTGATGTACCATCTCGACGTGATCTCGACCGATCTCGTTTGATCGAGTAAAATGAAGAAATCCAAACTATAGCGCGATTAAGGACTTCATTTGTTGGCGGACATGAATGTGGATATAAGTAAAACTAAAATAAAATACAATATTTTTCAATGACTCTAGGTTACCATTTTGAGGACTTTTGTCATAGTTTTGAATTGATTGATAAGTTCTCAATTATATCCTATTAAGAGTCAGTATCTGTCGCATCAATACTGCCACCTAATGCTTCACTTGTCGAAACATTGGAATTCTAGTTCACATAACAAATGTGTTCCATAAAGCATTACAAACAACTAATTTAACATCGTAATCAAAGTTACACGTTCAGAGTTTACTCATAATATTTCAGTTTGAAATGATATACACGTGGTGTACTCGTTTATTTTCAAAGCCGACCAACAGTATAGCACTCGTGAAAGTCAAATTAATTATACGAACGACCACCCGCGTGCTGAGATATGATTAACATTAGTAATAAAATATATGAGAGCATTTGGTGTTATTGAATTAATGGATTAATGTCCATGTCTATTGTATGTCTTTGGACTGCTTATGACTTGTAAGCGCCTATCAAATTATATTTTGTATAATAAATCATAGATACACTATCTTAGATAGTTCATGTAATACAACTAGGACTTTCATTTAGGAAATGTGTCCACTAAAATGTTTTCTTGATCTAAATATTCTCTTTGTAATGATAACAATACTACGTAACGTATATACTTTAAAAAAACTTATTTAATGAAACTATTATTGCAGTCAAAAACATCAAAACCCACAAGGTTATAGCGCCATCGGAAGTAAGCAGTCAACAACAATGCAGCAATGGTCTAAGTCTAAATAGTACACAGTCCATGCCAAAAGTAGATGATCAAAGTCTGACATTCAAAAATGAATGATACTAATAAACTACTGACACATCACAACATAGCTTCTAGCATTAGTATCATTCAATTACAATAGAAAAGGTTAAAGGAAATGCTGCCACTGTCATAGAACTCACGACGAATTCAACCTTTGGCCTCCACAGCACAAATCTTCGTGCTCTGCACACCAAACATGAGGTTCTCGGAGTAAAATCGATTTCGTTTTGTAGATACGAGTAGATAGTAATATTCTCCTAGTCGACCGGTGTTTTTAAGCCCTGTCATATAAACCTATTTTTTTTGTCTTTTGGCTAGGGCCGCTCTGGAAGCTTTTTTCTATCAACTCTATTTTCCCTTTTTACTCCATCTATCATAAAAGGCGCACAACACACTATATTCTTATAATTGTTTTTTTACGTCATTGTACACATTTAATGAGTATAAAATTAATACAGTTTTAAAGCTAATACTTTGTTGTTCAAAATAATATGTATCAATTTCAAATTAGTTTATTATCTAGTTATCATTACCATGTCGATAACAAATCAAAACAAGTTCATATAGTTTTCAATTAGTAATAAAGGAATAGACAATTAAAATGTACACATCAAATACTATTATATTTTTACTATAACAGTACAAAACATTTCTTGTATAAAATCATTGACTTATAAATTATGTAGTACAAATATCTCAATGCATAAAGTAGCAACAACATTACTCTTATAGGAAGCTAGGGTTCGTGCATCATGCTGTCGATGTCGCGTGACTTTGGTCGTTTGACAGTAGTTTCGACTTGTTATAACTAAATTATGTAGCTAATTGTTTCAATGACTGGTGTCCGGTGAATTGGCTAAGAGATAATAAGTCAACTAAAATTTATGACTAGTCGCAAAAGTACCTGATGTTGTCGTAGCGAGTTGATGCAACCTTGGTTGCATTGCAATACATCGCCGCGGCACACATGTGCCAATTAAATCCTTGAGATCCTGAAACTATAAAAAGCCTAAAAGTAACCTTTAATAATTATTAAAATCTTCAAAGATTGCCCGTTTTCTCTTAACTAAATATCGATTATATAAAAGCCATTAAAATCAATAATTTATGTTAATTCATTTATGTATGTCATACACGTACCAAAAACAAGAATCTGGACATAGAAAAAACTGTTAAGAGACTTAAATTTTAGGAATTGTTGATGAAAACGGGCATAATACCACAATAATACTCCTAATTGTAAAAATACAGTTTAATTGCAAGGCATTGTTTACGATGTCTGTTAATGATGTCCAATTCCAATACAATTTCTCTTGTCGAAATATTCAATTCAGTCCAATGATGTGTGAATTTCAAACAATAATCGACATCTGTTTATTATAGTTGTGTGATGTGGAAATACGCAGCTTTAACAAATACATTAAATTCGAATGAAATCTATTGTGGTCGTTCAATAATTTTACGGACTCTGCTTATTGCATTGTGATCTAGACATTATAGGGATTATTGATGCGTTGTAAATCATGTTATCCCATTAAAAGATAAAGCACATTGAGCTGTGGTCTTATTAAGGGCTTGTTGTGACATTCGCATTGTCTAAAGGCAGTATGCGACGTTCGACGCCTAATTTTTATTAAAGTTAAGTTAGTACAAGAAAATGCATTAATTTGGGTACTTGCCATAATTAATGTGAATCGTAATATCTAAACTTGCTAGTCTTATTTTAATTTAAAAATTTAAAGGAAATTTTTCATAAAAATTCAGAGTAATATCTAAATCTTGGTTCATATTTCATTAAAACCCAAAGACTCTTCAGGCCAGCTGCTCCCGATGCCTAGTACTTACTGTTATTGCTCCAATCCTAACGTACGCCAAATTGAATATTCTTCTATGTAAATTCATTTGAATAAATTTTGTTTTGTTACAAAGTTACGAAAAGTATTTTATACACAGTCCCTTGAAGTTGGTACAAAATTTGTCTTCTATGGACGGATAGGGATCTTTATTTTAATACTAGAATAGGACACATTAAACATTGAGTAGGGGAAACCAGACAGTGATTGCCCACCGACAGTGATTGCCCGCGTTAAGAAAAATATTGCCATGTGTTAAATTGGTACGATTCTTGTTCGATTAGAACTACCTAGATGGCTTTTTGACCAATGTGTAGTAGATTTAAAATTGACAATTGGCAACACTAAGAAAAAAAAACAGTATTGGCGGATTTGACAAGACGGGTGCACGTGTTACTCAAACACGTTAGCATGTTAACAATTTTCTTAGGACTTACCTACTTGCTTAGGTTAATCTTTTTTCGTAGATTATTTGATTTTGAACTATTGATGCATAGTTATAATAAAATCATAAGTGATTCCTTCATTTTTAGTGAAAATATATATGTTTATTTATTTTCATGCCTGATGTTGATGACGTTGTTATTTTTTGTATTCTTAGTTACTCTGTATTTGTATTAAGAGAGGTAGGGCACAGCGGATAATCCGCTCAAATCGGAGCAGCCCGTCTGGGGAAGGACCTCCACCTTACAGAAGATCGTAGCCAAATAGCATTGGTCTCGGCCATGTTGTGTTCCTACGGTGAGTAAAGTCTCCAGAGCTCCACTTGGGGGGGTTGGGAGGGTTGGCAACGCGTGAGTGATACCCCCGGTATTGCAAACGTCTATAGGCTACGGTAACGGCTTACCATCAGGTCGACCGTATGCTTGTTTGCCAACTGTGTTGTATAAAAAAAAAAAAAAAAAAAAAAAAAAATTTGTATATTTATTGGAGAGAAATAAAAAGATTTTGTGACATAATTCAAAAAGTGTACATTTTAGATACGATATAAAAGCATAACAAGATTACAAAATGTGTATTTATATATGAAGGCTTGATTTAACCTGTTCTTTATTTACCAATTTGCGTTTTTGACCAATATAAAATGTATTTTTTTTAACAATAACACTTTTCCTCTAATGATCTGTTAAATAAAAATTCATTTGAACGCCCTATGAGTGATAAAATACCATTAAAGAATAAAAACGACTTATTAACTAAATACCTTTAAATCTCCAAGATTAAATTGTGAAAAGTGATTTTAATTATTCCATTAAGAGAATTTATTTCGTAAACTTCTAATCCCTTAATTCGTAAGTCATTTTTGTATAAAAACTGCGATGTCCCGACGTCTGCGTCCAAAAAGAAAAGAAAAAATATAAATTACATTACAGCTGTTGCCTCATTACTTTATTAAGATGACTTTCAAAGTCTTTTAAGATTTGCATTCATTTAACTTTAATGATGAAGGTAGACGTTGGCGTTTTTCGTTGATTTAACAAAATTTTCTCAAGGCAAGCGATACTTCATTGTAAATAATTAATAAATTTGTACCTTAAAAGTTTGTATTGCCTATATTAATAAATGAAGGTGTAAGATTTATCCGAGTTTGTGAGAATGCTTAAGTAAGTATCTTTTGTTTCGGCCTAAAATACTTAATAAGTGATCCTGGTCTTAGGCAACTAGAGAGTAATTTTTGTCACGGATAAAATTTATACTTTTTATACGAGTAAGATGAAATAGATGTTAGAGATGTATAAACAGAGAATAGTAAAGAAGGCTTTTCCCAGAAATATGACAATAAAGCACATTACATGCCCATAAAAAGAATGAAATCGAAATTTCTAAATGTGTTTAAATCTTACTTAGAGACACTTTGAAATTCTCTCAATAACGAAATTACGGAGGCAAAATAGTGTCAACCTCCTAGCTATAATTAAATTTAAAATGTCACTTGCATCAATGACTTGCGTCGTTAACAGTATCATTTCATCAACGAAAAAAAGTCATGTTTGCGAACGATTTTTCCAATTTCATTTCCATTCCACTAGCGAATTGGACGCATCCGTCGAAACGAAAAGGCTTGTTGAAAATTTACATATGTTGAAAATAGATATACGGAACCCGTTGGATAGAGGCAATCAACCCGTTGCAAACATCACGAGACTACTGTTCTCTTATTTACATAAAAAATTTAAATAAATAACATTCATATTTTACATTCATTCATTCATTTGACGTTTATTTGAACATTTTGAAATACAGATAAAATAAACATTTTCCCTTTGATTTAATTTGGAATCATATTGACAAAAAGGAAATGTTAAAATAAATTTTAAATTTTTGTTATGTGCCAGTACTTTTCTTTGTAAACAGATTTTTCAATTAAGAAGTTAAATAGTGAGCAAAAAGCAAGAAGTTAAACAGTGATTACTGTTTAAAAGAAATAGAGAGAGGCTGAAATAAAGAGGCGATTTATGAATTTGGCCTCCCGACTCTGTCGAACAGACGGTTACGGTTGCAGGTGGTTACAGCTACATATTTAAGGGCCAGACTCAACTGAAAGAAAGGTGCGAAGTGTAAATTAAAGATGTATCGTAATAGACTCATTCCTTAGTTAGAATATCGCGATGGATCAATAAGTAGTAACAGCGGAAGCATCCGGGTTCGATTCTCGCATAGGATAATATTTGTGTTTGTGATGTTACCGGTGTGAAGTTAGCGGCCAAACTTAGCAGCCGCCAATAACCCGACCAAATTGAGAAGTCACTTTTTTCTTTTAAACAAATTGAATCAGAAAACCGCTAAAACAGCTACGGACGCCTAGGTTCACAAACAAAACATGTCTAACATAATAACAAATCGACTACAAACATTAATTTAGTTCGGCCGCGGTACTCAGGAGTCAAATCACTTTTGGGCACAAAAGCTAAGATCTCGTAATGAGACTGGGCCAGCAAGGAGGTTTCGAAATATAGCTTGTATTGCTGGATACACCTGCTACATAGCTGCAGTGAGCAAAAGATATCACCCGTTGTTTAACGGGGTAAAACGGGGTGAACAAGTCATGTTCATGGCGATTTTCAGAAAACTAGCAATTGTCACACATTTTCAACCAAAAAGACGGCAAGCAAGGAGTTTTGGACTTCAGAATTATTTAACCAGTCCTTTATGCAATATCAAGACACAAGTTGTTAGTTGGCACTCAATCTTTTAGACTATGCAATCCTAGTTCAAATAAAAAAAAACAAGATTTGGCTGCTGACTTCCCACCGGTGCAGAACAGCAAGCAAGGAGGTTTCGAACCATGGTTTGTATTGCTAAATAGACCTGCTACATGGCCGCAGTGTGCAAGTAGTGGCACCCGATCTTTTAGACTATGCAAATCAAGTCCAAACAAAAAATTCAAAATTTTCTTCTAATTTTTATTCTTGCTTGAAACACGCCATGTAGAACGGCAAGCAAGGAGGTTCCGAACCATGGCTTGTATTGCTGAATACACCTGCTACATGGCCGCAGTGAGCAAGTAGTGGCACCCGATCTTTTAGACTATGCAAATCGAGTCCAAATAAAAAATTCATGATTTTCTTCAAAATATTCATTCTTGCTTGAAAAGCGCCATGTAGAACGGCAAGCAAGGAGGTTTCGAACCATGGCTTGTATTTCTGAATACACCTGCTACATGGCCACAGTGAGCAAGTAGTGGCACCCGATCTTTAAGACAATGCAAATCGAGTCCAAATAAAAAATTCAAGATTTTCTTCAAAATATTCATTCTTGCTCGAAAAATGCCATGTAGAACGGCAAGCAAGGAGGTTTCGAACCATGGGTTGTATTGCTGAATACACCTGCTACATGACCACAGTGAGCAAGTAGTGGCACCCGATCTTTAAGACTATGCAAATCGAGTCCAAATAAAAAAATCATGATTTTCTTCAAAATATTCATTCTTGCTTGAAAAGCGCCATGTAGAACGGCAAGCAAGGAGGTTTCGAAACATAGCTTGTATTGCTGCATCCACCTGCTACATCGCCGCAGTGAGCAAGTAGTCTATCATGGTATCAGGTGTATTCAGCAATACAAGCCATGGTTCGAAACCTCCTTGCTTGCCGTTCTACTTGGAATTTTTCAAGCAAGAATGAATATATTGAGGAAAATGTAGAGTCTTTTATTTGGACTCGATTTGCATAGTTAAAGATCGGGTGCCACTACTTGCTCACTGTGGCCATGTAGCAGGTGTATTCAGCAATACAAGCCATGGTTCGAAACCTCCTTGCTTGCCGTTCTGCACCGGTGGGAAGTCAGCAGCCAAATCTTGTTTTACTTTACTTGGACTAGATTTGTATAGTCTAAAAGATCGGGTGCCACTACTTGCTCACTGCGGCCATGTAGCAGGTGTATTCAGCAATACAAGCCATGGTTCGAAACCTCCTTGCTTGCCGTTCTACATGGCGCTTTTCAAACAAGAATGAATATTTTAAAGAAAATCTTGAATTTTTTATTTAGACTCGATTTGCATAGTCTTAAAGATCGGGTGCCACTACTTGCTCACTGTGGCCATGTAGCAGGTGTATTCAGCAATACAAGCTATGGTTCGAAACCTCCTTGCTTGCCGTTCTACATGGCATTTTTCAAGCAAGAATTAATATTTTGAAGAAAATCTTGAATTTTTCATTTGGACTAGATTTGCATAGTCTTTAAGATCGGGTGCCATTACTTGCTCACTGCGGCCATGTAGCAGGTCTATTCAGCAATACAAACCATGGTTCGAAACCTCCTTGCTTGCCGTTCTACATGGTGCTTTTCAAGCAAGAATGAATATTTTGAAGAAAATCATGAATTTTTTATTTGGACTCGATTTGCATAGTCTTAAAGATCGGGTGCCATTACTTGCTCACTGCGGCCATGTAACAGGTCTATTCAGCAATACAAACCATGGTTCGAAACCTCCTTGTTTGCCGTTCTGCACCGGTGAGAAGTCAGCAGCCAAATCTTGTTTTTCTTTACTTGGACTAGATTTGCATAGTCTAAGAGATCGGGTGCCACTACTTGCTCACTGCGGCCAAGTAGCAGGTGTATTCAGCAATACAAGCCATGGTTCGAAACCTCCTTGCTTGCCGTTCTACATGGTGCTTTTCAAGCAAGAATGAATATTTTGAAGAAAATCATGAATTTTTTATTTGGACTCGATTTGCATAGTCTTTAAGATCGGGTGCCATTACTTGCTCACTGCGGCCATGTAGCAGGTCTATTCAGCAATACAAACCATGGTTCGAAACCTCCTTGTTTGCCGTTCTGCACCGGTGAGAAGTCAGCAGCCAAATCTTGTTTTTCTTTACTTGGACTAGATTTGCATAGTCTAAGAGATCGGGTGCCACTACTTGCTCACTGCGGCCAAGTAGCAGGTGTATTCAGCAATACAAGCCATGGTTCGAAACCTCCTTGCTTGCCGTTCTACATGGTGCTTTTCAAGCAAGAATGAATATTTTGAAGAAAATCATGAATTTTTTATTTGGACTCGATTTGCATAGTCTTTAAGATCGGGTGCCACTACTTGCTCACTGCGGCCATGTAGCAGGTGTATTCAGCAATAAAAGCCATGGTTCGGAACCTCCTTGCTTGCCGTTCTGCACCGGTGGGAAGTCATCAGCCAAATCTTGTTTTTTTTTTTATTTGAACTAGATTTGCATAGTCTAAAAGATTGAGTGCCAACTGACAACTTGTGTCTTGATATTGCATAAAGGACTGGTTAAATAATTCTGAAGTCCAAAACCCCTTGCTTGCCGTCTTTCTGGTTGAAAATGTGTGAAAATTGATAGTTTTCTGAAAATCGCCATGAACATGACTTGTTCACCCCGTTTTACCCCGTTAAACAACGGGTGATACCTTTTGCTCACTGCAGCTATGTAGCAGGTGTATCCAGCAATACAAGCTATATTTCGAAACCTCCTTGCTGGCCCAGTCTCATTACGAGATCTTAGCTTTTGTGCCCAAAAGTGATTTGACTTCTGAGTACCGCGGCCGAACTAAATTAATGTTTGTAGTCGATTTGTCGAGATGTTAGACATGTTTTGTTTGTGAACCTAGGCGTCTGTAGCTGTTTTAGCGGTTTTCTGAGGTAATTTGTTTAAAAGAAAAAAGTGACTTCTCAATTTGGTCGGGTTATTGGCGGCTGCTAAGTTTGGCCGCTAACTTCACACCGGTTGTGATGTTTATGTAGGTATTATGAGATATGATTAATTTTTATTTATAATAAAGTCAATTTCTTAATTAATTTCTTAAAATTACATTATTAATATTGTTATTTTGTAAGTCAAGATTAAATTTATTACAATACAAACTTAGAATACAAAGTGATTTGTCTTTCAAGTACCTACTTACTACTAGAAGTCAAACACTAATGTGATAAAAGTTTTCCAATTTTACTTAGATTAATAGCTTTTTTTCGCAACAAATGTAATGTTCTTCAAAAGATAATAATTTCTTTTCACAATAAGTCTTAAAAGTACCAACAATAAAATACATATTTTTTAAGAGGAACGTTGTTGCTGATTAACTAGCCAATTAATTAAAATTAGAAATTACGTTATTTACTTCCATAATGCTTCGAACTGTCATACGAAAATCACAAGTTCATCTTTAAATTTTCAAAATTAAGAAAATAGAATGGTTTAGGAAAATACAATTTATTTGTAAAGATTTTTTTTTATGGGAGTAAGTGAGATAGTAATAATATCGTACGATAGAAAATAGCAAGTGCGTTCTGGAAATTTCTATGAGGAAAACTGTACCAGCCGCTCATACCGGAAGCGTTTGTTGGGAGTGGGAGTTGTGGACTTCTTGTGGCTGAGATGATGATTATGAAACTAGAGAATTTGAAAGAAATATTGCCTAAACACATACAGGTAAGAATTGTCAACATTAGATTTTTTTTATGTAAGAGGTTAGCAGACGAGCATGCGGGTCACGTGATGTTAAGTGATCACCGCCACCCATGGAGCACAGAGACACCAAGGTGGGGGAGTCTCTGAGCCGCTGCCGGCTTTTTTAGTGCAAGTATGCTGGCTTCTTGGTTCCCAAGTCATAGTCATTCACTGTGCGTGGAAAGAAGTGTGGCAGGAATCGAACAGTGTAGAGGTCCATTCATTCAGATGATGTTGAAGGAAATGTAGTCTGTGGCGGATGGTACGATAGTAGAACTGAGCAGCTGGAATAAGACTGAACAAACTGACTGAAACAGATATACTGAAATAGTTTACTGATTAGATTACCTACTTTAGTATTAACAGAGACCTGTGTATCATGAGCCATTTAGCAATTAGTAGAAAGTGTACCGTTTGTCTGGGAACGTAACAAAAAGCGATTGCTCATACCCATACATTAAGTTAATGGGCTATGATACTAAAATGTTAGACGCACCGACGGCCATACTTATTAACATTATTAAAGAAATTAGCTTATTTCTATGTAATAAAATATGAAAATAATCGTTTAACTGCAAAGTTTCAATGTAATATTTATAGAGGAAGATGCCATAATAAATATAGTTGGTAATAGTTATACTCAAAGGAGACTGTATGTCAAAAATGTGTGTAGTGTTCAACAAGCGGGAACATTTGGAACTCACCCACCACGTCCTCTCAAAATCAGGCCGAGTGATCTTTTAACTGACTTACCAATAAGATATAGCGAATTTTTTCATGTCTAAGCTGCACGTAGTGAACACTATAAAAAACAATCATAAAAAAATAAATGTCCATTATTATTATTTATTTGAATACCTACGTTTAATCTTATGACCCCTATGATTAAAATTCTCTGTGTGACCATCATATAAGCTCGCCCTTGACTCCACAGCGGCGGCAGGGAATAAATTTAAATTGTGTGGGCGGCAACCAGCGGTCACTCTCACTACGGTCACATCCATCGTGAGGATTAGTGTACACGCCTCCCCTGGATCACCACTAATGTGCATTGACCCTTTGAAATTAAGTATATTTTGAAGGGAAATGTAACGGGCGATTAATAAAATCGAGCACCAGTAGACCGATTCTGATTTACGGAAAATGGAAGAAGGAAAAGAGAATAAATAGAGAAAAGTGAATTGAATGTGAGACGTGATTGAATGAGATGTGATTAAAAATAATTTCTAAAAAAAAATGCTGCGAAGCTCGTACCCTGATTATAAGGGAGAAATGCAAACTATTAGTGGCCGAAAGAAAGATCTTCCGAAAAATCTTGGGATCGAATAAAAAAGAAGATGGAGGAGGGAAGTACGGAATAGAAGAGCTTGATACAGAGAGCATTACGATAATCATAATAATGGATATCGAATCGAATGTCTTTGAAGTATGGTATGAATGTGGTATGTCTATGAAGTATCATTAATTTCAAATTTATTACAGCTTGGTTCTATGACGAATTAAAGATAATAATATAAGTAAGAAGTTTCGATCCTAAAAATATTTAAAAAAATTGCACCCGTTTAGGGTTAGATGGAAGGATCTCTTAAAAAGCTCAACTTTGTACACTAACTTAAACTGTTTTTCTCGTATTTTATTTATGTTCAATAAAATGTATTTTATACATAGGTATAACTATAGTTGGTATAAATAGTTTCCTCAGAAACTAGTGGAGCACAAAAAAAACATATGAAAATGTACATGTGTCTATTCTCCAGATCCTGAGAGAGTTCAATTCCAATCTACGATTGGCTTGGTTTTCGTTCCAACAAAATTATTAAAACTGGAAGTGGGAACGAGTTTTCTAGATAAAAACCAAAGATTGCGAAAAACATAAAAATAAATAACGTAGTTCGTATTTTGTTACGTACATTGCAACTTAAACATTTGAAATTAAGATAAATTAATATCGATAAATATTATGAATGTTGACCACGACGATTTTTTGACATGTCATTACTTCATACAAAAAGTAGTCGTGATCGTGAGCGAACAGCCTAAACAATTAAAAAGGCCGTCACTAGTTCCCCCCCCCCCCCCTTCACTTTTCTTTCGAAAATGTCGTAGCGTTATTTAATTTTTTTTAAAGCAATATATTTTTTTAACTTTTATAATAAAATAATGTCGCTTTTTTCACTGGCTTTTATCATTTTCACATAATTTCGTTTATCGAACCCATGGGTATTGTATAAGGTTGAGATTGCCTGAAAGAAATTGCTTAGAGATAAAACCTTTTCTGTATCATGTTATAGGATCGTCAAGGCTTAACTTGTTTAATACATACTCTTTTTTATTATTAGAGGAGGCAAACGAATTAAAAATCTTGATGCTGCCCCTGATTGATGATCTGCCCGAGTCGAGCCAACCCATTTACGAGCCACTCATAGTAGAGGCTAGGCTCGACCACTCTAATAGAATGTTTGCAGCGCTTTGACAACTTTGGTACAAATTGCAATGAGTTGTGTTCTTGACTGTACTACAAATTATTATAATTTGTATAAAAAGATATAAAGTTAGTACTATATGTATAAAATTAATGTATTACCAACGTGAACCTAATTATTCCTATATACATTAGCCCATTGTTAATCTAATGGACTCTGCCATATTTTCCGTGGCATTACCATTAATGCTAATAAATTATAATGCAATGCACCCCACTCACCACCACTGGTTAAGTGATTATGATCTATCGTTGGCGGACCGGCATAAAGCTGTGTTTGCATCGACGTAGATTAGTGAAATAAGTACCTTATATATATTTTTTTTTTTATACCACACAGGTAGCAAACAAGCATACGGTCGGCCTCACCGTAGGAACACAACATGGCCGAGACCAATGCTATTTGGCTACGATCATCTGTAAGGTGGAGGTCCTTCCCCAGACGGGCTGCTCCGATTTGAGCGGATTTTATTTTATCATAAGCATGGTACAGTAGTATCTGTGGTTATATACTGCGCCTGGTATTCTCATCCGTCGATGACGATGACGATGTCCCAAGACTACGTCACGATCAGTGTGACATATTCAACACGCATTCAACCTTATTATGACCATACCACAGCCGATGACGTAATCTTGGGCCAATCACGTGACCTAGCTGATCTTAAAGTAACATAATAGATGCGGATATAAAAATTACAAAGGAGGACCAACAACAAGGAGGAAAGGAGGAGTCACCTGATGGTATGCAATCACTGCTGCTCACATCCATGATCTTCGATGCGTGGCCCACCTATGAAGGGATGAAAAAGGAAGGACGGTGGAAAGAAAAGTGAAAAAGGGAGTAGGGAGGTATAAGGTTTCGGGGAAGCAGGAGGGGTATAAGGCCTCCGGCTTTCTTAATACTTGAACACGGGAGACATTAGTACGCAGGCGTGTAATGCATTTTCCTGACTAGAAAGAAACTAATGATAAACAACCTGAGGACCTTTAAGAGGTTGAATCATGACTGAGACGACTGTCGATCAAGTCACCCTTCAAATAAAAAAAAACTGAATCAAAGTCGATCTGTTTGAGAGCTACAATGTTATTAACACACAAATACTTACAACAGCCATATTTTTGCGTTGGTGATTAAAAAAGTCTATTTTTCAAATTTTATTAAAGATCTTGACCTGACTTATGGAAACACACCTCAACATAGTTTGTGCTATCGCTCACTCTGTCAAGTTGCATTGTGCCAAATTCAATTTTGACTCTTTATCTTGAGCAAATAAAGTATAAAAGCAGACTTTGAAGATGGTTTATTTAAAACCCGCCAGACTCTAGCTAGACGCTGCTGATATTGAAATTTTTTGATGGAATAAGCACTATGAATGATAGTTTAAAGCGGGTTCTACAATCTTACCAAGTTGAGCAATAATGAGAGCGTTGACGTGCTCATCATTTTATTTCGTCTTGTAACTTCACTGCACCTCGGTCAACTTCGCTAGAGTGTAGGGCCTGTATAACTCTTCTACATTATCGCGATGGATTGTACACTATCTGTAACATGCTTGTTTCATTCTTTCCTTAATAGATAAGTTATGTTCTGATATTCGCTTTTTAGAAACACTTACATACATTGACGAAGTCGCTGGCCCAGTAATAAAGTAATAGAATGGCACTAAAAAGTACTATTTTTTATATTGGGTGAAACGGAACGAATGACACTGCCAGGAGGACTATACATCTAATTCATGCTGGTGAAAGAATTTTTATTCCAAGTATAATAGTTTCAGAGTAATGTAATAATAAGCATTTGTTGTATTTTGATCCCTAAAAATCAGCTGTCTAAAAACGTTTTTTAAAATCGGTAATTGAGCACGATTTCTTTTAACTTGTCGTTTAGTGTTTTAAGTGATTTTAGTGGTTTTTAACGAAAATATCCGCCTGTGAAGGTATCTTTGTCTAATGCATTATTGCCGCGTGGAATTAGGATTATCAATACGTAGGAAGTTAACAGGTCAGTGCATTTTTTTTTTTATAAACTATTTTTAAATTAAACCTATACAAAACGCATGTCTCTAAGGCCTAACATGAAACTTTCGGCTGTGTCGGCCTTTTTTTGTCACCCTGTCAGACATTTTGTAGCTAGTAAGCTGCGATCTTGTGCTACTACCGAGCAGTTACGAGAGTGGAAGGCACCCACCGAAAAAAAAACTCGTGGTGCTTTATTTTAAAAGGAATTTATAAAGTGTTTACACGCCTCCGAACCACTTTTTAAGCATTTTAGTCTTATCTAATCGATAAAGGGCCTAATAAGATTAACTTGGCAGCCGAAATCAATGAGATTATACGAAGAAAGGGTTTAAGACCGCACTATCGAGCATTTGATGTCTCCGACTAATCCTTTGGAGACAAATGTAGTTTAATTTTAAGTTTTACTTAATCGAATTATCAAGTAATAATAATATTTGTAAGTTGCTCACGGCCGTTCGAATTGTATTTCATTATCCGAACCGAAGTTAATATTAATAATTTCGATAGGTTTTCAATAAGTTTTATGTTTTACTTCTAAACGATGAACTATATTAGTACTACGAGTATAATTTTTAAATAGATTATTACTACATAAATAATAATAATAAAAAGTATTAAAAAAATGTAATAAATTGAAAATGTATTTAAGTATGTTTTATTGCTAGTTGTCATGTTTTCTTGTTCGTATAAGACTATGTTATTTATATAAAATATTGCGACCTCGACTGTAATTTTGTTGACACTATTTAAGTCTGTTTTGGTCCATCTAAGCTCCATGTGATGCGCACATAGGGTCTACCAGCAGGCAAGGCCTGAACAAAAAATACAATATTACATCTAGCGATGTGTTAAAAGCAGTAAGCAGTTTTAAATATATGATGCGCTTTTTGGCAGCCGTAAAAATCTAAAATTCTATCATTTAAAATTCCAGTTAGATATCAAATATTTAAATCCGTTAGTCTCCAGGCGAACAATGTAGTACAACTTTTTCGAACTTCACAATCGGTATGATAAGAATCCAGCGAGTTTGAAATTTGCGCAAACCGCGCAACTCCAACTCTTGGTATGGTTGAAGTTTTAGAAAGAATTCCATCGAATTGGGTTTATAACTGAGCTCAACAGCTGAACTGGGTTACTCGGTAATATTGTCTATACATTTTATATTTTATTGAAATCAACAATTGAGTGAAAATACTTCAATTCCTTGCATGTATAAGGCGTGTGTTTATGGTTGTAACTATGTATGACAATATTGACAATGTTTTATAGGTTCTACATGTAATGTAACCTATCAGCGAACAGTTTTGATCACTAAATATGAAGAAAGTTTACATAACTTTATTTTTTGACGTAAGTGAGAACTAAGATTTTTGGAATTTCGTAAAAACGGCTGTTAATGTTAATAGTTAACGTCGTCCGTTAGTAAACAATAAAAAAAATTATGTACTTTAATAATGGGTGTATAAAATAAAATATCCCAATTTGGAAGAAAAAAGACATTGATTCATTCTTTAAAAAATAAGGTGCTTTATGATACCAAACTGGAGTCTACTTAGCATAAGCCGTGATATCACAGCCTATGTAAATGCATGGGCACAAAGATAATTCGCCGCAATAAATTGAAGGCGCCGGTGGTTAATTACAGTGTACCCGAGTACCACAGATAGAATAGAATGACCGAAAGCATTGAAAAGTAAATCTACAGAGGAATCAGTATGTAAAAAAGTATAAACTTCTTGTTCTGGTTGGAATTGTGAACAAAATAATATTAATTGAAGGAAAAATTGGTACATTACGAAAAGTGAAAAAAAAATTGTCTAAATATTGCATGAAGGCGTTTTTATTCGAATGTCTACTCAGTTAGTTATTTATTTTTAACTAAAGTTTAAAATAATGTGTCATAACGATGCATACATTATATTATCAGCATATTTTTAGGGTTCCATAATAAACTAAAAGGAATCCTTATAGTTTCGCCATGTCCGTCTGTCCGTCCTCGGTCTAGCACCTCCTAGACGCTTGGTGCTAGAAAGCTGTAATTTGGTATGTATACAAACTTAACAAAGTGATAGAATAAAATTTTCAAAAATATTATTGAAATATTTAGGAGTGTTTTACGTGTAAAATGGGAATGAATTTATTTTTCGCGTCAACCCTATGTTGGGTTGTGGCGTATCGTTAGATAGGTCTCTTAAAATAAAACATTGAGGGTGTGGGAACATCATTTTCCGATACAATGATCCGTTTGCGAATTATTTACATTAAACTTGCCACTTTTCGTTTTGCACGGTGGTCTCCCCCCCCCCCCACTCTATCTCCGAAAGCCTTGTGTTCAGAAATTAAAAAAAAAACATGGTAGTAGTCCTAGTGAACCTACAAGGAAAACTATAACGGTTATGTAGGCTCTACTAGTTACCGAGTACTAGCCGACGAACTTATGAAGTAAAATTTCTTTGACAAATGTCATAGAATATGGCATTGTACTCATCTGCAAGTAAGAAATACGTAGCCAATACCTGCATTGTGCGTGGCCCGTACTTGCCCGGTTTTTTTATTCTTAGTTCACTTACCTGGTTACCTCTTTCATTTGGTGACACTACATTTATATGAAATTGAGTCTCTGTAGAATAAATTACTCGTAGTCCAAGATAAGCGGTCTCGCAGACTTTAAAAGACATCGCTGCTTCGCTCATTAGCCGCACCGAAACTTTCGCTATTTCTAATTATGTTTGGTAGGTTTTTTAAACTTTTTTACATAGATAACCCTACCAATGTAAAGCGAATCGTTTTTTAGATGTGGGATATACATATATTGCATGGTGCGTCGCTTAAATGTAGGTATAGAAGTGGTTACCTAAACCCTGTTTCTTTTAACTTGATCGACCAATGTAGTAAACAAATGTCTTTTTAACGAAAATAGTCAATTAAAATTATCATTCCCACCCAAATAATAATATATGTAGTAGTATGTAGTCTTTAAAAATGGCATTTAACACAACACTCTTATTATTCTGGCGATTTATCGATATTTGAATAAAAAGACACGCTAATGTCGAACTTGATGAAGACAACGGATGACGAAGTCCACATGTTCTTATACTGGGAACCACGATAACCTAAACTCTCTACTATATCTTTGAAATATATGTACATTATCATTTTCATGTTTAATATGAAACTCATGAGGATACCTAACCCCAGAAGAAAGGATTATGATTTATGTAAAATTTTCATAATTTAAGGTTTAAGAATTTAATAATTAAAATTTATTTAGACAAGGAAAATTCTAAGCTGATACGCTTAAATACGAAATGTTTAAGTAGCTCAGAGTTTGATCGTTACCTTTAAAATGGACTGGCAACGATCCGACTTTGTTCTATCTCTGCAAGCCAGGTGCACCTCAATTAACATCTTCAATTTACTGCCAAGAAATTATCTATGTTTACTCACGCTTCTACGAAAGCGTGTAATTTTTCAGTTGTTTGTAAAGGAACACATACACCGCAAAACCTGAAGTCAGCTATTAGTTCGTAAAACTCCTCACACGAAGATGGGGAAAATACCTTCTTGTTTGCTGTGTCAAGCTAAAAGTAATGGTTTCGTACAGACATTACTTTTAGCAGCTGCAGAGAAAAGACAGAAGAGAAAAGAAGAAATCTGGAGTTACCTAAAAAAAAACAATTTCTTACTTCGTACTAACTCGAATTATGGAAAGATTACAAGACAGAGCTACCGATAGATATTATACGTTTTTGTTGGAGATCATCAAAATGGTTACATAGAACATTCACAGAATTACCTTGTCTTAACAGATGTACTTTTAATGAATTGACATTGAAAACATTGATTTTGAAGACGCATCAGAAGCCATTAAACAATAAGAAGAAGAGCTGTCGATACAAATAACGCAGTCTAACGGCTTCAGTGCGAAGACAGCTTAAAGCCGGTTTTTCACTATGAGATATAATATATTTTATCGCTCGTTATACATTTTGTACGAGACCATTCACACTGTGCTGTAATATATATTTCACTGCCTCATGTCCCCGGACACTACGCCTTCCACTGCCTCGCCTCAGTTTGCATTCATAGCTCAAGATGTAATATATATTATATCCCATAGTGAAAAAGCGCCTTAAGCAGTTTCCATGGTTCGCGTCGTTCGTTGCCCATTTTGTTTATCATATCTGTTGACATTAATACCGTAATTGAGCCGGCAAACATAATTTTGTTATTGTTGACTCTGAAACAGGAAGCGAATTAGTTAATCTATATTAGTGTTTACTTTCTTTCCTTGTTTTTTTTTGGTGCAGTGTGAAATTTTTAAGAAATTGTGTAAATATTTGTACAGTTTGATGGCAACTTTGGGCGTGTATACGCAAGTTGGGCACCGTCTACAGAATGAATGTGAGTTTAAATGTTATAAAAAATTACACAGTCTGGAATTTCCATTTATTTTGCTTTTATTTTCAAATGGTTTTGACCATGTCTATAAAGTTAAACAATTTCTTATATGACATGGGGCGTTAGTTCTATTTACTGATGCGTTTGTTTTCTAACTTCTAACATTCCGTATTTAGTCTCTGTATACTTGTTTACTGTGAAACATATTGGAAAATATAAATGTCAGCTACGAACTTCTGCAGGGACAGCGTGGTAGCGGGTTACCCTGTAAATACGTCCAGGATACCGGGCCAGCCTAGTAGTCTTTTCAAGAAAATAGGTAAAAGAAGGAAATAATAATATGTAGAAAGAATGACGGCGAAAAAAGAAAATAACGAAAGTATAAAACTGAACTCTCTTTCACCAAACGAATAATACGGTGCCTGATGGAAGTAGAACTTTTTCAGAGAGTGCATTCTTAAAAACGCCAATCTCGAAATATGATGTAAGCTAATTCTAGAAACTTCCATTTGGCATCTGCGTACCGCCATGGAATGGCAGAGTGCACTACCGCACTAATGCAGCGTACATTTTTTATTCATGTCAAGAGTCCCAACGCACCAACGCGACCGCGGCGCAGCTAAGTGCAGCCATGTTGGATCGCTGTCGTTTACGGCTGCTGGACACGTCAAGATGAAAATACTTTGGAATTTAATTAAATGTTTTTCTTGTTGTAGATGTTTGTAGAAGAGCAAAATACAAAACAAGCAGTATTAAATCTTAATAATCAAACCTACTGAAAAACTAGAGCACTATTAAATATTTTAAAAATAAATATGACGTAACTTAGGTCCTTTCTTGAGCATTTTTGACTTTCTTTTACCAAAGGCGACGACGGAAGTAATATAAAATCTGTGAACAAAGATATGACTAACTTTTTGTGTTTCTCATTGCCTATAAACAGTCAAATAGATGATGAAGTTTCATTGGACGTTGACGTAACGTTTTAAAAAACATTATACACCATTTAATATTGACTGCTTCTATCAAATAGTAACTAGCCTGTGTGCCACGGTATGACGCACTACTTGCTTTATCGACAGAGTTCGTTTGAAGTCAGATGTAAGTACTTCACACTAGTTCACACCTGAAAAGTATATTGGATATTCGAATATATTAACTTTGCATGTCAATATATGCAAGATTCTTTCCACAACTTTTTGTATGTCAGTCTGCTAACTTCTGCTGAAAATTGGATTCTGAAGTTGTTTTCACATTTAGATTATTGTAAAGTCTGCGTTTAGAACGAATCATCCAAAAACATCTGATGAACGTTTAGTTAATAAGCCTGTAACATGCAGTTATCTGTCCGAAGCAATGCCTTGTCTATCTCTTTTTGCATCTAACTCATACCTCCATCTCTTTCTAAGCTTGTCGCACTACCACTCGCATTCTGGAACTCATTGTGTATATTTTACAATTTAAATGTACACTCATATGAGAGCAAACGTGTACACGAGAGAAGCAACGTGTGGCACCTAGTGAAGTAATATAACGAGAAATATTTAATTAAAGCCAGATTAAGAGCGCTCCCAGTTTAAAAGCTCCACTTATAACGGTATCTGCCCAATTTATATTTTTCAAGGGGAATTATTTTCATAAAAATGCACTACGTTTTATTTTGCATCCAAATCTACGTCCACTCGAGTCTTTTTTTATGTTTTGTTTTCGTTTTAAAAATGTACTATTATGACAACGTGATAGAAATTCGACTCTCCTAAGTAATGTTGCCTTCACGATTTCAACCACCATTTCAACACCTGCCTCTATCCAATGCGAACTGTCATTTGCGATAGCGACAAATCTGAAGGTAAAGCAAGTGCCTACTTCTACAGCCTAGTATAGCTAAAGCAGAACATAAGGTCAGTACAAATATGTAAAGCTTGAGGTACTTTCTGTCCCACGTCTCCACATAGAACTCTAATGAATGAGTAAAGTTCGACAGCTCAATTTTATTGTCATAGAGAGTAGAGAAAGAAGAACTGAATAAAAGTATTTTTTATTTTATTTTATGTCATACAGCCATGGAGCAAATAACCCGCATACAGCAGACAAACAAGCAAACGGGCCACCTGATGGAAAGCGGTCACTGCCGCCTATGAACATCAGTAACACCAAGGGCGCTACCAATGCGTTGTCCACCAAGGGGGTTGGATGAAAGGAAGGAGGAAGGGAAGGGAAAGAAGACGGGGGAAAGAGGGGATAGGGAAGGAGTTGGGCTTCCGGATCTCTCACTCACCGAACGAAACGCATTGCTGCTTCACGTCGATATTCTGTGAGAACCGGTACTTCCCCGGTCGAGCAAGCCCATTTCATAATAATTGCTCTACCACTCCACAATATATATCTAATGACAGAGGCTCACTCTTTTTTTTTTTTAAGTACCTATTATAATAACTGTAAACTATTGTATAACTTTTAATAGTATTTACCATAAAAGGTTATACAATAGTTTATTATTATTGTTATTATAACCTGCTTCGTTATCCACCGGGCCATCACAGCTCTCGCCATTCTGAATGAAAATATTCTTAATGCGCTCAGTATCGAACGAAACAGAATCCACAATTTTCATACAAATTCAAAATTCTGTAAACACTCTGCAAACTGGGTCATCGTATCATCTGTATCTGAAACCTGGGGAATATCTAAACAAGACATTAATAAAATTTACATTCATAGACTATCAAAGATTCTTGAATACTGACAGCGAACAGCTCGTATCGTCAGGTTACCTGAAAACGTAGAAAACATTGACTAAAAAAAATATGTGATTTTTCTCATTCCTTATACCACTAAGGTGGCAAACAAGAACGCCTGATGGTAAGTGGTCACCGTAGCCAATGATTCCTACTCACACACATTTCGAACGGATAGTATATATTTTTTTCGTTCACGCAATTAAACTTGAGTAATATGCGACAAATTCAATCATTTTAGGTAGCTACAATACAAAGTGTGCTCTAAACCTCTGTTCTGAACTCTACACTAAACATTACGAATTCCACAAATATTACAAGCAAAGCGATACGCTAACAGCTGAAAAGTGTTAAGTCTATTTTCATATTGCAATATCTTTGTATCGCCACTATAGTAGAATGAACTACGCTTCGAGGTAGAACTGTAGCATACTGTTCAAACGTCAACACCAAGCTGTTGCAATAACGGAGCGTTTACACTGTCCACACACGCGGTCGATCGCCCACCGGTGGGCGTTATGCTAAATATGCACGGAGGTGTGAAGCGGCAGGAATTTTAAAAAGGAACAACGTGTCTAGTTTGTACATTATGCTTTGTTTAGTTTTGACCGTTGTGTTTCCTCGTAGTAAGATAACTTTTTAGTACATATCATATAATTATTTCACATTTTTATCAGTACAAATAAATCAGAATCCTAAAAACATTATGGTCAGTAGTTTAAAAACTTAAGATATATAAAAGTTATATTTAAAAAGAAATTAATATTCGCGATTCTCTTGACTACTTTTTCGATTTCTTTTAAAATGACAAATTCCATTGTTCAGCAAGCAATAATAGTTGTATAATTTTGTCTACTATGAAGATTGATACTTACAAGAGCGGCGTTATTATGAACAAAATTAAAAATAATACTTACCAACCATATTACTAAAGCTGATTATTAAACATTCCCGGTGTTTCTAAGCTTTCCTAGAGTAGACTTATGAAAAACTAGCTTTTCCAGGCGGCTTCGCTCGCGGTCATTTTGATGACATAGATCTCGTTTGACAACAAAACAACCCATAGCGCGACTTGTGGCGCCATCTGTTGGCCGATACAGCGCCCTCTATAGTAGAAAAAACATTTTCCCATTGGAATAACATACTTTCACAAGATAAAAAGTAGCCTATGTTGGGCTCTGTACCCCTGACAATATGTATGCAAATTATCATAATAATCGGCTGCTCAGTCAAGCCGTGAAGGAATAACAAACAAACTCACTTTCTCAATTTATAATATTAGTAAGGATTATCGCAATACTATCATAATACTTTTACAATAATGACAAAAATGTGATAAAATCTTTGAATGACGATCACACAAAATCGAGATACATGAAATAGGTTTAACGCGGCAGAACTTTTCAACTGCAACGCAACCCAACAAAGTTTTATGACGGCATATCCACACTCTCCTTTACCGTGCAGTCAGGGTTGTAGACGTTGTAGTCGCGCGGCGTCCGACCATGTCCATAGCGTTCGGCGAGCGTGAGACTCCACACAAACGATGAATTATTGCATGTCATCAATTACCCGACAGACACTATGGACACGATCTGAGAATCAGAAAAACTAGAAGCGATAAAGCCAGTGTAATATGAAATAAAAAGAATGATTTACTAAAGCAAAATGTGCTATTTTAGTGGTCTTCGTATTTGTATTTAACTTTAGAAGATTTTTTTCAAAAATTAATAGGCGTTTTAGTGATTTTCGTACCTACTTACTTGTTTTTAACTTTTGGATTCCAATTATGTAGCCCAATTAGTACCCTATCTTTAGTAGTGAAAGGAAGTTTGGCTCCTGTCCAGGGTAGACATTTTAGGAAACATCTTGACATTATTATAGATTGTAGATATTATTATTTAACTCAAAATTTTCTAAATTTTATTTGAACTAAGAAGCCATTGTATAAGCCAATAAGGTAAGAAAGAAAAGAGATTTCCCTAACCGCGATGTACCGTTTGCGTCTACGAGAGATATCTTCCAGTTGATCGAAGAAACACTGTTAATAATGCCACTTCTAGTAGAGTAATCTAAGATGCGTAACGTAAACTTGAGCACCATTCATTGCGCTGTTTAGTTAACACGTAAACCGCCTCTATTGTTGAATGTTCCATTGTAAAGCGTAAACATAATTCCGTCTAACAAATGATTACACATTAGCACTGACTTGGTGAAATGCTAAATGTTATGAATATTCTGTATGATTTGATCAAGTTTTGCTATTTATCATCAAATAGAAAGAGCTTTAGCAGCAAACATTCTTCTTATTGTGGCGTTGGCGTTCTAACGAATCCATCATATAAATACACACATAAAATACAAATTTCAAAATAATTGGATGTTACCAGAGCTACAACTATAACTTTCTTTTTGTTTTTTTATATTAAAACGACCTTCAAACTTTGACCAAACATTTACCATTCACGAATTTTCATGATAAAAAACAAAAGGAAACTGGGAAAAACAAAAACATGTAGACGTCAATAAACAAACTTTTTAAAGCGTACCAAGGAGAATGCCAACGTTTCGGGGTTATCATTAAATTACCTCCCCTTGCTTGTCTGCTTAAATTGAAAATCGATTCAAATTAAACTTTGCTTTCATTCGAAACACCGAATCTTTGAAAGGGAAATCAGAAACGCAACGATGTCGTCAAAATTTCAGCATGGAATGTTTTGGACGGCTTTAATTTTGGACTTAGAGCATCTGTTTAGTTGCAAGCGATGTACAAGCTAACTAATACAGAGACGTCAATGGTCATAACGTTGCTCAACTGGGGTAAATCGTCATAATATTGCTCTCTGGCAAGAAATATTACGAGCGCCTTCGATTGGTAATAACAAATCATAATTTCCTGGTACAACATTTAACGAAATTCGATTCATTAAAATGTTTAATAATAATCTTCATGTTAACAACTCCGGCAAATCTCATAATGAATGCGGCACTTCAAGTTGTAAACATGTTAGGAATTTCACGAAAGTTCTGTAATCGAATGAAATTATTCTTGTAGAGTAAATGGCGGCGATGTCGTGGCGTATGTCAAAACTGCCTGAACACGTTAAGCAACAACCACCTTAACCAGTATCTGAATTGGGAATCTAGTCGGTCACCGTCAAGTTGCCTGAAAACACTGACAAGTTAAGCCGCTGTTGATGACAATATTGCATGAAGAACACCGTAAGAAATTTATTGACGACATGTTTTCGTGTTGCCCGATTTTCTTTTGTTTTATTCTTGTTATTGAATTCGCTCAACGCTCTCGGGAGGACGGTAGCTTAAAACGCTATGTCACCAGAAACTCACACAAAACTCCCTGACTCGTAATGATTAATGTTTGGGCACG
Source organism: Endotricha flammealis (assembly GCA_905163395.2). Classification (NCBI taxonomy): domain Eukaryota; kingdom Metazoa; phylum Arthropoda; class Insecta; order Lepidoptera; family Pyralidae; genus Endotricha; species Endotricha flammealis. The sequence continues at coordinate 8,792,070 of LR990864.1, read as the reverse complement.
TCGCAGACAGTCGGAAAAATTCGCTATTAAGCACTTTCACTCGGAACCCTATAATAGGGGGAACGTTGACGTTTTCAATTTATTTAGTTTTTGAAATAGAAAGGTGATTTATAACGTTTTATTTATCATGATTGTCCACTATTTCCATGGTTATTGTTTACACGCGAAAATCCTATTTTCGTTTTTATTTTCATACAATTATTGTTTTACTTCGTTTATACAATTGCGAATATTTATACAAATATGACGCTTTTATTCGAACTTTTGTGACTGACAAGATTTGACGGAGTTATAATAGGTAAGGCATTGAATATTTTTTTGGTAGAGATCGCTGGTATTACCACCAAGCACGGTGTCTTGTGATGTGTTACATATTTTGTAGTACATTATTGTTCGTTGCTGACAGCAGCGAATTCGTAGTCTGGCTTTCTTGTCTGTAAATGATATATCGTTAAACTATGTAGCCGAAGCTTGATATAATTTTAATAAAGGTCGTTATATTATATAACATCATCGCGTTTATTGCCAGACGCGCAGGCATGCGTGTAATGAACGTTTTATGGCTTCAAATTTGCACATAAATTAATGTTAAAGTGTTAGAATGTGATTTGTAATGTTATTTAATAAACTAGGTAATATTTATTTATTAGTTCAATGCTAATTTTCCCTGCCTGCAAGCCTGTCTACAACAATACTCTACAAAAGAAACGAGTTGTTAAAGGAAAAAGTTTTGAGTATTATTCTTTTTTTTTTAATGTAGATAGAGTTATACAGAGATGGGTGGAGACAGAGTGAGGAGGCCTTTACCCAGCAGTGGAGCCAGTGGGATATAGTCTGAGAAAAAAATATGCACTTATCGACTTGACAAAGAAAACTTTGTGCTATGAATACCACAACTATTCTTATCGAGTTGCTTGTTAAGTGTTATGCATAAAAGCATCCGTGATATCTTTACAGCATCGTAAAATACATTCTCATAAAACTATCTATATGGCAAATGTGACATATACGTCTCCTTTATCCACGTTTCTGAGTAAAAATGGGGATGTCCTCTACAAATTGCAACAGGAATAACGTTTACCGCGCTCAAAGTACGTTTTATGCTTGCCCCATATTTTAAGAAGGGACGGCACCGACACGCTAAGCTCTGGATTTATCGACGTGTTTGTACAATGTTTAAATTATTTTAAAATTATGGTTGTACTCATGTTAAACTTTTTAAAATTAATATGTTTATTTTTATTAAACGGGATTTCATTTTGTAAATTAAATAACTCTGTTCCGTGGTAAAAAGCGATTAATTCTGTATTAGGGTGATTAAATTTATGCCTAAGTCAAATTGTATTGTTCGCAATATCACTTTATGTAATGTATGAATCAATGTTACCCGTTACTTATAAAGAAAGGTTGTCTGTTTTGAATAATCTACAAACCTACTGGAATGGTTACTTATTTTTAAAAAGTTGTCTATTTTGAATAATCCCCAAAAAGACTGGATTTTCAGTGCCAGATAGAACATAATTTTTTTGCAATACACAAACAGAATACAGTAAAAGTTACAGATTAGTGTTTATGCAACAACGCGGCCTTATGACAAGTCAACCATAAGGTAACGCATTTCTGTATGAGGGCAAAGTTAGCAAGACACAATACAGTATGACAAAAAGTATACTCTAAAGTATATATTACAAGCTTATATTAGGCTATTTATTATTTACTAGTAAATCCCTTGCAACTTCGTTTGCGTATATCTCGCTTTCCCGTGGGAATTTTGAAAAATCCTTTCTTAGTGCTCCCCTACGTTATAAAAGGAACCCCTATGCAAAATTTCAAGTTTCTAACCCTTATAGTTTAGGCCCTGCGTTGATATGTCAGTCAGTCAGTCAGCAGCTTCTCCTTTTATACATATATATGGATACGCCATAATAAAACATTTCAGTCGTTAAAACTACATAAAGAACTACAACATTTTGACAAACAATCCTTACTAATATTATAAATGAGAAAGTGAGTGAAAATTTGTATATGTATTGTCAGGGGTACAGAGCCCATACATAGGCATAGATATAGGCTACTTTTTATCCCGGGAAAGTATGTCGTTCCAATGAGAAAATATTTTTTCTATTCTATTTCAATTTGGCGCTGTATCGCCTAACAGATGGCGCCACAAGTCGCGCTATGGGTTGGTTTGTTGTCAAACGAGATTTAAGATGTCATAAAATTAAGCAATATGTCTCATAAAATTATGTCAAAAAAGCTAGTCTTTAAATAGTTATGAAGTATGTAGTACTTAACATATTATATTACTTATTCTTTACTGATACAGGTACACTTTATAAAGTGTACCTTCTCTGCGAAAATATCGCCATAAGCAAAGATAAACATTTATAGGGCAATAATATTTTGATTATTTATTCAGATTTAAGGAAGTAAAATTTTATGGCATAGGGCTTCTTATTCAAGCAATAATATATCAACACCGCAAAGCTATTTAACATTGCATTATGACGACCTCCGTGGCGTAATGGTTACCACGCCAGAGCGCCACCGCCACCCAGGAGGTCCCGGGTTCGATCCCCGGTCGGGTCATGATGAAAAACGAACTTTTTCTGAATGTCCTTGGGTCTTGGATGTTTATCTATTTGTATTTTGTTATAAAATATAATATCGTTGAGTTTGTATCCCATAACACAAGTTTCGAACATACTTTAGGGCTAGCTCACTCTGTATGAATTGTCCCTTTATATTTATTTATTATTATTATAAATGTAAGTACAGTCAGGTGCAGGTCGAACTTTACTTGCAGTACATTTTTGGCTCTTATGACATAGAACTTAAGAATGGTACAAAGTCCGTTGTGTAAAGGTTGACGTGCTCTTAACTGTACATTTTTACCATTGTTCCAAGGTTTTTTAGACAATGTAAATAAAAAATCTCGTTGAGTTTGGGCAACTATATTTTTTTTACTAACAGATTATAATATTTTTAAACGAGCCCACTGGGCTACCGGGAAGGTTTGTAATGGTGGTGTAATTTTTCATTCCAATATCACAAAACTAAGCAATAATATCAATCAAATATAAAATAACACGAATTAAAATTCAATTAAAATGGATTATGTTAACAACCCATTAAACCTAGATCTCATGAACTAATGACCTACTCGAGTAGAACATAAAGAGGGCATTTGTTAGCACTTCAATTAAAAGTTTAATCAACCCTCCATTGTTCGTTTTATAAAACACTAGGCTTTACTCGTAGCTTCGCTTCACTTTTAATGGATTTAATTGTGATCGATGTACAAATGACGTCGCGCGTCGTAATAAATAGTTTTGCATTTATACATTACTAGCTGTGCCCGCGGCTTCGCCCGCGTGGAATTGGACTTGTGACTAATTAAGTAGTTTAGATTACTATAGTTTTTCCCGGGACGTCAGTGTTCTTCATTGCTCATTGTCTATTAAATAGACAGCAAATTTTGCTCGCCGCTGTTACCCGCGGCTCCACCCGCGTGGTCAAGCGAAAGGGCCAATAATTTCGTTCCCGTTGGAATTAAAAATAAAACGACCTTATCCTTGTCAACATCATAAAGGGAAACTATAAAAAAATTCAGCTTTTCAGATCAAGCGCTTCCGATAATACACGCGTAGTTAAATATTCGGAATCCTGTGGGAATTTAAAAAAAATACCATCTTTATCCTTGTCTACTTTATAAAGGGAAGCTTAATACAAAATCTAGGATTTCTAGGTTGAGCGCCTGCGATAATACACTTGCGTCCTATTACTCCCTTCCGTCGGAATTTCGTAAAACCCCATCTTTATCCTTGTTAACATAATAAAGGGAACCTCTATACAAAATTTCAGCTTTCTAGGTTGAGCGCCTGCGATAATACACTTGCAGGCCTATTACTCCCTTTCCCGTGGGAATGTCGTAAAACCCCATCTTTATCCTTGTCAACATCATAAAGGAAACCTCTATCCAAAATTCCAGCTTTCTAGGTCGAGCGCCTTCGATAATACACGTGTAGACGCTTAAGTAATAGGTCACCTCATTTCATCCCTCTAGTCTAGGGGTTGAATTTTGTAAAATCCTGAAACACGTACTTACTCATTTACTGCCAGGAGAATTCCTGCGAAGTTTCAAATAAAATGGTCTAACTATTCTATTTTCTTCATACAAACTTTGGACCCCCGTTTCACGCCCTTAGGATGTGAATTTTGAAAAATCCTTCCTTAGTGCACCTCTAGACTTCATGGGGAACCTATGTGCCAAATTTGGAGTCTCTAGACCCAGCGGTTTGGGCTGTGCGTTGATATGTCAGTCACCAATCAATTAGTTTTTGGGATGATTTCTGAGAAAAATATTTTACTCGTGTTTCATGTCTTTCAATAAAGAACCTTAATACTGAATTTCATTCGAATAAGTTCAAAAACGGCAAACTTTCATACTAACTTTGCGCCCCCGTTTAACCCCATAAGGGCTGATTTTTTTGAAAAATATTTTCCTCGTGTTTCATGCATTTCAATAAAGAACCTTCATGCTTAATTTCATTCGAATAACTACGAAAACGGAAAAGTTTCATACTACCTTTGCACCTCCGTTTAACCCCCTAAGGGATAATTTTTGAGAAAAATATTTTACTCGTGTTTCATGCCTTTCAATAAAGAACCTTCATGCTGAATTTCATTCAAATAACTTAAAAAACGGCAAAGTTTCATACTACCTTTGCACCTCCGTTTAACCCCCTAAGGGATAATTTTTGAGAAAGATATTTTACTCGTGTTTCATGCCTTTCAATAAAGAACCTTCATGCTGAATTTCATTCAAATAACTTAAAAAACGGCAAAGTTTCATACTATCTTTGCACCCCCGTTTAACCCCCCAAGGGATGATTTTTAAGAAAAATATTTTACTCGTGTTTCATGCCTTTCAATAAAGAACCTTCATGCTGAATTTCATTGGAATAACTTCAAAAACGGCAAAGTTTCATACTATCTTTGCACCCCCGTTTTACGATGAATTTCCAAAAATCCTTTCTTAGTGAGCACCTCGCCCCAAAAGGAACCCCCATGCAAAATTTGGGACTCCTGGCACTTGTAGTTTCGGAGATTTCGTAATGAATCAGTCAGTGATTTTCTCTTTTATATATATAGATAATCATGTTTTGTATCATAACTGGTCGCCGTCTATGCATGGAAGATTTATGTAAAAAACATTTTTTTTATACCACTAAGGTGGCAAACAAGCATACGACTTAATACGACCCTAATGAAGTATTTATAGGTCTATACGAACTCAGTAGAACCCAAAACAATGATTTTTAGAATATTTGTGTTTGTCTGAATGTCTGTACGTACACAGCTAGTATAGTTAGGCTGTCGGTCCCAATTGTTGTCGATAGATAACAGTCGTTAATCCAAGTCGGTGGCCGTTAGGTGACTTCAAACTACCACGAGCTACCCTCAGTTGATACTAACACGCACGAAAAAGAAAGAATTTATTCATATTATAAAAAAAGATACTTCACCAGCGTAACATAACACTTTATGTAAGTCACTGTAATATCAATTGAGGGGGCAATAACACTCGGAATCAAATTGACTCAAGCTTGAAAGTACTAGAAATGAAGACATTTCAATTCGAGGGCAAAAAGGGTTTTACGCATTTTTTCTCCGCTAACTGCTGAATGTAATCCCATTTTAAATCCCTGTCGAAAATGTTTGAGTAGTAATGACGTCTAGTCTACGCCATCAAATCGATTTATGAGAGCGCCGCATTTTGTACATTAAAGTGATATTTTTGTATGAGATAGTGTTGTAATGTGTGTCACATCCTTGAGTACTGTGTGCAAAATTATGTGATAGCGATAGAATTAGGGCCTTCCAAATCAAATTCAATTCAAATTATTTTTATTCAAACAGGTCTAATATAAGCTCTTTCGAATCGTCACAATTTTTACCTACCACCAGTTCAGACGACAGATTTGTGCTAAGAAGAACTGGCAAGAAACTTAGCACTTGCGATATGAAAAGAATAAACAGAAGGATGTAGGTGGCATAATAAAGCCTGTATTCGACATTCCAGTATCATTTCCCTTGTAAAATGTAACAAAAACATTTTCTAATTTATTCCAAATAAATACAACATCTTCCCCGACTTATAGAGTTTCTTTAAAAATACATTGAGATTGTCAAGTAATGAAATTTACGGACATTACTGAAACGACTCGGTTTCAAGCTAAGCCCTCCGGGCTTTTCATCCCGGGATTAATTTTAAATTAGATTAGATTAACATTCTCCAAGTCGTTATCAATGACGTTTTGTATTTGCTACTGGAAACTTCTCGGTCTTCTGGTATAATAATAAATAAACCTCAAATCGATAACTAAAGTCTTATCTAGAGAGATGTATTATTGTGACCTGCAGCACGTTACGTCGCCGTCGTTCAGCAATATCAAACTTATAACGACATGACTGCTTTTATAAAGATGCTATTTTAAAGATATTTTATTCTAAATTCGATCACTTTTAAAAGTGAACTGACGTGTATTTCCTGTAAATCTACTTGCAAAATAAATTACTTTATTTTTATTTCTAAAACGGACATTGTAAACACAACGGAAGCAGCTTTTTTATATTTTTAAAAGTTTAAGACTTGTCTGGTATAGAGCGCTCTATGCAAGTTTCATATGAATATCATGATATAGGTCAACTTATCGCTACGGGAGTTGCATAAATCTGCCTATATTTTGTTACGCAGTCGTTAGTTGGATGGTAAAAAAATGTGCTAAGCATTGCGCAATGAGTACGCAACACTACAACCTCTGTCAAAACTTAAAATATTTAGACTACACTAACGTTACTACTTTAATCGCGGGGTTTTCCAATGTGAGTTAATATGCAACGGCTTATGACTGAACTGCTACAAAATTGCATATTAAGATAGATGCTCCCGCGGTTAGCCACAAATGAGTATGAGACCTATGTTTCTGTTTTACAAATAATAATTCCTGGACGAATTAACAACAAACTACTCCTTCATATTCATTAATAAAAAACTAATGGAAGGTAGGGAAGCTTTTGCCCAGCAGTAGCATAGCTAGGCTAAAGATAAAAAAGTTATCTGACAAATAAGCTATCTCACCTTATAAGAAAGCTGTATAACAGGGTAGGCTCTAAACAAACAGTATAAAAATATGCTCAGTCCAGTTCACAGATATAACATTTTATGTCTATGTGCAAAACCATTGGGTGCCGTTGCCTTTACAAAATTGAAGTCCAACAAACGATATACATTCAGGACTTTATTGTACAATTCCTAAACGATTACAGCAAAAAGGTTTTCTATCTAGTCCATTAAGGGTTCCGCAGATGTTCTTTCCGATTTTGTACGATTTATCTTTGTTTATTTAATAGCTTCGATTCGAGTAGTAATTTTCTAAGCACTTAAGTTTAAAATATATTTGTTTTGAGAAGTTGCCTATTGATTTCTAATATTTAGTACTTGTTCTAATAGTTTACTTTTACCCGTCGAAACTATGACCTAACAAATAAGTACCTACATAATACTTCTTTGTTATTTTAGACTTGTCCTTTATATAAAACAACCATGTCGATAACTAATAAAATCACGCCTTACCGTACTACCTGAGATGCTTACCATCAGGCGGGCAGTATGCTTGTTTGCCTTTGTGGCATAAAAAAAACATTAAAATCTGTAGAAGAAAGAGGCTAAACAGAGACCCTAGACAAATGACAAACACATTTTCATACAAAATTGACGTCTTATATGACATAAATTCTATTGAAATTTTCAATAAAAAACCTACTTGGCTCGGGGGGCATTTGCCAGCGCCTATACCTTTTAATATCCACTTACACGGATAAGTATAAGACTAAAATGTTCCCACATCCCCATACTCTTTCATAAGCGTACATTTTTATAAAACATTCAAGTAAGGCATTATTTAAAAGTACCCTTTTAACACTCAAGTGTTATGTTGTCACATTTTCAGTTCTACGTATCTAGATGCGTGGTCGCGAAACATTTTGGTCACATAAATAATAATCAGTAACTACATTTCTCATACAAGACTGAATCAATATAGAAATAACCATTACTTATCACACTGTTGGGATTATCTTCATTATCTCAGCCACAAGAAATCCACTTGTGACCGGCTGGCAGCATCTTTCAAGTGAATGAATGTAGAGCGTTAGTATTCTTGAATTCTGCTCCACTTCGTAGAACGTAAAGATTAAAAAAATCAATATAAACCTACCAACTATTTCTTAATACTTGCTTGCTTATCACCTACGTTACAATACTCATGGGTACTCATGGCTTATAAGACAGGTAGGGCACAGCGGATAAGAGCTCCAGAGCTCCACTTGGGAGTGTTGGGAGGATTGGCAACGCGTGAGTGATACCCCCGGTATTGCAAGCGTCTATAGGCTACGGTGACGGCTTACCATCAAACCGACCGTATGTTTGTTTGCTACCTTTGTAATCAAAAAAAATGGTACATTGTTTTAAAAGGATACAAATCCCTGCAGCGGAAAGACTGGTTGATGACGTAATTTTAAAAACAACTCGAAAAACCGCTCCTAGTGCATAGGTACGTTTTTTAGGTTTACCTACTACTTCAAATCAGGCAACACGCCTGTTTGCCAACAAAGATAAAAAAATTCAAGCCAATGGGAATTAAACATACTCCTTGATATATACGGTTAGGTTTGTTACACACGCGCTTATCGGCGTATATTCATCAGGGTCGCGATAGCTGCCTCGCTAAGCTGAGCGATAAGTTGCCGCCGTGACACGCGAGCCTCGCATGTCGCCTGACACACTCCCTCACATAGATGTACCAGGATAAAGGTGGATATTCGCTGCAATATATATTTGTTAGCCGAGAGGGGAATACCTTACGTGTTGATGATAATGCTACCATTTTCTTGGCATTATGATTGTGTTTATTTTAGTTAACCGAAAGAATAGGTACTTCACATTGCTTCATAAAGGTACCTACAATTTCTTCGAAATTCCCATTGAATAGCGGGATACGAGGAAAAGAACTTGCGCGGGGTCAGTTAAATTCTCTGGTCTAGGTACAGATAGAATAGGTAATCTACATTGTTTCATATACATATTTTTCATTTCCATAGAGAAGCGCCATACGAGTAAAAAGACTTGCGCGGCTTCAATTAGCGTCTTTTTATGGTGTACGACAATATCTAATCTACAGCGAATTTCATGTAAATTATCTTTACGTTAAGGCACTGTGGTCCAATGTCCAAATTCTGGACTCTAATGAAAATATAATTAAAGTTAGAAATAAGGACCGCGTACCTTTCTTACATTAGCTTCGCCACTTGCCTTCTGAAGAAACTTAAGCCTGTACTACACGGTTTTAAAGCCTGTTTGAAAATTTTAACAGCGAGTCGTCCGTTGTCGTCTAGACAGTTTAAAACCAACTTACAAACTTCACTTCAATTAATGACCAAGAGCGCAATTGGTATGAAACCTCTTGTCCACACCGTTCTTAACTTTATTTCCAAACCAATGTTATAAACTATGCAGTGCAGGCTTACATCCTGGAAATAACAAAGTCACTTTCTATAACTTTTCCTTGATAGGAACATAAATTATAATAACAACTTAATACTATTGTAACACAGTTTTTCAGCAGTCACATTATCTGTTAGTCGTTCTAGCCAATCATAATAATTGACAACGCTAGAAAGAATATTGGAGCTTTTATTAAATTACCTATAAAATATATCAAATTACGGTCTCCAATTCAATTTTTTCCCAAGCTACATTAACTAATCGATAATTATGCTTCATAATCTTCACTAAGGGGATTATAACCAGTCATTTGGAGATAAGAACCACGGTGTTCGATATTAAATCCGCTGTAACTGTTCATCAAATATTCCTGATAAGTGTTAAGGGCTTACAAAATGGAATTAGTTACTTAAATGCGGTTGAAATAAAGAGATTATTAATTTTAATGGATTTATACTTTACTTGTTTTATATTAGAGACATTGTGTATTATAAATGAAAAGTCAAATGTTGCTACAGAGGCGAGCTACGCTTGCACCGACTTGATGCTAACTCAAATGTTACACCAGCAACACGGTATACTTTCGCAATGGTTCACATAACTTTGTCTAAACACAAAATCAAATTCAAAATATTATGGTTGATTCATGGTCATTTATTCTCAAAGCATTTAAAAAAGAAAAGTAAAGCTGAGTAGACAGGTATAGTTTGATGTGCAGTTTATTTCTTTACCTTTATAGATCAACAAACTTTATTTTTCTTCGGCGATTTTTGATATTTATTGCGATCTCGTTTTAGTTTGAGTGTAAATGAGCGGTATTTATATATTAATTAAGTACGTAAACTATTTATTTATTTAAAAACAATCCATAAATCTATAAAAACAATAAAATAGCTGAAAATGTTTTAATGATTCACGATGTAATTTTTCTGTAAATATTTCTGAAGGTAAATCTTGAGGTTTCTCGGATACGGCGGGGCATTGTCGTCGACGGCAGCACATTTGTTATTCCATTATGACCCTTATTTAATACCAGCCGTGATAAATAAGCCAGGGTACGAGCTCGGATTAAAATAACCAATAAGAAAGAGTTAGCGTTCCTTAGAAATTGTTCCTTTGATAGATGACTGAACATAATTTTTCATGAATTTTGTGTTGGTTATGTTTTGTTAATGATGGCGTATTACGACATAGTTGTATGTTTATATCTGTGTTTATATTTTGTTTCTTTCATCCCGCTAATAAATATAATAAAGGCGAAATTTTATGCGTATGTTGTAGTGTGTTACTTCTTCACTTCAAATGTGAATGTATTTGGTATTTATGTAGCTGATACTTTGGATTAACACATAGGGTAATTTTATCTCAAAAAGTACGCAATTCCCGTAGGATTTGGTCAAAAATCCTGATAGTCAACGGCGTTTTACCAAGTAGGTGGCGCTACTGTGTCTAAAATAAAATGTGGGTGACACCGCGGGCAGCAGCTAGTATCTCATTTTTTATTTATTATTATTATTATAAGCCATTTATTTCCCAAATCCATACAATTGTTCAATCACTACTAATTATTATTTAATTGTGTGGGACAGCCCATTTTAGGGCATCGGCCTCCTCCAACTCTTTCCATTTTCCTCTTTCCTTAGATAAGAGTGTCCGTGTGGCTCCGACTAGGTCCATGATGTCATCGTGCCATCGTCGCCTAGGTCGTCCTCGGGGGCGAGCAATGCCTCTGGGTCAGCAGCTAGTATCTCATACAGTATTTAAATTTAAACAAGCAGGCCGGTCACTGATGGAAAATACCTATGAACATCAGCACCACCAGAGGCGCTAATCGTTGCCCGCTACAAGGAAATGGAAAAAGAGAAAGCGACAGGAATGGAGTTGGGTTTCAGTTCTGTCGCTCATCGAACAAAATGTATTGCTTCTTTACACATTCTGTGAGACTTCATCATGTGAAGACATGTTCTGTGAGAGGATGGTACTTTTCCGATTAAGCTAGACCATTCCATAAAATTTTGATAGATAGATAGAATACGCTTTATTTGCAAAACACAAACATAGTGGTACAGTAAACAGTAACAGTTACAGACAGTGTATATGCAACAAGGCGACCTTATTGCTGAAAGTAATCTTTAAGGCAACCTTGCGAATTTCTGCATGGAGTGGGCAGGACCAGCAAGATACAATAATCAGCAGGACATATCGATAATATTTTTATGAATATAAGGCTTTGCTCCAAACATTTCAGCAGTGTCTCCAACTACTTCTAGACTCGTTTTGAGGTATTTATTATGATTATTGTTATTGTCAATGAAAGTCCTGCAAAAATTCTTCTTTAAGAACTTATCTTCGATATCGCTAGTTCCAAAAAACACTGAAGTATATGTATACATACCATTTTATCTCCCCTCACAAGACTAAGAGATGGCGTGACGTATCAATCGTAAGACACAAACGCCTGCGCGTTCATTTAGTGGAAGAGATAAAACCTGCCCACGTGATACCCTCAAATATAAACCGTTTTCTAATAAATGAAGGAGCAAACATGAGAATAGGGCGATTACACTAACGGTTACGTATAGAAACACTTTTTGAAGTTTTTCGATGAATGCAGTAATAATAGTAGACTGCGCTACAGAGATTTTATGACTGCGCCATTGCAAAATTCAGGGGACGACATAAAACCTGTATTGCCATTATTTTTATTAATGAACACCAAGTTTCATCACTCTCTCCCAAGCACCCACTCGATTTAAAATAGGAATTAGATTCTAAATAAATTATATTTCTGTCATTTCTGTAAAATTTATTGAATAGTTTAGTTAGTAATGTCAAAAAAATTGTAAAGCATAATAATATCATGAATATTGGTCGACACTTCTGAATGATAGTCTCTTCCCTATTGCTTAAGGTGAGTAATATCAATCCAGGTCTAGGAATGATATCTTAGGGAACTCTCGCTTTATTTTTATTTGGAAATTCAAAGTAATAGAAATCATGAATCCCCGTAGGCGTTCGTTTTTAATATTTTTTAGAATAATCCTATTCAAAACAAAAGTCTCATTATATCTTGGTGTTTAATTACAGATTCTGTTATACTTCGAGCTGTCTTTTGGGATCCTACAACGCGATTATTTATTTTTCTTTCTATGCACTGACTGCTTGCTTACACTGGTCCACATTTGACGAGAATAAGTGTTGAAATGTTTAATAAAGTAAACATAACCATTGATAAAATAAACGGAGAGTGTTAGTAATGAAAAACAGAAACATAATAATGCATCAGCTGCTGATTATTACCAATGTTTAGAATATTTTTGAGAAAATTTCATCATTAACACCAGGGGCGCTACCAATGCGTTGTCCACCAAGGAAGTTGAAGGAAAGGAAAGAGGACGGCAAGGGAAAGGAGGAGGGGGAAAGACGGGATAGGGAAGGAGTTGGGCTTCCGGATCTCTCACTCACCGAACTAAACGCATTGCTGCTTCACGTCGATATTCTGTGAGAGGGTGGTACTTCCCCGGTCGAGCTAGCCCATTTTATAATAATTGCTCTACCACTCCAAAAATGTAATGATGTATGTTAAGTATGCATAATATTGTTTGAACGATATAAAAATAATGTATATTCTTTTAAAAAAATGTGCACTCCTAATAAATAAAAACACAGCGGAAAATTATGGCTTGGGGATCACTCAAAGAAATGAATTTCATTTTACTGCGGCGACAGGCTTTCATTCAAATACAATTTGCCTAATGTAATTGCTGGGAGGTGATTTCGCTGCAGTAGAGTACTTAGCTTGCATAGCTTAAATGTTAGCCTCGATAAACGCCTTTCTCAGATTTGGTCAATCTATATTAGTCAATGGCCCGGCTTTGCACATACAACCGTATAACCGTTTGTATGCTGTGGCTGTATGTTTCTATAGGGTTCAGTCAACCATTGAAAGTAATAAATAACCAGAAACGTAAATATGAATCAAGCTTTTACTTTTGAACCTTTGTTCTTGGTTCTCTGCCCTGGTTACCTTTCTCATTAGTTGAGTTTATGTTAACATGTTAACTTTTTGTAAAACGCTCGTGCTGAAAACATCTGGGGCGGCCTATTTCCAGCAGTGAATTTCTTATGGCTGAAATGATGATTTTCTTTTCAGCGTAAAACAACACAAACCAAGTCGTTTTATCATAACAAAGATCAATTAGCATTCACAATGAAAATGTAGGTATGTAACTATGCAGTTAACGGGATGAAGGCGCGTTCTCATATTGCATAAAGTAATTACATTAAACCGAGCTCCAGGTAGAAATTCGGGCGTCTCATTCTAACAGCAATTCACTCTAAAATTATAATTTATGGTGGCCCATTTCATGGAAATCTGACGACATGTCACTATGCATATGTGCCGTGGTTCAATTAAGCCGATCCGCATTGTGGAACCGCTATTAATCTGTAATATTAAAATTTGTTGTGACTTATCCTCTGATTAGACTCATGACGCGCGTGTTAAACGATTGAACAAGTTAAGCAGCGACGACCCTGGCCAATATTCGGATGGGTCGAAATAACCTTTTACGTACTTCGGAGACAATGTCATGGAGGTCCTGGCTGTTGTATACATTGCATATACAACGGTTAATAATACAGTGACAGTAGGGTAGTAAGAAGCTGTAGGTAGTATAACAATAATAAGATTTATGAAAAAAAAGGAGAGAAAAAAAATAGTACAAAATGACAAAAAAGGCCGCAACCGATTTTCTTTCGCCATTTCTTTTTACCGGTTGCCATTTTGCTTGTGTCCGAAATAGTGGTAGTATATAACGTATTTTCTTTTCTTTATATAAACAAGTTGTAAATGACAAGAAAAAGTGCCTGTGAAGGTCTAATTTCTGAAATAAACGATTTCATATAAGTAAATTGACTAAAACCAATAACCCCACTACACCCCACTTGACCCCACGCTATCCGATTTTTCTAAAAACTCAAAGGTATAAATCCTATACCTTGTTCAAGATGACCGTAGAATTGATGTAAACAAACCATATTTAGGGTTATCACAGCATTAGTAAAAAATTTTTTTGTAAAGTCATTATGAATCTCGTTATTACTTCTCTATCGATTACAGCGTCGTAATAAAATATATTTTATAACGAATGAAAGCACTACATTGCATAAAATAGTTCATTTGGACACAGAAACCGGTTTTGTTAAAAATAGAAATGTTTCTCTTGACTCGTCAACCCTTAAAACTAATTAAAAAATATTTTTCTCATTAGAACAAACATTTGGGAGTTTTTTTTATAAGCGCCCAATAAAAGTAGTAATTCAATTACCTAACAATTCATGTTCTCTATGTGATATTGAATTTGGCGGGTTATCACGCTTTAAAACCCCGACCTATATAAAACGTTCTGTATATCACATGACGTTTCGTTCCATTCAACTGGCGTTCCATAATTATGGAAACTAAATATGATAATTTGTCATAAAAAAATATAATTTCAAATCAATAAAAATAATTATAACTACTAATATTGTATACAATAAAAATATTACGTAACGCGTATTTATTAATCTAAATAAATTGTTTATTTTTCTATTTTATTATATTTATTTTTCTACATATATTCTGTGTCCATTGGAACGAAACGGTGATTCACTTTGAATATGACACTGACCAATGACAGGCCGCCGCCATTATTGTCTTGTTTAAAAGTTATTATTTTCTCGTTGAAAATTGCAATTATAATATTTGCATTAAATGTTGCTTGTTGATATATTAGTAAAAAGTGGCACAAAAAACCGCCGAAACTTTCGTCGTCAGTTTGGCCACCGTATTCAACGTTTTAAAGGACAGAAATGAAACACGAGTAAAGTCTCCAGTCCCGAAGAAACTACGACTATTCTCAAAATTTTTTGGACGAAATAGACATTGGTAGGATTCGCCGGAAAGTCCATGATGAAGGTAAGTTTAACAATTATGAATTCAAAATTAAATTTATATACCTATCTTATATTTGAATACTTTGGTATTCAAGTGTTTTGTATTTATTTATTGTCGATATTTATATTACTATGTGATGAAGATTTCTACATTTTGAACTCACAAGTTCCGCAAAAATAACACAAGGCCGTCTCTTTACTTCGATTCAACAATCTTTAGCATCTCCGTACATAAATGAATGTAACTTGAAACATAAATGTTTTGAACATTATATTTTCTTTTTTAGGTCATACTAAGACTAAAATGTGGGAAGATTAAGTCAGTGAAATCTGCGAGGGAAGTCTCAATACGAAGGTTTATTCACAGGCTTAAAAGCGCCCCATAAGCAAAGGAAAACAATTAATAATTTTACATATTGGTATGTATATAATTTTTACATATTGCTCATTTCATTTTGAAGTTCACAGTAGTAGTTGCAACAGTATCTTTAATTTGATTGTGCAATTATTTCAGGATCACAGGATGGTTTCTTAGATGGAGTAATCTAATTTTTGAGATCAAAAAAGGCGATGGAGATTACCACAAGGAAATGAACTCAAAAGTCTTCGAAGAATGGTTTGAGAACAAATATATAGAACAAGTAAAAAAGAAGAGAATAAAATGGCAACGCTGGATGGAATTACTGATGCAGTCATGGATGAATTTGTTATGAATAACACCTGAACCTACCATGACCTGAAGGTCACTAGTGAAACAAGCTGATCATCATCCTCATGCAGTGATGATTTGTTGAACTAATCAATGAATGATCAGTTATTCCATAATTATAGAGTAGCTTATTTATGTAATATTTAATACACAAATAAAATAATGTACTTTAAACTCTCATTGTAAATGATGTGTGTAAGTGCCCGCTAAGGGCCCAAAGAATAATGTATTTTTACTTTGACTTTGACTTTATAATAACCATGATGACGATCAGTAATACATAATATATTATTTTTTCTTTTTTGTAACTTAAATTTATTTCTTTTATATTCAGTTTTAGTAATATGGCCATCACAAAATGTATATTTAATGTTTTGCCAATGCATCCATAGCATTCAGATATTTTGTTAGGTTTCATTAAATCCAATACTTCCTCATTGCTTCTTGGATTGTAGATGTCAGTTAACTCTGTATATCTTTTTTGTCCCTTGTATTGTAGGAATTTACTTCAACTATGACTATGCTGTGTACTAGTAATGTCTATGTTTGTTGATGTTACTGTGTCAGAGTAACTTATTGCTGTTGTTTTTATTTTAGAAGTATTGAACAGCTGTAGCACACGTCCTTCATACCTTTTATTAAGACGATATAGAAAATGTTTGTTTATCTATGTCTACTGGACAAAATTCTAAACGATATTAAAAACCGTCTCAAAATGAGTTGTGTGATTGAGGTGAAAATAAAAATTGTGATTGGCTTAAAACTCGTCATTGTCTTCCTACCTTGTACAAATGCAAATAAAACAAATGTACATATTGTGTATGTTTTTTTTATATACCCTACCTTCATACATTTCCAAAAATGACAATATGCCTCTTAGTATGTTGTTGAGCGGCTGCCGTTGTCTATTTACAAAACCCAGCCGATTGACAATAATTTTCCTGGGTGGGTTGACCAGGTTATTGCTGTTTTTATTAGTGCATACATAAAATGGCAGACAGAGACACCCTTTTAACTTTCACTTTTAGATAGATTAGATATAATGTTTTTTTTTATAAGTAAATAAATAAAATCTATTGATTTACTTATTAATATATTTAATAAATACCTAGTTGTTTTAAGTCATACAAACTAGTTGTGCATATCAGTAGGTCTATTTAGGACAACGGGAAAAATGCACGCTCAAAAAAATGTTGGTGAAACCTGTCTGTCACTGGTTGCTAGGCAACGGTTTGTCATTAAACATTCTATCTTGTAAACGACTCAAGTATAGCTCCTAATTCAACCTGCACTAACCTGCAGCCTTTAGTAATAGACTCTGACGTTTAGTCCTCTAATTAATCCCTTGCATTGGCTTGCAGTAAATTCAATACACGTATTTGGACATTTATAGGTTAATTACGTAACACCACGGCGTCACATTGAATTTACTTGTAATAATAAAACACCGGAAAGTACCGAAATAAATGTAAAAACTACAAAGTCTGCATGATATTCTATGGTAAATGTCACTTCGATCTATGGCAAATGACAGTACTGTGTGAAACACGCAGAGAATTATGTTTCAGACAAGCCCGGTGGTCGAGTGGCTAGCAATGGCCACTTTGTCGCAAGGGCCGCGGGTTCGAATCCTGCGCAAGGCAAACAGTTGTGTGCATGAACATATCTGTTTGTCTTGGTCTGGTTGTTTTCTATGTACAATAAGTATTTATTTACAAAAAAAGTATTTTGTATATTTATCAGCAATCTAGTATCCATAGTACAAACTTTGCTTTGTTTGGAACTAGATGGCGTTGTGTGATTTGTCCAACAATATTTATTTTTATTTATTTTTTACTTTCAGAATATTTCGTCTGATTTAATTCTATAGTTCGCTTCGGAAGGATCATAATTGAAGCTTCTGCCATTGCATACTGGCTCCAATAACGGTTTATGCCTCATTTGCCCCTCTTTATACTTACGTGGAAAACTGGATAAGTACTCAAAATAATTGATTTTTTTATTTGAGGATCTTCACCAACATTGTCTCAGCCATGACAGTAGCAAATGAAAACGCTCGAAAATGAAAAATCATCTACATCGGATCATAAATTCTCATGCAGTGTTGAATTTTCTTCAAACAATATTGTTGAAATTTTAAGAGCACAGTTCACTTTTCCGTCAAGATACTGAAAATAATATATTTTACAAGGTGATTTTAATTCTCTTCCATATAACCTTAAATTTGTCGTGTTGGATAAGTTTACGAGCATATTTCATGTAATATGACATCGTATTAATTAATCCCTAAAGTTCTAGAGGGTAGATTTTAAGGAGTAAAATACGTTAAAATTATTGCTATTTTATAATCACTCATTAAGATTAATTACCATTTTCTTGTTATATAGCGTCATGTCTGGATTATTTCTCCAAGTGCCACATTTTGTTAATCTTTCAATATAGAAAATCGTGAAAGAAATCATGAGTTTTTTTATGTTTACGGGTTATTTACATTAAAGTCCGTAAATATATCGCCCATCATTTAATATATGTAATCACCGCCGCCCATGAGCATTCGTAACACCAGGAGAAATTGCCGATGAGTTGCCGGCGTTTCAAAGAGAAATATAGCCTTCTAAGGTCTAACGTGTAACAAAATGAATTATGATCCTACTTTCAATAAATATAAAAGGAGAAGCTGACTGACTGACTGACTGACTGATTATCAACGCAGGGCCTAAACTATAAGGGTTAGAAACTTGAAATTTTGCACAGGGGTTCCTTTTATAACATAGGGGAGCATAAGAAAGGATTTTTCAAAGTTCCCACGGGAAAGCCAGATATACGCAAACGAAGTTGCGCGGGTTTCGCTAGTAATATTAAAAAGGCGAAAATTATGTGTATGTTTGTTACTTCTTCGCGCTCAAATGACTGGACCAATATTTATGATATTTGGTATGTAGGTAGCTGATACCTTGGATTAGAACATAGGGTACTTTTTATCCCGAAAAGTACTCGATTCCTGTAGGATTTGGTCAATAATCTGATGTAGATGGTGCTGCTATGCATTAAATTAAACGCGGGTAACACCGCGGACAGCAGCTTCTGTTATAATAAAGGCAGAAATATAATGTAACATTTGCTACATGCTTTTCTGCGACATTGTGCGACAGAAAATCGTGATGCCTTAGGTGATATTAAAACAAACTAATTATAATTAAACCTCTATCATAAAATACCATAAATATTTACGCAGCATTTCCTAAACAAGATATTTAACGTAAATAATATTGAGTAATTTTCCATACAGTTCCTCATTCCATTCTCGTAATGCCGGGAGAGGAAATAAGCAACCGTTTACGTCTAAATGCACATTTAACTTGGGTTCTAATTGAAATGTTTTGTAATTTGAAATGTTATTATGTTTACCAAAACGTTCTGATGACGGACCGACTTGTACTCTCGGAGACCGTGGTTCGTTCGCTACTTATTTATATACACATTTATATACTACTAGCTGCCCGGCCCGGCTTCGCCCGGGTACTGTTTCGTTTTTTTTTCAATCTTTCTGAGAGATTTTCTTAATATTTTTTTCCGTAAGAACCTTGTACAGAGTATTAGAAAACTACAAAAAAAAAATCAGCCAAATCGGTCAAGCCGTTTTCATGTTATGTCGTGACAACGGAAAACGGGTTTCATTTTTATATATATATAGATAGACTAGTGAAACAAGCGCAACTTCGTTTGCGTGTATTTACTTATGCACAGCAGCGCCATCTATATCGAGACTTCGATCAAATCTCAGGGAATCGCGTAAATTTCGGGATAAAAAGTACCCTGTGTTTTTTTTTTTTTTTTTTTTTTTTTTTTTTTTTTTTTTTTTTTTTTTTTCATCAGCTACATACATAATATCTTAAATATTGACCCAGCCATTTGAGCGTGAAGAAGTAACAAACATAGGGGTGTTTCTTGAAAACCTGGATTTTCGTTGTCCGGAAGTAAAAAGTGTACGTATAATTGAAATAAGCGTATGAAGTATTTTTTTTATTAAAATTTAAACTGTAATCTAACTGAGTCACTACGATAATTAAGAAAAATATAAAACAAAGTGAGTAAAAAAAATATCTGAAGTGTTAAAAATTGATTCCACTGGCGTGTCCGTACTCCAAATTTGTACACAATATCATCCATATCATTTTTTCCATTCAGTTCATAGATATTTCAATATTTTATATTAGATCCCAAATTGATAAGAATTAATAAATAAAATAGATGAACCACGTATTTATAGTACATTTAATTATATGAATTTTTTAAATGTTGTCCGGGCCTTAGCAGTGATTCCACTGGTACATCACTAAAATGTACGTACGTCCTTAGTGACACAATTTGGAAGCAATGTGTACCCCCCGAGCGTTAACCGTCAGTCATGTTTTGAGTGTCGAGGGAAGAGATGCGCGGCTGCTTGCTGCATTCCAGAAATATAAAGGTAAGTATCTGATTCCACTGGGTTTGGTTTGGTACATCGTTGATTACTTTGACCTCAATTTTACCATCAATTAATTTTATTAGACGACTAAAAAAAATTATGCACTATCGCCACTCTAATGACTACCTAGGGTGTAAAGGTCATTGTACTAGATACACTCATTTAGCGACAATCGATAATTTTGCAACATTTTTTGATTCCCTGACATTGATTACTCTGTTTCTAAGGTCAGTGAAATCAAAATGTGATAAAGTTTTTGACTGAAAAATTATTTCATCATCATCATCTCAGCCACAAGAAGTCAACTAGGCCTCCCCAAACGTCTCCAGTGCGACCTGCTGGCAGCGGCCTGCATCCAGCGGCTTCCTGCGACTTTCCTTAGGTCGTCTGACCACCTTGTAGGCGGGTGTCCTACGCTGCGCTTGCCGGTACGTGGTCGCCATTCCAGAACCCTTTTGCCCCATCGGCCTTCGGTTCTGCGCGCTATGTGATCTACCCACTGTCACTTCAGTGTTTGGCTATGTCAGTGGCTATGTCAGTTATTTTGGTTCTGCTACGGATCTCCTCATTTCTGATTCGATCTCCCCGAGCATAGCTCTTTCCATGGCTCGCTGAGTGACCCATAGCCTTCTTATGAGGCTCATAGTGAGCGACCACGTTTACGATCCATAGGTCATCACTGGCAACACACATTGCTCGAAGGTTCTTCGTTTCAAGCACTGAGGAATTTTGGACGAGAAGATATGCCGTAATTTCCCGAAAGCTGCCCAGCCAAGTCGGATTCGTCGATTGACCTCTTTCTCGAAGATGGACCTACCTAATTGGATGGTGTGTCCAAGGTATACGTACTCGTCAACAACTTCGAGGATCGAGCTCCCAACTGAGACCGGGGCGGGTGCGACATGGATATTCGACATGATTTTCGTCTTGACCATGATCATTTTTTGACCTACCTGTTGGGAAACTCAATTGAGGCCTTCGAGCATGGTGCTGAGGTCCTCCAGCGACCACGATGTCATCGGCAAATCGAAGGTGAGTGATATACTCGCCGTTGACGTTGATGCCGCATCCTTTCTCGTCCAAAAGTTGAAGGCATCTTCCAGAGCGGTCGTGAACAGTTTCAGAGATATGACATCTCCCTGTCTCACGCCTCTGTGTAATGAGATTGCTTTCGTGTTCTGTTCCTGTACTTGGACTGACATGATGGCGTTTTTGTATAAGTACGTCAAAGGTTCGATATACCTGCAGTCTATGCGGCATCGCTGGAGAGACTGTAGCACGGCCCATGTCTCGATCGAATCGAAGGCTTTCTCGTAGTCCACAAACGCTAAGCATAATAGCAGATTGTACTCTTCGGTCTTCTGTACAATCTGCCGCAACGTATGGATGTGGTATAATTCTTTAAGATGGTTTTATCGCCCTTTTTAAAGAACAGAACCACCACGCTTCTGTTCCACGCCTCAAGCGTTTTGCCCTCGACCAACACGGAATTAAAGAGCTTCTGCAGGACTTTAAGCACCGGTGTACCACCCGTTATCAGAAGCTCTGCTGTGATTCCGTCCTCGCCTGGCGCCTTGTTGTTCTTAAGCTGGATTAAGTAACATTTTTTTAAACTTTATTTTTGTAAAACGTTTCTAAAATTTCGCAATTTTCCTAATATTCCTTTTTTTATTGCAGGAATATGACAATAATGTTGTACAAATGGGGTGCTCTCAAGGCACACGAATGTGATTACGACACCAATAGATTATTAGATATTTATGTCCCTATGTCAGACGATTGTTTACAAAAGTAGATAATAATATCTGAAAATTGAAGAATACATGTTCACATTTGTTAATTTTATTTAGATATGTATAACTGAGAATTAATTTTGTAATTTTTGATATGTAAAAACTTACAATTTCTTTAAAAAAAGTACAGAGTTATTGATTTTTGATTCCCCTGTAACTATTAATTGATTTCCCTGGTCATGATTTTTTTAATGTCTAATATCTTGGAATTTATAGGTTCAAAATGAGTGCCTATTCGAAATTTATACTTCAGGTTTAGCCTATTTTTACGTGTAGTACCAGGTTTCATTATATTTTGAAAAAAAAAACTAGCCAGTGGAATCAACCGAATAATCGCATTTCCAAGAATCACCCATAGACATAACTTTCGCCTTTATAATATTAGTAGGATGTAGCTGTGCCCGCGACTTCGTTCGCGTGGTTGTCGAAAACACTATCGCGATATGAATAATTTCCCCCGTTTTGCAACATTTTTCACTGATGCTTCGCTCCTATTAGTCGCAGCGTAATGTTATATAGTTAAGCCTTCCTCGACAAATGGACTGTCCAACACAAAAATATTTTTTTTAATTCGAACCAGTAGATCCTGAGATTAGCGCGTTCAAACACACAAACAAACACTTCATCTTTATATATTAGTAGAGATCAAATCAAATCAAATAATTTTTATTCAAATATGTGTTAGATACTTCCCTAATATGTCAGGTTATTAAGATCATTAAAAGGAAATAAGTATCAAGAAAGTAAATTAAACAAAGTAGCTAATTAGTAAATTATATATTTTCAATTAAAACCAAAACTTGTGCAGATAATCAAAATGTTTATTAAATCAATTAACTACTTTATAAACTACCACCATTTCGGAAATAAACCAAAATGACCACCGGTAAAAGAAATGGCGAAAGAAAACCGGTTATGGCCTTTTTTATCGATCAGGTATTTTAACACATCTTTTTCATACAAATACAAAATTACAATAATAATAAAAACAATTGGAACTTATCTTTAATGTCCGGCGGCCTCACAAATACTGCCGCCTAACGTTCTATCATGTTCTTATATAACCTCGCTCCCCGCCAATCGTTACAACAAGTCAAAATAGCAACTCTGTTTACTTCTAATTTTAAAATAAATTTATAATAAACGTAAAACAATTTTAACATAAATTTAACAAGGATTTAAAACAAATAAATAAATCGTTAACCAAGTTATTTTCAGAACGGAAGTACGACTTGTAACATTTAACAAGTCGAACCGGAAGTGCCGAGTATCATTTAATAATTTTATTACATCTTTAGCAATAACAATATGATTCAAGATGTAATAAAATTAATTACTTAATAATTATAAAATTATCATTTGTTCTAATCCACCTGTGAATCGAAAGTGTCAAGTGGCATCTAGTCAACACAATAGCATGGACAATATTACCATCCCAATATATGCATATTTTACTTTATATACAAGCACTTTCGAATCGTCACATTTTTTTTCCTACCACCAATTCAGACGGCAGATTTGTGCTAAAAAGAACTGGCAAGAAACTTAGCACTTGCTTTATATTAAGATTTAGTTATAGATTAAGTATCTGAAAATTGACTTGTATTACATCTCACTGGAGATTCTTAAAATAGTTGGTTTAAATTGCGAATATGTTTTTCTTAAAACATAAAGCAACATAAGCAAAATTATTATAACAGATGGGTAAACAAATACATAATTATGTATTTTGAAATATGATGTAACAAGTACATGTGTTTCTTGAATAAAAATATTTGACTTTGATGTGGAGGGAGTATGTAAGTAGTTGTGTCCCATGACCAATAGCATTAATAAGTCAGGGACATTGGTATTTTTTACATGAGTAAATTAAAAAGGAAGATAAATACTAAGTTATATTAAAACTCACATTTTATCATAAAACAGTACGAAATACATTGAAATATTATTACACAGATAATATAGAGGCAATTCCATGCATAAAAAACCTTTTGTATTGTATCTAACAACGATCTCCACAAGACATGGAAACCGGAAAGTAATCAGTATAAATAAAGATCAAATTTTTAAACCGTTTTCAATGCAAAGTATATTGTCCCCTAGAGCAGTGACAGAGGAAATTACATCTGTAATCAGATTATTCCGACCGGCTGCTGACAACTGACGTGGCTCACGAATGTCACTGCATTTTCCTTTCGACGATGTTCAATTTTGACGTTACGAGCTTAATTAGCAGGCTGAACGTCATGATGTCAATGCCTAAAGTTAATTTTTTTAAATTATTTTAAAGGAATAATATTATTTTTCTTTGAGATTTATATGTTTATTTGTGTTACTAGCTTTTTTGCCCGCGACTTCGTCCGCGTGTAGTTTCGTACCCGTTCTCGTGGGAATTACATTAAATGTCAGGAAAAGCTATAGCCTATGTCACTCCCTGATAATGTAACTTTCTACTTGTGAAATAATTTTTGAAATCGGTCCAGTAGTTTCGGAGCCTATTCATTTCAAACAAACAAACAATCAAATCTTTCCTCTTTATAATATTAATACAGATAAAAATAGTATATTTATGCTCTTGTCCTTATAGATTAATGCTACATTGATATTGTTACTGAAGTAAGTACAAAATCCATAGGTCGCTGGTTCAAATCCGGCTCGAAGGACCATGGAAAAAGGGGTCCTCCCTCAGGATAATGAATAATAAAATTTACCGTGTTCAAGAAGATAAAAAAACGATTCCTTTTATTTTAACATGACAGATTTTTCATTGTCAAAAACAAATTCTATGATTCATACAGTTAATAGGTTCATTGAATTATTATTGGTCGCTGTTCGTGTACGAAAGCATACAGCATAAAAAAACATCTTCTTCATGTTTGTAGGTAATTATTTTTATCTTTGATGATAAGGTTAATACAAGGTTTCCGTATTACATACCAAAAGTGTTAGTATTTTGTTGTTGTAAAAACATTTTTAAACTACGTAATTTCAGTTGAAAAACTCAAATTATAAGTGGAGGTAGCGCAACGCGACGCAGATATCTCAAGTGAAATTTTAGCGAAAAAATATCTCAAATAAACATTTTATGAATATAATTTTAAAGTCCATGATCTCTAATTAAGTAGCAATGTTTTCAAAGGAAGGCACTCGCTTTGAGGCCCCGGGACTCCGTAGGGTCTTAATTAGTGTTAATCTTAAGATAATAAAGCCACGTGTTTTTACTAATTGGTGTAAATTGAAAAAGGCGGTAATCCCTCTAAGGGAAATTCGACATAAAGCATGGTAGTTAATGCTGTCGAGACGTCTCCCTTGTTTTTTGCCAGACGTAATTAAGTAAACAAGCACAGAAATAAAATTTAATAGACATGGTGTATATAATGAAAATTATCAAAATATGTAGTTTTGACTAATTTTGAGTCTCATTCGATGCAGGTCGTTTACTTCTAGCACCTGTTGTAGTTTACTACGGAACCCTAAAAAGGACATCTAATCTAATTTTACAAAATTTGTTAACTCGAAAGCGGAATCCGCGGGGAGATGCCGCGGTGAGTTTAAAAATCTCTCTTCGCTTTCGAGTTAACAAATGATGCTTAGAGCTGCTTTAATACGGTTGCTGATGCCAAACAAAATTTTGTAAAATTAGATTAGATGTCCTTTTAGGGTTCCGTAGTAAACTACAAGGAATCCTAATAGTTTCGCCATGTCCGTCTGTCCGTCAGTCCGTCCGCGGTCTAGCGCCTAGACGCTGATGCTAGAAAGCTGTAATTTGGTATTTATACTCATATTAACAATGCTAACAAAGTGGTAGAATAAAATTTTGAAAAAAAAATTTTTTGGGGTGCCTCCCCTACACTTAAAGTGGGAATGAAATTTTTTTTCGCACCGACCCCACCTTATGGTATATCGTTAGATAGGTCTTTTAACCCCCCCCCCCCTCTATCTCCGAAAGTCTTGAGTTTAGAAATTTAAAAAAAATCATGGTAGTAGTCCATATAGTGAACCTACAAGGAAAACTATAACGGTTAAGTAGGCACTACTGGTTACCGAGTAATAGCCGACGAACTTATGAAGAAAAAATTATTTGACGAAAACGTACAAATGTCATAGAAAATGGCATTGTACTCATCTGCAAGCAATAAGTGCATAGCCAATACGGAACCCTACTTTGTGCGTGGCCCGACACGTACTTGCCCGGTTTTTTATTAACAATAACAATTGAACATCGTATAAAAACTATACCTATACTACAACACTCTTTTGGTTGAAAACAAATGATCCGAACACGCAGGGTTTATTTATATACAGGCTTGAAGGGATTTGGAGGGGCTTACGTTATTTATTTAAATTTATGTCCGTGTAAACGAGTCACATTATGTATTTTTTTACGTTTTTAAACCCAATTTAACAAAAAAGTAGTTGTATTAATTAAAAGAATATGAAACATCCAGTAATTAAATTCATGTAAGTCAATACTGGGTAAAAAAGATTAAATGAAAATGTGACTTCATTTTCTGACTGACATAGTAACGGGAAATATTTACGAAACAAATAATACATACGAATATAAATTACAGAGATTTTACACAAAAATACATTTAATCTCTTATATATGTAAATTCTATTTTTTTTATAACATAAACCTCTAGACTAGAACATCAGGAAACAGTTAAGTTTTAGTTTAAAAATACAATACTTAGGAATATAAAAATCATTCAAACTTATTAAGTTAATATAACTATAAGCAAGACTAACTAGGTATTACTAAAAGCTGAAAAGTGTAAGCAACAAATGCCTTAACGATATAAACCATTTTCTTTCTTTAAAAATAAATATTATGTAACAGAAACGAAAATCCATTGTTTCGCTAATT
The DNA here is from genome assembly GCA_905163395.2 of Endotricha flammealis. NCBI lineage: Eukaryota > Metazoa > Arthropoda > Insecta > Lepidoptera > Pyralidae > Endotricha > Endotricha flammealis. The sequence goes on along the minus strand of LR990864.1, from coordinate 8,764,722 downwards.
AATCGAAAACAGAAACATGTATATCCTTGGGGCAAGAAAGTAAACTAAAGAAATTATGTTTTAAAATAATAATAAAAAAGTTATCCTTATCCTTACTTCCTTACTAATATTATAAATGAGAAAGCGAGTTTGTTTGTTAGTTATTCCTTCACGGCTTGACTAAGCAGCCGATCATTATGAAAATTTGCATACATATTGTTAAGGGTAAAGAGCCCAACATAGGCTACTTTTTTTTATCCCGTGAAAGTATGTCGTTCCCACAGATATCAGAATACTACTTCTTTCTGTGTTCTGTGGTCGTTCCAATGGGAAAATATTTTTTCTACTATAGAGGGCGCTGTATCGGCCATCAGATGGCGCCACAAGTCGCGCTATGGGTTGTTACGAGACCTATGTCTTTATGACATAGGTCTCGTTTGTTAATTTGTTTGTTAATTTTATATTAACGCGAGCGAAGCCGCGGGCAAAAGTTAGTAAAATAATCTTGTCTGATTGTCTTTGAAACGTCTAATAATGATAGGTAATTGTAAGTTTGTTGATTTTCCTTTTGAAGCGAGTAGTTAATTGACTTTGTTATTTTTCTTCAAACGATTGGAACATTGCAATGAAGAAATCTACTATTTCATATCACTGTTTTAGCTTTAAGATAAAACCAATGATCTATCTGATTCTTTTTAACCTTTGACTACTCGAGTAAAGCACTAAAATACTTTACTACCTTCACGTAGTTCAGTTACGTGGTTCGTAAGTACTTTTTTTTTAATCTTGCTCAAATACTGTTTTATACAAAAATACTTTGTGTAGTAGTCGAAAACTTCGATTAAATCTAAACTCGTAAATGTTTTAAATGCCAAAATAATTCAACTAAAAGTTTAATTGAATGGCGATATTTGCTGAAAGAGTAAAGTGTATTGGAATCATAGAAAAAGGACAAGGAAATAAATTTTCTTGTTAGATAGTTTTTATTTTTTGATAGACAACATAAAAGAACTGTCATAGACTTTGACATCAAGTTGGAAGAAGGTTCTACTTATTTGTCTTGGATTCTATTCATAAAGTCAGCTCAATTTGCCCACAACCACGCATTCTACTATTTCTATAGGTTTTGTTTGGAATCGGTTGCCAAAAGATAGAAAACATAATTTTTTACATTTTGTTTATTTTGAAGTCAAAAAACATCTGACCCGATTTTGGGTGTGACGCCCCCTGACCTCATAACATTTTCAGTAGCACTCTGTCTTCAAATTTAAAATTATAATGCAATTCTTATATTTTGGGTCTAAACAGAAATCCTATTAACGAAGTCCCTTTACTGCCCTTTCATGATACTATAATTTACGAAACATTTTTATAAAACGTTTTAGACCCATTTTTACACTGTTTTTATGTACATATTATATTAAATTCTAGTGGGAACAGGAACAAAGTCGCATTATTTGTCTTTTAGTTTTGTGCAATTAAATCCATGAAGAAGGACTAAAAAATATTTATAATACACAGAGTAGTTTTTACAAATTAATTTGTCAGTCGCGCGTTTTGCACCTCGCATGTCAGAGATTATTTAAACCATGATGTTTAATAATACAGAATGTGAATTATATTACACAGAACTTATTTAAATACCTATACTTACGGCACGGTCACGACAGTTCCCTTCATGTGACACAAATAGACAGTCAAGTTTTCCCTTCGATCAAATGTTGTATACGTGATCGAAGAGTTTTTCGATTAAAAGCATCCGGCAATTTTTTTTAATCATCCAAAGTACCTTATGAAGTAGTTTTCAGAACTATTAAATTGCTTTTGAATGTCTTAGGTATATTATTTGTTCATTTATTTCTACAACATAAATATCGACAGGGACTTAACAATAATGAATTGAGTATACCACCGAGGTTAGTAACAGAATGCAACAACTGACATACAATTACTTAACTTACATTACAGATTCATTATTTTCTTATAATATGATCTAACCAAATCAATTAGTAAAGTCCGCATCCAATCCGCAAAAAACAGAGAATCAGGCGGACAACAAAGAAGTGATCCTAAGGGTCCCATTTTTCCTTTTCAGGTACTGCACCCTAAAAAAACTAGATCATAATGTTAACAAGAAATAAATAATTTGCACCTAGTTTGATTCTGCTAACCAGAATATTACCTTACTTATAAAGGTTTCCTTGTAATTGTAACTTATTACGTAACACATGCTGTATATTTCGTCGCATACCATATCGAACACAATGAATATTGCCTGTACCTATCTATGAATTAATTTCACACATCAAAGACCCAAAGCCGAAGCAACATAATTTGTTCGATCATATAGCTATATCTGTCTGTTACATAGATTTTTTTAACAAAGGGTACGATCACAAAGACGCCCAATGCTTGTGTGACGAGAACTCGTTAAAAAATTTAATCCTCTCCCATATAAATCTGATTGAAAATGCACTGCATACGGATCGTTACGCTCAAACAACAGAAGCGAAAATATTTGGTTCCACGGCAACGGCCCGGACATATTGATGTTTAAAATCGTTTATTTTTTACATGTATTTTATTCGTGAACAAGGTATTTACGGTCACTGTTTTGTGATTGTTACCGTTTTGCACATTTTTTTTGTATTTTTGAGAATTGCCTAAATTCTTGGGGTCGTGGATGTAAATGGTTGTTTATCATTAGGTACTCGGTAACCAGCTAGCTCGATTGTCTTCTTTATGAATAGAAAGGCTGTAATCATAAAAAAAATGTGATCTATAAATATATATATATATTTAAATAATAAGATGTTTTTAAAAGGTCCATCTACAAATATTACATTGGACGCATGATAGGTTCAAAAGTATTATAAAGTATATCATACTCATTTTATTTCAGTCATTCAATTTCATGATGGTCATTATCTATGGACGTGCATTTTCACAATAGGTTGCCCTTTAACGGGCTGATGGTGAAATTGTGCATGAGACTCAATGAGGTTCGAGATCTTTAGTGAGTTCCGTTGCAGACGGCGGGGATATCGTATAGGAGACAGACATGCCACAGGCAACAAAAAGTTCATTGAACGGATGGTCCACTTAGAAAAAGAAAATCGAATAAAATAAGAATATTTTATTTAACCTACTAGCTTTTTCCCACGGCTTCGCTCGTGTTAATTTTATGACATAAGATCTCGTTTGACAACAAAACAACCCATAGCGCGACTTGTGGCGCGATCTGTTGGCCGATAGCCCATCCCATACAGCGCCCTCTATAGTAGAAAAAATATTTTCCCATTGGAATGATATACTTTCACGGGATAAAAAGTAGCCTATGTTGGGCTCAGTACCCCTGATAAAATGTATACAAATGTTCATAATGATCGGCTGCTTAGTCAAGCCGTGAAGGGATAACAAACAAACAAACTCACCTTCTCATTTATAATATTAGTATGAAGTATGATTTAAAACAATCTGTGTCCGCTTTGCCTATCGCATAAAATGGTTGTGTATCATGGGAATGTATTTACCTAGAAGAAAGAGCTCTACAGAGTCGTACCAGATTTTTAATAGTTGAGTAGGTATGTGCTTTCCATCAAAATCCGAACAAACCAACATGAAGAAAAGTGTAGTCAAATGAGTCCTGATTGAATGACCATCACACCTCTTCCAAAAAAGAGTGGGCGACAGTAAACCGTTATATGGAGGACTAATGAATCAATTATACAAATTATTTCTAATTTTTTACTTAACATCACACTTGTAATACCGTAGGATAGGAGATAGTCAAATATTCAATCAAGTTTAACATAAGCACGATGTCATATTTAAATATATACTCAATCAACATTATTTGTTACAAGGTTTATAAAAAATATTGATTTACAATATCTATATAACAACTTCTAGATATTGGATTTGTTTATTAAGTTTCAGGATTGAGAACGTTTTTATAGTGCAGATAACCTTTCAATCTAGTAGTTTACAGTAGCCTAGCGAGCTGCCAATCAACATCAAAAATACATCACAAGTAAACAAGCTCTTTGTTTATGTACCAGGTTTGCGCGTAATGTAGTGTTTACACGAGCTTATCTACTAATGTTAGTACTTTTCACTAACCCTATCACGTAAATTATAACCTTCCATCTTGAGCATCTGCCTTCACCATCATCCGCCCGTCGTCGTCTAGAGCTGTGTCTTCATGGTTTTGTTTCCTCCATCGTACACCGTGACTGTCACTATAACTTTTTTCAGGTTATCATTCTTTCGCGCTATGTGTTCAAAATATTGAAGAATACGTTGCAAACAGAATGGTGAAGACTCGCAAATCCTGTACTTCTTCTAAACTCGTGTAAATACTGCATTATATTCGACTTGACTTCTTGATCTATTACCATCTATTACTGTAGATAACACTTGCTTTTTTTTTTCAATAATATCTGATAAAAATATCAGAGTAGCAAAGACAAATAAATGGCAAATACCCATTTGTCTTAGTACACAACTGAGCTTTAATAAAGTATAATAAGTAAGTGTAATAAAGAGTATTTTTTTATGTCGCCTGATACCTTCAACACAAAATTAATTTTATAACAAGTTACATTTTTCGTGTATTTTCCCGAACCGTTAATTCAATACGTTACTGAAACGTAATACAGGTAAAAAAATACGTTCAGATAAATTAGGATTACCAACACATACAAATTTATCTTGAAAGAGAAATGGATTTTTGTAATTGGATAAAAAGAGTGCTCTGGGGAAAACTACGGTAACGTTAATAGTAATCCAACTAATATCTGCTACGTAGTATTGAACATTTAGCCCTTCTACGTTCGTGGCACGGGGGCATTTTCCCTATTTCTGATTATACGTACACAGTGCTCAAAAACCAAAATTGCACAAATAAATGGAACCGCGCGGTTTTTCACAAACCGTTCTATTTAAAGTTTATTTATTTTATGGAGCCACTATGATACGCGCTGACGAAGGACATCTTCGTTGAATGTTGACCGAAGAATGAAGAATGAAGTTGGGTCATTCCCCGATGCTTTATAAGTTTTTAAAGTAATATGAAATTCGATCATAGTAAATTGACTACGAGTGATAGCCATTAACTAGAGTTTTAGGCTTACAAATGCTTAGCTCACCTACATTTATTTTGGGGCAATATTCCAAATTACCTTCTTAATGTGAATTAAATGTTGTATATTTTAAACAGCATACTTTCCATAAATATTCAGTAGCCAATACCTACTTAAATCGGGGCTTTTCTAGAGTTAGGAGGGCACTTGCGGCATCTTTCGGAAATTGCGGCCCTCCACCCCGTGATATATTCGGGCTATTGTTGCTCCCAACGTGAGCATTTGTTATTCCAATGCTACCGTTATTTAATGCGCCCTAGATAAATATTGTGAACCCTTTTTTATGTTCGCGGATACGAGATGTTGTCTAATTTTACGATAATTTTCCACAAAATATTTTTTTCGAAGAATTTTACAGAGTTACGGGGGGCGGCGCGCGGTTCGATTTCCTTTTACGATTTTTTGGCAGTCTTTTTACATAGTACGGAGGTCTGATTACGTCATTATACATATATGCTAATGATTTAAGTAATCTGTAATAAACAATTTTATTATTCCTCCTACTACGTACATACATAATAATGCCCGTTGTCACCAACGCCTCCTAGCGATAGAATAAAAATAACCTTATGACATCAAAAGTCATTCAAGTTCCAGTATTTTAAGTTGATATTTATATATAGCGAATAAAGTATGCTCTATCATTCATTCACTCACTCATTCTTTTTTGCCAAATGTAAGTTTGATAAAAGAGGTAATTTTTTATACTCGCTCGTCTAGATTTTTGGAACAATTCTTGCTATGTGAACCATCATGATGTTGAAATAGACAAATGGAGTAATTTATTTAACCAGTAGTTCGGATTTAGCGTTGACGTGTAAGACATTGAAAGATTTTACTATTCAAATAAAAGTTTCATTAAAATTCAAACATCTAGTCTACTAGCTAATGTAGTTATGTAAGCTATGAATTGTTGTTAATAAAACCCTAATTATCTTTCATAATAATCAAATAGTTATACTTTAGTCTCACCCTAAAAGCTCTAGATTTGCAAACACTATAAATACTGTCAAATACGAATATAATTAGAATCCAAATGGCTTTCAGAATCGACCTAATGCCTGTTAAATACTTCAATGGCAAACAAAGGGCCGTTGAACCATTTAAATCAAATTAAACATCAAACATTACACCCTTGCAGGAATGTAATTAACAAAAGATATTAAGTGGAAATTAATACAAGTTCACTTTACAACTACAAAGCTCGTCACAGCGCGGGGTCGACTGAAACTTGGCTTAACAGCCCAGCCAACATAAATTTTCATATAACCCGTTCATCTTATACAGGGATATTTCTTTAAGTATATGCAGCATAAGGTTGGAAATACGTATGTGTTGTTTGTTATTGGGTGCACTTGTAAATTGGTAGGTGTGAACAAGTAGAGCTAACTGTCATTGTCATGCCTGGCCTTTGTGCTTGAAACAGGGCTAACTTAATCCTCGCTCATGTCGACGCGCAATTGACTTACTCAACCCAATTTATCTTTGTACGGTAAATAAATAGGAAAGAGCCAGTATAGAAGAAATTATAATTATGGTTAACGCCTACGCCATTTATGCGGGTAATTGGGAACTTGTAGTAAATGATTAATTACTATGCAGGAGCACGTGCACGCAAGCTTACTCTAGAATTAAGTACGCCATAAATAAACCTCTGAATCTTAAAAAATATAGGCCTATTGGAAACCATGATTCAAGGCTTTATTTTAATGACTGCTTTTGAAGAAACCTGGTTATTTGGAATTCTTCATCACTTGCAAGTATGATTAATAAGTGCTATTGAGTAAATGAAAGTTTTGATTAAAGAAGAAACCCATATTTCGCTATGTCCATTTGTCCATGTGTCAAACCCATAGAAAATGTAGTTTGGCAGCAACGTCGAGTTTGTACAGCAAGGAAAACATACCAAATACGGAACCTTACACTTTACGTAGCCCGATTACGCACTTGCTCGGTGTCTCTTTAATTTTGATATGAGTAGGTACTGTGTATCAAATCATTTAAAACATACACCTTTAAACAACAACGCAGTCACGAACAAAATCCATCTACAAAGGCATGTTTTATTTGTATTGCAAGAACGACTGCCACTGTTCCCCAATGGAGGAGTCAACAGAGCTGTGTGCGAGGCTGCTTATCTAAAATGAGTTGCCCCTGGACATATTCCAGTGATGACGGGATCAACAAAATAAATATCAGAAGGAAAACGTGAAATCCCGGTTGTCAAGAAAAGTATGAGCTTAAACTAAGCCTCTAATTTACCGTGGTGAAATTTTCTTTTATAAATACAGAGAATTAGAACCTTCTTATATTAGAGCCTTCTTATATTAGACGAGAGTGCTACAAATCGTAACGTGTGTGGTTTGATAGTGTTTGCTGTGCTTAACCTCACTTGGCTCTTGGTTTTGATTAGGTGACCGAAATGTCTACCAGTTTGATTTGAGGTTGTGGTAAACGTAAGGTGCCGACCCCACTGCGGGCGTTCTAGCGGTCAGAAATCCGAGTTCTGCGTCCGTCGTACTGTGACCGTCGCGGTCCGACTGCTTTTGGTGTGTAAGATTTTATGCCACCACATAAGTAACAGTGAACGCGGAACGCAGAACTCGGACAGACCGCGTACAGTAGGGTCGCGTCGGCGAAGTCTTCCTCAAGTTTAAAAACAATTTTCTTTCTGAGTAATTTATGAGTAGGTTTTGCACCGAATATTCGACGTATTTGTTACATGCTGCGTTTTGACTAATAAAATACAATTGCTATTGTAATTAAATTAAAGCTATCCGAATCCCAAATTACAGTAGGCTATTATACTAATGCCTATAATCATAAAATGCATGTTAAAACCAGGTTAATAATGAACCAATTTAGTTGAATATTATAATAATCGTTTTCAATAAAGTTTTATTAAAATGATATCGCAATTTGATGGCAATGATGGTTCAATTCTATCGAATTATAGTCGTATAGCCTGGTATCGAGTACTGTGGTATATCCTTTCTTCTGGTTGGTAACTTAATTCTCTCGTAACATAATGAGAAATCCGAAGACCCACCACACCACCTACCTCTTCTATCCCTTTTCTCATCATTTCCTCCTTTTAAGGTTGGCAACGGCTTGTTCCTTGGTGACTCTGTACTCCATGGGCATCGGTGGTCACTTACCATCAGGAGCTTATTCGCCAACCTCCTCCAAAAAAATACCTTATCATACGGTACGATACACGAACAGTATTTTTACAAATCCTGCGATCTTCGCGAGGATTGTAGATCGGAACCATTTTTGTCATTTATTCGCAATAATCCAATATTGAAGAGCCGGCGCGTGATCTCATTGACACTAAGCTGGGACACGGGCGGGGATCCATTATTCATAGTGTCCAACCCGCCGCGAATTTAACGTTCACGCGTTCAAACGGAGTTCATGTAACATAAACGATATAGTCATTTTTACATGAACTCCGTTCCCTCTCCCCTGGACCGCGGAAGCGTTTAGACGTGTGCACCTTATTTGTATTATTTTATTTATTTTTTATTTACAAAAATCAAAAGTTAAGATTTTCAATTATTAAATTCACTCAAAGTTCAAGTAAAGTACCAGGCGCTCATAGAACAGCAAAGCATTACTAAGTGTGTGAAGAGGACGGAACAAAGAGACAAACATACTTTGCTTTGCTCAAACCTTGCAAATCATATGCGCTTGCACCTACTACGTCAGCTGGGGATCTTTTGTTCAGGCGTCCAATTTAATAAAAACATCGTTAGCATACAGCGTGCTTGTATACGGAGGTCAATTTATAGTTGTCATTATACGATCACTTAAACTGCGAACCCAAGAACATAAATATGGCTAAAACACTAAGATCTCCACCAAGTAACAATGTTCACCAGGTCTCTTCGGAAAATGATATATCCAACCTGGATCCCGAAAGCTCACTAAGTTATTTGGGAAAAAGAACAAAAAGACCACGTAATGAGGATCAGTCTGATGATTCCCAATTAACGAAGAGTGAATTGATTGGCATGTTGACTCAATGGAAGAAGGATCAGGACTTGGTGTTAAATAAGTTATGTGCTGATATGGCGGATTTGAAAAAACAAAATACCAGTATTCAGTCATCAAGTATTGAAGTTGAGAAATCGGTTCAATTTATGTCTAAGCAGTATGAGGATTTAAAGAATAAATTAATTTCAATGGAACAGGAACGTAAAGAAAACATGAACTATATTGCTAAATTAGAAGATCAAGTGGACGACATGCAAAAAAGGTTGAAGTTCGCAGTTATTGAGGTCCGTAACTTGCCGATCGTAGAACAAAATAGGCCGGAGACACAACAAGACTTATGCAGTCTTGTTTTAAAAACCTGCGATTCTCTAAATATTGAAGTAGCTAAAGCTGACATAAAGGACATATACAGAATAAAAAATAAGACTGGGTCCTCAGTTGTGGTGACGGAATTAACATCAGTTCTGACGAAATATAAGATATTGGATGGCGTGAAGGACTTCAATAAAGTCAACCCCCATTGCAAACTCTCGTCAGCCACCATTGGACTGCCAGGTCCTAAAGTTCCGATTTACGTCACAGAAAGCTTAACAAATAAAGATCGCAAACTTTTTGGGCAGGCACGTGAAACTGCGAAAGAGGTGGGGTACAAATTCTGTTGGACCAATAGAGGACGCATCTTTATGCGACAAACAGAAGGTTGCCCGCGCCGGGAAATAAAAAATGAAGCGGACTTAAATGCAATAAGGACGGCATGACTTACTTTTTTAACTTATATTTTAAACTTTTATTCTAGTATAATTTTTAATAGTTTTTACTCTCAGTGTACCTCCATCCTTGTCTCAGTTATACGAGTTGCCTGTGTTAAACATCTACCCCCGGTTTTTTATAATGCTATTTATACAGTTTTAATTAAGAAGCCTCATTTCAATTATCACTCACTTACGTATTGCCTTTATACTTGTAAGAAAGTTGCCTTGAGCAGTGTTGTATTTGCCAAACGAATTAAATCAATTGTGAATTTCTCATGGGCGTTCACAGTGATCTTGATGTGTACCCCGGTTTCATTACGCTTTATAATTCGATAATTTACTCCACAATCTTAACGGTATTGATAATGTGTCTGTGTCTGACTGTGCTAGTGGTGTTCTGGAAGAGTGTACGGGATTCCAGCAAGATTCTTCGCTCAAGGTAATTCACCAAAATATTAGAAGCGTTACTAAAAACTTTCCATCATTTTTAACTATTATTGCTCGCTCTAAAATTGAATGGGATATTGTAGTATTCACTGAGTGTAGAATCCAGCAAAACCTTTCTATTCCAGTTTTAGACGGCTACCAAGCGTATCATACTAAAAACAATTGCCTTCAAAATGATGGAGTTGTATTATATGTCAAGAATGGATACAACTGCATAGTTACCGAGCCACCTATCCTTGACGCAAACTGTTTAGTTTTAAAAATTAATAATTCTACGGCTGTAATAGCAATTTATCGCTCACCGTCATATAATAATACTTCAAACTTCATAACATCGTTAGATAACATATTTAATCAGCTGAAGTCATTTCAAAATATAATTTTAACTGGCGATATTAACATCAACATAGGTGACAACAACGACGACTCCGATAAAGGGCATTATTTATCCTTAGCTGCATCTCATGGTCTGTTACCAAGTCACACTCTTCCAACGAGAGAAGGCAATTGTTTGGATCATTTTTTAATAAAAACTAGGCTTCCAGCAAAAACATATGTTGCACAAACATCATTAACGGATCATTATACAGTCCTTTTTGAATTAACATTAAAACAACCTAAAATTAAACATCCTTGTCAAGTGACTCATATTGATTATGCTGGGATTGGAAATGCTTTAGACAGGTTTAACTTTTCAAAATTATATGAGTTAAATGATACTAATTTGGCTGCCAATTATCTAGTGGAGAATCTTATTACTATAGTTAATGCTAATACTACTAAATATACACCAGCAAGTAGAAAAAAAATTCTAAAGCCTTGGATTACACCTGGCTTGTTGCGATGTATGCGTCATCGCGATCGGTTACATAGAAAGTTTAAGCTTCACCCAGAAAATCTTGATTCCAAACTAATTTATGTCAGATACAGAAATTTCTGTAATAATTTGCTCAGAAAAATTAAAAGCGATCATGAATCTGCTGAGTTAAATAATGCGGGAGCTAACAATAGGCAACTTTGGCAAGCAATAAATAGAATAACTAACAGAAGCATAGCTAAGGAATCTTCGGTTATACAATCTCATTCACGGGATGATATAAATAAATATTTTGTAGGTGTTGGGAAATCATTGGCGGAGAATATTCCTAAGGTTTATCCCGCAACGACTCCATCTATTGGCTCATCTTTACCGCATTCCTTTGTAATGTTGCCTGCCGATGAAGCGGAGGTCTCAAACCTAATCGCCTCTTTAAAATCAACTTGTGCGGTTGGATGGGACGGCTTATCCAATTTGATTTTTAAAACCCATAGGCAGATCTTGGTTCAGCCAATCACTTATATTTGCAACCTAGCTTTGATGAATGGTACGTTTCCTAAGGTCTTTAAAAAGTCAATTATTCATCCGATCTTCAAGAGTGGGGACAGAGATCTAATCAACAACTATCGCCCAATCTCCATTCTCCCAGCGCTGTCAAAAATTCTCGAAAAACTAATTAATAAGAGACTAACAGGGTTTTTGGAGAAGAATAATATTTTGTCTAAAGCCCAGTTCGGTTTCCGCTCTGGTAAATCTACGGCAGACGCTGTGCACGAGCTTACGAATTATGTGGTAGAAAATATGGACGCTAAAAAGAAAGTGATAGGTATATTTCTGGACCTTGCGAAAGCGTTCGACACGATCTCTGTCCCTATATTGCTGAACAAGTTGGAGCGCATTGGAGTTAGGGGTAATCAGCTGTCACTCTTTCGGGATTACTTAAGTGACAGAAAGCAGTGTGTCAGACTGGATTCTCATCTTAGTGATGAGTTGACTGCTGAGTACGGTGTCCCACAGGGAAGTATCCTTGGACCTACACTCTTCCTTGTGTACATCAATGATTTATGCAATATATTCCTGGAGGGAGGTAAATTAATTGCTTTCGCCGATGACACCGCACTTTTGTTTAGTGCAGACTCTTGGAAAAAGGTCCATGACACAGCTCAGGCCGGATTTGACATTGTAGTTTCGTGGCTGCGTTGCAATATACTAAGCCTGAATTCTGACAAAACTAAGACCATCGCATTTTCAATTAGAAATGATCGAACATCGCCCAACCCCTTTCCCGATTTCATTAAAGTACATTCTTGTCCCCCTGATACTCCAAATTGCTCGTGTCCTTTCTTGCAGAAAGTCGACAACATTAAATATCTGGGTATTATCATTGATTCAAATTTAAACTTTCATTTACATATAGATGGTTTGATGAAGAGACTCAGGAAGTTAATATACGTATTTAGAAACTTAAGAGCTGTAGCAAATCGCAAGGTTTTGATCTCGGTTTATTATGCTTTGTGCCAATCTTTGATAAATTACTGCATTGACATTTATGGTGGAGCTCCCAAAACAACACTCATTAAATTGGAGAAAACCCAGAGATCCATATTAAAGGTTATGATGTTCTTGCCCATTAGATTTCCTACTTTTGAATTGTATCGTAAGGTAAATGTGTTATCGGTTCGACAATTGTTTGTTTTATCTATTGTATTAAGGCAACATTCTATGACCGTATATGACCCCTCTGTGCTAAATAAGAGGCGTAAGGATCGGGTCTGCTCTAGAACCAAAATATTTTCCACATCATTTGCTCAACGTTTCTTTTGTTTCCTAGGCTGTTTTTTATATAATAAAATTAACAAAAACTTGTACATATATAGTTTCACCAGAAGAGCTTGTAAGATAGCAGTTAGAAATTGGCTACTGGGACTCGGTTATGAGGACACTGAAAAACTGTTTAATCTCTCATAAATGGCATGGTACTTATAAAAAAAACTTCATATATTATAGTTTCTATTATAATAATTTTGAAATATGTTTTAAACTTGTTACTGTCACAATTTAATTTCCTTGGGGTGGAGACCTGGTGTCCTGAAACACAGGCTTTGCCTAGCTTAGGCACCAGTCTCCCACTATTGATTGTATTTGCAATTTTTTTTTTAAACTTTGCGCTCTAACATGTTTCATATCTGATTTGTTTTATGCCTGTATATGTTTTTCATTGTGGGAGAAATAAAGATAAATTATTATTATTATTATTATTATTATTTAAAGAATCCTCCCGAGTAAAAATGAACACTGCACTTTAACCCAGCTGATATACGCGAAATCGACCGAGGTTCGGAGAAGGCACGTATCCTTCTTCTCGCCTCGGTCAATTTTGCGAGTAGTATACAGCAGGGGTGAAGTGGAACTTTCTTCATCAATGTCTCTTGCACGACCAGAATTAACAACAGCGATTAATAATGCAAAGGCCTGCTTTCATTTTAGCTCTTACCTACCGATTTATTCTACTCGGTTTCATGTCAATAAGGTGTGATGACAACCTTAATAGTCTGCAGTAAAGTTGAACAACAACCACTAAACAATGACCAGTGAAGCCCATTGACGTCCAAGAGGGAAAGTTACGAGATATCTTGAAACTCGTAATGAATTTCATCAGAGGGAAATTAGAATAATTGAAAAGTTTAAGATTTTCATTTCCTTCCTTACCAAAGTGAAAGTTGTTTAAATCTTATGGGGTTCAATATAGGCGATATAAAGATATGTGTGACTCGTAAAACTGTGTGCTTTTTTTCATTAAATTAGGTACATAGTGATTAGTTTTTATACGTATTCATGATGACCTACAAATCGAAGTATATTTTCAAATTGCGATTGCTTACACTTATCGATATTGGTAAAATCAATAATGCCCATTTTCACCAACGCTTCCTAAAATTTAGACGTCTCCTAACAGCTTTTTCTATATGTCCAAATCCTAGGTATAACATATAAAAGTATAATTTTTTAAAAACCGTATTTATAAATCAATAATTTTATGGCTATTAAAATTTTTAACCAAACAAGCACAAGATTAACTTTCAAACTTTCGCGTTGCATTATTATAAATTAATTATTTAATAAACAGGGGAATTAACGCGATCAAGGTATGATCGCGATAATTCCCGGTTTTTTATTAATTTATAAGCACAAGATTTTCAAACTCTCATTAGATGATAATGTTATAATGCAAAAATGTCTTAAAAAATAATAAATTCGTATAGGTAATTACGGAAGCACGTTTCGTCGAATCGCCCGCAGCAGTACAGGTAAACATCAGATCGTATTTTCGCTCCCTTGTAATTGAATAACGGCCCCTGCTGGTTCAGCGGATGCTAGGAAAAATAATTGTATTATCTCCACTCCCGCTGTTCACTTTGTATGCAATACTTTAAACAGAATCTTATTGTTTTGATCAACACTAAGAAACACCATTGTTGTTAAAGAAAGGAAAACTAGTTAGTATAATAATAGAACCGTTGAAAGTTACAATTGAAAAATTTATATACCTAATTTATGTTCATGATAAGCGGTTCAAGGCGAATGAATGCGGCGGAGGATCGTATTTGTTGGAAAGAATTGGGAAATGTCTAGCAGTGGGTATAGATGCACGATGTTTTTGATTACAAATTATTATTATTTTAATATAAATTATATTATCATATTTTGTATACGAGAGAGAGAGAGAGAGAGTAGCTAGCTTTACGGCCTGTTCTTACCAAACAAATTATATAACGTGAACCGATAGAATTCATTTTATATTTAAAATAAATTATATTTTTTTCAGTAGATTTAACGTTTTTTGATAAAGACGAAAATGTAAAGTGAGTGGGCAGAATGCCAAAAGTTCAGCAGCCCGATATACCTCTATAAGTACGTAGAAATGGATGATAGGACATAAATATGCAGTGTTGAGATATACGAAAATAGAATTTGATGCTAATAATTTAAACATTGTTATAAAAGTTTGTCACAGTACAAAGTGAATGAAATAATAATATATGTAAATTAATTTATAAATAAAATAAATAAATAAATATAAAGGGACAAATCACACAGATTGAGCTACCCCCAAAGTAAGTTCGAAACTTGTGTTATGGGATACTAACTCAACGATACTAAATTTTATAACAAATACATATATAGATAAACATCCAAGACCCGTGGCCAATCAGAAAAAGTTAGTTTTTCATTATGCGACCGGGATTCAAACCCGGGGCCTCCTGGGTGGCGAGCAGGCATGGTAACCATTACGCCACGGAGGTCGTCATGCATATGCAGTATTTAGAAAGCTTGCATTGTATGTAGTCCATAACACGCATATTTATTTTCTTTGTAAAAGCTTGCATTGTATGTGGTCCATAACACACATATTTATTTTCTTTGTAAAAGCTTGCATTGTATGTAGTCCATAACACGCATATTTTCTTCAAGAAATATTAATAATAAGTGTTTTTTTTTTTTTTTCTGTAAGGTAAAATTCTATTTGAACATTAGCAGTAATTTTAATTTATTCTGGTTGTTTCAATTTGATGTTATATTTTTAATAGCCATATGAGTTTACAAATCTTACGCTTAAAAAGCCGAGATATCTTCTCATGAAATGTATGAGTAAAATTCTTAAGCATTAATAACGTGTGTAGGATACTTTTAATATATAAATTTAATTATGAAAGCTGAAGCATGGCTTGCGACAGCTGAAATAAAACTGCGACCAATTAGGGAAAACAAGGTGGCCGTGCCGTTGGATTAATAACCTTAATTAACGGTTAAGCTGCGAGAGGATCGTTAAAAGCAAAGAGCAAGGTGTAGAATTTACTACTGAGTTGACAAAACCATGTTTTGGTTCTCAGCTTGAATCTTTTTTTTATTCTTGGAATGGCCAACAAGATTTTTGTTTGTATTCAATTACTAGCAATGATTTGAACTATTTAAATAAGAAGATTATCACTTATTCGATGGTGAAGGAAAATCTCACACAATATCGACGTGATGCAGCAATGCGTTTCGTTCGGTGAGTGAGAGATCCGGAAGCCCAACTCCTTCCCTATCCCATCTTTCCCCCTCCTCCTTTCCCTTGCCGTCCTCCTTCCTTTCCTCCAACTTCCTTGGTGGACAACGCATTGGTAGCGCCCCTGGTGTTACTGATGTCCATAGGCGGCGGTGACCCCTTTCCATCAGGAGGCCCGCATGCTTGTTTGTCCACTGTATGACATTAAAAAAAAATATTAACGTGTGACCTAACTCCTAACCTTAAGATAGGTCTGGTTGACTCTGGGTTTATTTTTTATTTATTTTACATTTATTGAGGTCTGACTACTGATATAATATTATATTATTATATTACTTCGCCTCGCCTTCCCTTAGGCTTAGATAGCTTACCCAGCCAATCCTAATGAAGTTGGAAACAGGATTACGCTAGGAGGAAGAAGAAGAATCAAGCAATATCAACCTGTCTATCAAAGTCTTTGACACAAAGTAATAAAATCAAATCTCCGTAGACAATTATAAATAGGCTTATCTGAAAATATCCAGTTACTCTTGTGATTTCGTCTTTCGTTATCGATGACGTTTATTAGCGGACTTTTCTGCCTTTTTTCCTTATTGCTAGATTAGTTTGCTTCAATCTGACGTTTGCATTGATTTCTAGAGTTTGCTTATCTTCGTTCGTTCGTGAAAATGAGATAAACATTATATGGTCAAATATAGTACTCTCATTTGCAATTTACTGAAAGTTTATTATCAGTTAATAATAATAAAGTATGAAATTCTCTGAAAACTATGTATTTATTTAATGGTTCTCTCATGCTGCCAAAGCCTTGTTAATGTCTTAAATAATTAGTGCATAGTAAATAATTAGTGATTGCATTTTTTTTTTATACTGGCCACTGATTCGACTGAATTGTTTTTAATTTCATTTGTTTTTTTTTATTTGAGGAAATTGGTGTTGCCTGCACGCAAGATTAAACAAAAATCGTTAGTTTTAAAAGAATTGACTCATGTTAATTCTTTGTGGCCAGTAAGTCTACGATAAATAATAAACGTTCTTCATACGTTCTTATTCATTTTCTCATCAGTATACTTCTACATTTCATATAACACGCATCTGCTGATTCTATTACGTCTGGCTATATGTGATGGAAGTTAGCTCGTAAAACAACAGTAAAGAACAATGCATAGAAATATAGATTTATAGTGACACAATTATTAACCCTGAGATCGATGTCGTAAAAATAAATGATCACTTTTATAGCGTCATCTGCCCAATTTTATGATGTGGGAATTTCAGTGGCACGGCACATTATTACATTATGAGCTCTACTTTTCCAATATAGAACCTATAAATTATTGGAATACTAGCGAATCTGCGCTGTATGTCATTCTTCCCTCTTCCTAAAAAATTCTGCCTTTTTTTATTTTATGATATTGATGATACACACACAGAATTCGCTGACTCGGCCACGTGGAAAGAATAAGGGAGGATCGGGCCGTGAAACGAGCATATTTGGGACGGCCAAAAGGACGTCGCCCAGTTGGCGTCCAAGGTATCGCTGGGAGGGACGAGGTCGAGAAGGACCTGAGCAATCTCCACGTGGAAGAGTGGCGGGAGGTGG
This sequence comes from Endotricha flammealis, assembly GCA_905163395.2. Taxonomy (NCBI): domain Eukaryota; kingdom Metazoa; phylum Arthropoda; class Insecta; order Lepidoptera; family Pyralidae; genus Endotricha; species Endotricha flammealis. Next base: position 8,746,931 of record LR990864.1, on the reverse strand, counting down.
CGCAGGACAGACCAAAGTGAAGAATCTTATTAACGGAGGCTAAAACCCACTTTGGGTTCTCGCGCCAACCTAGTAAGTAAAGTAGTAGTAAATTTTTATTTCATACCCTAGGCAAACAAGTAAGCGGGCCACCTGATATATAGGTATGAGATGCCTGGTGACATCGAGTATATATCCCTTTCCTGATGGTTACCACGCCGCATGTAAACATCAGCAATACCAGAGGCGACAGGCGCCACTAATGGATTGCCTGTTACTACTCCATAAATACCTCATTATTCACATTGTTCATTAGTGAAATCCGTACCTATAAAAATCAGTTCGATGTATTTAACTCGGGCTCATTTTATAATTAACCAATACTTTTAAAGAATTACACATTACAATAATATTAAAACCTCATTAAGTTACGTTCAAAAGGATGTTTTATTAATTGACTTAGTGACAACAATGGAAAGGAGTGAATTAATTTCAATAAAATTTATAGTTGCCTGACTACCTAGCATTATGCTTTGTTTAATTTGGGACCAGCTATGTTTATGAAAAACCATCTCAAAACAAAAGTACCCGTTAAGCTTAATTTAGACAAAATGCCGCTGAACGACACTGAATTTTATTCCTATAATTCGACGCAAAGAAAATTGCGGAAAAAAGCGAAAAGTATATAAAAATATAAATGTGCAATACTTGAGAATTATCTTCCCAGACATCGATTCGTTGTCTGTGCTTGAACAATAAATCGAGAGAATGGGTACTTCTATTCTTCACTACCGAACACAATAGAGATCCAACTACACCCATTCGAGTCGTCGTTTGACCGAAACTTCGTCGATCCTTTGCAGATAACCCGATCCGAGTTTTCTACAAATTCAACGTATTTTTGACGATACGAAGAAATATTCTCTTATAATAATTAATAATTCACAATTTTAGGTAATACAGTCGATTCTAAAAGAGCTTGTATGCATTTTAGTCTTGATATGACATGTGTTTTCTTGCTTCACCACCATCATTAACCCCTCAATTACTAACCTGATTTCTGAGGTATAAATCAAAAGCGATGCAGATGGTGAAAACCAGATGTTTTTTAAATTTTGAGAAGAAAACAAATTATGTCATTAGGTCACCAGACTGATTGTCCACTGGAATATATGTAGACAATATTGCGTGTTGTATGTACGCGCAAACAAATTGCATTCCCCCAGTTAGACACTGCTTTATGTAGGAAGAGGATATGACACGGATAACAAATTGTCCATCCATAGTGCCTCGTACCGGCTGCGGACACGAAAACATTAAAATGACAAATTGTTCATAGCTCTGATTCATTTTTCACCGCGAAGGAGGTACGCCCCGGGAAGTATATTAATTTGCGCAATTCAATTTACGATTGACGAGGGAAATTGACAGAAAAAAATGTTCAAATATTTTTATTTTTAGCAATAGGATTAGGCTACACCTCGAGCTAAGCTATGTCCCTAAGTGACATTTATGCAGGCAAGAGTGAGATAAAAAATAGTAATACAACATGACATAACGGACCACGCAGACGTCACACATTTTGTGCGATCGAGTCTGCAGCGCACAAAAAGTCTACATGGCACAGATTTCTCACACGCTCAACGCCTACGACGCACTTCTAAATTATACGTGAAGATAGCAGACCCAATGTGTGTCTGTCGTTTTTGTTAGCACATTCAATCCAGCAAACGTTCTAATTTTTTTTTATGTAGAAAAGGCAAAACGCTACGTGGCGCGACACGAGCTGCCAGAATTTTATGTGCGCTGGACCTTTTACTTTCTTTCATTTCTGTGACAAAAAATTTTAGTTTTATGTAATTTTACTCTGAATTTTACTACCTACAGTTAGTAGGTATTTTATATGTTTTTTTTTTTAAATGAAATCCTACGATCTTATTAATCTTTCAGCTAATATAACGTATCTCACTGTATGACGAGCCCTTAATTGGCGTACGGTTTCTCCAAAAGTTTCAACAAAAATTGCTATATACAGGCACTTGAAAAGCAATTGCTTATAAAATTTCAAGAATTAAAACATGGGGGAAATTTTGTTCCGAATGAACATTCTTAAAGTAACAAGAGTTTTATTGGCCTATTTAACTTTATGTTCTTTAACAAGGCCGTAATAGAAATTACAATTAAGCGACGTCATTGGAGACTTAAGAGTATATTTTCTCGAAGTTTTCTCACAAGAACCATTTTAAAAATCCATCCTAATATCTGCGGAAGTGACTCTTTTTTGTCTATATCCAGATCATCCAGGTCACATTGGAAAGTTTTGACATTTTGATTAAAAAACACTACTGTCTCCTGTGTAGCCAGGATCAATAGCGGCGATAGACAACAAGCAATGAAGCTTATTGACGTCCCGGGGAAGAAAACTACAGCTGTCTTGGAACTCACAACGAATTTAATCAGAAAGAAGATAGTCGGAGTAGGAAGTAATGAAAGGACTTTCCTTCCTAATAACTACGTGAGAAACAGCAATCTGAAGCAAAAGGCAACATACCCTAGACCTTACTTCATAGGATCATTTCTATAGTAAGCTCTTCGAACATACTCTCGCAATACGAGAGACCCGGGGCGGGTCTGGGTCCATGCTTTCACGGTTCCCATTACGGCATGCTTTGCTTTGCTTTGCATGGTAGCTTGGGTGCAGGCCTACTCTACTACTTCCTTCTGAGGTGGTAGAGGGGCGATTGGTCTTGGGGGTAGCGCAGGTCGCAAAGATCCCCCAAGGCAAGTGCGGTGGACTATCCTTCTCGAGGTTGCCAGCCCTGTTTTAGGTCTATTTCACAAGAAATAGATACAACAGAAACCACCGTGCGTTTTTCAATGCTTATTTATTTATTTATTTATCTATTTTGTGCATCCTATATAGATGTATATATGTGTATACATTGTATTTATTTATTTATTTATTACCAATCCAAGGTGTTATCCGTACCGTGCCGAGGGATGCGTGGCTGGGGGTGAGCTCAGTCATGAACGGTGGCTACCCGACACCTGGACGAATCGGGTAGTATTTTCAGTCCTCCTATCCGGCATGCGGGGCTCTGTCGGTAGGCATTTTTAGTTCCCTAGCTACTCGTGGGACTCAATATGGGAGATTTAAACAAACAAATAAAAGAAATGGAAACAGATGTGCCATCGTCTCCAGCTGGAGAACCGTTCTCTCCCCTCTTAGGGGAGACGATCGAACTAATGGAGGAGGTCTTATTAGCCTCTCCAAGTGCAAGGTCTTCAACAACGGTTGAAGGGACTAGCCCGTCTAAGGCAGGAGGCTCGTGTGACTCTGCCCCGAAGACGGATGAGGCCCCCAACCGTCATGTAAGATTAAGTGGTGCAGCTCGGAAGCGATTCCGAAGGCTATTAGCAGCCAATGTGGGGGTCGATGAGGCCCGCGCCTTGGCTTCAAAGCCTTGGAAGGAAATTCCAATTTCGGGCGTTCCTCCAGATCCGAAGGCCAAAAAAAGGCCTAGGTCTGAGGAGGCATCGCCGAAAGAGCAGGCAAGGAAGACACCTCGGACGGGGGCATCCCCGTCCGAAGTGCCAGCTGTGGCACGGGCTCCAGTGCCCGTGACACAGCAAAGTTTCAGCCAGGTCGCTGGGCAAACGCGCGTGGGTATCAGGAATCTGAACCCCATGAGCGAGGACCAGATGAAGCTGGTGCATCGTTCCCTGGCCCTGGCGATGTTGAACATCGCTGACAAGGGAAAGGGACCCAGATTCACGGGCTTTACACACAGGCCAGGGTGGATCAATGTCATCTGTGAGGACAAGGCAAGTGTCAATTGGCTCTCAGAGATGATAACAAAGGTGAAGCCGTGGGACGGGGCATTGCTCACCGTTGTACCGGAGAGCGAGCTGCCAAAGCCCACGGTGGGTACCATTTTCATCCCCAGCTCTGAGGCAGAGTCGCTAGACGAAGCTACCAAATTGCTGGGGATCCAAAATGAAGGGCTCAACACTGAGTATTGGAGGGTTGCGCACAGTAGGGCTGAGGGGAATGGGCATGTAGTGTCCTTTTTCCTCGATGAGCTCTCTGTCGCAGCCCTTCGGTCGAAAAACTTCGAGGTGGCCCTTGGGTTTAAAAAACTTAATTTTAAAATCAGGAGCGACCCGAAGGTTGGCCCTCCACCCTCTGCTCCTTCAGCAACACAGGAGCCTCAACCACCAACCTCCGGCTCTGAGAGGCAAATCAGGGAGTTTCCAGAGCCACGGCAAACCGTGGCCAGTGAAACGCCCAGACCAATGCCTCGGAGCAGTGCAGGGCTCACTGAGCCACAGCCCAGCACATCAAGGGGGGGTTACACCGCTGAGGCTCAAAGCGGTCAGCAGCATGTCGCAACCAGGGAGCCCAGGCCGGTGCCTCACAGCAGGGGGGCACAGGCGTCAGGTGCAGCAGCTTCCCAGGGAAGAAAGAAGGAGGATGCTTGGCGCACTTACCGAGGACGTCCACGTCCGAAGTCTGGGCGCTCTAAGCAAGCGGGAAACTCTTAGAGGCTACCCAGGCAGGAGTGGTGAGGGTCCTGCAAGCCAACCTCCACCATGCTGCAGCATCATCTGCGGTAATGGAGTGTTGTCTTGCTGAGGGCAAAGCTAGCATCACCTTAATCCAAGAACCTTGGGTAGCCAACGCTCAGGTTCTGGGACTAAATGCTGCCGGTAAGATTCTCAGTAATAATACTGGTAATAGACCCAGAGCTTGTATAATTTTTTACAACTGTGTTGATTTCCTTCCGATTACAGAAGTTTGCAATGACGACTTGGTAGCTGCTTTTGTCAACCTCAAAGGGTGGAATGGAACGAGAGTAATCATGTGCTCTGCCTATCTTCCTGGAGAAAAAGACGACCCGACAGGAGACCTGGCGAGAGTAGTGGAATACGCTACCCAACACAACGCCGAGCTTCTGATTGGCTGCGATGCCAACGCCCACCACATCTCTTGGGGAAGCACCAACATCAACAAGAGGGGTGAGTTACTTTTTGACTTCCTTATTACTAATCACCTAATAACACTAAATGTAGGTTGCGAACCAACCTTCGTGACGCGTGCAAGACAGGAAGTACTAGATATTACGATAGCCACAACTAATCTTGTCAGGCATATCAATAACTGGCAAGTTAGTAGTGAAAACTCAATGTCGGATCACAGACATTTAACTTTTGAGGTTAGGGCTGCTTTAGACACACAAACCACAATCTATAGGGATCCAAGATCAACAGACTGGGCTAATTTTAAAAATCAACTAAGCCAAAATCTTGAAACCTTTCCAAAAACAATTAGGTCAACTGAGAGTCTAGAGGTAGCTGTTAGCATACTCACCAGAGGTATACAAAAAGCCTTTGAAGAGAGCTGTCCGCCTAAAATGAAGACCTCAACAAGAAAAGTACCCTGGTGGAACTCTAAGCTCCAAAGGCTAAGGGAAAAAACCAGGAAATTATTCAATAATGCTAAAAAAACTCAATTGTGGGAGAACTATAGGAAAGCATTAACTGAATACAGCAAAGAGATTAGGAAGGCTAAAAGAGCATCATGGCGAAAGGTCTGTGAAGAGGTCAAAAATCTCCCGCAGGCTGCAAAACTCCATAAATTGCTCTCTAAAACCAAAACTAATCAGATTGGACTCCTCAAAAAGGAAGATGGCTCCTTTACAACATGCGAAAAGGAGACCTTAGAGTTGCTGGCCGCGACCCACTTTCCAGGGTCTACGATAAGGGACTTGTTCCAACGACACCCTGTCTACCATAAGCCTCGTAACGAGGACTGGTGCAGGGCTGCAAAGATCATAAGACCCAAACAGGTTCAGTGGGCCGTAGACTCTTTTAAACCATACAAAGCGTGCGGAGATGATGGAATACTGCCCGTCCTGTTACAACAAGGAGTGGGCATCCTCATTCCCTATCTGATAAAGATCTTCAGAGCAAGTTATGCCTGGGGATACTTACCAGACCAATGGACCTTGGTCAAGGTTCTTTTTATACCTAAAACTGGTAAGAGAGATTATAGCCAGCCAAAGTCTTTCAGACCAATAAGCCTCTCTTCATTTCTTCTTAAAACAATGGAGAAGGTGATAGATAGGTATATTAGAGACGTAGCTTTAGTAAGTCATCCAATCCATCACAGCCAACACGCTTATCGCAAGGGTAAATCAACAGAAACTGCCCTTATAAGCCTAGTTGATAGATTGGAGAAGGCTACAGAAGATAAGGAAATAGCACTGTGTGCCTTCCTTGACATAGAAGGAGCTTTTGACAACTCATCAACCTCACTGCTGGTCAATGGGCTGGTAAGTAAAAATGTCGACCCTACGACAGTAAGATGGGTAAACTCCATGCTCGCGCATAGAGGAGCAAGATTAGCCCTTCATAAAACCACAATTGAAATATCTACAGTACGGGGATGTCCACAGGGAGGAGTTCTATCGCCTTTACTATGGACTCTTGCTGTAGATGAACTATTATACAAACTAGCAGAACTCCGAATTGATGCGCAAGGCTATGCAGATGACTTGGTAATCATAGTAAGAGGTTTCTGCCAATCTACCATCTCGGGTATAATGCAGAAAGGACTTAACACTGTCAGTGACTGGTGCGTCAAAAGTGACCTCTCCGTAAACGCCGACAAAACTGTTATTGTACCCTTTTCGAAGAAACGGCTATTGGACAAATTAGTACGGCCAAAGCTTAATAATAAAATGATTATGTTTTCCACAGAAGTCAAATATTTGGGCGTTACTATCGACCAAAGGCTGACATGGAACTCACACTTGGCCAACGTTTCAAAAAAAGCGAAGATTGCCATGGGCGTCTGCGGTCGCTTGATGAGGAACAACTGGGGTATAAATCCCAGAACCGCGCTATGGTTGTACACTGCCATTGTGCGGCCGATCATAACGTACGCATCAGTGGTGTGGTGCGACAAAGCAAATCAAGTGACTGCTAAACAGAAATTAGACGGCCTGCAGAGAACTGCCTGTCTTATGTCTTCGGGAGCAATGTCCACGTGCCCCGGAATGGCGCTCAATGCGCTGCTTGGACTGCTGCCTCTTCATGTATTCATACATAGAGAGGCGAGGGCAAGCATGTACAGAGCCAACATACAGGGCAGGGGCAATTGGCTCTCCAAGAAAATGAGGATCCTACAGGACTCATCCCTGAACTCACCAATACTAAGCATGCCAACCGATGCCATGCTACTGCGGCACGTATTTGAAAAACAGTACTCCGTAGAAATTCCATCTAGGGAAAACTGGTTAAATAGCCAGATATCCTTTGAGGCCGGATGTCTAATCTGGTACACAGATGGATCCAAAATGGGTCATAATGTAGGCTGTGGAATAGAGGTTTATGCCATAGTAGAATGCGCGGAAGCCAACCTGCAAAAGCGCTACACCAACCGGAAAATTTATATCAACTCTGATAGCCAAGCAGCTCTACTAGCGCTAGACTCGAATGTGGTCACATCGAGACTGGTCGAAGAGTGCATGGAACGATTGAACACTCTAGGCAACAAAAATAGAGTAGTTTTAAGATGGGTACCAGGGCACGCAGGCATAAACGGTAACGAATGTGCTGATGAGCTTGCAAGAGTGGGGGCTAATGGAGTACAGGAGGGACCCGAGCCGTTCTGTGGCATACCAAAAAGCCTAGCCAACAGAACCCTGTCGTACTCCTGTTTCGAAAACGCTATCAAGCTCTGGACGGAATCGCCGGGCATGAATCATTCAAAACTTCTAATCAAAGCCTTCGACAAAAGGTACAGCAACCTTGTCCTAGCGCTCAGTAGAAGCAACCTACGAATTGTGGTCAGAGCCCTAACAGGACATTGTTGCCTTAATAAGCACATGTCCAACTTAGGGCTGAGTGACACACGCACCTGCAGACGATGTAAGGATGCTGACGAAACACCACTGCATCTTCTGGGGGAGTGTGGGCCACTTATACACAAGCGCAGCACTCATCTAGGGAAACACTTTTTAAGCCCAGATGAGTTAAAGGAGTTCACCCCTAAGCAAATCCTGCGGTTCATCACAGCTGCAGGGTTTAGCGGTGAGCTCTAACAAATCATGTGGCGATCACAATAGACCGGTCCTGGTCGCAGTGCTACTTAAGCCGCACAAAACATAATAAAAAAAATAAAAAAAAATCATACCCTAGAAAGATGGCAAATCAAGTGAGGCTCGATTGCCTCGAGCACCACGGTCTATTGTTACATTACTATTGGGACCTAATGCTAGGAGCTGTTGTTTACTATTTTGATTCCAATAATATGTAATGAAAAACCTTCTAAATACCTGATAATTCTCTCTGCTTGCTACGAGATCAGAATTATAAACTTCGGTAGTTAGTGGTCAGTATCCCGCCTGTCCCATGGAATATGTATAAATAAAACTTTATTGTAGGCAAAGGACTTCAATTAGGTCGGTATCAGACGCCTGCCAGGACTGCACTGTCGTAAGTTCCCGCAGACCAGCTTCTCATATAGCGGAGAAGGGGTCTCTCTGAACCTGACTGACTACCATAGTGTCTGAAATGTACTAATAAATTTCAAATATGTTTTGCAGAAATGAAATGAACATCTCTCCCGCATTTACATTAACTTATTAGCAAGTAACGTTTAACAATCTGTCATTTTCGAAATAAATATTACGCGAAGTGAAACGCGTCCAAATAACAATTGTTAGCATGTAATAGAAACCCACAATCAACGGTGCGACGAATGTTCACTTCGATGCCATTAGGATTGTTTAACAATCTGTCATTTTCGAAATAAATATTACGCGAAGTGAAACGCGTCCAAATAACAATTGTTAGCATGTAATAGAAACCCACAATCAACGGTGCGACGAATGTTCACTTCGATGCCATTAGGATTGTTTAACAATCTGTCATTTTCGAAATAAATATTACGCGAAGTGAAACGCGTCCAAATAACAATTGTTAGCATGTAACAGAAACCCACAATCAACGGTGCGACGAATGTTCACTTCGATGCCATTAGGATTCACATAAAATCCCTTAAATTCAAATCGTCCCGTGTAGGTCCCGACGCGGTCACATTGGATTGAATCGCTTAAGCGACAATGTCATTTTGGTTCGCCTCAAATTACTCGAATGGGTTTTCGATATACCGCCCATTTGAAGCCGAGACCTTTTAAGTTAGGTAAAGCTTCCAACACAAATTGTAACCACTAGTAGTAGAATTGGCTACGTATCTCTATTGGGGAGAAGATAGGAAGATGCTATTAAAACCGGATCACATGGAAACATCAATAAGCTATTCAAAATTCTTCAAAATCCTTATCCTTATTCCTTATTTAATATTATAAATGAGAAAGTGAGTTTGTTTGTTTGCTTGTTTATTGGTTTGTTTGTTATTCCTTCACGGCTTGACTAAGCAGCCGATCATTATGAAAATTTGCATACATATTGTTAGGTACAAAGCCCAACATATCCCGTGAAAGTATATCGTTCCAATGAGAAAATATTTTTTCTGCTATAGAGTGCTCTGTATCGGCCAACAGATGGCGCCACAAGTCGCGCTATGGGTTGTTTTGTCGTCAAACGAGATCTATGTCATAAAATTAACGCGAGCGAAGCCGCGGGTAAAAGCTAGTAACACATAAAATTCCTCACTTTTACAATTAAAGCAAGGGTTTAGGTACTTGTTGGACTAAACATTTTATATGTTCTAAAGTTATCTTTTTTTCTCGTTAATGAGACAACAATTAGATTTGATTATATGTTTTTATAAGAGAGGCCTATACCCAACAATGGGTGATGACAGGCTGAAAGAAGAAGAAGAAGATATGTTTTTATACAACTTTTTCTAAGCTTACTAAGCTTTACTCCAAGATTAAGAAACGAGATCATATTAATGTTAAACCAAAACTTTTAGTAAAACAATGCTTGGAACTCTTACAAAATATATTTTTTTGCAAAAATGTTAAACTTTTATTTGAGTTTAAACATTAAAGGAAACATTCATTGTCTGTCTGTTGCAATACTTTAAAAGGTTTTAACATTTTAATGTTCTTTAGATTTTTGTTTTTATTTTCATATAAAAAAAATATTTTTACATTGCTAGCTTATTTACTGTTTTCTTCAACCAGCTCTAACGTAGGCATCGCCAAACAGTTTAATGCACCCTGAGTAAAGTGTGGTGGTAATCTTTCTTACGACACTTAGATGACATAAAAATCTAAATCTTTTTTTAGATAATTGTTTATGACTTAGCTAAATGAATTTCATTGTTTATACTTTACAAAGGGTGCCAAATAAAAAAGTTTCTACCGATTCCTCTTGAAGAAACTCCCAAAGTTGGTTATGGGCTTTGTAATAAATTAATTCAATATTCACAAAGAAAACTAGTCTTATCAGCTAAATAATTTTAAAAGTTTAAAACTAATTTAAAGTTTTTTTTTAACATTTTAGAACACTAACAATGAAATCAGATTGTTAATTAATACTCATAATTAAATACTACTTTTAAATTGAAACATTCACTTGAAATATTTTCTAAATACAAATGATAGTTATATTATTTTCTATTGTTACTTTGTTTATCCAATCTAATATAAATCATCTCAATAAACGGTCCAACTTTTGGGCTACGAATGATTGGTTCAATAAATTTTGTCCGAAACATGCGCAAAACATCAACAATTTCAGATACGAACTTGACAGGAGGCAAATTAATGAAGAGCGGTCAGAGTGGATTTATTAGGGTACCCGAGGGAGCGATGTGCCATCGATTAGTGAACTGAACTAATCCTAGCTTAGAGGAAGTGTTCTTTTGCTAGTAAACAAACATTGAACACTTTTGAAACGAAGAATTAGATAAAGTCAAATCTATCAATAAAATCCGTATTTGTAGTAAGTTCTTTATTTTAACCCTTAACCCAATGGTTACGTAGTAAGTAAATGACACGTCAATTGACATGTCATTTTTTTAAAATAAATAAATAAATGTATAGGGACAATTCATACAGATTGAGCTAGCCCCAAAGTAAGTTCGAAACTTGTGTTATGGGATACTAACTCAACGATGTTATATTTTATAACAAATACATATATAGATAAACATCCAAGACCCGAGGCCAATCAGAAAAAGTTCGTTTTTCATCATGACCCGACCGGGGATCGAACCCGGGACCTCCTGGGTGGCGGTCTGGCGTGGTAACCATTACGCCACGGAGGTCGCCATTTACTTACTAACACTGACGTACATTATGATAGAAGTACATGTAGGTGACTTTGAGGCGCTCTTGTGTATCGATAGCACATAAATTATTGTAATATTTTAATTGCAATTGATTATGTATATTTCATATAGTAGATAGGGATGTAAAAAAAACACGGTAATATTATTTTAACAAACATATTTTTAAATCAACATAATAATTGTAACATACGGTGTACACATTGTGGTTATCAGTGAATTTTATATTGGAAATATTTGGCACTATCATTACATTTTCTGGTATTCTTAAAAATACGAAACTTTCTTACGTGGACTTCCTAATTTTACATAGAAACACAAATTCTACTTCTTGACATACTTCCATGTAGTATAGCTGAGAAAACTCTTTACCTTTTAAACATTGTACGAGCAAGAATGTTTTAATTGTGCTGTCTAAAACAGTTACAAATGTTGCAATGTCTGAAAACACTGTTCTATGTGGAAAATATGGAAATACAGTTTGTGTTATTATCCTGTAGATGGTGGGTAGTGAGAAAGGAATTTGAATATCCACTGCACTCGTCATTTGCATAGGTAGTTTCACAAATATTAAATTACACGGAATTCTATAGAGCTTTCGTGTTATTATCAAAATACTTTGAATAGTTGAGGCCGGTTTCACAGTTCAATAAATTAATAACAGACACAAAATAATTTAGGGTAACTGAAACTATAAATAGACCCCACATGCTAAAAAAAATACAATGTAATTCTTTTTTAGGCATGTCCGTCTGTCTGTCTGTCCGTCCGCGGTCTAGCGCCTAGACGCTTAATGCTAGAAAGCTGTAATTTGGTATGTAAACCAATAAAGTGCTGGAACAAAATTTTTAAAAATATTTTTACATGTAAATTGGGAATGATTTTTTTTTTTTCATTCTTTATTCACACCAATCATTATTAGTTAAACGTAGCAAAACAAAGTGTTTTGGTATGTTTGCAACGTTATAAGGTAAGCTCGTTCCCATGAGTTTTCCTATAACAAATCTTTGACATACCTGTGCTTATAAATAGCTGTCTTCTGGATTTTGTACTCATCATATCGGCCCAGGAGACCTTCTTTGTAAGTAGAAATGTAGAAAATATTTACTCATTCATTAGTATTGAAATATAATATCAGAATTTGAAATAAAATTTTGTGTACATTTTTAAACGCCGACGGTAAACTGCAGACATTAAATCTGACTTGATCATCAAATATACGAAAGTCTAGTCCCTAGTCCATGAATAAATAATTTCATTTTATTGCCTTAGTGCTCTAGGAGGTAACTTGGACACTTCTAAACAGATCCGTGTCCTATTTACCTGCACAAATATAGTACAATAAAAATATAGAAAATCCTTATGCACTTGAGTAAAAATACTAGCTCGAATAGGATTACAGCTATTTGTCGAGTGATTTCAGAATAGTAGTTTCGGTAATACCTAACTCACTTTGGACTAAGAACGTTCATTTAGTATTCAAAGTTAGTGCGGGGCCCTGCCATTCAAATTGAGATTTACAGGCCCGCGCAAAAGCTGTTACTGGCTACAGCTGTAAAACGATTTACGCTATCAATTGCCGAATGCATTGGACCATAACTTAATATGATTGGTATAGATTGGAGCTGTTATTTCTATAACTATGTTGAATATAAAGTATATATAGTCTATCTATATACATATAATAAAACAGTAAACCCCAGTATGTCTGTACCTTGAACATAGTTGGCAAAAATGGATAGTAAGTATAGTAACAGAAGCGAAAAAATTTTTTTTTTTGTCTGTCTTTCTGTTTGTACATGCACATCTTCAAAGTTGGTGAACTGATTTTGATGCTGTTTACACAGGAAGATAGAGCTTGACTTGGAGCAAAATATAAACTTTATTTCATTTAAATCAGATATCAGGAACAAGTTATCTTCATATTTTCGTGGACAAAGTGACCGACGACGACATAATGAAAAAAACTTCATGTTACTCGACTCAGATTTATCCAATCCAATCCAATTCCACGCGGGCAAAGCCGTGGGGACTGCTTGTATAGAAATAAATAAAAAATATGATGTGGACTGATTAAAATTGATGGAGTCTAGATTATAATCATATTATTATAAATGAGAAAGTGAGTTTGTTTATTTGTTTGTTTGTTATTCCTTCACGGCTTGACTAAGCAGCCGATCATTATGTAAATTTGGATAGGTATATATTGTCAGGGGTACAGAGCACAACATAGGCTACTTTTTATCCATGAAAGTATGTCATGCCAATGGGGAAACAAAAAAAATCTACTATAGAGGGCGCTGTATGGGATGGGCTATCGGCTAACAGATGGCGCCACAAGTCGCGCTATGTTTTGTTGTCAAACGAGATCTATGTCATAAAATTAAAAAAATTATCTATTCTGTGGCTGTGGGTAAAAGCTAGTATTTTATAACTTTAGATAAGAAGTAGGTATGCCAATTTTCAGTACATTTATAGTAAACTATTAAATCCCTCGCAACTTCGTTTGCGTATATTTCGCTTTCTCGTGGGAATTTTGAAAAATCCTTTCTTAGTGCTCCCCTACGTTATAATAGGAACCCCTGTGCAAAATTTCAAGTTTCTAACCCTTAGAGTTTAGGCCCTGCGTTGATTTGTCAGTCAGTCAGTCAGCGTCTCCTTTTATATATATAGATTATTCAGTTTCGAGCACAGATTACTTAATAGTTACGTCGTAAATATCAGTTCGTTCCTGCTTAGCAAAATAATAACGAGAATTAGACCCCAGGTGTGTTTTATCGACGTCTTGAACTTTCAAAGGCTGGGCTGGTTAGCTATTAACATTTAATGTCGACTTTTGAACACTTACATTATGGTCAATACAAACTTAAATAAATAAAATGTAATTATTTGATTACACTCACCGACAAAAGCGAAATAAAAGTTAAACTACGTTAAACATTATATTACCCGGAAATAATTTTAAAGCATTTAATAGCTTGATAATAATCACGGGCAATAATCATTAATAATATTGACCTATTTCACTCATTAACTTAATACGTAATAAACGAATTTTTCGGGTCAACATAAGTGTGTTTTTACACGCAGAATAAAAATACGATTACCTTGTTACTTCTGAAACTAGCCTAATATAGTTTAGATCTTACCGCTACGTAGGTACGTGCCTTGAATGAGTCCTCCGTCCAAGGAAAGCTTTCCAACGATTTTTGTCTTTATTTAGATAAACATTAAGGTTTAAATAGTAATGAGATTTAATTGTGGATAGAACATAGTGTCTTCAGTTATGTCTCCAAGGCCTAAAAGCGTTTACCAATTTTGTCATACATTGCTGAAGGAGGCATCAAAGCATGTATTTCTGTCATAGAAGAGAACCATTATTATTTACTAGCTGGTGCCCGTGGTGTACCCGCGTTTTATTTTATGCACAGCAGCGCCATCTAGGTATATCAGACTTTTGACCAAATCTGGAAGATAGAGATAGAGTGAAATCCTACGGAAATCGCGTACTTTCGGGATAAAAAGTTTCCTATGTGTTAATCCAAGGTATCAGCTACATGGGGTGGGGAGTTGGGATACCTCCACGCGGTCCACCCTGGTAACGTCGGCGAGTAATTCCTTAGTTTCTGGACCCAACTCTGGAATTACTTGCCGACAGCCAAATTCCCGACGCGGTGGGTCTGCTCCCCGTGCTCCTACCTTGGATGGAGTACGTGGGATGCGGACAAATCCGCTCCCCCTTGCATCCGTACTGGTGCTGGGGGTGGAGCGATTGAGGAGACAACCTCGTTAAAAAACAAGAGGTGGAGCCGGCCGCGCTTGGCTCGGCCGGCTGTATGATGAGCGGTGGTGGACTCGTTCGCTCGCTGATCCTCCCCAAAAGCGTTTTCGCCCCGACTGGTGTCCGGGCCTACTCCACCCGTTGATACCGGGGGCGACCTCCGTATGGTGGAACGCGGAGGCCCTGTAGACACTGGGTCTCGCCAACCCAGACACTGCGGGGGGCGTTAAGGGTTGGGTCACATGGGCGAATGAGACCACCCTGGAAGAGGGAGTGCGCGGTGGCGCAAAGTGACACAGAGTCCACTAAGTACGTAGTGGACGCTGTGGCACTTGGAGTGGCGCAGGAGGCGCGGTGGAGGAAGAAAACCTCGTTAAAAAATTGAAGAAGAGGGGCCGGCGGCTCGCAGAGCCCGGCCAGCGGTCGCACGTTGTTGCGACCGCAGAGATGGAGGCGACCCTTGCCCAGCCGAGACGGCGAGCCGGGGAAGGCCCGTCGTCTTGAGGGGGCAATGGTCCTCGGTGTCGGCAGTGCACCTGGATGCGGTGTGCTGCTGACGGGGCGTTCCGGGGAGAGCGGGTCCGGCCAGTTTAACTTTGGCCGGACGGCCCTGGCGGGGTCGCGGATGTATCACAGTACCCGTGGCCCCGTCACTTAGGGGGCGAGTGGCATCCCGTCAGTTTTTTAGTGGTAAGTCCCACAGTCCCCACCGCATATTCCTCGGGCGGTGGGGCTGCTGCAAAGCATTTTTCTGACGATTAAAAAAAAAAAAAAAAAAAAAAACGTATCAGCTACATACGTAAGTACCAAATATCATAAAAGCCCAGCCATTTGAGCGTGGAGTAACAAACATACACAAAAAAAAAAGTACAAAATGACAAAAAAGGCCGTAACCGGTTTTTTTTCGCCATTTCTTTTTACCGGTTGTTATTTTGCTTGTGTCCGAAATGGTGGTAGTATATAACGTAGTTTATTTTCTTTATTTAAACAAGTTGTAAATGACAAGAAAAAGTGCCTGTAAAGGTCTAATTTCTGAAATAAACGATTTCATTTCATTTCATTTCATTAATAGGATTTATATTGGTAGAGCATGATAAAGGATCATTTGCGACTCTATTCCCGAAACAAAAATCGTTCAAATGTCGTGTACTCGTGTCAATCTGAATCGCTTTCCAGCACAATTCCTATTTTGTATGAGACAACGATTGAGATTGACATGAGATTTAAAGATTTTTGTGGTAAGACTAAAGCCGCTGATAGTTATACTAAAATCGTCTCATAACACCAATATTAATAATACAGTCTATATCGCGAAGAGCATTTGCCTATTAATGTTGTTACGTTCACATGCACATTATTGTAGTGTGCGTAACCTCGGGAACGCTCGTAAAATCGCTCACGCACACATAAACAATTTGCGCACGCCACGCCACATTCTCATAGGTAAATGCTCTTCGTGAAATAGAATAACTGTAGTAGATTCAGGGATCAGTGATCCCGGAACATTATTATGAGCTCCAGAAAAATCTGAATCCGCCTTTTAATGGAAAAAAGGAGAGGTTAAAGAAGTATGCATCCAGATCTTATACGATCCAACCCTATTCATAATGATTGTTATCAAATCTTGATTTTGAAGCCAGATCAATTTAAGAGTATAAGAGACAAAATTTATTTTTATTGATTTATCCTTTTCAAACGAGTACCTTCCTAGGATTTAAATTCTGCTGACTTATGACTACACATAAAAAAATATGAAGAAATTCTCTAAAATGGTCGATTTTCATAAATCTAAACTCCGAAGCACCTTCCTTATATGTATAACCATAACATTACAATAATGTTCATTGTAAATTTATTGCAATAAAGAAGAGGAAGATAAATACTATCGATTATAATAACAGTGTGTTTTCACTGGCTAGACATTCCATGTTGTAATGGCTAGATATTCTATATTGTAAGAAATAATGGAAAATATTTATTAATTCCTTTTTGTACGTAAATAAAAGTAAGCAAATGAATATTTAGATAAGTAATGATGACATGATTTTGTGCTTTGAAGGGCGCGTTAAGCCATCCGCAGGTCCCTTCAGGCGGCTTGAAAATACTGGTCAATCCGCATTCGAGCAGCGTGGCAGAGTCCGCTCTAATCCCCTTTGATTGAAGGGAGACCCGTATCCCTGCAATGGGCTGAATATAGGTTGATATGTATGATAAAGTAAAAGACTATGTACCTACACAATTAGAAGTGAAGAATGTCAGTTACGTAATAAGTAAATTAACACAATATAGTTTTTATCTATTATTTTAATAGAACGTATTATAACTTTCAGTTTTAATAACATTATGCGATTTGAAATAACCAGTCAATTTATTTTGTCTTAACCGGTAGAAACTACGGTTTCATATTGCATTTAATACTGTTATTTACAGGCGGTATACGAAATAAATCCTGACACTTAACTACGCGGAGCCCATTTATAATAAAGAAAATGGAAGCTGCGAAATCTAACGATATTTATAATAATTGGTATCGACGGCGAGATCTCAGTAAAGCTGAGGAGCATAGAATGTACGCTCGCGATCCATTTATGCCTGACTCGAAGCTCAAATCACGTAGAGGAGGATTTGCCACCCCTCTTTAATGTTGTTTATTGGTTGAACCATCCAGCCCCTGTAATATCTATGGCCTTCATCATATCAACTCATAATCATGCTGCAGGGGTACGAGTCTCCCTTCAATCGAAGGTGATTAGAGCGTACTCTGCCACGCTGCTCCAATGCGGATAGGCAGAGGCCGGTGTTTTCAAACCATCCGAAAGCCATCGACTTTATTTATGTCATCTTTCGCTTGTCGAAAGATGACATAAATAAAGTCGATAGCCGAGACCGTTGGCTTAACGTGCCCTCCGATGCACCGAGAAGCTCAACGAAATACATCCAAAGAAAAGCTAGGGTCGACGTAGCTTTACTTGCGTGTTATGTTCATATTAGAGTGCGAGACATAGCCATACCATCGAGCTCCTTACACATAGCGACGCCATCGAGCTCCTCAAACAAAAAATGGTTACCGATATGAGAATTCATTTGCACATCTCTCAAGATATTTGTGCGTAAAAGGTTCAGACATTTTCGCCATCTATATTTTTTATAGCAATAAATCTTATTGTAAGTCGCACAAATTAGATGGATAAAGAAAATGAGGACAAATGTCATAGTGAAGATATATTTCTTTTTGGTATGACGATAAATAGAGGTCATTTGAAATCAATGTTAATTCGGTCAAACTATGATCAATGTGAAGAAGTAGAAACTAAAAATAGTAAATGTACGGCTGAATCAATCTGCTAAAGTTAGTTTTTAATTATATTTTTTTTTGTGATGAGGAAAATATTGTCCTCATCACAATAAAAATAATTAACACAATGTTGTTTACTGAAATTGTAAAGTAGTATCCTGACTTTTAAATTAAATAGATAGTCCATAGTTTTATTTTTATATCATCTATTTATGATCCCATAGCTTTTTCTAATACAGTTATATAATATTTCTTCGCGACTAAAATTTTCCTCAAGTAAGAGCACTGATGAAGTTTTGCTCATAACTTTTTTTGTGGTCATTGAATGTTTGCCGTCCACTCACAACTCGCTATGGAACTTTGATGAAAACTTATACTTTGTGGGATGCTTTGCCCCCCTTTTGTGTAATTTTAAATATTCGAAGGAAGTCGCAAAACTCTTAAGGGCCCCACAGACTAACAGTTCGCCTGCAGTCCCTGGTCGCATCCGGCGGCCTGCCGTCCGAGGTCTGCATAGTCTGTGGGGCCCTACGATTATTGCCTGCCGGCAATGGTCGGATACCGGCTCGGGATCCACACACTAGCAGGCCGTAGTCGTCAGTTCACCGCAAGGGCGCCGCGAAAAATTATTGGAAAGTCGAAAATCATAAAACTGACGGCGATCGCCTGACGAGAGATGACGGTCGAAAGGCCGCCGGCCGGCTACCTGTTAGTGTGTGTTGATTTAGCCGTGAGGTCGTGGACGGTCCGGCCCATATCTGTCGACTTTGGCCGGTCCGGCCGATATCGCGAAGCGGCCACACACTATCAGTCCGTATCGTTCGTCAGGTCGAAATCTGAAACGGAACTGTAAGTGTGTGGCGTATTGCGATGAACTGACAGGCTAATACCTTCCGGCGGACTGTTAGTCTGTGGGGCCCTTGAGATGTTTACATGAGAAACTTTTGCAATGAATATTACGGTAGAATGAGGTTGGGTTTAGAAAATACCAGAAGTTTATTTTGTAGGTTTATTCCCAATTCGTCCCCTTTTTAACTCAACCAAGAAGAATTTTATGTATTTGGTAACATAAACAAAATCTTGAGGGTAGAAATGGGAACGACGAAATGGGAACAAACCATTTTGAAAAGAGCCGCTTGCATTTTCATTTCAAACATCAAGCCATACTTGCTCGCCTGAATCGTAAAAGCCTACATAGTGAAAACATAGTGGAACAATCTTTATAAAATTGGCAACGCGCTGTATCAGGGTTGGAAACGGGGCACAAAAATCTGTTACGTTTCCTACAAAATACTGTGAATAGTAAGATACGTGATATATTAGTATACTTACATAATAATATTTTTACGACCTTTAAAATGAAAAGTAATGGGTAATAAATTGCATGCGACCTACATTTAGAGACGTAACAAAGGGAGTAATCATTCCTTTCATATGTTCAGGTATCACATACATAGAGGTCTATAGATGAAATCGTAAAAGGTTTTGAGGGCCCACCGTAAAAATGACAAAAGGACTCTATATGAAGAATCCTCTTTTATTTAAGATGCCAGGCCGGTCGTAAATGCCAAGTCTACTTATAAAATGTGTTCTCGAAGATTTTGCGCATTCCATTCAACGTAGGTGATTGAAGAAAACGAATGTCACTTGAATTTTTCTGAGTGCTTAAGTAACGATAGGGAAAAATCACAGTCTTATAAAAACACTTGAGTTTTAATATGCCAGGTGTTTCAGTGATTTTGTCCGCACCTAATTATAGCCTACCTATATTTACTTGGGAATTATTTTATTTTTTATGTTATAGGAAAGTTGGAAGGAAGCCGAACAAGACTTGCTCTAAACGCTCGCTATCGCTGATAGATATGGTCAGGCCATGGCCTGGATGTAACTTTAGTTTTTGTATATTTTTTAAAATCTTTCAAAATATTTTTCTATTTCTCAACATAACAGCATGTAGCCAAACATACCCTTAATTTAATCTACTCAAAAAGCATTAATATTTTATAATGGTTACTGTGAAGCTCAACACGTTACGTATTCGTGGTTAAAGTTTGTGATATGTATAATTTAGCACTAAAATCTTAGAACATACAGCAACTACGATACATAATAATGTATCATGTCCTCGAACCCACGGCGCACCGAAGGACATGTGTTGTTTAATTGCTATGAAATGCGGCCCCCCGAGGCGGGCCGATCCAAGTTGCTGGCCACTGACATAAATCAGAACGGATTATGCAAAACCCAAAGCCTAAATTATCGTCACTTTTTTCTATCTAGGTACTGTATTTTGTGTTAGTATACGTAATGTTCGAAATTTGATACTTGCAGCCAATTTCTGAAATTGATTTTAATTTTCATTACACATGAAATCTCATGTTATCTCTATTACTTCATTACTTTGACAGTGAGTGACAGCTGTAATTTAATATGTCATTTACTTTAAAAATTCGTTTCAGCAACGGGTTGTTGTTCTGTAAAACTCTACTTTTAACCACCTCATGTCTAATAAGAAAATAATCTGCAACTGACAGTTTGACTATTGTTCCGCTCAAATCTTTGCGAGCAGTGTAGATGTAGAGCCGGGGTTACAACAGAATTTTAAAGTTGTTGTCCTCAACCAGTTGCCCTGAAGTTCCTTGTATTATGTAAATCGGATGACTAACATACAATATTATCTCTAATCTTCTGTGATGGTTGGAGAATGTTGGAGAAACATGGTGTCGCGACTTTAAATGAACAATATCGGATAATTCTTTTCACATATTTTTAACCATGAAGCATGTATTTTACACGATACGATTATAAAACCGTCATCTATTTGTATTTATGTCTCCACTGCTGATCAAACTAACATGATAACTCAAAACTAACGCTAACTTTAATATGGAATCTGAATGGGTTTCGCTAAATTTTGCTCACCCTCAATAACTGTTTATTAAAGCTCCAACTAATAATTTCACGTTACACATATGTGAATATGTCTTTAATTGCTGTTTTGTACTTGTGATAGCTGAGTTTGGGTAATGAATTGAGCACTATTCATGATTTATTTTGAAACATCTTCTATTCCTCACAGAACGTAGAAAAACACGTTCAAATATAAGCTACACAAGCCTTTCCTTTTTTTTTGTACCTAAACTTTCAGCATTCGATCGTCCAATTTTTAGATATACTAGGTATTTGTTTACCTATTGGAACCTTTCACAAACGCCTCCCAGCGGTAGAAATAACCTTATGTCATTAAAATGTCATACAAATTGTTCCAGCAGTTAAATCTACGCTAGGAGGCGTTATTGCAAACGGGAATTATGACTCTTGTCCACAAAAGCGGAGATGGCAGATCGGAGAGGAGATACTTCCTAAAAGAATTATGATATAAAATTATAATAAGTATCATTATTGCGACATCTCAGCTAAAATGATCATTAAACTATATTAAACTCAACTATTCTTTATTTCTCCTCAGACTCCTGGAAGTGGTGGACTCATTGGAAGACAGGTTTATAAAACTTTTAAAAGTCTTATTGTTTAACTTGTGTCATCGTTCCACTTTGACAAAGATAACGAGGGCATTGAGCTCCTCAAAATTTCCTTCAAACATTTATTTATTTATTTAACTTTATTGACCACAATACAAACGTACTGATACAATAGGCGGACTTAATGCTAAATTGCATTCTCTACCAGTCAACCATAGGGAAGTGCAGAAATTCACGAATGCAGTTTTATGATAAATACATACATTACATACTATTTTAAACATAATTATTGTTTCATAGAGTACCTACCATTATTATAATTAATTATTTCATAGAGTACGTCTATGAAATAATGATAAATAACTAAAATCAAAAACCATAGGAAAATTGATAAAGTCTGTAAATTTTCTATATCGTCCATCAATATCTCGGAGAGAATAATTTGTCTTGATCAAAGTAAGTAAAAGCGGCTTTCAAAGAATATTTATTGTGAAACTAGAGAACGCCCGCGGTATTACCTACGCAATCTCTCATTCCCATGAGAATTTACGTGTATCCTCAATAGATATTAAAAATATGTAGTACCTACCTACCTACTTACCTTTAATATATTTTATAAACTTCATAATCTCACAAGGAAAACTTTGAAAACTATAAATAACTTTTTAATGTTAGTTTTACTTGTAGCAGGCAACGCATTAGTAGCTCCTCTAATGTTTATAGAAGGCGGCAGCAGGCCTGTTTGCTTGTCTGCCCGCGGAAAAAACATTAAAAAAATGTAACTATAAAACCTATCATTTTTAATAAAAAATAATCATACTATTATTAGTAGCACATTAGGTACCTACATTTAAACTTTTTTATGATTATTATAGTTTTTGTAGGTACTGTGAATTTCTAAAAATATAATGTTTAATAACATAATTAGAAAAAAATTCAAGTTTAATTTATTTTCAATTAAGTATAGCACTCGCGTAAATTTAAATTCTTTTGGGATTACAGTAATATCATGTTACTTAAAGCTATACGCCCACATTTTCACAATAAAAATACATTCTTGTTTTTAATCAAAGCATTCTTTTGTGTGGAGGCAATAACTTAAAAAATACCAAAAATAACGAAACGAAATTCTTTTCAAATTAATTTTCGGTTACGACTCCAGACCTGAATAACTTTTTTTTTAATCAGGGATAATTTTAATTTATGAAAAGTTGTTTGGTAAAAGTTTGCAAAAAAAATTGAGGTGTTTTTCTGTTAATGAGACGTTCTTGCAAAATTTTATTATTTTGTTTTGGCATAGAAAGTATTAAAAGGAGAGATTATTAAATATTAAATATCAGTTTATAAAGTGTTTCTTTTTTACAGTACTCGGTACTAAAACCAGTAGGGATACGACACAGATAAACACAGATATCTATGGGATGCGATTACCTGAGTAGTTATGCATTATTATCAACGCTTTTATTAATCAGTTTAAATCGTCTCCCTTCTAGCGTCATTTCATTTTTTTAATGTCATACCGCAGGCAAACAAGTGGTTGAACTCCTGCAGTATTACATTTAAAAAAATGAATAACCCACACCAAGTGCATGGAAATAAAAAGCGACCTGGTAATCACCGCCGCCGCTCCGCTTATAAACTTCAATAATACCGCTACCAATGCGTTGCCTACTACAAGAGAATTGGAATAATAGCAGAGAAAAGAAGACGAGGAAGGAAGATTTATGGATCTTTAACTCACCGAACAAAACACATGGCTGTTCTGCTACAATATTCTGTGAAGTGACGGTACTTCTCCAGTCGAGCTAATTTCATTAAAGCCCTACTACTCCAAAATTCATTTTAAAATCTATTAGCATTCTGAAAAATCGAAGTATACGTTCTTATTCTTTATAAAATAATCCCTGTTTGAACAAAGTTAAAACCAGGATCCGCTATCACCCCCCAATTATATCTTCCGTTCGACACTAACAAATAACTTTATTACGAAAGTTTAATTGGTTGGTGTTAGAAATTTTCGCGAAAACGTGGTCGGATGCAAATTTTTGTCCGAAAACACAACGGTAGGTTTAATTTAGCGACCGCTGCGTCAAATGGTGCTTAATTCGAACGATAGTGTACACCACAAAGTTGGACACCGCATGAGTTTAAATCAACTAACTTTTGAGAATGTTAAACGTGCTTAAAAGTGTAAAATGTTTAAATAGGCGCAACCTAGGTTTTGACTTAATATTGGATTATTTGTATACAATTACGTATATTGGGTACACACATAAATTACACTTTAAAAAAAAAAACAATATATAATATTAATAAAATTGAACAAAATTGACGCGGCTTCAAATAATGTAAGAATATCTAGCCATTTGAAGAATGTCATTAACTTTATAATGCTTTCGAGGAACTTACCATTTATATTTTTATTGTAAATACATATAAAATTATCCATAAAGTATCAATTTATAATATAAAATAGCAGTACGATATATCCCAATAAACCAATTTACCTCAATAAGCGTTTTCAGGAAATCCTTTCATGTTTCTTGTGTGTTTTATGGTCATTTGAGTGAAACCTCTATAAATCTACTCAGGGTACGATGCGCTTATCGGGTGGGACCATTCGGAAATAAAATATAAAACATTATACAATAAGGATAATCCCTAAATCAATGGAGGTCAAACGCGGCATACCCATAATCCCATAAGACATCCTAAATATTTTATGAAGGGAATTTTTCAAAACAAAACGAAACAATTCGCAAAATTATCTGATCCCTAGAGTGGATTAAAAGTAGCTTATAAATACAGATTAAATTGGGTATTTTAATTACATAATTAGTTGTTTTAAATAAATAAAAATATTTTTTACGTATATTTCGTTTCATTATGCTTGACACAAAAACTCCAAATAATCGTCTGATTTATATGAATCGATCACAAATCACTTTATCACGACAAAGCACACAACATTACCAAAATAAGGCATGACAAACTGTACTTCATCATTGAATTTCACTGGAAATCTAATGGCAAGTATAGTGGAACGCCACGGAATATAAATCATATAGTCTGTGACAAATCTGCATATTGATCTGTCCCAATTTGGATACTCTTATTTATAAAAACTATCAATGGAGTTCTAATTTATTACCTACAATTTCTTTTTTGCTCATCTTTTTGTTTCCGACAATTAATAATGTACCTAAATAAATAATTTCGGAAAGTAAATACAAAATTTTCATTGTGAATACAATTATTATTAAAATTATAAACATTTGAACCCTCAGATGTTTATCCTATTCTCATAATCGTAACATTCTCGTAATCATAGAAATATTCTTTCCTCTTATTAATAAACGAAGTTACCGCACTTCATTTAATTTTCTTCAAAAATGACAGCTATTTTCGCGGTTAATCCTAAGCTTAACTTTTTTTTATTAATAAATCCCTTAACGTGTACTCAGTTCCAATCCAATGATTGAGTTAAAAGTAATCATGTAAATATTGATTAATTTTTAATTCACTTTCGCCTTGCGTATCACTAACGAATATCACTCAAGCCGAGCACTAATTACGATTGCATAATTAAAATATAAGCAAAGAAATTACAGGCGACATGGTCGGCGACGTGGCCCCCGTTGCGGCTGTAAACGCATTAATTAATCCCGTATTTCATTAGTTAGGAATCGATCCGTGTTTTTACCTTTGACGCCTTTACTGATTTTTAAATTACACTGTGCCATTACTCACAAATTATATTATGTTTACATATTACACATATGTCTATAGTTTGACCCGGAAAATTTCACAGAATATCGGCGTATAGCAACAATGCTTTTCGTTCAGCAAGTGGAAGTCCTTTCCTATAGCTTTTCTTTCTATTTTCTTCCTTGTAGAAACGCCGCTGATGTTTCTGACACCATCCATCAGGTGTCCCGCGCTGTCTTGTTCGTATGTAAAAGATGTATAACGTCCATGTCTTAAACTGCCAAATCCATACAAAATGACATCCGGACAAAATTTCGTCACTTAATAAAGTTACATTGAAAATAGAGTAACTATGGTGTAACATACCCAAAAACTTACAATTATCGTATGTTAATTCTTGCATGAGAATATAAACAGACTCACTGGAAGATAACATAAGCTATAGTTTTTTTTATGATTCATATATTAAAAAAACAGAAACATTGCGATCGGGAGTAATGGCGCGGGTGTCCACTATTTGCATAAAATAAATTAACGCATTTCTTTAGCATATTTCACGAATAAATGACCTACCCCTGGACGTCTCTAAACATTTAAAGCCGTCATTCACAGAGCCTCTATCTGTAAATAGCCAATCAGCATAAAATTCAAATAGATTTCTGAATACAAATTCGCTTATCAACATTGAGTCTCATAAAATTCGTCTACAAAACCAGACTCGGTTACGGAATCTCCCCTACGCCATCTCCCCAGATTCGTTCCCCTGGGACCCACAATGCTGACGTATTAGGTATGGGGAGACAAAAAAATTGCCTCCGACTGTGAAGGAACACAGCTGAGCCGGTTGCATGTGCATTCCCGCGCAATTTGATAAATTATTCCAAATTCAAAGTGATGAAATTTCACTTCAAAGGAGATTACATACCGAGGCCGGGCGGTGCCGGGGCATTGCCGTGCAAAATTTGGACATTGAAAAATGTGGGGAGGGTTAAAATTTATTTTTCGTATTTCCACTTTGCGAATGACATTGTTGATAGATTTGTATGTTTATTTAGGTTATGAAAACTTTGAATTTAACATTTCATGTCATATTACACCAAAGATCTAAAATTCTAAATTTACAGAAATTAGATTCTCAAAATTATTTCATACCGATTTCACCACTTGCTAAAGAAACCAGAAAGAAGATCCGAATAGGCTTTTGTCTATTAAGGGCCCATTGTTTGATCAGTAGTTAAGTATACTAATGATTAAAATTCGTAACAATTTTTTAACAAATAGTTTGTTTTTTCAACGAATTTTAACCATTAGTATACTTAACTACTGATCAAACAACGGGGCCTAAGAAACGTCATATACAAAAAACTGACAGTTTATTTGACAAATAAGCTAATCGGGACAGATGAAACCGGTCCTAAATCCTGTGTTTTTTTTATAGGAAAAAGTGAAATGCATTAGCAAATAACAAATTTTTACCAACTTCAGAAGATCAATACAACTTTATAGACTAGAATAATTTAACAATTTCACAATAACATTTAACTAAACAATAGACGTTGAAATTTTCAATTGAATTTACAGTAAAAACCATGTAAAAACCGTAATCTTTACGTTGACGTCGCGTCGTCGGACGCAAGCCGAGCTAATACGACTCGAGAACATTTCACACTGACATAATGCCATTTTTCACCCCGCAACAAAACGTCAGCTCCACACAGACCTTTATCATTGTCAATAAACTGCTGTATAAATCAAACAAACAAGTGGAACACACATTTTTCGTTTATGTCCGGATAACTCGATATCAAATCGTAATGAAATATAGCTGATTGCAATCTTTAAATGTTCGTTTCACCACTACCGAATAGCGTATTCGTCAAATAACCTGATAGTTTTTTGACAGTTACTGTATGAATTTAACGTTTCTTAACCGGTTGGCATAATTGTCAAATAAATAAAAACTGGCCAATTGCAAGTCCGAGGGTTCCGTACAAACTTGTAGGTATATATATTCTTTATATATATATTCTTTATTGCACATAAATTAAACCTAATTACAGTGAGAGTTTTAGTGTACAAAGGTGAGCTTATCTCTTTAAGAGATCTCTTCCAGCCAACCTTAACTGGAGTAATAAACTATTGTACAAGGGCGGTATGCAATAATTAAAAAATACAAAATGTGCCGAGGTTCATTGCAAATAATTACTGACAGCAATAATTTAACAAACATATTGCGTTGACATAGAAGTTTGATTTTGTTACAGCTTACAGGTGTTGTGGACCTGAGTATTTGATATGAATTTCAATTTAATACCCCTACGTGGTCATGAGGAAAGGATATTATTGAATAGGTTGGATAGGGTAAAGTTTGAAATTTTAAAAATATTTTTATTACTATTACCTATATGATGTAACCAAAAATTTATGCTTTTCGCAATTTTTTCTTTATCTGTACTGTACTATAAGACGTTGCTTTGTACCAAATTTCAAGATTCAGAGTTTACGGGAAGTACCCTGTAGGTTTTGATTCCTTTGTGAGTGTCAAAAATACGTCGAAAATGCGACATAAACGGCTGTATCTTTTGATTGCGTTGGCTTGGCTTAGAAGTTTGATTTTTTCACAGCTCCTAGGAAAGGGACAGTACACCTGGCCTGAGCTGAGATTTGATATGAATTTCAGCTTGACACCTCCATGCGTTTTAGAGAAAAAGGGTCTTGACAGACAGACAACAAAGTGATCTTATAAGGGTTCCGTTTTTTTCCTTTTGGGGTACGGAACCCTAAAAATGACAAAACTCTAAAAGAACTGTTATGTCGTGATTATGTTATACCCGTTGCCATCTTTAATATTAAAATTAATACTAGAGGTTAATGTATTTCGCAGCTAGAAATAAAAATAAAATTTAACTTGGCCTGTGAAATTTTCAATTTAATTTCACTATCGTATGGTATAAGCATAATAGTTTTTATTATCACTTTGCATATTTCTCAATAAATAATGTAATCATAGAAATATATTAAAACCAATGTTATCCACCTGCGTTTTCAATAATACTTACAAATTTTACTATTATTCTCTCGTATAGGTCGTCAAAATCTCATTCGTTGAACATATAAAATGTCGACCTAGAATATGATTTCTTTATGTACCCTTTATGTAAATGTTAAACTGAATTCCTTGTCGTATTTTATTCTTAACTCTTTGTATGAAAATCAAGTTTCAAAATAATCTTTTGTGAGAATAACTTAATATGGTATTCACTAAGTTAATATCTTTTTAAGATGGTTATTTGTATATTCTGGGTTATATCGACAAGCTGGATTCTAACTAAAGTGATAGGGTTCCTTCTAAGCTTTGTTTTATTAATTTTACTTGTTTAACTTATAATATTTTTTTTATAATAAGGAGAAGTTTATAATAAATTAAGGAGAACTACTCTTACGCCTTAGCGAATTTTCAAATTATATTCTTATACGATAAATTGATGATGATCACGATGATGTGTAGTGAATTGGTGCCAACATTTACATAATAATAATAGTGATTTTTTTTAAATTATTGAATCCAGCAATCAGAAGCAGAATCATTGATAAACCGGTAATGTGGGTTAGTCATGGAGAACGGAAAGAGAAAGACTTGTTACGACCGAAAATGTTACTTCAAGAGACATAAGTATTATTTCGTAAATAAGATAGTTTATTACCCCTCGTCCCATTACTGAGACATCTAAGCGTGTCCTTCAAGCGGCTGCGACGGTTCACAGAGGCCTTTGAGTGCATTGAATTCCTTTCTCGCGGATTCCTACCCGTGCTTTGTGCTCGCTCATCTCGGTAATGCAAATCAAGGGAGCGCCGATTGCCTCTCGCAGCTCTCTCTATTCAACGAGTTTAATAAAGCGCCAAAGAATCCTAGACTGAAATGAAAAATTCAATTAGATATTTTTACGTTTTCCTTACTTATTCCTGTTGTACCCGAGGGTAATATCCACCCTTAAAGGAATAATAAACAGACTCATTCCCACCCGCCGAATGCTATTGTCGTTTAATATTGCTTGTGCAAGTGCAATGCTTAACTTAATGATGTTAGTGGTATCGACCGGCTACTGTAGCTCGCATTATTACTTCTATAGATCTTTGATAATAAACCTATTGAGCCTAAAATTTTTTTTTTTTTTTTTTTCAAAATCAAAAATGTTTATTTTTCTATAGAGTTACATAAGATTGGGGTTTGGATTTGCCTTTTAAGCATATTAAATGCTTGTGTTAGGCCTATCCGCTCCTTCACAAACATGGAAGCTTATAACTACTTATAATACTTAATACCTTAATATTATGTTTAAGCAATTCAAACATGCAACGTGTGAGTGCGGTCTAATAGTGACAAAATTTTCAATTACATAAATTAAAACCTATATTATTATTTTCTTTTTATTTTTACCAAATGTCTTTATTCAAGAAATCAAATACTTTGTATACGGTCACAAATTAGACTTTTTCGAATAATAGTGCAAAATTTATTTATTAATTATTATTATTTTATTTTTATTTTTATTTATTTATTATTATTATTATTATTTTTCAATCTATCAGATTTTTGAAAACAATTATCTTTGTTATATTAAATTCGCCAATGTCCATCAGCATTCTATGATTAAGTACAATGATGCGGAACAAATCAATAGAATCAAGTGACCACAATCTATTACCAGTACTTTGTAACCTAAGTTAGATACTTGAAGTTTTTCATTCGCCATGGTTATACACACAAATTATTAGGCACATAATAAATATAATAGAATACATCTGTCATAATAATATATAAGTTATAAATCAAAAGGTATTTGTAAATATATAAATTATAACGTATTAGTAAGTATGTCCTAAAGTCTCGAGTAGTGTTATTCATACAACAGCAGTGTCTCCGTGTCATCATAATTTAGTTTTAAAAGCCAAATTAGTAACACCTTTTTGCATTCACGATTGTTAAGGTGATAAATATTTAGAACTTCACTCATGCAAGTTACAAGGTCGCTTATGTTCTAACCACAGATATCAGAATACAAGAGATATGGTTTGTGGGCGGGGCACATGACGCCATTTTCTGCACAAATGTGCAGGAACTTGATTGTTCTAAGTCATTCACAAAACAACGCTTCCGCGAACACACGTCCGTGAATGTCAACAAAAATGCCGGCTTGTACTTTAATTACGTGCAAAAATCGCAGTGATACGGTAAATTCAAGTAATAGTGGTGTTACTTATCATAGGTAAGTCATTTATTTAATATTTTTCTATATAAATGACAAATTAACGAAATATTTTTGAGGCATAGAAATCATTAAACAATATACGGCATAGTCGATACTTCCGTTAAAAATATTGCCCATTGCTTGTTTTGGATACGCGTTTTTCAATGTTTTGCGGTATGCACGTACAATGGAATGCAAACGTAACGATAATTACAATGTTGTGAAAATATCGTGGTACCGACGCTTGTAGCTTCCGCGATCTGTCAAAGTAATAATGGCCGTCGCACAAGCCATGTAGTGCTGCCAAAAGTAGAATATTTTAGTATCGATAATTTTGTATTTCTAATTTTTGAAAGTATAATAATTTGAAACTTTTACTACAGTGCATTCCTTGTACAGGCTGTCCTAGTCCCATAAGTATTGGATCAAACTCAAGGGGAAAGTAGGTCACCTAAAAACTCATTTGATTAGTTTAAAAAAAATCGCTTGTTATTATGTACTAATTTTTTTAAAGTTCTTTCTTTTAATTGGTTGTATAAAAATTACTATTTTCCAAAAATAAAATAAATAAAAACTAAAAACTTTGGTAATTTTTTTTTCTTTTTTAATTATTTAAAATTAAATAGGTATTATAGTTCATAGTTGTAGTCCGTAATAAATTGTTATTGTAAAATATCGAGAGGTAAAGTTATCGATAATGCTTGTCGCCCTTTTTCATTAGGTGCCCGTCACTATAATACACTTCTTACATCTGTGTTCGTAATAGAATATATATCATATATCTCTAAAACGCAACCAGTGTAGTGCATGTTATTACATCTGCTCATAAATAAAATATAATAAATTAGTTTAAACTTCACCGATTTACATAGAATTTTGATTAAAGTGTGTGTTATTGAGCAGATAATAAGTTAATCACAAAAATAATAACTAAAAATAAAAAATAAACTGTCTAAATTAACAATAAATAAACATTCGAGTAATAACCTATTGAGTTGAACTGTGAGTTTGTGGAGAACGCGTAAGTACCGCGTATTTCACGGCGCTTATGACCCTTCGGCCACGAAGTACGAGACGGAATGACGGTGGCTGTGTGCTAGTGCAGTGCGATAGTTCAGTGATTATTATAGACATTTTGTTATTATTACGATGCCTTTACTTTCAACACATAAATGTGCGGGCTGCTGTAATGACTTGCCAGCAAAACAATACCTCACATGCTGTGAGTGTACACTGAAATATGACATTGAATGCGCAAACGTGTCCTTCAACAGATATAGAATTATGGAACCGCGACATAAAAATGCCTGGAAATGCATTAAATGTTACAAAAAATCGCCGAAGGACAATATTAGCACATCGTTGTCGAATATTATCTGCGGGAAAACAGACTCTGATGAGAAGGGCCAAAATAATATAAATGTACGCCCACGCCATGCTTCTTCAACATCTCTTGTCCAACAAAAGCCGATTGCACATAGTCATCAAAACGCTCCGGTGGCTGGTCAAAGTATGGCTAAGGCAGTGGGCGCAGTGAGTCGTTCGAATAGTGAGATATCGCTTCCCGAATCGGAGAATTATATTACTGAGGGAAAGCTTCGAGACATTTTGAGACAAGAAATAGGCCTGGCTATTAAACAACAAGTTACGGAAGAATTGAAGGATATAAAAAAGGAGATGATAAGTTACCAGGAATCTATGAATTTTTTGAATCAAAATTATGAAGATCTTAAAAATTTATTGGAAGAAAAAGATCAAGTAATCAGGAAGCTACAACTCATCGAAATAATATTACTACGTATAGAACGGACACCGCGAACAAAATTTTTGTCCCCATACGTTGAGGCCAATAGACATCAACTCGTTTAGAAACTTGCCGACGCTCATCGTGATTGGTCCTCGGATTTATGTCAAAAAAAATATTGGAAAATGCCGTCATGTTCAATAAAAACTTGTAAAAACCGTTCAACAGTAAGGAAGAAAGATAGCGGCGTAACTTATCATCGCTAGGTATACAAAAAATTAAGTAAAACCAACCAAAACAATTTTTTTTTCATTATTTTCTAATGCATCATGATTGCATCCGCCATTTCTATGTGAAAATCATAGATTATCAAAAATTAATCGTACAGATGGGATACGTAGGTACTAAGCGTCAGTCAATTTTATAATATAATTTAGGTATTTCTGAATTTTTTGTAGCTTTTTTTTTAACCGACTTCAAATAAGGAGGAGGTTCTATGTTTTTTTTTGGAGGTCCGCCGATTACTCCTTCAATTTTGGACCGATTTTAATCATTCTTTTTTAAAAATAATATGTAATTTAAATATTGATTTTTTAAACTATATTTCCAAAATATTTTTATATACTAGGTAAAATACGTAAATGTGGATAAAGTTACTAACTAAGTAAAAAAAATAAGTTTCTAGAAAACAAAAAGATGGAAAACGAAACAGCATTTTAAATTTCGACCAACCATTTTCGAACAAATGAAATTCGGGCAAACAAGTTTCGGAGTAAAGGTACGTTACCATTCTTGAAATTCAACACAACTCCTCTTGTCCGGCAGGCGACCGTCTCCTGGTTATTGCATATATTACAAAATACTACAATATATAAATAGCTTCACTATAAAGTTAGTTTTGATTTAATCTCAGTTTATTTTTGACTAATATTAAGTTAAGAACAAAAATGTAATGTAGCTTCCTACCTATAAAGCTAATATTATACCTATTTTCTATTAAATTTATCTATTATGTAAAATAAAATATTGTAATAAAATAAAATAATCAGTTGGATGTCCAATAGGCAGAATATAAACAAAGTGTCGCCCCTGCGTAGTAATGTCATATTCTATTACTCGGTTGGGGGCGGGGCCAGGGAGGGGCGCGCCCCTCACGGCCGAACACGGCGCCAAAATTTGAAGGCGCTGTCATTTCTATACGTAGTAATATTATTTCGATGCTACAACTGGATAATCAAGCATTACAAGCAACCACTAAAGACCTCAGTAACAGGCTGTGCCATACCGAACAATTTTTGCGTGAATGCAACATTGAAATTAATGGGATTCCAGAAAACAAATCCGAGAATTTGCCTGAAACGTTGGTTAATCTGGCTAAAACAGTGGGTTGCTCACTAACTGATAATGATATCCAGCATACTACTCGTATAGCAAAATTTAATAAAGACAATGATAAACCTCGTGCTATAATTGTCAAACTACGAAATGTCCGCCAGCGCGACGAGCTTCTTGCAGCCGTAACAAAATTTAATAAAAACAAAAAGCATTCGGACAAACTCAACTCTGGCATATTGGGTTTAGCGGGAAGATCTGCTCCTGTCTTCGTATCAGAACACTTAACCCCATCTAATAAGATTTTACACGCTGCCGCACGTAAGAAGGCTAAGGAACTGAGTTACAGATTCGTGTGGATACGTGATGGTAGGATTTACGTGAGGAAGGACGACAAGAGTTCGGCAATACACATCCGTAACACTGATAGTCTGAAGTTAATGAGTTAAACTTTCCTTTTACGTTTGTTTTTTGGGATAATACTCTGATTAATAACTTAAAATTCGATTCATTAGATGTTTATTATCAAAACGTAAGAGGCATAAGAACAAAAACTGCTGATGTTTATAATAATATTTTACAAAATAATTACAGTATTATAGTTTTCACAGAGACTTGGTTAAATGAGAATATCTATGACAGAGAGTTTATTGATTCTCGATATGTTGTATACCGTCGTGACCGTAATACTCACACTAGTTCGAAATTGGATGGAGGAGGGATTATGATAGCGGTTAATGACAGTATAATATCTAATCGTATGCTACATTGGGAAAGTGAATGTGAGGATCTGTGGGTTACAATAGAATTTAAAACAAATAATACCATTAAAAAAATTGCGATATGTGCAGTTTATTTACCTCCTGCAACCAAATTGGAAACTATGAAAAAATTTGTCAATAGTTGTAATCTCGTAATGGAAAGTGTAGATGACGTAGTTATCTTAGGAGATTTTAACATGAGTTCTATAGTGTGGTCCCCTCACAATGATTCACCGGGCGTTGTTCCTTCAAACTATCATAATGCTCTGGGCCATGAATTGATTGATTTTATGTCATTAAATAATCTTAATCAATTTAACACTGTTCACAATAGTGATGGGAAAATATTAGACCTAGTATTCTGTAATTTAAATTCAGTAAATGTAACTAGTCCAAATGATAATTTATCAAAATTAGATCCCTATCACCCTACTATTGTTTTAACAATGAGTTTTATAAACATAAGTTATCTTAAGCAAAATATTAATGTCAACTATAACTACTATAAAGCGGATTATTTTGGTATTCAACACGACCTAAATAATGTTGCATGGCACGATAAATTTTTATGTAAGAATATTAATGAAATGGTTGCAGCATTTTATGATGAACTAAATAATATTATCTCGAAATATGTTCCAAAACGTAGGGTGAAAAAATCTACTTATGCATCGTGGTTCTCTAATGGACTAATTAAAATGCTTAAAGAGAAACGTAGACTTCATCAAAAGTTTAAACGGTATGGTAACCCGCGTGACGAAATAGAATTTAAAATAAGCCGTGAACGCTGTCATAAACTTATCAATGAATGTTTAAATAATTACAAGCACGCTATAGAAAATGATATCGGTAGCAATCCGCGGGTTTTTTGGCGATACATTAAAGACAAAAGACGAAATGAATCTACAATGCCTAGCAGAATGCATAGTGAAAATTCGAGTGCAAATACCGGACCCGACATCGCTAATCTTTTTGCTACCCACTTTGCATCTGTTTATTCTTCGAGTTCAAATAAAAAAAACAACAACAATATATTTGATAGCGACTCCATAATTAACCATGTAAATATTTCCGAGAAAGATATTCTTAAACAAATTAATAAAATTAATATACACAAATCGATTGGTCCTGATGGTATTCCTCCAGTCCTAGTCAAGCGTTGCGCGCGTGCACTGACTTTGCCATTACTATTAATATTTCGGCAATCTTTAAAGGACGGGGAGTTCCCCGACGAGTGGAAGAAGGCTAGAATAGTTCCAGTTTACAAGAAAGGTGATGTCAGCAGTGTCGAAAACTATCGCCCAATAGCACTGTTATCTTGCTTCTCTAAGTTATTTGAGTCCCTTGTTGCACCTGTAATTTCACGACATGTACGTGGTTCTATCTCGCGTCACCAGCACGGCTTTGTGACTGGTAGGTCGGTACAAACTAATCTGGCCACCTTTGTCTCTGATATCAGCAAAGAAATAGACATGGGATATGAAGTACATGCGGTATATACAGACTTCAGGAGTGCATTCGATAAGGTTGATCATTTGATACTCTTGAGGAAATTGGAAGCATGTGGTATATGTGGAAGTTTACTAAACTGGTTCAAGTCTTACTTGGCCTATAGATCACAGATTGTTGTGACTTGTGGGTATAA
The DNA here is from genome assembly GCA_905163395.2 of Endotricha flammealis. Taxonomy (NCBI): domain Eukaryota; kingdom Metazoa; phylum Arthropoda; class Insecta; order Lepidoptera; family Pyralidae; genus Endotricha; species Endotricha flammealis. The sequence continues at coordinate 8,710,686 of LR990864.1, read as the reverse complement.
GTCCCATACGTACTATGCTATGTCAGGAATCCCTCAAGGCTCCATTCTGGGACCAATTCTCTTCTCAATCTTTATCAACGATATATCTTCTGTGATACATCATTGCAAGGTTGCACTATTTGCAGATGACCTAAAAATATATATGACAGCTTCTCCTAGTAATTGTGCACTTATAAACGCTGACCTAAGGAGAATCTGGGAATGGTGTAATGAAAATCACATGATGTTAAACATCGGAAAATGTTATCACATAAAGTTTGGTAGAAAGAGATTGCCCGTGGATTTCACATATACAGTAAACAATATATCAATACGAGAGGTGAGCGAGATTCGGGACTTGGGTGTTATATTGGATGCTAAGCTTAGCTTCAATAATCACGTCGATTCTGTGGTTAGGAAATCTGCGCGAATGCTGGGTTTTCTGAAACGTAATGTCAGGAACTTCCGATTAACCAAAACAAAGGTAACCTTATATAACTTGTTAGTTAGAAGTCACCTTGAATACGCAAGCATAGCTTGGAATCCTTTTTACAGTGTATCATCTCAACGTATTGAATCTATTCAACGTGCATTCACAAGACATTTAGCATTTTATGAACCAGGAATATCTTACAGGTGTCCTTATGAACAAAGACTAGCACACTTTAAACTGATATCTTTACAGAAGCGACGCAGTAAATCTGACATACTTTTCTTGCATAAACTTTTAAATGGTAGGGTGGATTGCGCAGATCTATTGGCTCAAGTTTCACTTTCTGTGCCCCATAATTATCCTAGGTACCCGCTATCAAAATTGCTGCATGTATCGTTCAGCCGAACCAACGTCGGAGTGAATTCGCCTATAGCGAGAATGTGTCGCACTTATAACGAGGCATGCGGGAAACTCCCGCATCTTGATGTGTTTCATGATTCAGAGCGTTCACTTAGAAATAAAATGCTGGAACTATAATTTTCAATGTTTAATTTCAATGTATTGATGATAATAATTGTTGCTTTGTAATAATGGTATTAATATCACGTAATCGGTTAGAGCAAAATATAAATTAAATCAACGATATGCATTATGCATCATAACAATAATGTGTGATCATCTATAATTGTCATATATATAAGAGTCAATTAATAATAATACAAGATGTTTAATATTAAGATAATACATATATGTGATGTTGATGATTCAAGTAAATAAATAAATAAATAAAAAAATAGAACTGCAAATCACGGGCTTACGATTTGTGTGAGTGTGACTGTCGGAGATTATTCTATGAATGTGTTAAAATGTAACTGTGTGTGTAAGTGGCGACATCGGTTCCGGTACAAAAACTGTCTTATTACATTTCTCTTCTTTCTGTGTTCTGAGGTTCTAACACAAAGTAAATTTTTGTGTTAATATTTTGGCGGAAATTATACCACTTTCGATTTTATAGCCGCTAGCTAGATTATGCCATCAAATTAGTTTACGCAGTCTTAAAATTTAAGCGACGATAGCAAACATCCCGAGCTATTGTGAAGAGAGTAATTACTTATTTTAGACAAACAAACCTATTAAAACTTCTCTTTAATCAAAATAACAATATTATCGTGTAGGCTAAACCTTTATGCTCAGGCCACGATTTAGCGGCAAGCGGCAGTGGCGGGGTCTACGAATCGAGCGAACCGCACCGCTCAGTCGTGGCGCCTACATTTGTTCCGTTCCCGCTTACGGCACCACGAAGCCCCTTCAAAATTGCTCAAGCTACTGCCGAGTGCGGCATCCGTAGCGTCAACATATTTTATTCCTACTGCTCGCCAGCCATTGCTGATAACGGCGAGATTAGTGACCTAGTGCGGCCTGACCACAAATTTGCTGCTGGTCTGCGAGCGGAGCGCCAGCATCATATCGTGGCATCACTCAACATCATAGTACATTTCTTCATATCACTCGTCGCTCCGAAACCGGCCCCAAATAAATCCTGACATTTGAACGGCTCGTCGCCGCCATCCGCGCCGCTGATGTTGAGTCCGCGGCCTTATTCTGCTTGGTGGAAAGTGTTTCTGTTGTTGTTTGAATTGGGAGCTGCCTTAAGGGCAATGCTAAATAGTAGGGTATAGAACCGGGAAATCCCGGTACCGAAAATCCCGGGAATTCCCGGTTCTTTTAGAGCTGTAAAAGAACCGGGAATTGAAATACAAGAACCGGGATTTTCCGGTACTTTCGGGATTTTTTTATTTATTCAATTACATGGCAATTAGTAACACTGACGCTAGTGACGCTACGTGCGATCGAATATATTTTGATGGTCAACAAACAATCGAGTATGTTTTCAAGAAAAAGTAAAAAAAATATCTAAACTATGACTTTTTTGCAATTTTGCCAAAGAAAATGTTGTCTTTAAAAACACCTTTTGACAGGTCCTGTGGTCGAGTGGCTAGCAATGGTCAGTTTATCCCAAGGGCCGCGGGTTCGAATCCTGCGCAAGGCAAACATTTGTGTGCATGAACATGTCTGTTTGCCTTGGTCTGGGTGTTTTCTATGTATAATAAGTATTTATTTACAAAAAAAAAAGTATTTAAGTATGTTTATCAGCAATCTAGTACCCATAGTACAAGCTTAGTTGCTTAGTTTGGGACTAGATGGCGTTGTGTGATTCGTCCAAGAATATTTATTTAAGCTATGTTTACAATGGTTCTGAAACGGTTTTTATGCTTCGAATCAAGATCACGAAGTCTCAATTTTCCCAAGAATTGTCTCAAGTCCTGTTAAGATGCAAAAAAATTGCTCTCAGTCTCAATGTTTGTGGAGGAAGCATGTTCTATGCGTTCTTTTTGGGATTTTGGTCTGGTGATTGCGCAGGCCAGTCTAAGACCGAAATGTCATGCATGCTCCTGAAGCCAGCTGGTCACCACTCGCGCTGTCTGCGTACGGACATTAACACCACAACCTTTCAGTCAGTTGCGAGCGAGGGACAGAATCAGTGGTGTCCAATCGTCAATTTTTATTTAACACAAACAACTGGTGCTCTGACGAGAGCATTTGAAGAAACAGCATTGCCGAACATTTGGCTGTTTTTTCGCATCAGTTAGCAAAAATCGGTCTTCGTGCGTATGGTCCTTGCGCTTCTGGCCATGGCATTCTTTCACTTACTTCCCCAGTAGCATGATAACGTTACTTTAACCTTGATTGCTGCAAGCCTTGCGACAAGAGCAACTTTTTAGCATCATACCAGGACTTGGGTAATGTCGCCCAAAAAGATTTGATTTATGACATGAAATAGTTATTTGTTAATGCAAGGCTGCAAAGTTGTTTTTTGGCGCGAGTACTTTATTGAAACCTGAGCTAGCGAAGGATTCTAGGATTGAACCAGGAGCGAAGCGAGTGGTTTCAAATATAGAATCCTGAGCGTGGCGAGGGTTTCAAAGGTACGAGACGCAGAATAACTTTGCTGCTGAGCGAAACACACAACTTTTCACCTCACTACTAGGAAAATGCTAGGTGCAAGAAAAACGCAAATAATATAGGTATTAAATAAGTGTTTATTTTCTTTCATGCGGTGTCGTGCTGGCCAGTTCGATTATTCTAAAAATAAGGTTGGCACACTGGCATGAAATAAGTACCTAATAATGCATTTTCAGAGGACTGGCAGTATAAAAAATTATAGAATAGAAAGGTTCGAATTTTAAAAATTCTTTCCACGCTAGGGCACAAAAATATTTTTTCACCTCACAAGCTCGGAAAAAATCTGTTTGTCATTCGAAATCTGAGCGCAAAAGTGCATTTTGTGCCCTAGCGTGGAAAGAATTTTTAAAATTCGAACCTTTCTATTCTATAATTTTTTATACCGCCAGTCCTCTAAAAATGGATTAATACTTATTTCATGCCAGTGCGCCAACCTTATTTTTAGAATAATCGAACTGGCCAGCACGACACCGCATGAAAAAAATAAACACTTATTTAATATATTATTTGCGTTTTTCTTGCACCTAGCATTTTCCTCGCTGTAGTTCGGTGAAAAGTTGTGTGTTTCGCTTGGCAGCAAAGTTATTCTGCGTCTCGTACCTTTGAAACCTTCGCTAGCTCGGGTTTCAATACAAGTACTCGCGCCAAAAAACAACTTTGCAGCCTTGCATAACAAATAACTATTATTGAAAACTGATTTTTCGCATAATTGCAAAAAACTGCATAATTTTTTATTTTTTCTTTGTGACGACCGTATTAAACAAATACGGTCGTTACTTGTATCATTATTTCACTTTTTAAAAAATATTTACGCAATACATATAATATTATTTTACTTTTACATGTACCTAGTCCAATAAATGAGCTTTCTAAAAATAAGTATGTCTAACAAAAAATGTGTAAATTGAGCAAAATCAAAACATCCCTAGGCGGTGTTGATGTATTGAAAAAAAACCCCGTAAGTACCGAAATTCCCGGGAAATCCCGGGAAATCCCGGTTCCAGCATAGTCCGGTACCGAAAATCCCGGTTCCTTGAGATAGTACCGGTTCTCTATACCCTACTAAATAGTCATCAACCATAATGTTGGTAGAAGAGAACTTTGGAGTTTATTAATAATTCCGCTTTTACTAACATAACAACGTCGGGTTTATGTAAGCGTGTTTATTTTTTAGGGATGGGCCGAAATTCGTTTAAAAACATTCGGTTTAACCGAACTTCGTCATTCGGCCGTAATTCGGTTTAAATGCCGAACATTCTGTACAAAATATACCGATCTGGACAGGGAAATTTAAATAAAGGGCACTACAAAAGATCAGCGAAGCAGTATTTTTAAAGCCCAAAGCAACAAATAATAATAAATACTCGACATAACATCCTTATTATTGAGCCACTGGCTGTCAAATATACTTACTTAATCTAATCCAAATACGCCTCCGTTTTGAACGAAATTATTTAAAAAACACAAAAAAATATTTATCAAATCTACTTTTTGTATTCCTATTTTGTAGTCAATAAAGACTAAAATAAATAAAATATATACCTCAGAGTGTACTATAAACATTTTATCTTAAGAAAATATCGACACACCTTGAATTTTATGCTCACAACTCTTTTATATCTTACTCATAAACAGTCGAGTGATATTGCACATACTAGAATATTCCCCACAAAACTGGTACAAGATAGTTGAAGAGCGAATGCAGCAACAATAAAATAAATCTAAATAGATATCGCGATACCCTTCATCTGTATGAAAATCAAGCGTGCAATATATTTTTCATGCTGAAAATGCTCCTGTAGGTAAAACGTTCATATTATGGTAGGTAAAACATTCGTTTCTACAAGTTAAATAGAGTACAATGTTAGATAATGTTTAATAAAAAAAGGAAAGGAAAATTAATGATTAACTAAAACCTGTCATTCTTGAGGAGAATCAAATGACGTACGAAAGTGACAAAAAGTTTTAAAGATCGTTGTTTAATAAGTAGGTGGAAAATTTGTCCTACAAAGAATTAAAATAGACAGAGATCACAAGACGTTTTGCGCCTAGATACGTTGTGTGTAGCATGCACAAAAATTAAAGCTATTCTCATTTGACATTTGAAATTCATACACATGCCTCTTCTATCCAGTTTTAGGTACATGTTAGAGACGCTCATGCCGGCATTCTGACAATCGCTTTATGAAGTGGGGCTAGGGAACTACTCAATTGATTTGCATCGCGGACAAAGCTTCCAGATCTTAAGGAATTCAGTGCAATTCACTGCTTACTGCCACTAATTCTAGCGATTAGAACGCGAGATGAACAGGAATTTCTTTTAATGAATAAGAATAAAGACTTCACTTGGTGACTATTTATTACTTAGGTGCCATTAAAGCGAAGGGTCACGTATTTGAACATGAATCTTGAAAACTACTTCATCACTAAAGCTGAAATTTAGCTTTTTTTGCAAGAGAATGGCTAACGAGCATTCTAGTCAACTGGTAGTAATGGAGCGAGCAATGCTAGGCATCTCACTCATTGACCATATCTCAAACAAAGCGATACGTTAGCGCACTGGAGTTACTGACATGCTTTAATAGTGTCCAGGTTAAAGTGGAGATGGGCAGGCCACATGAGTAGGAGGGATGATGGTCGCTGGACGCGTAGGATTGCCGAGTGGCGCCCAAAAACCGGTCGTCGAAAGATAGGGAGGCAGCCCATGCGCTGGGCTGATAACATCGAAAAAGTCGCAGGAAAATCCTGGATGCCAGAACAAGACTCTTATGGAAAGCCCATGAAGAGGCCTATACCCAACAATGGGTGATGACAGGCTGAAAGAAGAAGTCAACTGGTAATGAGTTATCACCGCTGCCAGTACAGAATAGACACGAAATCTCTGGGCCGCTGCCGATGTTTAAAATAAAGGAGAAATAGAAAAAAAAGTAGACGAAATTAATTGAAATATTCTTGAGAAAAGCTACTGCAATCTGTAGCGGTATTTTTTTCCTTCCTTTCCTTTTCTACATAACATATTTTCTTTTATATATTTTTAACTCCTTTAAAAACATTATATGAATAAAACAGGTTTCAATCCCAAAGTGCACAAAGACCATAAAAGTGGCATGTTTCAGTTGAGTTCCACTCCAACTGCTGTGAAACTTTTGAAAAATACGTCCTACGGGCTTTAGGAGGATTTCGTAACATGATGTGCTTAGCGTCGGCACTCGAGGGCGTGATACCTCGCTGCATGTCAAATGCACAATTTTTACAATAATTATTATTTTCTATTTGTTTTATTTGTAAGGTTGACGATATGCTAATCGCGTTGTCATTATGTCTGTCGATAGATCTATTCTCAATGTTCAAGTCAATCTGACTGATCAATGCAAAGCCGGGCTTCAATAAATGGTAATTACTTGTATTTTATTTTTTAAAACCATAAGCTACCTGCACACATAGTCTGTCTTTAAAATGGGAGATTAATTGTTAATTACTAATCTGTGGGAACTGATAAATTTTCCAGGATAAATGTCTTAATTTAACTTATAAAATACTAGTGTCAGACAAGTAGTTATTTTAGCAGATTGTATAGCAAACATTTAAACTCGCTCATTTATAATATTAATAGAATTAATACTCTAAAAAGTTGCACATAAATGGAAAATGAAGCACACGTTGAAGGTAATTTTGATAGGTTGCTGGCAACACCTGCCGCGGAAGCTGCCCCGCAGTGATTATGAAAATTCACGCAAGTGTAATCTGCATAACTGGGACACTTCGGAAACGAGTCTGAGTTAACTCTCGCTTCAGCTCCATTGTTAGCTTGAACTGAGCGGTTCTCATGTTTAAATACTCTAATTTAGAGAGTTGAAACAACTATTAAAATGTGAAACAATATTGTATGAATTGCATTTATATTATTTTTTTGTTTGTTCAAAATACGTAGAGAAAAAAAATTTTATACAGGCTTTCTAATATTTCCAAATAGAGATGAACAGTTAGTAAATATAATATAAATAGAATTGACATCTTTCGCATATGGACCAGCCCGACGGTCAGAGTCCACGTCTCTGAGCCGTAGGTCATAGCGAGGAGGACGCACTGGTTGAAGGCTTTAGTCTTTAGGCATTGCGGTATTTGCGAGATAAGGATCAAGCGAGGAAATCGGAGACAGGAAAACGTGCAAATCAAAGAAAAAATTCCAGAGGCGAAAAGGGATGTAAAGTTTATACTTATTTTGGCATCAGAATCAATCTTCGCTTTTTTGTCAACGTTTTCAATAATACAGTTAATTATTTATTCAAATATAATTGTAAAAAGTTAACTAATTATGCAGTTCTGACTTAGAAAACTATAATAATTATTATGCCCGCCGTTAAAAAATTACGTTGATGAAGTGTTTAATGTGATCTATTAATTTGGCCCTACTGTAATAATGTTCCTACTCACTTCATATTTTTTTACTTATATTGACGACCTCAGTGGCGTAATAGTTACCTTGCCTGCCCGCCACCCAGGAGGTTCCGGGTTTGAATCCCGGTCGGGTCATGATGAAAACGAAATTTGTCGGATTGGCTTCGGGTCTTGGATGTTTATCTATATAAGTATTTGTTATAAAATATAGTATCGTTGAGTTAGTTTCTCAAAACACAAGTTTCGAACTTACTTTGGGGCTAGCTCAATCTGTGTGATTTGTCCCTATATATTTATTTAAAATTAATTATTTTATGCAGAGAGCCTGTAAAGGCCTAGTCTCTAATAAAACATTTGATTCTTTGAAACATTTCACTATAAAAACATACTACTGTGAGGTTTGAAAATAAACGTAAGTAGGTTACATAAGGTGCTGGCTGAAGTCTAGCTCAAATTGATGCCGTTACATATTCTCTCAGTGGTTCATGGGGAACCTGAACCGAACTGTTTGAATAACAGAAACTTCGCTGAATCTTCTGAACCTAGTGTTTATGCACCACAAACAAAATACTGACATAACATTATGCATCTACTCTACACAGAGAGGAATGACATAATATTCTGCTAATTATGTGTAGAGTTTAGCGGTGTTTGACTGCTTCAGTAATAGGAACATTTTTATTAAATAGATTTATTACGAAGCTGTGGTGGACTATTTCATATTTCAAATGTAGTATAAATTCTACATAAAAAAATCAAGTTCGAAGGGTTTTATGTGCTCTTAATCGTGTTGTTTCTAGTTTTCCGAATATTCTTTCTGTGAAAAGAATATCACAATATAAATACCTTAACCTGGTATGTTTTATGTTGTTACCTCGAAAGTATAAGATTTGATTACGTTACTCTTTATAGGAGAATTATACTAAAATATTATTACGAAGTAATATCTCTTATTCTATGATATTAAGTGAAAACATAGATACCATTTATATAAAGCCAGACTAATATCTAATGCACATTTACACAAGTAAAATGAAATGAATACTTTTATACTGAGAACCATTTTATTCTTAGTCCCTATTGTTACCCACCAAAAATATTAATTAGGGACAGTTAAAAGGATTCCCTTAGGCACAGATTTTATGTCTGAACTTAGACCAATGGTTCTCAAATAAGACTGTAATACGGCCCACTAAACAAAATCTTCGAAATTAGGACTTTATTTGTTGTCTTGAACAAAAAAAGTCATTATAATCCTTTTATAACCTTTTGAAATAAATTGTATAAAGAGAGTGCTCTCTAATGTTATTTTTATTCATAATTTTCATAATTTGTAATATTTTTTCTTATACGTTGCTTTATTCGACACTCTTAATCCATAGTTTGAGAATCGTTAGTTTTTAAGAAAATAGTCCGCAATGTTTGACTTTCACCTTAATTATAAGTCTAGACAAATGCTAAAAGGCTTACAATGGGTTCTAATTGTTAAAGAAGCTGTTTTGTTATTTTAGCTAACCGACAGAATTTTCTTAATAATACAAACATAACCATTATGTAATAGTTGTAATACTTGTAATATTTAGATGTTCTAATATCTACTATCCCCCAAAATGCACTGTGAATACCCGTGGGAAATCCAATTTGTTTTTATAAACATTTCATAGAAAATATTTAACTAACGAAGAGTGAAAATCGCAAAAACTGACAGACGGATGAGCGAAAAAATGACTGTCAATTACTGTTTAAAGTGGTGGATTTACCACAGGACTGTGCTGTGTAGGATGCAGATTTTAACTTTAGTCCATCATCAAAATTGTATAAATGTGTACCTATATTATCTGTGGTAATCCCAAAGGAACTCCTTGATGTATTTCATTAGAATTTAGGCGGGGAGCAAAAACAAAACACAAGCGCACAAGTTGCTTATTATGCTCGGAGCTGTGTTGTTGTAACGTTAGGTAACACAACTTTGTAGCATGAGCATGTTTTGACTGCAAAATGTATATATATTTACCCCTGAGCAACGATGCTAAATATACGGGTGGCTTTTATAAGAATCCTGCTCTCAAAAATATTATTTCAGAGGAGCAATTGCCTTATTTTGTACGTATATTTTTGTTTTCAGCTAAAGTAATGCCCGAGGCTTCGCAACAAAAAACTCGATTGAAATTATTTCTCTCATAACGTCTAATTAGAAGATTTTTAAAATGTAAAGTAAATAAAAGGGAGGCGTCTATTTGTACGGTACAAGTAACATTACATAAATGATTTTTTATTTAATTCGCGTTAATGTTTATAAAATACAGAAACTGGGCGTTAAATTTATTTTAACGTTTTATATAATAATGACTAAGAGAAAATGCCTGTGAAGGAATAACCTAAACGATTTCATTTTCATATTATGCCATACGTAGCACGCATTTATGGGGAGGCATATATGAGCACTGACTGATAACGACGCGAGCGACACAGCATCCGCGAAGATCCCATTTTGCTGATTTATGACGTAATGAAACGCTTACCAACGAGCCCATCGGTGCTCCTCTCTCGTGTTCAGAAAGATTAATTAGGACGTTTTTTTTATGATAAAACTAGCGAAACCCGAGCAACTTCATTTGCGTGCATGCTTACCCGTGGGAATTCCAGAATGTTTTTTTTAATGTTTAACAGTAGACAAACAAGCAAGCGGGCCACCTGATGGAAAGCGGTCACCGCCGCCTATGGACATCAGTAACACCAGGGGCGCTACCAATGCGTTATCCACCAAGGAGGTTGGAGGAAGGGAAGGGAAAGAAGGAGGGGGAAAGAGGGGATAGGGAAGGAGTTGGGCTTCCGGATCTCTCACTCACCGAACGAAACGCATTGCTGCTTCACGTCGATATTCTGTGAGAGGGTGGTACTTCCCCGGTCGAGCCAGCCCATTTCGTAATAAACGCTGTATTAAACATTTAAACCTTCCTCTTGAAACACTCTTTATATTTAAAAAAACCGCATGAAAATCCGTTGCGTAGTTTAAAGATCTAGGCATACATAAGGACAGACAGACAGGGAAGCGACTTCATTTAATACTATGTAAAGATATATTAAAATAGATATTTCTGGACGATTAAATACACTACTAGCAAAAGTCTTTATTACTGGATATCTTTATTTAGTTGTTTCAGACTCTTTGTTCTTACAAACATGTTTTAAATATAAACATAGTCTTACTCACCTTTTCATTACGTCGTCGGGCCACTTTGTCCACGTCAACAGCTTAAAATCCATCCAGTAACTACGAAGGTATGCGCGTACAAATAGACAGACATACAAAATATTTTTTTTGCTTTTATTACTTTTCTTTTATTGTTCCCGAAATTGTGTGTTGTAAAAATGGATATTTTTGCAAAATATGTTCAATGTACAGACATATCGGGGTCTACTGTTTTGTTATTTGTATAGATAGCCCGTCTGGGGAAGGACCTCCACCTTACAGAATATCGTAGCCAAATAGCATTGGTCTCCGCCATGTTGTGTTCCTAGGGTGAGTAAGCTCTCCAGTGTTCCACTTGGGTTGGGTTAGGGGGTAAAAAATAAGTATATCAAATGTATCACCGCAGAATATAAATTACATTGAAAATAAGTAATGTGTATGGTATGCTAAAATCATGCTAAAATACTTTTCTCTGACTAACGGATCAATGCACAGCCGCGGACCATCGTATAGAGACCTGAAAATTAGAGGTTGTCTTCTTTGTATTATGTAGGCATTCGATAAGAAAGGACTTTTCGAAATTCCCACGGGAAAGTGGAATACACGAAAATATTAAACTTTATTAAACTACATTAAAAATTAAAGTCCAGTCAACGACCTGAGCTGTCTGAGAAAGTTGAGTCTCATATTAAATATTTAGAGTCCGACTTTAAGCTTGTCATCAACTGGTTAAAACTATCTTACTAATTACTTGGTTTAACTATCTGACTTGGTTTGATATAGTACTAAAACTAAAGTGTTAATCTAGTTCTGTCTGGAACCGTACAAAGTGTAATAAACGTAAAACTTTTATTCGGAAATGTTGAGTGAAAAATATATTTTTTCTTTCATTTCAAGCTGAACTCATAATGAAATAAAAAATAAAATAAACAGTCGACATTCCAGTTCCGTTAACGAAGCGAATAAAACTGTCCAACCCTTTGAATAAACCGTGGAAATGGCCCGGAATAGCCTATTAACACTCGCTGACAATCTTGTAGAGCCTCTTCGGGAGAATGATAATATTTTTCTTTTATTTCAAACAGTCTACGTGCGGCCATTCCGACTTAATTAGATTATAGCTCTAATTGAGTAGCTGTTGTAGGTACGTTTTGAAAAATAAAACTGAAATTCAATTTACATTTTGCGATTCGTTGAATACTGCAATGTTGCCATTAGTGATTCACGGAAAGGGTTTACATAAGTAATTATTCATCATGTGCCCGATTTCAAATTTAAACATGTAACATGAAATTATTCGTTTAGAATTTTATCATTTTATTACCTGCATATATGTCATATTACATTTCTCAAGAATTCAGCTATCAAGTGATATTATTAGTTCAAATTCGACTAAACAGTTCCGAAGATTAGTGCATTAGTCATCTTTAAAAAAGACTAATTAAAAAAAACGTAAAAGAAATCCGACAGACTGCCCGTTTTAACCAACAATTCGTAACATTTTAAAAGTCTCTTAGCAGCTTTATCTATGTCTAAATTCTTGTTTTTGGTACGTGTTGACATATAATACTATCGATATAATCATATAATAACACTTTATTCAAAAATGCACTTGTTTACAATTTAGTTGACAGTTCTGAAGCTCTGAGTTAGTTTCATGGAAGTAATAAGTACTACGTTAGTAGTACTTATTACTTTAGTAGTACTTATTACTTCCATTTAGTTAGGTTAGTTTATAACTGTGCCATAGACTGTGCTACAGGCTTCAAGCTTCCCACACTATTATGCAGTTAGATTATTAGTTTGTATGATTATGGCAAAGTATTACAATAAATATTTTAATTACTGAATCTAAAAATAACAAAAGCAAAATTTTCTACTTTACTACAATTTACAGAGCGCAACAGCAAGAGTTTGTGTGTGTGTGTGTGTGTGTGTATGTAACATTTTTACGAATAAAATACGATTTTAAAGAATCGATAATTTTATGTGTCATTCACGTACCAAAAACAAGGATTTAGACATAGACAAGCTTTTAGGAAACTTTAAAATTTTAGAAATTGTTGGTGAAAACGGGCATTTCTGTTATGAAACAGTCTTCATTTATTTAACTTCATTGAACACAATACACAAGAACTGACACAATAGGCGAACAGAACTTAATGGTAAATGCATCTCTACCAGACAACCAACTATAGACTAGGTTTATTGTTAATAACTATTTGATTAGCGTACATTTCGATTTTATTATTAGTTTTGGTATTTAATTAGAGTTAGGATAGTCTGTCAATAGTATCTAAACATAAAAATCCAATGCCGATCGAGTGGAATTATCTTCAAGAATATGGCCCCTGATATTAAATAAAATATACAAAAACAAATTAAAATCTCTGTTGGGTATAACAAAGCATTCCAGAGTCGTGACTCGTGAGTCTAAAGCGCGTATTACACTACACGATATTCAGAGTCTAACAAAAGAGACGGTGCAATTCAAGATATCTTCTGAGTCTATAATTTGCTCGGTTGCAAATATCTAAAAGCACTTTTTAAAAACCAGGCAAGTACTCGTCGGGCCACGCACAATAGGGTTCCGTATTGGCTACATATTTCTTGCTTGTAGATGAGTACAATCTTTACTCAGATGAGTACTTTCTATGAGATTTGTACGTTTTCGTCAAAAAAAATTTACTTTATAAGTTCGTCGGCTTTTACTCGGTAACTAGTAGTGCCTACTTAACCGTTATAGTTTTCCTTGTAGGTTCACTATATGGACTACTACCATGAATTTTTTCAAATTTCTAAACACAAGACTTTCGGAGATAGAGGAGGGGGGGACCACCGTGCAAAACGAAAATTGACACGTTAAATGTAAATAATTCGCAAACGGATCATTGTATCGGAAAATGATCTTCCCATACCCTTAATGTTTTTAAGAGAGCTATCTAACGATCTTCCACAACATGGGGTCGGTGAGAAAAAAATATTTAATTCCCACTTTACCTGAAAATATTAATCAAAATTTTGTTCTACCACTTTGTTAGCATTGTTAATATGAGTATACATACCAAATTACAACTTTCTAGCATCAAGCGTCTAAGCGCTAGACCGCGGACGGACAGACGGACATGGCGAAACTATAAGGGTTCCTTGTAGTTTACTACGGAACCCTAAAAATAGAATCAATTTCACCAACTCAATACACAATGGGATGCAATTAGTAGAACCACTAAACAATTTATATTACCATCGGACCAATATGGGACTGTTGTTCTAAATGAAAATATTTTCCTTTTGCTGCGGCAACTGTGGCCAATTACAATTGCAATTAAGTTAATTTGAGGGTACCGTCATCGACCTGATGTTGTGGATTGTGTTTTAAGTGATTCATTAGATGGTCACCCTAGGCTGTTTCGAGTGTTTCGGCACTGGAGGACTCTTTCAGTGTATTGTTTTGAGAATACAAATCATTTACAAATCTAGACGCTCGGCAGACTTTCAACCTTACATATAATCGTTACTACTGACTCTGAGAGTTTCAGTATCTCCAACGGAATCAAAATGTGGTGCCTTACTTTTTCATAAATAATAGTTTTTTTACCTCATTATCAACAGAGATTCTCTAATTACCTACATACAAATATTTCATTACATTACATCTGAGATATGGAGATAGGCTACGATCTCGGTAATATCCCGTCGCTTCATCCCAATATCCGCCCCTCCATCTGTCAACGAGGTATTTTGGTATCAGGTAATTTAGACTTTACCGTTTACATAGACTAACTATCTTATAACTTACACACATAGGGACATACAGCTAGAAAAACCTGACTCCCTAAATTGGTTTAGGGAGTCAGGTTTCGTTCTTCCACCCAAAAACGACTGGACAAATTTGCTTGAAATTTTGCATTCCGTAATTATTACGGGACGGGAAAAACGGGATTTAGCAGGTTTTCTTTTTTTTTATACCACACAGGTGGCAGACAAACGGTCGGCCTGATGGTAAGCCGTCACCGTAGCCTAAAGACGCTTGCAATACCGGGAGTATCACTCACGCGCTGCCAACCCTCCCAACCCCTATAAGTGGAGCTCTGGAGACCTTACTCACCGTAAAAGTATTCAAAAATAAATATTTAAAAAATTATAACCCCTTTTATAACATACGTTTATTTAATATCTTTGGTCTATTTTAATTACATACGAGTAAATTAGTGTTTGAATGAAACTGAAATTAATTCTCTCTAAATTCTCCTTGAATAAGTACATAAGTACGTAAGTATATGCCTCTTTACGTTTTCTGTCTGAGACTATTGAAATTAATTACATTAACGTTAAACAATTAATTATAAAGATCATTTGTAGCTCAAATAATAACAATTAATTGTGCCTCGGTTGACAAACGAACTTTCAAGACTTTAATAACATTTTGAAGTATGTGACATTTGATTAAATTAATTGGACGTTATAAAGATTCTCAAATCGACATTTTGTTTGTTTAATATCTGCCTATGAAATGACATGTAGCGATATTTTCTCAACAAAAAGTTGACTACCTACTCAAAAAAAATTATATCAGAACGAAATAAAGAAAACCTCATTCAATATTATTAAAGAGTTCTAATTTCAGTACTGTAACATAAACAAACAATTAATACAAACAGGCAAATATGATTTGCCAGACTAAAGGCCGCGACATTTTACGCGCCCACGCCTCCACGCCATTATAAAAGAGAGCCCCTCCACAATTGAATAAATGTAATTTTATTTCGTAACATTATTTTCATTTTTTTCAACTCCTAAGTAGACAAACGGAGAGAATTATACTACGTTATCGACAAAAAGTATTTTGGCAAAAAAAATGTTAACCACATTATTTATCACTTCAATGCCAATACGATTTTCACCTAGAACTTTATTATCGGAACTACCGTAGAATTTCGTGAACGTAGACGGTCCCAGCTACGCTACGGGCTACGGACGTCTGGGAGTTAGGAAATTAAAACACTCGGGTTTAAAATTATTATAAAAAAATACTGTTACATTACGAGTTTAGGACACTATAACTTTAAAAAGAAGTAATAAGTAACACCTGTTAACTTACATCGATTTAGTAGATAGATTAACTTTTATAACGTCGTATTATCTGCAATTTACTTAATACCTACTCTCGAGGCATCCGAGAAAAAACAGATCGTTGCAATAAAAACCGTTATCTTCAGGGAGGGCCGACACTACATAGGTACGTAGTAGCCACCTTCGATCCCTGACACTAAGAGGGTCGCCGGACCTTCATAACCGGCGAATATTGCGAAAGGGGGTGTAAATTAGGATCCCAAAATACCTCTTTATTGAGATTGCCTGTCCGTTTGGGAGCGAGTCACGTAATAATGTTGTGGTCGACCTAATCGCCTGGATTCTCTGTATCGATGTGGTATTTACTATAAGCTTTCAACTTCGCGGTACCTCCATTTTGGTAGAGCGTAGTTGCTACCTTTTTCATTGTTATTGCTATTGCATGCATTAACCATTCAGCGCAAAACCCAGAGGAGACGGGCTCTTGACGTTCATATAAATTGCCGTCCATATAAAATCCTATTCTCTTGTGTGTTTCACGAGCTAATCTGTACAGTAGTCTGGTATAAAGAAATGTATTAAAACTGAGGCTGTGGTCTCCAATAAACGCCGTCACCTATCTTCAGCATCAAGTTGTACGCCGTGACGATGTCTAGTATAGTAATGAAACGTAATATATAACTCTGTAAATGAACTAAGAACCACCTTAGCCTTTACCTTATGGAAACCATTCCATTCCAGACACTGACGTTGGCGTAAATAAATACATACCTACTTCATATAAAGACAATCGGAAGGTCTACGCTGAAGCTGAAGAGAGAAGACGTTCAAAAAACCTGTACGTCCTCTCTTCATAGAACACTGAACGCGTATTTTCTGGAGGTTCCCATGGGAAAGAAATTAACGGACTGTACGAGTAATACCGCTAACATCTCCTCCTTCAGATAAAAACAACAAGGACATTTATCAAATTAAATTATAATAATACTTACCTACGATTTAAAACTATATTTTTACAGCTGTCTCATTTCACACACTCGGGATCAACAAAACATAAAAATATGACAAGTAAAGAAGGTATAAAAAGGTGCTAATAGAAAATGTGTTTCATTTTCACCGTGTTTTCATAGTTTTTCCTATCGTATTAAGTTGTGTCGTCTTTTTACGACCGAATGTTACACCATTGCCCATTTTATATTACGAACAAAAGTTTTTCCGCTTTTAAATCACAGATTACTAACTTAATACCTTGTTATTTCGTAATTGAAAGTGTGGAAATCATCTGACCATGAAAAAACTAAACTTTTATCACTTATATTATTAAAAAATTAAATCTCTACCAAAACCAAAATATACACAAAACTTATGTTGCAAAAAAATGCATGGTCCCTTATTTTCAGCGATCGGATATACATATTTGTATAAGTATTTGTTAAGTTAACAAATAATCACATACTTATGGCAATTTTGGTGACGCATGGTTAATGTTTCCCAAATACCCTAAATAAGACAATACGCCATGTGAACCATTAGGGAGCTTTTCAGAGATGTTATTTGTACGTACAAAACAAGCGAGAAATGTGGTGCGAGATTTGCGACATACTGTACCAGACAGTCCATAGACACACATTTCCTTGGACAGCTTTGGTGTGCACACATTTTCACAGCACAGCTACCATCGAGTACGTAATACTCGATGACAGCTACACATGATCGCACGACACATTTCCCACATCTTAAAAACTCCCTTACGCATCGGTGTAACCGTTAGCCGTTGTGACGTCGCGTGCTCGGTGACGTATGGCCCCAGTAGTGGGTGCAGGGAGGATTAATGTTGCAATAGAAGCAACGGATTTCTGTCAAACAAAACTGTCAGTACCACATGTAAGGACCGCGATGTTCACGGTTACAACATTATTATTTGGAATGTAAACATGGAAATTTGGTTTCTTGGAGTGATAGAGCGTTTAAAAAATGGATAGCTCGATCAGGGAAACACCATCCCCTCAAACAATATCGGCATAAAACAGCAATGCGTTTCGTTTGGTTGAGTGCAGCCTCCTATTCCTATATTCCCTTCCTGATAGCCGACAACGTATTATTAGCGCCTCTGGTATTATGCCTCTACCGCACTGGTGCGATATTACCGGCCGGTATTACCGCATGCGATATTGCGATATCTGTTTTCAGTACATTTTGTATATGATGGCCTTGGAGTAAACACACTGCTGCGGTAATAACGTAGCAATGGAAGTAGATCGCAATAACGCATGCGGTCTACCGGCCGGTAAAAACGCTGCGTTCCCTGCGATATTGCGCGGTAAGCGTTGGTGCGTTTTTACCACCGGCCGGTAGAGGCTTAAGAAATACCAGCCGGTAATATCGCACCTGTGGGGGCTCTCCCCCACGCTTTACTGATGTTCATAGGAGGCGGTAAACAACCACATTCCATCATCAAGAAATGTCATTATATTTTATTCATCGGATTGATTGTTTGCTGTCTTTTTCCTTTTTCCCAAAATCATCCTCAAAGTAAAAAAATAGTTAGTATGTGACGTAGGAAAACATAATAATGTTACCATGATGTTACAATCAATGGCATTTTTCCTTCGATTCAGAGTATTGTCAAATTCCCCCATGCATAGACAAAGGAAGAATTAAAAAGGAAAAAACATAGCTAACACGCTTTCTGTGTCTCTGGTCACTTTTATCCTATTTTTTTTGTCCTCTCACTCGTCGGGCAGTCATTTATAACGACGTAAGCGCCTTCTATTCACATCGGTGACCCATCCATCAGGCACATTGTCCCTGGCTCGCACTCCGAATGGAATTGATAAACCCTATCACAATAGTGGAGTACGATTCTTTTAGATATACTTGGTTGGTTATGCAATGTCTAGTGTCGGGCAGGTATGTAGTTGTATGTTCATATTGTTCATACTACAAATAAAAATATTTGGTAATCAATCAGTTGTAAATGATACATAGGCACATGGGCATAACAAACTTGAATGATTGCATGTCCGTAATATTATGTTGTAGCAAATTTTGATCTGGTCTATTAGCCACCATCCCAGCATCAATCCGTTTTAATTACACAATTAGTATTAATAATAAAAAAATAATAATAAAATAAGTAAGAAGTATTTATTTTGACGAAGGCACTCAAAATGATTACTAATTCCCGGTTTGAATTTTGACCGCTAGTCTCGGTTCTTAAAAAAGTCGTAGGGTTAGGCTAGGGGTTCAATAGTAGATTTTACAACAAGTGCACAAAACGAATCATTTCTATCCGAGACTTTTAGCATGTCGTAATGTCGAGGATAAAAATGGTTTTGTGGACGAGTTATAAACTCTGCTTTTCACTTCGATTGCAAGGAAATAAATAAATAAACGCACGAAAAACAAGACCTGATTCCCGCCGCTTTTTTTTTTAAATCTTACGACATTGAAATTATGCTTGGGCTGCAGACCTATACAGCCTACTATTAAATTAATTTTGTAATAAAATAATTTTCTTAAATTAATTAAATAACCTACCGTACTTTAATTTAAATTTTAATATCTTTAAAGACTTAAAAAACATATAAGGCAAATAAATTTAAGTAAATATTATAAAATAACAAATTCTATCTCTGAACTTTTTATTGTGTTTGGCTGTATGGCTCATTTCCTTTGCCTTAATATAGATACATTTATGAGTAGTTACGTTTTTGCCCTTGTGCACAAAATTCGATTTTGTGCAGCCTATATCCTGCGCAAATAAGCATTTTCTGAGCATGAGAAGCGAAAAGTATATTATTTGCTCTTTTAAAAGGTACATTGATAATAAAACTTGCATAATTATACCTATTTTTAATCTCTTTAAATTGTAAGCGAAAATATTATCATTAAATTATTTCACTCATGCGAAACCATTAGCCGTCTTTTAACATTAATGTAGAGATGAAGTGAAGAATGATTGTTTTTAATGTTTCATTATAAAAATTATATTTAATTTTTTTTATACAAATAAAATACCTATGTAGTTTAAAATTTAAACTACTTTTGTAGCCTGCCATCTAGCTTAAACAGACAAAACTATTTCAAAACACAACACAAAACACACTTTTAATCACTCTACAAAATGGAAACGAACCTTATTCATTACGTAGTTACGACAAAAGCCGATAGATGGCGCAAAAAGTTTAAGCAAAAAAGAAATAGATGGCAGCACCAATATAAGAAGATTGATAATTTGGATTTATTTACTGGACTATTATAATAATATTATAGCATCCATGAAACCTAACCAACGTAGTTTGATAGTGTACAGTCAACAAAATTATTTATTGTCAAACTAACTCTTGCGACCTTGCGAGTACCTACTGATAGAAACACCATACGCTCAGTATATGGATATAAGGATATTCAAAAGGGCTATGTACTCGATGTTAAAATGACATGGTACTAAAATTATTATTTTGTAGTTAAGTGTATGTAGTACTACATATTATTTATTCTGTGATTAAGTATCTCATATTCTTCCTTTCCACTTTCTTGCTCCCAGCTTTATTCTAATACATAATACCTATTATCGGGGTCCGCTACTAAAGCCTAAGAGATCGGCAAAAATACTGTTTTTTACCATCAGACCTCCACAACTCAGAAGGCACGAGATCCATATCAAGTTAGGTTGAAACAGTTTTTCTGATAATTAGAAATATGTACCTACAATAAATCCGAAAAATCCGCCAGGTATATAAACCACGGATCAGCAGTCACTTACCTACTTAAAACCACAGATGAAAAAAAAAATTAACATATCTAAGTAAATATCATGCCACTTATAGCGCGCTGTAATGAGATTTTCCGGTTGCTAAATGAGCAACATGCCAAGTTCGTAACTCACCAAGCAACAGTAAACATCGAAGCCACGTTATCAAAATCCAATTGAAATAGAAAGTAAACATTTCATTTTAAAAAAACTTAAGTTTACCAGCCAATAAATCATCCGTTTCGCCGCTCCCAGTAGCTCTGACCATTAAAGATCAAAGTTTAAGGCACAGGTTAGTATACCGAACCCGTCCCCCTTAGGCACCATTACCTTTGACAACTCAACGTAAATTCAAACAGGCTGATGACATATAGGAGAAAACGTGGAACACTGACACCAATCTACGATGCGAACCCCAGATTTGACCCGAAGCATTCTTATATGGAATCCGACCGTTACTCATTCGCCATCGATTAGGGCTGTCAAAAATTCCGCAAGCAATTTGCACTGTGAAGTTTTAATATAGGACCCGTGTCCACTGTAACGAAATTTTACGCAGCTGTGTGAGATTAAATCGTAAACTACAAATAATTTGGTCTTCACTCCAAGCGTATAAATAATGAAATCTGCTTTTCAATTCATATCATCTAAACATAATCGTGGTACGGTCATGTCGACTTTTTAGCTCTGCATGCCTTTGCATCAGTGGATACTGATCCTTATGCCTATTATTTAGTGAAACTCGTTAGCGGCTACGGAAGAAGACTGGTTCTTTTAATCAAAACCCTTTTTATATTTTGACATGGAGTTATCTTAAAAGAAACGCCGAGGACAGCTTTCGCACTGGACACCAGTGTAATAACACAGTATAATATGGTAATAACATACCATGAGCAAAAAACCTTATATATCAAGCGATACGTTAAATTAAACCCCATGAGAAAACATGACATTTTCAAAATTATTTCTAGTGAATGAAGAAAAAGAATCATTTTTGCAATTAACAAAAGCTGGCAGTTTCCGTAGACAATGGAGGTTTTATCATTTATTCACACAATATTACGATAACTTAGCTGTTACAGTGTCATTCACACCTCTATTTCAAGCTGCTTAATCTTTGTTGCCTTTGCAATTATGGAATTAGCAAGCATTAAAACAGAATTTATACGACTATTTTAACCTTTTTTAGTCCAACGAAAAGAATAATGCCCGTTTTCAAAAACGCCTCCCATCAGCGGTAGGAATAACCTTATGTCATCAAAATATCAGACAAATTGTTCCAGTTAGGTTATTCCTAACTCTAGGAGGCGTTGTGGGTGAAAATGATTAGGCTTATGAGTTCTAAAAATTAATTTTATCTGATTCATGATTCTCTGATTTCATGAGGTGAAATTATAAACAACAAAACCATTTTGATACAACCCTATAAATTTGACGTCTAATCGCCGTATTCTGCAATCGTGGGATCCGAACGTATCATCATACCGTCGCAAATATACCAAAAAAACTCCAGAGCCTTTTTCTAGGTAAAAGCTTTTTAATTTTATACGCAGAACATAATATAATTACAGCTTTAGTATAACAACCCTTATTTTCATGATTAATTGTTAAGCGAATGCTTGGAGTGTTATCTTTTTATTAATCCGGTATTCGTGGTTTGTCTTTATCATTAAGATAACTGAAGGAATGAAGAGTGAATTTGTTTAGATATATTATGTTTACTTCTAAAGTAGGACAAACATGCCAGCAGCCTGCGACTGTATTTCACATCTTCTGAAGAGTGGCAAACTATTATGTGGTGCCCTGATGGTAAGTGATCACTCGCGCATGAAGCACGAAGACATTAGGGGAGTCCCTGAGTCGCTGCCATTCCTTAACAGGAAGAAAGGAGAATATAAGCAGAAAGGGATAAAGGAGATCTCGCACTCACTGAAGGAAAAGCATTTCTGTTTTGCTAATAAGAATTAAATACTATGAATTGATTTAAGTGCCACCTTAACCTAACCATATAATGAATAATTTATTTCGTCAAACGCACATAATTTTAAACCTATACCTACAATCAGACAAGTTTTTTATCTAGTGTCTATTCGGTCCCCAGTGAGTCATTCCATGCAGTTATACTGTGTCATATTAACTGTTTTTTAGCCCAAAAATAGTTGGCATGAGTGAAACAAAAGATATCTGTATTGTTTATAACCGTACCTTTCTAAATTAGAACGTTTTAGGCCCATTGGCGAACCCTAATGTGTAAAGTGAGATGCATTACCGTCTGTTTACCCGTGACACCGTGAGATTCCAAATCTAACGTCCCTTCCTTTTTAAAATGTTTTTTTTTCTAAACTTTGTATGTGGCCAGATTGATTGTCATTTTCTGAACGAAATCCGACTGTTGACGCTAAATTAATCCATGATAGTACTTGCACCAGTTCGCTAGTACGCATGTGTAGCCTGTATGTAGCGTGTCGGCTTGGAGTGAGCGGATGACCAAACTTCAACCTGGCCTTCGATCAGCTGTCCCACCCACAGCTATTGAGTCATATCGCCCACTAATTCGACTTCTTGTCGTCAGTCTAAGCTTTGTATCAATATTAATAATGCTAACGGCTTTCGTGACCTTCAGTATTAAATTCAGATAATATTCACGAGCGTTAGAACCATTCATATTCGTGCTTGATAAATCAACAAAGCGTGCGCAGAATCAAATTAAGTCAAATGGTTTTATTATTTTTTTTTTAGTTTTTCTCATTATTTTTAAGGACATTTTATTGTATTAATTGCCTTTCATTTTTATATCAAGCTGACATTGTATTAACATTTTTATTGAATTTTCGTGATTTTTGTATTTTTCCTGTCAGTCGAAAGTAATATCCGCTTCCCATAAAATTAATTAAACAATTTAGTTTTTACCTTAGCTTTGGTATAAAGTCCATATCAAAACAAAGGTAATTTAAGCCCCGAAACAAGTGACGCTGGTTGCTCATAGTTTATGTATATGAGATCCTGTAGTTTATGACGTCCGGCTGTTTAAGTCAACGGTCTGTGTATAGTCCAAAATTAGCCTGTGCGAATGCTATCCACGCTACCTCGGCTGCTGATGGCTGTGAGATAATAATTATGTATTTAGTTGCTCGGCACGCGGCGAGGGGAGAAAATGTGAGTCATCGCAACGGATTCCATGTCAGTGTAATGTAGCGCCGGTGAACTTGCCATTACCGCACACTCCGTCGCGCAGATTAATTGGATGTACGGTTTTTTCTTGATGACTGATATTAAAACCAGCTCAATTACTCTCCCCTTTTATTGTTTTTTCATTATAATTGACGGTGTCACCAGTCTCTCAAGAATGTCTATTTTAACTACATTCAGGTTGCGTCAATGTTCAGTTGCCCGTTCTATGGCCTTAACAAGAATGTCTCAAATCTTTAATAAAAATAACAGACATTGATTAATGACTAATGTAGGATTTATAGATTCTCTTTTTACGCTTTCACCAATTATAAATATTCTCATATATACGAAGAACGAGATAAAATTAATCTGAATTTTTGCATCAAAACAAACTGTTATGTCATTAATGTAACAGCAGATATGTACCAATCTACACATAATAATTACAACTAACATTAAATATTTAGAAAATGATAATTTTAAGAACAATGGCAGCGGCACCAAGGCGCAGATATTATAATACATACAGTAACCAAGGTAATATGTGTAAAAACCACAAAAGAAACAGCCACAGATTCAGTAATTTTAGTGTGGCAACTTAAATATCTAAGTAATATGCAGAAATATAAACACAAAGGCAATAATCATTCCCCTGTAATATTGCACACGAGTAATGTAATGAATTGTCATGTCATAACTATTTTTCTGATATGGCTCCTGCTATATGCCAAACGAACGTGTGTGGTCCACATTTCGATTGCATACAGTATGATTTATTGCGTACATTAGAGTATATTTTTGACATATGATTGTGTTCATACAATATTGTCTGTGATCTCGGGTTGCGAATGAGCATGACTCGCTTGAGAAACAAACATTCCGACCAGCGATTGCACGGTCAGACGCCACACATCATAACAAAAGCTATCCATTTAGCACATGTCCAGAACCGGCCACCGATTACGTCACTACTAATTCATGTGCAAAATACACATACAATAAGACAATCAGACATAAATGAGTCTATCACCTGTCCAGTGTCCGGTAATTCGCACGAAGTGTTTTCTAATAAGGCAGCATATTACGAAATGATGTTATTCAACAAATTAAGCGACAAGTTGACGATCGAGATAAAGTGACAATCAGTGATTGACGCTAACCACGGCCGGTTTTGATGTTGTTTTCACCGCGTGACGGCGCCTTGTTAAAATTCTTAAAGGTGATTTTTTTAAGCACAGAATGATTGTTAGAACTCCGTAAATTAATTCATCGAGAAACGAGCGAAACTTGATGAAAGCGCCGATCACGAGGCAATCAATCAAACAACCGTAAAATTTTTGTGTGAAATCTACACGAATTAACTTATTTTTTGTTGTGCAACCATAAAGGTTTTACCTAAGCATCCTCAAATGTATCATACCGTTATAAAATGTTTAAACGAAAATGATATAACAATTTACTATACTTCTTTATTCAAAAGGTCAAGCAAAACAAACAGTTTACAGATCAGATAAGGCTAAATAATATAAATATAACTCCTTCATTCAAAAGGTATTAAATATAAATAAATAACAAATAGTTTGCAGATCATTTAAAGCTGCCATCTCCCTAAGGTATAATGCCTTTTACTTCAAATTGCTGTTTCTCACATAGTTGTTAAGGAGGGAAGTCCTTTCAATACTTCCTACTCCGACTATCTTCTTTCGATTAAATTCGTTGTGAGTTCCAAGACAGCTGTAGTTTTCTCCCCCGGGACGTCAATAAGCTTCATTGCTTATTGTCAATCTGAGGTCGCCGTTGTTGATCCTGGCTGGCTACACAGGAGACACATCGGTGGGAATGTGTCCCGACGGTCCAGAGATCATTTACAGCTAAATGATACAAAAAATATCGTCTGTTGCCGCGTTGCTTCTACGCAATGGTCAACAGAGGGTGCAAACTTCTATCACTAAATATGATGCCAAAAGCGCTGTTGCTTTGATATGTTAATATGATTTTAATGTAAAAAGAAAGGTCTCGTAATAGCAATTGATATTCATAATTGAATCATCACATAATTTCAATAGAAATAGTAGCAGCTGATCAATCATTTTCACCGATCACCAGCAACGCATTTAACTTTCATAGTACTTTCACAGCCAGTAATGACGAATGAGATTGTTTGCTCAAGAGTCTTGACCACTTTTTTCTTTACAAATGAATGATTCAAGTACTTACTATACGTGATTGTGTATTTAATTAAAATACCCGCATTGAAGTTACGCAGTCAACGAGATCCGGTAATTACACTCTACTATTATAGCTACTGTTCTGGGGGGCAAGGGGCTGCAAAACAAATACTGGAATATCAGCCAAATTATCTAAGTATTTTATTGCAAAAATCAATGACGAATAATATGACATCTTCCGGTCTGTGTAGGCGTTTAAATGCCATTCCAATTGCTCAGGTAGTCAACTGCCATTTAAGGCTTCTAGCATTAATTATAATCTATAATTCATATGTCACAAGAAAAAACTATTAAAAGAACAGTGAAAACGCGGTAAATATTTTCGCAAATTTCCAAATCCAATTACACGGAACGAAAATGCCAAATAATTGCGAAACAAAACAATAATGGTTTGGTCTCTTTACGATTCTGTAATAGACCGTCATCCGCGGTGCGGAACGTTGAAACAATTCCATCAGATCTGCCTTTGGTTATTACGTTACAGAGATGATCAACTTCGAGGAGAGATACCGCTATACAGTACTCGTAACCGCATCTTTCTTAGACGACGAATAACGACCGCAATAGTCACAATACGCCCCCTGATCTAGAAACGTCACTCATCCGTCCAGGAAGGCGTATTTTACCTGTTGTTGCGTTATTGTTTTGATCTTAAATGGATTCGAGAACAGAGAATGACAGTTTCATTAAACTATTTCCAATTTGAACTATTGCATCTAACATTACTCAACTTCTGAAAACTCTATGCACGTCATACAATAATGTTACGAAATTATTGGCACGCAATTCCTCTGTTATGGAAACTATATTTGCCGATAATCCACCACCATCTGGCAAAACGTAAGAATGTTCTCAAAGACACGAGTCATACGTTTAAAATAGCATCCCTTCCCATCACAACATCTATTCTAAAAAACGGTGACCAGAATAGTGTCAGTAAAAACAAACAATACGCCTGTGATTCCTGCAACTGAATGCTTTTTTGTAGAAAAGGATCATTTACCAATTTATCTTGCGTTCAATAGTTAGGCGGCAAGTCGCCAAGAAATCGCTTCCTCGTGACGTCGATTTAAACAACTTTGTTCATGCAAAGACCTTTGTAGATTGTTCGTTACCTACCCATTAAAAATAGGTGGGTAGCATTTAGTCAAACCAAGACTCAAAAATAAAATCGTTGTTTTTCGCTTCGTTACTTTACTCACATTAAAGATCTACGGTCATTGACATCGTCTTACAAGCTTTCGTAACATCTGAGACTTGTTTAAACGTAATATAATTTTCGCCTGCCACATAGCTACAAAGTTCATTTATCTAATATTTTTTATGGTCACATTTTATTTCGTGTTGAGCGTCATCCGGTGGCGGCAAACGGGCGCTGAGCGCACTCGCCGGAAACCGCAGGTTCGCAGAAGAGCCGCGCGTGTAAATATTATTGCGTCGACCCAACGCCGCACTTCAATAATGTGGCGAACTGGCGAAATGCGCAAAGCAGTAAACATTCCGTCCGGTACCGCTACACGATGAGATATTGGCAGGTTTCTGACCGACACGTGGCAGACCCAAATTTCCTTTGTCCCGTTAAATTCATGAATAAGACGCACTCGAATTATGATTCACGTCATTACAAATATTTCAATAATATTAAAATCGTGATCTTTATTATTGTCGGAGTATTTCATTCAAACGTACAGAACCTACTCGAAGGTAAAATCTGTTGACTTGGTAACATAATAAGTAACTAAAAATGTTGACGATGACGATTTCTACATAGCAAACAGTAATGAGGTAACATGACATGAAAAGTACCGAAAGAGTAACAAAGGCAATATCCACAAACTGGGACAAATGAATGTTTACGAAAATTATAAGTAGATTTAACGGTACTTTAAACAGACGACAGTCTCGTTTACTTGCATAATGTTACTTTGAATACCAATGCAATCATCAATATGGAAATGATAATACGTAGGTATACATTTTTATGTATCTATAAATACACTACAGTAATTTCATCATATCAACACATTGGAATTTGCGTACAATTGGGCACTGTTTCTCTTGGATAAATATTTAATGATGTTTAAAAATATTGAACGTTGAAGTGAGTGAACACGCAAAAACAGTACCTTTATGCGAACAGAAAATAAATTATGATAACCTTAAGATCGCGCACTTTAAGTTTCTTTTCAAGAAACGTTAAAACAGCAAATTGAGAACGTTTACATTTACATGACAAGGTAATGAATGACGAATGTAGGGCAATGAATGGAATTTACGAAAACCAAAAGAGTCAATTCAGAGCAACTTTTCAAGTTCACGCGTCTAGTTCTATATTTTAGAACAGTGTTTCCTAATCTTTGATTTGTATATGCATAATGGAGTCCAGAATGTAGCAACGTGTTCGACAATAATAAATTAATGAAAATCAACCAAAATGTGAAATTAGTCGCAATAAAGCAGTTTTTGAAAAAATCTGGTACTGAAATCAAATAATGGCATGGCTGTTTTATTAACCGAGGAGGTTGACAATTGTGCTGGACTTCCTTATAGTTTAGAAAGGTTAAGAAACACTGCTTTAGACATATCTATTTTAAAGGTACAAGCAAAACGTTTAAAGGTATCGTCGGAACACGAAATAATGAGAGACCAATGTGTCGTCATGTCGCCGACAAAGCACGAACAACGAAGCTATTATTCAGTCACACAGCTGTCAACCCCAAGCATACAGATGAATTCTTTACAGGATACTCGAGTAAAAGCATTGACGCTTTGATACTAATATCTCATTCCTATACATTTGTCTTGATTATGGAACTATTTGGACGTGTATGGAGCAATACTTCAGATATAATCTAAATAGGAATCTTCTAACTGCCATTTTAATGTTTCTAAATAATATTCTTAGAGAATAAATTCATTTACACTATTGTCTTAAACCGCGTAAATGATCTTTGCCCTTGACTTGTGCTGTTGATCTTTATGTTAATTAACTTTTTTGCATGAAAACATTAGCTTCAAGTGTCTTTAAAATATTAAATAAAATTTATATAATAATATACACTAATGCTAAGTTATGTTTTGGTTTTAAGAGATGCATACTTTGCGGAAGTCCAAATTACATGGTCTTTGATCATAAATGTAATTTGTGTGCTTTCAGCGTTTAATTTTGTTTGATCCAGGTAAAATGTAAATGCCTGCTTTTACTTCATACTTTGTAAAGAGCCCGATAGCGTTGTTGCCTGTGTCAAAACTGAACGAAAACTTAAGTTAATCATCAAAGACTTCAGATAGTGTTGGCCTGAACAGCTTCAAAAGGTCTGAGCTTCTCAGTGCTTCGGATGGCACGTCAAGTTGTCGCTCCCGAGTCCCGACTTAAAGTTGAAGTAGTTAAGTCAAAGCAGTGACCGTAAAGTGGTCTACAACCACTGACACAACCTAAACCCTCAGTAGGTTCCACTTTAAATTCTATGCACGTTTAATAATCGTGAATGCAACAAACCATCAAGAATCCTAATAAAAAATTATATAAAAATTAGTTATAAAGTTGAAATTCGGCTGTTTTACATAGAAATTAATTACCAAACGTTTATTATCACTTACAGAACACGTGTTTAAAAGATACTTTTCCATATTGTTGTAACCTTTGTAACTTGTTGATTCCAAATTATTAGTGAAAGTAAATTTATGACCAATGCAGCAATAATAAAAAATAGTGGCATCATACCATTCAAGTCATTTAAGGGAGAGTTGATATGAAGTAACTTACAAGTAGCAATAAACTTGATTTAAGGGCTTAATAAATTAAACACCTTTCGATTTTTAACTTTCTTTCCTACGCCTATTTTTTGTGTATTAATAGTTATTCATAACTTGCAACAGATGGTACGGTGGGCTTTTAGTTAATTTCTAATCTGTCTCTTTCATGCGACGCTTTATCCACATTATTGATAGTTAAAAAATCTTTTCTTTTTCATTAATCTTTACTAAAATTTTCTCCTGTTATCTGATAATTAAAGTAGGTACCATATTCAGGCGGAGCTATTACCTTTTTCTCCTCTAAACTAAAACTTTTTAACAAAACATTATTTAGATTATCACAACTCTTCTTGGAGTATCCTTTCCCTTCAAGAACTGACGCATTATGCATATATGTATGAGTCTTGTATCATCGATTAAAACATTATCCTGTGTCATTCTAATAAGGAATGAGTTCCTTCCTAGAAAGATTCCCACATAAGCAAAGTATGTGGAGGTTCGGTCTGTACCGGCAATGACTCACCACGACTCGGGGTCAAGAGCACGAACGCCGGCTGCCTACCTGATGAGCTTAGCGTGTGCCTCAAACCAATTGCTGACACTGTTTTATAATGATTATAATGATAGGTGATGATACTTCCTTTGAAAGTGAATAAAGACTAGTATTTACATCCATTAACTAAAGCGGCAATAAAAGTATGTCATCGAGAATGTTAGCATTATAACGATCAATCAAGTTGGAGAGTTATGTTAAGTTTGTAAAAGACTTCATTTATATCCTTTTTGAAAGTTCAGACTGGGTTCAGATGTTTCTAAAATGGTTTAATGATGCTTAACAAGTTGTTTTGTTTTAACAATTTATTTTTTTCTTACAGTACAGTCAAGAGCATGTTAACCTTTACATATTGTTCTTTGTATCATTCTTAAGTTGCATATCATAAGAGCCAAAATTGTACTGCAAGTGTAAAGCTCAAGTTGCACTCGACTGTACCACCATTGAATGTTTAATTTGTCAATATTTTTATTTTAGAATGTTATAAAATTAGTAGGTTAAACTATCGCCCGAACTAATGAATCTTCATCTTCACCTCAAAAACTTTTACGACCTACGTAATGTTTAATCAAAAAGTATAACTCAAGGGTTAAAACAACGGTATCAGCTGCTTATCTGTCGGTGTGATGGACAGTTGTCAGCGTTGTCACGGTCTATTCTCACGATATTCGGAGCCCGTATCTATGGTAGGTGGCTCATTGACGCCCACGCTTCCACTTTCATTTCGGGCCCGCGCACACACGTGACCAGCGGACAAGAACGCCATTCTTTACTTATTATTGTAAGACCACTCCGAGCCGAGATCGAGTACCCTCAACATTTGCAGGAACATTCGACGGGTGAAGCATTGGAGATTTGCATTAACTGTCAATCCCATCGGTCTTGCCTGCTCAATGATGCACAATTACTTTGAATGACGTTTATTGTCGGGAACACAAAGGATCGCAGAGAGTTATTAGTCGTAATCATACATCGGTATGAACATAAAGTATCTGCCAACAACGAACGTGAAAATATTGATGCAAAAAAATCTGCAGTTACCTGACTTTACAAGTGCAGATGATAGAAACTATTAAAAGTGAATGTTTTACAACATTAAAACGTTAAACAAGAATATAAACGAATGTGCATAATAAAACGTAACAAACAACATGCTATTATGATAGTTGAGAGACCTATCTCCACGAGAACATCTGTTTTATGCAACTTGTAACAAAATAAATGTCGCTGCAGATTATTTGTTACGTTGCTTGCGACACAATACGTAACTGTAGATGGTATCATCATGTTACTATGTTACCGAAAGTGAGATTTCTATAGGGGAACTATGAAAAACTGCTGCGGTCAGGCTTGTTAGTATGCGTCGTTAAATTTTGGATTACTTTTTTATAGCGCCGGCAACACGGGCTCAGAATGGAACCTGTTTTAAGGGGAGGGGAGGCCACACACCTTGTCCGCTACTCGTACGCACTTATGCACCGGACTATCCATGTTCGGATTGAAGGACAATGGTTTTAACAGCTCTACGATATCTTCGATTTTCAGTCGTCCCACATCTTTAGTTTCATTGAGATTTCTAATTCCCGGACATTCTTAAATTATTACCTTTGATCTTATACAAAAACTTAATTGTCATTTTTTCTTTTCCCTTGTAAAAATTCGGAATAAATAACATTTAGATATTTATATTATTTATTTAAGATAGCCTACAAAATGTTACACTTTTCAATCATAAAGCAAACCTTATCTCAATAATCTATACAAACCGTGCGAAACTAACCCTCCGTGACTTTACTCGGTACACGAATGACCTGCTAGCATGTCAGATAAGCCTGATAAGCCCCAAAAGTGGGACAGGTACTGATAACACTTGTCATCCATAATGCACAAACCTTTTAAGCTCTAAAATAGTTGTTAAGTTTAACACAGATGAAAATCTTCAAGATAATTAAATTGTTAAAGTGCTGCTAATGACCAAGATTACGTTAATAACATATTTAATCATATAGTAGTTTTCAGTACATTTCCAATTACTTTAATCTTATTACTTGTGTGGTTATAAAATGTCTCGTCTTCAAACCAATGTGAAAATATGATATTACAGCAATATCTTCTGTGACCGCCTATTACACAATAACTGTAAGTTATTGTATTTTTATAGTTGCTTCAAGAATTTCATACTGCTTAGTTTCCATTATTTTTGTCTAAACGTTCTTTTACCGCAGGCAAATCTTCACCTTGTAGTAATATCTTAACGAATCTTTATTGCACTTTTACCTATTACAAGTCTTTAACTGTTTGTAATGACTATTGAAACATAATAGTGTAACCAAATGCGGTCTATTACACCATTACAACGAATCGATTAATTTAAATATCATGCGAAAGTACAAGCATTTTATTTTCACTAAATGTATGCTAAGAATGTATCTACATAGTTTTGCCACCCGCAGCTTTGCTTACATCGCAGAATATTCTGATGAATTACAGGAATTATTCCAAGTACCTTCTCCGTTCGCACACTTTCGCTGAGACAGTTTGGAGTCATTTGATCATCTCACATCGAGCGCGCGACCAGAATAACATGAGCTATAAAATCATTCAATTGTTCACCTGAAGTTGTTGTTAATGCGATTACGTAGAACTGTGCGGTAGATCACGTATCACTGGCCACATACGACATTACATGTCTTTCGGACCACCCAGGCCGCATGCAGCTTGTCCGTTCATTTATTCCTATAATCTTATCTCGCTATAATGATCACTCCATGCTGCGACACCGAATGGACCGTGACGGCAAAATTTTTAAGTTTCTTAAACCAGTATTTATTCAAGCAGTACGAAATGTATTATTTTTGTTTACAAATAATACCAAATTTCTGCTGCAATTATACAGTTGTAAATTTAGTTGTGAAATATTTATGTAAATACCTACGCGTGTTGTAAGTCGATCCATATCGGAGGTATCGGCTCTTCGTTCAATACTTGCATGTATAAAGATATCAATTTTACGAGCATGTTTTTAATGTTCAGTGAATTCAGTACAGACATCGAGTGCAGAATTATAATTCTCATTTCCTACTTCACAGGTTACCTTAAAAAGACTAACCTTGGAAATTCGGACAAACTATAAATTTAACATGGTCCAAATTGTATTCAAAACAATGAGACTCATGCTAATGGCCATGTTTTAGGCTATTCACTAAAAGCAAGCGGACTTCCTTTGTAATAGACGGAAGTTATAGTGAAGGTTACACAGATTACTGTATAACACACAAAATGATGTTAAACTATTTCGAACGTTTCATCATCATCAGAAGACTAATGTTCAGTTTTTTAAATAAGTAATCTACATCGTCGTGCAAAGTAGCGTCTATTTTTTTATTTCCTCCTAAACCATACTGATCTCCAAATGTCGGTCGAACCGCGAGCAAGGAAGTTCTTTGCCGTCCAGAAAAAATATAATCAAAAGAAATTAAGAGTCGATAAAATTCTGATATCGCAGAAATATATCATTTTGATGGATGCAATATGAGTAAACGTTATTTATTTCCACTTATCAGTTTAGGGTCACATACATCTCAACGTTCCCATCGTTGCAACGACAAATATTTACATACGTGTGTCAGAAATTATGCAGTTTGTAATTCCTCATTTAGACCTCATGTTTACTTCCACATGCAAGTGTCTGTGAGTGTGTTTGTCGAGCACTCCGCGACGTCTCGCTGCCATTCTCAGAGTATTACACAATCGCAAACAAGTATATGTGAAATGACAGTGACCTTCTCTCACGGGCTTCATACTTCATTCTCGTATTTATTTTATGTATTTTTTTATTGCATTGTGGTATCTTCTTTATATCTGTTTTCCTTGTGAATATCAGCTACATTTACGGAGAGTGACAAGACTGAATTAATTACTATGGTCTGAAAATCCTACCTATTATTCAAATAGAGGATGCATTCTGCTCTTGCCGACCTTTAAAGAAAATAGAAAGAAAGCATAGGATATGGACAAAGTTTGGTCTCGCGCTCTTTTGGCAAAAAGATGACAACTGTTAACGTCGATAAATCTGTGGTAGACACGGAAGAGACATTGTCAAGGTACCTGTGGTAAAGCATTAGCACAGTCGTACTAGGCCATTTGATACCCGCTATTATTTGGGAGCAACTAAAGTCTTCCAATCCCTTGATCCAAATATTTGTATTAATACATAAATTATGCTTCTAACTTAGGAGTAATTTAGGAATCTCAGGAAGTTATATGCTTATCTACGTCGCAATTAAAAACATTTCTGGACAAAAAAGTTAATTTGTTTTTGTTTTTAAAATTAACAATTCGAAAATGTCGCCTTTTCTGTCATAAATTATACAGTGTAAGATAATTTTAAAGCAAGTATGTTTTTCATTATGGCGGCCAAGTAAAGATCTCACGGACACTTCATAGCAGTCACTGGCCTGAGCAAACACAATTAAATTGGATTCAGAACTGTACACAGTAGATTCACAGTCGTCTATTACAATTTTGTTTATAACGGTATGGTACAAGAATGAAATAATATAATGTACAACATGTGGTGTGGTGTGTGCGCTTTCAGGAAGGATTACATCCAGTAGGGGTTGATGAAGATTATCTTACTTAATCTTACCTAATATTATAAAGGCTAAAGTTTGCGTGTATGTTTGTTACATCTCCCCCGGTGGTCCCTTGCCACCGTCAACGTGCCAAGTCTACTCGAGCCGACTGGTATTGCAAGAGACGATGGCAAGAGACCGGACGGTATGAGTTTGATTCCATGGAATATGGGCCGGGTGCTGTTATGGGATGCAACCTGTTTAGACACACTGACCCCTTCCCATCTACATGGAACCAGCAACAGAACTGGTGCGGCTTGTGAAGTGGCTGAAAAAGCTAAAGCTTGTAAATACAGGGGTCTAGGCTCCGAATATGATTTTGTCCCATGCGGTGTCGATACCCTTAGTCCGTGGGGTCCTTGTGCTGTACGACTTATTAAGGAAATTACAAAAAGGTTAGTCGACATCACAGGAGACCGAAGAGCAGCTAACTCGGACAAAGAATTAGTCTAGCTATTCAAAGGGGGAAGGCTGCCAGTATCTTCGGAACCTTGCCTAAAGGGACTCCTTTTAATAATATATTTTAGTTATTTTATTATATTTTTTAAGGTTTTTAGTTTTAGGTTCATTATAATTTGTTTATAATAATATGTTTAACATCAAGGTGAAGTAGCTACAATTAGCAAGTGAAAGAACCAGTCTTATCTCTCCTTGTCTCTATTCTTCTAAGGTCTCTGCGTCTAGATCCCTCTGCGTTATGGAGAGAGCAATTGCTCTTGTAAAGGTCAGTTGGTGGGTATATCAATTCCTTATGTTTAGACAGCGGAATCCGTCCAATTTTAATGAATTGGAAAAGGATAACGATAATATGATGAAAAAGAAACAATGAGACATCACTGACCTCGTATAACCCTTTGCAGATAAGTAGGTAAATTGTGTACAGATCTTTATGCCATGAACATGAGAATTCATTGACGAAACAACGCGAGGGACCGTTACAATGGGAGATCTGTCGATCGCAATTGTATACCAACCAAACACTTTCACATAGATTGTGCGATTGATTATTTGTTCTTCTAGACATTCGTGCAATGATTGACCTCAAATGTCGATTGAGATTAAAAATGGTACAGAATTTATAGGTTAACTCTCAAGGCGAATGAATTGACAGCATAACAAATGTTATTTAACGATTTATTTAACAAGTTAACCCGCGCAACTTCGTCTAGCCTTCCTCGTCAAATAGGCAATTCAACACTAACCAATAATTCCTGGGATTAGCTCGTTGCACCAAATAAACTCTTCAACTTTTAAATATTAGTATAGATTGTAACTAACATAATAAGAGCAAATGTTACAGCTGCTTTTACAGCCAGTGCGTTAGAGGTAGTACCACCGTCTTACAAAACATCGGCGTGAAGCAGCAATGAAAGATTCTGAAGCCCAACTCCCTTCTTATCCCTTTCTCCCTATTCCCACCTTCTTTGTAGCAGGAACCGCATTGGTTGCACCACTATGTTACTGATGTTCATAGGCGGCGGGAACCACTTTCTATCAGGTAGTACTTGCTTGTTTCCGTGCTGTACGACATAAAAAAAGACCTTTATCTCCAACAATATCCATTTACTTTTATCTCTATAGGCTATTTGCAAACAGAAAGTTATTTCAGCATTATGTATGTAAATGACAATAAAAGTTTAACGCCCGTGGGCAAATTCGAGTATTTTTTATACAGACGGCCCGTTGTATACAAAAGGCCTGATAATTAAATGCTGATTAGATGATTAGGTAACACAGACACTACTTTTATTCGCACATGCAGGTTATTAACCCCAAGTTACTACTTTCTTAATTTAACGCTATCTGCTTCACTTTTCAAGTAATGTGGTTGGTGCTGTGCTTACGTATTTTTGTGTGTCCATCTTCATTTGATCTCGAGTTTTTCAATCTATCAAAAAATCTTTTCAGACCTAAAAAGTGAGTGTGAATGGTGACGGTGGTGTCTGTTCGAAATACCGATGCGCTCTCCTTACTGGACACCACTGCTGTTCACATCAGGTAGGGTGGAGTCAATTTATTCTGGCTATTACAAAAAATTATGACTGTGGAAGTACCACACCCTCTCACGGAATATCGGCGTAAAGCAGCTATGCGTTTCGTTCAGTGAGATTTCCGTCTTCTTTCTCATCTCCTTTACCTTACTCGTTCTCTCCCTATTTCCCTCCTTGCAGCAAGTAACGCATTGGTAGCGCCTTTGGTACACTGTGATTTTAGTCAGATGTAACCACTTCACATCAGGTAGCCGCTTGCTTGTTTGCCTGCGGTATAACATAACGTATTTTTATAGTATAGTTTGAAGTGTGACTGAAAGTATCATTGTTTTCCAGACGCGGCCATAAAATAACTCTTTTCGCTATGCAACAGTGAAGCTAAATCCTTGAACTAAATGCCCAATGATGAGACATTTTTTTGATCTTGTGACATAATATCGAATTAGTAGTGTTTTCCTTTTGTTAAAACAATCGAAAGCAATCAGCGCTATTCTCGTAACAAAAATCGTTCAAATCTCGTGTATCTCAATCGCTATCCCGCTCAATTCCTATTAATGAGTGAGCCAACGGTTGAGACACTAGATTTAAACGATTTTTGGTCGCGAGCCGTAACCTCTCTTTAAGAGAGGTAGGGCACAGCGGATAATCTGCTCAAATCGGAGCAGCCCGTCTGGGGAAGGACCTCCACCTTACAGAAGATCGTAGCCAAATAGCATTGGTCTCGGCCATGTTGTGTTCCTACGGTGAGTAAGGTCTCCAGAGCTCCACTAGGATTGGGAGGATATCGGCAACGCGCGAGCGATACCCCCGGTATTGCAAGCGTCTATAGGCTACGGTGACGGCTTACCATCAGGCCGACCGTATGCTTGATTGCCACCTTTGTATAAAAAATAAAAATAAATAAAAAAATAAACTTAAAAAATCACGTGTCACCAGACACCAGTTCTATCCAATTTCAATCCCTCTAAGAGAAATTGGATACTTAAAGTCGGTCTTAACAACTTCCCCTACAAATTCCAAGTAAGTATTACATTCTAATAAGAAATGTGTCGGCTCTATAGATCTATGAGTAAAGTTGTGCCAGTTTTTTCTATCACAAGACATTAAATTTAAAGAATTGTCCTTTTCTCTATTGCATTATTTTCTTTTAATTGCATTTAAATCGATACATCGCGGTGCATATATTTACTGTAATATTTTACATTTCTCTTCTTCGTTTTTGTACGTCTATTTTTATTGAATCTTTTTTGTAAAAACATTATGTATTACAAATATGTTCTAATTAATGTTTAAAGGTGCTCTTTCACCGCGAGCATTCGCGTGTAAGGTAACATTTTAGATTCTACTTTGAGCATTACATTACAATACTACCTAATCTCGTTTTGTATCATTATAAGGTGAACATTGTAATGCTCGGTTCTCCTCCCTCACTGATGAAATGCTCGAAACTGAATGTTACATAACACGCGAATGCTCCCGGTGAAGGAGCACCTTTAAACAACAATAGCGACTCACCGAAACCCAGGTAAGCCCTGCGAGATTCTCGTGGTTTGGTACCTGTGCTTATATGTCGTCGTGCGGGACATATGCTGAGTGCCACCATTTTGGTGCTATTTTAGAATAAGATTTTTGTTTAGTTCTAAGTGAATGTTTTTATAGCACCAAATAAACATATTTTCTTTCTTTCTTTCTATTGTAATAAGTATTATGAAACTTGAATAAATGATTTTAAAAAAATGTAGGTACTATTAGAAAATACCTACATGAATATATATTCTGACCAACTAAGCAAAGAGTAAATAAACGATTATTAATTTTTACTTTGCAAGTAAGAAACATGGAAGCACAAAATTCAATACTAAAATTATCTTTAGCTATTATGTAAATTAACGGTTATTAAATCTAAAGTAAATTTGCATTTGAATTTGCAAATATATTATATTAAAATCTATTTGTAAATTCAAATGCATATAATAATTTAAAATCTTTGAGCAATTTGCTAATAAGCCGTAAAACATACAAATGTACACCTACGTCATTGCACTCGCTTATATAGGGTTGTCGAAGCGCAACATCGTGCAAAATATGCAAAAATCAAATCAAATTATTTGAGCTTGCGCATGTTATGATAGATTTTAGAAAATTATATTGTTTAACGATCAGCTTACCTTAATTTTAGTTTAAAAAATAAAAGCTTTTAAAATCCCCTATTAAATCTGCTAAAACCACAAACATAGGCTACTTGTATGAAGGATAAAATCAGTTTATCAGACAAGAAAAAAATATTTAGACATTTTACAAAACCGTGCTAAACATGACCAAAAAAGTATAATTACATTGTTCACCAACGTTTAAGTGTTCCAGAAATATAAATGCGTGGGTCATATTAAAAAGTATGTAGGATGCGAGGAAGAGAACAACGAGGCACACACAATACATACACACGCACGAATCCAATTTGGATGTAGGTAGGTAAATTGTGATTAGCATAGGCTATATATATATATATAGATATACAGCAAAATATAGCCAGCATAATAACGCAAAATACAGGCCCTTTGGTAGCTAAAGTTTCGTAAACAGTTATAAGAGAATAATTTTTTTCGCAGTGTACAGAGGCTGCCTACAAGATGATCATACCTCATGAAGTCATTGGTGTGATTGGTGGCAGGGCGCGTTAAGTCGGTCTATAGATATGACGCCTATGATCTGTGATTTTTTTGTGGATAATGATTCTGAAGTATAAGTAGTTTCATAAAACATTAGGGATCAATCTAACTGGATTGTGACCGATTCTAATAACTTTCCAACAAATAAATAAATTCGACCATTTTCTTCTTTGTATCAACCCTACTTGTAGTTGCAATATTGACTCAAATAGTTAACGCGGTGCATGCAAAAAATCTGTATCCACATTTGCATTATAAACTGTATATCGTAAGATACCACTTAACACTCTTCGTAATTTTAAATACAATGAAGAAAATGATTTTGTTAATCATTTTCTCTGACTAGACTGCACTGAGTGAGCATTATAAGTGTAATTGTACACTTCTTTGATATCTTCCGCTTCCTCCATTTACGATTTATCGTTAGACATTAAAGTGTCAATAATAGTTTTTCTTGAGTAAAATATTACAATTTTCAAATCTATGTACTCAAGTTTAGCCATTAGAAGTTAATTCGTTAATTAAAAAAAAAAAAAAAAAAAAAAAAAAAAAAAAAAAAAAAAAAAAATTACAGTCATTCGATACAAATCGTTGATGTAACTAAGGTCACAGACGCCTTGGTCGAAATCAAACAGCTATGCGATTCTCTAAGCGCAAACGTCGTGACAGCTTTGTTCGCAGCGGCTGTAACAGCGGTGAACGCACGATTGGTATTCTCTTAATCACATTTCTGCGCTGTTCGACAGTAGCGCCGCACGGCTGTAGACGGCGTGACACGGAATTACTTATTTGACATTTCGTGTATGAAATTGGTATTCTGTAAGCAAAACAGCTTTAACTTTGACAACAGCCTCGACGTACGCTTACAATTTTTAATGTCAAATCCAAAAGCTTCCTTTTAGTGGCTGTCGGCAAGGATTTTGTAATAA
This sequence comes from Endotricha flammealis, assembly GCA_905163395.2. NCBI lineage: Eukaryota > Metazoa > Arthropoda > Insecta > Lepidoptera > Pyralidae > Endotricha > Endotricha flammealis. The sequence goes on along the minus strand of LR990864.1, from coordinate 8,669,899 downwards.
ATTAAATTGTGTGAATTAAGTTTCAAGAGCTAAATATTGGATTTTATTATTAAATATATATGATTATATAAAATATGTAAGTACACACCGTTTTCATTAACTATTTTGTGTACAAACACTTTCCTAAAATTCGGCGTCAACATAAGTTTTTAAGTAAACAGTGGTAGATAAGTTAGTTTTGGCTGCAAGAGTCTCGTGTATGTTGTTCCTTTTAGAAGAAGCTAAGAGACAAGACGAGTTACGTAAAAGACGTCCCAGGTCGTAGAATACGAAACCTAGTCTCCTAACAACAGACATGGACTACATACGCGCTTTCAGACTCACATAGGAGTTGATAGCCATGTTAGAAGGCGAATTGTGCCGTTAATGCCTGAACAAACACGGCGAGGTGGGCTCAGTCATCACACCAAGATAATTCAAAAAGAAATTTACTAACTTACAGTCTTACCAGTGTCTAGTGTCTATCAAGGTATTTATGTACTAAAACTTTAATAATTTCAATTACAACAATAAAAATCATTTTCTGTTCCAGATACTATGTACGGGAGAGACAGCACGTTTATTAGATACTAGCTGACCCGTGCCCACTTCGTTGGGCATAATGTTAAAAGCCTTTTTATTTTTTGGTTTTTTATATAACCTATGACACTTAGCAATAATGTGGCTTTCTATTGGTGAAAGAATTTTTAAAATCGGTTCAGTAGATCCCGAGATTACCCCTTACAATTTAACAAATACACAAACTTTACCTCTTTATAATATTAGTATAGATGGAAAATATTAGAAGCTTTTGTGGTGTTTTATTGAAAACATTCAAATTTAGGTGGTGGAAGAGTGGTAATTCATATGTTTTCAGGTGATTCCGCCTAAGGGTAGAGGTCCTACATGATGACCCCATGCATTAATCCTGAGCCTGGTTCTTCAGAGGAATAGTGTTGACAGAACCATTGGGATTCTAAAGGGCAGATTTAAAAGTCTTCTGGTTCACAGAGTTTTGCACTATGATCCAGAAATGGTATCTAAAATTGTCATTTCTTGCTGTGTGTTGCACAATATATGTAATCGAGCTGGAGTACCATTTTTAGAATTAACAAATAATTTGCAAGAAGAAGAAAGTCGGATTCATCAACTTTTGCGGCGAGGGATTCATCAGGTGGAGCCCGATGCGGTACTATAGGTGCCCTAGAATATGGTCGGACTTGTCGACGCCAACTTATAAATATGTTATGGCGGGTAAGGCGGTAAATTTCAAAATAAGTAAAACCACGATATTAAATTTTATTTTTATATACAGACTTATACTATGACAATAAAAACTAAATAACATTTGAGTATTTATTTTATCCCTACTTACATATAATAAAACAAAGTCCTCCCCGCGCATCTGTCTGTCTTTTGAAATAGATTTTAAAATTTCACCTCCCCCAGGTGGGATTCGAACCCACGACCCCTCGATATCCGGCCGAGTGCTCTAAACACTGAGCTACCGGGAAGGTTAGTAATGGTGGTAAAATTTCTCATTCCTTTTAAAACTGCGTGAGTTGCAGAGCTGTCTGTCGGTCTGTTTATAATTCAAAACAACCCCTCAATAAACACCATAATTACATTGGAGCTCTATCTCTATGTTGTTGAATGGCTTCAATTATCTGTTGCGCGACATTGTCTACAGTGTTGGTGAATCTGTTTCTGGCCTCTGCCATCATGTGGTGTCCCTGTCTGGAGGTGTGGGACTGCAATTTCTTGTTCCTGAAATAACAACAGACATTAAAACAAGCACTAAATTCATATGAATACAGAAAACTATCACTAAAATGTATTTAAATTGTGTAGTTTATATTCCTTTTTGTGGCAGCTTTTTATCTTTTCAATACTACACATATAACAAAAAGCAAAGAGCTCAATTTAGTACCTATAATGTAAGGGTACACCGGTTCCCTGGCTAGTGGCTTCTTTGCTCTAAGAAGTACACACATTTAAACACAAACTGCAGCATGTAAACATGTCATTTATTACATACCTTAGCCCACTGTTTCCAATCTTTTACACACCGTTGCCAACACTGTTCAAGACCCTAGCGATTTCTGACCATCCGTTTCACATCCGGGCCCTGACATTGGCTGTACGGGCATGTCCAGTGGTAAGGTCAGATCTTGTCTCGATCAGCCCAATCAACTTCTTTGCCTGGGCTAGAGTCCTGTGTTACGAGCCACTGCAAGCAATAAGTTAGGTATATTATAAGTTGTCAGTGAAGTAAGCACGTATGTATTTCATCATCATCATCATCTCAGCTCGTTTCTGCCGACTGTTGAGCATAGGCCTCTTTTAGTAGGTACGCCAACCAACTCGGTCCTGTGCCATTCTCATCCAGGTACGACCGGCGACTTTATGTATTTACTTTCAATATTTTTATTAATTTTTTAAACAACTTTAGTTAAGGATAGGTAGGTATTACTTACTTTTGGTTCAATTCACTATGCACTGCACCACAGTATTTATTACACAGTTACCACAACAACGTATTGACGTAGAGTGTACAAAATAATGTTCTACATTTCGTAGTAAAAAATTTCAAGTGGCTGGCGTGGGTCGGTCTACCCAAAATTTTATATTTGAATTGGAATTTATTTTTTGTTTACCAATAAACTTCTAGGTTAGGTTATTTGTAGTTAATTTTGACAACCACTCAGACAGTCGGGCGAGTGACATTTTTTTTTCACAAAAGACATTTTATTTTTTTTATTTCGTGATAAAAATACATTCAAGTAATTACTACATGTTGCATTTAGGTGAAAATGTGATTATCATAATTTTAATTACAAAGAAATAGCCAATATCTACTAATCGAGAATTTATCGATTGTGCAAGTAGGAATACAACACCGCACTAGCACAGCCTTGCGAACAGTCATGCGTTCACGCAGCCGAGAGATCGACGATGAGCTAAAAGAGCTTAGAGAATACCAAACAAAACGCCGTGACCACAGCGAACGATGTAAAGGCTGTGACATCCGTGATCACAGCCAAGGCGCAGCGACAAACCTTTCGCTTAGAGAATCGCACTACAGACTACGAACGCTATGTCACTTCCGCACCATTTGTATCCAGACCTAAATAGTCACCTTCACGTACACTTGACTGATTGCTAAGTGCACGCAAAACGAGCACTCCTACTCGGAAATAAATCCACAATAGTCTCTAGATCTCCGACAATTGATTCGACCCAAATTCGCACAAAAGAAAAGTGAAACTATGGGTCATTACCAGACTTGATTAATGCGGTGTCACTCAAACTACGATTTTAAATTAAAGAGATTGATTTACATGTTCAATGCTAAAAGTTATCGTAGTTTCGTGACATATAATAATTATTAATAAAGTTTAACCCAGACGCAAAGAAGTGTACTTCGATCTCGGGCCTCTGCCGGCTGCGCTGCCATGCAATGCAATGCAAATGATGAACGTTTACGCAACCACTGAGTGACAATTTACTGGCAACCTCGACCTTGCTCGCTCTCCTACGGATTAATAATGAGCGTAGAATGTTGCAAAGTAAGCGAAATTCAGTACAGCACATCTCGGCGCGCCCACATTCGCCAAATTGAAATTCTGCAAACTGGGACACACGCGATATAAATTTTGATGACCTTTAGGCTTTATTACCACAGGTTTTTGCTTAAGGTCGTCCTGTTTTTGTTTATTATTTTTATTACCTTTAAAACATGCTGATTTGCGATTAATTATCAAACAGAATCACCGTAACCGTACGATATTACCTATAAAGTTCATTCATCAATATCGGATTCCCATAACAATCGTAAAAGCAAGGTCTTTGACTGAATAACAATTTGTTTTGGCGTGGAGACCTTGAAATTCGTCGTGCTCATGACTTAAAGATTAATAATCATTTAATGCTGCTTGGACAGATTTAGAGTAGCAAATCATCCATTGTACGAGGGAGAACAATTTGTCATCGGTGGCGATAGTATCAGTAGCAGTGCTTCCATTGCTCGGGCCTCGCTAAATTAATTGCGTCGAGAGAAGTAAATGTTATCATGTCAAGGCTAGGCGTAATTTTATTTCATTCTGAACCACTATACGGATAGCCATGTCCCACATTTTAAATGCTCCCAAGTTAGCAATATCTCTCTAATGTGTTCTATTGTTACGCCTCATTTTAGGATGTTTGGATTCTTTATACAATGTCAATGTTATCAGGAGTGGCGCCAGAAGTTTTTTCAATGTCTCTTACACACTATTTTGTCAATATTTATTGCCCATTTTACGTATTTTTTTTAGATCCCATAGGCAGAATATTCCCTTTAACGTAGTAAAGGAACCGCGGTATTATTTCAAAGTGTGTCTGCCTACACACGACCGTCATAAAACTAATTAGCTGCTGTAATGTTGAGTCATTAGCTTTGCATAAGTTTTCTCTTACAATTATGATGTTGAAGATGAAAACTCATCAAAATTATAATTAGTCATCAATTAGCTTGTGATGTAACTATTAATGAAGTTAATTACAAGGTTCTCTCTCATAATATTAATATTGCAATCGGCGAGTAAATTGCAAATAGCATGTAGCCACTATAAAAGGCACATTATACATTTAAACATCGTGCTAGGACAGTTAAGTAAAATTACATTACAAAACCCAGTGCGCTGTGGGTTGGCGCCATGTATTCCTCTACGCAATGATCATAAACATTGCTTGTAAATTTTCCAGGGAATCATAAAAAGCGCCTACGCGCTAATTAAAGACCCTTTAACTTATCTCACGTAGCCTTTTCAACAGATAACAATGATACCGTCAGTACATTACGCAACGTGGAAAGCGGACTTGGCAAGTTATTCAGGATTGATGTTTTATCGAAATTTCGATTTGGAAAGGACAAAAAGTCGATCGAACATATACAGAAAGTTGTCGCCAAAACAGGAGGCTTCCCATTCGCTTTCGTTGATCGAGTACGAAAGTACAGCATTGTAATGCGGTCCGGTTTTCTGACCTTGGTACAAAGCAAACGAATAACTCATAGTAATCGCGTGACTCCGTTATCTGGAGCAACGCAAGAAGAAATCATTTGCGAACTTTTGGCGAGCTAATCTCGAACGCTCCGATCTAGTGAAAGTTAACTACCTGGTATTACACTTACGCATGTATGTATGAACTGACACACATAATGGGCATACTATGTACATAGCATTTATTAAACTTCATTACTACCATCCATTGAAAAGTTTCACGAGACAGTCGGCTGGCCAACTGCCATTATTTTCAATTGCTTCTATAGATTTCACAATCAAGATTAATGAATATTAAGCTTTATACGTTTCTTATAATACATCTAGAAATGATGTCAAGTTCATTGACTTCGCAGAACAATTACTATTAATAACAAACGAAACAGCGTATTCAGACTTGTCTCTAAAATCTCACCGCAGAGTTTTATTTTCACCTTTGAATTCGTGAATGTTAAAATTTCTAACACTTAAAATAAATGTACAAATCTCTCAATTAGTAAATAATTGCCCCACGCAGATGTTTTACAAATCGCAGAATCGCGCTTCTCTAATCGGTGCATTGGTGGTCCAGCTAACTTCTCACACCACGTTGAGCAATTTCACGTAGATATTACGACGATTATCGATTCAATCTATTGCTTAAGCAATAAAATCCCCTAGGGTCGACGACCGAAGTGCTTAGTTTTTAAATCGATGCTCAATATTGAATAGAGAAAAACGCCTAAAGCAGTTTGAGGTCTGAAGGCGGTTAACGGCAATTTCTCAGTGACTTCACGTTACATAACATTATTTTTCAATTACAATCGTAATAGGAATATCTTTGTAGAGTAATCAGCGTCCACTCCCGTGTTGGGACAATGCGAACTTTCCTGGAACCTCATCATCATAATAATAAGTCTATCAATCAACGAGATTATTCTATTACCAACATCGTAGCTGCATTCAAATTAGCGGAGCGTGACCGTCGCCGAACAACAATACATGCATGGAGGGGTGCCGGCGGTACTTTCACTCTTATCAGCGCGCAGCAGCCCCGGAGCTGGCCGGATGCTGAGCTGGTCTCACGGAACCACGGAACCCACGCCTAGACCATCGAGTTACATAAACGAAACCGCAAACGCCATGCAGCAGGATGACGCTGTCAAATCTTAGACATTTTACCGCGCGTTTAACATTATTTTCCTGTTCTTATCACATCACCAAATTACGAAGCATTGTTTAGCAGTCGCTTTATTTGATGAGTAATGTTAAGTCATTTTAGCTACGTAATAAGTGAAAGAAGTTTAACAGCTGTAAAAATTTGATGGTTTAGTACCAACCGGGAGACACCATAATCGCGGGCTGCTCATTGTGTCACACGGATCGCTTCGCCCAAGTACTAAGTTGTTAGGTACGTGTGTTTCAGAGTGTCTATAGAACTATTTTAAACAAATGTCAAAGTTCTTCATGTAGTAATAAATGCTCACCAATTCTTGAACACCCGATTAATCGTTTTAAATGTTCAAATTTGCAATTTAAGAGGTCAGTAAATTGGTAATGGTCTGGTAATAAGGAAGCGTTTACTTGAAAACAATAGACAATGGCATTGAACATTTTACGTCTTTAGTTATTTTAGGATTTGCTACAATATTCTCTTAATAGAGATTCAGTTTTTCATTCAAAGTCCATTTATGTCCCACTGCTGGGCAAAGGCCCCTCTTCTTTTTCTGAAACTATCCCTTTCTGTTCCTTCTACTTTCCAAATAGTGCCAAAAAAATACAATAAATTTTCACGCAAACACATTGTTTGTCATTTGTCTCGTGTCAACTCGTGTTGCCGTACACCCGATCAATGTTCAACGCTGCAGTTGCAGATTTTATCAACAACAAAATACTGTTCATTCAATGTTTATAGATTTAATTGAGTTTTACCGAAACTTCTCTAGATACTAAACTTAATTTTAGATTATTATACAACCTCAGCTCAGCTCCTGGAGATTACAAGCAGTTTTCAATTATGCGGTTACGAAACTCGGATTTTCTACTTTTTGTTAATAAAAACATTTAAAATCTCCGCAATAACAAAATATTAGACTGTAGACTATTCAAACCGGTTTCATAAATTACTTACATGCACGTAACATAGGTAATCATAAACGTACTGTTTCAAGATTCTTATGCATACAAGCACATTTCGTATGCCTCGAGCATGATCCGTTAACCTTGTTATCTTCTTCAAAGCTACAGTATAGATACAGTAGAGCATCTTCATAGAAGCGCAATGGATGGCCAGGTTCAGTATCTATATTCTGTGACAGCGTAGAACCTGCGTGCACATGAAAGTGCAAAAATTGGTTCCCATCACTAGTCGACAATTTACGTTATGGTTCTCATGCATGGACGTAGCGTAATTTTACTGTCTTGATTTAAGATGGTGTCGCTCAAACAAAGATTGTTAAACATCTGCTGTACTCCTAATACTAAAGCTTTAACTATAGAATTCTTATCTAAGATATTCAAGATTTATTCTTTGGGAAATCCGGCTGACATTTTCTAAATTTCTTTTTGTTTGAGTAATACGAAAGAAACACTAAATTCAAACGATTTTTGACCATCATACATAACTTGAACCGCCTTATTTTCCCTTGTCCATTAGTTATCTTTTAGTACTGCTTCTGCTGTCACACATACGTCATTATCGGTCAACTACGCGAATGTTTTCGTGTATAAACGTCCTACTGTATTTGTACTGTGACAAGTCGGCTTCGCCACAAAGGCATTACCGTTACACTGTATGTCATTCAAATAATCTTGTTTATAAACTGACAAGACTGTGTGTCGCCTAAATTAATCGCGAGATTATGAATGACGGTATCAAAACCTGTACGATGTATCTGATATGAGTAACTGTTGTTTCCATAGTTATGGACACCAGTTGGTGTATTTGAATTGTTTGCATTTAGTAAACACGGTATTTTTAGTGAACCTCGGAACGCCTCTTTAGATGGATGCATATAAACAGCTCTATGTAAGCAGCCTCAAGCCGGAATAGCAGGTACCTAAGTTAATGACATAGAAACATCAACAGATTTACGTTATTTCACATATTAATCAAATTTTAAAGCCATATACAGTACCTACGCTATGTACTACTACTACACATGGTTAAATCATTGGTTTGATATGGAGATTGGAGATTTAAAATAGTGTATTACATTGGTTTCATACCAAATCTCCTGTCAACATTGTTGTAAATCCCAGTTCTAAACCAAAGTTTCTTACCGTGTAGCGCTGCCTTAATCAGAAAATGTGTACTATTCGTATTTTTATGTCCATTCACAATATGCAATAAGATTCCTCGACGAAACGGTAATCATGGAAAGCTGCCCTTTTGATAAAAACTATTCTCATGCCATTGTTCCTGGGTGTTTCTATACAGCAATACAATACACCGTTTAATAATACAAACGGAATCAATAACCGGCGTAACCACAACACTCAACTCTCGATGATCGCATTGAACCTCGGAATGCACAATATCGATATTATATACATGCATTGTACTTGCATCACTGTTGTTCTATTTTGCATTCCGTAAACATAAATAGAGACTAGATTTTAGACAGTAAGGTCAGGTGGGGTAAGACAGACTTACTTTATTGTGAATTTACTAAATCGGGTTTTATGCAGAAATTGTTTGACCTAGAGTTAAATTAAATATACAGGGATCTAAAATATAAATTAAGCTTTAAAATACTATAAAGTTTATGCCACAAAATTCATTAAAATAAGGAAAATGTAAAACCTGTAAACTGGTAGTCTTGCCCTGCCAATCGGGGTATGACTATCAGTTAGTTTTTTTGGGTTTAAATGTTTACTTTACACATTTTTTCAAAAATAGGCACCCTCATAAAAGGAAAACTAATATTTTGAATCGTAGGTACAAAACCCAGTCCGGAAACCAGAAACGGTATTTTATATTAGCATGCCATATTAAAATAATTGTGTACAACTCTTCTCAGTATTACTGGTATATCAAAATAGAATAGGAAGATGTACTTCTCAAGTTATCAGGCACTGGTAGTCTTGCCTTGGTAGCGGCCTTACCCCAACTGACCTTATCTATATAGGATGATGGATTCCCATCATGATGAAATAGTTTTTGAAATGAATATTTCATTGAATTATCATGTTTTTTTGGCACATGTTAGGAACGAGCCTGGAGATCATCGTATAAACTATTTAGCATTATGGTTGGCAAAATGTTTTATTTCATTTTGCATCATCATCATCATCATCATCAGCATCAGCCTACATTTTTCCACTATTATCATTTTGCATGCAAAGGTAAAAATTTATACTAACTTTGGGAAACTTCTAATTAGCTCTAAGTTTGCAACCGGTTACAAACTTATTACACGACTCATACATAAAGCTGTGATGCTGAAAAATTATGAAGCTATCGGAATATTTTACATAATAAACAATGAGCTGTTTGCGGTTATGTTAACTAGAAATACTGGCTATATTCCATGAGAAACGCCATAATAAAATCTTAACGGAATCTAAATTTTGATATTTTCGCAAAATCTATTCGAAACCTTGTAAAAGTTAGACAGTTATTTGACTTTCTACGCACCAGCCAAGGTAATTCGTGCGTTATCAAAATAACTGGGACGTCACGAATATGGTTAGACCATTCGATTTCTTAACTGTATTTCCAAACGCTAGAAGACAATGGAATCTAAAAAGGTATATCACTGTACCACACGCCACATCGCTTGCACAGTTTATAAATACACGGGCGCTGGCCGCGATACTTCGCCATTAAACCGATAGATACACCAATAAGGAGCCTAACTGCATTGCTAACATTGTCTAAATACGTACGTAAATGGCATTTAAAAATTCTTTATAATTCCTTTTTCGTACATCTAAAAATAAATCTCCGAACAGTCATTTAATCAAGTTGCTAAATGATAGGTAATTGAACTAAATGATATATGATAGATAAGTGCAAATGCTATGTGCCATGATAGAAATAGATTGATATTTTGCCATCCAATTTGTACTCAATTAAAACATTTGTGAAGAATTGTAACCAATTTAACTATAGTGGCTAATTTGTTGATCATAAAACTACTATTAGGATTTGGTATTTGAAATATTTTGATCAAAGTCTTTCCACGAAGTAATTAAGTAGTAAAATCATGAGTGTATTATTTTGGTCAAAAATTGTGTGTTTAATACGATTTTTCTATAATACATTACTAATAATAATAACTTTTACTGAAAATAAACGAAATTACATCTTAAACAAGCGAAAATAACTATTAGTACTAAACATTAAACAGAATAATAGCAAAATAAAATAATTATTGTATAGTTAGTCTATAAAACAGTGTTAGAGCCTTACATAAAGTTTCGAAGCATTTCTCTACTCAATTATTGACAGGCGGCTAACTATCGCCTGTTACTGTCGAAAAAACAAACTTCTTGAATATTGATAAAATAGATTGCATTCTCCATTTCCTAGAATATTGTTCATCAGTTCTTTCAATCGACAGACTTATGCTTTTAATTAATTAAAACCGGATCTGAAGTCGTAAATTAAGCCGTTGTTTCGCAGACAAGTTACTTGGAACTGATTTTTTACATTTTAATTTTAATTTATATTTCACTAGCTGTTACCCACGGCTTCGCCCGCGTAAAAATTAGCCTATGTTGGGCTCTGGTACCCCTGACAATATGTATACAAATTTTCGTAATGTTCGGCTGAATAACAAACAAACTCACTTTCTCATTTATAACATTAGTATGATTTTACGAGCTGACATAGAGTATTTTATTTTTCAAACAAAAACACATAAGTATCTATTTTACTTGATCAAAGTATCTTAATGTGTACTTATTTGCACACTTATCTACACTTATTTTTATTTATTAATTCATAGGTATTCACTAATTATTCCACAGGGATAACAAACGTTTATCTTGGTATCGTATCACTACTGGTTTAGTACATGTATCATTCCATACTCCTTTGGGTGGGATGGTATTTTTTAGAAAAGATTAATATTTTAGACACAGTCACCTATTTAAAAAAAAAGATTGTTCCATGTTAAAATAATTAAAGGGTGTGTTTTTTATCGTGAATACAATTACGCTTAGTTTAGAAAAAGAATGGAGAAAAGGAAACGAAATGATTTTTACATACTTAGGTAAGTGTTTAGAGATGCTTAAAACTATGTAAAAAAATATCTTACAGTAGATGGAAACTACATACCGTAAGAGAGGTAGGGCAGAGCGGATAATCCGCTCAAATCAGAGCAGCCCGTCTGGGGAAGGACCTCCACCTTACAGAAGATCGTAGCCAAATAGCATTGGTCTCGGCCATGTTGTGTTCCTACGGTGAGTAAGGTCTCGCTCCACTGGGGGGGTTGGGGTTGGGAGGGTTGGCAACGCGTGAGTGATACCTCGGTATTGCAATCGTCTATAGGCTACGGTGATGCTTAACCATCAGGCGGGCCGTATGCTTGTTTACCACCCTATTAGTATAAAAAAAACATACTTTCAGCATCGTCCTACGAAATATAAAATTCTATTTTCTCTTGTAAATATTTTATTGTTCGTTCAACTCACACAGTCATAATAAATAATGATTAAATAGAGAAACTTTTCTTTAACAAGTGACAGCACACCTTACATACTCTTACGTCTATTAGAGCACCCACTGTATTACCTCCTACACAAAACATGAAAGAAATTACGTACACGCGGCTGACTATTGAATACTAACTTGGGTACTTACTACCAACAAGTCTTAAGGTAATGAGACGTTAAAATATTAATCTTAAGCTATCACATAATATAGTTATGATACAATAATATTTTGACCACTTTTCAGTTTTTACTCTCATGAAAATTTATCCTTCGTGCAATATGTCTGTCTATTCCGTAAAAATATCTAATACAAACCGACCAAATGCGTGTCGGAGTCTGCACAGTCCGGATTTGTATACGTTTTGCATTCTTGCAGATGAGTGCATTATAAAACATTGACATTTGTACAGTCAGGTGCACGTCCAGCAACACTTACAGTACAATTTTGGCTGTTATGACATAGAACTTAAGAATGGTACAAAGTCCAATATGTAAAGGTCAACCTGCTCTTGACTGTACGTTTTCGAAACTATTCCCCATTACTCTCTCATAACGTGCATAAAAATTTACAACAAATTACCCAAAAATATAAAAGAACTCAACCCAACGTTATTTAAAGCTAAATTGACAAAATGGTTGAATGACAGGTGTTTTTATTCATTAAATGAATATCTAAATTCATATGTTGACATATTATGCTAAAATTGATAACTTGTTTATAACTTCTAATATTGTATTATTATTATTTTTGCATGCTATTATATAGCAGGCGAAGTGTAACTGAACTACTCACAACCTAAAACCACTATGTATATCTTTGTCTTGCAAATAAATTATTTGTATTTGTATTTGAACGTAAGTAATCAGTTTTTTTTCCTCGATGAACAATTTACTTATTTATATACTACATGAGTATACGACACACTATCGCAATAATATGTATGTATTACATCATTAATTCAGAAACTAAGCCTTCATGGGCATTTTTGATTACAACACATTTTACTTACTAAGAAATAGTCATTAGTCTGTTAAGTCCATAATTAAAATAAGGGCTACACATTTAATGAAATATTAAATAGAATAGTAACTATTTGTACATATTTCAAAGAACACATTCTAGTACCAGCGACAAAATCATTACATCACAAGCGTTTAAAGAAAAAAGTTCAACCTTTCTTCTAAAGTTACATAAAACTTACATCAATGAAATCAGAAACAATAAAACTTCGCATACGCCTCCCAATATTTCCCTATACACATAATTCAAATAAGAGTCATAATAAAGGCATTGAACTTGCCTATGGGCAAGCCTGTGATTATCGAAGAATACTTTCACTCAATGAGCCGGCCAGTTAACGCGCGGATGAGTTTGACTACGAAAAATTATAATAATTAAGAGAATTGTATGGGCAGTGAGTCAGCTCGCGATGGTCGATAAGAAGCCGGTGTCATCGTAACTCGTAACTATTGTACTCGATGAACTTTCGATCACAAAACTCTTTGTAAGGAAAGAAAGCGGACATTTTCTTTGTGCCTAATGAGACGGATTATAATTCGCACGACGCTCATGGGAGCGTACACTAAACGGATTTCTAAGCTCGGCTTGCTTAGAGAGTTCAAACAAAATAAAATGTTTCGCAATTGCATACAAACTAGCATGACACTATGAACTTAGTGAGAGTGTCACTGAATACTATTATGATCGGGAAAATCGTGTTACACAATAAGCCTGGGGCCAAGCAGCGAATTCGACTTATAAGGGTGACTAAATTGTGTATGCGTATAACTATTTTAATTAATGTGAGTCTGAGGATAGTTATTGAATAGCGCACTCAATACTTGCAGCCTACTGTGCCAATCTCGACTCGAATGACCACTTATATTTAATGGCAATTGCGACGTCAGATTTTTGTTAGTTCAGTAAATGTGCCTTTATGAAGGAGTGCCTTCCATACCAGGATTTACTTCAGATGGTTTCTATAGTGTTCATACCAAGATTACCAAGCCTTGTTTCAAGCCAGTCAAGCGCTATCTTAAGCGTTATATCTACATTCCATAAGTCATTTCAGTAGTCCGTGCAATGAGTGTGATGTATTAAATCTCCTAGACATTCTTCAGTTAGGCAACAACAATAAAAATATATAGCAATAGGTAGTAACTGTTTAAAACAATATAAATAAATTTTGTAATAAATAACCGTGAGGTAAGTTAATGGTTTATAAGTTAGATAACTTGTTACGATTGTATCATACATGAAGTACAATTTCATTCATGAGTCGTGCCGCTGCCATAAATTTCTCTAAACTGCATTATTAAATAATAAATTAAAAAAATTCGATTGACTGGCATGGGTAATCATCGTACTAAATATATTGCTCTTGCGTAATTATACCGCCTACGACACCAAAAATAACTTATGACCATAAATTAAAGTTAAATGCGGAAGAAATTACGAAAAAATGCAATATCTTGTAAGATACAAGTTGCAACTGCCTGTTAATTCTTGGAACGTTCACGATAAAAGATCTTATTTACTGAAATATTATGTCATTTAAAAATATATAAATAAGGAAATATTACACCATTACTACATTTTTCTAAATGTTTTTTTTTTTCTAAATTATAAAATTAAAAAATTAACTAAGTATATTAGTAAATTTTAATGATAATACTAGCCCGGAGACCCTCCTTACCATACTATATATATACGTGCTATAGTATAGTGGGTGTAGGGTGATTATACCACCGTGGATAAATGGGACTGATTTATCCTGTTCTAATGGAACAATGTTAAATTCCATCCATTTAGGTCCCAAAGTTTCGGCTGTGCACTGACAGCTCAGTCAGTCAGCAGAACTTTTTGTATCGACCTCACCTTACCTCTCTCTGTTTTTTGTTCTGATCTGTACTAAAAGTATAATTATTTTATCTTTGTACACTGACTCCCTACAATGGTAAACTCGATATAATTTTGTAACCCGATCAAATATAGACATTTTAAGAAAACTAGTCTGTTATTATGACACTATCAACGGCAAGTAAACGATAGTAACTTATCTGATCCGCCCACAACCATCAGGGCTACATTTCTGCTCTATTTCTACGCAATACGAATTTACATTAAATATTTACTGTAACGAGTCAATATTGCATGGAGTAACCCTTTCAACATCAGTAAAATAAATTAACATAAATCCTGCTACCTACTGATATTTTTGAAGTGAAAACGTCTTTAGCGGCGCTTGGCACTTTTTTTAGATGGGTAAAAAATTTTAAACTCGCGTCAAATCCGTAGCCTGATGCGTAAGAAAATATTCAAAAATGCACAACGTTGATGTTTAAGTTTTCACTTCTGCCGGCACTCCCGGAGTGCAACCCGTCCTTTTTTTATGTTATACGGCAGACAAACAAGCCAGCGATATGAAAAATGGTTACCGTCGTCGTCTATGAATATCAGCGACACTAGGAGCGCTCCACAACAATAGGAAGAAACGGGGAAAAAAAAGAAAGGAGGGAAAAGGGATAGAAAAAGAGTTGCGGATCTCTTATTGAATGTATTGCTAATTTACGTCAATTCTGAGAGAGGGAGAGACGGTGATACGAGCCCAGCTTGACTTTGACCTGGCCCATTTTATAAATTCTACAGCACTTATTTATAAATGTGAATAGATGTTAAGATGTATTAAACTAGTAGTTTTGTACATCTTCCCCGGTTCCCACTAGAAACATAGAAAGAAGATAAAATTGTATTAACATTATGATATATACTGGAAAAAGTACCTGTAAAGACCTACTATCAGAATAAACAATTTGACTTTGTAGATTCTTTAGATATGGCAAAGTACTGTATCGCAAGTCAAAGTCCAAAGGTCTATATGTGCTAAGTTAATAAATTTTATTATATACTTACCAACAATTATGCAAGCACTGAAAACCTTAATAGGCATTGCCATAATAGGTACCTGTTTCTATTAACTGTTAGATATGATCAACAAGTATCGATACACGTGATAAGAGCAAGAAACAAAGGTAACTAACTGGTTATTGCCTAATATAATAAAATATCGGTACGTTGTTAGTATAAAACTGTAATATCTGTTTGTCAAATGGTTAGCCTGAGATTTTTAAAAATACTTACAATATCAGAAAAGATTAACCGACATCAATATACTTACTAGATTGGCGCGAGAACCCAAAGTGGGTTTTGGCCTCCGATAATAAGATTCTCGACTTAATATCACATCAATATCATTTTCCAAAATTTTCAAATTCAAATTCAAATGTTTATTTGCAAAGATACATAGTTAAAAGTTCTTACATAGAGTTGTACAGATTGTGTATCCAGTCTGCGTGCAGACGTGCAAAAAATTGTGAGAACAAAGAAAAAAGTATGTAAGTCGTCAAAATTAAAATGTGGAAAACAACTTGAAATTGTATTTATGACATTATAACATTATTATCATTATTGAGAAAAAAATAAAAATAATAACAATTGTAACAATAACAACAATAAATTGGTTAAATCAAGTACCTAATTAAAGGACAGATAATTCATTGTAATTCAAAAATTCCTTAACACTATAAAAACATTTGTCCAATAACCATTTCGTCAATGCTGACTTAAAAGCAGTTCCTTTGAACGATTTTAATTCATCAGGCAATTTATTATACAGAACTATGCTCATGTTAAATGCGTTTCTTCTATACACATCCTTACGACCAAGAGGCTGATAGATCTGATTTATGTATTTCGATCTAATTAATGTTGAAGTAGCTCTACCACGATTTGTGTAATATCTGGAGTAATTTGCCTTTACAAATAGACAAACTTCCTTTATATACTTGGATGGCAATGGAAGTATATTAAACTTTTTGAATAAAGGCCTGCAACTTTCCGAAAACTCTGCAATCTCCATAGCACGAATACATCTCTTCTGCACCTTGAATAATTTTTCTAATTCAACAGAGTTGCCCCATAGAACTAATCCGTAATTTAATACTGAAGCAACATAGGCATGATACGCAGTTAACGCAGCTTCTCGTGAAACTATTTGTCTCAGTCTTCTGAGAGCACACACGTATCGGTCTAGTTTTTTACACTGAATATCGACATGTTTTTTCCAGTTTAGATGCGTGTCTATATTTATGCCCAAAAATTTTAAATTGTCGACCTCACCTATCTCAATTTCTTTATACTTAATATTGAGTGGTATCGGTATAGCGTTATAGGAAGTAAACTGCATGACTTTAGTTTTACAGAGATTAATGTTCAGGTTATTTATGTTTAACCAGTTTACCACATCTGCTAATGCTTCATTTGCTGTTTCCACAATTTTTCTTTTATCTTCGCATTTTATTGCAAGAGTGACATCATCAGCGAATAGTATGCATTTATGTGGAGTTACATTCGGCAGGTCATTGATGTATATTAGGAAAAGTAGTGGCCCAAGAATACTTCCCTGAGGAACACCTGTAGTTTTTGTTAGAGGGAGGGATCTATATTTTCCCTTTGTAAGGTTTTTGTATTTTTTACATATTTTACTTATTTCTGTACATTGTGTTCTGTTCCTTAAATAGCTATCTATCCACTCATATGCCTTACCCCTTATACCATACGCCTCTAGTTTGCTTAAAAGTATTTCATGATTAACAAAATCAAACGCGCTGCTCATGTCCAGAAATAGTGAAATTACAGGTATATTGTTGTTTATATTTTCTGTAATAATTTTTAATAGTTCGAAACTAGCTAGTGTAGTCGAGCTTCCCTTCCGGAAACCGAATTGGTGTGAGGAAAGTACATTATACTTTGCCAGAAAGCTATTTAATCTCGTAAGCATTGCCTTTTCTAGTATTTTAGATAGCGTTGGTAGGATGGTAATAGGTCTGTAGTTTCCCGGTTCCGATCTGTAACCTTTCTTGAATAAAGGCCTAACGATGGACGGTTTTAATTTTTTCGGAAAAGAGCCCTCGGTAAATGTCAGATTAATAATGTGTGTTAATGGTTTGCAGATGTATATTGCACAAGATTTCAAAATCTTTGTGGTAATCTCATCATAACCACTACACTTGCTATTTTTCAGAGACATGATAATATTGTAGGTTTCACTCTCTACTGCAGGGTTGAGGTAGATTGAGTTTAAATTACTGTTTATTTTTTTTGCATTCATGTCATGTTTTTTAGTCTGTTTGTCAGTAAGAGTAATAAAAAATGTATTTAGTTGATTGCAAATGTCATGGGGATTGGTATAGATCTTATCGTTAAATTTAATTTTGTCAATGTCGTTATTGAATATATTATTTGTTAAACACGTTGAAATTGTATTCCATATTGCTTTGCTTTTGTTTTTACAACCATTTATATATCTTTTGTTGCTTATTTTTTGTGATTTTCTTATACATGCCTTCAAGATTTTGTTGTACCGCTTAAGTTTCGATCCAAGTATTGTTTTATTCAATTTCGTTGATCTATAGATAAGATATAACTGTCGTTTCTGTTTACTAGACTTTTTCAAGCCTTTTGTAAGCCATTTTAGTTTACCTGGGCGATTGCTAATCTTTACTTTGATTTCAGGAAAACACAAGTTGTAAAACATGCATATATTTTCATAAAAAGATTCAAAAGCAACTTTCACCCCACTAGCAGTGAAGACTTCTGCGAATGAGAGCGAAGAGATGCATTCCTTGAACTTTCTAATATTATCTACATTATAGTCTCGTTTATATTCGAACCAAGTAATGCCGCACTTCATTTTATTGACATTAAATGATATGATTTGCGCTGTTTCATGGTCTGACATACCAAGATTGAGTATATTCGTTTCTACTTTTGTTATGTTACTCGCTATTTGATCTAAACATGACGTTTTCCTTGTGGGTTCCTGTATGTGTGTCTGAAAATTGTAACTTCTCAATATGCTATAAAGGTCTTCTATGTAGTTATTTGGTTTCAGTATGTCTAAGTTCCAGTCACCACAAATGACTATTTTCTTTTGCTTAAATTTGTCAGTCAAATAATTTAATAATTTTTCAAGTTTGTGTAGAAATATACCTATACAAGCTTTTCTTTGATCTGGGATCCTATAAATGTTGCATACTATCAAATTTAGCCCGGTAACTTCAACACCACAGCTTTCAAAGTATAATTTAGAGGATAATTCATTTGTTATTTTTAATGGCTTCACATCCCAAGCTTTTCTAACCATTACACACGAGCCTCCGCGATTTTTATCCTGGCGACAGTATGTTGCGGCTATTTTGTAGTTTTTTAGTTTAACATTTTCTTCCATGCCCTCCCTGACAAAGCTCTCGCTAAAACATAATATGTCAACCTCTGTGTCTATGTCCTGTAGTTCATTCAAAGTTAACTCTAATAGGTCTGGCTTATTTATAAGACCAGCTATGTTCTGGTGTAGAATCGTTATTTTATTTGAACTACTCTCCTGCCTTTTACAAGATTGTCGTGTAATCTGACTGCCAAAATTTGCATTAGGGACGAAAAAGCTTACATTGATCATTATCTATCCGTGGACAAAATGCTAAGTAATTTTTAAGGTATTCATGTTCATATTTCAAAAAGTCTATTTCCACATTCAACTTAAACGTAATAAAATTCAATTTTGTCATTTTATGATAATATCTATCGAATTGTGTAATGTCTATTAATTTGCAATTTTTGTATTGATATGTTAAAAATTTTAGTTGCGAATTTAAAATGTCAACATCCAAATAACAATTTTGGTAAATATTTAGAACTAATATCTGACAATTGCTGAACTTGAAAAAAACGTTACACAGATTACTTAGTAAAGCGTATGGATCTTTATCATTGCTACCAACAGAAATTATGATTAAATCATCTTTAGTTATCCAATCCGATAGATCATGAAGACTATGCAGAACCTCTTTTGAGGATGCATAAGGTTTCACCACTCCAGTGATATCATACACGTCGTTCCATTTTCCAGCCCTGCTTTTTATTAGTCTAGAAGAGAGGCCTCGCGCCTGTTGATCTCCAACAATGAAAATATTGCGTCTTGCTTGTTTAGAAGTTACCACTTTTATCTTGGTGTTGCTGGAAACGGACTCATTATTCAAAGCTAATTCATTGTCATGCATTTTCGGCGTTGTATCATTACATATTGATGGGGTGTTAATAACATCGTCGTCTTGTGTAAAGATAGATTTACTTCTGTTTAGGCTTTTCCTTTTTTTTATATTCGATGGTTTCCCGGGGGTTGGTTTACATAATTCTTTTAGATGGTCCACTTTTAAATTAGAGCTCTTGATTTGCTGCTTTAATAAACTGTTTTCCGTCAACAAATTTACTATTTCGTTTTCTGCGCTTTGTAATTTTTCTGTAAGATCAAAAATTTGTTTTTCCATTTGATCAAATTTTACATGGTCATAGTTTCTTAGGTCTGGACAACTACTTCTTAGTTTTGTGTCTGTCGACATAAAAGACAAATTTTCAACATCTTCATCGATGGACAATGACTCGAACGAATTTTCCGTTGACTCTTTTAATTGTATTTCTAATTGTGACATTTTCCATAGAGGATGGACCTTGGTTTTCATCTCTTGCATACGGAGAACCTACCCTCGATTGCGTAGGATCACTCTGTATGCCCTTTGGAGAAACTTCAGTTGCCATTTTTGCTTTACTTGCAGAAGAAGAAGGAGGAATGTCTGGCAAAACATGGTCTCTTTGTTCATTATTAATCTTTTTGGATGAAGATGGCGCTGAGGAGGACTGTGTTTTTGTATCGAAAGATTTTCTTGTGAGTTTTCCAACGTTTTTTAGACAAGTCGCACACCTCCATGTACATCTTCGCTCCTTTGTCATTATGTCAAAGAGTTTGCGAGGATGGTTAGTGCAATCTGCATGATATGTTTTTGAGCAAATAGAACATTTTAATAATTCTCTCCTTTGTATAGTCTTAAGACACTTATTGCAGTTTACAATTTGTGGTACCATTGTTTAGTTTTATAGTGATTTAGTGAATGACTCTTCGTATTAAGTCAAACTCGTCACTAGATGTCGCTGTTTGATTAGCGAAATATTCGTCTGTGACGCGCTTTATTCGCAAGTTCAATCCAGATTAAAATTCTCTTTCTCAAAAAGTCGGCCCCGGTGACTGGGGTTCGAACCTGGTGCTGTGGGAACTATGAAGTGTTAGTTCTTAACCATTTGTCCAAGTCGCTAGATATCAATCACTACGAAATTTTAAATTGGTTTAAAACGCTTACAAACGCGTTGTCAGTTACAACTTGGTTGGGTCCAAAGTTCAACTTTTTAAATTTTGACAATAATGTACCCACTAATATTCGTGATGAATGCAAATTTTTCACTTTTTCACTTAGTTTTCCCTGCACAAATGTTTTTTTATTGTCCTTAGTAACTTTTAGGTTTGTATATTTCCATAGAATCTACTTATAAATGGTTTTTAGTAGAATGTAAATTCAGAAAACTTGTTTATTAAAATTTCTTCTTAACACGTAAAATTAATTAAATCCTACACTGCCACTTGTTTCTTGTTTCACTATTAACAGATTTTGTATACTTTTCGATTAAACTATTACTTTTTTGTATTTAAAAAAAATTAATTAGCACAGAGACTTGTTTACCGTGTTACGCCATCTAGCGTCCTATTTTTATATGTTATTTTTCCTTGCGATAAACACTATAAATTTGTTTAGTTTCTTGCGGCACTTTTTCTCAACAGACCATTCACGTCGAAATGCTAGTAGGATTTTTTTAAAGTACGTGCAAATAATTTAATGTAAGTAAATATAATTGCAAAATAAATGATTTCAGTTATTTATTTTATTTGTTTAGTGGTCCTGTCCTGTTTCCACGAAGGCTCCTCGAAAACGAAGTGTCAATTTATCTCTGTAGCTTACTTAACCTCATTTTCGTCTATTTCTCTCATCAATATAAATGAATTATGCTATCAATCCAATAAAAAAAATAACAACATAATTTGAATCTACATTAAAACAACCAAACATCCACTTCCTCACAAACATATCAACCGTGACGTAAAATGAGATCCTCCATTGAAGCAGGGAACCTTAAAAATACAGTGCAACGACCTCCGCCCCTAGTCGTCACGGATTGATAAGGAAGGTTAATGAGCCATGAGTGCAACACCGGCCTACAATAAGGCTATTGATACACGCTATTCAATTCGCTAATACATATTAATTGGTTGAGTGATTTATCCGAAAGATTGAACTTTTGTTGAAATTCTATTATATTGAAAGTCAATTGTGCGTGTCGTCCGTGAAAAGAACGTAGTTTGTTTTGGAGATATAAATAGCATTTTTTAGATTTTATGTATGCTAGCTCTGCCGAGAAGTACCACTCTCTCACAGAATAACGGCGTGAAACAGCAGTACGTTCCTTTTCTATCCTTTTTGTTCATCAATTAAAAATAAGTTTTTTAACATTATTACAAATAGTAACAGGCTTAGTTTTAATCATTTGTTAGATAGATGATATTCAGAACAGATATACTCTACTGTCTGTAGTTGTGCAGAATGTTATACTCAACATAACACGGCTCACTAAAATCTGCAGACAGAGTCCTCAAGTTCTTCAGACACACAGTCAGACATACAGACAGATAGTCTTGTAAGACTTATCATTACTGGCTGCGTGGAAGGAAAAAGAAGCAGAAGACGCTCTCCTACTAGATGGATGCACTCGACTCAGGACGCTACTGGAACCCTACAGGCACCGATACATACGGCTCAGGATAGGCGCATGGCGAGAGCTGGTGGCAGGGGCACCATGATCACGTCCCTCAGTCATGAGGATACGACAAAGACGAAGAGAGAAGTCTGTAGTTATGATTCTGTTTACTTTTCCAGAAAATGAGCTCTTTTTGTAGCAGTAAAATTAGTACAGTGCAAATTGTATCATTACCACTTTAAAAAGCCCAGAACATGCTAACCTTAAAACACTACGATTAAATGACGATTAACTACCTACCGTTATTACAAATTTAACTGTAAAAGTAAGGATTGATATGTACTTGACAGTATTATTTATATTATGCAACTTTATTTTGTAAGCTTGTTAAAATCAAATTATTTTAAATGAAATCATTGTTTTTGAAACAACTAATTGATTCTTATGTATGTTCGTAATCAGATTAAATATTAAAGGACACCTATCTGTAACCAGTTCAGTTGAAATAACATCCAATATTATTTTATTACGGTTCAATACAAATTGTAGAGTTCTGTATGATACGGTTTAATACTTACTATATAAAAAAGTAATAATTTAACTAATGACCTTTAAGGTGTTAAACTTTTATTTTTATTTAAACAAACTGACTGACATGGTACCCTGAGTTGCCATCGAAAACTTTCGCTAACGAAAGTGTAAAAATGTCTATGAATTTTTTTTTTCTTGAAGTAAACGTAGTAGGCATAGAGAAATTTTTTTAAGACACCAAGTCATGGTAAACGTAAACCATCGATCATTAACCAACAGATCTCTTATTAATCATTTAATTATAAATAATTACGTAAATCAAATAAATTATGTACAAGTATAAGTAAAACTATATATTTTTATGAAACCACTTCATTAATTTCTTGTTTACACAACTTCATTTTATTGCAGTTGTATATTTTCCGCGCCATTTTGTAAACGAAGACATCGTACAAATTATGTATTAAATGTATTTTAATCAGTAAATACAAACATGACAGCTGTTGCATTAAATTAATGAGAAATTCGTAAAATAAAAACAACAAACAAATTTTAATATTACCGATATTAAAATAACGATAATAAATGTAACAAAGTTTATTGGCAAACTTTCTTTTTGGCTCGAAAACTGGAAAGTATACTAAATACATAAACCCTGTATTTACATAATTATTTAATCGCCATGTCTTTTTTATCCTATAATTTTAAGTCAAAATTCAATATACTATAAATCAATATTCAAACCGGCTTGTTTCATAATCGATAAAGGCTTAGCCGAAGCTGATTCGAATGAATAATTTAACGTCATTTTCCATAAATTAATAATGAAATTAATGATTTAGATAAAAAGCGTTATCATTATGATATTTATTATAATACTAATTAGTAACTAAAGCAGTAAATAATTTTATAAACTTTGAGAAGCCGAAAATTGAAAACATTAATTTTCGAATTTCTGGTAAGTTCGATTCTTTCAGTCATAAATTTTAATTTATAATCGAAATATCAATGAGAACAAATTTCAATTATCGAGCGTCATGAGATACTGATTAATTTAACCCTTTGTCTCCTATTGACTGGTGCAGTCCCATGTCATGTCATCTCTTGATCTCATCACCGTTATTTGATGTAGCGACTCTATATGATACATATTTGTTTTATTTATTTAAACATTATTGACCACAATATGTGGGTACAAAAGGCGGACTTAACGCTAAAAGCATTATCTACCAGTCAACCTTTGGATAGTGCAGATATACATGAATGCGGTTTAAAATAAATTAAGACATACAGTAAATAAGTAATAGATAAGGGTTTCATAACAAAAATATTGACAAAAATTTATTACTAATTTCCTAACTTACTAACTAACTTGGATTTCCGGATTTCTCACTCACCGAACGAAACGAACTGCTTATAAAGAGGGTTGTCCGTTCCCGGTAAAAAATCTTTAATTGTCAAAAATTTTAAACTGACTTGACCTTCGATCAAATCAAAGCAGGTGAGCGAGGTTTTATATTATTTTATCATTTTAATTTTTAACCTCAACAAGAACATTACTATTTCTTCGGTTTGCTTTTGTCATGTCACAATATTTGAGTAGCCATCAAATATTTATTTCGTTACAATTTTATTGACCCACCAATCACTTCGATCAGTCATTTTATTAGACAAACAACACGTATTTGGCTTTACACGAATGTCAGACACCAGATAACGAATAAAGTGCCGCCACTCTGTGCACCCAACCTTTTGATAAGTCATCGTCTGCTGTCGAAAAACTCAGGACAATGATCACATAAAAACTTTAACATAAAAAAATATTAAGATGCGCATATCCATTGTACAGTCCGAATAAAGTTACTACATACTTTTGACAGTACATTTTATTATAATACTAGAATACAGTCAGTACAGTACTTACTAGTTACTATTAGTAGGTGCCTATGCAATTTTCCAGACATTGGTCTAGCTAGACAAGAGGATGTATGAAAGATCATTTTAAATTGTTACGAGACGCAAAGAAAAAGGAGAAATAAAAAAAAGAAATACTTATTATTAATATATTTTTAGTCTAATCTAAATAAAAATCTAGGCTGGCTCAATAACGATTAAAGTAGCGGCATAATAAGATACGACTGTTTATGAATTCACGCTTTTGTTTTGCTTTTTAATTATACTTTCCTTGCTTATAAGTTTGTTCAACACATTGTTTACCAAAGTTTCTTTTTAATTTATTACAGGTTTTTTTATTCGTTTCGTATTCCACAATGGCAAACAACACTGAGCGGTAACCAGTGAATCGACGGAAGTCGCCGGCACGACGCGATATTTTGAGCAAGGCGCGTCGCGCGTGTGTTGGGCATCCAACTTGTTTGTATGTTATAAATAAAATTATGGTCCCACGAGAATTCTGATTATTGAACAAATCAACTCACGAGTTCTGTGGTACTTAAACCCGACCCTTCCATTACCAATGAAGTGCTCTTAACAACTAAAAGGGTTTTACTCTAAATTAGTTCCAAAAGTTCCGATAAAAATGTATAATTAGATTAAATAAGGTTGTTTTGTGGATAGAATTATGATTTTTAACTAGTCTGGTCTTTGAGTCCCGCTGTTTTTGCATATCTCAGGTAGAAACTGAGAAAGGTTGGGTGTTTTTGTCTACAACCATTTTTATTATAAAAAAGAAAGAAATTGGAATGATGTTATGTTCGATATATTGTTATGAGAGTGTAATTTATAAATAGTAAATGGGTAAATATGATTGTAATTTTACTGTCTGTTATATAAGTAATGCAAGGCAAAAATGGCATCCCATTAAAAACACTAAAATGTAAGTCAAATCCAATCTGTCAACACAATCTACTTCAAAAAGACGACCGGGACTACCTGGCAATCATGGTGCATGCTGTGCATGCATGGCGATATGAGGTTTCTGTTCTGGCGAATAGGACCGCAATCAACTCGAACCGCGGTCTCAGTTGACTTACGAGATGCTACATCATGATATAAGTAAATAATTATGTATTTATAACTAAATTTAAATGTATTTTGTTATTTGAAATAAGCTTTACAGATATTTAGAGGCACGGTCGACATAGAATGCGGTTTCTGTCGGACAAAGTATTCTCTCAGATCTCAACAATAAACCAAAAGCTATACTGTTAAAGGTACTTATCTATTTATATATGGTATCCTTGAGTCGAAATAGAAAGGATATCCGTTTTAACTCAATGCACTGTTATTTATTGACCTAATGTTACAAATGTTGATACGCTGTCAATTTACATGGCCTATGGCGCTACGCTATCCCAATTATTTTGGCATTTATTAAGTAAGTATACTTACTATGTTTCAAGAAATACAGCAAGTTAAAAAAAAAGTGTAAGCATAAAGCAGTTTATTTATTATTATATGCTAATGTGTAGAGTGTAAAGTTTCATCTTTATTAAAGGAGACAGTCTAATTGTTATAATTCTTATATAAATTTACCGAACGTGTTACAAACCGAACATTATATTTTTATAATTTCATATTCTCTATGTTTTAGACCTACGTCTGTTTTTACATTGTCACTTCACTCTTCACCTCACCTCCTTATCTCGCCTTCGTACATTTTCCCATTAATATAAGTTTTCTTCATCCATTCCTCTTTTTCTAACCTCTCCATACTTAATAGAACGTATACGTATTTTTTTTATGACAGGCAAGCAAACAAGCAAGCTTTTGATGGAAAGTGGTTGTAGCTGCTTCTTAGGCAGCATCAGTAACTCTAGGGGCACTTCCAATAATGTAACTGCTTCACGTCGATTTTAAGGTAGAGCCTTATAACTACTTAGAAGGTAGTACTTCTCTGGTCGAACTAGCTCATTTCATAAATGCTCTACCACAATAAATTTACATCCACCATTAAAATTCCTTATGGTAAAAGTATATACTTACATATTTACTCATAATTCGATAAAAAAATATCGATTTAAAAAGCTTTTCATCATCATTAGCCTACATCTTTTGCTGAACATGGGCCGCCCTGAAGGCTCTACAGGCTACAGGTCACCTGTACACGTTCTTCAATATCTTTGGAAAATCGGGTTAATATACCTACTTAATACTTATAAACTAATATCCTACTTGTCAACACATCTTAAAACCAGTTGACAAACTGCATATTAACGTCTTTTTTTAGTTAATTTAATTAGCTACACTTCCGAATACAATATTTGATTTGTAATAAACTTCTCATCGACAGTTATCGACTCGTCTGAAACGGAAACATAACACTTATCTACTAAAAAGAACTCACGGAACCGACATAGTAATTATGCACCTTCCGAACCATAATATACAATTGATTATGTTAATAAACTGATAAATGAAACTAGTGAATTCGTCTCACACGTTTTTATTTATGAACACGGTGCGTTTTAGAAACCAAATCGAAAACAGAATGGTTTCCGGTCCCAATTGAACCGCTTTCAAGGACACACCCAACCCGCACCCTACTTCCGTTCCGTGAATTAGGGTAAAGTTTGATGTTACGTAGCAAAAACAGAAGCAGCTGTGATCTTCCTTCACATATTACCAGCTAGCCGTGTCACGGACTATGTCCCAACAGACGAGTACATATCGCGATCAATATAATAGCCAATTACATTGTAAACCTCTTAGCACGAGGTCAGAGACAAAGTTCGCAGTACCTTTTCCCGGTTCGCAAAATGGAAAACGAGCGATACACTATGATCAAGCCGTCGCATTAACACTTCACTTTCCCTACAACCCAGAATTTCAGGCATTTACTCATCTGCCGGCAAACTGCATGTAATTATAGACCCCCAAGGGTGGTTATCCGGGCACTGTAGTAATGATGGAGAAAACTACCGCATTCAGTGATAGATCGTCGATGAAGGATGGCTTTCTCGAAAATTATACGAAAGTGTGCCGTGTGAAAATTTATGTTTTTTTTCATAATGCAATTGCACCGTGTATGTATACGTAGGTATGCAGATTTCCGTCGAAGGCCAACCAGCAAGCCGGTGCGGTGCGCGTGCTTTCGTCAAGTCGACCAGATGCTTGTTTATATATTTCCATTCGCGCATGCCGCGTTCCACCGGACTCGTTTGTCCACTTCAATGATCGGTACATTCAATATGAACGACGAGTTAAGCATTGTCGAACGTCTTGTTAAACGGGGTTCAGAAGTGCCATGCAATGTTGTGCTAACAAGTTCATAAGTCCGCCAATCGCCAGACCGCCAACCAGAAGGTCTCGCGTTCGAATCCCGGTCGGGTCATGATGAAAAACTAACTTTTTTTGATTGGCCTCGAGTCTTGGATGTTTATCTATTTATCGTGAGTTAGTTTAGTTGAGTTTGTATCCCTTAACGCAAGTTTCGAACAAACTTTGGGGCTAGAAAAAAAAAGCTAGCTTCGAACTGTGTTCGAACATGAACTGAACGCATGAAATTTTATTTTAGTTATTTATCTAATGCTAGCTCTACACTCTCGCGAAGTTGACCGGAGTGAAATTTAAGTAAGAAGACAAAAGTAAATTAAAGAGGAAGTAGGACGAAGAGCCCGTCCGCACTCTCGTTTTCGCTCAACTTCCCGAGAGTGTAGAGCTAGCATTAGGGTCACGACGACATGACATGACATGACAAACATAATACAATACAGAAGAGAAAATCTAAAAATAATGATGAAACTAAATGCGTTTAATAATAAAACACAATAAAGTTACCTATCTCACAAATAATTAAGTATTACTATTTTCTAACACACGCCTTGCATATAATAATTTATTCTATATTCCACCTGCGATTTTATTGCATGCGAGAGGCGTAGGTGCATTGGATAATCACTCACAGTAAAGTTGTATAGCGAACGCAGCCTGCACTCTTCGAAATAAAATAAAATGAACGTAACGTAATAATGAAATGACTTGCGAGACGGGACGGGAGGGATAGGGGGCGCGGTGGTACCGCTGCCTGCCCCTCCACCCGCCTTCTGCCTTCACACCCGCAATCGAGCGAGAGGCGATAGCGAGCCAGCTGCGCGTCTTGTGTTTTTCTGATTTTATGGTGCGGTTGACGTTTCTTTCATAATTTCTCGTATATTTTTTATGTTGCTAAGTTTGTGTACATACGCGTGTGTATATTTACAATTGTTGACAATCCTAAACTCTATGAACGTTTGAAAAATAAGTGTCAGTTTATGAACTGTGTTCATCAAAATCAAAACGGATACCAGTGCCTTTTGTCTGTAAAACAGTGGATTATACAAATTGGTGCTGTTAGGTGTTCTAAGCTCCTGTAAGATTGCTCGTGGAACCACCAGTGTGACCAGTGATTGTTGTCGTGGCCGGTTTCCGTGGAGGAAACTTTCGAAACGTGAATAAAACAGTTGGTAATGTTTTCTTAGCGAATGCGAGCCCTGCCTGCACGCATTCCGTAGGGAAGCAAGTGCCGGCAATAAGCATTCTACGGTGAGTGAGTACACATATCGCGCTCAGGTTCATCGTACTTTGACATACTTTGGCCCAAAATGACGGAGGTACCTACATCAGGGTTTTAAAACCAAAAATGTCAACCAGTGAGTCACAATAATTAGTTTGGCAAAGTAGTTACATTTTTTATTTGTAAAATTTAGGTCAGAGAGTCGCTAGGACATGGATTATAATGTAGAATGTTTTAATAACCGGGGTAGGTACTTTACATCAGTTCTTACCACAACTGTCTAATAACAAACCCTTGATATTTTAATTCTTAACCGAGCATAAATTGTATGACAAATCGGGTACATCCATTGTCTGGTGCCCATAACACAAGTAGGTGAAGACTAGCTTATTTTAAGACTGAGAGAACGTGACTTTCTGACCGAGAGAAGAATTTATTCGAATTTGTTTATAAAAAGTACAATAAATATATAAGGACAAATCACACAGATTGAGTTAGCCCCAAAGTAAGTTCAAGACTTGTGTTATGGGATATAATAGGCTTAAGGCAAAATTGTTTAGCAAAGTGTGTTAGATTATGACCCAGTGAGGTTATATCAATAAATAAACAACAGCCCAATAACAGCTCCAAATGGTTTTAATTAACTTATCTACCATTTCAATTGAATTAGTGATATTTCCCATTTCTAGGTGCAGTCAAGTGTATTTTTTAAACAAACAAAAAAGTTATCTTATTTGCACATTAGATAGTAAATGCATTACCTTGAACTAAATAGGTATTTGTAATATATTTTTTTATCAGTTCAAAAGCATGCACTTGCATCATTTTCTATTAATATTTCATTTCAAAATCTCTGTGCGACTTGTTGATGGATAGGCCAGTTGATCGGGTCATGGGTTATCATTCTGGCTGGTGAGACTGAAACAATTTCTTTTTCACCTACTTTTTATGTGGTTATTATAAGTCAATATTAAGTATTTAAAGGGGTATTATCACAATAAAAATATGGGTAAAATTCTATGAAGTAAAGCTAAGACAGAAACAACAGGGTGGCACATAAAGTACATAAAAAACACCCAGACTGAAAACAAACAAAACTAATTCCCTTCATAGCTTTAATGTATGAAATGCACTTTTTTTGGGATTAGGCCACCACAAATATTCTCACTGCTGTGTGTTCCATTAACTTGGATTCATAAATATACCAGGAGTAGGAGGAAACTAAATAACTTGCTGGATAGACACCATTTAGGCACACCATCTTGGAAGTGATAATTAGAAAATATACATAAATCCAATAACTTGAATTTAGTGGAACAGTCAACTAACGAACGAGATGACCAGAGTAGCGAACAACAAAGACAAAAAAGGCTGACTGTATGTACCCACTACCCACACAGGGATTTGAACCAGGGACCAGTCTGTTAATTGCTAGTTCATTATCCACTTGACTATCACCGCTTTTATAATTTAAAAATATATTACAACAAAATTTTTTATGTTTCATAAAACATTAAGACACTTGATTCCCCTAATAAAAATATGTGCAAACAAAGCGGCCGTTCATCTCAGTTCTGGCAGATTGCCTACTAGACTAGTGTTTACCATAAAAATTGGCAACACACATCAAATATTTTTTTTATTTTTTTGTTACTACAGGAATCGGTTTCAACTTGGTTTACTCATACTCTATGGTTTGCTCATTATACAGTATAGGTGTTCAATATTCCATATACTGAGTTATTTAAATAAGTAACCATTTATGGTAAACAGATCCCAAA
This sequence comes from Endotricha flammealis, assembly GCA_905163395.2. Lineage (NCBI taxonomy): Eukaryota > Metazoa > Arthropoda > Insecta > Lepidoptera > Pyralidae > Endotricha > Endotricha flammealis. The sequence goes on along the minus strand of LR990864.1, from coordinate 8,638,774 downwards.
TAAGGTACTAAGTATTGTTCCATAGCACTGTTTACCTGTTTACTTTTATTATATAATTATCAGGTTATTATGTAGCTGAAATACTCTGTATTGTACGTTAGTACAAAAATCTCTTATACCCAGACCCATAATTTTATTAATACCTACTCAAAAATCACTAAGCTAAGACCTATAGTTTTATTAATGCTTGCAGCTGCACACACACAAACAATGTTTATTGCTACTTCATTTAACTAGATATTATAATTATTTTTGTTTTTAATGCTTATTACTTTCTTAACAATTTTAACATCTGTGTGTGTTTTAAGCAAGAAATATCTATCCAATTCAATATTGTAACATAACACTTTATGATTGTTCATAAGAAACAGTAAATCAAAACGGACCACCCAAAGATTGATTCAAAGTCCAAACTACACCCCTAGTTAAAATTCTTACAAAAATATTTCACACACTTTGAAAAAGATCACTGATAAACCTCAATGAATACAGCTGTGCTTTTTAAACACTTTTTATTATCTATCCAGATGTTTCCAGTTCATAGTTGGGGGACCTCAAACAAACCTTTTTTTGTGACAATAAAATGTTTCTATTTCTATCAACTGGTTGAGATAAAAATACCTATCTCTTTCACTATGTAATAGGTCAAATGTCGAAATTGTTTAACAATAGAAAATTATAATTTCAATTTTGCATACTGGAAAGTGTTGTCTGGTCATTTGCCTTTAGTTAATTCATTTAAAAATTGAAAGACTGTTTTGTTTAGTCTCCAACTGAAACTTCGATTACGCCTACTTTAGGTTACCCTACCATTGAGCCTAGTAGGATCACTAACTACCCTCTGTACCAGAGAGCACCATTTCGATCCCCACATGACAAACATTTATCTGATAGATAAGCATTTATATTTGGCTCAAGTCAATGTCTTCTGTGTATTAACAAAAAATCTTTTAAGAATTTTGTTTTCAAATAATTTATTATGATATCCAATCTTGAACAGAATTTCTTAGTTAGTTAGACCTATAAGAGCCTTCCTAAAGCCAAATATTTTTTAATACATTAAATTATGTCATAATTTGATATGCTTTTTTATTAAAATGATTAGTGAATATCTACGAGTTCATTTTCGTGCATCACGCTATCCGATAAGCATTTTGAAAAATACCCCAAATATTATCTCTTATAAAAAAAAATCATTTGGTAGCTTAGTGTAAAATTTCAACTCCCCAAGGGTTTGGTCTAAGTGTTGGTCAGGACTATCAGTCAGAACTTTTATTTTATTATATCGAGATTTGTAGGTATAGGTACTTTTGAACACTTGTTGACTTAATCTTACTACTATTGTTTAAGAATTGAGAGAACCTTGTATGTCTGTGTCTACATATCTATTGTCATAATGTGCTAGGACATCACATTATAATTTATTTATAACTCCTAAAAGCATATCTATGTTGTCATTAATATTGTCAAAGGAAGGACAATGTTAGTCTGAATAATTTATTTTTATTTTGGAATATTTATTAGTAGTCATGGTCTGATTGATTTCATCCTAAAAACCCGTCAAGAGCGTGTTGAGCCACGCATAGTGGTTCCGTAAGTACGCTTTGTCAGCATGCAATGTCATTCTGTAACATTTGTATGTTTAAAAAAATGTATTATTTAAGTTCGTTGCAGGGTTGATAAAAAATCATGTTTTAAAAAAAAAAAAAAAAACGTTTTTAATTGATTTAAATCCGATTTTTTTTATTTTTAAATCAGATTTATTTGATTTTTTTTTTTATAATTGTATGTACTGAGTCAGTTATTGTTTATAAAATACACAATAATTTCTAAAAAACCAGTAGCTACGTAGCATATTTATTTGCCATATTTAATAAAAAATATATAAAATTAACTAAAATCAACATGTTCCTTTAAAAGTTACTTTAAAATTAATACTAAAAATATTATACTTAGCATTTTTGTCATACATAAAAATTAACGACGAAAATAATAAAAAAATTAACAATAAATGAATATAAAAATCGTTCGTCGTAATAGGTTTCACCCGGTTTCTCCACAGCTAAAAATTCAATGTTATGTTTTTTTGGTTTTGTATTGAGAATTTGTTGGAATAACATTGCAGTGCATAGCAGCAGTGCGCGCCGTAGTTTATCTCAGGGGAAATCACTTGACACTTTTTGGCTGATTTGGTTTCATTAAAAAAGTATTGATTTAAATCAATGACTTAAAAAAACATTTGATTTTAATCGCGATTTAAATCACTGATGTAAATCAAGTGATTTAAATCATCTCAACCCTGGTTCGTTGACTATTAATCGGTAACTGGTATGTCTACTTAACTGTGATAGTTTTTCTTTAAAATTTACAATATGGACTGGACTACTATCACGGTTTTTTTTTTCAAATTTCTTAACAGTATGTTTCGCTAACTTGGGTCTAACAAACATTTGCAAGCTAACTACAACTATTTTGCAAATGTATCACTATATAGAAAAAAGATCACCACACAGTCAATGTTTTTAAAAGACCCGTCTACCACAACATCCCACTCGCAAAAAACGCGATAAAAATTCATCCACACACGTAAATGATGAATTTCAACCCCCCAAAACATTTTTTCATAATTTTATACTACCATTTTGTTAGCATAAGTAAGAATGTCTAAACTGTTTTTAATTCTATCAATAATCTGTTTGTTTAACTTCAATTTGTTTAGATTTTAGACTAAACCATTAACTTCACTTATTGTTAGATGATCAGGTGGTTATTTTTTTACTTTCAACATTCCTTCATCCATTTGCGATCAAAAACTATTTACATAAACTTAACACATGTTTCTAGAGATTGCCATGATGTTTACCGTTATTAAGTCTAAAGAAACTCACGTTTATACTCTTTAATTTACTTTTTACATTTCCAAAAGAAGTAATAAAAGACCAGTTGGTTCATAACTTTTGTCAGCAACTTATCTTTTTTCACTTCCAAGATAAGGAGTTTTCGCTTTCAAGTCTAATATTGATATTGTTTTGCCAGACTCATACAAAAACTGTCACATTAATTGATATCTGGACCTGTAAATTCTCATCCTGAGAATGTAGTAAAGTGTAGGGCACAGTTCGGGCCCGCGCCGCGTGGGCTTTCGGTAAGGGCAAAATAAATTTCAGCTAATAGATCGAATCCCACCCTTATTACCAAAGAACATTGAAAGTATTTCCAGGATAAAAACTATCCTTGTCCTTTTCGGGTCTTTCTATTTTTTCCGATTTAGATGAAATTTTGTTATTGAGATAGTTTGTATCTTCATCTAAATCATTTCAGATGTGGCAACGGCGCCCGTGTTTATTATTGATTCAGTCTTGATTCTTTAAATGGAATAAATAAATAAATAAAATAAATATATAGGGACAATTCATACAGATTGAGCTAGCCCCAAAGTAAGTTCGAAACTTGTGTTATGGGATACTAACTCAACGATATTATATTTTATAACAAATACATATATATATCGGATAGCCTAGCGGTTATTCGATGTGCAATTCAACATCACAAGGGCGTAACGAGGGTAGTCGTGATATGAGAGAAACAACAGTTCGTTCTACATTAAAACATTTAATTAATCTTAGTCTAGGTCTTTATCAATCGTCGTTATAACACAGTTTAATTAGGTACAGTTTCTTAATATAACTTAACACAAAATAGACACTAGGTAAAACGCGACAGTTCCGTGACTACGAGTACTACTCTCGGTGGCGCCCGATAACGAAGTGTTCAGTCGAGCCCGCCTTCCGTATCACGACTCTGCCGGAGCGCGTCAAAAGCAATGTTTTCTCAACACGCCGCTAGATGGCGCACCCTCGTTTTGCCTAGTGTTCATGTCCATACTCATGACCGTATGCGACATATAGATAAACATCCAAGACCCGAGGCCAATCAGAAAAAGTTCGTTTTTCATCATGACCCGACCGGGGATCGAACCCGGGACCTCCTGGGTGGCGGTCTGGCGTGGTAACCATTACGCCACGGAGGTCGTCAAAATGGAATTTTGTTCAGAGGTAACTCTAATAATATTAATTTCGCCTTTATAAAATTAAAGTATGGATGATGTTGAATCACATCTTTTTGATCTTGTAAACAATAAAATCAAGGTGAATCCCACGCTCTTTCTTAGAATGTGAAGACTTATACCTATTTGTTTTGCAATTTGAAATAATATTTCACTGGTATTGCTTTGCTTTAATTTCCTATTAACGCTGATAATATTCTTCGTAGAAATGTTATCGAAGTGGGGCATTTTACTTCATAGACAAATCTTGGAATCGATTACATTATACTGAAATATTCTAGCCGTAATAAGAGTCAGATCAAAGGAAATACCAGTAACCGCTACGAAAGGGTTATCAAACCAGTATTGGACGCCAATCATAATCGATTCTATATCGCGTCGATTGACTGTCCCTACAAAATAATACGCAACAAATTACTACAACACGATTTTGTTTTTTTGAATCGCAATTCATAGTTTGATGTCGATCAGCCATATCAATTAACCAACTTTGATCATCGGTCAACGATTCATTGATTAATTTGGTAGAATCTAAAAATAATACACATTACGTTAACATACCTGACGATGGCTTTTGGTACCTATTCCACTTATTTAATATACTCGTCGTCTGTTTAAACTTTTGCAGCAAACTATTATGAAAAATCCGTATTCAGATTCCCTATTGATCCAAACGTTCTTTCTGTATTGGGTTTTCATATCAAAAATCTAGCTGTAACAGAAACTGCGCTACCCTCTAACTAGTCATCAGTTTAGAAAAATCCTTTTTTCGTGGGATGTAACAGTGTTCTCCAACTGCTGATAAAATTTGATAGAGAAATTAGCAACTAAAGACTTGATGGATGCCAAGTTGTATCGATGTTCCGTGCCTAAATATTTGATATGTTTGACCATTTTCGTAAACACGTCTAACCTCTCATTATAAATTCTGTACTAGTCCCATATTAAATCAGCATTACTTAATAAAAACTCATTTACTGCTAGGTTGCGGCATCAATTCCCTAGGGTACATCCACATGACCGCTTTTCACTGGGTGGGCCGTTAGAACTATTGACCTCCTTTAAACCTCGTACACACTTTTGATCGACAATTCGATTGAACCTGAACTGCATACAGATCCTTATACGTATCCGTGGAAATGTTTCTAGAAGTCTCTAAAAAGGTCTAACGTAAACTATGTAATATTCCGGCTCCAAGAATCTTTTTCAACTTGTGTAAAGCCATTCGTCTTCCACTCCTAAATCAAAGATGATATTTTTTTAATTTAAGATTTGGTAAAGATACAGATTTTTGCTACCTTTTATTTATATCGAATGTTTCAAATGGTCCAATTTTGCAAATGAATTTTAAAACAGGGTTATCTTCAACCGATTGAGATGAAATAAAACAGATCTCTACAATTTATGGGCTGAATTAGACCTTTCTTTGGTAATACTATTATTTTCGGTGTACCTTGCATTAGTCGCAATGTTTTCCTTCAACGCCGAGCTTTTTTAAAAGCCATGTTTCTGCATCTTAGAACTTCTATGTACTGACAATTTTATAATAATGTCTTTACACATAAAACCTTTTTTTGTAATGTGATTAAATTGTATGTAATCTGATCCATAATTGGAAACTCTGGTCATCGTCATATACCTTTGATTGAAATTTTTTCGACGAAGTAAACATTTTTGTACAGTTAACAATATTGCTGTACCTTACCTGCATGCAAAAGTATCCTTACTATCCTACTTCCTTACTAATATTATAAATGAGAAAGTGAGTTTGTTTGTTTGTTTGTTTGTTATTCCTTCACAGCTTGGCTAAGCAGCCGATCATTATGAAAATTTGCATCATATTGTTAAGGGTACAGAGCCCAACATAGGCTACTTTTTATCCCGTAATAATATGTCATTCCAATGGAAAAATATTTTGTCCATTATAGAGGGCGCTGTATCGGCCAACAGATGGCGCTACAAGTCACGCTATGGGTTGTTTTGTTGTCAAACGAGATCTATGTCATAAAATTAACGCGAGCGAAGCCGCGGGGAAAAGCTAGTCTAAGCTAAGCTAGTGTTATGAATGAATAACAAACAAACAAACTCACTCCTCATTTATAATATTAGTTAGATTAATAGGCAGTGAGTATTCAGGCTTTAAAAACAGAATCAGTACCATCATTATATTGAGTCAATGGGCCAGTGCCTTTGGCTCCATTATGTTTTCATAAAAACACAACCCTTTTTAGCACCTGTGCGTTCCCTAGTCTCGCACCTGTCTTCCTAACAGTTAAGTTTCCAAAATGTTTTTAGATGTTTACGTTTGCATTTTTTTGTTGCAGGGAGCCAAGCGGCGCGGGTGGCGGGGCGGGCAGCGGGGGGCTGCTGGCCATGAACGCCACCCAGGTGCAATGCGAGCCCCACGACCCGGTCGTTCTCATTAAATGTAAGTAACACCCACTTAACATAGGTTAGGTATTATTAGTATAAGTCAGAAACACTCTTGTGCTAATACATAATGTACGGACTCGAATTGTTTCTTTCCTCCACGAATTCTAATGTCTGACAAGCGGGATATAAAGCTAGAAACACATTTCCGTGTCATTTTGTGTCGACGTGTTAGAAGCATATCGTCAGAAGTATAAGTCGACTTGTTTAAGTCAATAAATAAACCATTAACTTTCAACAGTTTCAACGCTCTGTTCAATGTTCCTACCGTCACTTACTATAAACAATGATTATGTTATCATTTATTGCAAAGCCTATGTATTTAATACGAGAAAGCCTGAGAAGGTCTAGTCTCATAATAAATATTGTAAGATTTGACTTTAATATAATGTCTTACAATAATCAAGTTTTAATACTTCACACGCTGCATAAAATTACACGCTTTCATCAGAAAGATAAGATCGTTATATCATAAATAAACTGTGCGCAACATTGTAATATTCAAAGTTACCGCGAATGTAGTTGTGGATGACTAACATTTATCCATAATAGTTGAGTAAATTAATGAGGGGAACATGTGGCTCGCATTGCGATGTGTTCTGTGTATTTTTGGACTGCGAAGGCGCGGCGTCTCTACTACGCCGCCGCCGCCGTTTGGCGTTGTTGTTTGATCTCGGGGTGTGAATGTGAATGTTGATAATCGAATAATCACATAGTCGATTACTATATGTAATTTACTAACAGTTAATAATCAAATCGCTCTCTTTATTTGATATAATTGGTAGTAGACGTAAATCTTTCACTGAACATCAATCACAAATTATCCTTATCAGTGAATATTTAGAAGATGTAGTAGCGCCACAATCGTTGCCAAATTCACAAGTTAATAGAGTGTTGTATCATTTAATTATGTCTATGGTATTTGACAATTAGTGACTTATAATTTACAACCACCCCAGCGTGCCAGAGATCTGAGTTGAAACGGATAGTATGTAAGTCTATGTTCGCTAGCCCGTAACCACTCTGCACACTCATAGTCCGCAAGACAATTATTAACAAATGATTTGCTCTCGTTGTAGCAAGTACGGATAGTAAACGCAGAGCTATAGCAGTACGAATTCATAAAAGCAAAGCAAAATTTGTTGCGTGCATAGCGTCCGGCTGTCTCGGGCTACTGAACGCACAACTTTATGGTTACACAGCCACGCCTAACAACTATTTCTAAATAATCATCAGGTTGTTTGTCTATTATGATTTCTGTCAGTGTAAACAATGACTCCATTGATAATGTCATACGTTGCCAACATCAACATTTTGTACCTATACTAGAGCAATCAACAAGATCATGATTGGAAGTTATATACGGACGCAGTCTGTTTGAACTGCGTGACGTTCATCTCTTACGATTTGGACGATGCAAATCAACACAGGTCAGAATAGACTTGTATTTAAGCTCAAGCCAAACCGGGATCGAACCGAAACTAAGTTCGTTTAGCTTCGCGTTTTCTCATGCATCACTTACATCGATGTGAACTGAAGGATAAAAAGTCGTGAAACAAAGCTATACGGTTCACTCCTCATGTCCCTTGCAATTAATTGGATCGATATAAAATTCATTCTGATCGGCACAAATGCAGTCTTAAACCGATAAGCTTGGTCACTTAATGTAATGTAGTGCAATCAACTAGTCCAGGCTGAGACCTAGCCTGATCTCAAGCAGGTTACAGTTGACATAGTAAGGTTATGCCCATGATTCAATATTTATTCAGACACAGTGATTTAATACATTGATAGTATGTTAATGGATTGCACAAGAGATTAGTAAAATCAGGACAGATAACGATGCGACATGCTGTCTGATGGGCCTTATAAAGATAAGAGGATAACAAAAACAAAATGATACTAAATTAGCTTGTTTGAAAATAACCTACGTCACGTCACCACGTCCATCCAGCTGTATGCGAAAAAAACAAAAAGATGTGCTTGATTTTAATAGCTTATTATTAAAATCAAGAACATAACAGCAATTTTAAACAAAGAAACATTATTACGTAGTTAAGCGTACTCATTAGACGAACAACGGCCAAAACCGTCTGGCTGACTCTGAGGGGCGTAGCGAGGGCCGACTGCAACAAATTATACACGTTTTACAATCGGACGCTCAGTAAATGAAACTGCAAGCTATACGCCACAAACTACTTATTTACAGCTTTTACATTATGAAATTAGATAATAAAGATTAATAAAATAGATATATAGATTCATTATGCTTTATTTGTAATACACAAATAGACACGACCTTATTGCTCGATGCAATCTTTCAAGGCAACCCTAGAGTATCGAATTTTTGCGATACTCTAAGGATAGGATGATATAATTCATGTCGTCCGTTTTACCTGGATGAAAATGGCCCAGGACCTGTGCCTACTCTCACATTCAACAGAAAAAGAACAAAGTTGTTGATATAGCCAAGCAATCCGCTTCACCAGGACGCAGCCTTGTTTTATCACTTAGTATTTATCACCATGTCTTGTGGCTAGTTCGCTTCTATTTTAGATTTAAACCCGCGAGACGAATTTACTACGTAACTGACCGTCAACGACATAATGTGAAGCAGTATTAACCGTCCCGTCTGAGCAAATTTTCTTCATGGTCGAGTTAAATTGGCATAACTTTTATGAGTTGAAAAGAAATAAGACTACATGATACATGGTTAGAAATATAAACGCATTCTATTTTATACGCTTGTTTATACTATCTATACTTCTATAAGTAGACACTAAAGTAGGTACTAATATTATAAAGAGGAAAGATTTGATTGTTTGTTTGCATTGAATAGGCTCCGAAACTACGGGACTGATTTCAAAAATTCTTTCACCAGTAATAAGCTACATTATCAGGGAGTGACATAGGCTATAGCTTTTCCCGAAATTCAATGTGGTTCCCACGGGAACGGGTCCGGAACATCGCGCGGACGAAGTCGCGGGCAAAAGATCTAGTGTTGAATAAAGTATTGGTGAGGTCCGGGGAAGTACTATCCTCTCACAGAACATCGTCGTTGAAAATGCGTTCTTCGGTTTGTAAGAGATCCAGAAGATCCAACTCCTTTCCAATCAGATTCTCCCTAATCCCACCTGGTAATACTGATGTTCATATGCAGCGGTAATCACTTTTCATAAGGTGGTCCGCCAGATTGTCTGCCGTATAAGCCGTATGCCATGAAAATAATTTCAATTTAGAGCATTCAGTAGAATGTTTTATTATTATAATATGTGTTTAAACATCTGGGTCCATATAAAAAACGTTTGGCCTGACGACGCGACGGTATATTGTTTGTCCAACACTTGCCATTTCTGTATAGAAGCAATTGTGCCTATTTCGGTCACCAAAAGTTCCCCCGCATGCGCTGACGCTCTCAATTGATGCGGGAGCCACATACAATTAGCTTTGTTTGTGGAACTAACAGTAATTATTACTGGACACAAGCCAATGTTATTAATTTTTCCTTCATAATAACTGAGTAGGCTCGGCAATTGCAGTCCTCAATTATGTTAATCCGGGTTAGTTGGAAACGGTCCTTGGTGTTCGTTGGACGCAAACGATGCATCTCTCAATTTTTTGTGGTTATGTGAGATATTGTTATTGTGGTTGTGCCGGTATTGTGCGACAATGCAGTTTACTTTGGTAATCGTCGTAAACAAAGTGAAGTTATGTCCGGTTGTAGAGGAACCAGGCAAATCAATAGGTAAATATTACACTGATAAATAATGTATTTGAAAGTTAAGACGAAATAACTTGATTGATAGTACCATTGACGATGCATTGACGTAACAAAAATTTTGGCGCGTGATTTGCGTCTTCTTGGCTGACGTTTATTAGATATTTTTAATTACTTACGTTCATCAATAGTAGATAGTAAAGCTGGAGAGAGAGAGAAAACTGTACTTTATTTCCACTACACAGGAAAAAATAAAGTATGGTAATGGTTAACCACAGATATTGTTAAAATTGGGACAGGTAGGATATGAATGATCTTCTCCACTTCACTTCACTATCTCTAAAGAAAAATTCTTTTTTATTTTAAGATCGCGAAGGATAATCGCTGAATGCATGTACAGAGAAATAGGGATCTTCAAATAAATACTGACACTGACTCATCGCAGTAGGAAAATTTATTTTATGACAGTGAAGTAAATAATCACAAGTAATTACGTATTTATATGGATGATGCATCATTATCTAGAAATATGTAATCAAATAAGTAAGTGCAGTGCAGTTTGTTCTCACGCTGAAAATTAAATGAATGTCCGCTCAACTCTACATCGTGAGTGGTTATTTAATTTGTATTCAAACAGTGAATGAGATTGTACTGTGTAAGTAGGTGGGCCGGTCCTCATGTGTGGCAAGAGCCATCGAAACAATATTGTAAGTGACATTCTTAACCATCTGAATAAACGTAATTGAACAATTTCTATCAACCCATTGCCCTTATCTACCCGACGGCTGTACTCGGACGCATTCGACCGCAATTGGCCGCAGCTGCTAATCATTGTTAAGAGTAAATTCAATGTTGTAAAGTAGGACACTTAGGTAATAGCTCGAGTTCATTACTACTGTCTATAGATCTTTGTATATAAAAATAAAGTCCTGACGCTCGCCCTAGGCCGTAGACCGAAGAAAATTTGCTCAAAGGTTCTGTTTCTGATGTCGATCAGATGGGATTTTGCGAATTCTCACTGAATAGCGGGGAAAATGTAAACGTCTTCAAGGAAATTTTCTGGTAATGATTTTTTAAATGAAGTGAGGATGTGTAACTTTTTAGAATAATCACCAGAGGCGGATTAAATGTCGAGAGCGCCCTAGGCAAGCACCGCATGGGCGCCCCTAGCGGCCATATTACAAAATTGTTACTAAATACCACGGGTAATAGTACACATAGATGACTGTATTTTATCTGTCTCATTGCATAGCTGGAAGTTTTATATACCTACACTACATAAATAAAATAAAAAATTTTGGACGAATCACAAAACGCCATCAAGTCCCAAACAAAGCAACTAAGCTGTTATGGATACTAGATTGCTGTTAAATACATATAAATACTTTTTTTAATAAAAGAATACTTATTATACCAAGACAAACAGACAGGTTCATGCACACAAATCTTTGCCTTGCGCAGGATTCGAACCCGCGGCCCTAGAGATAAAGTGACCATTGTTAGCCACTCGACCACCGGGTCTGTCAAACTTGTCACTTTATATTAAAGACGAGGCTGTTCTTATCACTCCAAGATAATAGTAACGAACATGGAAATCCATCTCATCATCATCATCTCAGCCACAATTTGTCCACTGCTGGACATAGGCCTCCGCCAAACGTTTCCAGTGCGACCTGCTGGCCTGCTTCCTGCGACTTGCCTTAGGTCGTCTGACCACCGTAGGCGGCCGTCCTACGCAGCGCTTTCCGGTACGTGGTCGCCATTCCAGAACCCTTTTGCCCCATCGGACATCGGTTCTGCGCGCTATATGCCCTGCCCACTGCCACTTCAGCTTGCTGATGCGTTTGGCTATGTCGGTTACTTGGGTTCTGCTACGGATCTCCTCATTTTTGATTCGATCTCGTAAAGAAACCACAAGCATAGCTCATTCCATGGTTCGCTGAGTGACCGTTAGCCTTCTTATGAGGCCTATAGTGAGCGACGTCTCGAATCCATACGACACACATTGCTCGAAGGTTCTTCGTTTCAAGCATTGAGGAATTTTGGACGAGAAGATATGCCGTAATTTCCCGAAAGCTGCCCGAGTCGGATTCGTCGATTGACCTCTTTCTCGAAGTTAGACCTACCTAATTGGATGGTTTGTCCAAGGTACTCGTCAACAACTTCGAGGATCGAGCTTCCAACTGAGAGCGGGGCGGGTGTGACATGGACATTCGACATGATCTTCGTCTTGTCCATGTTCATTTTTAGACCCCATGTCAAAGTCCTTGCGACACGATATTCGCTCCTTCAATGCTAAATGCATCAAGGAGTCGATTGAGCGAAATAAAGGTTCGAAAGTGTTCGCAAGAGACATTATTGGGCAGAGCCGGCTGACTAAGCTTAAGACGAAGAATGGTAGCATGGCGTAAACGACGGGAGAGGTGTTTAAGGAAGTCGAGGTTCGACGGGCAGCTTTATGATGCCTCATTCACCAAACCCGTCAGCAGCAGAACTGCGAGGGACCCAAGAGCTACGCTAACCCAACATTCATGGGACATCAGCTTGTACGAGATTAGGATGGCTCTTAAACAGCTTTAGAACAACAAGGCGCCGGGCGAGGACGGATCACTGCAGAGCTTCTGACAGCGGGTGGTACACCGGTACTTAAAGTCCTGCAGAAGCTCTTTAATTCCGTGTTATTCGAGGGCAAAACGCCTGAGGCGTGGAACAGAAGAGTGGTGGTTCTGTTCTTTAAAAAGGGCGATAAAACCCTCTTGAAGAACTATAGACCTATCTCGCTTCTGAGCCACGTCTACAAGCTGTTCTCAAGGGTCAACACGAATCGTCTCGCTCGCAAGTTATATCGAAGCGTTGACGTGCTTATACAAAAATCCCACCATGTCAGTTCGAGTACAGGAACAGAACACGATGGCAATCTCATTACACAGAGGCGTGAGACAGGGAGATGACATATCTCTGAAACTGTTCACGACCGCTCTGGAAGATGCCTTTAAGCTTTTGGACTGGAAAGGATTCGGCATCAACGTCAATTATAGCACTCACCTTCGATTTGCCGACGAGCGACATCGTGATCATGGCGGATAGTCGCTGGAGGACTTAGCACCATGCTCGAAGGCCTCAATCGAGTTTCCCAACAGGTGGAAATCCATCAAATTTTATGTAATTTTTTTATTCGTTTAAATATTCCACGCGCCCGCGCGCCCCTTTGTTACCTCGCGCCCCTAGGCACGTGCCTAGTTTGCCTTAAGGATAATCCGCCACTGATAATCACTAAAGATGCCACAACGTTTATTATAAGATCTCTACTGTTGCCATGTAAACGACTTAAAGTTTATTTTATACACATCTGTGGGGATCTATTTGTCACAGGGCACAATGATAATTGAAACACTCATGGAGTATTATTGTGCCGCACAATAAATAATACTCCATGATAGTGTTTCAATTATTATTGTCAACTTTTGCAAGTTATATAAATAAGAAATAATAGTCGCTCACCACGATGGAAACACCAATATACGCTGATAATTCTGTGAAAGATTCGGTATCTTCCTGATCGAGCGAGTACAATTTCATAAAGGCTCTATCTACCTTTTCCATACCATTCCTAAAAAGGAGAAGGAAAGTTATATTTTCTTTCCTTTCTTCCATTATTTTAGTGTTACGGGAAATTTTAGTATCACCACAAACAGTCATTCATTTATATTCTAGGTTTCCGTTACTTATTCATCGGACAAAACAAGTGCGGTTAGTCACAATTATTTGGAATTAATGGTATGTAAAATATTCTATCTATTTACATTGACGTCAATAATACAGTTTTGCTGAAACCACAGACGCTGCTATAACAAACGCGCCCGCATAATCCCTTGAAACTGTTTTGGATTCATGTCAAGCTCATAATACTCACATATGCGCAATTGTTCAACGGGTTGTTTGCAACGACCTATTTGCTACATTCTTATCTGAAACATGGTTATATCGCATGAATCATAATATCTAGGCGGTGAAACAATGAGTGTGAGTGACGGGGCGCGCCCGGCGGCTGTTCTGATCCCAGCCTCGGACAGAGATCAACTGATACGCAGTACTGACCAACCATAAATCGATTCTTGTTATGGACCTGCTGTTTCGCTATTTACATTTACCTATACATCAGGTTAGTATTCCATCTTATGAGGTTATCGCCTGTGCTCCATAACGGTAATAACTCCATGGTTATTGGTGCACCATTGCTATCTGCGACATCAAAAGTAATCGTGTCTTTTGTAAACCAGTGTCGGGCAAAAAGATGAAAGCTGCAGACTGCATGACCGCCCATATTCGCAGTAAAGTTATCAGCTCCGAGAATCCTATCTCCTCCATATGATTTATGTTAACATAGCCTCACTATCTGGACTAGTGAAAGGGAGGTCAGTCTGGTCCAGGATGTGTACATCTTAATTCCCACCCATATTAAAGATAAGATTCCGAGACGTAGGGCGACCCTACGCTAGGAATTGAACTGCGATCATTAATATAAAATGATTATAATGTACCTATGTCTCATAATAAATTAATATTTCTGTGACATAACATAATTAGAAGCAGATAAATTATTGACCGATTTCACACGATACTAGGTAAGGAAAATGTAAGATAGGTAATTTATATAATCAGAAATTTTGTATAAAATAAAATGTACCATAAATACCCAGACAAATATAGCATTAATTAATTACAACACGTATGATGTAAATGGCAAATGGCATACCGTTTATATACCTCCACTATTAACAATGAATGAATTTCATAATGCCCAGTACAAACTTGATGTAATGTGATATAGGTACCAACTGTGCAAATATGTAGTTCGAAATACCCATTAATGGTCTATGAATAGGTCGACAACCCTGGTCAGTTGGCCCCTAGCCTCAAGTACCAAAGTACAATCAACAGCAATCTTATTACTTGAGATACCATAGTAGATCATTGAGGAATTTAAGTTAGTGTGTGACTAAACATTGTAGTGCCAGCACGTGGTTTTCTCTCATTCGCTAATGTGTGTGTTTGTCAGAATATTAGCATTGTTAACAGTAATTTGTGAATTAATTAGGAATATTCTGATAATAAATTTAGTGTTATGTGAAGTGTTGAGATAGTAAGCTGTCTTTTACGCTTTATTATTAAGAAAGTCATCTGATACTTTTGTTATATAATAACTAAGTACTCCATTAATGAGATGGAGAGACCGTGGCGTGAATTTGACAGTGGATCATTGAAACGTGTTAAAAAGTGTGATAAAATAAGTAAATTTAAACACAAGCTGATAAAGAAGAATAAATTATGTAGGTAATTGTTTTATATGATATGTGTAAATGTATGTTTGGTTTGGTATTCCTTCCTGCGTTATCCTCTCCTATCCCAAAAATTAAGATGTGTGGGATTCCAATCAATCCAAAAGGATTGAGAGTGAGCACAAAAGGATTCAAGGACGATTTATGATGGTTCATCTCGTCAGATTTCCATGTTAATGAAGTCTCTGTTTGTTGAACGTTTCTATAAATATCTGTATTTACGTTAAGGCAGTAACTTTTCAAATTCTTTGGTTATTTCATTATAATAAACTCATTATAAGATTAAAGCAACGTGGTTTTAAAAAGCATGGCCGTACGCCACCTACACGCGCAATTTCAAGGTTAAAAATCGGAACGATTGTAATTGGTTAAAAATACGAACTTCAAATGGCTTCAAAAGAAATTTGGAGTTACGCACACATTGGACAAAGGCCTTTTGATCCACTAATACGTTACGATTACGACGGAGTATTTCCTGTGATTGTGTTCATTCCTGATAAATTTAGTGTTGTGTTTTACGAACTTGGATTTCGTCTACCGCGAAATGTTTTGGCGCAGCCGGGAGAAAAATTATCTGATTTCCTTAGAACGAGAGAATTCATACCAATCCGATTGGAGTTTAACTATGAAAATATCATGCCTTTCAGGGCTAGTTCTCTATTTCTAATTTTAAGACAAACGACAGCTGCCCCCGACTTGCTTTCAGACCACGACCGCTCTATAATGATATTTCTAGTTTATTGTAGTTGGTCCTGCAGTCGTAAGATGGTTAAAATTAATACATGACAGAGAAGTTAAGCATAGAAGAAGAGAGTCTAAATAGGTAGATAAACGTACTAATTCACATAAAATTTATTAAACTTTGTTTATTCACAGATGAGCACCGGACTGCGGGCGGCAGCTGGGAGGAACCGGTAGGAGCGGTGAGAAATACACCGCTCCGCCGCTCGCAACGCCTCAATTCCACCCTGGACACCAGGTAAGACAACACAACTGACTTTCGTTCTCACTGGTGTTCGCCGGGCATCAGTGTTGGATGAACATATTTGCAGCGCCACCGCCACGTTATCTATACTCTATGCTAATATTATAAAGAGGAAAGATTTGATTGTTTGTTTGCATTGAATAGGCTCAGAATACTGGACCGATTTCAAGAATTCTTTCACCAGTAGAAAGCTACATTATCAGGGAGTGACATAGGCGGGAACGGGCCCGGACCTTCACGCGGACGAAGTCGCGGGCAAAAAAGCTAGTTATTATAATGTACATACAGAACAGAGTAGCCAAGCATCCCAAAAAATACTTGAATTTTGATGGAGAATACATTCCACTTTTATTTGCACATGACGCCCCGTAGAGACGCTGCGTCTACTTCCATCCAATGTCTTGGAAAAGTAATAACAATTTCCTAATAGTATACCATATACTACTTTATATAGAAATCGTAAATTGCAGACTCTATTGACATGAATAGTTAATTTGACAGAATCTGACCCCTCCACATGTGTGCAACAGAATACCACCGATGCATTATCAATAGGCTTGTTGCATTTCATCAAATGCATTGAATACATGACCTAAGAGAAACTTGAGTTGCATGGGAATACACTTTCATTATCGGTATTAATTTTGCGTGCTATCAATTAAGAGATCTAATGGAATTCAGGTTTTGGCCTCAACCTGACCTGACCTCAAGTACAGTCTAGTACTTTACACTCTTGCAACATAGCGCAGAACCCAGTACAATATGTATTACTTGATGTGCATTTCTCTTCACATATATGTGCCTGGTTGTATGCGGGCGGTATTTGCTTTTCTAAACAATAACTTTTCATTGACACTATCCGACAATACGCCGTCTGAGTCACATTTGCACTGACAAGTCTGTTTACAGTCGGCGGCCGACAATATTATGTTTAGTCTTGTTATCAAAATGTTGTACACGCACGAAACAGAATTTTCGCTTGAATACATATTCTATTTTAAAATAGACTTTTTTCGGTAGGCTTCTAAAAGTAAAAATTTTACATTATTAAGCTGAAGTCTAATAAAAATATGGTTATTCAAAATTAATGTTTTTATCAAGCTTTGTTATACCATAAGCCCAAAATATAATTTTACCTTAATTTTTATTTTCCTATTCGCTAGGTGCATTACTCATGGCCTGATTTGCCACTAGCTGATGAATGCCAGATTGCTTATTTCCCAGATAAAACCTGCCAGAATCATACAATATCTGTCAATTTATCTGACGTTCTTTCAGCATGTTGTAAACAATAGTCAGAAAGTAGTAGTACGATATATTACTTTGGTTGTACGTACATACTAACAATTTACCAGGGTCTCATAGCTCTACAGCGTTACTTGTAAAATGCCGCCGCATAAATTCCTATTAACTTATCATTAAGTTACTTAAGATATTATCTGCTGTCACAACAAAATTATTAAGTAGCCATTATCTATTTTATCAAATTTGTTTACTATCAATTAATATAAATTACCAGGGAGACATAATATTATTAGGAATATACGACCGCCATCGACGATATAATGTCAGTGTTACTTTCTCCGTATATTACTGTGTTATTTTGAACATAAATTACATAATTTTAGTACGTTTTAGTTTTTAAATATGTATTTACATTATCGATTTCAAATTCCATTACTTTGAAAGCTATTATATTAAATGACTAGCTTCTGCCCGCGGCTTCGCCCGCGTGGCCTAGTAACAATTAGCATATTTTTCTTCAGAACAAATTCCGGTCCTGCACGGCCCGGTACGGTACGGTTCCATCCGGTCTGGTCGGTCCGGTCCAGTCCGGTCGGTCTGGTCCTGCCTGATATGGAGCCTACATGCCAATTAGCATATTTTTCTATAGAAAAAAAACCGGTCCGGTCCGGCACGGCCCGGTACGGTGCGGTTCCTTCCGGACCGATCAGGTCTGATCCGTTCCGGTCCGGTCGGTTCCGGTCCGATCCTTATAAGGACCCTACATGACAAATTTGGCATCTCTAGACCCAGCGGTTTGGGCTGTGCGTCCTCTCGCAACTATGTTTGCGCATATCTTGCTTTCCTGTGGGATTTTGAAAAATCCTTTCTTAGTACATCCCTAGACGTCGTAAGGAACCTACATGCCAAATTTGATGTAGCCTCGCAACCTCGTTTGCGTATATCTCGGTTTCCCGTGGGAATTTTGAAAAATCCTTTCTTTGTACCCTAGACGTCGCCGTCGTAAGGAACCTACAGTCCAAATTTGGAATTTCTAGACCCACCGGTTTGGGCTGTGCGTTGATATAAGTATGTATAGTTAAGTCAGTCAGGACTTTGAATTTTATCTAGATAGTCCGGTCCGATCAGGTTCAGTCGGTCCGGTCCGGTCCGGTCGGTCCGGTCCTGATAAGGTACCTACATACCAATTAACATATTTTTCTACAGAAAAAAAACCGGTCCGGTCCGGCACGGCCCGGTACAGTGCGGTTCCTTCCGGACCGATCAGGTCTGATCCGTTCCGGTCCGGTCGGTTCCGGTCCGGACCGTATAAGGACCCTACATGCCAAATTTGGCATCTCTAGACCCAACGGTTTGGGCAGTGCGTCCCCTCGCAACTTCGTTTGCGTATATCTCGCTTTCCCGTGGAAATTTTGAAAAATCCTTTCTTAGTAGGTACATCCCTAGACGTAGTAAGGAACCTACATGCCAAATTTGGAATCTTTAGACCCAGCGGTTTGGGCTGTGCGTTGATATACCCTCGCAACTTCGTTTGCGTATATTTCGGATTCCCGTGGGAGTTTTGAAAAGATACATACACTAAATGTTAAGTTGAGCAAATCGCCACATATTAGTGAAAACCGCATCCAAATCGGTTCAGCCGTTTCCGAGATTAGCGTGTACAAACATACAAACAGACGGACAAAATTTTACGAAATTCTTGTTCTATTGCTTATTCTTCATCGCCCTAAACAATTTTTTTGGAAATATATTCAATGTACAGACAAACTTTTTTTACACTTTTATTATATTAAAAACTAGCTTCTGCCCGCGGCTTCGCCCGCGTGGCCTAGTAACAATTAGCATATTTTTCTTCAGAAATAAATTCCGGTCCTGCACGGCCCGGTACGGTACGGTTCCATCCGGTCCGGTCGGTCCGGTCAGTCCGGGCCGGTCTGGTCGGTCCGGTCCTGATATGGAACCTACATGCCAATTAGCATATTTTTCTACAGAAAAAAAACCGGTCCGGTCCGGCACGGCCTGGTACGTGCGGTTCCTTCCGGACCGATCAGGTCTGATCCGTTCCGGTCCGGTCCGGTACTTATATAGACCCAGCGGTTTGGGCTGTGCGTCCTCTCGCAACTACGTTTGCGCATATCTCGCTTTCCAGTGGGATTTTGAAAAATCCTTTCTTAGTACATCCCTAGACGTCGTAAGGAACCTACATGCCAAATTTGATATAGCCTCGTAACCTCGTTTGCGTATATCTCGGTTTCCCGTGGGAATTTCGAAAAATCCTTTCTTTGTACACCCCTAGACGTCGCCGTCGTAAGGAACCTACAGTCCAAATTTTTAATCTCTAGACCCACCGGTTTGGGCTGTGCGTTGATATATGTATAGTTAAGTCAGTCAGGACTTTGAATTTTATATATATATATATATATAGTCCGGTCCGATCAGGTCCAGTCGGTCCGCTCCGGTCCGGTCGGTCCGGTCCTGATAAGGTACCTACATATCTACCAATTAACATATATTTCTTCAGAAAAAAAAACCGGTACGGTCCGGACCGATCCGGTCCGGACCGTACCGGTCCGGTCCGGTCGGTCCGGACCTTATAATGACCCTACTTCCCAAATTTTGCATCTCTAGACCCAACGGTTTGGGCTGCGTCCTCTCGCAACTTCGTTTGCGTATATCTCGCTTTCCCGTGGGAATTTTGAAA
Organism: Endotricha flammealis; assembly: GCA_905163395.2. Lineage (NCBI taxonomy): Eukaryota > Metazoa > Arthropoda > Insecta > Lepidoptera > Pyralidae > Endotricha > Endotricha flammealis. The sequence continues at coordinate 8,618,290 of LR990864.1, read as the reverse complement.
AATCCTTTCTTAGTACATCCCTAGACATCGTAAGGAACCTACATGCCAAATTTGGAATCTCTAGACCCAGCGGTTTGGGCTGTGCGTTGATATATCCTCGCAACTTCGTTTGCGTATATCTCGAATTCCCGTGAGAATTTTGAAAAGAAACATACACTAAATGTTAAGTTGAGCAAATCGCCACATATTAGTGAAAACCGCATCCAAATCGGTTCAGCCGTTTCTGAGATTAGCGTGTACAAACATACATACAAACATATAAACAGACGGACAAAAAAAAACGGTCTGGTCCGGTTCGGTCCGATCCGACACGGACTCGGTACGGTGCGGTTCCTTCCGGACCGGTTCCGGTCCGGTTCCGGTCCGGTCCGGTCCGGTTCCGGTCCGGTCCGGTCCGGTCCGGTCTGGTCGGTCCGGACCATATAAGGACCCTACATGCCAAATTTGGCATCTCTAGACCCAACGGTTTGGTCTGTGCGTCCTCTTGCAACTTCGTTTGCGTATATCTCGCTTTCCCGTGGGAATTTTGAAAAATCCTTTCTTTGTATATCCCTAGACGTCGTAAGTAACCTACATGCCAAATTTGGAATCTCTAGACCCAGCGGTTTGGGCTGTGCGTTGATATACCCTCGCAACTTCGTTTGCGTATATCTCGGATTCCCGTGGGAATTTTGAAAAGAAACATACACTAAATGTTAAGTTGAGCAAATCGCCACATATTAGTGAAAACCGCATCCAAATCGGTTCAGCCGTTTCTGAGATTAGCGTGTACAAACATACATACAAACATACAAACATACATACATACAAACATACAAACAGACGGACAAAATTTTACGAAATTCTTGTTCTATTGCTTATTCTTCATCACCCTAAACATTTTTTTTGGAAATATATTCAATGTACAGACAAACTTTTTTTACACTTTTATTATATTATAGATTAATATAGATTAAACTTACGTATCTTTTTATCTATTCTGTGGATTTGTGTAATTTTTAAAATCCGTTGCGTAATTTTAAAGGGACAGACAGAAAGGGAAGCGACTTCATTTTTTACTATGTAAAGATAATTCAGAAACCCAAAGCCGTATAACAGAAAAGTCAAAAAAGCTCGTAATTAACCAATTTAAAAATATGATAGGCAACAATGGTTACTATAAGTGAGGCGCATCAACATACAAACGAACAAACACCATTATATTTTGAAATAAACGCTACAATAACACAAAAATAATAAATAGTTCCATCGTTTAAGAATAATGGCCAGGCACTTTTAACTAGGGGAGCAATTTCTACGAAACCACGTAACTATGATTGATGATAGTTTACACATTAAAACCAATTCTGGAGCTTTAAAGGGGAGCTTTTTAAATGGTACTCGTATTTACAAAGCAATAAAGTTCCAAACGTTACTTAAAATTAAATTTATAAGTCATAAAATTTTACTAATTTTGTTTTTAAGCCAAAAGCTTTTAGTCGACTGCGTTTTACGATTGTCACTTCATTTGTATCCCTATTTGTATATTTCGTTTATTAGTTTTATTATTAAACTTAGAGAATTAATACCTCTATGCACCATCTATTAAACCCGAAAACCTCAACACACCCTGTCACCCAACACACACAATCTATAATGTCTGAAAAAAACTTCATTGTCAGTAATTTAAGTTTCTTGTGAATCTAAATTAATAAAACGAAACCTTAAATGTAAGTTTAACAGCCTTACGTTACATGAACATAGGATATTAGATATCAATCTGGAATGATAACTACATCCTGTATCCTGTATTTCCTTACGGTTATGCTGCACCTTGGTATTATCTCATAGTTACACGAGATGTTGACAGTTGGCGCATGTGACTTCCTTTTATTGGTGTGGTCCCGTCGCACCGAACAATTAGCGGGCTCCGGTGCCAATTAACACGAATTTCCTGTCCTCAAAGTGACCCAAGCCGCTGGCCAGAGGGCACTGCCTCCGCAAACTAATCGTTCACGCCTCAACAATTGCCGCTCATTCTGAGAATTGTCGGCTTAGCAGGTATAGTTCAAATTGGTTAGGCTGCTCGAAAGGTCCATGTCAAAGGCCCTAACGCGCTTGCAAGCTGTTTCATAAAATGTTTAGTAATATTCTTACAAATTCTTAGTAACACAAGTGATTCTTAAGAATATCCTAAGACATGTTCATTAAAAAAATAAATGTCATCCGCTTAATCATAAATAATTTGCCTATTAGCATCTGTTATTAAACAGAACCATTTTTTATATTATTATAAATATAACAACCTATACTAATCTTATAAAACTGAAGAGTTCCATTTGTAATAAATAGCAAATAAGCTAGACTCAAATGCTATTTATTACAAGGTCTTTCGAATCGATTTTTCTTATCCTACCAGTTCAGACGTTTGGTTTCTACTAAGAAAAACGAACGTGCTGTCAAATAAATAAATAAATAATATTCCTGGACGAATTACACAACTCCATCTAGTCCTATTTAAAATTTAATAACGTCGTCTAATCGTAGAAATAGTAACCTTCTTTTTAAATAATGTGAGTTTATATGACAATTCATACAAAAATATGTCAAGGTTCATAAATTATGTTTGAATATGTATGTGCTCGAATGATAATGATAAATAATTCACGGTTGCGCTTAGTCGCATAATTACAGCGACCCTTGTGTACGCTCTCCGTCTGATTCATAGAATTAATTATCATAATGTTAAAAATAGATAATATATAAATAAATAAATATTTCGGGACAATTCACACAGATTGAGCTAGCCCCAAAGTAAGTTCGAAACTTGTGTTATTTGATACTAACTCAACGATATTATATTTTATAACAAATACATATTTAAATAAACATCCAAGACCCGAGGCCAATCAGAAAAAGTTCGTTTTTCATCATGACCCGACCGGGGATCGAACCCGGGACCTCCTGGGTGGCGGTCTGGCGTGGTAACCATTACGCCACGGAGGTCGTCAAAAATCGTCAAAATATTATTTGTTTCAAACAATAAAGGACTTACATTATTCGCCTGTGATATATGAGCATATAAAGTAAATTACTCCTTATCATTTTGGAGCATTATTTATAAATTATACTCTGCTTCAAGTATAGGTAAGTCTTGTCAAAATCCGATTCAATTGTTACAAAAATTAGCTGAAAATGATCACTGGTGTCTCTGTGCTCCATGGCTGGCGGTGATCACATAACATCAGGAGACCCGCATGCTCGTCTGCCAACCTCTAAAATCAGGCAAAGTTTTTATGTTAATCTAATCCAGAAATTGTACAGATATATCAATAGACTTCTCTCGAATTAATCCATATATGGTAAGTTGCACTAAAACATTTTGAAGTTAATAACACATAAAATTTAGCTGTCACTGTGAAAATAAATAAGAAAGAAACAGCTTGAGACTTAATGTGGAATTATGTTTAAAATTCGTTTCTGAAACTGTCAGAAAGTCTCTCTTTTAATCAGTATTTGGAATTAGACTCGATATTAGTACGTAGCCTTCGGTATTTCCTAAGATTTTCATAAATAAATTAACATACAAAACAGAAGCAGTGATAATGAAGACAAGAAAACAGGTTTTTGTTCGTTGTACATGCACCTAATAATGATGTAAAGTCAATTGTAATGTAAGAATGCTTCCTTATTACTTTAATTAAAATATGCCATACCATACCTAAATGACTCGCATGTAATTAAATGCATTAAGAAGAGGTACAGTTATGGGTAATTTATACTCTGTGTCTACCTAATATGATTGTACAAACGTCCAATATAACATGATAGTTGAATAATTTTTTTGCAATATATTACTTTAATTATTAAAATATACATACCATATGTGATGGATGACTATATAGCATACATGTGTATAAAATAATATATACAGTCAAGGACAAATAATATAAAGCTTGGCAAGTATTTGAAAATTTTTTGTTAAGTTACTTTAATTAAAATGTCAAGTAAAAGTGTACGTGCAAGTAAAACTTTATACCCTCTCGTCGAAGAATGTTATTTTGCGCAAAATGTCCGCTGGTACTTTTAAAGGTACTGTCATGTAGTACGTTATTGACTCTACCCACCATATTTTGCGTCAAATTATGGTGGTACAAAAATCCAATATGTACTTGACAAGCTTAACTGTACATTTTTAGGGTTCCGTGGTAAACTACAAGGAACCCTTATAGTTTCGCCATGTCCGTCTGTCCGTCCGCGGTCTAGCGCCTAGACGCTTGATGCTAGAAAGCTGTAATTTGGTATGTATACTTAAATTAACAATGCTAACAAAGTGGTAGAATAAAATTTTGAAAAATATTTTTTTTTTGGCACCGACCCCATCGGTTGTGTGGTATCGTTAGATAGGTCTCTTAAAAACATTGTGTGTGTGGAAAGATCATTTTCCGATACGTTGATTCGTTTTCGAATTATTTACATTTAACGTGTCAATTTTCGTTTTGCACGGTGGTCCCCCTCTATCTCCGAAAGTCTCGAGTTTAGAAATTGGAAAAAAATCATGGTAATAGTCCATACAGTGAACCTACAAGGAAAACTATAACGGGTAAGTAGGCACTACTAGTTATCGAGAAATAGTCGAGGAACTGAAAATATAAAATTTCTTTGATGAAAACTTACAAATGTCATAGAATATGATATTGGACTCATTTTCAAGCAAGCAAAGCACAGCAAATACGGAACCCTAAACTGTGCATGGCCCGACATGCACTTGGCCAGTTTTTTTAATCGGACAGTTAGTCGATACTTCACCCACTCAGATTAAAACAAGTATTTGTGTGGTATATATTAAAGTATTATCTCACTTGATGATAAAGCAGTTCTTGTTACAATGTCCAAAAATAGTGATAATTTATGTCTGATAAACAAGTCATTTTGATCATACGTCTGTCTCAAATTAAGCGAGGCATATACCTCTCTTGTGTTGTGCGTATCAGACCATATATAATTTTTTCAAAGAAAATCCTTGATGTGCCACCCTTCCGCACTACTACGCGTGTCTTACCAACTGAGCTACTAAAGCTGTGACACAGTCTTCTTGTTGTTTTGCTAAATTATGAAGCTATCACTAATGTTTTATGCGGTTTGAACCGTCCGCTATGCCTGAAATAGACACCATTATCAGGCTATTCATTACATTGATTGTTTTGTCATTGCTAACAGTTTTTATTTTTTCTAATTGAGGTCAAATGCCCATTAGCTTTACAACCGATGATGAACGTGCGTAGGAAATTACCCTTTTACAAAATAAAGTGTAACATTGTGTAACTTTAGAAAGTCGTAAATGCACAGAAATAGGCTACAGAACGCAGCAGTCGCTTACATAAAATAAATCAATAAAATTAAAATAAATATCGGTTTACATCTGGTTTAATTATGTCTGTAATATTATATCGATAACTTTCGGAAAATATGCGTGCATTTTATCTCTACCAAAAAAGCTTTTATGTTCTTGAAAATTTCAGTCTGAAAGGCATTTCAGGTGTTAGATATAAATGCTCTAGGCTAGACCTAGCCTGACCGCCGCCGCTTTTTTCGGCCTGGCTTTATCTCGGTCGCAGTCATGTCATCCCGCGTGAACCGCTGTATTTTCCGGGATAAAAGTATTCTGTGTAATGCATACAATAAACTATTCGTGTGCTTTCGTACTAAATCCATTGATCTGTTTTTGCGTGATTAAGTATCAAACTTCCAAACTATCACAATAATAAAATAAGGAAAATAACGAAGATCTTGCAATAATAATAAAGGAAAAATTAGTCCTTTAACTGTTACAAAGGCATCCAAATTATATGTCAACTCTACCTTAGACATAAAATCTGGGGTAATCCTCATGATAAATTCACATTCCTAAAGACCGGAAAGGTTTAACTTATCATCTTTTAACTTAATTTAATCATAACGGAAGTAGTCTTTAGTCCATTTAAAAGATAATCTTTTCTACAATGGCTATCTTATCATTGTAAACACCTTATTGCAATGTTATGACACTAGCTTAAGATAACGTAAGTAACAATGCATAATAATCAGACCACACTTTGTGCGGTCAGCAACAGAAGTAACGTGTCACTAAAAATTCAAATAACTAAATTATATGTCAACTATGCAACAGTTGATTAGAACAATAATTGTCAATGAAGCATTGAAAAGACGAGATCAAACACGAACATGACAAGCCCACCGATGTATCTCCTGTGTAGCCAGGATCAACAACGGCGACCTCAGATTGACAATAAACGATGAAGCTTATTGACGTCCGGGAGAGAAACTACAGCTGTCTTGGCACTCACAATGAATTTAATCAGAAAGAAGATAGTCGGAGTAGGATTTTTTATACCACAAAGTTAGCAAACAAGCTAAAAAACGGCCCGCCTGGTGGTAAGCATCACCGGTGCCTATAGACGCTTGCAATACCGGGGGTATCACTCACGCGTTGCCAACCCTCCCAACCCCCCCAAGTGGAGCTCTGTAGACCTTACTCACCGTAGGAGCACAACATGGCCGAGACCAATGCTATTTGGCTACGATCTTCTGTAAGGTGGAGGTCCTTCCCCAGACGGGCTGCTCCGATTTGAGAGGATTATCCGCTGTGTGTGCCCTACCTCTCTGAATGAAACAATTTCGTAGAAAAGTTATATCTTCTTCATCATCCTGGCGTTAACCTATTTAGTTAGTTACTGGCTATCAAAATGAACGGAGTCCAACACCTATGCGTAAAAATACTCATTGTTGTGTGTCATGGAATGGCATCAGACCTCTACATTACTCTATAACTATCAAACACTCACTTTATGCAAGCTTAATCCAAAAAGGTCATGGTATATGATCGCATAATTTCTGTACGTGATAATTCGAATGTAGGTTACTCTACCACTTGTGTTAAACTGAAATTGTACTCCTCGTTAATTTATGTCACATGCACAGCACTAAAATACATGAAACGACATTTCCAATAGCTACTTATACTTAATTATCTTGTATATTTAACTGGCAATAAACAAGTAAATTACCTCGTCGCTGTCAACATAATATTTATATTACATAACTTTGTTAAAACATTGCAAATTGAAGTAATCGCGAGACCTGGTGAGACTCAACAAGTGCCCCTCGGGCAAGGGGTAATACTTAATTGGCATAATCAGTATTTGTGATCGACGAACGACGTGAATGGTTGTGGTTACGAGTCAAACGAGGCACAGTCTGACCCGTAGATCAGCAGGGACCACCACTCACTGATCCATCAACGCTAAACAATGAAACATCTACGTAATTACGTGGTGAACAATAATAAACAGCTTTCCATATTAGGAATGAAATGTACAATTACCTGCATACCAACATGTATCGCTTTGTCAATAAACAAGCCTTTTATGCAATTACATAAATTTTTCCTACTTTTCATTGTTAACAAAGTTATACATCGTTTCTTATAAACTTATTAATTTACCGTTAGCACACTGTTTGCGAAATTACCCATCCATGAATAGTTTCCACATAAACAGATAATGGATATTGAGATTGCGGTTTGCATTATTTATAAGCGAAGAAAACTGCGGCCTTGGAATTCACAGGAGAATGTTCTATATGCGGCGACCAGAGAAAGATGTCGTTGAAAAATATTCAACTTGAAACCGTTCCTGCGGCCACCATATAACTGATATTAATACGGTGATTGTCCACCTATCTGGAATTAAAATATCGTTGAGTTTATCCCATAACACAAGTCTCGAACTTTGGGTCTAGCTCAATCTGTGTGATTTGTCCCTATATATTTATTATATTATTATTATTTATTTATTAAGTTTACATTTTATCTCTTGCAATAAAGGATAGAAACAAAAGCGTTTCATGTAAATTGTAAGACATTGTTAATAATTTATTAGCGGAGGACTACCTAATAGATATTCCGAGCTACGTCGTCGTTCCCGTATCCGGTCCGGTGTGATTTTCGGAATAAAAAGTATCCTAAGTATTTTATAATATCACTAAGCTTGCAAACAACTACGGCCGCCTGATGGGAAGCAGTCATATGCGATAGATGTTTGTAATACAAGGAGCATTATCAACGCGCTGCCGACCGTAAGAACTTCACAACCATTTTGAAGAATGTCGTGCGTGCTGTAGACATCACAAAAGCCTCGTATTTCAATTAGTTAATTCCGATTATAAACTACCCGTGTAACATATTTAAAACATGTAGTTATGCGTAAAATAGTAATTGTTAAGTTGCTTATTTCTTTCTATGTTTTCTTTCAAACATCCATACATACATCCACAAACTTTCACATTTATAATTATGAATAGGGATAGTATTAATTTAATACCTTGCCGTTTTGCGCGGTGAGGTAACCGCAAAGACAAATTTTAACTTCGTACATTACCAAATACGTTATAATGTATTCTAGTCGGGCTTCTAAAATATACAACAAACTGTACATATATACAGGAGTCCGTGTATTAACCTTCATCTTTGTTTAGTATTTTGTCAAGTTAATTGCTCTATTGTCATTTTATTACTGTTGATCGATCTCTCAATGTGATCGTTTATTGCAATTAACTTATTGTTCCCTTTAACTATGACATCAGTCTCTGCAAATATTGATACATGATCTATACTAATATTATTAAGTTGAAGAGTTTATTTGTTCGAACGCGCTAATCTCAGGATTTACTGGTTCAAAATGATTTTATTGTGTTGGTTAGCTCATTTATGGAGCCGGAAATAGGAATTACAGCTAAAACCGTTGTCACTTACAACACACATTTTGAAGTGATAGAGGATTTTAATATTATCTAATCAATCAACAACATAGTTATTGTAATCAAAGCTATAAATGGATATAGTTATCTAAGAGCTAGTTTGTAACTTAACCAATTATTTCTCTTTTCAGTTATTGATCATACACATTTAAAGTAATTGCTACCATCCTAAGCTTATGAACTATTAATATAAAATAATCGTTCCATTTAAATAGCATTGCTTTTAATATTATGTGTCCATCGACCCTCTACAATCTTTATGGCTAAGTTAATCTAGACTTTTACAACTCAATAGCTCTAATTCTAATTTGTTTGCTCTGCCCGTGGCTCTCCGGGTAGATAATTAGCTTTAAGGGCCTTTTGTTGGCTTATCTTAATGATGATCTTTACATAAAGTAAGGTAAACATTGTTGCACGGAGGATCGACTACCTAGTCGCATGAGCGTTCACTTTGCGCAAAGCTGGAACGCTTACTATATTTTTTATATTATTTACATCATCGCTCAAATTAACTTATGTCGTCACGAATGTCGCAATAGTGTACAATCAAATTAAGTGAGCATAAAAAATTATAGCACGTATTAATAAATCAGTAGCTTTTGCGTTTCTCAAATTCTTACTGCATATGACGTTGCAGCATGTTACTGCCACATAAATTGTCTACCACACCAAAGAAAAAATATAAAAACTGACTTTACTGTCGCTTCTTTTCCTTTTATGGATTGGAGTGTGGAGTTAATCATAGGCCGTAACATTTCAGCCTGTTCGGATATTTGGTGTCTTGCACCTTCTACACCAAAGTCCTTGTGTATCTTCTCGCGAATCCCGATTAATTCCTGATGACTAGTCTTCCTATTTCGGTTGCCACTGTGCCATGTTTGGGATAAATATCCTGACCTGACTAATGTTTAATGTTTTTTTTTCTTTATTTTCACAGGACTAGTGGACAGCTCCGCAACACGCTAAGCCGTGCTCGAGAACTGTGCGAGCGATGGCGTAGTGGCGTTGTGATGCCCGCACCCCCCGCACCGCCGCCCGACGACGAGGGCGGGGGAAGACTAGCCCGTTGGTTCAGCATGCGACGAGGATCAACACACCAATATGATATGCACGCGCATGATGACAAAATGCCTAAGTTGCCTGCGGTAAGAATTTTATAATAGCTCGTCTTAATATCTTTATAAAATTCGTTGCTAGTTTCACAATACTTGTGGTTACTCCTCTGGAATGTCAATAGCCGGATCTACACCAGAGAATCCAACGCGATCCAAATACGCGCGGTAGGATTTCGATCCAATGGGGCGTATGATGACATCGAGATCCTGCCGCGCGCATTTGGATCGCGTTGAATCGTCTGGTGTTGACATCCCGGAAGAGTAATGAATCCTGGATTTACAAGATACACAGCAGTGGGAATGTGTGGCGGTCTTCATATCGATACTGTGGCTTGGTGGAGTCTAAAGTAGTAGTAACTTAATAACTACTTTTGAAGATAGCTCGTGATGTTATTTTCATGACTACGTGAGTTAATTCTTAGACAGGTATATTTTAGTACCGACTAATGATAAATGTTGTTTTAAAGCTATGGATTATATCAAAAATAGATTCTAAGTCCATCACAGTTGACGCTCAGTAATAACTTTAACATCCCCTCGTGGGGTATATTTAGTTTTGTCTCGTCTGACATATACGAAGACATTTTGATAAATGCCCGCTAATGACTGTCTAAAAGAGATTTTATTTTAATAGAGAGAAAACATCTGTCTGTTTGTCACATTGACAGACTAGACAAAGTAATGTATTTAAGGTCTTGCTTAACTTAAACTTCGTTTGTTCGTGGTCCGTGTATTCGTGCAATACCTACCGTCGTCGCGTCCCCTGGATTATTCCAAGGATAAAGACATTTATAAACGGATTTAAGATAAACTAAAAATATATAAGTTTTTTTTTATGTCATAGCAAACAAGCAAGTGGTCCACCTGGTGGAAAGTGTTTACCACTGTCTATAAACATGAGTCTCCTCGAATTATGTCCATGCCAAATTTCATCTAAATCGGTTTACTTGCACCGCACCGATTAAGCGTGAAAGGACTGACAGAAATACTTAGCATTTATGATATTAGTACGAATAATGCTCAACCGTGCGTAAATGTACAGGATTCATAATTTTGAAAAGTTGACATTACTTCCTTACTGAGAATCTATGACGTTTTATAAATCAGATTTTACCCGTAAACTTCGTTCATGGGAGCCGGAAGATCATAATAACGTACAGAGTAGTCATGGTATAATAGCGAGAATTTCCTGACTTTGATTTACTTACCTGTATATCACTTACTTATCCCACAATAAGCGGAATGCATGTGCAGCTTAATGCAATTCAGCAAATTAGGTCCCCGATTGGACACTAAATGCTACATAATGAATATAAAGTGGCTATTACTTAAGTATGTGTCGTCGCGAAACCCCGTGTGAATGCTTTCACAGCCAGCGAAGTATCTTCGCAATTATTATGGTAATATAATACTTTATTTGCTTAAATGTTTTATTTATTATGCATCTTAATTCAAAAATCATAAATGTTTCGAAATCAATTTTTTACTATTGCGAAAAATATTTCCGAAAATGCAAATCTAACTTGAATAATTCATTCCCATAAATTTCATAATTCATAAAAATATTTGAAATGCATAATATTATGAGTTGATACACACGGTTGGCGCGTGCAACGTAGCCCTCTTAATCTACTTATATCAATGAAACGGACGTTGTACACCCATAAACAATTGGTCATTGACTCGCAGCTGGACAATTTCTAGAATTAAACGACTCTTTTCATTGGCCTCTATCCTCATACTGGGGTTTATACATTTTAATAAGTATAACTACATATATGATTCACAATTATATTTTAGATGATTCATGAGCAGTCATTGAGTAGTCAGTCAACTCCAAACCGCAGTATCGCGCCGCGCGCGCAGTCGCCCTTGCCGCGCGCCGAGGTCCATAACGAATAATGTTTTTTGCGCTATTATGATAAACCAATACTGTAGAGACATGTGATTAACGAATAGTCCACTCAAGACAAGGAGATGATACAATGATGTCTGAATGGTACCCCGTGCCGGCGGCACGCCACTACGCCGGATTGATGTACACGATTGTAATATTTTTTTCTGTTCAGTTTATCTCTAGTGAGACGACGCGAATAACGTGTGTTTTGTAAATGCCAAAAGCTTATTCGATGTTTGATCGATTTCATAATGTTATTCTGTACGAAACTTCTCCGCGAAAAAGCTGACTATACGCTGGGGAGCTTTGACGTAAGTCGAGGGAGAGCCGTCCACGTGTTTACTCGAAGATAGTGTTGTGGTGACGTGATTTGGATTCGTGATTTTCTTCCGGTAGTGACGCGTGTACGTTGCGTGTAACGATGTACACGACGAGTTATTTTTGACGGGATTAACGGTCGGGGCGTCTCGGTCCAGAGCGTCGTTAATGAAGGAAGTGTTCTCGTGGAGCCACTTGTCTTCAATTACATCATACCGTTCAATGTCACATGTAGTATGCTATGTAAACACGGCTATATTGAAAATGCACACGCTAAAATCGCGTCACCAATAATGCCGTTTAGAAATACACGCTCTTATCGATAGTGAGGTGCAGTGCAGTGTTACCAGGTGTGTGGTCATTTCAGTTGGAGGAGGAGCTCCTATCGTGCCTGGGCGAGGTCCGCAGCGGGCGCGTGCCGCCCCCCTCGCTGGGACCGCCGCCGGAGCCCCTGACTCCGGTGCAACTGCGCCGCCGGCATGTCGTCGCGGCCATTATACACAGCGAGAACTCATACGTCGCGACGCTACAACGGCTTGTCAATGTTAGTATCATACATTTTATCACTTATTATAGTTACTTTAAGGCTTAAATTCTTATGGCAATCCAACTGAATTATCTCTGAGTGTTCTTAAGACATTCTCGGTTATTATAGTGTACACTAGGGAATATATTACAAAGCACTTACGGGTCAATACTTCGACAATAGTGCGTTTTGTAATTTGCATGTGAAAAGAATGCATGAACATGGCGGTGTAGGAATGCGCAGCATGTACCCGGCATATAAAACGGAGAGCTAAACAATGGTATGCCATAGCCAAAAGCAAACACTGGGACACAAATGTGCACAGAAGTTATATAAATACTAAGTAATGTTTATCTTGACAGACAAATAACCGGTAATTATTCGCGCACGGTCCCCACAAATATTAGCTATGAGCCATATTAGCCAGCCGAAATAATGCCGTCAACAATACTGGCCACTAGATACAAACACCACTCGACAAACAGGTTCCTATCTATCTCAACATCACGGATCCTACTCAACGTTTGAATAACGTATGCTGACATTTTCTCATGACTCCGGAGAAATTCGTGATCGGGAAGGAAGTTTGATAGCAATAACCAATTACAATTTCAAGTAGTTGGACCGTTTACATTACGCAATCTGTCAAGTGAATTGATTCAATGTTGGCACTTTGTTCGCCGTCATATGGAGGTGTGACAAGCTGACAGTGTAGCTTAATTAGATGGTAAGCTGACAGTTGCAAAACTGCGTAACAGATGTTGCTAGGCTGTGTATTGATATGATTAGCTGAACAGAAAGTGGTTCGAGGATGTAACCGGACGGCTACCGGCAACAATCTATTATGCAATAAAATTATATTATAACCTATGATATAAACATATAGAGTTATTATGCTGTTATTAAATATTGCGATGTTACTAGTATGTAATCTTCTTTTACATTAAAATTTTAGGACATGTTCTGATGATGGTTAAGGAACTTCTCTTTATCAGCTTTTCTATTACCTCCGAAAGAAGTTTTTCTGATATGAGATGCAACTTGATTAATCAGCCGATCATTATGGAAATTTTGTATAAATATTATCAGGGGTACAGAGCCCATACATACTTTTTATCCCGTGAAAGTACCTATGTCATTCCAGTGGGAAAATATTTTTTCTAGCATAGATGGCGCTGCAATGCAAAGTCGGCCGACAGATTGCGCCACAAGTTGCGGTATGGGTTGTTTTGTTGTCAAACGAGATGTCATAAAATTAACCGCGAGCGAAGCCGCGGGGAAGAGCTAGTGTTTCATAATTGTCATACCTATGCAATCCAGTGTCCTATATTATTTCTAATTATGGTATGCGAAAAACATATCCCACAATGCCGCATAGAGAGACTGCATGGAGTTTCTTTTTGTATAATATTTTTGAAATATGGGTTCTAAATCATCTGAATTACACCTATTTTACTTATTTTACATGTCTATATCGCTATTATGTCTCACAAATATTAAACTACCCAGACCACAGGCTCCATAACCCATGCCCGCGGGCTCCAACCAACATTAATGACATGCTCAAGCAAGATAGAAAATACTTAGTCTTTTTATTGTACAAGGTTTGCTAAGAAAATAAAATAAACAGTTAAAAAAGTTGAGCAACCACGATTTAAAAGTTAATATCTTGTTTCTTACGACTAGTTTCTGAAACGCAGTAATTTTTTTTATTTACACTCTAGATTAACGAAACCCGCGCAACTTCGTTTGCGTGCATCCCGCTTTCCCGTGGGAATTTTGACCGTGACCTACCTCTTGAAGCACTCTATTAAAAAAACCACATCAAAATCCGTTCCGCAGTTTTAAAGATCTAAACATGTGTACATAGGGACCAAGAGACCGACTTCATTTTATACTAAGTTATCTCTTTTTTCTTCTTCTTTGGTTTGACAGTGGCTACATTTTGTTTCAATCTAAGCATCTGACAAATATAACCATAAATTTTTACATTGAGCAACTGCTATCAGACCTCTACACAACCTTCCACAGATATGTCATTTTACTACCTGAAACCTGTCAAAAGTGTCATAGCGCCTATAAGAGCTGGTTCAGACACGGCGGATTCCGCGCGGATGCAAACCGCACGGTTCCAAACGCAAGTGTTCAGACAGGCGCGGATGGTATTTGCGGAGTGTAGAGTGACAGACCAATCATGGAAGTCGAGGAAGCAATGAGTGTACTTATTGCTCAGTACAAAAAGAAGAAACAGTTGTATTGGGTGCATCCAATATTACGTGATTGGCTCACCCATGGTCAGTTTCAGACGTTATATCCAAAATTAAGAAGTTTTGAACCAAAATTCTTCGATTATTTGAGAATGTCGATTAATAATTTTATTAGAATAATCTGGACATTGGATGTCCCACAAAGCAGGTCTTTTTTCCACCTCATCGATGAATAGTTCGTGTCGAAGCGATCCATTGTCACCGTCCGATAGGCGCGGTTCATAGGACATGTATGAACGAATGATAGGCGCTAATGTAAATAAGATCCGCGCGGTCTGAACCAGCTCTAAATTCGAGTCTGATTTTTTTGACGTGTCAGATTTTTTTGACGTTGACGCTTTTGGCAGCGCGGATTATTATGAGAGGGACCTCTTGCTATAGTGGCGCCAACTAGTGGCGTGAATTTTTGTGAAAACCCTCATTAAATAATATCTACAGTCAAACAGTAGGTAATCAAGACAAAGACCAAAAATTTTTTACAATTTGCAAAATTTCACTTTATATATTTTTCACACAATTGTTTGCATAGGAATTTGAAGCAAACTAACTGTTTTTCTGAAACGATACCGTATTAGAGTTCCCGGGTGTATGGGAAAACATTCTTACGATTTAGCGGTCACAGTCACAAACCATTGTTGCAACTACAAAAGTCATGCCATCTTCAGTGAAATCACTCAAACATATTTTTGTTTAAACTTTCTTTTTAGCTCATGAATTATTAGTTGTTTTTGGAAGACAAAGTAGTTGTCACAAATCTCGTCGTATGTAAACGGAAACTTGTCTGACACACTTCAGTATTGTTTCGCCTACAATCTGTTGGACACAGATTTGCATATTAGCAAGTAGGGCATTTTCAATAGGTACACTTAGTGCACGAGGTCATATATGTCACTCTATACTATTAAACGTAATTTGATGTGTCGAATTAGTTTTTGTGAATGCTAATGGCCTAAATAACTTATAATAGATGCGACTGCGAATGCCTTAGACAAAATCTTGATCCCATTTCGTTTTGTTATTAACTGTGTCTGCCAAATTGTCGACAACAATTATCTTTTCACCTCACAAGCTCGGAAAGAATCTGTTTGTCATTCGAAACCTGAGCGCAAAAGTGCATTTTGTGCCCTAGCGTGGAAAGTATTTTTAAAATTCGAACCTTTTTAATCTTTAATTTTTTATACCGCCAGTCCTCTGAAAATGCATTAATACTTATTTCATGCCAGTGCGCCAACCTTATTTTTAGAATAATCGAACTGGCCAGCACGACACCGCATGAAAAAAATAAACACTTATTTAATATATTATTTGTGTTTTTCTTGCACCTAGGATTTTCCTCGCTGTAGTGAGGTGAAAAATTTTGTGTTTCGCTCGGCAGCAAAGTTATTCTGCGTCTCGTACCTTTGAAACCCTCGCTACGCTCAGGATTCAATATAAGTACTCGCGCCAAAAAACAACTTTGCAGCCTTGCATAACAAATAACTATTGTTCTTTGAATGTTTTCTTCAATCAGTAAACTTGTTAGCTTTATGCTCAGCGAGTCCCGTTGGTACGGTAGTTGATTGGTAAAGACCATACCTCTGATGTATTTGGTCGAGTTCGATCCCTGCTTAAATAATTAATGGAAATAGAAAGTCGTGAACTATAATCGAGTCGTGCTATTGTGAACAACACAATTTAAATATAGAGGACAGGATACGTTAAATGCACGACTATCTGTCATCACGAAATAGTGGAAACGCGCCTTATGTCTTCGGGGCAATCCATACCATAAAACCTTGGGTTAATACATACATATCTTAATTCCTTGACATAGGTACTACGTAATACCCTAAGTAAACCGAGTACAACACATATTCTATGTTCTCAGGCAACACATCTCATAAGTCCTTTGAGTAATTATTACCCTAAGTGCTACATACAGAAATACTGAGTTTATTTTTAATTTGTTCCATAGATCTAACAATTCTTTTATCTAATCGTTACGACACATCATAAACTTACAGCACTGACCCATAGGTCAATGTTTTGACGGGACATTACTAATCGAACATTCAATCATTATTTGGTACCGCATATCTAATTAACTAGTTATGTAATCAAATTGAAATTTGGTAGTTTTTTAAAGGGCAACTGAAGAGTTGGCACACATAGATGACCTCCGGGTAATTTACTACTGTTTTAATATAGGTCTTACAGCCGACATAGAAGGAGTGCTCGAGTACTCAGCCATTGATCAACATACATGAAGCGCTCTTGCAGTCATAGTCAACAGCTAGAAGCTTTGACCGCACGACCGCCCGAAATAGTTGCATTGCAACTGCTCGAACGGTTCGTACCTTTATGAGTGCGTATAAAAGACTGTAGTTCACTATGCATTCGCAGCTTCAAGCTGTTCATCCTGACTGCTTCAAGCAGTCCGTATATTTCGACCCAACAAGTAGATCCGGATATTACTTAAGAATTTGATTGAGGTTCAGAAAGAACATTAAATAAGAATTATTTCTAATTATATGAAATATAGTGCTCACTAGGAACCACATTATTAATATATGGAAATTCAATCTGGGTCATCTTACGCATAAATAAAATATCGCAAGAAATAACAATGCATAGTTACTAGAATCATAGTTCTCCATTACCTATTGTGAAGTATTACGATCGTTTACCTAGTTGTCTAACTAGCGTTGAGGATTATTGCCGTCGATATTCCCTTTATTGCAACGTCTTTGAAGTATTTCCCATTAAACATATTGTCGTCTCTATATAACGCACCAATTTATACTAGTTATAAAATAAAGAATAATATTTTAGAAGCTGCATTAGGAGCAGGATACTTCGGCCGAAGTATCGAAATAATTTTGACCATGAATTACAAGGTTTTTCATGGTTATTTTAGGAATTCCTTGAATTCTATCCCTGAAATACCTTGCACTTAATGGTTATTTCAATAGTTCGTTGAATTATAACTATGAAATACCTTGTAATTCATGGTTTAAAATCTTCCAATACTTCGGCCGAAGTATCGGATTTACGTTTCGTAAGTTGCCCTCGTGGTCTTAATATTGAAGTTTCATTATTTTTTCTTTGTTTTTATCATCAGCGTTTTGCTCTTCAGAGCGACAAAAAAATTTGCTTATTTAGTCATTTTATGTCACTACTGTTCACATAGGTAGGATGTTCCGTGACACGGCGTCTTTGTATTTTGTTTGTAGATTTAAGACTTGTTTCATGTATCACCTTCAATCTCATTCGTGTGCTAAAGTTAACTACGAATAAATGTTTTATTCATATATTTTGTCAGCTTTAGACCTACGGATACCATAATTCCTGTCATCCTGTATGTACAGTGCTACAAACTTATCTGTGCCGGTGGCCAAAACTAGAACTAAAGAATACGCATTTAATACCTTCAATAGCTTCGATCCTAGCGGCCCCACCATCGGTATAGATAAATTTGTTGCAACGTACGAATGCTTATATATAATTCAAAGATAAAAATCTATGACTTCACAGGTACAAGTAATAATTCTATTCTTAGTATTAAGACGTGTGCCCATTGTATTCAGTGACAATTTGCGTGACCGGCCAATGATACGTGCTTGTTAACCGTGACATCAACGTCACGTAGCATTACACTTTTTGTAGCATTCGATGTACTTTTTTTTAATAATAGTACACCTGTAGGCAAAAGAAAATGTTAAATCATTTTACGTATTCCTCAAATAGATATTTAATTGAATCATTGAAAAATCGTTGTTTTTGCACATTTTTTACTTTTAAGCGAGAAACACAGGGTCAGGGTAGGGTTTGCGCTGATCTATTCCATTCATTCAGTTCATTCATGTAAGACCCTGCCCACAATGGGCGAATATACCGCAAATCCTTCCGCGCCAACTCATACGCTCGTTGACGAGGCAACGATGCATATTAATTAACTCATTTTTAAACAGTTCTCAATAAGACTTGGCTAAGTGATTTTACATGTCGAGATTGCCGTTATTTATCTATGTTTCAATTACCACGGTTAATAGAGTGGAAAAGCAATGGTGAAAATAAAATGTAATTCTTATTATGAATATTAAATCAAGCAGTTGCTATATAATAATTTAAGTTTATGAAGTAACACTAAACTTAAACAGCCTAATTTAAAAAAATAGCAACACTGAAATTTTTGTCACTGGTCACACCTGACGTAATAACTAGACGACAAAATTGTGATATGTTTTTTACACAATCACCTCAGTACAAGGCTCTGAACTCAAGTGTTTACAGTCCAAACTACACCTATTTTTGAAGATGACGCCGTTCATGACGCATTTGATGTTTTTATTCCTCTCGTAATCCAAAGTGCAATTTAATGGGAAGTTAGGAAATACACGCACTTATTGCCTTCAAATTGAGTTAACCAATTAGAAATATGTTATCTATAGACGCTTATCCTCCAATGCTCAAAGTTAAATAGTATGAAATTTTTAAATCAATATTTTTTATAATATTTTCTACATTATTTTCGGTCTCAGCCTTTTGCAGAATAAGGATAATTATAGGACTTTATATATAAGGGCCAACCTTTTTATAGGTTTACAGATGATATTTTCAGTTTTCAGAAATGTTTTAAATGTTCTTAAATGCCTATAGTATGTAAAATCCATACCATGTATACTTACCACTATAATTTCTATCCAGGATTACAAGAAACCATTGGAAGAGAGCAGTCCGGCTATCCTCAACGCTAGCAAGATCCAAACGCTGTTCCACCGACTGCCCGACATATTGCAATGTCACCTACACTTCCGCACTGCTCTTGCGGATTGCGCACGGACGTGGGACCGCGATGAAAAAATTGGTAATTCACCTTTTTAAACTAGCTTTTCCCCGCGGTTTCGCTCGCCGTTAATTTTATGACTTAGATCTCTTTTGACAAGAAAACAATCCGTAGCGCGACTTGTGGCGCCATCTGTTGGCCGACATCGCAATTGCAGCGCCATCTATAGTAGAAAAAATATTTTCCCATTGGAATGACATAATTTCACGGGATAAAAAGTAGCCTATGTTGGGCTCTGTACCTCTGACAATATGTATACAAATTTTCATAATGATCGGGTGATTAGTCAAGTCGTGAAGGAATAACAAACAAACAAACGAACTCACTTTCTCATTAAAATGTATAATATTCGTTAGGATTATTTTTGTTACGTCTAAACCATGGTGTACAGCGGGTTTATTATATTATTAAAAACAGTTAAAATCTCGTATCAATCTCACGCTATATTGCTCATGCAAAATAAAAACGAGCAAAATATCGCTTGAGATTGATATTAGATTTTGACTGTATTAATTACGAGAATAGATTAAATTAAAACCATAAATCGACGATTGACGTAGGCTATTTACTTGTCCAAATTTTTTTTGAATAAAGAAACGAGATCTAAATCTAATCTAAATTCTAATTCTAAGCTACAAATCTATAGATCCTACTAATATTATAAAGGCGAAAGTTGTGTGTATGTTTGTTATTGTTCACGCTCAAATGGCTGAGACAATATTTATGATATTTGGTATGTAGGTAGCTGATGCCTTGGATTAACACATAGGGTACTTTTCATCCCGAAAAGTACGCGATTACCTGATATAGATGGCGCTGCTGTGCATAAATAAATACACGCAAACGAAGTTGCGCGGGTTTCACTAGTTACATAACTTACATATAGTTTCTCTCATAAGTTCTGCGTTTGTTCAACTTTATGTTTATAAGCAGTGTATGCTTTTATTGTGTACCAAAAATTATCTTCGGTATGCCGATAGATTCACAAACAAAAATTATTCAGAAGTGATTCACAAACAAAAATTATTCAGAAGTTATCTTTTAATTTATTCGCTGTGAAACTTGTTTGCTTAACCTAATGTGGTATTAATTTAACCTTCAATAGTTAGATTTAACACATTCATGAATGTACATATTGCCTAATCTTCCAAAGTCCGTTTGACTAAGATGTTTATACGACATAAAATTACAATTTAAGACCATTTCATTTTGCAATTTATTTCGAGTATGCTCTTAAGAAGATCCGGCCAATCACGGAATATTTTTTTAAATTTCAATTATAAAATGCTTATGTGGGTATTTTCAGATCCGTGAAACCTTGAAAAAGTTGCCTTGACAGTGTTGATAATCCTTTTGACTAAAATTTAAACAATATTTGGTTTTTACCTTAATGTAGAAACCATTACAAACCATTTTAATGACATATTTTATTAAAACTGCTTTTCCAGTCCAGTTATTATTTACTAAGTAAGCACCAGAAAAAACGAATTACAGTCTCTCACATTCTTAGCATTCCCATATTACCAACAATGCACGGTATATTTTTCGTCTTTATTGATAACATACATAATACATTTTACAGGCGAGGTCTTCCTAAACGCGTTCTCCAAAGCAGTGGTGCTGGACGTGTATTCTGACTTCATAAATAACTTCTCCGTGGCCATGGAGCTTGCAAAAATGGAGTCCAAACGAAAGTCTGCGCTGGCCGACTTCTTCAAAGTGAAGCAAATCAGCGCTCACGACCGCCTGTCCTTCTTCGGGCTAATGGTGAAACCGGTGCAGCGGTTCCCGCAGTTCATTATGTTCCTACAGGTAATGGAGATTTAAGTTTGAAAGTAGGTGTAAGTTAATTGCACAAACATTTTTTATTTTATTTCTCGTTAAATCGCAACTCACGTTTTTTAAAAGCTTTTATTTTCTTCTTTTATTAGACAATGACAGAATAGTTTTTATGTGTCATTTCAAAATCAACATCAAAATGTTTTTGTGCAACGAGCTGTTAAACAAATAACAGATTTTTAAGGCTTCGGTGGCCAAGTTCTGCCGGTTTTTTTTTGATGTTTTTATACAGTATCCCCCTTACTAATAAACGTAGTATAACGAGTATATAGTTATTCACTGTTGTGTCACTATCTTTCCTGATGAAAATTAAATGAAATGTGAAAGTGACAAAACATTCTATAACTATACACGCATTACACAACGTTTATTAGTAAAGGGGTAAATGGCTAAAAGGGCCATGTATCTTTCTTATCTTAACCTTCGACTCTTGCGGATCTTCTGTTTCTAACCGTACCTTACTTAATTCCCAAACTCCTGTGTATCTGCTGCGAATCCCAATATGTTTAGGATGAAAATTGGGATTCGTTACACCTGTCCAGTTAACTCCTTTAAAAATACCATGTAATGTTAAAAGCTGTAGTGTAAAACTTACACCCAATCATGACACCGCATACATGTCAGTATTATCTGTAAAATTTGTGAAGATGCAACATTTATTTCCTATGTACACGTGAGGCGTCTCCATTCGCTATTAACGCCATGCTTGCATGTGTATAATCTAAGAAAATTCCACACAGCCTTGCAACAATTACATAAGGGTTTAATAATCCATGAGTAATATGAGAGCATGACTTTATCGCAAGGCATACTCATTAATTTACCCATTGTTCAACTCTAAGAGGAAATAAAAAACATTGTATGAAGAATGAATATATCAAATGTACCATAAACAGCGGTTTATAATTATATTATACGTATTACTAAAGTATAATTTTATTATGCATTTTATGCTACATACCAATTATATTACGAATCGATATATGGTATACTAATAAAATTATAAAAAAGAATGATTAGATACTATCATAAAAATAAAATGGATTTGCATTGCATTATTATCATCTCAGCAAGATAAAATAAAATAAACATTTATTTTGCAAGTAGATTTAAATATATATTATAATATAATACTCGAAATATATGTTTTTTTAAAGAAGTCCATAGCTTCATAGTCGATACTGGTTATCCACTTCCTTCTCCCAAAAGTTCAAATGTCTCCCTAAAATGGTTTATACGTCATGTAAATATATATACGTAGAAACAGTATTTCCCAAAATATTTACAATTCAAACAGGAAAAGCGGCGACGCATACTATTTTACCTCTTCTCGGCCTTTGTTTGGAAACGCATTACATAATTCATTATATTATTATTTTCATAGTAAAAGTCCTCTAGCAAAGAACCTGTTACCTCCGGCATCCCTCCCTCAAAATAGGAGGAGGAAACATACCATGTCTCTCAACGACAATAAAATACAAAAATACTTATGTTCGTTTTTACCCAACACCTCCTAGAGCGGTAGGAATAACCTTTCTGGAACAAATTGTATGACGAGTGATAAAGCGGTCATTCTCTTAAATTCTATTTCTGACTCATTTGTAATTGCTGCGGTTTCCTCCGATCATACCTACCAGTCTGCTTGGCGTCACTAAGTGACAAATATGATAATATATTGGTATTATTTCTGTGTCAATATGATGTTTATGCAAATTTTACTAACCAGTTACTTCTGTTTATTTGATTTAGCTTATTCATTATTGATTTTATTATCAAATTATTTATTAATGCTCGTTTCACAAGCTAAAATATAAATAAAGATGTAAATTACATATCAAAAAATCTTCAAGAGATCACACCGCAACTATTTATATGTATTTATAAATTTTTTGAATATGCATTTCTTTGTGATATGAAAATATACAATTATATCTTAATACATTCACATTACAATTCTCCCTTCGTGAGCGAGACACTGCTATCTGCGAGACAAAAAAAAAATATATGGGGTTCTCAACTTCTGCGAAATATATATATTACGAACTAATTTCTAATATGACCATCTTTTGTTCCCAGGATCTGTTGAAACACACCCCTCCAGGGCATTCCGACCGAGTTGCCTTACAACGTGCGCTCACAAGGCTGGAGGCTCTTGCTGAGGCTCTTAATGAGAGAAAACGCGATGCTGAAAGGACGCAGGTAATTATAAAATACTACTGCACAACCCGCGCAACTTCGTTTGCCTGTATTTATGCACAGCAGCGCCATCTACTTTATAAAACGCCATCGACTATCAGACTTTTGACCAAGTCGCGTACTTTTCGGGATAATATTAGTGGAATACTGTTTTTTATGACATGTGGAAAAGTTTCAATGTCATGTTAAGCTTGCTTATTTCACAATTTTTTTTTATATACCTTGTCGAAGTTTTGAGGTTCTTCAAAAAGCGTGTGACGATATTTAGAATCGATAGCTCCTTAGTGAACCAGCTCCACGAGCGAGAGAAAGAGACGGTAATATCGTCGTGCCACCTAATTCTGTACATTGTCAGAACGTGTCTCCACATGGCGATTTTCAATCGGACTCGTCGTGATTCTCGCTAGTGGAGATGGTCCCTTATTCATGCTCCTGGTATCGCAAACGTTCAAACGGTCAGTTATGATCAGGCCGCCGTATGCTAATTTGCCATCTCTATGGTAGAAAACAATACTCGCGATATATTTTTTCTTGCAAAATATTGGCATGATTGTATCAATACATAATTTATTCTGTTGCTCTGTTTGCATTGTGTTGTTGCCAAAATGATCGAATGACACTGAAGTTTGCGTAAGTGGCAACTCGTCCTTCACACATTGTGACATAGACATTGTCTCAATATCTCGTGTACAGTGCCACAAACTTACCTGTGCCGGTGGCCAAAACTAGAACTAATGAATACGCCTTGAATATCTTGACAATTACCTTCAATAGCTTCGATAATAGCGCCCCCGCCATCGGCACAAATAAGTTTGTGACACTCTAAATTGCAATCGTTTTAGTGATGTCTATTGTTTGTTTATTCTACTTGTTCCTAATGATGTGTACAGTCAGCTGAAATGTGCATACATTAGCTCTTAAGTCGTTGTAATAAGGTTTAATGTCAAAATACATATTATTTTATTTGACTGGGCGTATGATATTGTCTACATTTGCAGCAACTGCTGTTTATTGCAATATATTTTTGACTAATCTGTTCATTGAATACAATAGAAATGACTTTGTTATCGCTATTGCTATCATTTGAATAATGTTCTGAGCTTTTAGATGTTGTTTAACCTTGCGATGTCATATGTTGGTAAACCTAGTTAATACGATAGGATACATTAATGTTTGGTTTCGGTTAAAATTCTAGATTCGGCTAAATTTAGACCTATAGTTTAGTAGACAGACACTTTTTCAAGTCTATAGTATGGCATTTAATTGCATTCATATTTGTGGGCAGGCATTCAGAGCAGCATTGCGGCGTCTCACCCGCGGGGGCGTCGCGGGCGCAGGCGGCGCGGGCGGCGCGGCGCGCTTCGGCGCAGCTCGGTTGCTGGCATCGAGGGCTGACAAGAGACATCTACTGAGACAAGATGACTTGCTACAACTCGTGAGTATTTTCAAATTCAAATTCAAATTCAAAATATTTTTATTCAAATAGGCCTAATATAAGCTCTTTCGAATCGTCACAATTTTTTCCTACCACCAGTTCAGACGGCAGATTTGTGCTAAGAAGAAGCTGGCAAGAAACTTATAATATATAAACAAATGTTAGCCATACTATGTATTTATATAAAGTAGGTCTTTGAAACCACGCAACGCAATCACGTCTTCTTGAGAGACTGTAACTCAAGTTATTCAATGCTTATAGACCGCCGCCGTACAGACTAAACGTTTTCTCTGAAGTCATATTGACCTTTATTATTTGTACGAGAATAATTAAAGCCTTATGACTTTGTTTTTGACTTTTATTTTCCTAAGCTGTCAGAAAAATGCTAAGAGAAAATGGATTGAGATGGCTCAGGATAGAGAGAGGACGGAAGGAGGCTTATACCCAGCAGTGGGTCGATGAAGGCTGTTGATCATGAAGCTGTATACTACGTCTGTAATATCTGCTAAAAAAAACTAATTAAAAATTAAACCAAATGTATATCCCCAGGAGTTCAACCAATTGGGCAGCGTGACCAAACGCAAGCCTCGTCGACTGTTGCTACTGAACGATCTGGTCGTGTGCGTGTCGGTCGGAGGCGGCAGCGGAGGCGGCGAGGACGAACGCCTCGGGCTGAAGTGGGCACACCCTGTGCAAGATGTCGATGTGCTGGACACTGGAACTTCGCCTACACTTAGTCGGGTGTTGGCACAGGGTATGTATATTTCATATCATATATTTAATATTCCTGTGTAACCCAATCTGTGTACTATAGATGACCATATCAATAAGAGAAAAAATATACTTACTCAACTCTAAAAAGTGTATTTATGTTCTGGTTGGTCTTTGCACGAGCTGGAATAATTTTCATGAGACTTTTACTGGTATAGATATCTTAAGAATTTTTATTTCCTAAATTCCGCAGACGAGATTTTCATGATATCGAAAGACGCCTTTCATTGGTATAAGCAAAATAATTCGCACTGTACTTTGTATCCTACGTAATAAAAAGTTACTACGTAAAAATAATGACAAACATTTTTATGTACTGCCTGTGAGAGCACGCTTAATTTATATGTGAGTGTTTATTTAGAACATGCTTCATTCCCAGGTATGAACCGCAGCGGTAGCCTCCGATCGAACTCAAGCAGCAATGGACAGATAAACAGCTCTACAGCCGACTCCCTCTGTAACGAGATGTCAGCACTGATGCACGACTACGAGACCGTGTCGCGTATGGCGGACCTGGCCGCGTCCCTTCGCGCGCCATGCCAGGAATTAGCCCCGGAAATGTTTAAATCACTACTACAGAATATACAACAAAGTATACAGGTAATTTATGAGATGTTCCTCTATTCGTGTGTTTCCCAATTAATGTCAACTGTGCTGCGACTGGTGTTAGTTTCTTCAAATCGCCTTACGGTTTTTTTATTGCATTTTCTACACTTGCTCGTAAAGATTTCCATTGTTTTTTATGCATAAAATCTATGGAAAATAGAATTCTACAACATGAAACATGGTGTTATGTTTTTTTTTGTTTTAGTGTTCGAAAAAGAATAAAGTGATATATTTGGGTTTCTCATATAGTTTTTATTTTCTCGCAATATGCACTTATTCTTTTCGTGTTAATGACTCAAATTCTCACACAGTAAGATGTTTAGCCATTAAGATGGCATTATAAATGCATAAACACTGAAAAGCATTGTATAAGTGTCATAAAACCACAAACAGTCTCAATTTTAAACATTACTAAACACAAAACCTTTCGTTTACAGAAAAAAGACGATGAGATGGCGTGGGTAGATTCGTGTTGTCTTCAATTAACGATTCGAGGTCGTGAAGAACCTTTAACCTTCCGTGCGAGTGAGCCAGGTGCACGACTAGCGTGGGCTACAGAGTTAAGATTAGCTCAGTTAGCAACGGCTACAGCTAACACGCCGGCGTGGAGACTACCGGCCACGCTACACGCCCCCCCACATAAAATGCCACTGTTTGTAGCCGCTACACCTGTGTATTCTTCTAAACATCTTACTGAGGTTTGTAATAATACTGGTTTTAATGCATTATTTAACTTAATAACTCTTATTGCTTGAATTTTATATTTTAAAGGATACGTTTCGCATGGTCCGCGAATTTAAAATTTTCTTACGTTTTTAACAAATTGCAGCTTCAATTTCAATCTTTCATTGCACATTCATAAGAATGTGATCCCCGAGTATAGCACAATATATCTACTGAATAATCATCATATGAATTATAAATAGTAGCGTTTCTCTTTGTATTTGTGACAAATGTATTTTGAAAGATTGAGTCAAAAACGTAAAATTTGAAATTCGCGGGCCGTGCGAAGCTCTGAAGACCTTGCTCACCGTAGGGACACAACATGGCCGAGACCAATGCTATTTGGCTACGATCGCGATCTTCTGCAAGGTGGAGGTCCTTCCCCAGACGCTCCGATTTGAGCGGATGATCCGCTGTGCCCTACCTCTCTTAAAAATGTACAAACTGCAGGTGCGCTGCGGCTGCTTCTACACGTCGGTGGCGTCGGCGCGCGGCGCGTCGACGCGGCGGGCGCGCTCGCTGCTGTGGGTGGCGGCGGGCGGCGGCGCGCACTCGCACGTCGCCGTGCTCGTGTCGCGCGCCGCCAAGCTCAAGACGCTCGTCACGCTCGATCTGCCCGACACCAAGGTATGACAGGCCCGATGGTCACTTTATCCCAAGAGCCGCAAACATTTCTGTGCATGAACATCTGTTTGCCATGCTCTGGGTGTTTTCTATGTATAATAAGTATTTATTTACAAAAAAAATTTATTACAAGCTTAGTTGCTTAGTTTGGGACTAGATGGCGTTGTGTGATTCGTCCAAGAATATTTATATTTATGACTACTATAAAGAGGTGCAATCCCGCCATGAGATATGAGACTTGACGTATCACGTAATTGTCTTGCGCAGTAGACGATTTCTAGTAAAATGGTATAGAAATCTACTGCGCAAGTCAAATCAGCAATCAATCAGGTCTCATCTCTCGTAATACGGATTGTGACTTTGTATGACAATATTCAAATGATTACAAAAACCAAGTCCTAATGCATATTTAGAAATAAAGAAAATAACTTGGTTTTTGACAGAAATGAAAGAAAGCCTTGACAGAAATGAAAGAAAGCCTTAGGGCGGCCGTACACGGACTGCTTCAAGCAGGTGAAACCGACTGCTTGAAGCCGCGACCGCGCGGTGAACTACAGTCATTCATTTGCAGCCGACACACGACTGCTCGAGCAGTCGCGACCGCTTCAAGCCGTCAACTACATGACGAAATTCCATCGTGCCGTCGACCGCTCGCAAGCGGTCGCGAGGCATGCACCGACTGCTCGAGCCGTTGATTGCGCTAGAGCAGTTGACAGCTCTCTTCACGTTTAATTTTAGACTTTAGTATATTATTTAATTCATTAAACGAAGACATTGACATCCTAAAATAGTTGAAAAATTCTTCTTCATCACTTCTAAGTTCCATAAACAAATGATGGAATTGTCGTTGTTTTCTTAATTCCAAAATTGGATGAACCCAAAATTTTCTCTTTTGACGTCGCCGCCGTCGTCTCCGTTTGAGCTGAAGCAGCAAAAGCAGTGCTTCCACGTCAGAATCCGACTGCGGTAGTAAATCAACTGCTTGAGCGGTTGGCAGCGACAGCTCGAGCAGTCAACAACCGACCGCTCGAGCGGTCCGTGTACGTCGCTCAGCCGTAAACTGCTCGAGCGGTCCGTGTACGACCGCCTTTATTCTTCATCGTGGATCCAAAAAAATGATTTTTTCTTCATTCTCACTTTAATGAAATAGGATTTCGGTCACGTGGATAGTCACATAATATGTTATATACTGTAACTCATAGCTGTAAGTTTTCCGAACGAATAAAATAAAATAAAAATTATTATTTATTTTACAGGTCACCTCTATGGAATATGCAAAAGGGCTTCGACAAGTCACCACACTGTGCGGAGACACAGTATGGCTCGGCACTGAGGACAAGAAGATCATCATATTCTCCGGAGTGGAGCCGGAGAAACAAGAGAAACTTACAGAGGTTCAAACCATCGCCGCCGTCACTCAGATACGATTCCATTGCGACTCCATGTTCGTGGGACTCGCCAACGGAAGGGTATCTGTCTTCAGACGGAACCATGACGACTCCTGGGCCACACAGGAACCCCTCGCGATAGAACTCGGAGACCAACCAGTCTACTGCGTATTACCAATAGATGGCATCATATACGCAACGTGCGCTCGACGAGTGTTTGCCATAAACGCACTCACTGCCGAAATATTACGCATCTTAGAACTGAAAGGAGACGATGACCGCTCAGTTAGGTACCTAGCCCACTCCGGAGTAGGTCTATGGACAGCGTTCTCAGACTCAACTTACGTGAGTCTCTATCATGCGGAAACATTCGAACATCTTCAAAATATTGACATCGCTGCTGATGTCGCGAAGACTATTGGTGCGAGAGAAGGTAGCAAACCGGCGTATGTGTCTGCGTTACTTGCTGGACAAGGACTGCTATGGGTGGGCACGACTGCAGGCGTCACGGTTACAGTGCCGCTTCCCAAGTTAGAGGGACTTCCTCTTATAGGAGGACATATAGCGGTTTCTTATCACGCGCACGCTGGCCCTGTTACTTTCCTACTGTCCTTGTTACCTGAATCCCGAAATGTTGACGTGAATGTTGTCCGACGTAATTTGTCAAATGCCCGCGCCCTCGCCGACACGTCCACGTTACAAGAATTCAAAGAAGAAGAGATAAAAGAGGATGGGGAGAAACCAAAACTTGAGAGGCGAATATCCGAGGAGTCAAGCCCGTACCGACCGCAGCGTGTGCAATCGGCCGTTGTAAGGCGGAAAAAACCAGGCGATGTACGCCTGAGTAAAACCTTGCCAAAGTGCGCTAATCTCAACGCGTGTGACGTGTACGGTTTGTTCGGAGACCTTATGTTCGTCAAGGACTGCGTAGGCGAAGGAGACGTTAGCGGATCTGGTGGTGACGCTTTAAGGCGAAGCGATCCAGAATTAGCCGCTATACCTTTCAGAGTGAGCACACTCGACAGAAGACTGAGAATGCGTGCCGGAAGACCGAGGAGTCTCGATTTGTCGAGCTGGTCGGTAGATTCGCGCGCATCAAGCCTCTGTACGTCCTCCGGTAGTGAAGAATCCATGGCGTTGCGAGGCGTGTCGAGAAACAGCTCTGGCGCATCAGGCGCTGCATGTCTGGCGCCTGTAGCAGTTTCCACTCCAGATTCAACTTCTAGCAAATCAACGTCGTCTGATCGATCGATCTCAAGGAGCGATTCCGCATCGGCTAATGAGACGAGACCTCCGCCCAAGAGTGCGGCGAGGAGTCTCCGCGGTGCAGATTACGTGGTGGGCGAGAGTGCGGCACGAAGGTCGGTCGTCACGATAGTCGGCGGGCGTGGGTATGTAGACTGGAGACAGACCGCAGACGCCGCTGAAAGACCAGCTCCCGCCGCCGATCCAAACCCTAAAGACGCACATCTCATTCTATGGGAGATGCGCTTGTGACCTGTGACTATCCTCAAAACAGTGGATCGATGCTTTACGCGCGTAAATACTTACGTGAGACTACCACTGACGGATGCGAAATTTGTAACCTACATTTTTCGTGACCTAATTGGTTCGCAGATCCAATTTTTTATGAAGACTTGTGTAAATTCCACGTGTTTTAAAACGCTAATGTAGTATACGCGTAGATTTAAATAGTTTCTTTTTTTGTAAATGTTTCTAACACGCCTTATTTTTGCGATAATTTTATTACTGCAAAAATTACAGAGAAATTTTCGCAAAAGGGAAAATATATATTTACATGGGAAATTAATTTACACTGAGTGTAAAATATGTGATAAGCTTTAAATTATTTTTTGACGTTGGGGCTTAGTTAGTGCAGTGGGCCGATGTGTTAGTCGGCGTTTTGTATAGTATGGTAAGTGCTGGTGCATTATTTTTGTGATCTTTTATATTGCATTGTTATAACTTTGGAGGTAACATTTTAATGTTTAGAATAATCGTGTTCATTGTATTATGTTCGTAATATCATTGTCGCCTAGTGAATATTCGTGAATTGTATAAAAGAGGGCAGAATCTAAAATTATATTCCAAATTAATTACTAAATTATTAATCCAATATTCAATCGGACTTAATTTTCAAGTAAATAACCCGCCATATTAATTTAGAATGTAAATTATGATTGTATAAATTAAATTTAATGTCGGTCGAATTGTACATTTAAAATATTGTTACTTTATAAATTAAATATGTTCTTTAAAACGAATTATGTTAACTGTAAAATTAACACGGAACCTAGTGGCCTTAATTCACCTACATTGAAATTTCCAGTGTCGTGATGATCATTCGTTTAAGCTTTATTGTTAGGCATAACATTATAATGTCGCTTTAAGAATTAGACTGATTTAGCTTAAGCGTTAAAACGTATTATTAGTTGAATTTTAGTGTATAAGACGAATATTCGATACCACGAACGAAATAGAAATAAAGACGGGTCCCTATTCGCACATAATAGAACAATACGTAATCAATTTTAATTGACAAACGAAACAATTCACCTATAGAAAAGAAAATGAGTTTGATTTATGAATTTATTACCCAACAATTTAAAAAAAAAAACAATTCGAGTGTTTTTTTTTTTTATAAAATTATATTCTTCCAAAAGTTATGTTTCGTCTGTCAAAATAACGAACAAGTGTTAATAATAACTGTACAATAATATAAATAATTTTCTGTTATACCAGGTTGGCCATTTTATTGTTTAACTGTTAGTTCACGTTTAATTAATGGTTGTCTGTTCAGTCACAAAGTTGTCAATATATACGCACAGAATGTAAAACTGTTTAGTTATTAATCAGATGATAGAAGCAAGGAGATGTAAATATAACTATGATGTTTAACTCCGATTTTTACAGAAGCATATCGAAATAAATCGTAATAATACAATATGCATACATACAATTCATTATTTTATAGAGTTAATGATGAACTATTTTTACCTGCGTATAATGAAAGTTCATTGCACGCTTAAAACATGAATTGCTTGCCTTATACATTCTTCTAGTTCAATACCGTGGCAGAATATTCTCTGGAACCCCTACGATTGGAGAGACTCGTCCCAGAAATGGGATGATTATAAGGTAATTGTCCACCCATATAGAACATAATATCAGTGTCACAAAGTTAACATATCTCCTTGTTTCCTATAAAGTTAAGTTTTTTGGTCAGTAAACATTTATTCCGCGATTCCAAAGAGGCAATATGCATCCAGTCACGCATTATAAAATTAAGAATTGATTATAATGATATTTGAATACATTTTCCACAAGTTGTCAATGTGCCAAATTGTAAAATATCTGATTACTTGTTATATACTGTACAGAGATTGATTACGATTGTGTTAATATAGATTACATAACATAAGATATGTTAATGCACTTTTCTTTATTTCTTAAATTAATATCCGAATGTTTTCTTCTTTAATACGAAATACGCAAATGTTTTCTTTTTAAATCGTTATGGGTTTTTTTAAATAAACAGATTCCAAAACTTTATTTGTACTGAAACGTCACAATTTCTATGTACTAAGGTGTAAATAAATTTAAGTTTATATGTATACACCTGTACTTGAGTTTTTTATTTCTTACAACAAAATAATCCTCTTATATTTGCTAGAATAATGACGCCCAGCAACTCATAATCAGCCTGTCTGCATTATATGCCTGTATTGCAATGGCGTTGTCTTTTGTCTCAGCTTATTTTATTATTTACATTTCAGCATAATCATACATTCATAGTAGGTAATTCAGTTATCAATCTATCTAAGTACTTAAACCAAGTGAATCTCATTCAAGCAATTCAGTCATCAAATATTCCATACACGGTCACCCGGATACGAAACTTCGAGTGTTACATACTAAATCAGAAATAAATAAAACATTATATTTTGTTCCTTGAATTTATTTATTGAAATCTATTGTACCGATGATTTTACTACTTATCTCTATTGACTTTGTATG
Source organism: Endotricha flammealis (assembly GCA_905163395.2). Classification (NCBI taxonomy): domain Eukaryota; kingdom Metazoa; phylum Arthropoda; class Insecta; order Lepidoptera; family Pyralidae; genus Endotricha; species Endotricha flammealis. The sequence continues at coordinate 8,584,947 of LR990864.1, read as the reverse complement.
TGGATTAAATTAGTATCTTGACCAATCACGGGATTCCTGAAACAAATACGTTGGCAATTATTACAAAATAAACATTAAATTGTAGCAGTCACAGAATCAGACAGTTTCCGCTAAAGAATTGAAGACTGGAAAGATCGGTAAAAAATAGGAAGCAAATAGTTACCTATGTTAAGTATTATAATATCTGTGCCTATACCCATAGATTTAGTATTTACTAGCGTACCTATAGATCGGCTTTGGTTTGATTAAGGCGAGACCAAAAACAAAATACACTAGTGTGCGTGGAATGTGCATGTGTGCAAGCAAGATATATAATTTTGTGAATTTTCTTTTTTGTTTGAGTTACATCCAGGCACTGCACAGGTAACCATATTTAATCACATCTAATTAACATCAAAACTACACTAAAAACCATAAATTTTGTAAAAATAAGTAGGATTTGTTTTTAACACGACTGACGTCAGGCCGATAGCGTGTATAGGAAAATGGTCTCGCCTATCTATCTCGCTCTAACCAACGTGTATGCTATGATCTATCTCTTTTGCATTGCCAATCTTACGCTAGTATATAATAATAAATCTATGCCTATACCAGTGAAACACACACAACAGAGATCTTATTTTGGGTAGAATGCTCATATAATTCCCCATAGATTTACAATTTATTTATTCATGTCATAAATATAAATGGTGAACTGCTAACGTTTGTGAATTAATCACACAAATACCAGCAATCTGTTGGTGAAATAGCAATGAGTAGAAGTCAATATGTATTACTGTTTCGCCGTTTGCACTCCCTGAGTGCCTCGTTGAATGCTTCGCACTCTTGCAAATTTTCGTGTTGACCAGCACATTGCAGGAACGATGCTATTTCGTATGCGCAGGGGCCGGTTGGTTCGGTCCCCATCTGATAATTCTGCGGTAAGTGTTGGACCACTTCCTCTCGTCTTCGCCCACCGAACATGCTAGTTAATGCCTCTCCCGCTAAATGACCCTGGAAATTAAATTTTTACGTGAAAGACTAGTTCTCGTTTATGTTCCCGAGAGATTACATTTAACCTGATAGTCATTTTGTTCTCAACATTTATTTATGATAGATTGGGTTGTAAATGTGAAACTTGCATGACCTTATCACAGTAGTCTCATAATTTTTTCTCTGATATCCTTGGTAAAATAGTTCTTGACTAAAAACTCTTTTTATATGTAGTAGGTACAAAGTCGGAGCAGCCCGTTTGGGGAAGAACCTTACAGAAGATCGTAGCCAAATAACATTGGTCTCTTCCTACTACTGTGAGTAAGATCTCCAGAGCTCCACTTTCTACAGGATCGGCAACGCGTGAGTGATACCCCCGGTATTGGAAACGTGCACAGGCTACGGTGACTGCTTATCATCAGGCGGGCCGTATGCCTGTTTGCCACATTATGCATTAGTGGTATAAAAAAAAGTCGCAGTTTTTTAATATTTTATAGTCTGTAACTCCTAAACATCGTGACGATTTTGGTGTGAAGTCGTCCGTCAGTAAGAAAACCTTTTACAACCAAAACTTTGTAATTTTTTTTTTTGGAAATTGTCACCATCTAAACGCACCACTGGTGGAAGATAGTCGCAACCCCAATTATGTCATTTTTTTTTTATTACACCAAAAAATCAAGAAAATTGTATTACATCTTGTCAATTTTTTTCATAAAATTTATCTCAAAAATGAAGGAAATAAATGGAAATATTTAAAATCCTGCAACAAAATTTTACTAAATTCCCATATAATAACGAAGTTGATACATTTGCACTTGAACTAGCAATAAAATTCCATGCGACTATTATCATATTCAATCTTACGTAAATGTTGAACGAAAACTTTTGAATAAAACTTGTCACAACTAATTGTTGAATACTTGTTTTAGGATACAACTATGTAGGTGTCGGTGCGTAAGTTTAGTTGCTTATTTCTTCTACGAGACCTATAATGATATTATTTTAAGTAACAAATGTCACTTATTTGAGTTAGTATCAATTTGGAAGTGGTCTATAAATAAATAGAGATTTCTACGTTACATTTTATTTTACATATTTCGTAATTATTGAAAATTATTTATTATCCGAGTATTTTAATTATGTTTAATAGCGCAAATACAATTACGTAAAATCAACAATGATTTTAAGTTATAAATCTTTGTAAAGATTTTCAGATATTGGCAGTGGAGCGTTATATAATCGAGATAAAACAGAGGCCCTCTCTATATCTTCACAACCTGATGTTTTCTTTCTTCTTCCGACCCTATTATAACGTTTTGTGTCACAATTATTGGTGTTTCATCCTCGAAGTCATATCTTATCAGCAGGATTCCAGGTGACAAAGGATCTGCTGAAACCTCTTTTACCTTCGTCCAATGAACTTTTTCTCCTGACGCTTCCTTTGCCCATTAGTATTATTATTAGTCTTTTACGACCTCCGTGGCGTAATGGTTACCACGCCAGACCGCCATCCAGGAGGTCCCGGGTTCGATCCCCGGTCGGGTCATGATGAAAAACGAACTTTTTCTGATTGGCTTCGGGTCTTGGATGTTTATCTATATATGTATTTGTTATAAAATATAATATCGTTGAGTTAGTATCCCATAACACAAGTTTCGAACTTACTTTGGGGCTAGCTCAATCTGTATGAATTGTCCCTATATATTTATTTATTATTTATTTATTTATAAAATATATAAAAGACTAATACTAATGGGCAAAGGAAGCGTCAGGAGAAAAATGTTCATTGGACGAAGGTAAAAGAGGTTTCAGTAGATCCTTTGTCACCTGGAATCCTGCTGATAAGATAATGATTTCGAGGATGAAACACCAATAATTGTAGACACAAAACGTTGTAATAGGGTCGGAAGAAGAAAGAAAACATCATGTTGTGAAGATATGGAGAGGGCCTCTGTTTTATCTCGATTATATAACGCTCCACTGCCTATATCTGAAAATCTTTACAAAGATTTAATAAGTTTGTGTAGAGGTAACCATATCCTATTGCATTATCAGAACTTTTATAAGAATTTGCGCCCGCAATCTGCACGTAATGAGAATAATTCTAATGTCGATAGCGATGAATCCGAATAGACACATAATTTTGTATGATTTGTTGATTAAACACCATGCCAAGCAATAATTTAGAAGTTAAAATGTTGTTGATTTTATAAGTTGATTATAAAAGCATTAATTAAAAATATTTAATTAGAAATAGATTTATTTATTTCATACGTTCCCAACTGACATACACATACATAATAATATCATAAAACAATAATTAAATGAGAAAACCTGAATAAAATAATATACATAATAAGCAGCCACTGTTTCTGAAGTAAGTAAACAAAGGATGAAGTAGGAACAGTCTTATTTTATGTAATTTAATAAATAATTATTACAGTTAATTGATTATTAGAAGGAATGTCGCTCGTTTCGTCATGAAAATAGGATTTTCATGAAAAACAATAGATTACTACGCAAAAATCTTTGTAATTTTTCATTTTAAGTAAAGCTATAACTCAACTCCAAATGTAACTTTAAGTAAAGGAATCTTTCAGAAGGAAAAAGTGCGCAACTGATCTTACACAAATGAGTTGTTCGTGGAAGAAGCGTGTAAACCACACTTACGCATTGAATGCACTACCGAATTAGGGCATGAATAAAGAGTTATCTACAGTAATATCAAACAGCCAATTACCGTCCCCATGTCAATAATGCAATATTTACAATTACTGCTACGGATAATTTATTATGCTTCGAGGAATATTTATGCAACGCTCTTTTGTAAGATTTTCTCTATGGACATTGTGTAAATGTTGAACATAAAAATATGGTGACTAGACAGCTAGTTTTTATTATCATTTGCTGTATACCACATATTTTTTTCTAGACAGTTTTTTTACGCTCCTGAAAAGTTGCTATTTTTCACTTATGACTTTCTTCCAGGAATGGTGCGTAAAGATAGGTTTTATACAAAGTTTCCGTTAATTGTCTTTTTATTCCCCCCAATAGTCCCACCCAATCAATTGAATTCACAGATTTTTTCATAGAGATTATTGAGCTGAAAATAATATAGGTCTCCAGTCCACACATTACCATAGTACTGCCCACAGCGACACCTCCAGCGACTGAAGCGGCATCCCTGAACATTGATCGTCGTGGCATTGGTTGCACAATGACGGTGGGAGGACGCGCCGGCGCATGGGCTTCTGATGAGCGGGAGTAACGAGATCTATATGAACAGTAGAGTTCACTTTATCATGACCCTATAGGCATAATTTGTAAAGAATTAATAACTAAAGGTGACTTGCACCATTACAATTTAAAGTTTAATGACACATTCACTTACCTAAGGCCCGACCGACTTTCATACAAGAAAAAAAGTTAATTTTATATGGATTTAAGATTAAAATGAATTTCTGCAACTTGCTGTAAGGTACGATATATTGTATGTATGGTTGTAAGGCATGTACCATCTCCACGAGCGAGAGAATGACGACGACATCGTCGTGCGCTCGTATGGGTCGTGATCGTGATCCACCACCTAATTTTAAACATTGTCTTAGAACGTGTCTCCACACGGCGATTTTCATTCGGACTCGTCGCGATTCCGCTCGTCGAGATGGTTCTCGTGATTTTTGTTTTCAAAGTAAATAAGCTAATTATTATTAGGTAGATGTAGGAATAAATAAAACAATTTCTGGCTTACTGCTATTTATTTATTTGATGTATATCACTATAAATTAGGTAGATACATAAAAGAAATTAATAAATCTTTAATAGTCATATTTCTACATCACAATCATATTGTCTTATAACAAAAATAAAAGCGCTAAAATTTACTAAAATGGCAATATCCCTCCCTCCCACCCAAACTAAATTTAAAAATCAAAACCAGGAAGGCGTTTTAAAAAGATATTAAACTAAATGTATATGTACTGTAAATTTGTTTGTACAGAAAATCAAACATTTTCCAAAATATTTGACAGATGTTGCATTGCCATAAGTTGCATAATGCCTTCCGATGACATCGATTTAAATGTGATGGTTGATTTTGCATTGTCTGAGTGCTTCATTGAAGCCCTCACATAGAGAAAGATCATGTTGTTGTTGGGCGCACTCAATGAATTGTTTAATTTCCCATGCGCACGGGCCCTGTGGTTGTTGACCATGGTGCTGCTCATAAGTCTGGGCAGGTGCCTGCTGCTGTTGTTGCTGGGCAGCCTCACTGCCGCCACCGCTAAACATTCCCGTTAAAGCATGACCAGCTACGTGACCCTGAAAAATATATTTCTACATAGCACATACGTAAAATTAAAAAATAATAATCCTTTAAACAACCTAATTAAACAGTAATAGACAAAACCCATACTTTGTATGGCACATTAGGCTGTCTGTTCTGATTATTGTCAATAGGTAAGTTGTCATGTGAAGTCAGTGACTGTTAGTTAGGCGACTTGAAAACACTAGACAACTAATTGCCAGAAGCACACGGAAAAAGAAAGAAAAGGTAGACTACATTTCAAACTACTTATTGGTAATGATTATATTTAAAACTTTGTAATAATGCAATTAGTACAAAAATAGTGAAGATACAATATACAATACACCTGTCTTATCTATATTTATTTGGGTAAAAGATGTTTGTTATTCACTAATGACCCTATTGCACCTCCAATTTTGGAATTTATTCACAAATAAGCTGCTACTGTAATTGTTAATTTATTTAAATAAGTTTGATTACAAAGCCTCGTCACATATTTGTTAACCTATGGAGGCTGTAGATATGAAATGAAATATTTTTATTCAAATAGGCATATTACAAGCACTTTCGATAAAACATGATTACTAGTTTTGGACACAAAAGACTAATTAAAACAATAGTCAAATGAAAATATGAAATATATTGTGCAAAACATGTTTACTATCAATTCAAAACAAGTCTATCAAGATAACGTCGCACGACATGTGACTATCTTCCGAGGGGTGGGCACAGTGCCAGGGTTACTCATAACATTTTCATCATAATTACATCAAAAAATATAAGGGTATTTATAAATTATAACAACGAAATACCTAGTCCATGTGAGAATAAGAGGTCTTAAATCATTACGTAATACTAAAGTTGGTTACATACCACAGCTGATCCCACTGCTACGCCTCCAGCTGTAGCTGCCATCTGCCCGAACATGGAAGGCTGCTGGGGAGCAGCGGTAGCAGTTGCAGGGGTCGAGGGAGGAGCACGAGCCGGCACATTGCGAGAAGGAGGCGGGGCAGCCCTGAAATTGACGAGGTTATCAGACTTCCGAAATCACAAAGAAATTTATTTTATTTCTCCAAAAATAAACATACCTTCGCTGAGGTGCCGGCGGAGGACTTGCAGAACGACCACGTCGAGGCATTTTATTCAAATATTATTTTTTTCTTGAAAATAATTCGTAAGTAAGACGAACACGTTACACTGCGTATTGGTTTTGATTTACTAAATTTTCCTGTCAATGTCAACTGTCAGTGAGCGATGTTTCTAGATTTAAAATTCGAATTTGATTGATTATTCATCTTTCTCAACTTTGTAATGATCAAATGTGCGTGCAAAACAGAGACAAGTATATGATGATAAGCTACGTCATAAAAAACTTGCATTTCTCTATGCATAGACTAAAAATCTCTATACAAAGATCCTATCCTAAAAAGTGTCTAAATGTTTAAATGGCCACCATCGGCGATTTTATAAAGACAATAGAAAGCCACCACGGTCGGTCGTACAACGGTCGGTCGGTTGTAGGTAAACCAACTTTAAAAGCTACATTGATTTGCAAAAATAATGTCATACATAAGACCAAATACTATAGAGGACTAATACGCACAGCTTCGGAAGAATTCGGGCAAGACGCGACACTAGCGCCCCTACGGCACGAGGGCGGCATGAGGTGAAAGATTTTAAAACTTTTGTGCGTTTTGTATGCAAAATGTTATAGCACCCCTAGCGGCACATGAGGTGAACGGAGGTTTTTTGTATGCAAAATGTTATAGCGTCCCTAGCGGCATGAGGTGAACGGAGGTTGCCAAGTCATTGTATAAGAAACGTCAAGAGCTGTGCGTATAATATAGTATTTGTTATGACCCAAGTCTGATGCTGTTAAACATTGTCAATTTATCAAATAACTATTTGATCTTTTTGTGCAACTTGCTGAACTGAATTGAGAACAATGTATTTATTAAGTGGAATTAAATCGTACATTAAAATGATTAATTTGATGATTAAATTGAAAATAAACTAATATAAAAATTAACCAGAGAACTAAAGTAACAATAAATATTATCTCATATTATGTGCTCACCGCCATTTTTGACTAAATCAAAACTAAAACCATGGACCTAGAAGGTAAAACTAATACTTAATCAAAATTACAGCCAATAAATTTTTGGAGGCAAAATTATTATACGTACGGGTAACATTTATTATGTAGGTACTAGTTTAGCGAAAAATCGGCTCGGCGCTTTTTTAACCACATACACGCAACATAGCATGAGTGACCCCAAGTCCTCACGCTGCCTTCTACCCTTAATAATCGTCCCAACCCAACCAGACAGTGTAGCAACGTGAGCACAACTTAACACACTGATTACCTATACCTATTAAAATCTAGTCTACCTAAGAAAAACTTGCAAAATAAAATTGTCTGTAAAAAAAAAATTTTGGGTAGACAAGTAGCTATTTCTTACTTGCTTCGAGGAGGCATTTATTTCTTCTTAGTTTCAAAGATTTCTGATTTGCTCCGAGTTTTAGATGAAACCAGGTTTAAGCAACTACGTTAGATTCTGAAAATTATCAAAACATACTTAATTATTTTAATATTGAAATGATATAGACTGATCTTTCAATATTAAAATAATTATGTAGTTTTATTATGTAGTCAGTGGTGTTGAAATAAATTTATCGAAATGACTTTTAAATTCTTCTCTATATTAATGACAGAACTATTTGACACTCATTATACCAGCCAGGTTATTGTACAAGGAAGAACTTTAAAAAAAAAACTGACCTTTGTATCCGATGTTGGTACTGCACTACACTTGCTTGAAATTTTACGTGATTAGCTTGCTGACCAAGCTACAGTACATTTTGTAAGCTTGTAACGCTTGTAACATACAGTTTATACCTAGGACCAAGTATAAGAATGGACGGATTGTATTTTAGACGAAAGAAATACATGGGTATTGTCTTTCACACTAATATGTGCCGTCTTAAGTAAAAAAGAGATAGATATATCATTGTCTATAACGTCTTTTGTGCTCATGAAGCCAGTATGCTATATAAACTTTTGTTTTTTTATAAAGGATCACTAGAGATGTGCCGTGTCTTTATCGACTAATATCGATTTAATATTTAATGTTCATTTTAAGATCTGAGAACACTTGACAAATCAAATGATTAAAGACAGAAACAGATGCATAACCCCCTAGTTTCCCTATCGGGGTGAGTAGAACCATAAGTCATTTAGTCAAACCACAGCAACCTGATATTCGTTCCAAGATTACCAATGACGAACATTCCTATCGTTATCCCCCATAGACAGTCCGATGTTGGAGTGGGTATGATCACGTTGGCTTTTACGACATACCCTGGGAAGATAAGCAGCTCAAAGGGTTGGTCTATGTTTTTTATTCAGTCCCAGTCCAGCTATAAATCAATATTGCTGACAGAAATATTCTTTAACAATTAAATACACACTATCGACACCTATCGATAGAAATGTCAAATACTCATCTATCAGTAACTTTAGGTATTTGTTTTTTTTTAAATATGCCAAATAAAAAGATTACCTACACTCAATGCGGGTGAAGAATAAATAAAGCAAATAGGTACTTATAAGGTTTTTATTCAAAATATTTAAATTAAATAAAATCATACATCATAATCATGATCATTTTGTAATCATTATACACACATGTAATAATAATTATAATATCTAATAGGAATTGTTAAATAATCCGTATAATGTCACCAATTTAACAATTCTTATTTTAAAAAAATCAACTAGGGATCAAAAAACAATAAACAAACACTTACAGGAATTTACTTAAAGTGCTTGATGCTTAGTTATTTACTGCATCTACTGACCACTAAATAAGACTAGTTTATTAAAATGATTTCTAATATGTTTATGATTAAACGTCACATAATACTCCGTAGCGTGTTCATCTAAATTACCTGCCCGATAGCAAGATACATCGAAATGTAATGAGCACAGGCGAGAATATGGCGAAGGTGTCCAATTATCTCGTTTTATGTTCTTAATCCACTTGTTTCTTATATTAGTGTCAGGAAACCTGAAAAACACAAGATCTATATTACTTTGATTACTCTTATCTAACTAACCCTCATCCCAATGGGCAAGAGAACTAGGAATAAATTAAACCTTAATAAAAACGCATACAATTTATTATTTTATCGATACAATGTGACAACTTTACTTACAATATTTAAGGTACATCATCTGTCAAAGCTCAATAAACGTAATGTATAAAATCAAATCTTTGTATAAAAGTAATGGGTTTGTTGAAATTATGCGTCTGCATCGTCTTTAGGGTTCAATTAACTTTACAAAAACCGATCATGTAATGTATTTCCTGCACAAAAAATATAAATCATGTAGTCGATAACTTACCTATGAAAAGATATCCTTTGATCGCTTTCCGTTGTAACACCCATTCTACTCTTACAACCAATGGCTACGCAAGCTATGGTTCAAAACGAAAATCCGTATCACAATTTTTCTTTATAAAAAGTCCAATTATCACCTCAAAACACAAAAAATCCAACACGAGCTTTGATATCCAAGCGGCTACCAAATGTCTCAAAAGTTGACACGCTGACGTTCTAGACGGTGATGTTTGTCTATGTTTGTTTCTTTTTTTCACACTGAATGTTGCTATAAGCAAGACAGAGAGCAAAGACAGTTTCATTGTCGTTCTAAAATTTAATCTGTCCATTCTTATACTTGGTCCTAGGTATAGTTTATACAATATTAATCTATGGTAACATAGCAAAGACTGAATTGCCATTGCCAACGATGAAGAAAAAAAAAACGATTTCACTATCAAAATGTCAAAATGTCAGTGCCAGAGTTGCCAACAATACCTTTTGAAAACTTGTTAAATTATATTCAGCTGAGTCTATTCAAGGTTTCAATGAAAATCTAATAATATTTTGTTGTAGCATTATTCTACCACTATTTTCAATCCTGCTCTTATTTATTTACATATTTTAAATTTATAAACTAAGCATATTAGACATCGTCCTAATAGAAATTTTACTCGTACGAACGCGCGATCAAACATATTGAACTCGAATAGATGTCAGACAATCGCACGACGGTCGCGACTCAAAATAAATGTTTGTAAATCTATTCGCGCGACCTTAATTCGTACTAACGCGCGATCAAACATATTAACTTCGAATTAAAATTCGCGCGAATTGCGTCGGCACGGCGCAGCGGCCGATGATATTCGCGCGAATGAACGATGATCAATTAGGACACCCAGTTTTTGCCATCGCGCGTACACGCGACGGTCGCATCGCTTACTCGCGCCATGCGGCGATGGTTGCGCATTCGCGTTCTATTAGGACGACGCTTATAAATTAAACAGATAGTTTTTTTTTATTAAGTTTCATTTTTAAGGAAGAGTTTCGCAAACGGGCATGCGGTTGCGCACACCTGATGATAAGTGATCACCAAAGTGATCCCGCCGCCGCTTATGGAGGAGAGTCAACATGGGAGCCAATAGAAAAGGGATAGGAGAGGATAAGGAGAGGAGAGGATTTAGTCTTTCGAATCTCTGGCTCACAGAACGAAACGATTGCGGCTTCATATTATATACATATCTACTTACCGACATTCTGAGTGAGGGCGGTACTACCCCGGTTTAGCCAAATAAATCTTATAAAAAATTCAGCTAATGAATGCTGTCGCGTAGCGGCGGCGCGGCGCGGCATCGGGAAGCAATATGTGTAAAAAGCGTTTCACAGATATTGTTGCATCGTTAAAAATGGTTGGTGCATAGTGTTATTTAATTTAAATGAAGGAGAATATTCATTGTCGAGCGAGTTGGCCTGTGGTTATGCTTGCTTCTATTTATACATGTCTGTGAAGTTGGCAACCCCGTCCCGTCAGTCAATGAGTTCAGCTCAGTTCAGTCAGTATAGTGAATAGTAAAACCGCGTGATCGTAGCCGCTGTGGTTCGCAAGTCTATTTGCTAGCGCTTTATTCGAGAATTTTGAGTGAAAATGGGCGATAATTACGCCGGTCAAAACATTAATATGTTCCTATTAGCGGGATTTACAATTATATTATGTGTAATTCTACACTTTATTTACAAGACCATCTTTGGAAGCAAGAAAAAGGAAATATTCGAACATGGAACGGAGAGTAAATTGGGTAAGTTTCCTAAAATAAATTCCCCAATAAAGCGTGCCATAGTTTTTAAAATATCGACAGGATAAAAATAAGAAGGACTCTAAAAGTAATTATTGTTTATGCAATTATGCCACACACGTGGGTGGTTTTGCCGCGAAGCTTAGTCAACCAACAGCTTAGTGCGATTGCCGGCAATACCATGTCTGTGTACTTGATGTTTTTGTAGTGTGAATGGCTACCATAACTGTTAATCTTGCGGGGAATGCATTTGGCATACTTTATGATTAGAGGAAAATTAACTAGGTACATTTTGTTAGTCATCTCATGAGGTTTAATTCGGTAGATGTTATTTATTATGTAGGTAGGTACACGACGGATTACATTTATAGTAAGTAGGTACGTAGTGGTAGGGTAGGTCGCAAAGAAACAAAATTTTGTTGTTTTATTGTCTCACTGCTGGGCAAAAGCCTTCACACTTTCAAGCATCCCTGCAATATGAGCATCTGTTTTTTATTACTAAGCTCCAATCAAAATCCTCCAATTTTCCAAAATAAAATAAAAATATTCTATCATAAACCTAGTAGAAATTACGAAATATTTTATTATTGTTTATATTCAAATTACACAAACTATAGTCGAGAAATTAAATTGTTTTACACTAATTAATAATTTATTATTGTCTTTCATGAGTCATATTTGGAGTTTTGCACTTGTGTCTCCTTTTGACTTTGAGTTAACTTATGCTTTTATATGTTAGATATGTACTTACATCACTAGGTAATTAAAGTAAATAATTAAATTAACAATTTGTAATGTACCTATTTAAAAAAAACTTAAAAGCTGGCAATATTAATGTACCTACACCAACAAGACATGCAGAATATACTGACATTCATAATTTATCTTAGTATAAATAATAACTGATAAGTTCAATAATAAGTTTAATTTTTTTACAAAACTTACATGGATATTCAATTTAATTAAACTTTTGTTAAGTTAGTTAGTACCTACTTAAGTACTAAAAAAAATATTTTATTTTTCATATTAATCAAATGGGTCAGTTAGTGAAAAGTTTTTAATTTATCTGTCAGATAAAATTACATTTTAACAATTTATCTGACAGTTAAGTGGAAATTATCTTATAAATTTACATCTTATTCGAACAACTTACTAACACTATGTAGTTTATAATAATATCAGCTGACTGTATCTTAGTCACTCTGTGTACCTCAATAACTTTATCTCGCGTAACTGACTTATCCAAACTGCTAGATAATTGCAGGAAACCCGCTGAACATTTATGAAAATGAGACTGAAATTGTAGTTATGCATTCTTATAAGCCTTCCTTATCTTCTAATATGTTTATGATAATCTGTAGTATTACTTAAAAATAATATTCTATAATATTGTTTCTTTTTTTATGCATTCCCACTACTGGGTAAAAGGCTCCCCTTTCTCCCTCCACATGTTCCTGTCCCAGAGCTGTCACGGACAGTGTTGTAATGTTTATTTTTAAATCACGTTAAAAGTCTTGAAAACATTTTTATGTGGTTCTTTCAATGTTCAATTTTGTTGTTCACATTGCTTTGGGACTCCAATCATTTAACATGTAACTTTATAAAAAATTGCATAAGACTCGATGATAAATAAATATACTAAAATTACCAACCAAAAAAATAGATACCAAGTAAACCGTTTCTTTTGACTTGACCAATGTAGTAAACAATCTTAGCATGTCTTTTTAACGAAAATAGGTAATTAAAATTATCATTCACACTCACACCCAATTAATAATAATATATGTACCTACATAGTTAGAAATGGCATATAACACAACACTCTTATTTATTATTCTGGCGATTTATCGATTTTACACATGAATATTTGAATAAAAAGACACACTAAAATTGTTTACTACATTGGTCAAGTCAAAAGAAACAGGGTATAGGTACCAACATTATTATTAAAATAATTGACGTGTAAAAGTATTTCTTGTAAATCTACTTGCAAAATAAATGTTTTTTTTATTTTATTTTATTTTTTAAAGTGATAACTTTTTTTTAAATAATGGGAATTTCGAGAAATCCCATCTTATTCCTTTTTTAACTTTTAGTAAAAATTATAGTCTAGGTTTAAAACTGTATGATATCTGGAAAACTATCATATGAATTACCTGTGTATATAACCTATCAGGCAATTTTGCGTGAAGCAAAAGAAATATCAACACATTCAAATATCTTGACTGTACAAAAATTCAATATGCCATACCTTCAAAATTTAACTACGCCTTAATTTTATATGTTGTACGAGCTGTTACCCGCGACTTCGTCCGCGTGAAATGTTAAAATAAGGATAACTCCTTTTCCTGACATGCGATTTAAATGAAACAAAGCCTATATTATGCTCCATCCCGAGCTCTATTTTCCTGTGAAAACAGCATTAAAATCCGTTCAGTAACTTAGAAGATGTGCGCGTTCAAACAAACAGACTGACAGTCAGACAAAAAAATCCAAAAATTTTTTTTTGCTTTTATTATCTTACTCTAACTTTTCCCTCTCCATTTTTGCCAAATATGTCTAATGTACAGACATATCGGGGTCTACTGTTTTATTATATGTATAGATGTCTGTCTGACTCGTTACAATTCAATTTACCAGGATATGACATGCGACACTTGTTCAAATATTAGGGGACAATGCCAAGAGACCTAGATGGAGAAGCAAACACGATCTGGCATGTATTATAACACATATTTCGACAGTTTGTTATTGTTTAAAAGTTGTGACTCAATATGACCCATAAATTATATTTTGGTGTCTGTTGTCATAAATACTAATACTATTTGTAAAAAAGTGAAGACGAAGTAGGACAAAGAGCCTGTCCACACTCTCACTTTCGCTCAACTTCGCTTGAGTGTAGAGCCGGAATAAAACACAGTGTATTTCACGAAGTTATCCGTGTATTATTGTAATTTTGTCTGTATACTGCAAATAAACATATTCCATCCATACTATCTATCTACGAGTTGATAATGACAAAAATCTAGTCCTAAACTGAGATATGGCGACAATAAATATAACCATTAAACTTGCACTTCTACACAATGAGAATAATTGAGTACGTCTATTACTGCTATATTTAAGCTATATAAAATATTGTCAGCAAAAAAAGCATCAATCAAGCGTCAGCTTCCAAATTTTGCATTTCTAAACAATATTTCATCGTTGCACCGCCATACGTCAGTGACTTTCACTCGAAAATAAAACGAACACTTTATGTAAGAATCTTAAAGTAATACTTACCTACTTACTTTCAAAATGACTGGCTATTATAATAAATAAACTCTGCTTCTATATAAATAATTATAATTTTACGTAATTTTATGTAAGTAGGTTGTAATATTCGACATACACATTAAAATTATATGTAAATAAAACACAAGGAAACGTTGTCTTCCTCTTTTTAGGGTTCCGTAGTAAACCACAAGGAACCCTTATAGTTTCGCCAATTCGCCATGTCCGTCTGTCCGTCCGCGGTCTAGCGCCTAGACGTTTGATGCTAGAAAGCTGTAATTTGGTATGTATACTCATATTAACAATGCTAACAAAGTGGTAGAACAAAATTTTGAAAAAAAGATCCATTTTACGATACAACGATCCGTTTGCGAATTATGTACATTTAACGTGTCAATTTTCGTTTTGCACGGTGGTCCCCCCCATCTATCCCCGAAAGTCTTGTGTTTAGAAATTTGAAAAAATTCATGGTAGTAGACTATATATGTAGTATACAAGGAAAACTATAATGGTTAAGTTGGCACTATTAGTTACCGAGTAATAGCCGACGAACTTATAAAGAAAAATTTGACCACGCTGACACCAGACAAAATCTTGATTCTCGTCTGTTCCTCCCAGCGGGATGGTCTCCCTTCCTGACAGAATCCTGGCTACGTTCATAGAGACAGGGCCTGTAGAAACAAATTGGGTAAGCGCCATACACTTGGCCAGAGCTGCACCGACAGCTATGCAAGTATCTACTGTAAACTGTTCACACGTAGCTTTTCAGAAAAAAATTAAGCTTAAAACATGGACCTAGAAAAAAAGGCGTACGGAAGCTTGCTAAGAAAGAATTGAAGCACCCTAATGGCGGCGGCGTAACGTAACTATGTGCGAGTGTGAAATGGCTGACCGGCACGCAAACATTCACACCATAGTAAGCCGGCTGGTTCGCACGTATACGCGAGGAGGCTTACTATGGGTGCTTCACTTTTTAGTTTCAGTAATGGTGTCCGCCTTTTTTTCTAGGTCCATGGCTTAAAATATAAACTAAGAACTGGATTTTTAAACAGTATAAAATTCAAGGAAAAATGACGTTATAAAATTACCTTGTTATTCTACAAAATGAATTACCTACCTCAGTGTTATATTTATTTATTTTTTGTGCATCATGTTCTTATCAGTTGATAAGGTAAATTAACCATTCAACTAACACTTTATTAGGTATGCACAGCTGTGACAATGAGCCGTGTTTGAAGGATAATGATTGGCTAATAAACTGTTTCAATTCCTATAAAAATGCTAATTAATTAAAATAATATCGCTTAACTTGACAACATTAAGTGGTGCAAGCGATACTTAAATTTTATTGTAATTTTTTCGGGTTCTATACTCAACAGTATCTTATTACTACTTACTGCTGATGAGTCCAGAATGAGTTTTCTACCTTGAAATGGAATAGGGAGAAAGAGGGAAACGAAGGAGTAGAACTCACTCCCCGAAGCACTACTGGTGTTTCATATTTACATGTTGAGAGAGAGCACCTCCCAATCATTCGGGCGGGTCAGCCCATTTCATACCGATCAGTCAAAAAATACACTCTAAAAATAAACACAAATATTTTGTAATTATTATGTGTTGTAAGTAAGCTGTGCTTACCAGCTGACGCCAAATTATGTATTTTGAAGAAAGAGTTCATTTCGTGTCCACAAAACATATCGCACTGCCCAACAGTTCCTCACGACTGAAAATGAAAACGGACGCAGTGTTAATTTCTTGTAGAAAGTGTGAATTCGTTTACACGTTTTCTATTTTGTCAGTTATGTTTATTTTCATCTCACGTTACTATATTACTTCTTATTTGCAAGTGTTAATAATCATTTTTAACTTTGGTCTGTCTCGCCCCAGATAGATTACTATTTATTTTTATGTTAAGGTAATACCTAATTATAAAATTACTAATCGGAATTTGTCACAGCTTTTTGTAAAGTTATGAGGAAAAATGAGGAATCCATGGCTCATGCAGGGTTGATATCATCCTATTTTTAATCCAATTTCCATTAGTACTGTTACATTAGGAAAAACTCGTAATTTTTTGTATCATTGTTCATCGAATTCAAAAGAAAAGCTTTGGAGACAATAGCGATGATAGCAGTGTGGTGTAAATATGCTCAATATACATATATTTTGAAGACCTCCGTGGCGTAATGGTTACCACGCCAGACCGCCACCCAGGAGGTTCCGGGTTCGATCCCCGGTCGGGTCATGATGAAAAACGAACTTTTTCTGATTGGCCTCGGGTCTTGGATGTTTATCTATATATGTATTTGTTATAAAATATAATATCGTTGAGTTAGTATCCCATTATTAAACAAATAAATATATACACAAGTTTCGAACTTAATTTGGGGATAGCTCAATCTGTATGAATTGTCCCTATATATTTATTTATTATTATTATATTAATAGATAGAATATGCTTTATTTACAATACACAATAAGTCAAGATAACACATTAAACATGAATAACTTACAGACTAGCTAGTGTATCGGCAACAAGGCGACCATTATTGCTGAAAGGAATCTTTTCAAGGCAACCTTAGGATAACGACTTTTTGTATGGAGTTAGCAGAGCTAGTAAGACACCAAACATCAATCAATCGTTAGATAGGTCTTTTCAAAACATTCTGGGGGTGTGAAAAGATCATTTTTCGATACAATGATCCGTTTCGGAATTATTTACATTTATCGTGATAATTTTTGTTTTGCACGGTGGTCCCCCCCCCCTCCACCATCTATCTCCGAAAGTCTTATGTTTAGAAATTTAAAAAAAATCATGGTAGTAGTCCATATGCTGAACCTTCAATGAAAACTATAACGGTTAAGTAGGCTCCACTAGTTACCGAGTAATAGCCGACGAACTGATAAAATAAAATTTCTTTGATGAAAACTTACAAATGTAAAGACAAAACGGAAAGCAAGCAAAGCACAGCAAATACGGAACCCTAGATTGTGCGTGGCCCGACACGTACTTGCCCGGTTTTTACAAATTAAAATAAGTTTTAGCGAGGATTTTGTAGAAAAGAGATCTAATACTTAGGACGATATATCTTACTTGTTAGAGGTCAGTGATACGTATCAACGCCCTCACTAGTCTCACAATGATTCACGGAGATTACTCACAACGATTCGATGATGCAGCGTTATACAAATAGCATAATTCACTCAACAAACTGGGGTCTACAAACTACATAGCGGACGTGGTACTACACGAGAAATACCGTTGTTCCTGTTCCCATAGGAATTTATTTTTTAGAGAAAGAGTTACATTGCAGAATATTCTAAATAAGCAGGACATTTAATCGCTAATAAATAACATCTTTTGTTCCATGACTTTACCAAATATATATTAACATTATCGGTCACTTGTTGCATTAATTACCTGTCATCTTTTTTTTAACAAAAGGTATAAGCAATATTTATTGTGCAAATTGTCACATTTAAAGTCAAAAGCGAAAAGATAATATGTATAGAAAATATCTTCACATATTTAGTCCCTGGGTAGGTAGAGTCCAAAGAGTAGACTAGACACACTTTTATAAGTCCCACGTTCGTAAAGCAAGAATGACACATCGGCTATATGATTTTTACGAATTGGAATGCATCCATGTATTCCATGCTGTGTGTGTTAGGTGCATTACATTCCTACTCGTGTAACATGACACATTCTTACCATTATCTCCTTTATTATATTTATACTAATGGTGACCGTAACAAGAACTACCATTGACCACACATCTTACTTCGTGCAATTACTAATGCGAATACCTCAGCATTTAACAACCAAATAAATATGTAGGTGTTCAATTTCATCCGCTGGGGTTGAGGAAGTATCAGCAGTTCCCGCAAGCAACCCCGTCACTGTGAAGACTGTGAAGGTGGTAGACAGTCAGGTTTTAGTGGGTATGCCCCTTATTGGCTAGAGAGAAGAGCTCGACAGACCCCCGTTGCTTCCCCAAGTGGCGGAACATGCAGTAATGCAATTTGTTGACTACAAAAAAAGTTTTCAATTTCATGGACAAAGCTCAATCTATGTATAATATTTGGAGACTAAATATCTACGGAAAAGTGCAAAGATTTGTTCAATCTTAACAAAGTCCCGTGTCAAAGTTACGCAGCAATCACACAAGTGTTCAAATATTTGAGGCTGTGTCTGATGTCGGTTTTTGAAGCTAAGAAAATCAAAGGCCAGTGGCAATGGCTTGTATAGTATATGTGTATAATTGCTCTACACATACTATGCTGATATTTGTAACGAGTAGAATAATATTCACGTAATTAGAACGTAAATTGGCAGCGCTTTACTTGTACGCGCAAGTCATCGCCGGCCGCTAAAGATTTAAACTTTTTGCGTCAATTTTGATGACAGATGTGCGTGAAGAGGAGGGCTCGTCCTTCGAATAATATACATTTGTGTAAAATTGGACCGCTCCCATATTATATGATAGGTTTTTTACGCATTACGACGGTTTTTGTTTAATTAATATTTTGTTGTTAAAATGCAAACGTTTACAAAAAAATCATTGTTGGAATAAGAAATGAGTTAAAGTATCATAATGTCGGGATTACAAGAAGTCTACGATAGTATTACCGTGAATCTACCTTACATAACAATTTTTCCTATATTTTTAGAAGTTTATAAAAGCATTCCAATTTCCAATACATAGTATCAATAAAACCAGATCAGATCAACTTAGGGCTTAGTTATTCGCTTTTAATTGTCACTTTCGCCCTTCATTTGATTCTCAAGAATAACAGTGGCAAAGCCTTCGCTAATCTTCGTTTATTAATAATTTAATTTTTTTAATATATTAAATCACTCTATGTAAATGAATTAACGTTTATTATAAATATTGAATGAACAACAACAAAGTATTGAAATATACAAATGATTGATCACGACTATATTATCACTGGAAAACAATACGAGGGATAGATAAAACACGTAAAAATACATCCTCATACACTCATAATGTAGCATAACAAATTGAGCAGTTAACTCGTAAGCGTGGCTTAGATAATAGTTACGTAGGTACATAATAAAATTCCTCATCAATATACTTGTTTAATGTTTTGAGTGAAGGTGTCGTGACAAATTAATATATGTACAAGTAGGATAAAATATGAGAAGTAACTTGTCGAGTAAGAATTGGCAAATTATTTAAACAATATGCGATTTATTCGTTTAATTAATTTTTCACTGATCTTTTAAATTTTATTTATTTTTTTAAATTGCATTTCATCTTTTTGTAGTGAATTGTGAAAATAACCGTTGTTAATTTGTTTCTTTATGATATGACCCAAATTTTAGCATGTTTGTATTTTTTATATCAAGTCAATATATTCATGGGAAAGTCTGTTTTTTTATCATTAAACTGAACTACAGTTAGAATATATTTACGGCGCGAATATCAAGTATTATATTACTCCATGGTCGAATTAGAGAAATTATATTATGATACTTTTAATATGACAAAAACCGTTAATAAAATCTTATGTTATAAAATTACAGATGTTCCAATCGAAGAAACGGCGTCAGAGACAATTGTACCAGAAAATCGTACAAGCAAAAGCAAGAAACGTACTACATGGAAAGGGAAGACCGAATTCAGTCATCCTTGGCTCCTTAAGAATCTCAAAGGTCACCCTGGAACGGTTCTTCTTGTAGACTTCTCAGCCAACGGCAAGTTCATGGCCGCTACCTGTGATGGTAAGTTTCACTAAAGTTTATATATGTTTTTATTATATTTTATTGGTAGATCAATGTATTTGCTTATGTTGAACTATCATATTTTTTCACTAACACATTCAAGCGGGCGACAGTCACAATTGGGACATTTGAACATTATTTTGAAGGACTTTTCGGAAAGAATATGGTATGGTATGGACCGTATAGATAGACGCTATAGACCGTATGGAATAGTGTAAAATTTTGTTCAAACTTTGATTAGTCTCGTCTGACACATAGCAGTCAAAGTGTTCAAATATTTCAACTGTGTCTGGCGCCCGGCTTGATATTACGTACCATCCGTTCCAAATAAGAATAGGAATGAAAAGAACAAGTGTCAAAATAATAATAAAACCGTAATAAAGTGGCATATTTTTGTATGTGATTTGACACTTTTCTTCCTAACAATCCTATTTGTATTTGGAACCGTGATTATGTAATGTTACAAAAGGAAGCTAACGAAAAGTAAGGTAAAGGGAATTCCAGAATCCATGTTACAATTCTTAAGATAATATATCAAACATTGAGATTACGTGCAGTCTATCTTATAAACGTAATGCGAATAAGATAAATTAGAGAATGTCCTTACCTAGTTAGGCTTTAAGGTTTCAAGGAAACATTCCCTCTGCCTTCTCCTTAATTCACATTTACCAGTTTCCAGGACGGCACAGATAAAGGTTACATACATATTTTTTGTGTACTGATCAGCATAGAAAATATTGTTGTGTTAACCTCTTTTAAGCGTATTGTTAACGTTACGTTAGAACGAGAGCAATAAGTATGAGTACATATTTTCAAATAATTCCACACATGAAGTGAAATTGTAGTGGATCGTATGAGATTTTAATCAACCGCGACTCTAACTAAACTCATGATTAGTGTGCGAAGGGGTTTAGATGGTTGTAACTTGTAGTAGATGTGAATGAAGGTTTTAGTTTTCAGTCATTTTGTCATCTTCACGTATGATTGTCGATTCATTTGCGGATATCCCATTCGCACCCTTTCTAAAGGATACAAAAGTTCCTGTAACAGGATATTTGAATCGATTTGTCAACGTGAAGGATATTAGTCTTCGTATCTATACACATGTAAATAGATAAATCTTTCCTAAAAAAAAAATCCTTATGTTTTTCCCTCAACGTTTTTGCCGATGTTATTAATACTCCATTGTTTTCATAAATTGAGATTAATGGGTTCATGATGTATTAGATATGAGGACTATTATTATAAAAAATTGCAGGAGAGTATATAAAAGAGATTTTATATAAATTACATATTCGCCATTTTCCATACCTATTTATCATAGAAAATCGTTGCCTCTGGCCGGTGAGGAAATTATGTTAAAACAAGTACCTATGTGTGCGAATAAGAAAAAATGTCAAAAGAAAACAACAGATACCTTACCTAGTGTAACATTAATTAAAATTCTATCTAAAAGCTTTAAATATTAGTCGGCAATACATCTTACTTAGGCCCCGTTGTTTAATCAGTAGTAATGGTTAAAATTAGTTGAAAAAACTAACGATGTATTTGTAAAAAAATTCTACGAATTTTAACCATTACTGATCAAACAATGGGCCCTTAGTAACTTAAATTCGATCGTATATACCTTAGAAGGTAATCGTGATTGATAATTATTTAATTAACACGACATTTGACAAGAAAGAAAATAGCGAATATTCCAATTAAAATAACAAGCTGTCTCTTACAAAACTCACCTGCTATTTACAAATTATTTAATTTAAATTCCATGTAAATACGTTTAGTTGGCCAAGTGAAATCATGGAAATAAATTAGATTCAGGTTGTCCTTTATCTAGAAATTGCATTGTATTATAATATATTCATGGACAATTAGTAGCTAATGATATCTATGAATTTTACTTGCAATTTAGTTTAATGTTTTTGAAATACCATGCCACAGTCTAGCGAAATCCATATAATCTAATAGTTGTCTTATTTTACGTTTATAGTTTTACTTACGTGATTGTGGTTACGTATTTTGAATGTCGATTTGCATTTACTGTTCTGTATTTATCTTTGGTGCTCAGTAATTTAATTTACAACTAGAGTATATTTTTCCAGTGTCTTTACTTTTTTTAATTTAAATTAGTGAAATTGTCGCTACTATCTAAACCGCATATTCAAATTGATTTTTAAAAGCAGCAAATGCAAGTCAAAGCTGAATAATCTCTTGTGCAGTTATTAGACGGTTTTTCTTGATGTATATTTAGTGCATTGTTCTGCAATGATTTTTGATTGAGGGTCTCCTGTCTCATGGCTGCACGAGGAAGTGAGGCATCATTGCAGAGGCCTTGCGCTTTTTTGTTCACTCCGCTACGCCACTGTTATGTGTAATTTGGAGGTCCGCCGGTCGAAGCCCCAAGGCTCTTTGTTGCCTGGATACAGAAAACACCATTAAAATTCGATTCCTTTATAAATTAAGTGAAGTTAAAAAGTATAAGAAATGCCTTAATAACATTTTTAATTTAGAGTCTGTTGTATATTTTAGTCACAGGGAAGGATTTCCCGTCTCTAAACATCAGCCGTATTAATAAACGCAGATCAATGCGCGTTAACTAAATTGTTTTGTCACTCTCGCACATATTATAATTTTACAGAATGACAGTGACAATACAACTTTAGTTAAACTATAGTCGATCTTTGTTCAATAATAAGACAGTATGTGATCTTAATAGGGTTGTTTCCAGGGTCAAAATAATTACATTATATTAAGTCCGTATTTTAGATTATAAAAAAATATTGTACACTTATTTTTTCGATTAAACAAAAAATAACAAAGATAGAAGGCATAGAAATTTAGGAGCCTTTGACGTGACCCCGTGCGAAAAAATGCCACACGACGTGACGTCACATGTAACTTTAATGGGCTATATCTTTGTCATTTTTGGTCTAATTTACAAATGAAAAAATGAGTTGCCTTTATTTTTGAATAATCCAAAAGACGGACTAATTACATTTTTTACGGCAACTAGCCTATTACTTTTTCGGAAGTAACATGACAGTACAAGTAATTGTAGGTAATAGTAATTGACATTGTTTTGATACTAAAGTTTATTTAAATCAACCTATATTTAACCAGCATTATTTACGGTTGACTGCATATCCTGTGTTTAAATTAAACATTATCAAAGTGCCTTAAAATATTCTAAAATAAATTACACAAGAACATGTTTCATGAGTTCATGACAATAGTTTACACGTTTTTATCTCGTATTTTTTCAGTGGGGTCAGTTATGGTTGTAAATTCAGAATGAGTACAATTGACTCGGTGAGAATAGAATTAAATAGGCAATAAACATACAATACCTATGTCTACATCTGATTGTATGATTGCAAAGCGTTAATGTACATTGCAAATTTAAGTTTTTTTTAATATTGGCCCACTGTTGCGCAAAAAATTTTTTTTTTCTACAACGCTTTACAATTTTCAAAGTTGCGAAATTCTTTCCATTTCTCATTAGGTCATCTTCTCTTCTTTTGCTGTTACATTATTTCCAGCCGGTGGCTATATGAATTTTTCTTAAAGCATAATGGTAGCCCTTTAGGTAATTATATTGCAAATAATCAAATAATACAAATAAAATTGTCATCCATTGTATTACGGATTATTTAATCTTTGCCATTAGTAATAAATTTTATTTGTATGCACGTTATGTTGATTTGGTATTAGAAAGATATGTAATCAAATCACTGATCAATAGCATGGATCTAATCTCAATAATTGCCATATATTAAGAAATATTGGAAGCAATCGATTGACATAATTTGCTTATTTTTAATCTATGCAATCGTTGCGATATCCAATTGTATATATTGAATAATAAATATCAAATCATGTTACTATAAATAAAAATATTTTAGTACCAAAATCATTCTAATCATGATCTACTTCTGTTGATGGAAATATTTCGCGCGTCCCTAACTTTTTAATGTTTGTACGAGTAGTACTCCGTTAAATGTTATTTTATTCAATTTCAATAGTAACAGTTAGTGAAAGTTAGACATAGCTTCGTGTTTTGCTTATAGACAAGTCTTAATATGCATGACAAAATAATTTTTGGTTGTAAATGAATTCATAATATGAAAGCAGTATTGCACATCATCTACTATAAAAAAAAGGACAGGTTGCACTCCGGGAGTGCCGGCAGAAGTGAAAACTTAACTTAAACATCATCTTTTTCGATCAGACTACGGATCTGACGAGAGTTTAACATTTTTTACCCATCTAAAAAAAGCGCCGCCAAAGAAGTTTTCACTTCAAAAATTATGCTATGCTTAGATTTAGAGAACGAAAATGCGCAAAGGTAAAGTTCCTTTCATGATATACCTACCTGCAAAACATAAGTCGGCATTTAAAATTCCTACCTGTTTAAAACTGTTTTAAACTTCTATGTGGGAGCACCTTTAGAACTCACATAATACGGGTTTCCGGAAGTGATGTGGTAATAATGTGGTAGTAAAGTTCTCGGCTGCATGCAAGCATCGAGTATGTATCCACTCGATGCACCCAAGTCACTTCCACTCCGCGGAGTTCTGCGGGATTTAGTTTTTGCGTTGCGTACTGCGTCTGTCGTCGGGAGTTTTTCGTGCTTATAGCATCCTGTTCATTAAAAAAAAGTATAATAATTCAACCTCGGGGAATCCAACCTCACACGCTAGAACAAAATCGTCGCGTACTGCGCGGTTTCAGAGGAGTTTCTTCCCGCGAACGCTGAAACTGTGTAATGATGTCCCCGCCGAGGTATTTTGTTTAGACTATATATAATATGGGGTTCTTCAAAAGGGGCATTAAAATATTTACAGGGATTTACAGGGTCTTCAACAAGCGAGTGATACTCCCGGTGTTAGAAGCGTCCATAGGCAACAGTGACAGCTTACCATCATGCGGGCCGTAAGCTTGTTTGCTACCTTAGTGGTTTAAAAAATATATTTCAAGGCTTTTAAAATCAATGTGGAAAATCAGTTTCCCGCTCCAATTGTATAGTGCGTTGCGGTGACGCGACATACGCTGCGATAAGCTAAAAACCGGAATGATTGTAGTGATAGCGGGGTCGCTCACCTCGTCAAAACGTCTGCGACCCTTTTAGGTAGCTTTGTTTACGATAGTAGGTCGAAATTAATGTACATAACGAGATGCCCAGTTATATGTGATGATTATAGCCGCTTCATGTGACGTAAGCATAGGTTTTTGTTAAAAGTAGGCTTTCATAGTAATAAATATCTCTGTGCTATGAATTATGAAACGGTACTCAAGTGTTGACAAATGATGACAGACCACTTAGAGATGACATTTCAACTAAAGTGTTTTGTTATAAGCGAGTAACTAAAATACATACTTAGCCAGTACATAAGAATGTTCAACTGTGGTCAGTACGCAAAATGCAAATTAATTTTTTTTGTCTAAAAATTGTTATTACAAAGACATAAATCACGAAACTTTAAATGTGGTCTTAGGGCCTTATTGCGTCAAAAGAACAATCTAAAACAAAATTAAGTACTCGCATAATTGTATGTAACTAAAACAATAATGTAAACGTCATCATCGCTATGAAACGTTGTAATTTCATAATTATCAGCCACAAGAAGTCCACTGCTAGACATAGGCCTTCTCCAAACGTTTCCAGTACGCTCGGACGGAAGCGGTTTTCATCGAGTAATTACATATTACCATATTAATATTATTCAAAAATAAAAATTAGAGTAAATCCTTTCATGGGTTTAGAAAATTTGAATCAAATCCATGCTCCTGCATGTGATTTACAAGTGAAATTATTTAAATTTATGACTTTAATTCTATTTAAATGAACATTTAGATCGTATTGTAACGTTCGGAAACGAAGCGTCACTTGTATATGTTCTGTTTTTCTACACTAATATAATAAAGAGGAAAGATTTGTATTTGTGTGTGTGTGTGTGTGTGTGTGTGCGTGCGTGCGTGCGTGCGTGCGTGCGTGCGTGCGTGCGTGCGTGCGTGCGTGCGTGCGTGCGTGCGTGCGTGCGTGCGTGCGTATGAATAAACTCAAAAACTGCTGGATCGTTTTCAAAAATTCTTTCACCGTTGGGAAGGTCCGTTTCCCCCGGGTAATTTATAGGTATAAATTTAGGTATATATATATATTTTTTTTAAATATAACAGGCTATTATATTTAAAAAAAAAATTAGGGATGCTTAGTAAAACCTCTATTTCTGTAAAATAAAGTATTAAATCAAATTTGAGAGCCGTGTTCACCTATATAGTCTCAGTTTGATTCTATTTTAACTTCTCAATCGTAAATATGCTAGAATCATTCCCTCGTAGAAGTACACAATTTACAACTCTCTTATTCTTCTTTAGTTAATATCTTGCCCTGCTCCCATACAGACAGCAAAAGGCGTCTTCCTTTTTTTTCTATTTTTGCTCTGGTCACTGTCATAATGACTTGCTTGCTTATAATAATATCTTCTTAATATACAACTCCACCACATTTTCATATACATATTTATTCTGGTCAACTGAAATCTGTTATTTCTGAACACTCATATTATCAACTAATTTCCAAGGTTGCATCAAGGACTCTAAAAATTATTTTTTGAAGCATAATCTCAAAACAATTTAATGATTTATTAAATTGAAAATAATGTATTTGTATGCAAAGGGTCAATATAACGATGTTTTTAATGTTGTACGATAAGAACTTGGCAAGGTCGATTTGAAAAATTACAATGGATATTTCAACGTTATCCAAGGAAAAAAGAATTGATCAAATTGTGATTGATTTGTGAATGTGACCGTCAATAGTCGACGTCACAGATAATATTGGCGATCCCAATAATTTATGGATTCAATTTTAGTTCTTAAAATTGCATATAATATTGTTTATTTGCAAGTTTTGCAAACATATATTAGAAAATTATATTTCTCTTTTTTGATCTTGATACTTAAATCTAGGATGAACGAATAAAAATTGGAAGATAAAATTTAAAAGTTTTAGAAAGATTGATTTGAAAGAGAACTCAGCTTAGGTAAGGTATGGTTGGAGGAGAGGAGCCAGGCTTGCAATGGATACTAGATAGATAATAATTTCGTCCTACATAAAATATGTACGAACTTACGGGTGTCATTTTGTGAACCTTTAAAATTAAGTTTTAGATAATTTACTAATCTGACTCAAAAATGTGAATCAAGATCAACTGATTCATTCTAATAAAATAGCGCCTCATTATTCCTTATCCTGTTCACATTTATTATGTTTTACTGTAATGATAGTATCTTATAAAGCAGTGCTTTCTTATTAACATCATATTCATACAGAACATTAATAAAGAACAGTATTTATTTCTCCTCAGATAACAATTATCATCTGAATTATAAAATGAATGCTGTATGTTGTAGCATTTTTATCAAGACAATGGTAAATACTATAAAATTTCTTTTAAAAGGTCACTTGTACCTCTGTGGTCATGGATTGAAGAATCTGGTAACAATTAACGAATTCTTTCTTATTATTTATTCATAGAATTAAATTAAAAACTCCTGAATCAAAAATCAACTATAAAGAGGTTTCTTTACGGCTGAACAGATTTTATTAAAACACAATAAAATCTTTTTGTTATTTAGCCAAAACAAGTTGACTCCATCCCTGCCTAATGTAGAGCAGGCTACAGACAGAGAAATACAGATACATACACGTCATAACATTATAACACCCTAGGCTACTCTATGCATTGCTAGCGCCGCCGGGCCTATGAAAGGCTTTTCTGCTAGCAAAAATATTTCCACCAATCATGAAAGCTGAAAATCTTGCATAGTTTCATGTGACTGCAATAATGTCGTTGTGCTTGTGTACAAAATGCGATGACGCGTGAAGCGTGACCATGACGCGACCTAGGGCGCATGTCCTCGTCGCCACTCTGACCGACCATAACGATACTTATTTTTAAATTAAATACTCGTATACAATAAGAATAAATACAAATATTGTTCCGCCAACATTGTTGACACGGAATTACGGGTTTGTTTGAGTAACTCTCCAATAAGAATATAATATATTCGGAAATAGTACATACATTATGACACCGAAACCTCGTAATTCAATCAATTTCAATCAATTTTTTTATTTCTTTCCACACGTTTTTACAAACATATATAAAACTTATACAAAATTTCAGGATAATATTCCAAAATAAAATGTGTTTATTTATGTACAAAATATGATTTTCACATATAAGATAGTGTGGGAAGCTGGTGCCTGATAGTGGGCTTCGAGAAGCCTGTGTTACAGGTCGCCGTTCTCACCTCTCAATTATAACTAAGTATGTCTTAAATTGTTAAAAGAACTGTCGATTGTTTGTACAGTAGAGTACACCATAGTGCCAAGCTAGACAAAACTAAAATGATGAAAAAGCAAGAAAAAATTAAGTAGGTACTAAATAAATAAATACGTGTTATCGTACATTGATTGGTTGATTGATTGATAGGTACATACATACCAATCAATCATCTGCGTTTCCGCTGAACTTGGAAAAATATGAGTATCTGAAGTACAATTTTTCATGTGAAATAACTTTTAATCATGGTGTGGACAGAAAGCTACTTTTATAATACCCAAAAAAAATTGTCTTTTTCTCAGTTTTTGTTCAGATATGAGATTACGTGATATTGTAATAAAATGTAAGCCGATGCAACTGCTGGTGAAATCAGCGATTGCACCGATTCCTGGGATCGCTTACGTAATATCGGCGATCGTAAAATAAAACCGCGATGTGATCATTTGTGTTAGAACGTGGACCCAAGTTACTTGGTACATTGTAAATAAAGCTCGTGTAAATAATCATTTTGAAAAATTATTAAATACTAGTAAAATACTCGCAACTTCGTTTGCGTATATCTCGCTTTCCTGTGGGAATTTTGAAAAATCCTTTCTTACACCCCTAGACGTCGTAAGGAACCTTTCAAATTTGGAATCTCTAGACCCAGCGGTTTAGGCTGTGCGTTGATATAATTATAGTTAAATCAGCCAGGACTTATTTTATATACTCGTATATAGATTTGCTCGCTTTTAAATTATACTGCAATCCAAAAATATAGAGAAAAACTATAAAGCAATGAAAGGCAAAAAGCATAAAAGTAGGAAGGCGCGTACTCCGCGCCCCGCCGCCTCCTACTTCTATGGCAAAAAGTTTAGATTAATTTGTTATATGCCCGTTTTCACCAAGCTAGCGTTAAAAATAACCGTACAAATATATGACATTTGATGACATAAGGTTATTCTTACCGCTAGGAAACGTTGGTAAAAATGGGCATTAATCTTCTATAAAAAAGACTACGTAGAATAAAAAAAATCTTATCTCTACCTATTTGACGTAAGTACAATCACCACAGCTTCCTTGATTTACTTTATTAGATAAAACTCACTATTTGACTACTGATGCTTTACCTCAAGTGGATTTCTTATCAAGTGTTCGCATTTGATAAAAATATTTCAGGAAGTGTTTGACATTAACAATCAAATTAGATGCTCTATTTTTTAATGTTGTGTGACCTCCTAACATAACTTAACTTAAATTATCATTCAAATATTTGTATTAAAAAAAAATGTTTCGAATAAATAATAATAATATTAAATTAATAATCCCTATTATTCGATTTATTTATTAGAATTTAGGTATTCACAGAGATTTATTAGAATAGTTTTTTCGGGTATTTGTCAATGGTACTCTGGTGGTCTGTAATTGTCAATACCTTTTTTTTTTCAAACAAAATATTCTAAACTTTATATAATGCATTTTCTATTTCATCTATAGTTTTCTTTTGATTCAAAACTTCATCTGTAATAGTTTGCAGTGTTTTTGTTAAACTATAATGTATTTATTGTAAGTATTTATGTAAGTATTTAATTAGTATAATGTTTTTAAACGTTTCCCAATTATCAAAGTTTCCGTGCTTTGACAAAAATTTAATGTTTTTTTTTGTACTAAAATGATGTCCGATTCGCACGACCGACTGTAAGAGTTATCTTGCACCCGCATCATCGCGTCAAACCTTGAGATGTACTTCCTACATTGTTTGTTTTCCTACGACATTTTAAGCAGTGTTGCTCTATAAAATATTTATTTTACCTTGTATGGACATCACGATTTTGTGCTATTAGACTAGCAAGTACATGATTTAAGTGTTTACTATTAATCATAACATAAATCCATAATCTTTTGTTGTCATGTTTTAAACTGGCTGTACTCCTGGATTCTCTAATAAATCTGTGTATAGTCAGGATTAATAATGGCGATCAATATTGACAAAAAGCAGTTGCCGTCCCATATATATTTAACAGTTGCCAAAATGGTTTAAAAATATACGTAACTTGTTTTGTTGCTCTTCTAACCTTTAACAAAATGATTTAACTTATTTTCCGACAATGGCCATGTAACAGCTAGGTAATTTGCGTAAAGGCGAGTACAGTAAAATTTCATAAATATAGGTACTCACTTCTTTCTTTGCTTCTATGCCGTGACCGTGTTATGCACCGAGTTGCCTTTCGTAATGTTGTGTTACATGTATTGTATAGTACTTAACTGTTTTTACCTTAAATAGTGTTGGTTTAACCTTAGGAAGAATCAACGTAATATTTTAGTTAGCCAACAAGCCGCTGAGCCAAGATCATTGGAATATTTATTTGTGTACAATTTAATATAATATCAAATATGGTTATAAATAATTCTATTGAATTTATGGAATAAACATATTAATTCAAGTTGATTTTAACGCTTAGATTAATTCGTAAAGTTAAATACATCCTTCATGCATAAAAATAACTGAACGATAAAATTATCCTAATGAATATTTACATAAAAATACTAATAATATTGCCAACCTTTTAAACTAGTACATACCAGTTTATAATAATGATGTCGACGTCTGGAACTATTAAAGTGCATAACCACCAACCAAATTAACCAGGCTTTGCACTATATTGAGCCACATCAACTTTAACCTTACGCTGCATATAAAGAATGCAAAAACTAAGGAAAAAAAATGTAATTATACTGCCTGGGCCCTCTTCAATAAACCTGACTATTGTTCAATAGAAGTTACGAATATGTCACAGACTGGTGAAATCTTGACATATTATTTGTAATTTTTTTTCTTTCGTTTGGTAATTGCACTTCAGACGAAGATTCCATAATGCCATCTTCAAGATATGCTTGTGTACGTAATTCAAAGCAGCGTATTCATGCTATCTCAACTCGGTATACAGTCTCTGAGCCAAGACGAAGGAAAATTATAGCAAAATTTCTTCAGTAAAAGTGGATTTTGAAGTCAACACGACAATTTCACGACACTTTTAAAAGTTCCTGATCACAAATTCCAATCACTATGCACTTTAACCAAAGTTTGCTTCACATTACACTATCAATACTATGAATCAAACGTCTAAACACACAGAAATTAAAATTCTACGAGCCCAAGTGGACGCTATCGTAGTTGGCGCGAAAATCCATTATTTGTAATAGAAAAAGCGTTTAATAAAACACGAGATATTATGTCAAAAACCAGAGTCAAATTAAGGGTTAATATAAATTTTATAATTGACTTTAACCAAATGACCTATATTCTCATTTGACCACTGTGGCATAAAATGGCGAGTTATTTCAACGATCGCCTGATGGAATAATAAGTGATAAATAATGATGGATTCTTTGCTTTCTGTGTTTGGCTGTGCCGACACAATAGGCTATTAAGTAGTACAACTCCGTGACTGACTTGTTGGACACGCCAAGTGACGTCTTCGACCTCTGAAACCATTCCATTTGGAGCTATCGCGATGTTGCACCAAGTACCTGTCAGCTAAACGGTGACATGTGCTGATATTACAAACCTAAACTGTGCTAGTTCACAACTGGAAACTCAATGCGGTAACCCATTGACTAGTTTTTAAATAGGACTAGTTTTTCTAAAGGAAACATTCGACAACACTTCGGCAACGCGCGAGTGTTACCCCCGGTGTTGCAAGCGTCCATAGGCTACGTTGACCGCTTAACATCAGGCGGGGCGTATGCTTGTTTGCCACCTTTATGATATAAAAAAAACTTACAAGACTAGAGTGTTACAGAAACGCTGTTTGTCAGCGCGACCACTCGGCGATTACCAGGCCCCCGATTCTACTAAACAAATGCACCAATGGACTCTCAATGGTGTCTCAATCGTGTCTCAATAGAATGCCGATAGTGTATCAGTGGAATAGTTTTTGACATTGTTATGAACTTAAACAATAACATAATGTTTAACTATTGTTTAAGTCCATAACAAATGGCAAAAACTATTCCCCAGATACACTATAGACATTCTATTGAGACACGATTGAGACACCATTGAGAGTCCATTGGTGCATTTGTTTAGTAGAATCGGGCCCCAGTTAACCTGACTGAGAAACTTTCTTTAGATGTAGAAGGACGCAGTTCTTTTTCCGCAGAAGACAAACATTTTTATAATTGTGATCTTTAGTTAGTTTTCTACATGAAAATCATTATGGTTTTAAAAAGTATATAAGCCTAGTGGTATTCATTGTATGATATACCCATAACAAACAAATTCAAGCCTTAGTACCAGGTGTTTCTACGTGGATCGTGTACAATTTATTGTTTTATTTATTTGCACACGTAGGTACATTATTATTTAACAAAAACAAAACATTGTTTTTTTTAATGTTTTATAGATACATAGGCGCTGTTTTTATGGAATTGTTATCTGCTATGCATATAAAATGCTTTGTGCTGAATGACTGACTGACCGATCAACGCACTGAACGCAATCTAAAACCGCTTATTGTAGAGACCTGAAACTTGGGAGAGTGTAGTCTTTGTATGACGTAGACAACCGATAAGAAATGATTTTTAATATTTCCAACGGGAAAGGGGGCAAACGAGGTTGCGCTTGTTTCGCTAGTTTAGAACATAATATACCTTTATACCTTGATCTCTTTCATTTGTGTAATAAATAAAGAAGTGTATCGTTCATATCGAGGTTAAATAAAATACCAGTAGGTTATGACAGCGTCTATACCTTATTGTAATTAAATAATTACTATGACATGTAAATATTTATGTGTACTTAATGACATTAACACAATATTAGATTATCGCACACTTGTGATGACAAGCTTAATGATTTATTCAAGGTCTATTGATTGTAACTTTGTTTCTTTATAGGTATCTCATAGTAGTCGTTAAATGAAAGTCTTCTTTGACTGATCATCATTCAGCCTAAACAGTTGGACTTAAATTTTGCATGAATTCTATTCAGGACGTAGACGAGGAATAAGACCCATGGGATAGAGAGGGATTCACGTCAACCAAACTGAGCCGGTTTCGGTATTTATCGATAACTAGCTGCCCGGCCCGGCTTCGCCCGGGTACTGTTTCGTTTTTTTTTTCAATCTTTCTGAGAGATTTTCATAATATTTTTTTCCGTAAGAACCTTGTACAGAGTATTAGAAAACTACAAAAAAAAATCAGCCAAATCGGTCAAGCCGTTTTCATGTTATGTCGTGACAACGGAAAACGGGTTTCATTTTTATATATATAATAGATTATCGATTGTTTTTAGGGTTCCGTACATCAAGAGGAAAATACAAAACACTTTAGAATCACTTCTCTATTGTCGAAGCCCTATTTCTCAACATCGTGTGGAGCTATCATTCTGGAATTAATTAATTATTTAATATTTAGGTCTGTAGTTTTCACAGTGAAAAAATCAAGCGTCTATGTCAGCAATCAGAAGATATGGCCGTTTATAATCCGTTTGTCTTACAAATTATTTGGAAGAGACCAAAAACCTACTCTCATTGACATGTTGACATCCCTTCTTTCACTTGGATCAATCCCCCTCCATCATATTTTTTTTATATGGAGCGATTACCATCGAACCCCCACAACCCAGAGTGAAAACAACCTAATTCCTAGTTTACAATTGTAAGTCTTGAATGTGCGTTGTTTCCTTGCAATATCTTTTCAATACCAGACCAGAAAGCAACGCTTTATTTTTAATTAAACTATAATATAATAATTACCGTAGGCTGTTTATTTTATAGATACTTTACTGCGTCTCATCAGATCTGGGTGATCTCCTTGACATGCTTACTGAGTATCATCTTAAGCCTAACGTTACATACAAATACCTCCGATCGATTAGGTTTCCTTGCAGCATTTTTATATTTTATGTTATTGTAAATTACTTAAAATTTCATTTATTTATACTCTATTGTTTTGTAAAGCTTTAAGTATAGTGATGTATTTCTTTGGATGTCCGTTATAGGGTATTCGTGAAAAATAAGCGGTTGCGATTACGTATACGTACATTGGGAATGTGCGAGTAGTGCTTTGCAAAAAATAGTAAAACCAACGCTAAAATTCACACTAAGATTAGAAATGCGAAAGTAACACTTACTTTCAAACTTAAATAAAAAAATCGATCTAGAATCTAGATATTTGAGTATAAAAATAGCTTGAGACGCGGGGAAAGAGTTGTTAGTTTTTATGCCGAAAATCTTTTTGAGATTAGATCATGGGGGGTGTATTGGGTAAACCGCGCTCGCTTGTAATACTAAAATTGTTTTTAGTACAATAATTAGTGCAACAATTTTAGTATTACTTACAAGAAGTCCTATGTGTTTAGCGCATTATAGTACGCGACAAAATTTGAGCTCACAGTTTATAAAACAATTGAAAATCGATTGTTGTTGTCGTTATGCACTGAATAATATGTATGAGTTTCGAACTTCGTTTTGTCTGCGCGACTCAGCCGTGTTGGCGACTAGTATTAAATGTACCTATCATTAGTAAAAAAATGATATTTTAAAATATTGACGAATTAAATTAATAGGTACGTGTTATAGTTTAGCGCGTGTCGTCGGCTCACGATGTAACTAGCCTTCGTGGTTGTATACGACTTGTTTCCTAGTTGTGTGATAATAATTACTTAACCATTGCGCAAGTATCATGTTATAGAATGATAAATCGTATGGGTGCGTCAATTGATATCGCTATCGTGTGAACTGAAGATGATTGCTCGCAAATTGTTATTGTCAATCTATTTTAACTACGATCATTTAATAGTTTTGTTTTTGTTAAGTTTGCTCCTATTCATTGGATTCCATGGTGAAATTAAAAGAGATATTGTTAGTAGATATAAAATTGTTATAGTATTCGCGTATAAACGTCATTCTATTTAAGATGTATCATCGATGATTCATTACTTCAAAGGGAAAACTTGTGAGTATATTACTAGAATATGTTGATATTAAAAGCCAAGTGAACTTTTTGAACTAGTTTATTGATTAGTTTAATAAGGTGTTAAAGCTTTCACTAATAAAAAAATACATTATCAATTAAAACTATATAGGTATAGTCAGTCGAGCTTTACACTTGCAGTCAATTTTGGCTCTTATGACATAGAACTTAAAAGAATGGTGCAAAGTCCGATATGTAAAGGTTGACCTGCTCTTGACTGTACCTAATGAGCTATAAATAAAAAGTAAAATAAGTAACTAGAAAATATTTTTTGATCAATAATATAATTTTATTTGTAAATAATAAAAATATAAATTATTTTAAATGGTTGACGAAAATTATTTATTACATATTATCAAAACTATTTTTAATGTAAATCAAAAATAATTTTAATTTTCACTTCACTTCACTTTGTTAACTGATTTTGTAAATCCATGGTAATGCAAAACCGTTTATGCCCATTAATTCCCGTGAAATTAATTTCTGTCGAATTTGTAAAACGAGTTAGTAACGAGATTTGTTAAGATTTTTACGTCTACGTACGTATATACCTACGTTATGAATAGTATATCTTTATTTATAGACCCATGTAAATTATTTTCACGCTGTTCCACTGGCTATCATACGAAGGTCAGTGTGTGCATTTCTGTAACACATACACAACATACGACATCATCTCAGAATGAAAAGTGAAACAAAAACCACCCATGTAACACGACATCATCTCAGAATGAAAAGTGAAACAAAAACCACCCATGTAACACGACATCATCTCAGAATGAAAAGTGAAACAAAAACCACCCATGTAACCTATGGTTCAAAAACATTCATTTAATATTTGTTTTTTTTTTTACACGTAATCTCTGTTATCTCTGGTTTACTAATACCCACAGAGTCGTTAGAGACATCCAACCATATTCATATCGTTATTCTTTTTAGAAGATCTTAAAATTATTTTAAATAGAATCATTAAGACACTTTCTGGCACTGCAATTTGGGACGGAGGTCGGAAGACTTATCTTTTAATAATAAACCATAGGAGAGGTCTTTTTCCAGCTGTAGGACCTAATTAGCGAAAAAAAAGGTTAGCAAACACGACGGTTATAACTGAAATGTGTGTAAGTAATTAATTTTAGAATAAACGTAAACCAAACCGTTGAAATTGCTGCTAATGTCATACATAGTGAAACGTTGGTTGATTTATCGATTTGAAATTAAATTATCTAGAGAAGTAGCGAGTTAAAAATGTTAATAATATGTCAATCAGTCTTGACCTATATCCTATCCCATATGATTATTTAAAGCAAATTGTACATGTTACGTGGACACTAACCAAGCCTTGCCAAATCTCCTTTCTAATTATTTTAATTAACGTAAATAGACCTTTAAAAATGAACGGGTGCTATATAAAAATGGACGTCTATCGATCAAATTCACGTAACAAGAATAGATTTTTATCGCAAACGTTTTTCTTGTCGGTAACGCTAGTATGTAAAAATAGATACTATATTCTTACCGCTTCACGGTACTGAATGAACATGTTTTTCTGAAATTCATAGAACGTAATTAATGTCGTTTAGAAAATTCGGAATATTTACTTATACAATTTGAATTATTTATTACATATAGGTGTAGTAACAAAAATAATATCGCACTTAAGAGAGGTAGGCTCAAATCGGAGCAGCCTGCCTGGGAAAGGTCCTTCACCTTACAGAAGATCGTAGCCAAATGGCATTGTTCTTGGCCGTGTTGTGTTCCTACGGTGAGTAAAGAGCTCCACTTGGGGTGGTTGGGAGGGTTAGCAACGCGTGAGTGATACCCCCCGCCCCGGTGTTGCGAGCGTCTATAGGCTGCGGTGACGGCTTACCATCAGACCGACCGTATGCTTGCTTGCCACCTTTATGGTATAAAAAAACTTTCTGTTTGTCCATGAACACATGAATTTTGATCCGTGTATCATCGGGTACATTATTCTTTTCATTCATGGAAGGTGAACGGAATGGGATTTTACGGGTACTTAGTTTAATAGTTTCAGAATTTTTAAAACGTTTTTAACAAAAGTTACTTATCTATTGTATTTGACAAATAAATAAATGCAGTAACATTACATTTTACCCTTAATTTGTTATTGTCACGAATCAGTAAAATAACAACTATTTAAAGAGTAGTACCTTGTTACTGTGATAACATACATTTTCTTTTGATAATTATTTAAATAAGTTCCTAATTTATATAAATTAAATACCTTATCAAATTTCCTAGCAATACATTTTCCTAAACATTATTATCAATTTAAAATTCCTTAGTTGATTCACCTTTCCTGTAATTTTATTAAAGTTGCCAATAGGTACTGTATATTTAAAAAAAACCGGGCAAGTACGTGTCGAGCCATGCACATTGTAGGGTTCCGTATCGGATACGCATTTCTTGCTCGCAAATGAGTACAATGCCATATTCTATGACATTTGTACGTTTTCGTCAAAGAAATTTTACTTCTTAAGTTCGTCGGCTATTACTCGGTAACTAGTAGTGCCTACTTAACCGTTATAGTTCTCCTTGTAGGTTCACTATATGGACTACTACCATGATTTTTTTCAAATTTCTAAACGCAAGACTTTTGGAGATAGAGGGTGGGACCACCGTGCAAAACGAAAATTGACACGTTAAATGTAAATAATTCGCGAACGGATCATTGTATCGGAAAATGATCTTCCCACACCCTCGATGTTTTTAAGAGACCTATCTAACGATACCACAAGATGGGGTCGGTGCGAAAAAAAAAATTCATTCCCACTTTACCTGTAGGGGGAGGCACCCCAAAAAAAATATTTTTCAAAATTTTATTCTACCACTTTGTTAGCATTGTTAATATGAGTATACATACCAAATTACAGCTTTCTAGCATCAAGCGTCTAGGCGCTAGACCGCGGACGGACAGACGGACATAGCGAAACTATAAGGGTTCCTTGTAGTTTACTACGGAACCCTAAAAAAGGACGGGTTGCACTCCGGGAGTGCCGGCAGAAGTGAAAACTTACTTTTACTTTACTTTATTTTACTTTTCATTTCAAAAAAATATTCAATAGATGGCGCTATGCAGTTTCTGAATCGCGCTATTTTCTACGATCGGGATCTGACGACGCGACGATCTGACTCGTGTTTAACATTTTTTCCCCATCTAAAAAAGTGCCAAGCGCCGCTAAAGAAGTTTTCACTTCAAAAAATGTTAGAGAGATAGCTCTACCAAAAGGAATAATCTTAAAAAGAAAAGAATAGAGATGGTAGACTGGCGTCGTTCGCTTAACAAATTATATGAAGTTGGCAAGACTAGCAAGAAACGAAGCAGTAGAAGCAGGTAAACAATATTATAATGACATAACCGATGGTATGAAAACACTGATATCAACTGCGGAAAGCAGGACGAAGAAGTAGTAGAAATTCGTGAAGTAGCTACATACTCTGTATATACCAAAATTAGTGTGTATTTTTTGAAGCTCGCTCATGTTGAAATCTATGTTAAAGGTCCCATGATTTCACAAGCCTCAATAGCCATAGCGTACCACATTCTTAACGAAGAGGGATCGTCTACAAAAGGCATGTAGGCTGTGAATACGCATTGTCACTGTGAGATCAGCGGTGACGTCGACCGTAAGGTCATCTCTAGAGAGGCGTCTGACGTACTCCGCAAATTGATTCAACAATTAGGTATACTATTGTTAACAATTTAGCGATTGCATCGTAACATTTTCCTGGGGTCATACTAGCTGAGATCGTGGCATCGCTCGCCGAGTACTTAATTGCGATTGGCCTATTATGTATTTTCTTTAAAATGTCTCGCGGGGATGTATTTCTCCTACGTGTTAATACATCCCACTGCCTAACCTTTCATTCCTTCCTGTGGTGGAGAAGGTGACAGTTGTTCAGGTTTTTATTCGTTATTAGAACTTAGGCATAGCAAAAATATTTTGCTATGACTTAGGAGAGGAGTCCGAGAGACCCGTTTCTCCAAGTGGCGGGTCATGCCGTAATACATTTTCTTGACTTTTAAGAAAATCCTAGAAACATTTTTGTATGAAAAAATAACAAACATTAATTCATAAACTTTCTCGTTTATAATATAAAAAATAGGATACGATATTGTACATGTTTCCTGAATTGTTCGATGCCTCAATTAATATTTTCCGATAATAAAGGAAATCCGGACCTACTCGGAACGATTGTTATTGGTCGATATATTTGGAATGTAAAATTAATATTGTTAATAATCATAATATTGATAAGGATACAGTCGTTACTACGACGCAAATTTATGATACGGAATAAATAGCAGTACTCGAATCGAACATCACTTGATTTACAATTTCCTAGCATTTATTTATTACTGGCAGACGGACGCGGTATTGTCCTGTTGTTCCTGTTCCCATAGGACATTCGGAAAAACAAACATAAGTAAAAGTTTTTCACGATTCACTCCATTCGGTGTACGAAATATTTTTTTGTAGTGTTTAGTTTATTACGTGTTTAGACTATAGATTATGTGATTTTCTATTGTTTCTAATGTAGATAAGGAAGGAAGAATGTATCTTTCATACTCATTTCAAGACAAAGATTTTCCTCTTAGGTACAGACAATATGTTTGCGGCCAATAATGACGTCGCTATCTCTCCCATATTGCAAGTTAGTCCCGATTTCCGTATAGTAAAACCATTACGTGTAATGTTAAAGATAATTCAAGGAAAACTAAACGCTTTAATTAAGGTACCCGCTGGCATTAGGAATCTTCATTTGTATGTATTGCCAGTTTGTGACCTTCCATTGTTTACCTGCAAATAGGCGTTGTTTAGCACGCGGACATGGGCATGTTAATTTGGTTCGCACGGCAACGGTTTCCGCAGATGCTGCGGGTCTGCCGAGACGAAAGCGAAAGGAAATCTCACAACAAAAGACAAATCGTCGCGGACGCGCTCTTCTGGTGAGGTAG
Organism: Endotricha flammealis; assembly: GCA_905163395.2. NCBI lineage: Eukaryota > Metazoa > Arthropoda > Insecta > Lepidoptera > Pyralidae > Endotricha > Endotricha flammealis. The sequence goes on along the minus strand of LR990864.1, from coordinate 8,544,182 downwards.
ACCGTCGTCCAAGCTTTGTTATTCGTGTCCATTGTGTTTTTTTGGAAAATTACTTTCGTGTTCACACATTAAAAAATATAATCTGTAGAGTAAAACATGAAGCCAAATCTACCTACAAAAGAAAGATTCTGTTGGTGCTGCATGTAAATATTCTGGAATTGGATCTCATCTGTTCTGTTCATATGGCAGGAAAACAGATTTTGAAAAAAAAAAATGTATTCAACAGGTACCTCCTTTCCCGTGACTGCCACAAGTTTCTGTTTATTAAATACAGCAAAGAAATGCAAACTATTGGTCTGTCAAGAAGACAAATGATACCAAAACCGAAATTTGAACTATGGTATTAGTTCCGCGTGGAAACAAAAATATATTTCACAAAAGTGTAGCACACTTTTGTTGCAAACTTTACGAGCAGATAAATGCAGTTGTTTATGCAAAAAAATACACATAATATTTACCAAAACAACTCATGATATAATCCAAGCCGCGTTCGGATAAAGTGATTTAATATATGCGCGCGGCGCTGCGGACTACTTTCTCTTGAATTCGGTCGCGAAAGTTGTCTCACTGCAAAACTTTCTATAGTTCAGTGCATTGGCTGTGTCCTTTCGATACTAAATGTAATATAGACAATATCTAATCTAATATTATTGTAATTCATTGATTGAGTTTGAAGATCGGTAGTTTATCTTTATCCTCCAGGACGTCAATGAGCTTCATTTATTTCAATTTGTCGTCAATATATCGTGGCTACACACACAGAGCACTGTGGAGAAACAGTGGGGGTAATGTGTCGCATATGTTTACATATATACGGTCAACAACAAAAATAGAATCAAACCAAGCTGTTAAACATTTGACGGCGCTTCTATTATTTTTTTGAACATTAACATGACGAGCGAATTATTTAAAGTAGCAACACTGATTGTCTTTAGTTTCAAAAGATGGCATAATGGAATCTTCGTCTGGGATCCGATTGCCAACCGAAAGAGAAGAAGAAGCGAATGACAGATCAGACAGTTCATTCGCTTGACGTAACACGGTACGCTGGCGAACGACTCCGAATGCGATGTTAATCCGATAAAATCGAGCGCGTGCGCCACGGGTTCCGCGGAACGTCTTGATTTTTTAACCGACTTCAAAAAAGGAGGAGGTTCTATGTTTCATTGTATATTTATTTTTTTTTGTATGTCCGCCGATTACTCCGTCAATTCTTGACCGATTTTCAAAATTCTTTTTTTATTCGAAAGTGCATACTCCCAAGTTGGTCCCATTGTCACCAAGTCAGGATCTGATGATGGGATCCCAGCCAAATCGAGGGCAACCCTCAGATTTTATAGGCACGTACAACGCGTTACTTATGTTTTCGGAAGTTATTCATGTTTTTACGTCTGGAAGTCATCATCCCATGTTGGTGAGGTGATGATGGAAGGTACAACTCCTAAACGGATAGGAGTTAGAGGGTGATTCTTTAAGTATTGTAGGTATGTATTAGATTAGACCATTTGTTTTTTTTTCCATCATAACTTGTCACCAAATCAGGATCTGATGATGGGATCCCAGGTAAATCGAGGGCACTCCTTAAATTGGTAGGCACGTACAACGCGTTACTTATGTTTTCGTTAGCTATTCATGTATTTAAGTCTGGAGTCATCATCCCATGTTGGTGAGGTGATAATGGAAGGTACAACTCCTAAACGGATAGGAGTTAGAGGATAATTCTTTAAATATTGTAGGTATATATTAGACCGTTGATTATCATGATGGGAACACGTGTAAACAAGTGACTCTTGAGTGACGATATTAGGAGGCTTACTATACCATAAAATTGACAATCAAGCACCAGCTATTAGCACCGAAGAGGAAAAGGTTGCTTCACACCATGAATTGCAGTATAGTGTATTATGAAAGTGAAATCGCTTATTCAGAGAGTAGGCCTTCTCAAGTTATAATGTTACACATAGTCACAATTCGTATCAATGTTAATAGTAGTTAATACGAATAGCTTATATATGTCGTCTCGTATGCAGATCAGTCAATCCGGCCGATCGAGATCTGCCGGTATATCGAATCTGTCAAATTTTCATATGGGAACTTTTGGTTAGGTTAGGTTAGACTTGTGATTATTTATCAACAGCCGAGCGAGCGAAGCGAGCGAGGCTCGACATAGTATTCGAAAAGGACTGCTAAAAAGTGAGCTAAAAGTGATGTGTACAAACAAACAGACAAACAAACAGACAGTACTTATACAGACATACCAGGGTTTACTGTTTCTATCAGACTTCTAAAAAACCGCTGTATAAAATGCACTAAAAAGTATTAAATAAAAAAATTTTATAAAAAAAAAATAAACCGACTTCAAAAATTAATTTAAATAATATATAATTTCATGTGCTAGGTACCTACTGTTCTAATTGAAGTCGGTGCCAACCAAACGAAATATTACCTAGGCCACATGCATGAATGGAAGGCTGTTTACGACGAGTACGGGTGATCGCGTCGGCGTGGCACCGACTTCAATTAGAACAGTAGGTACCTAGCACAAGAAATTATATATTATTTAAATTAATTTTTGAAGTCGGTTTATTTTTTTTTTATAAAATTTTTTTTATGTTATGTGATTAATAGTGATTGTTTGACTGATAGAATTTTAGTAATTAGTTATTGTGAACTTTGAATAGACATTACTGATTTATCTGAAGGTGGTTTTAAATATTACTCCTCGCCCGTATACCCACGCCGGTCAGTCTATATTGCAATGGAAAGATCTGGTAGTTCTGATGGGCACTATGTGCCTACACATTTAAACGTGTCGCATATGTTTACATATATACGGTCAACAACAAAAATAGAATCAAACCAAGCTGTTAAACATTTAAACTGTTAAAAATGTTAACTTTTGTTGATCGTACTTTAAAACAGTGAAAAACGGAATAAAACAGAATGAGTAAAATCCATTAAAATCGTAATTACTCATTGATATAAAAGCGGACATAAAATTACCTCATTTGGAAACACGAAACGATTATTGTAGTGCCGATAATACTCGTATTGATTGATGTAGTATTGTTAAGAAATCGCTATAGATAAGATTAAGATACATTTATCTATGATATAATAAGAATAGATACGCCCAAGTATTAAAATTCTACGTAATTTGTTGCGATTTGCGAACTCAGTACATGCGCAGGCCACGAAGATTAAAAACAAAGTTTAATATGGATGTTTATTATTTTTTTTATTTCGATCAAATGATTCAACCTAACTGGAACAAATTTGTATGAGGGGAATATCTACGCTAAGGGTCGTTGGTGCAAACGGGTATAGGAAGACTATGTTAAGCATCAGTGGGCCAAATATAGATTCATCGTTACCCCCCGAGAGAATATTGTTTGTAAACCTTTCTAAAAATACGTTAAATCTATAGAATGAAAATGAGAAAGTGTCATACTGAAATGACGAAATATTTTTTTTTTGTATTTATTCTAGGATTATTATTTAAATAAATTTCTCAATTTTATTAGAGGCACGTGATAATTAGCTTTTCGTAAATGCATTGAATTATTGCCACTAATAATAATTCACAACAACGTTCATTGGAAAGTTAGGTGAAATGCAACTGGGCGCAACTTAGACAACTCTGCCAAGATCACTTTCACCCTTTACAAATTTAAGCTTATTTTCAATTCGTATGTACCTTTATATCATACCATATTTCATTTAGGATTATAATCAGAGAATGTTATTCTTTACATTATCATTTTAAACTGTAAAAAGAAAAGAAAGTAAACAAAGAGAAATTGATTGGTAAAAAGAAGTGATAGAGGAGAGTTCAAATTAAAGTAAAAGAAAGTAAATGATAATTGAGTAAACTGCTGGTTAAAGACCTTTCACGAACCTGTCTCCAGAGTCTTCTTCCTATGCTTGGAAAAGTTGGAATTGGCGTCCATCTCACCTCACCATGTTCTCTGTCTGTCAATGCGTTGTCCGCGGAGCCCCAGATCTAATTGACAAACTTGGTGGATTTTAACTTCTGATCTGTAATAGAAAAAATCTTATTTAATTTATTTAACAAAAATACACATGGCAGTATAATAACATTTTAATACATATCTTACTTGAGAATTTCTGAAGAAGAGGCTTGCTAGTCATCAATATAATTTTGTCAATGATACCGGAAATTCATAACACGAGTGTAGTTGGTGATGTAATTCTGGACTGATAAGGAGATAAGGTCATAGTATATTAGATGTGTAGATAATATTCATTAAAAATGTGTACATACTACTACTCACTATTATGTGGTAAGTATTATATTGTGCTCTTCTCGCAATAAAATTGTTGTCAACTGCGGGTTAGTTGGTGTCAGTGTGTTTAGATCAAATTGATGTTCACTGACATAACTTTTTTTTTTTTTTTTTTTTTTTTTAATTATAGAGGACCGGTTCTACTATATCCCTAATTTAAAAAATATATAATATAGCCTATGTTATTCAGGGTGAATGTCAGCTTTCTAATGGTGAAAGAATTTTTGAAATAGGTCCAGTAGTTTTTCAGTTTATTCGTTACAAACATACACACACACACGCAAAAATACAAATCTTTCCTCTTTATATATAAGGTATAAGGATTCTAAAGCTCCAAAACGATATTTTTCCTCGATTTTGATGCGTATTTCCCATAGATAAGCAAGCACATTTATATTTTTGTATTATTTACGAAAAAACCCACATGTGGTCACATTGGAATTGGATACTGTTAAATATTCTCAAAGAAAACTGCATTGAAACATTTCAATGTTATTACCTAAATTAGCGAAACGCTGACCGGTTTTCATGGCTAATTAGGCATTTTAGTGTTCATTGTAAAGGTTAGATCTAGTAAATGAACAAATTACATTAGTTAACTGGTATTATTGCTAATTATTACAGCGATACGCATGACTGATCGTTGGCAATGTTATTTATAACCACGTGTTATTCTACGTTGTATGCATTGTCGCCGTGACCAACCACGTGGTAATAGTATACAAATAAATTAAGTATATCACTCGAACATAATTATTTTTGTCTGCCGATGTCGTTTTGTTGTCAATGAACTTTATCGACAACATGTCTCAGCTTCTAGATATTAGCATTTTGTTTTTGAGATAAACATAATAAAAAGAAACTTGATTTTAAGGATCATTGTACGGAAAATATTGAATAACAAAATAACAAGCAATTTTTATATATTTTTTAATACCTAGAATAAATAATGCGTATAAGGCATGCATATTTTTGCACCACGCAATTCATTAATAAATCATCAAATTATCGCGTGAATTTTTTAATGATAAAATCAGTATGTACTCTCATAAACCCAATTGCGTAATTGATAATGTAATTAGGTTACACATAAAAATTTATTGTTTTGTGTATCACCTTTGTTTTGATAAAATATAATGCCATCTAGCCAGAGAACTTGGAACACAAAAGCGCGCTCTTATCTATTGGTTCTTCCAGCATTTTGTAGATGGCGCCACCATTTAAATTTAGTTTGGTTCTCCATAGCAGCCTTAATTTTTGATGATATTATTGAAATTTTTAAATTATTTCGTATTTATAATAATTTTACATTATCATTAATACTTTAATACAATGTAATAGATGTAAATTACATAACAATTCAATGTAATATTAGATTTATGCATAGCTAAAATATCAGTTTGAAATGACTAGCAAATATTAAAATTAAATTTTTAATTATTCACTATTTATTTTATTAAATACTAAATTCGAGAATAAGTTATCCGTGTATAAAATGATTGAACAGTAGTGTGGCGAGAACAGTTTGAAGGGATAAAATACAGGCACCAAATGAAAGACTACTAATTAAACAAATGGAAAAAAATCCTGACCAAATTATTGCTTCCATTGGCAAAACATTGTAAAACTTAGTGAATGTTTCACTGTATGGAAAAGCGATTCGATTGTTCTATTCAAGGGCATTAGAATTCACAAGAACCAGGAAAAGATCAGTGAAGTTCTTGTCGGTAAAGCGGCACCCCTGGCGCGGAAGGTAGACCTTGATCAGGGAATTATTGTCAATTAATCGAAACGCTTTTCTTGTAAACAACATTTTTTTTGTTGAATGTTTCCTTTTTTGTATTTATTTTGATTACTGTAGTTTTTCTATATCATTGGGTACTTCTGAAAAACATTACATGAAATATGAAATCTTTTATAAAATGAGCAGACTAAGATTGAAAAACAGAGCTGAAAGTTTACACAGGGTATTATACTTAAGTTTTTATTTTTTTATTTCACACATAGAAAAGCGTGATAGGTACACGAAAGTTGCTCTAGAATCTGCGCTAGAAGCATACAAAAATTTACGTGCTGGAAGACATAGGTACATTCATAATGACTATTTAAAATGTATTTTTTTATTTATTTCACTTGTTTTACTACAAAATATTTTTTCTTAATTTCTTCTTTATTCCTCTACAATTAACTTCTAATGTTCCAATAATAATTTGTTACCATAACTTAATTTTCTGGAAAATATGTCTTATTTATTTCTATAATCCATTTTGTTAATCTGTGATTGCCGCTGTTGTCTCCGGTCTACACAGTACAGGAGTACATAATCTCAATGTTTTCAAAATAAGTCTAATGTTAAAGTCATTGGTGACAATAGTTAGCCGATTTCTATTATTTTTTCGTCCTTATTTTGCATTAAGTATCCTTATCAATGTCATCACGGACATAAATAATAAAAAATAATACTTGAATGAACTATTTTCTATGTGTTTTGTCCACAATGTCCACATGTTTATATCTCTTATATTGTTTCAAAAACTAAACATATGTTTATACGTTTTATGATAAACATAATAAATTTATTGTATAAGTAGCTAATATTATTTACAATTAATACATTGTTTTTTTATTTATTTATTTTAGTGTTATAACGACCGTATGGACCATCGAAATGCACATGACAGACATATCGAACAAAATTGTATTTAATGTAATCGCATAATTAGCTTATACTAACACTTGGTGATGGTTAGTTAAGGAGTATTTTAAGTTTCCATGACGTTTTGTATACTGCATAGAGATGATAATATTTATTATAAGCTGGATTCATTGATGTGCACGCGCTGTTGTTGTACTTAGTTCTACAATATGTTTAGGTTATATTTTGTTGCTCGAAACAATGTTTAGGTGTTATAAAATGTCACTGAAATGTTGATAGCCTTTTTTGTAACTTTATTCGTCAGTTTAACCTTCGTAGACGTTCACTGATCATATAATTCCTAATTTTAGATAGGTAGGTAGTTTTCAGAGTATTTTATTTTCGTTAAATAATAATAAAATATTTAATTTCTACATGTAATTAAACTATTAATAAATTAATAGATAGGTATTAATTTAGATGACAAAATATTAATTTACTTAGATATAAAAAATATTTTTTCGTAAATAAAACAAATGGTTGTAGTTGTGATGTTAGAATAATGTTAAAACTATTTTTTTAGTTCAACTACACATTATCTAGATTTTTAATTAATTAAGAACATCGCAAAAAGTTTTATCCGCACTTTAAAATTTATTACATCCGCTTGGATTGGAGTGAATAATAAAATCTCGCTCACCCGGACGCTACTGTGATTTTGCACGCAAAGACAAACAAACCATTGATATAAACATAAAAGTCGATTTCCTTTACACTATTATTGCAGTACTTAATTGAAAATAAGTTTTAATTTAATAAAAATATAATTGTCAGGAGCTAAAAGACCATATCTCTGCAGTAGGATGATAATGGGTTAATATGAGATGAGTATATTATGAGTAAGAGTAAATTGACAGGACGCAATTTCAGGTTCAATAGGACAGTAACTGAAAAATCTCTCGAAATAAGTTTATAAATTGGCTCTATCATAGAGCAAAATTTATGGATTTAGGTAGTCTAGTGGTAAATGTACCACTGCAAAATCCGTAACTCAATTTCTAATAAATACATATTCAAGGTACAAATTCCTCTTTATTAATTATATAGATAAGGGATCAATACTTTATTGATTTATGAAATGTAACATTCTGATTTGTCGTGACGTTCTCTAATTGGCCTATTAGCAATCGGGACGTGTACTAGGAAGTGCAATGATGTCTTTCGGTGGCGCAATGACGCTATTCTTGATTAGTTTGCCATACATTGTGTGTGACGTGGACGCCGACTATTGGTATTTCCAAATACATGAAATATTGAATAAAACAAAATAGCCTGATCTGTCCCACTGCTGTACAAAGGCTTCCATGAATACAGAGCCTCTTCATGCCAATGCTCGGAATAGGCATCCAGCATAATTTTCTGTCGTAGATTTTCAATTTATTATGGACTAATAAAAAGTTCAACACCTACGTCTCATTGTTCTTTCCATGGGAATTTTGAAGAAAAAACCCACTGATAATCCTCAGAACTAGTTTATACAGACGAGCATGTGTTGACAGCAAATAGAATTGCAGCCGTTCGCTGCCTATTGATGCCAGCCGTCTCACGCTTCGGCGGAAATCGGAAAAGCGTCGACGGTGACCCTCGGTTATTCGAGGTGTAATCTGCCGCCGTCAACAAATGTCGTTCATTTTGTATGAGCACGAATGTACTAGAATCGGGTACAAACAGTAACAGTTTGATAAAAAATCAATGACATCACCATCTTTTATTTGTTTACAATAAGAATTATGATGCATCGTAATAGGAAAAACTGACAACGTATATGTGGCACTTCCGATGGAGATTATGTATTTAGTTTCCTTAATGATGCAAGCAGTGATGGTATATGGCAATATTCCCACGGAAATAACTATGGTTTTTACAGAATCATAAGAAAGGGAGGAGTAGGATACGGAAAGATTGAGCTCGGTTAGAATGTTTGAATTTTTAATATCCATACTAATGGTTATAATTGTAAAACAAAAGATTATAAAAATAATCGCAATATCAAAAAAGATAGGTTGTGATTAATAAGAATTAAAATAGGTTTTTGTTGGCTGCTAGTCCTAGTGTTTGGCTGCTGGAGTAGTAGTTTAGTGCTGGTCAATTCGTTGCAATACTGTTATCAAAAGGGTTATTATATGCCAATTGAACCCTATGCTATTGTCATACATAGGCGAAATAGGTACTCGCCTATGAAATTATTTCCAAATTTGAGATAAAATAAGTACTTTCACCTACAAACTTTTCCTTTTTATTAACCCGTAATAAAATGAAAATTATGAGCACTGTAGATTTCACCGAGAATGATTATGACATGTCATTATTGGTGAATCATGGTCTATTTAGAAAACCTTTATATCATTTCAATAAATTGAGTACAGCCTCGTGTTTTTTTATATCAAAGATAAAGAATAAGGGCCTTCTCAGAACCTTTTAAGTTTCTTACATTAAAACCTTGGCATTCAAAACCTCTCTTTAAATTTTGTTAAAATTTAATTTTACTGATTTCATAAAGTTAATGTTAGAATTAACTAATGAAAATTAACTAATGTTTCGTTACTTTGCGTAATTGAAAACTATGGTAATTTATTGGTCTTTTGTTATGTATACATAATTTAAATACCATAGTAATAGGTAATCATTAATAATAATACCACACGTTCCCTAAAGTTCGTAGCGATTCCATACAAAAAATATGAATACAAATGATATTTAAATCTCCCAATTTTGAAACCTTCACATTTTAACAGTAGTATATTAAAATACAGCTCAAAAATGTATAAAGGTACATTGTATCGTGTTTACTATTAGTGTACGGTGACAAGATACAGTCCGGATATGCGGATGGACAACCTTTCTTGGGTACGGAAACCCAAAAACTATTTTCATTTTTCACTAACAGAATCATTTACCAAAATGTCATTACTATGCGACATTTTAAATGAGATTTCAATAAACAATTGTACGAAATAATTGAAACGCAACATAACATTAGTTTGATGTTTGGAACACAACCCAATTAGCTGAAAACAAAGGTTTGTTCCGTTATTATGTGACGTCACGTGCGGATTACTACGGATGCCGGACCAACGGTCGGCTGTTAGGCGTAGGTACAGTTTCCGAATGCACGACCTAAATAAAATACTTGGCACAACAACTGAAATGCGGTGCAGGAACATTTGTTGGTTTTTACTATTTCGCATTCATTGTTTGATCACAAGCCAACGAAGACTTTCATTTACAAATATGTTTTGTTTGTGTGGCATTTCTGAGAATGATTCTATTTATTATTGATATTTTGTACGAGTAATAGTTACATCAGATCTATACGTGGTACTCCGGGTCCTACATTACTCGCGAAGTCGACGAGGGGTTGGAGAGGGTACTTCATCTAAATTTTTTCTTCTTACTTCTTCCAATTTCGCCTTGAACATCCTTCCAATCCTTCGTGAGTAGTATAGCCAGCGTCAGAATACCTGAAATGATAAGCTAGGACTTGAATATTGACCTAGAAGAGACGGTTGCGTGGTTGTGCCTTCTCGTCAGCGCTTTCTCATATTTCTCAAAGAAATTTCGAAAATAAAAATAATTTATTAAACCAGTATTTTTTTTTTAAAGTCCCGTGTTGGTGATAAATAAAAAAACAAACAAACAAACCGGCATGGGCTATTATACTTTGTAGTAGGTACATATGTACAACATTGTGAGATTGCAAGACTAATATTTTACCATTAAAATAAATACCATGTGTATCCGTAGACGTGGACAATCGCCAGAAACGATTATTAAATGAGCGGTATACGCGATACTAATGCGATAATTTGTATAATTTCAATTAACTACATTATTTGACAATTTGAGCTCAATTTTGCGTATGCGTAATGTTTTAATAGTTGAATTATTTCAATGTAAACCCGAAATATCATTTAAAATAATAAAAAATAATTTCTTTAACCAACTAACGTGGTATTATTTGCTTTTAGATTACCCGTTGATCGTATTATATGACATATATCACCTAGAAAACTGTATTAAAATCAGTTTGTTTAAAAGTTAGCGGAGACCTAAAAACTATTTTTTTTTACTTTCGATGATACTCGTAACGAGCGACAGCTTAAAAAACGTACGCCGTAAAATCGTCATTATAATGATGTGCGAATATATCCTGAGTGTTATGAAAACTAAAACAGCATTCCATTAAGATATGCATTCCTTATAATTATTTAATTAAGAAATAATGTTTATTGCAGTATTTTAAATATCCTATATTATTATCTGCTTGTTTCTCATTAAACTGTCTAATTATGTATTCGTTTCTCTATCACGTCATGTATATTTTACGATAAAAATTTACTGAAATCATTATTTTCTTCATCGTCTCATCATCTCTGTCCTCTTTCTGATGAATTTAGGCCTTTTGTACGTTAAATTTCTTACACCATCTTTCTTCAATTTTGCTACTGGTCGACACCTCTTTCAGTTTTGAAGTATTAGTAATATTTTAACATTATAAATATGTTTTTGAATACCTTAAGAAATCTTGATTCAATATAACAAGACACAATACAATTAATATGTTTGTGTGAAGGTGTCGAAAGTTTCCATTTTGATGAGGTAACGTTGTTTGTACGATCGCTTATATTGTGGTTATTTTTGATAGATTTGTATGATAGAGCGAAGATGTAAGAAATAATCTTGGCTAGAAGTAGCGTTTTAATCTGCAATGAAATTACGCAGAACTGTACGTAGTCTGTATGTAAGTCAATAAATCATAATAAATACACACATGAAGAAATGCAAGCAATCAAATTGAAACGAATAAAATTCAGTGGGAAACACTACAAATATACATTTTCATTGAAAAAATTTTCAAGGGTTGTAGTTTTCAGTTATCGTGATTGGCTCTCTATAAAGATCTTTCAGTAGATATTATTTTTTGTTTGTTTCTTTTTATTTTATCTTTATCTCGTATTTTACTGCTCATATTGATTGAGAGTTGAAGCTGTTATAAATTATAAAGCACTATGACTGATAAACAATAGGCTAGTTCTACACTAGGCTGTATTTTTTCTTACTTCATTGTCAAGAGTGACTCGAGTGCAAACGTATAAGTAGTAATAGTAGCGAATGCTTCGCCCACCGAAGGTTTTCATCGAGACCTTCAGACTATTACATGGATGACGGGTTGCCCAACACTGGCAGTTGTATAAACGCACCCACCTCCATTGTTTCCGTTTAGAAACCACCCAATCGAACCGTTGGCCAATAATGACGTCTGCCGTTGCTTTTTTCAAACGTTGGAATCAGAAATAATAACTTGTGGTACTTATCATCTATATATATAAAATTCAAAGTCCTGACTGACTTAACTACCTATATATCAACGCACAGCCCAAACCGCTGGGTCTAGAGATTCCAAATTTGGAATGTTGGTTTCTTACGACATGTCTAGAGGTGTACTAAGATAGGATTTTTCAAAATTCCCACGGTAAAGCGAGATATACGCAAACGAAGTTGACGACGCATGTCTCTCGCAATTGTTGTCAACTGCGAGATCAGTTCTGTACCAGTGGTGAATGTTTTATGGACAGCTGCCGGCGGTGCCGGCCACTGACTTGTCTCACAGAATGTCATCTATCGATAGCAGAACAGAGAAACCAGAGTTAACCTATCTATCTAGTTTAATATTTATTCAGTTTGCGTAACATAGGTAAAATAGAAATTAAATAGTAATAATAAAACATGTTTCATAAAAAGAAATTCATGAGTTAGTCCGCTTTAACCTTTTTTTTATCCAGTTGGGCATAGGTGAATGCCCGCCCTTCCACTGAGTTCAAGATCAGACCCCGAGTATATTTCATCAAAATGGACTTATAGAATTACGATCGCGTTTATCATTCTAGAATATTTTTACATAAGTACATAAACATGATGAAAATCTAATGCATGGTTAGCATATCTGAACAGTTTTTAGATACATAATTATGTGTGAAATATAGAATAATTCGCATTTAAAACAAAAAAATATATATCCTCCTTTTGGGAGTTATGGATTACGATGCACAGACAGATTTCGCATATAAGATCTCTATTTGATTTAGGGCTCAAAAATCATGAAAATTCATACATTAAATTATGTATGAAATCACAAGGAAATCACCGAATAATTCTAGATAGAATGGAATAATTCTAAGAGTGGAATTATTATTGTTTACTTCCTTAATCAAGGAAAATCCTCTTATAAATTATTTGTTTTGTCCTGATAGACTTTACTAATTCATGGAAATTATAAATAATGTATCCTTAGTTCCAGTCGCGTATCGATTTTCCGTATCTTGATACTATGACGGTTCGGTTCTGTGACTGGGTCGTACTTCTCCGGTCCAGCTAAGCCCATTTTATAAATGCGCTACCACTCTGATATATACATAATAATATATGTGCAGTATAATAAATAAATCGCGCTGCGTAATATGTAATTGTCTCATATCATTTAAGTATGTCCACGTTACGATTAAATTATAAAAATAATGTATATAAGTACACTATCGAAGTTTTTATTTTACCTAAATTATGCTTATAATGACCCGGAAAACGTCCAATATACGTCCAAATTACCAGACCATGCCAGGCTGACATTATGTAACTGTCATTAGCCTAAAAACCAAGCTTTCTTCGACTTAATACACAGACGTCCAAACCTCGATTTCGGACTAATATATCTTTTTTGGGACAATGTGATATACGTGATCGCAATTACTTCAATATCGTGTTTTGTCTATCGAAATTGAAAACCAAAAAGTCATTAAATTCAGCAGAACGCCTCAAAATTTTTGGCTGCCTAAATTTTCAAAAAGTAACTAACAGTTAAAGGTTGCTTAACTTCCACAAGCTTCCAGTTTAGCTTGGCAGATATAATATATTTGGATGCTGAACTGGAGTGCTAGAGCATTGATTAAATGGGCTAACTCGACGAAAAATCAAATACGAAAGTTATAGAGTCTCCAGAAGATACGATTGGTAATAAAAGCGAGGCTTAGACGACGGTATATAATAGTGAAATCCAAGTAGAAAAAGATGTCGCGATGTTGGTTAAGTGTGCTATGTTGACAGTGACAAACCTGTTATGTATTTTTTTTTGTTACCGTTAGAAGTTTAGCACAGAGAAAATATTGAACATTATGATTGCATGTCATATTCCATAAAAGTATGACTTACTCTTTGTTTTTTTGATGTTCATTGTACGTTTAACGAGTAATAGTAATGAATGATATATCGACCGACAAATCAAGTAATTTAAACAAGTTAACAGATGGTAACATTTGCATATATAATCATTTTGTTAATTATAGTATTGATACTAAAAATTATAATTTATATTTAAATAATGGTAATACTACATTGTAAAACATAATTGAGGCTATACAGACGCAGTATAAAAAAGTATTAAAACTCATCGTATTTTTTTTTAAAATTAAGCTGCTTGTATTACGTAAACTGTGTGGCCAGAGCCATTATGAATTGATCTGGCTTGATCATGGTACCATCCCCTTAATGATAATGAATGTATAGTGAGACTGCGGCGAGGCGTTTCATTTATTGAGTGACGCTTGCTACACACATACTAGGGCTGAAATACATCATATATGTATGTATGATACATGTTCGATTCGGCGTGGCGGCTGTATGTCTCGAACAATAAAACTGACCCGAAACAATTACTTCACTTGTTCGGCGTGTGCCAAAATGATAGTTTACTTGGGTTGAGATATTACATAGTGTAACTGTCGTCTAATGTGCGGAAAAGCTCAGCTAGTTATCCTGAATATTCATTTACATTACCTATATTTGATTTTACCACCCGACTGTGACGATTAATACCAATTCGATTCGAATATTAGTGTAGCCTGAAAAATACGGAAGCTCAACCCCCATCCTATCTCCTCATGTCTTTCTATACCGTTCTTTCTCCTTCTTTCTTTTTAACCTAATCATTAAGGACTAAATCGTGGGTGTATATGGGCAGCAGCGGTGATTGCTTTACCATAAGACTCGGTAGCTCGCTAGTCCTCCTTTATCATAAAAAATATTAATGAAATAGATTTTTATATACTACATTATCACGATTATAAACGCTGCGCAAATGCCATCGGCGCCATCGGAATCCTACCATTTAGTAGGATTCCGATGGCGCCGATGGCATTGTACCGTCTAATATGTAGAATTAGCGCGAAGCAATTTACATACATGGCCAACATCAATACACAAGGACATTGACCGCCAGTCTTAGTAAAGCCACCCAACCAAAATCACTGACCCCCTAAGAAAGCATCCAACTAGTTTTTCTAGAAGAGATGAGAATTGGACTCTAAAATAATAAAACAAATTATAAATATTTTATATGGCACAGTTTATTTCGATTCTAGCGAAACCCGCGCAACTTCGTTTGCGTGTATCCCGCTTTCTTGTATGAATATCGGAAAATCCTTTCTTCGGATACCTACGTCATACATACAAAGAACACTCCACAAGTTTCCTGTCGCTACGATCCATTATAAATAGCATATTAGCTCAGAACTCACTAGGATAGCAAAGATATCATACAAAAGAAATAATTTACCTTCATGTTATTCAAATAGTAAATATTTCATTATTATAAAACTAACAAGAAAATGTTCAAACGACGTATGTAAAAAGATTATGTAAAAATCTGCAGTATAAATCATAAGCTAACTCTACATTCTTGCGAAGTAAACCGAAGTGAAGGCACTTTAGAAAACAAAGGAAAAGTTAAGACGAAATAGGACGAGACCGTCCACACTCTCGTTTTTGCTCAACTTTGCGATAGTGTAGTTAGCATTTATAGATGACTTTGGATGGATGGAGTAAGGTAACCCTATCGTCCCCTAGTAGAAGGCCAAGAACTATAATTTTGTTAATGAACATTATAATTTTTATGAGCACGTTTTTGTTTTATGTAAATATTATTATTTTGCCTCTGACGTTATTTACTGAGTACAACGAACTGTCAGCCTCTGTATACAAGGCTATCTCCTCGAGGTTCCTGTTGTAGTAAAAATAAGAATGATACTCCTTAATTGAAATATATGGCTTTCGTTATAAATATTTTTTGGTTGTTTGTATATTGTTTTCAATATTTTTGATTCTTTTCAAAAAATATAATAATGTAGAAATATGTCCGCTCCATCTAAAGAATTTTAAAATGGTATCTACAAGGCTATTTTTTTTTAAATCTGTTCATGGATGTAGTAGAACCCTGCATTGACACAAACACAAAATTCGTACTTTACAATTTGTAATACAATGTGTTGTTTTGTACAGTTGAAATATTTTTAAAGGCGAATCTACTGCTGATACTGAACACGAATATGTAAAAAAAATTATTACATATACCTTATAATATTTACATTTCAATTTCATATTTTTGACGAAAATCATAACCCGTCCTTGTGGCACACAATTCATTTTATGTTATGAAATCACCCCCACTGGAAGGGCACGGACACCCGCTTGTCAGATGCGGCGGTCACTGCAGCTCCAAGAAACATCGCAGAAAAACTAGAAAAATTCTTCGATCACAATTGATATAATGTAATTTTCCATAAAAGCACAACATAGGTCCAGATTCCATTTATTAACTGACACTACTAGCAGATTCGCGTCAAGCCGTCAAAAAGTTTCTTAAAAGTGCCCAGCGAACTCTTTGCTTATAAATACACGAATATTGATGAAGTCCATTCTGCGCACTGATAGTGGATTATTCAAAGACCTCTCAAATAAAAAAATATACAGGAATCTGTTTACGGCTTTTAAAATACAACCGATGAATTATTTACGCCTCTTACGATTTTCTATTCAAATATTGCAACTGACTAAATCAACACTGTATAGATAGGGTGATCCTGTTGCGCACATCTGTTAATTATGTTTATAAATAGAGATAAAAACAAACAGTTACATAACGTTCTCAAGTTCAATTGACGATTTTCCTTAGTTTTTTCTTCAATATATTGATTCATATTTTACGTAGGTAAATTACAAGTTGCGTGTTGCTGTAACGTAGTTGGCTTTTGGCATTCCGCCGAACGGGGATTCCGTGGCTCTTGGATAGTCCTAATGTGTATTCCCAAATCATTATCCTGTGCGTCTTCACATTTCTTAAAAATAATACATAATTGATTTAAAATCAAATAGTTGTTTTTATAAGCCTGTTACAAGCTCTATCGAATTGTCGTTCTTTTCCTACCACTCGTATCGATATTGTATTCATAAGAAATAGAAAAAATGCTACAGTCGAGATTACGAATGATATGACAAAGTGGAGAAGGCCCCATGCAAAGGGGGACACGGGTAGGAAGAAGATGAATAAATAAAAACTTATTAACCCATGTAGGTCAAGTACCTACATCGGTTAATAAGTCTTTAATTTATTCATATACCTTTTGTTTGTTTACTTTATTATCTATCCAAGCTTTCATTATTTATAAACATTGAATAATTACCATCTCACTAGCACTGACCTTCCTCAACTGAAATGATTAATTAAGTAGTGAAATCATCACTGAAATATTTATGAATAATTTTTATTAAATTATAAAAATAAAGCTTTATAATAGATTTTTTATCGTATTTATATAAATATATGAATAAGGTATTGTACTATGACTCCTAGGCTCCAGGTCTAATCTAATAAAAACCGGGCAAGTACATGTCGGGCCACGCACAATGTAGGGTTCCGTATTTACTGTGCTTTGCTTGCCTTCAGTTGAGTCCAATATCAAATTCTATCACATTTGTAAGTTTTCATCAAATAAATTTTATTTTATAATCGTATTACTCGGTAACTAGTAGAGCCTACTTCACCGTTATAGTTTTCATTGAAGGTTCACCATATGTACTACTACCATGATTTTTTTCAAATTTCTAAACGTAAGGCTTTCGGAGATAGAGGGGGGGAGGGACCACTTTGCAAAACCAAAATTGACATGATAAATGTAAATAATTCCGAAACGGATCATTGCATCGAAAAATGATCTTTCCACACCCTCAATGTTTTAAAGAGACCTATCTAACGACAACATGGGGTGGTCGCGAAAAAAAAAATCATTTTCCCTTTGCACCCCAAAAAATTTTTTTTTTCATAATTTTATTCCAGCACTTTGTTACCATTGTTAATATGTGTATACATACCAAATTACAGCTTTCTAGCATTAAGCGTCCAGGCACTAGATTGCGGACAGACGGACAGACAGACGGACATGGCGAAACTATAAGGGTTCCTTGTAGTTTACTACGGAATCCTAAAAAGTACATCTAAAAAGCTTAAGATTTTAATTAAGTACCAAAATTAACATTAATAATTTGTTTATAATTCATGAGACGCATAATATTATTTAACCTAAACGTAAACATTTACAATGTACATTATGTTTATCTTAGTAGAAAAACGGAACTATTAATTTTATAATGACGTATGTTTAAACGAATATGATATTATTATTGAAGTTCACTCGGCTGATGTACCAGACTGCTGCGTAGTTACCTTAGAGATAAGCGGTCAATGTAGTTTGTAGAGACATTTTATTGAGAGTAAAAACACAATTCTTTCGTCCCACATCATTTACGTGGGTTAAAACCGTGCCACTGTTACAACCATGGCTTTGTCCTACAAAAAAATCCATATGGAATTTCCATTTCAAATATTCATGTAAAATTTTTCTTAAATGTTTAATTAAATCAAACAAAATGTCACCCTCTTTTTTAATATTTTATAGTACGCGCCAAAATTTGGTCTCACAGTTTATAAAACAATTGAAAATCTATTGTTGTTATGCACTGAGTAATATGGTAATAGTATGAGTTTCTAACTTCGTTTTAAGTCTGCGCGTACGAGCCAGCCGTGTTGGCGACTAGTATAGTATACAAATTCAGTACCGTATACTTAACAGATGACCTACTCGTAACTTTATGTCTCAGTGTTGTTTCTTTAATAAAAAATAAATAACATAATAAATGCGAGTGTTTTTTTAGAATTACATTGAATAATGTTATTCACTATTTAGTCGTAAATCAAGCGGGATTATACCGTGGAATGTAACATAGTATCTCATAACAAAATTCCCACAAGATCGGCATCCACGCAAGCAAACTACGGTACCGTACGCTACTGGTCATTTAGATTACGTAGATCAAACCGGTTGAATGAGTGTCTCGGTATACTTAAGTTGATACGTAGATACTTAACATTGTGACTATAATCACAATTAATTACAAAAATAATTAAAGAAATATATACGATTATATAACAAAGTTTGTGGCCACGTGTTTTTAGGGTTCCGTACAAGGAACCCTTATTTGCCATGTCCGTCCGTTCGCGGTCTAGCGCCTAGACGCTAAATGCTAGAAAGCTGTAATTTGGTATGTAAACACGTATTAACAATGCTAACAAAGTGCTGGAACAAAATTTTGAAAATTATTTTTTTCGGGGTGCCTCCCCTACATATAAAGTAGGTTTTTTTTTGCGCCGACCCCATGTTATGTTGTGTAGTATCGTTAGTTGGTCTCTTAAAAACATCAAGGGTGTGGGAAGATCATTTTCCGATACAATGATCCGTTTGAGAATTATTTACATTTAACGTGCCAATTTTCGTTTTGCACGGTGGTCCCCCCCCCCCCTCTGTTTCCGAAAGTGTTGTGTTTAGAAATTCGAAAGAAATCATGGTAGTAGACTATATAGTGAACCTACAAGGAAAACTTTAACGGTTAAGTAGGCTCTACTAGTTACCGAGTAATAGCCAACGAACTTATGAAGTAAAATTGCCTTGCCGAGATGTGCAAATGTCACAGAATTTGGCATTGTACTCATCTGCAAGCAAGCAAATACGGAACCCTACATTGTGCGTGGCTCGACACGTACTTGCCCGGTTTTTTTTTATTCTAACTTGATTAAACAGTGAGTGATTATCATGAGGAAATTTTAGTAATATTCTCTATTGAATATAAAATAAAGCTATGTATTATATTTAGAATTTCCGTTAAAATTACTTTATAATAATAATAAAATTTATTTCAGACATATTTTATCGAATTAAATCCGTATGAATTATAGCAAGTATCATTCCAGGCTTTGTATTTATATTTTTTTATAAACTAAAATATTATCACTTCTGATGATATTTTCTGATGTAATTGGTCCCATTATTGCGTGTCCAATATTTTTTTCCGATAATAATGTCAAATTATATGTCGTTAAATAAACATTAGTAGGGCTTAATATGTTGACTACGAAGATATACACCTTTTAAATGTTTATCATATTGCACAAGAGTTATCGGACGATCTGATCGATTATTACAATGCAAATGGAGTAAGCCTCTACTGCAATTTCTCAATAACTTTGTCGTCTTTGACATTGTAGATATTGAATCATGATAGCGTATCTAACACTGTTGTATTATTGTCTTTTGAAATCAATGTGTACATATCAGCATTTTTAATTCTTAAACGATAAATAGAAGCATACTATCTACATATTCATGCGAGGATATAAATACAAGTCCATATTACAAAATATTTTTTTATGTTTATTTATAGTCGGAAATAGGTTTACAATATTCATTGTGATACGTGCAGCGTAGGTACTTATAAAAATTTTTTTTTCGCAAAATGAAGTCTATTTTGCATTACTTTCATTGTCTTACAGTTGGAGATTGTTTTTCGAATTTTGATTGTGCGCAATTTATTATATTCATTAAAATATTACTTATATGTAGTCAGTCATTACACGTCTTCCTTGACTTCACATGACTTCCTATATTAACAAAGAGTACCTACACATGTTCGGTACAATGGTTTTATTTTTGGATCTGCCAAAGTAACCAATGTTTGTATACTGTGAGCGTGCAGTTCGTATGGCGCGAACGTGCCCCGAATTTTTTATTTTTCCGGTTTCATGTAGACTAGTTTTGTCTCGCCCAAGTAACCGTTACCTCAATGGCCCTCCGTCTACTAGTAACCATTTCGTCAACATACTGTTGGAATATTTTTCGTGGGAGACATTTCAAAGCAATTATGAGTAATTTAAATCCATTATCGATGTCCATTGCTCGAATTCTTGATCTTTTCGCAGAATTCTCTAATTATACTCGCTCAAGTGCATATTACAAATGATTCCTTGATGGAGTTCATGTTAACTACAAAATAATGATTTAAAATAAATTATAAAATACGAAGAAAATTCCACAGATTATTTTTTTATTACGTAGAAACAAAAACCCAAAACAATCACAATTATTTATATGAACTAACCGCTACAATCCGAATTTAGACAAAAGCAACCGTTAAAATTCTATTATGATATGGTATTATGTACGCGTATATCCGTTATGAAACGTTCCATTTAAAAATTTCGCGTTTTTACAATATTCGATTTACCCATAAATCTGAGCTCGATTCATGCGGTGAACCTTAGTCATATTGCCAACGTGAGCTCCTTGACCTAGTTGGTGCAGCGTCGTGACGATGGTCAACTGCAGCGCTTTGACACAGCTGATGATGTACGTACAACTTTCACCAAAACACAGCCGGCGCTCGTGCAATATTACCACGACCAGTTTCCCTTTTGTTTTTGCAAAAGTTTAAAACGGAGCTCATAAATAATTCTGTTAATTTTAAAACATTACAAAACCATGTTGGTCGCAAATATTTGTTGTAGTTTGCCAAATATCGTGTTTAATTTTAAAGCCTGCAACATTACAAGGCCGAGTCGGGCATCGTCAACCCTGCGAGGTCGTAGGTACGCCGGTCCGATCCTCTGCAATAAATTAAAGGTTTCTCCCGGTTATTTTTGTAAATCTTCAATTAATTCGAACTGGTATTTTCGTACTTGTTTTCAGAATATATTATTAAGAACGAAGAGAAACATGAATCTGTATGATATGAGCTACTTATACATTAAATATTACCAGGAGTTTACTAGTTGAATTTGAATGAATGTTATGAAACATGTTATGTGTACAAAACAATAAGCTCAGAAGTGTACATTGTCAACAGTCAAGGTTCCCCTACCGGTTTCACTTAGGTAACAGAAATTGGATTTGAGTTCCGGTAACTCTTCGCTTGCCCTGGCCCAGTGACCGCGATTCAGAGTGGATCAGATGTGGGCGTGTATATACGCAAAACTGGTCTTAATGCAATTATTTACTGCTCGCCTTCCGTGTATAGGCTTTGATAAAAACTATATTTATTACGATGTATAGACAGATATTGATTCATTGGTTCTTTGTCTACATAGGGTTGGGCTTTATAAAAAAAATTGACACAATAATGTAATATGTATGAACAACATAATGAATGCAAAAATAGTATAAATCATCTGAAGTATTTCAAAATTATTTTTGTATTTATTAAAATTGTAGGAACTATTAACGATCATGCATATTATGTAAAAAATGTTATATGTAGTAGGTTTTTGTTATACGACGAAGCCCAGCCCGACATTTACATATCCTCAAAACCAAACGATATACAAATGAAAATTTTGATTAACTTACCTAAATAACAGCCAATTATTATTCTACGAATATTGATCTGAAATGCGATTTCGGTGTCATCAACTATAAGGAGTACCTACTAGTCCTACATATTCATAAATTATAATTTAAACATTAAACAATAATTATTGTTTATCAAATATACGTAAATAATACCACGAGATAGAAAGTCGTTTATATAATATAGTCAACTATATCTTAAAACCATTCAAAGTATCTCTGACGTTTATATTGTACCTATTGTTGAAAAACCGGTCGGCCCTTTTTATAAGTACAATGTGATAAGACAATGAATTAAGTGAAAAGTAAAAATGCTTTTCTAGAGAACTTAAGCAATACTCGAATACAATGTAGGTTGGTAATATTATCTGTACTTTTTGTTAAAAGCTTTTTTTTTACATTCCCAATATAAAAATGTTTTATGATAGCATTTGTGTTGACGAATAGCCTAACTACTCGTTAAAAATCGACGTGTCTAGACCGTGGTAAAATTATGTTTTGCATCATTTAAAAAATGCGGTTGCCAGTTAGTACTTGTTTATATCTTTTTGTAGTTTAAACTTTTTTATTAATATCTGTCAAAAGAGGAGTAAATAAGTTTTGTACGACACAAAACGACTCGTAGCATAAATTTAAATTTATCATTAGGTTGATGCTTGTGGTTTTGCCCGCGCAATTCTGTTGAAATCTATAAAGTTTAATCTCTCTGGAGGTGATTTCTTTGATAAAGATTATCGTTTATTCTTCCCTAAACTTAAACTATCTTCATATTAAATTTCATCTGAATTAGTCCAGGAAATAACGCGTGAAAAAAACTCTTAAAACCAATCCTGAGCGAATCGGTATTGGATTGTTACGTTTAGGTACTCTTGAGAGACTAAACTAGCTTTAACTAAATACTCAATTAAATGAAATCGTATTGTACACTAACAAATTAGTTAGTAACGTATAAAATTTCAAGAGACCGAATTAGGATTTGCTAGTAATTTTTAATTGAAATTATTCAGAATTGAAATTATAATCGCGATTTCGTTGCAGAGTCACCTAGCAGATAACTCTGTTATTATTTATAACGTGGTGTCTGTCATTGTTATGTACTTACTAGTATCATCGTTGGTTAATAAATGTCTAATCAAACAGATAAGAAAACTTATAGAAGTCATTTATGTTTTACATAGAAAACTGTGTATAAACATATACTCATTGACATTTATGGCTTTACAAATTTCCACGTTGAATCACAAATAAAATTCATTCAAACATTTTGGTGACGTAGCCATACGTAGTCAGACTCAGTTCTTGAAAGTATTTGATGTTTTTATGTTCTTAGTCGTTTCGCGATGTGCCCATGTTGGTACGATACCGTTTTCTTGATGTGCATTTGACATCGATTCGAAGGTTATCGCCGCCGGTGTCAGCGACCAGCCGCGCCTACACGCGTTTGTGTATACAAACAAGCCCGACACACACTCTCAGACGGCGCTGGCCCGCACCGCCCGCATGCTCGTTCCACGTATGGAATCACAGACCGTACCCTCCATGCGTACATGCGCTCGATAGTGAAGTTCATTTCAGATTATTGATCCAAATATACTCTTTTATATCGCTCTATCAAACTAATTTTATCAATGACACGTGTTCATGGCTTAAATGGTGCAAATATTAACACCATTCTGCAGCAGTCTTACGCTTTCTGTATGTGTATTGTTTGTTATCATTCAATAAAAGGTCTTTCAATGTAAATGAAGATAGCTAGATAACCAATTGACCGATTGATTCATAAATAAAATAATAAACATAAATAAAATATACATTAAAAACATGACATTATTTTAAATATGCATGACATTATATAACTTTCCGGGATGTCGTTCCTGATTTTTATGTTATCTTTAATGTACCTGGTTCTTTTGTTATAAAGAAAAAGGTAACAAAAGGTTTGCCCGCATTAAATTACTGTCTGGTTTCATGTGGAGGTTTTCTTGGTATTGATAGTGGCTATACCGCCTTGTTCAGGTCACGTCAGCCAGCCGGTTTTGTGATGAGCGTTGAGACGTGTTAATTTTCTAAATAATCACACGTGATTGACGTATTATTGAACTGATATCTTGTATAGAGATATCGCTTATTGCCTTTGTGGTTGCGGAATAGCAGTATTGGTAATAGTTTAATTAAAAATAAATTAGGTCGCACAGAATAGTGTGATGATTCTCTGTGGTTTCTTAGTTTGATGCTAGTTTATAGGCAAAAATATCTCACTAGTACATCCCCAGATATTTATGTGTCAGAGCGGGTCAACGACCGTCCTTCCGACACCGCCCCCGCCCCGACCCAACCCAACAATGATTTGAGTCTAAACTTCACCCAAGTGCATTAATAGAATTAATCTGATTAAAAATCTAATGTTATTGAAATTATAGTATCCGTAATATTTTAATAGCTAAATATCCTTTATCTCAAAACCTTTCCAAGACATAATCAGCATAAATATGAATTTCAATAGGGTTTTATATAATTTTCATAAACTTGAATATAAAAATTTATGTATAGGTTTATTTAGCTCTGCTTTTTAAAGAAAATGTAATTTAAATATGATTTAATAAAAATTGTGATAATATTACCTGATCACCTTTTGTGCAATCTATTAAAATAATTATGGTAATTATTTAATGTACCAACTACTAATGACACAATTAGTTTATGAAGAATGGAGGAATTTATAAAATAATAATAATAATAAAAAAACCTTATTTGATATAAAAGAGATATAAAAACATTAAAATAATTCGCGGATATAAACATAATATATATCGCGTCGCGACGCGGACACATCAGCTGATTCGTGTAAACAAACATTGTGGCTTGCTCCAAATAGTGACTCATTTCGGTCTTTGTTAGCGCCTAAAAGTACAATTTTCTTTAAAATTTAGTATTTGTTTTAAAAGAACACGTTAGAATATAATATTTTTAGTCATTAATGTAATATAAAGCTTTATTATTGTTTAGAAAAATGAGAATAGGCCGGTCGATTGGCATGTCCCGTTAACAAAAGCGCGCTACCTAGGCAGTGACGTATAAAGCGTGGGCTGCCCCACCATCGCGCCATTAGTACAGCGCCCGCGAGAGCGTGTGCACGTATCTACTGACTCCAGCTCTGCGTTCTCTATGTGTATACAAGCAAGTCAAACAACATGCATTTTTGTTTACACTTGCACGATTGGTTTTATCAAGAGACCGTCGCGACGGTGGACTCTGCCAGCACCGCAGCACGCCGGCGCAAGCCGCGTGACCGACGACGTCCACCTTCCGCGCCGCCGACGCCGTCGACGCCGCAGAGAATCTCTACCGAGGAACTAGCAGAGGCTTTGCAGCCTCATCTGCTGTCACCGAAGCGAATGTGGGAATTGGGCTACCCGTTGGAAATTGAGCCTAATTCGTCGAAAGCGGTGGTTTACATAAATCCGCCGCCGCGCCGCAAGCCGCGTCTGTTTACTTCGTGGGACGTGAACGCTCCTGTGTTTGTGCCGGGATCGCAAAGTGACAGTGGTCGAGGGTCGTGGGGTTCCACTCCTCGCTCTGACAGTGATGAAGAAGCGGATACAGTGGAACATTTATGTGTACGATGTGATACAGTGTTTCGTATGACTCGCGAAGGTGAATATCTCAAAGAGGATCCGTGTTCGTACCATTGGGGACGTGTTAGTGCAGACAGCCGTTATACGTGTTGCAAAGGACTGTTCGGAACGAGAGGCTGTAGCACGGCGCGTTTTCACGTATGGAGCGGTACACGTCCCGGTATGAATGGACCACTTGAAGGATTTGTGCGTGCCCGCTCGCCGCGTGGGGGAGTTTATGCAATTGACGTAGAGATGTGTTACACAACAGCGGGACTAGAGTTAGCTAGTATCGCGGTGATAGCAGCTGATGGCCGACTCGTATACAGATCCTTAGTGAAACCGAGTTCGCCTGTTGTTGATCACAATACAAGATTCTCAGGCATCAGGCCGCGCGACTTGGCGCGCGCGACTAAGACGCTGCGAGATGTACAGAATGACCTACTGGGATTTGTAGGTACAGACACAATACTTATCGGACATGCACTGGACAATGATCTCAGAGCTCTTAAGTTACTGCACAGCGCCGTAGTAGACACGTGCGCGATGTACCCACACGAGAGGGGTTTCCCACTACGACGATCACTGCGCGCGCTTTCTGAAGAACTGTTGGGACGTTGTGTGCAGCATGGAAGTGCAGGGCACTCGCCTCTGGAAGACGCTCGTGCAGCCATGGATCTGGTTCTTCTCAAAGTGCACGATGAGATAGAGAGCCGTGTGCGTGTTTCAAATCAGTTGCATCTGTTGCAACCCTATGATCCGTTAATCAGTGCCGCCTAAACTACGAAAAATTGTTGACGATTTCTAAGGACTTGGAATGATGAAAATTGTGTGGACGGACAGATTAAGTGACAATACATTACGTTGACGGAGCGCGCGTACTGCAAGGTATGTGCCTTCGAATTGCGATATGGCAATAAACGTGATATTTTTTAAAATTTTGTAAGTTATTTCCTTTCCCATCATTTATCTATAAGATAAAACACACCACTATTGCAATTACTTTTCTCATACACTAACATTTTCTCACACAGTAATTACAAACAAAGAGACAAAGTCATCTTTCACCCTTGAAACAAAAATAAGGTTGTCAGTTCATGATAATTATATTAATCCTTTGAATTTTACGTCTGCATTAATGTCTGAGCAATAAATTTGCTACTTTCACTACGCTAGGTTTCTCTGCTACGTAATCAGCTGTTGACAACTGTAGCACGTATAGTGTGTACGAAGGATATTACTCTAGGGATTATTTCTTTTCACTACAAATGTGAAGTAGTTTTTAATACAGTAATGAAATCTATAAATGCAACATAAAATAAACTTTCGTTGCTTTTCCGCTGATGCAGGGGTATACCAAGTAATGACATAATATCTTGTTATTCAGACTGTGACTCATTAATGAATAAAAACTTAAACAGGAAAATGACACGTGCAGATTCATTTTGAGTTAGCAAACAATGCTAATAAAAACAGTATTATCCGTTTTAAATATAAGTGTTATCATAATATATCATAATTTTCAATCGCTACCTGGCCTGCTTTACCAAGTGACTCACGAGTCAACTCTTGATTTTCCTAAGAAATATATTGAGTCAGAAATTTTTTCGCAGACTGTTAGAATTCAAGGGTAAACTGGACTATAATAATATACACAACACTGTATTTTACATATAACATCGAATAACTAATAGTATAACTATACACAACAAATACTACATGCACGTTACAAGTAACTACTCCAGTTCTATGAGATAGTTATCAGACGACCGTGCACTCTTGTAAGTTTACATAATATGTTACATAAACTGTGACGAAATGGTGGATGGGCACACAAACTACTTCCACCTGGTTTGACTTTGAAGATCTCTCAAATTACAAAAAAGAAATCTAATTCTGAAATGTTACAATTATACAATATAAAATGTTTTGATGAGATGAACACGTAACATTATATTATTGATAATTGTGTTACGTATGTTTTCCAATATACAGTAGATAATATCAATAAGTTTATTATTATGACTCCTCCTATTAAAATTACTTCATATCATAGGGTTAAGGAGGTTAACGTACAGTTAAAATATTATTCTAAATTTTGAGGGCCAATTTCACTTGAGTGTTAGATGTTATTCTAAAGATAAGGCTAACCCACAAACTAAGTTAGCTGATAATATCGTGTTCTACTTCTTGAGTTTTAACTACATACTTCATTTTATTTGACAAATTAATAAGTTAATATTTTTTATAATTTTATTATCAAATTGTTTCTATTCTACATATATTAACTGTGTACACTTACAATCTGAATATTAATCAAGACTTCAACACTAGTTTTTTAAAGAGGAAGGAAGTTTGTTTGTGTATTTAGGCCAAGAAATAAAATAAAAAATTCAATGACATAATATTTAAAATTGAAGTTGTTTTTTTTTTAGCAATTTAGGTTATAAATCTTTAAAAAAATTTAAATCATAGAATTTGTTAAACAAATGTAAAATTAAATTTTATATTATGTTTTAAATTATATAATTTTAAATGCTGTCATTGATTTTTTATCCGTAACATAAAAAAGATCCGTATAAACGAATTTGTAGGCGGAAGCTTAATAGATGAAAACTATTTCATATGAATTACGATTCTACGTTTGTTTTGATCAGTTTGAAGAAATATTTTGTCGATCCTATCGTGGATAGATGAGTTAACACAGTTGAAAATAGCAGAATATAGCAGAGTGAAAACACAACGTATATCTAAGAGCAACGTCCCCTGTGACCGGTCGTCTGCGAATCTTGTGTTTACGTCTTATGGGCCGAAAATAAGGTTTGTATTTAACATTAGACAGATATAAGTACTGAGATAGTAAACATTATGTGCTAGAAAAGACACTTAGCGTTATTTGCAGATACACAAAGATTAGGAACATGTTTGCTCTAATCAAATAAGGACGCCGTTATCTCCCAGTGATAATGAGCAACAGTTATTTTTACTTCCCCAATCGATAGCCACAATAGTGTTGTCTGGTGCAGCGTAACCACCCTATACACGATTTAGTATTTTTCATTATTTCTCTCTATAAAGAGTCCCTTTGTTCCCATTAATTATATAATTATTGTCAAACATAAAGCATCTGTTTAACTGCATTCTTTAAAATTATGTCTTCTTGTACAAACAATTAAAAAAAACGCCAATGTCGATTAAATTAAAGACACGTCAAATTTTGGAATAGATGATTAATTGAAATATTTTTGATTGGGTTCTTTTTGTCTACACCATCTAGCTAAAACAGAAAAATACATGACAGCACAAATAATATTTGTATTTTCTATTCCACTAGTGCCACTACACTTGGTACAAATCCAGTGAAATTCAATGATTAGGAATTTCTTGGTCTGTCTAAACTATATATTACACACACAAAACATATTTAAAATAATACACCTAATTGTACTATTAATATAAATTGTCATCATCAAATCAATCTCAATCGAAATCAAGTAGTTAATGTCTATGTATAATGTCATTTCGATGATAGTGAGCTATTTAAATATAAGAATTATCAAGAGTATGAAATTGAAATTTTGGACTGCCGGTTTTGTACATAATATTGAAACCGAATTTCGAGAGTAGCGGGCCTTATTACTTGGCAAAAGCTGTTGTGGCAGATTTCAGCGAAACGGAAATGAGAGTTCTGGTTAGTCATTGATGTAATGTTACGAAAATAGATATAAGTGTATCGTATCATATGAAAACATTTTTATAATATATCGGTATCCTATAGATCTAGAAGACTACGTGTCGCCATCGCCACGTATGCAATGACGTTTACTGATAAAGCTATCAAGGTATCTCGATTACCTTAAAATGTCTTAATTTCAACGAAAAATCACTAATTTCTTATTGCAATGAGATAAAGTTCTTACAATCATTTTGTCGTTTCGTAATCCATCCGGTCGTACTGGAAAGGTTTGGGAGAGGCCTATGTCTAGCAGTGGATCTTGGCTGAGATGGTGTTGATGAATCCAATATGATATCCATTCGGATACATTTTTCTATACGTGGAGCGACTGCTATCAGACCTCATAACTCAGTCAGTGGGAAAACCAAAGCAATCTAAAGGTCAGACGTCGTTCGAAATAATTTTTTTTGGCTATGCGAATTTTTCTACGATATGTCTTTTTACAGCTGAGCAATTGATTATTATAAATATGTATAAATATCCGAAATATAGAGTGGTAGAGCCTAGCTACTACAATGAACTGATAGCACAGATTACTTAATAGTTACTTCGCTGATAGTAGCTCGTAAATGGGCTGACCGCATAAGGACAGTACAGAGGGTACTGTCCGTTTCGAGTCAGCCCATTTTAATTACAGAATAATGACGTGAAATAGATGTCGCTGTGATCTTACTGCCCCCCCGGGAGAGATTTTTTTTATACCACAAAGGTGGCAATCAAGCATACGGTCGGCCTGATGGTAAGCCGTCACCGTAGCCTATAGACGCTTGCAATACCGCGGGTATCACTCGCGCGTTGCCGACCCTCCCAATCCCCCTAAGTGGAGCTCTGGAGACCTTACTCACCGTAGGAACACAACATGGCCGAGACCAATGCTATTTAGCTACGATCTTCTGTAAGGTGGAGGTCCCTCCCCAGACGGGCTGCTCCGATTTGAACAGATTATCCGCTGTGCCCTACCTCTCTTTAAAATGGCAACATTATCGTGTTGCAGTAAGATTGCAATAAAATTGTAGGTACTAGATTTGTTCATGTCTTATAACAGCATGCGTCTCAAACGGGGTTAATTGGTCGTATTGTTCTAATAAACGGTAACCTATGTGACACGCAATTCTAGTGTGGCTCTAGAAAGCGGAACTCGTTATGATACCGTCAAATGTAGCAATCATTATGCTTATATCATTTTGATATTTCTTAAGTATTTTAAAACCTTATCATAAATTCCCATTCTTCTTTGCAGTCAGGTTTTGGCTACTGATAAATTCAGTAGGATTTATTTGAACAGACGACAAACAGACAAATTTAATAAATATTGTAATTTTTTTTGTCAGTGTATTGTTTTGAAAACTGTTCATAAGACGTTTGCAGATAATTTGTGTAAGTTTTCAGAAATATTGATACCTAATAGCAAGATTTAATTATCTTATTTCATAATTACAAAATATTGCAAATGTGTGCGTATATGGAAAATCGAGTTTCTATATACAAGTGAGCGTAAAAATGGTTTACAAGTACATAACGTTTGTAAACAAAACAGTCTTATGTTCGTTCATAAAGGCATCGCTACGCCGCCGCCGCGCCGCCATGTCAATACGTGTTTCACAATAAGACTTGCACAAAATGAGGCGTTGTTTCGTCATAGCACCTACTCCGACACGCCCACAATATCCCCGCTTCGCCGCTACCTACTAAAATGTTACTTGCAAACCCGGCCGGCATGAATGGGAAGCCAAGAAATTTGTAAATTATGAAACATTCTTGATACTTGTTTTATTAAGTTCATAACAATGAAAACAATGTAAAACACTTATTGATGATGTAACAGTTTACAAACAGTTTAGTTTTTTAAATATAATTCATGTAGGTATCATTGATTTAGAATATTTCGATGAAAAATGTAACAACTAAGAAAATTAAAATAATTGTGTAGATAACACAGTCTTCATTTGTATCGACTACCACATGATAAAAATGTTTTATGTAATGTTATTATTTTGACATATGGTTTTGCAAATTATTATTTTTGTGTACTATTCAAGCAATTGGAGTCACCTGTTTCAAGTGTAACCTGGTGTGTCATTAACCTTACCGTTTCAATGAATCATACGATCGTGACATTAACATGACTGAGTACGAATGTTTTATGCACAAATTGTTCAATTTTGCAAAAGTAGGCGACGACCTGGAACATACGAGTGGTATAGTATTATTAAGCAGAACCGCGTATATACGAACGAATTGGTACTACAATTTTTTTATCTTTGTAGATCTTTTTTTATTTAGTAACTGTAGATTCATAAATTGTACAATACACACAGCGCCACCTGGTCCAAGTTAAGCAAGTTTTGAAGGTTTTTGTACGAGTTTAAACATACTACTTACATCAATACTTATATATATTTTTTTAAGACAACTCTTCACATATTTGTTTGGAAATCGAACATAATACAATAGTACGTATTGGAATTAGTAGATAGATACGCGGTTACGCTCTGCCACCGACGATATACACTTGCGACTTGCCCACGGCCCACGGTCTGCCCACTAACGCGGGTTCGCGATGTCGCCTGACCTCAAGCCAACAATGCCACAGAACCTTGAATTCAGTAGAGGCACACAGAATTACAGAGACGAGTTTTTGTCTTGATAAACTCGGATAAGAAACACTCATTATATATGTATGAACTACGGTCGTGATTATTTAAATAAACACAAATTATGTATGTATGTAACCAACTCTGATGATGGCTATTGTAAATTCAAGTTTTTGTTGCTGTACTATAACAGACTTCCTAGTTCCCTTGAGGAGGCCATTGAACGAAGTTTATTACGAACGCCTGTTCATACGGTTTACCTTGCTGTGGGATAATGTGATAAGTCATCTTTAAAAAAAATATATGACCTGCAGCTCATACGGAAATGTAACCTTAGCCAACAAATCGTCCGTTAAAAATATATATTTCTGTGTTATGTCATCTAATCACTTGCATTCATTGCTTATAATGATCGTAAATAAATCAAAAATACATTGATAAACAAAGTCTATTGTTCAAATGTAAAAATATAATCATCGGTTTGCATCTGTGTCATTTTATTTAGTCAACAATCTTTATTTGTTGGAATAATTTTGAAATTTGTTTTGGCTCCGTATATTATTTACTAGTCTTTAATGGATGTTGACTATTTGTTATCTGGTAAATTCTCTAATTTATGTAACACTATACAAAGTTTTTTTTCGTTCAAGTTATACAATAATGCCATCCCCAGACTACTTGACATTATTTTTTCCTGAATGTCAAAGGAGAAATAACATTTTCTTATCAAACGATAAAATTATTAAACCGCGGTTTTAATTTTTATGGTCAAGTGACTGTGATACAAACTAGGGTAATCTTTGAGGCTTTATCTTTAAAGACTTTTTAATTGATATTAACTTGTTTATTCCACTTTATTGATGATAATAAAGAATGCTAAAATGTATTCATAATTTGCTCTGCTTCCATCATTTGGGATCGCCGCAGGAAGTCTTCTATTTTCATTCTCCCCAATCAGCCGTCACTTCCCGGCATACATACAGCTGTTATAAAAAGATATTGTTACAAAGAAAAACACCATTTTGTGCCATTATGTTGAAGTATTTATTAATTTTTTCACGATCTCTCCTAATTCGTCTCTATTATAAATTGACCTTTATAATCAGCAGTAATCAATAATGTTTTTCCAATTTGGTCCATAGTATAAAATTTTTGTTGTATAAGAAATTCCAATGAATTGTATTGTACGTATGGCCTTAACATAACTGCAAGTGCAATCAAAATCTCATAAAAAAAATGAAAGTCCTGACTCATCAACACCCAGCCGAAATCCTTAAACCTAGAAAGTTGAAATTCAAGGGTTTCTTTTGTTTTTAAAGCTTTTTTGAAATTACCACGAGGGTTCTTTTTTTTATACCACTAAGGTGGCAAACAAGCATACGGCCCGCCTGATGGTAAGCAGTCACCGTAGCCTATGATAATAAAAACGATATTACTTACTTAAAAACGATATTACTTACTTAAAAACGATATTACTTACTTAAAATCGATATTACTTACTTAAAAACGATATTACTTACTTAAAAACGATATTACTTACTATGGACGCATGCAATATACTGTGGCAGTGGCATCACTCGCGCGTTGCCGACCCTGTGAAAAGTGGAGCTCCGAAGTGTTCTCAATTTAATAATAAAAATAAGTAGGTATTAATTAATATAACTTTCAGTTTTTAGTTATTACTGGTTTTATGTTTGTCTTACTTACAAGAGTTTTCACTTTTACACATCGCAGTTTAATCTTACATAACTGGAATATTACGAGTTAATACGTTCTTGAAGGATAAGACAGAGACTTTGACATACTTTATTACCTCTGACATAATACCTATAAAACATATTATAATAATATTATTTACTTTAATGTCTGATGTTACAAAGAAGATACATTGTAATTGTTTGCTTATATATCTTTGAAAGGTAAAATTAACAGTGATTTCCAATTGTTGTTTAAAACCGTGAAATTGACCATTTACCGCTCAATGCAGCACACTGGGTGTTAATTCGTAACTGCCTGAAATCCGGAGGCCTTGATACAGTGACTCAGTTTCGATACCGTGGTCCGTTGACCTTTTACCGCCTGGGGCACTGCTGTATACTATTTACCTGTAATTTAAATGTCAAAATCGTGTAAATAAATACTGAAGAATTTCACGGAGTTTAATTTTTATTGTGAGTATAACAAATTCTGGTAAATCTCTGAGGCCTCTTTCATCCCGTAATGTAGCAGAAAGATTATGAAATCATGACGGCTGCTTGTGAAACTTACGTCTAAATATTTGTAACTGTATATTAAGAATTTCACCATGAATTAAGTTTTGACAAGTCGTAACTTAAATGGCGTTTTTTGTCACAACATAATAAATATTCTTATGAATATCATTAACTCTCTTCTTACACTTTAATAATAGATTTCAAATAAATAAAAGTTGATAAACAATACATGGTCAACATCACATGGTCTTTATATTAATACTAGCTTTTCCGCGCGGCTTCGCTCGCGGTTAATTTTATGACATAGATCTCGTTTGACAACAAAACCCACGGCGCGACTTGTGGCGCCATCTGTTGGCCGATACAGCGCCCTCTATAGTAGAAAAAATATTTTCCCATTGGAATGACATACTTTAGCCTATGTTGGGCTCTGTACCCCTGACAATAAACTTATATACAAATTTTCATAATGATCGGATGATTAGTTAAGCCGTGAAGAAATAACAATCAAACAAATAAACTCACTTTCTCATTTATAATATTAGTTAGGATACTTTGTCATATTAACAGAAGGTCC
This sequence comes from Endotricha flammealis, assembly GCA_905163395.2. Classification (NCBI taxonomy): domain Eukaryota; kingdom Metazoa; phylum Arthropoda; class Insecta; order Lepidoptera; family Pyralidae; genus Endotricha; species Endotricha flammealis. Next base: position 8,508,889 of record LR990864.1, on the reverse strand, counting down.
GTTATTCCTGTTCACATTGCATTGGATAGAAATACCCTACCAACTTAAATTTTTATGCAAATCCAGATGTTTTGGCTGTAGGTATATAGATCAGTCAGTTTGTTCGTTTTTTATCACAATAGATTTACTGCACTGCAGCGTCTTGCTCGCTGTTTTGAATTAATTTGAGAAAACCAAACCTTATCGTGATTTAAAAAATAATTAGCGCCGTCTGCGCATGAATAATTTGGCGATTGCAAATTGCAATCGTGCCTCACTTGATTTGCCATCTCTCTAGGGTTTAATGCCTTTTGTTTCAAATTGCTGTCTCTCACGTAGTTGTTAAGTCCTTTCAATACTTCCTAGATTAAATTCGTTGTGAGTTCAAGACAGGTGTAGTTTTCTCCCCCGGGACGTCAATAAGCTTCATCGCTTATTGTCAATCTGAGGTCGCCGTTGTTGATCCTGGCTACACAGGAAACACATCGGTGAGAATGTGTGGTGGGCTTGTCCCGATTGCAAATTGCAACATCTCGCGTCATCTACAATAGTCAAGGACATTCTTATTGTCACGGGAATGGAGAAGGCTCCATACCCGTGACAATACGTATACAAATTGTTCATAACGCTCGGCTGTATAGTCAAGGAAGGAATAACAAACAAATAGTTAAGATTATAAACGTAAATTACTCGCTTTATGTGAGTAGATTATAAAACTATTACGAATTTGTCCTCAAAATGTAAAATATAATTGTACAAATCTAGTTAGAGCTATTTTTAAATTCGCATCAAACTAGACAATTAGTTTTTATTTCCATTTGACCTTATTTAGTTGTTCATTTGATATTTTTGATAGCACACGCAAACAATTAACTTTTGTTTAACTTGGAAATATGAAAATGAGGACTCCCATACGAATTTGCAAGGTTAATACTTTATACAATGAATTTAAAAATTCAATTTAAGGAACTAGATATTTACTAAACAAAGTTTGTTGGGTTTTCGTGAAGCCAAGAACGCAATAGTTTATAGGAACTGTGCAACAAAAGCACCTCGAATTACTACCGTTGTGGATCTATATGTATAAAGACTGGAATAACACTTACAATGAAATGAGATTCTAGAGTTCTAGACATTGAATTTTCTAAGAAAGATATCAAGATTCTACTTTAGTTCATCTTACGGCTGTAGTAGTAGGAAGGACGAATAATTAATTAACACAAATTGATAATTACGAGATAGGAGTTGGACTGTAATAAATGTAGCTATTGATAACGAATAATATTGAAAAAGACAAACACTACCTACTGAACCGAACAAATAAAAACAACGTTCAAAAACATTGAAAAAGTAAAATCTTCATAAACTTAGACCAGCCTATAGCTAACATGGTAAGAATATTGTTATTAGCCAGCAAATCGGGATGATATTATGTTCTTGAATTTTTTTAATAATAACGTAATGATCTTGCAGATTGTTTGCGTGTAAGAATAAATGATTGATAATGCTACAAAGGTTAAGATTGTTTTCCTATGTTTAGTACTTCTAGCTGTTTTTTTTTAAATAAAAAGTTATTCTATCTGTTATGTTCTAAACTATATAACGTTGAGACGTTTTTACACGTGGTGATTAAAATTCATTCAAACTTTAATAATCAATAATAAACCAACAATGGAAATGAGCGTAAAGAACATTTCAAAAGAGATCAGTCAGAAAACGTGGGAATTTTCCGAAGACACTTTTACTATAGATACCTTTATCAAGTACATATTAACAAAGCATTTCTGTTTTATAAGTTAGTACTCTAACTCATTGTTAGAGAATGTTTATCTACCTGTATACACAGGCTTAGCATCAAACAATACATAGATAGCTTTATCATCTTTGTGGTGTTTTCTGTACCAAGAAATGTTAGCAATGCAAACCCGTAAGGACCAAATTTTAACAAAGAGACTCACAGCCAGCTTACGAAATACATTTTTAAAGTTAATGACACGTTTAATTATTGCTGTCACTGGGAAACTAATGAAGAAAAAGAGAGATAGCATGAGAACTAAATTTAAATGCATTTCAAAAACTGGCTGTTAATTATCCAGATTATAATGCTCGAAACTGTTCTAGGTTATAGTAAAATAGTACCTCCTGTAAGATTTTTTTTTGGGTAAATAAATTTTAAATACAATTACTATCAACCTTCATCGATTCAGTTGCCGATTCAATTTGCCTGACATCGTCGGTTCACTATTCAAAGATCATATTATTTATCTGATAACATCAATAAAATTATATTAATTGAAGTAATTGTATCCAGATGGATCAGTAATACTATGGGACATTCGGGATTTGAATCAAAAGGAGCATAAGACACTACGTGTGAACATTGAATTTGACCACGCGTCGTTCGTCGCTTGGAGTCCAGACTCAAAGGCCTTTATTATACACACAGTGAGAGAGAATAATATAGTAGTATACAAGATTGAGAAGAAAAAAGACGGCACTATTGGATCTGCTACGCCTGTCATCACGTTTGATAAGGTTAGTATCATATTTTTTTGTGTCACAAGTAAACGACGAATAGAGAAAGAGAATCGAAAGGATAGGGTTGAATTACGTCTCCAGATCTCTAGTCGGAATGAAATGTAGAGCTGCCGTTACTGCACTGGTAACAAAATTACAATTTTAAAAGTAAAAATCATAGTAGTGTTGATTTATTCTGATAGGTATTAATTAAGTAATAGTTAATGCCCACGGTTATTGTATAGCGTAAGACATTATTACTCATTGATACCGAGGAAATGGATAATAAAGAAAACGTCGGCTGAGCCGTGAAGCGAAAGGCAATAGGTGTCGCTGTCAGCTCTCATAAAGATGAAACTTTTTCCCATTTATACAACCACATTTTCTTGACATACTTTTACTTAGTTTCACTGTAAGTAATTTATCTATTATTATACTATTTGTGCCATGTGAGATGATATATATTATATTTGTTACGCAACGCATCGCAGATACAGAGCGCTTATCGCAGTCAGTCGTCATAACTGCATCACGGCCCATCTTATATTACGCGTGGAATACTTTATATCTCAGTCCGATGTAGGTCAATGGGTTACATACTTAATATGCCGCTAATGAAATATTTAAAAAATAATTATGTATTGCGCACAAGCCATTGTTGTCAAGATTATTGCTAGTTGTGAGTGAAACTTACGATGGTAGCATTGTCTCCAGTTCGAAGTGGGACATATCGGTAGCTTACGCAAAATACCGGTTTTTAGGTTGAAACACGAGGAAAAACAGAGCTATTTTTGCGACTGTCCATTTTCCAAGTTATCGCTGCGTAAACAATTAGTAAAACCGGAGAATGGAACAGGTTGTCTGTATTAAAATCAATTATCAATCTACGTTGTAGGTACCTATCTGTTGATTTGGCGCATGCGTAAAAGTGAAACCACATTTGATGCACAGTTTTTTTTAAAACGAGCAGTTATTCGACAATATGTGAACGTTATATCTAACGGTATGTTGGGACGGTCACGGCAGCTGTTATGAACAGTGATTGTGTTCACTGACACGCTTGAAATCACAGGTGTACAGCATGTCATTAATCGCTCATTATGCTAATTAAAAGCTTTTATTTAACTTGACCTGGGGGCGTATTACAAACTCTTAATTCCAGGCAGTTTACACCGTAAATTGAAGTGCCTTGCTAAACCGTATTATGAGCTCTTATTCCCAGCCAGTCAGCGGTCACGTGACACTTGGCCGACTTCTGGCTTTGAATATGGCTGGGAATTTCGTATTACAAGCGTTAGTTTGACGTTTCGTGACATGTTTATCTGTCAAAAAAGAACTCTACTAAACCAGTCAGTTTATGCTACCTTTCATCAACTTTTACTGACTTGCTTGGCTTTATTTTTAATTTAATAATTTGTAATAGTGTGTATTTGTGACTTTTGAACTAAATATTTAGTGCGTTTGTTAAAAATAAATATTAAACATGTGTGACGAGTTAGAAATATTTGAGAGTGACGCTGCGGAAACAAGGAAAATAAATGAAGCAAAATTAATGAGGAAACGTCTTCGTGATATTAGTGATCCCTTTGATATGGATGAAATTAATTTTGTAAAAAGATATAGGTTAAGTCAACAATTAGTTCTGGATCTGTGCGAAGACTTGAGACCTCATGTGGTTGGGACTACAAAAGCTTCAGATATAACACTCGAAAGAAAGGTTAGTAGGTACCTAGTGTTTATAATTAAATTATTACCTATTACTTATACTTCGAGTCGTTGTAATATTTATAATATGGTTCATTTTGTTACAGGTGTTAATAGCATTATCATTTTATGCCACTGGGTCTTATCAACGTCCCGTTGGTGATATATCAGCCCACTCAGTAGCCCAACCTACAGTCTCTGTGACTATAAAACAGATCACAAGGTTACTGAATTTACCTCAAATTCAAGCGAAATATATCCGATTCCCAAGAACTATTGAGGAAAGAACAAATGATAAGATAAGGTGAGTGCATTGATTATGCTGGGTGAGTTATTAATTATTATTGTCCCACAACCTTTTAACTGTATGTGATGAATCTGTGACCAATAAAATTTATTATTATTTATTTGCATTATAGAAAGCGGTTTAATACAATAGTCACAAACAACATTTTATTTAGAACTAGTGTATAGGCAATAAGGCCTTATTGCCAAAAGCAATCTTTTCAAGGCAACCATAGGGTAACAAATTATAACAACACAAAACATAGGTATTAAAGATAATTTAATATTGGATGAGCTTTCTTAATGGAACATAAATATATCTAATTATTTAATATTGTTAGCTATATTTTTCCACAATAAGTAGGTTACCTTATCCAAATACAATATTTCTATTTACAGATTTTTTAATAAGTTTGGCATGCCGGGAGTATTGGGCTGTATTGATTGCACACATGTTGCAATTGTACGTCCAGTTGAAAACGAAGAAAGATATTACTGCAGAAAACAATATCACTCATTAAATGTCCAATTGGTAAATAAAATACTTATTTTTTTTTTTTAAACAATTATAAAAGATGGCAATTCTAATAGACATGTTTATTTCCATTACATATTTTATTTTATTTGGAAAACTTACATATTTAAACAATAATATTTAACATAGATTTGTACAACTTTTTGCTTAAAAATATATTTTTTTTTAGGTAATACTACTACTACTACCTACATACAAACAAATAAATGTAAAAATAATATTTTGTAATGTAAGAAATACTAATATAAAAATCTTAGAATTTTGAAACTTAAAATCTAGGTAACAATCATGTAACAGCAAAATAATATTCTTCTTTACAGCCTCATTTTCATGTAAGATTAATCTGAAATGTATATTTTTTTTAGATTAGTAATGCAGATATGAATATTATTAGTGTGGATGCTAGTTTTGGAGGAGCTACACATGACTCTTTTATCTGGGCAAACCATCCCTTAATGCGACATATGGAAGAGATTAGCAGTAATGAAGCTATATGGTTACTTGGTATGCAAGATTTGAATCAAGTTTATCCATATTATCTATTTAAAAAATTAATAATATAACACAATGGTTAATTTTTTTTTTCATTTAAGGTGATTCCGGGTATCCTTTAAGAAGATTTTTAATGACCCCTATTACTGGTGCCACTCCCGATACTCCAGAAGCACACTACACAGATGTGCATGTCCGGACACGAAATGTTATAGAAAGGACGATTGGTCTTTTGAAAGCTCGCTTCCGGTGTTTGCTTGTACATAGAGTGTTGCATTATGCACCTCCGGTAGCAGCATCTATAGTAAATGCTTGTGTAATATTACACAACATTTGCAATAGAGCAAATGTGCCTGTACAAGAATTGACCGAAGAAGAAGCTGTGTTGGAGGCATCCAGACAACAAACTCACAGTGTAGATCCACAAGAGTCCTCATCCACCACCAGAAATAACAGGGAACTGAGAGATGGCCTAGCTGTCAGGAGCACCCTCATTTCTCGACTCTGGAACACTCGTGGGTCTACAAATTAAAATAAAAAAAGTATTAAATGTTATTAATTTCTTTTCATTCTTCATGTAATATTCTACTAACTTAAGTTAATTTCACTGTTGTATGATATGTAATATAACTACTAACATTATTATAAATTGTAAAAGTATTTAAGTTCCAATAGGGGTCTATTTTTTTCAATGATAAAATAAATGTCAATCTTCATAATGTCAATCTTCATTTATTATGTACAAAACTAAGTTAGTTTGTTTTTTAAATTTTTTAGTTTTTTATATTGTTTACTAAGTTTTTTTTTAAATTTAAGTTACAAATAAAATTTTCTGTGTAATTGTGTGTTATACTTACTTGCAAATCACTGCCGCTATTCCATTCAGAGTGCACAGGATTTCTTTAAATACTTGTAAAGTTTGCTGTGCTTCTGAAATGTGATGAGTGAGTCTGCATTTCGTTGTTCTAGCAACAATCTTGCCCGTGCAACATCGACTAGAGTTTGTCTCGCATCTTGTAGACTCAAAGCAAATAAACAACACAAAACACTTGATATACTTTAGGGCGTTGCACCGCTAATGCAACACAAACCCATGAATAATAGCTATTCCCAAGAATTTCACACATTCTTTTAATATTTTCAAGTGGTACTTTAAAACTTAGTTTAAGTATTTTGTTTTTTGCCGGCTCAGCCGAATCCCAAATGATAATATCATACGCGTCGTTCAAAAATGTAACTGAAGATAATTTGGTTGATTAGAGTCATTGTTGTTGTATATCGTGTTTCCAACATATAATTTAGCTCATTGTTTTCATATTGATTTCGTTTGATTTTCTTGTTGTTAGTTAAGAATAATTCCTAAATATTATCATTATTTTCATCACAAATAAAAAACCGTAATTTAGAAGTAAAATCGGTCACATCGATTTCCGAACGCCACATACGACATTTCAAACAATCCATAGACAATCATCCAGTAAGATTCCAGTCAGTTTAATAGAGCTCATAATACGAAAAAGAACAAGTCAGTTTAAGGCCGTAAACAATATGGCCTGGAAACAGGCTGGTTTTTATAAAGTTCGTAATACGCCCCCTGTATGTATGAATGTATGTATGTATGTAAGGGTGGAATCTTGGAACGAAAATTTGAACCACTTCCCGTAGACCGATTGAGCTGAAATTTTGCTTAAAACTGTAGATCAGATGACAATACAATATTATGATAACAAAATTACGATACAGCCTTTTGTGTTCCGTTTTTCGTATAAAACAGTTCCGACCAAAAACCTATAGGGTACTTCCGGTTGTCCTAGAATCATGAAATTTGGCAAGAAGCAAGATGATGTAGTACAAGTACAGGAATAAATCTGAAAATCGTAAATTTGTAGTTACTTCTTCTTCTTTAAACAACCAATATAATGTGACCCTACCCTTGGTACATTTTACATTGGTACATGGCTCTTTTATACCGGTTATGAATTAAAATGTATTTTATCTATTACTAGCTTTTCCTCGCGGCTTCGCTCGCGTTAATTTTATGACATAGATCTCGTTTGACAACAAAACAACCCATAGCGCGACTTGTGGCGCCATCTGTTGGCCGATAGCATCCCATACAGCGCCCTTTATAGTAGAAAAAATATTTTCCCTTTGGATTGACATACTTTCACGGGTAAAAAGGTAGCCTATGTTGGGCTCTGTACCCCTGACATATACAAATTTTCATAATGATCAACTGATTAGTCAAGCCGTGAAGGAATAACAAACAAACAAACTCACTTTCTCATTTATAATATTAGTATGATAGTATGACTAGTATGAGGAGCTCGATGGCGTCGCTGTGTGTCACACTCTAATATGAACACACAAGTTAAGCGACGGTGACCCTAGCCAGCGTTTGGATGGGTTTCGTTATCTCGAGCTTCTTCGTGCTTCGGAGGACACGTTAAGCCGTCGGTCCCGGCTGTTGTCGATAGATGACAGTCGTTAAGCCAAGTCGGTGGCCTTAGGGCGGTTTGAAAACACCGACCTCTGCCAATCCGCATTGGAGCAGCGTGGCAGAGTACGCTCTAATCACCTTCGATTGAAGGGAGACCTGAGACCAGCAGTGGGATGATTATGGGTTGATATGATGATGATGATGATGACTAGTATGATTATGGGAAGGAAAGGAACCCTCATGCGCGAGTTCTACTTGCCCTTGGTCGGTATTTTATTTTTGATGGGTACATAAACCCGTTTAGTTTGTCGCAGGGTGACTGTAGTAAAATCAGGAAATTATATAGGTATTCAAATTGCTGGTGCTAGTTATCTATCTATATATATAAAAATGAAACCCGTTTTCCGTTGTCACGACATAACATGAAAACGGCTTGACCGATTTGGCTGATTTTTTTTTTAGAATATTCCTTGAAGTACGAGGATGGTTCTTACGGAGAGAAAAATTTAAAAATTCCCACGGGAAAGCGGGATACACGCAAACGAAGTTGCGCGGGTTTCGCTAGTAACAAATAAATTCATTAGACAAGTACCGCCCCTCGACAATAGATGGCACTGCGAAACCTGTCCAGTGATAACTAAAAAGTAAAAAATAAATTAAAAGTAAAAAAATATATTTAAAAACAAGCTTTTATTTAATTGCGCTAAAAAGAATAAAATAAACTTTTCTTTTAAAATTTTAACTATCAACTTATAACGTCATTACACAATTTATATGACATAAAAGCTTGTCGCGAGATTTACCTGTTTAGGAAAACATAATTATCGAACTAACATTTATTCGTACTACGAGTAAATGTTAGTAATTAAATCTCGCGACAAGCTTTTATGTCATATAAATTGTGTAATGACGTTATAAGTTGATAGTTAAAATTTTAAAAGAAAAGTTTATTTTATTCTTTTTAGCGCAATTAAATAAAAGCTTGTTTTTAAATATATTTTTTTACTTTTAATTTATTTACAAATGCAACAATGTTATGTTACATACACACAATTAATACTGTCATCAACCCACACAGTCTGTTATTAAGCCCTAAACATTTTATATTAAGACAATCAGCTGCCAGAATTTTGATGACTTTGAACGTATATTAATTTTATATTAACTTAAGTTAATTTTTATGAAAAATAACCAATTTTTTCTAAAAATGTATTAGTTATTTATAATATTTATTAAATATTGTGCTATTAAATTTACATATCCATATAAATTAAATGAATGCTCATAGTACTATAGATATTCCAGAGGTAATAATATTTTGCTTAATATTACTATATTTGGTGCAAGTAATTGTTTTCTTGATTGTGGTTTGATTCATAACAAGAACTCGAATTATTTTCTTTAAACTTTATTACCATAAAATACATACGTGTTTATGTGCATTGACTCATTAATATCTTATTTATTTTTTAACCTTAAAACGTACTGTTGATTCACTTGAAATATAATATATTTCAAAAATATTATTTTTACTAGCTATATAACTACTTTGGCTTGTACAGTCAGGAGCACGTTGAGCTTTACACTTGCAGCACAATTTTGGCTCTTATGACATAGAACTTAAGAATGGTACAAAGCGCGACGTGTAAAGGTCGACGTGCTCTTGACTGTACGAAGCCAGAGTGGCTTATTTAAAAACTCCTTTGCTGTAGATGATTTTCCAGTTAGCTAATCTAAAATGACAGTTGTATAGTTTTGACAGTTTTTAATTGATAAATATTGCTGTCTGTGGTGACAGCTTTAAAACATACTAAAGAGTGTAAGGTTTAACGGCACCTACTAAGTCGCTTTAAAAAAATTGTATATGTTTTTCTTAAATTCAACACTAGTGAAGCAGCAGAAGTTTAACCTATAAACAAAGGTGTAGTAAGCCTTACTTGCCTATACTTGTTTGGATCCTTTGTACTATTAAAAAACTCAAATATTCCATCCTGAATTATCTCCTATCACCTTTGCTCAAACTGTGAACTCAAGAAGACGATAAGGATCTGGCCTGTTTGACGCAATATATTGAAATTATATTTAGCGCGGCTGAAAATAGGTGGGCGTCATATTGTAAATGCTTGCAAATTTCATAGAGCGACGGACGACCTTCTTCGCAAATCCAAAATGCTAGGCTTTGTGCTAAGGGATGCTTTATATAACCAGATACTAAGATCATTATGTACAACTCGCTGGTTAGAAGCCAATGGAGTACTGCAGTGTGGTTTGGTCTCCTGTGTATGCCTTACACGTTAGTCGCATCTAAAAATTGCAAAAGAGGTTCATGTGGCACCTAACTTACAGTTGTAATTTGGGTAAAAGGCTCCGATCATACGAGGACAGATTGAAGCACTTTAGAATGACATCATTGGTAAACGTAGGAGCATTTCTGATTTAGTGTTTAAAAAAAAACTAATTACAGGATCAATGAACGACCCGGATCTACTCAGTAAGGTGTTTCTACATGTATCAACGCGGTTGCCGAGACATACAAATGCGATTAAACTCTTTAGGACGCCTACCTGTCATACTAACTTAAGAAAACCCTGTCCACTGTTTTATTTTTTTAATGGACCTATCAGCTTCGGGTGTACTGACACCCTATACTGCGACACCGGACTGTCCACTTTCGAGAATGTATGCATTAAATACGGAAAATGAAATGCTCATTGATTTAAATGTGTTATCCATATATGCCCTCAAAAGGGCACTACTTTGAGGTCTTTTCATAAACTACATCTTACTAAATTATATAAGCATAAGCTTTTTGTTAACATACATATAGGTTTAAGTTTGTGAAATAATTCTGTGCATGCAGTGCTTTTCCATAATTAATGGGGCACTTAGATTAAGTTCATGATTGTCTATATTCTTGATTGTAATGGTGTACTCATTGTCGAAAAGCCAAATAAATAAAATAAAAAGAAATCTGTAGCAAGCCTGAATCTCATATTAATTTTATTATAATTCTCATTAAAAATATAGAAATAATATACACATTGTAAGTCTAATCTGTTATTTAATTTAAAGTATTTGAACTTATCGTTTTTCATATCATGCGCTTCAAACAATAATTGATGTCAATTGCGGGTTAGCTTGTATGAATGTTATGAAGCTACGATCACTGACTTGACTTATGGCGATGTCTTGTATGACGGATGACACATCAATTCAATCCCCATCTACAGCCGCCGCAGTACTAAAGCCGCAGTACTAAAGGTTTTAAACCCAGTTTGAAACAAAAGCGCGTTGCCGGCAACGCGGGTTCCCAACCAATTCTAAACTTCAGTATGGATAGAGGCTGCATCAAATGCATGCCCCGCTACCTAGAGCGTTTGAATGATGTCATCATTGTAAACCTCGTTTCCAAACCAATGTTTTAAACCGTGCAGCGCAGTCGTTCAACGATTTATCATAAATTAAGCCTTACTAAGCCTACAAAGTTTAGAAGTTACGTTATTGAAAATCTTTAGTTCAATATGGCAATAACGTATTTATACCATAAAGGAGGTCGGCCATTGTGAATAAATAGTTCTTTGAAAGATGGCTTTATATGTGGTTAACACATTACCGCCAACGAGCGCCGCCATGGCCGCGGAGACCATCGTTTACAAATGTTTATTTATTGTTTCGTCATCTTGCAAAACCACCGTAATTACTGTTTAGTGTCTTTAGAGCTAACCTATTATGGCCAATGTATGCAAATAGCCTCAAATAGGTATAAACTAGTGCCTCACTTCTACGTCAATTAACTTCATTGGTATTGTCAATCTGGTCGTCAGGATTACGACTTTACAAGGAGACAGCGCGGCGAAATTCTGTGGTTGGTTTGGCTTATGCCGATAGTGCTCTACCTTGTCTCTAGTAGTTAGCATTAATGGGGTCACCCACGATATTTATGAATAGTTTTGACAATCTTGTCAAAAGTGTTGACAGCTTCTATCGTCAACTCGTGAACGGGTGCTGCCTGGGGGGACTGGTCTGCTCACTCTTGTCAGTACTGACTTTATTTTATTTTATTGTAGATTTAAGACTTGTTCATTCCACACCATTGTGTATAACATTCCGCGTATTCTTCTTATAAATTTTAATGTACTTATACCTACATTGTAACTAATGAGTGGAAAAAAAAGGAAAAAAAAAAGTACAAAATGACAAAAAAGGCCGTAACCGGTTTTCTTTCGCCATTTCTTTTTACCGGTTGCCATTTTGCTTGTGTCCGAAATGGTGGTAGTATATAACGTAGTTTATTTTTTTTATTTAAACAAGTTGTAAATGACAAGAAAAAGTGCCTGTGAAGGTCTAATTTCTGAAATAAACGATTTCATTTCATTTCAAACAGTGTTGACAAAGTAACACTGATAACAATAATGATTTCTGGAAACTTCGGTAATATTAATCCAAGAAATTACCTTATAAAAAAAAATATGATTTCAATAGTTTCTATTAGTAGGTAATAAAACTAATAAATCAACAAAAAAGTAATACTGATTGCAAGACGATATCAATAAAATTGCAACAACTGTAAATATTTCCGCTCGTTTGACTAGGCCTACTGAAATCAGTGACCTTAGCGAAGTGAAATTTTAGACCCACGACAGACAATCATATTTCTAAAGGATTTTAATAGTGACAGACAGATTAGATAATTATCAAGTATTTATTATTTATATCTCTATTGGACATTCATATTCATTGAGTTTTAATGTGAAAGTTATTAATTTCACACACCGCGTTTTGTGCAGTCGGATAAACAATAGCCCATGTTTCCAGTTGTTCTCTTGTCTAGTTAGGTTCAATACTGCTATATAGCGTCATACGTACAAAGCAAGTTGCATTCGTGAATTTCCGGAATGTTGATTAATCTGGTAGTCAGATCGATGCGTAGTAATTGGATTTAGCTTATTTGGTAAGGTGAGTTATGTGCTTTACTGTATCAGTTTAAGATATGTATGATTATGATGCAAATAGATCATATGATATTATGCCAGTGGTACGTTATGCCATCTGATCGTAAATAAAATATGTAAAATGATAATAAGGTCTTGTTAATGTTAAGGAATCAGTTATTATGTCTTCAAATTGTGACGATTCGAAAGAGCTTGTTGGCTTTGCCACCCCATCACAAGTCCTTCTTGTCTTCACAGTGGTGCCAATCCGCATTTGACTTGTACCACTTAAATTTAGCTGTATCGGCGTTGTGATACTGGTAAGATAGTTTAAAACCTAGCCAACTCTAGTTCATTAGTATGTCATTAGTATATTAGCATATTAGTAGTGTCATTGATAAACATTATGAAACCGATCCTCCAATCTAGGCAACAATTAAACATAATTAAACACTGACTTATCGTACGCCTCAACCTTGAGTAAATCACTTTTTTTACAAACAAATAATAAATCAGCTTTATATGTTTTCATGAATATAATCGCTCGATAAACTGTCCACCTTATCTATTGAGTGTCTAGCCGCTTGCCTCTCGATATTGCTTTGTTTTCCTTTAATACAGGTACATAAATATACCTATGTTATTAAAATAAATACAACTCTCACTTGCTTGTATATTTTTTAATTTATTCAGAATGCAGATTTGAGCTAGAAAAGTATTTGGCTTTTTGTTTTTAAACCACTTAATCACTTAAGCTTATAACAATTTATTTATTTATTTTGAGACTATTTTTTAACCAAGTAAAATAATCAAAATCAAATAAAAAAATACATCCGTTTATTTATTTAATAGAGTAAAATAAATATTTGTTTCAAAAGAATCATGTGATAGTTATCACGAGAGCTATTAAAATATGAATCAGTTATGTCGATTTACTTGAGGCTAACGTCATTGTTTTTTAATTGCCCACAATTTAGATATCACGCAGATATCTGGGCTAAATCTGCGCGCTAATTTACCTTGGTGATGGATGGTTGCGTCAATGAATTCTCAAAATGCAATTAAGAAGTACTTAATCAATCAAATATAATGTTATTTTGATCTAAAATCAGTTGTGATGTGAGGTGTTTAGTGACGTATGAAAAATATTTTTGTCATACAGCGGGCAAACAAGCAAACGGTTCACCTATTGAAAAGTGGTTACCGGCTATCCTCATTCCTCGCCTAACATCAATAATAGCAGAGGCGTTACTACCAATGCTTTGCTTGCTGTTCTTTACCATTCCATAAAATCTTTATTACCCTTGCTCGCTTTATTGTATACCTATAACGCAGTGTACCTAATTCTGAACCCCTCCCTTGTATGGTACGCTCTAGTTCTGATTATCGCGCGACTTTCCTACTTCGAAAAACATTACAGAAATATGATTAAATTACATTTACAATGAATCAAGCTGTAATTTATTAATATTGAACATTATTTTATTTGCAAAAGCGGGGAATATTTTAATTAATATTCATGAATAATGATAATTAAGGTGACTCACGATTGCAGTACGTGCCTAGCTGTCTTAACTGTCTATAAAAATTTAAGATGAACAAATTTTACTATTTAAAATTATTTATTATATTCTATTTGTTGCACGTAATTAATCTCCCAATGCTATTTTTATGTACATAATAATATTATGTCTTAAATTCTTGTCAAACTTTCATCAACATCCAATCAAATTAATGAGACATACATTAATAAGACAGTTATTTGTTCTCTGTAACTCTTTCTTTATTAATATATTTAATGAATAGATTTTTTTGGCATTTAGGTATGTTGTTTTTCAATATCATACACGACAGACCACTTGATGGATGGTTACCGCCGCCTATGAACAGTAACATCAGAGATACTACCAATGCGTTACCCGGAATAGGAAGGTGGGCATATGGAGAAAAGGAATATGTATAGTTTCCGGATTTCTCCACTCTCACAACGAAGCACTGCTTAATACTGATTCAGTGAGACGGTGGTACTATTTTAGGCGGGGTAACTCATTTCATAAACGCGATACCGCACCGGACAAAGATTTTACTATATTATACAGATACCTTGCAAAATCCGACGACGACCTCCGTGGCGTATGGTTACCACGCCAGACCGCCCAGGAGGTCCCGGGTTCGAATTCCGGTCGGGTGATGGTCATGATGAAAAACTAACTTTTTCTGATTGGTCTCGGGCCTTGGATGTTTATCCATATTCTGTATTTGTTTTAAAATATAGTATCGTTGAGTTAGTATCCCATAACACAAGTTTCGAACTAACTTTGGGGCTACCTCAATCTGAGTGTAAAAAAAAGGAACTGGTGAAAAAATTGTGCGAAAGAACCAGAAATGTTAATGAATGCACATCGAAACGATAAAACATGCAACGTTGGGAACATTGCTTCACAAACTCAATTTTCAAGCGAATGTTTTGGTTATGATGAATCCATGGTATTACCTTACAGATCTTTACGACCTGGGATTCGATTCCCATATCAATAATGTATTTTTTTTACACATAGAAAGAGACAATAGAAATTTTCTTACAGCATGCAGGAAAGAAACAAAAAACCTAAGGAAGCTGATTGATTCTTCGAGTTCAGGGCCAGTTTCACCAGGCTAGCTTACTATCAATCTTAACCTTTAATTAATAGACAGTATACGAGTGATACCCTTGATGTCACAAACTTCTGTAGGCGATGATAAACGCTTAACATCACGCCGACGTGATGCCATTTTCTTAACAACCTTAAGTTTAAAAAAAATAATGAGTCATATCTAAATAGAAAAATAAACAATGAATTAATAAGTCAGATTGGTTAGTCATAGCTCACAGCAAAATGAGGGCGAACTAAGGCGAACTAAATCATAATTTGTAATATGATCGGTAATGTAATGCCCCTGAAACAACGATGTAGGCGTGGTCATGCGTTACTCATTGTTTTTCAATACAATTTAATTGTGATACGGGCATATTATATTCTACGAAGTTTATTCAATGAAGTGCTATCAACTCTTCTATTATTTTGACATAATACTAATTTTGACACAATACCAAGCAGAGATGAGTAATTTGTCATTTGTTTTGCAATCTACAATAACACTATATTAATCTCTAATCAAGCATCACAGCTGATACCACCTTAAATAGATAAAGTTAGTAAACAATTTATAAGTTATACTAGCGATGGTATTAATAGGAACTTATCCACCAGCTAGATCCGATCTGATGGGAATAAATCAAAGGAAAAGAAGACGATCTTTTAAACTGATAGGGGGGAAGACAAAATTCGCATTTATTTGGAAAGTTACTGCTTAAGACACTGATGCTTCACAACCGTTTCCTAGCGGTGAGAATTACTTTTTCCAGTTATGTTATTTCTAACGCTGGGAGGCGTTGATGAAAACGTTCACGATAGTTATTGGAAAAAGGGGAAGTTTTTTCCCGCCATTAGTGGAAACTGGATAGCTAATTAGAAAAAAAAAACTGATACGCTTACATAATTTGACTCAAACACAAAGACCGATAATGGGGTTTTACCCATTCTCATATTATGGGTTTTACCTACGTAAGAATTTAATACGAGTTCTGTGACATCTCCATCATACTCAAACCAAAACAAAGATATGTCAACAATAACAAATAGTATTTGTCCAAATAAGGATAAAATGAGAAGAATAAATGTGTGAAATCGATTACATAGTAAAAAATATGTTACTCTACTTTTTTTATTTTTTATTACTAGTTATTTTGACACGGATAGTAGGAAGCATGTTGTTTTATAGGTACTATATTTACATAGTATAGAATGAAGTCTGTCTGTCAGTCAGTCTGTCCGTATGTATGTTTAAATATTTAAAACTACGCAACGGATTTTGATGCGGTTTTTAAATAGATAGAGTAATAGAAAAAAAGGTTTATATGTGTAATACATTCCGAAATTCCCACGGGAAAGCGGGATGCACGCAAGCGAAGTTTCGTGGATTTCATCCAATAATCTTGATATAATTAATCCAACTCGTAAATCAAACGAAACGGTTTGTTGATAATCGATAAATGCCATGACCTACAACAAAGCAGGCGGCAAAAATCGTATGATTTCCCTCAATCAACTATTAATTCATAATTATGCAACGATGTTATTTTATCTAGACTATTAAGCACGTTTCTAATTACTATTTGTGCTGTGGTTTCGTAACATTAACGTAACAGAAGTAACCGTACTACTGTCGCTTCGCGGCCACGGCTAGGGAAGCCGGTGTCATTTGCGGTTCTTTGAAATTTAATGGTTATTGAATAGGCTATTGTTACTTCTAGAATGTTGAGTTATAAACGACTGGATATAATTTTCTTTGTCATTAAGTTAGAGACGAATTGGATTCGCATTTATTTGGTTAATTGAGTTAATATTACATTGATAGAGGGGTAGCGCCTAGCCACTACCATGAACTGGTCGTAGCTCATAAATAGACTTCTCTCTCGACCACTTTTGATCCGTGGTCCTGGTGCATTACCCCTCTCATCTCTAATAAAATCGACGTAAAATAGCTGTGACATCCTTTTCATTCCTTCATAGGTAGGCAACGCATCCAAAATCTTATACTTAGTCGTGGATGGTCATGAGCAGAGCGGTGTCAAATAAATATCTTTCTAAAACTAACGAAGCCATAAGCCATGTAACCAGTCGCTAACATAAGTCTTTCAGCATTTCACGACAGCTTTTCTCTTCGCCGAACCATTTAGCATTCAAGTGACTAATCCAGTCGATCGGCCACCGAAGTTGGTTAAATGCTTTGATATTTCAGCTCACAAAGGTATCGGTTACGCGAAGGCAATTCCCAGGTGCTACAGTGACTCAGAGCTGATAAGAAAGCATTGTGTTCGTCGCTTAATCATTATTTTGATCACACAAGTGCTAATGATTCGTTTTTTAAGATCTCTAGTAATTTTACGTAATTGAAAAATTTCATTTTATTTCATTTACTTATAGATTTTTCAATACCTATAAATTTGGGAATTAAGTCCTAAATTAAGTAAAAAGTTAAAACGTCTATCCAAAAATAGCTTGGTCGCTTTTAACTCTGAAAATTTTTCATTCCTACGTTAGGAGAGGTTACAAACACTATAATAATATTTATTAAATGTTATAAAGAATACATTATACACCCTGACGAATACCTACATACATATGTTCTGTCTCGTTGTTCACTCTTTTAATGTAAACAGAATATCAATTTACATAGTAATGTAAAACTACATACTTAGAAGTCTTTTTCGAAAAATGCTATCTTAAAAATAAGTATAAAGAGGTCGTCATTGTCTTGTGATCTTTTGTCAAATTAAACGACGCCCGCGGTTTTGTCCGCCCAAATTTATTGCGTTCAACCTTGTGTCGCGTTCTAGTATAATCTCTTGCGAATTTTAAAAGGAGTAACTGACAGAAAAACAACTATTACATACTTAATTATTTAATAAGTTATATTTGCCATTCTTCTTAGTCGTACACTCTTTCCAGAGTAGGTGTGGTCGCGGTCATGTCTGGGTCGGTCTTTCGACATAGCTTCTCTCGGGATACGACGCCAAGTAGCTCTATTAGCTATATTGGAGGAGTGTTTATAAGTAACGTGTAAGCTCGTATGGAATAAAAATATCTTATTTTGACAAATGAAATTGATTTTATTTTATGTTATCTATCAGCCAGCAAGACCAGAATTTCGTTTTAGTTTTACAGAAGTGACATAAAAAACTAATATAACCTAAGATGAGTTTTAACCTTCTTATTACTAGTTAATTTGACGCTTTTCTCTTTTGTCTCATCTTTTTTTTTTGCCATAATTTGAGGTCTTCATTTTTTCCTCCACAATTCCAAAT
Source organism: Endotricha flammealis (assembly GCA_905163395.2). Classification (NCBI taxonomy): domain Eukaryota; kingdom Metazoa; phylum Arthropoda; class Insecta; order Lepidoptera; family Pyralidae; genus Endotricha; species Endotricha flammealis. The sequence continues at coordinate 8,490,098 of LR990864.1, read as the reverse complement.
GATCAGCCCTATGCTCTAATATAAAATGCCCTAAATTCCTTTTCTTTTAGCGTGAAAGAAAGAAAAACAAACAAACACACATTTATAATACTAGTACACACTAAGTGGCCTTAGTCTTTATGGGGCAAAGATACAAGAACAGTTTGTTGAATTGAGTCATAGAGTTTCATTTAACTGCACAATTATTTTATTTTATTACTAAGACTTTGTTTATAATATACAATGTAAATTAATATCATATGTTGCTATTTATTAACATCCACCATGCAGTTATAAGTTGTAATTATTGATCGTTAATAGGTGCTAAATTAGATTTGGTGCTCTGGTAGCGATTTATTTTAATTAACATGAAATCTAGCCCCACTAATTACTATATTAGTACAAAGGTCATTCGATAATATCGCGTGTGAAAACGTTTCTATATCTATTTACTCCTTACAAAATAGTAGTTTTATCATTATTGCATAAATAGCGTAATGTAACACAAACATAGCAACGTAACAAATTGAATAAAAAGTACATTGTGATGGCTTTGTTTGATTGGTCGCGTCAGTTCGCGTTGTTATCGCCAACTAGACTTGACAAACAATGGTTATCTCTCAATACTCCTTTCTGAGATGACTACATACTCCCTGACGTCTGTTACTTAATCTAAGGCTATTTTGTTTTGTTCATCATTAATAAGAAGCACGTACAAGAATGCCATTGAAATGATTATTGAGTTTTAATAAGCAATTTACGTAATTGCGTATGCTGGTTTGTTGATTCTGTAACTGGTGGACATCACTGGCGCAATCCTATTTTCACGTAAATTTCCGTGAAAACTGTCCTGTATCCAGCCTTTTATATTATCAAGGTAACTACCAAAGTTACAGCGATTTAAACGTGAATATCGATATCGAATATTTTTTTCGTTTTTAAATAAAAAGTTTTCTTTTTTCTCTGGTATACATAATGGCTAGTATGATTATTCTTGTAATCTACTAAACAACTTACATTCCTATAGATCGATTAGGATATAGAGATCACGGGACTTAGGAGAGATTCTCTCACATATTCGACTATAATGTCGAATTTGTTGTTGTTGAAACTTGGGATAAATGAAAATAAATGCGCCGGGTGAGCTTGATGAAAATGTTTTCACGAATACAAGTGTTATTTTATTACTATTCAAAAATATATTGAAAATTATATTTTTCTGTTTGTTATTGACAATAGTCGAGGAGTATTACATAATGGGTTACGTTACGTACATAATCAAAAGTAAAAAAAAAAAAGTTAAATGTTATCCCAATTAAATATACAAAAATACATAGAACCCGTTTAGTTTTTGTTGAAGCCATCCAATGTCATTTGCGCTATTGAGAAGATTACAACAGGCGGTGTATTAAAATTCCGCAGCCTTGTATTTTTGGCAATGAACCTTTACGAAAAATGAAATAAATATTCGAAATAATAAACTATTGTTCGTCGTTATGTATCCTTAAAACTTTAAAATTCATTAGTGTTATATCTGTTGTTGCTGTATGTCGTGTTTTTGCATTGAATCGTCATCATTGTTATAACAGTAAGCAGGCGTGATCACAAGATTTCGCTTAGGTATTGTAACTGCTCCGCTGTTTCATACAGCGAATTCCCACCATAGAAAACGGCTGTATATTAACTTGATTTCTATATTTCCAACGACGATTGTCTATTGTCGACTTTATTTATATCACGCAAAAACACGTAGCGGCTTCCCATACTACGTGATTAATGACATGACACCAGTCATAATTTTAGACGACTATTTTGTACTAATAAAAACACATCAACCAGTCCGCTTCTGTATATAAAAAGTAGGCCAACTCGTCAAGTTTTTTTGCGTTAATCGTATTCAAAACGTATAATATTATCTACGGAAATCAAACATCAACGATAAAAATATATTTGCGTTTGTTGTTGATACTAAATGGGGAATGATTTGCGTCATCCAGGTCATGACTGATGCGCAACCCGAGTGCTTTGCAATGTAAAACGTATCATAAAACTGCGTACAAATGTGCACACGCATATATGAATGCGGGCAGACGATTAACGAGACCTTCCTGCGGAACAATAGTGCTTTGATGCGATAGTCTTCGGCGCCGGCGGTTTTGCCGACGTATATTTATCTCTCTGCGACGACTTTATTGGCTTTATGATATGTATAATGGCGATGCGTTTCCGACCGTACCTAACTATATGTTCGGATCGTCGCACGCGCAACCTCGAAAATATTTTTAGCTACAGGAAGGTTCGTCAGGTCGTTTTCCTCACTCGCATGCTTACATAAAACATAATGCATTGACTATAAGTTCGGAGCGCGCTGAATATTCAATAAGGTGCTTCTGTCTGATCGTACGAGTATTATCATAAGATTTCAAGGAACAGTTGGTCGCTTTGTTCTAAAGATAATTTGGATGTGATGCGTCCGTGTTATCTTTTGGGGTCAATACACTCATGCAATATAGCTTATATAGTAAAAGCGCGAAACAATGAGCGAAGATTAAGGTCAACACACAAAGCGCTGTTTGAAACCGGTTGATAGAAATGGCCGAATTTTATAATCACTTTTTGTTTCAGGTGCACACGGATGACGTAGTCGGCTTCGGAATATCGAGCAATGGAAAATTTATGATGTCCTGCTCCTCCAAAACTGACATGATAATATGGGACCTGAAAGGGCAGCAGATCGATAGGATAGATACATATTTGATGAATACATATTCGGCGAAAATATCGCCGTGCGGGCGTTTCGTTGTTGCTACAGGATTTGCGCCAGATGTAAAAGTGATGGAGGTGTGCTTTACTAAAACAGGGGAGTTCAAACAAGTGACAAAGGCGTTTGAGCTGACGGGACACACGTCGGGTGTGTATGACGTGGCGTTTGACGTCGATACGTCGCACATAGCCACCATATCGAAGGACGGCACGTGGAAGTTGTACCACACAAAGAGTAAGTACCTATTGAATAAATGATGCGCAAATGTTTTGCTTATCTTCTGCTGTATGTCTGTTTCATTACCTTGTCACATACATTTCCTATACTTGTGCATTAATTATTTAATGTTTGGCATTCAGGAATAGTTTTTGCGTTATTTTGTTCTTGTGGAAAACATATATTTTTAAACAACAATTATAAACCAATCATAACATACCAGGCATAAAGGTTTTATAGGTTCCTTCCTGATAAGTCAAGGTATCAGATAATTTTAATATTTAGCCATTCATTATTGTGCCATAAAATCAAAACTTTACTTTTGTAGTAACAAGTGTGACTTTAACATTTTGTACCATCTGTTTTACACAATAGTAAACGAAAAAAAAAAAACAATCGCAGACGATAGACCGCAATATAATTACTAAACCCTTATTCGTAATTTGGTAGGCAGGCTCCTTATATGCTTCTGCTTACTAAGGAATTTCGAGATAGCCAACCGTGTGTAAGTGGAAAAGGTTTGCTCTGCTAGTTAGCAATAAACACTAAAAACCCCTTTTGACATACTGCGACGTTTGACTATTTCTACCGTAAAACAACTATTTATGTATTGCAATGCGAGAGACAGGACAGGATTACCTAAAAAACTATGTGAATAAACTGACTTTAAACTGAATACAAAATATATAAACCAAGGATTTAAATATATAAAAAACTAGCGAAACCCGCGCAACTTCGTTTGCGTGTATCCCGCTTTCCCGTGGGAATTTTGGAATGTATGATACTTTAAAACCTTCCCCTTGAATCACTCTATCAATTAAAAAAGACCGCATCAAAATCCGTTGCGTAGTTTTAAAGATTTAAGCATACAAAGGGACATAGGGACAGAAAAAGCGACTTTGTTTTATACTATGTAGTGATTAAGAAGTGTGAAAGTGACAATACAATTAAGTTTTACTTAAACCTTGTGTCATCTTTGTTTAATAAGGGGTCATAGTGGGATACTCCTAGTGATTCGTAGTACTTAACTCCAACAGGCACTTCAGCATAATTTTTATTTATCATGATCTATTTTATGTATCATGATCACTTCTTTACTAAGGCGTTTTGGCGTCTACAGTGACGACCCTACGCCGAGGTCGAAGGCTTTAGGCAGATAGTTTGTCTTCAGGCCATGATACTTTGAATTCGTCTCACTCTAACTTTAAAAAAAAATATAAAGAAAACTAGATTAGTTTTTCTCCTGTTATGTTACACATGTCAGTCAGGTTCTATATTTTGCCACGTAAATATTCTTTCTAATCTCAGTGGTGGCTTCTAAAATGTACTTCTTAAAATGTTAATGTAAACTTTAGAGTGTGCTCATTGTAAATTCGACCTCAGTCGTGTCGAGAGTGTGGTGTGGAAAGGCGATGGTGTTGCTATGAATAAAATATGCAGTTGTCAGCGTCGAACGAGTCTTGACCCATCCACTAAAAGTCAACGAAAAAATAGGCAAAACAACTGATTTCTCGTTAAATTTAACAGCTTACTTTGGAGGCAAAAATCTCCCGTTAATGTCTGCTTCAGACCTATCCTGACTTCGTCGCTTCAGTTTCTCTATCTATAAACAAAGCTTGAGGTGATCTCTAATATAAGTACTGTATTAAGTAATTACTAGACATAGGTGTGATAAAATGTTTAAAACGGTAATTTTTGGGGGTTGGTTTTTCGTTTTCTTTAATGTAAGTGCGTGCGTTGGCCAAGCTTTTTTCTGAAGTTTCTACGAAATCCCTCTAGATTACAATTTATTTATTCGGGACGGACATTATATGTAAATGTGACTATATTTAAAATTCTACTACATTTATTTCCATTTTCTTTTGTATTTCAAACACTGTCGATCACTATAAAGAGAATACGTTGCATTTGCACAAATTTAAGAGCGGTAGGGCACAGCAGATAATCCGCTCAAATCGGAGCAGCCCGTCTGGGGAAGGACCTCAACCTTACAGAAGATCGTAGCCAAATAGCATTGGTCTCGGCCATGTTGTGTTCCTACTGTGCGTAAGGTCTCCAGAGCTCCACTTGGGGTGGGTTGGAAAAGTTGGCAACGCGTGAGTGATACCCCCTGTATTGCAAGCGTCTATAGGCTACGGTCATGCTTACCATCAGGCGGGCCGTATGATTGTTTGCCCCTTTGTGGCACAAAAAAAAGTCAAAGGGAACTTTGATATATATTTTTAAAACAAAGTTTCACAACACGTACGTTTGTTTTGGAAGAATTAACATCTTTACGGTACTTTACAAATGGCCCTTTATCTTATGAACAATCAGTGTATTTAGAAGTCTAATATTAATAATAATTATCGAATGGAATGTATAATAAACTAACTTATCAACGGTCGAAATTAAAAACTTTAGAGTAAAAACAAAACGTGTTTCTAACAGAGGTCATTAAACGACTCAACTACGACGCATAAAAACAATATTTCAGATTTTAAGTTACATCTAAATCCACGTTCTTGTTAAGTAAATTATGAGATGGCAGTAACATAAAAAATAGAAAAAAAAATACTTAAACTTCAATTTATTATTAAAGTTTGATGCTAAAATTAGATCCTAGCAAAACGACGTTGAGAGTTCCAAGAGAAATCAAAGGTTCCAAGGTTAGCTTTCCCACTGGATATTTGCGAGGAAGCTGAGCACAAAACTATGACGTAATTTCCTAGTGAATGATATGCAGCCTTACGTCTACAGTACATAGCCGAGAGAATTAGACGCATTGGATGAATCGTTATTTGGAAAGCTTTTACTGCCTGTAGAAGTCTAAATAAGGTTCACAGATCCGAACTCCTTTTTGAATATTACCTAAATTCCAAGGAAAACCTTACTTAAATAATAATGAGTTAATTTGTTCTGAAAATCTATAAATAATATGCTTAAAGGCAAAGTTCACCGATTCATCTAATGACTAATCGTGACCCAGACTTTAATCCGAGTATGTAAAGAAACTAGTACAACGTTACGTTTTATATTTAATAATATAATTTAAAAATATGATGATGAATTACAGAGCATAACGTTATGTGTATGGGTTTATGTTATTATGTTTTGTCACAGTGCTTGATTATTTGTTAGGTCAAATGCTTTGTTTTACTCACAGAAACGGTACATATATGGTGATTTGTATCAGGGAAACAAAATCCATGGGCAGCGGTGATTGCTTGCCATCAGGTGAACCGGTAGTTCGTTTGCTCTCCTCTGTCAAAAAAAAATTACTGTAATTGTGCAAATTAACGAAAAAAAAAAGGTTAATAACATATCAATAAAAATAGTCATAATATAGTAATAACATATCAATAAAAATAGTCATATTAATTTGCGCCATATTCATATTGAAAGTTTATTTATTCCTTTTTGACTCTTTCCACCAATACTTAATAAATTCATAACGATGTTAACGTTTCCATTTAGCAAAGGCAGTTGTCCTCATAATTTAATTAACAGTTTTTTTATTACATGACTCTGATATTGTCAACAATATTGACGTTTTCGTCTAGTATATATGTATAATAATGTATCTATAGAATGTACAGCCTACCTAACCATTGGTATAATAAAATTACAATGAAATTTTTCACAGGAAGTAAATTTTTTTATATGATGTAAATTAGCTAAGATCGGGGTTTTGGAAATTCTTTAGGTTTAGGGGATTGTCACCAATAACTGTGTCTATGAGTATATAAGAAATAATAAGAATTAATATAAATATTCTAGAAAGTAGGCTTTACTGTTTTGGTATATGGACTGAACCAAATATGTCGTAACCGTATAAGTAATAAGGAAATAAAAGAGAAAATAGATTATACATAAGATAGGACCAAATATAAATGTGTTCTATATGAACATTTTTAGAAAAAAATATATTTATGTAATTCAATACATAGATTGATCTGTTATTCGTGCTTGGCTTCGCCCGCTTGGTCAAAGGGAAGTGCCGAAGAAGGGAAGTGGGATTACATAGAGATGTGGGGGACATTGATTAGTATTAGAAATGGAACGTTTTTACATTGAAAACATGGCGAAAAGATGTAGTTATATTTTATAGAAAATAATTGTAATAAAAATATTAGAAGTAGAAGTATTAGAAGTCTTTACATAGTAGAAAATGTCGTCTCCCTGTCTGTCTGTCCTTATATATGCTTAGATCTTTAAAACTACGAAAGGGATGTTAATGCGGTTTATTTCAATAGAGTAATTCAAATTCAAAATATTTTTATTCAAATATTCCTAATCTATCTATTACATATAATAAAACAGTAGACTTTGAACATATTTGGCAAAAATGGAGAGGGAACAGTTAAAGAAAGGTAATAAAAGCGAAAAAATGTTTTTTTTGTCTGTCTCTCTGTCTGTTTGAACGCGCACATCTTCTAAGTTACTGAACGGATTTTAATGCTGTTTTCACAGGAAGCTAGAGCTCGGCTTGGAGCAGAATATAGGCTTTGTTTCATTTAAATCGCATGACAGGAAAAGGAGTTATCCTTATTTGAACATTTCACGCGGACGAAGTCGCGGGTAACAGCTCGTATTATATAAGCTCTTTCGAATCGATTCAAGAGGAAGGTTTATTTATATGTATAATACATTCCAAAATTCCGACGGGAAAGCGGGTTACACGCAAACGAAGTTGCGCGGGTTTCGTTAGTATTAAATAAATAGATTTAACTGAATCTTAGATGAATAATATCTAACAATTTTAATAAAAGATTGAAATCGCGTGGGCGGGCGTGGGGGCGGGCAGCGCGTGGGCTGAACCTTTTAGGGGATGTAAAAATAAGCAACATTACATATTTCCAAAATAATATTTAAATTGGTACTATCCTAGAAGGTCTAACAAGCGCCGTACTAAATTAAACATGAAAATTTAAGTAACCATTTTTACTCACACAATTTCAATTTATTTTTATATAGAAATTAGTACAATAGTCTATAAAACTATTATCATTCATTGTAATTTGTTGTTCTCCAAATAAATAAATAAAGTACAGTCAGCGGCATACATTAATATCACAAGATACTAAACCTTATCACTTTAACATAACATTTTTACTCATATATATTGTGTATAATTTGAATTTATTTGATAACCATAATGAATTGCCAATTGAATAACCATATTCGTGAATTTCCGAACTTCCCAATGGTTGGTAGAGACCGTAGAGAATGCAATTAGCATTAAGTCCGCTTAATTTGTCATCATACTATGTATTGTGGTCAATAAAGTTAAAAAAATAAAATTGCCTGATTTTACCATAGACCATCAGGCGCATTGTATGCTGTTTTTTATATTTATGTATTTATTTTACAGTTGAATACACACGTGGCGAGTCCCCGCACGTATTAGAAACTGGAAGGTACACACAGACCCCAAACCCGCCTCACATTGCCTTATCACCCAATTCTGAAGTGCTGGTTGTGTCTGTGGACTCTTCAGTGGAATTCTACGATACATACACAGGAGAACTGTATGATACAGTTGAGAATTTGTATACAGGTATGTTTTTGTCCTGCTCATTTTCTATTCTTGTCCTACTCTCTACCTTTGGATTTGTGTTTTTTTTAAACTCTTGCAATACGTAATGTTCCATTTGTTGATTATAAATTGATTGAAAATAGATATTCTTTATTATAAAAGTACTATATTTAGCACTTGCGAATAAAGTTCCGATTAATCTATTTGTCAAATAAGAACTACTGAAACCATACAAGCTATTTGACAGTGGTGAAATAGTGTGTTTAGAAAAACATCTTCAAAATAATTTGGAAAATACCTGACGTCAATAGCACCGAGATGGAATCGAGAATAATTGATGGTGATTGATGTTGAGAGACTGGTGAGAGGGATATTTTAACCCGGTATTTTTATATGCTGAAAAATGTAGCACAGGGTATATAAAGTAAAACTTGCTGTGCTAATTATAATCCAATACGCAACAGGTGTTTCAAGCCTGAAGGCAGTGGCCTGTCTTATGGCGGAAACACACTACCGTGTCGGGGCCTGTCGTGTCGCACTCTGTCGTGACGGTGGGTGTGCACACTTACGTGTCGTGTCGGGGCGCGCTTCTGTTCAGAAATGAACGAAATAAACGCCAGACGTTTATTTCTTTCATTTCTGAACAGAAGCTCGCAGTGTTTGCCTTTGGCTGGGTGTTTTCTATAATGTACAATGGTATTTAATTACAAAAAAAAGTATTTAAGTATATTTATCAGGAATCTAGTACCTAGTAACTCATTATCACGCTGCAAAAATAAATTTAAAAAAAAAACGTCCACTTGTTCGCGCCACGAGCCGCGCGCGGGTATAGAAACACATTCGCAGGGCGTGTCGTGCCCCACCACCGCCGTGGCGCAATCGGCGGCCAGCAGTCCGCGCCACGACAGAGCGAGTCACGACACGACACGCCCTACAAATGTGCTCCTAACCATATAAAATGTATGAAGGCGATATGCTTCTGGCGCGACACGACAGGCCCCGACACGGTAGTGTGTTTCCGCCATTAACGACTGTCCTCCGAAACACGAAATCGGTTAAGGTCATTCAACCCATCCCAAAACATTTTACGGTGTCATTGCTTTACTTACATTAGTTTAGAATTTATGAAATGCAGTGCTCGCTATGAACTCTGAATTTCAATTGCTATTGCAGTTTAAAATATATTTTTAAGAAACTCCTCATCATTTATTCACGAATGAACTTGTGGATCGGCGTCCATTATCGGCACGACACGGCAAGAAATCCTACGGCAAACCTAAGATTCCTCAGGTAGGATTTTCGAAGTAACCTTAGTGTAACGGGCTGAAGCTATTTAGGGACTACCTTGACAACTTTGGAGGCCGAAGCAACCCCTAGGCTGCCGAGGAGTCCTTGAGCATGCCGAGGCTTCCTTAGTTACGCCTTGACAGTTTCGATCGAGCCGTGTCGATAAAATGATTTGTATCTAGAACAATCTTTACTTAATTTGATGACGTTGTGTTGTTAGTCTAGAAATAAAGAAATAAAAAAACCTAAATGCACGGACCACCTCGAATGCTCGTAAAAAACTCATTCATAACATCCTGGCCGATTGGGAGTTCAGTGACATACGTACAATTTCAAGATAATATCTAGATAATATATTTAGAAGGTTATCAGAGAGTGTGACCACAAAATATTTTGGCAAGTAATCGCAAGGTCAAACGTCATGACGCGATGAAAATCGGATAAAAATCAAAACAAACACTCGTGTTTAAGATCAAAACAGATCTGTTTACGTTTTATGTACCTACTGGATTTGTCCTCTCAATAATACATACTTACATCCTATTCGCTGGGTGCGCGACGGCAGCGCCAACTAGCGGATGAACTTTAGGCGGACTCTGAAGTGTCAAATGGCGAGTTGTCATTACGAATAGTAAAATAAACAAAGAAATATTTTCAATGAAACGTCGTATTTAAAATCGTTTATTGTAAACTTAACTTAACATTCTCATACTACATGGATAATTAAACAATAAAAGTGTTATTTTATAGGTTAACTTACTTTTTCTTCTTGACGGCTGTTATCCATTTCATTCGTTTTTCTTGTTTCCAACGTGCTTGTGGAAATTTGTAGAATTTACAAGCACTGTTTACACCAGTGTTTTTACAGTTATCAACACAGCAGGTATCGTGACCCATATTTCTTTATTTTTAACGAAATACAATAAACAACAACACTCCACTATGTATACGCAAGGATGACATCCGCCGCGAGTTCCTTTTTTAGCCACGGCGGGCGCTGCGATCGATTCGTCTGTCCCCACTCCCCGCTTTGCACATATTCTAAATTATAAATGCGAAATGGCGAGTTGTAAATTTATTTATTATCTTTGCAACTCACCAAACATTTTCAAGTCCTTTTTTGATCTCCAACTGGGATACAATATTTCGAGTGGTCGAGCATTTAGCATTTATGAAATAGGCTGCCCTCACTGGGGGGGGGGAGGTACCACATCTCATAGAATTTCAGCATGAGCGTGAAACAGTGATGAGTTTCGTTCGGTGAGTGAGATACCTACGTTCGGAAACTACACTCCTTTCACCAATTTCCACTTTCCTTGCAACGCGAAACGCATTTGTTGCGCCACTGGTGTTGTTGATGTTCATATGCGGCATCATGTGACCCACCCGCTTATTTATCTGCCGTATGACATAAAAAATATTCTAATACAAATAAATGACTACTGTTTGTTTAAATAATATGTCATGCGTAGGCTAAAATATTGTCATAATTACCATATTGTACTTCAAAAACTTATTGTTTGCCTATAAAAATCAGTTCTTGTTAGAATTCACTGTAATTTTAATCGGTATTGTTTGCCTTTGTCCATTTTGAAGTCTGTCGTAGTTTAACAATTTTTTTAGGTAATATTAGTCTTATTAAGTTTGTTTTTATTTTATCTTAAACATAATTAAATCAGTTAATAATATCAAATGGTTGTCTGAGTCGGCCAATTGTACTGTCAATTGTGCAATATAGAATAAATAAATAAATATTTTTTTACATTCTTATGACAAAAATACTCCCTACTTCTATGCAAAAAGGAGGTTCTAAGTTTGATGTTTTTTTTTTTTAAATCTTTATTTTATTACAGGGTTTTTTCTAAAAAGAAAATGTCACCCCGATTATTGAATACAATTAAACTTATAACTAAAACTATCCTACCCGCAACCTTAAACAAATAGTAATAATATTGTATAGCGTTCTAGCCTCGTCCGACAATGGTGAGGCTAGGACGCTATTATACAGACCCACATTAAAACTATGCCCGAAGGCTTGACGTCTCTGAAGCTCGATGCGACTACACTCTGACAAGATATGTTGTACATCTTCCACGACTCCACACACATCACATTTAGGGGAGTCTAATTGTGTATGTGACTGTTTGTTACATCGTCAGTAGTGACATTCGATAAAGTATTTTTTATTATTTTGGATCTCAATAAATGACATCATCGAGTGTTAAAGCTTCACTATGAGACGACTTTAAAAAAAAAGTTTTTTGTACTTCTAGTAGAGTTAGAATTTACACAAACAGGTGTAAAAATTCCATTCAGTGAAGTAGTTCTGAACGGTTATTCAATTATCAAAAGCGAAAGTTCCAGTACAGTTATCTTGCACGCATTTTTGTGTCTAATAACCTAAACCGGGCGCTTAATGAAAATTAAATTGAATTTTGATAATACTTGTCTATTTGCCCGCATAAAGATAATAATTTGTGCTATTAAATTCCTAATGACCTTATTTGAAATTAAACGAAACCACTAATATAGATAAAGGCGTAATTATCATGGTATACGTAAGAACGTTTATGTCATTGTCACTCAAATCAAACAGCACAAATGCGTATTTCTTGCAATATTATTTCTAAACACTACTTAGTCAGGGTCGGCTACGACTTATGTAGCGCCCGCGTGCAATCATCTTCGTAAAGCGCTGGACATACTTATGCGGTGCGGTGCCGCGACGACACTCAATCAATGTATAGAATAACTCATTTATCTAAGACTGTTGTAATTCGTGCACATATCTTTGAAAGTGACGTAGGGTTGTAGAGTAACACGTTCTTCACAGCGCCGCTAAGCACTGTAAAGCCAGCCGTGCATTCATCGTCAACCTCCATTGCTGGATATTAGGTCTCTAACATGACATGTCAACTAGCCCGATCCTAGGCCTAGGCATTTAACCGATCCCCGCACATTTTCTTGTGACGTCGATCCATCAAGACTGCCAGGTTTGCAGTGCCCCGTATATCTAGTAAACATATTCTGTATAAAAAACAATCGATATATTTTTTGGCAGTCAGAAAGTCAGTTTCAATCACAAACTAGGAACTTATTTATGGAAAACTACATCTATAAAAAAATTAACGATTGCCATTTTTTATTACAAATTGACTACTAACTCTTCAGTAAATAAATTAATTCATAGATACAACATCGTGTTAACTATAAAAACATGTTAATTACTTCTTATATTTTATATTTAGATGCTATGATTGGTTGAGCAGTTCACCTTGGGATCAAATGGGGACCGAACCATGAACTTGTACGTCATCACTTCGAGTTGCGTGTTTTTTGCGCAACTGACAGACCGCGAGCGTGAATAGAAAGCATTTGTATAGAACGCTAAACTAGTGCTTATTGCATCGTGTAATCACGAGGACAGCTAACCAGACGTTATATGATAAATTTATCAAACCGTAAATGTATGTAGATACATTAAAAATCACTTTTAGGTTGTTCTACATCGAACCGGCGGCGATTGTTCTACTGGTGAATATTTTTTCGTATCTTACTGTTGCTCAATACTTCCCGTTCTTGATTTTGCCTGGGTTGAATAACCTATAATCTTCCTCAAAAATTGACTTATAAATTTTAGAGAGAATTGATCAAATCCGGTTGGTCGTTCCGGCGAGGGTTAACATCGGCACGGCGACCACAGATTGACAATTAGTAGTGAATCTTATTTACATCCGGGGGATCATCATCATTACTTTTTTATTTTTTATTAACGTATTTACTTTGTCTTACAAAGAATACTCGTGGGGTAGGAAAACTTTAAGAAATCCGTAGGCAAGATCAAGAAAATGTATTTCGAAAGAAGTGGGTTAGGTCCACACAACAGCACCTCCATATCACCTCCCGTAAACCCACCACTATAAAGGCTGAGAAGGTGATAGATTCTAATCGATATGCTCCTCATTGGATAAAAGAGGAGAGCCCAACAGATCCCCCAAGCGGATGCTGCAGTAAATCATTTTCCAGACTTATAAGCAAAAGTGGATGAATAAATTCCATTTCGCACCGGACATGGATTCTGTCATCTTGTAACAGGATAAACAATTATAAGGATGAGGAAAATACACTTAGTTCATCTCAAACGTGTTTTGTGACGTCGACAGTTTTCCAACGCGCATGCTTGAGTCATTTATGATAAATTGGAGTCAAAATATGGTACGACTATTACGTATAATTGTGACTCATTTATGGGGAATACTTCGTAATATGTTTGTTACATTATTCTATATTTCATAGTACTTTGATTCGGTAACCACGATCTAGTATATTACTAGAAATACACATAGTATATACCAGGCTGACTTGAGCTGACTCGTGCGATTTTATTTCTGCATAGTAGTGTAATATGGCCTTAGCGTAATGTTATATGGCCTTCCCGATAAACTAACTAAAACCATTTTTCAATTGCAAACAGTATTTTCAGAGATTACCGCGTTCAAACAAATTTATATAAGTACTTATCATATATAAATATTTTATGGTGTAGCAAAGTTTCGACCAAATCCATTGAGCTATTTTTGCGTGATGAGTAAGAAACATCTTAAAAATTTATAATATTAAGGAGCATTTCGATCCCGAAAAAACGCGTAGATAATGCTAAAAAATCTAAAAAGCGTATATACCTAAATTTAATCAACTTCCTTTATGAATTGCACGTTTAAAACATTCAGACAACAGCCCTATTAAATTATTATGGATGACGATAAAAATCGTCATTGCGTAATTTATAAGAAATCAATTGCACTGCCTACGCTTCGTTAATTTATTTTTAGATATAATTTAAGCTGTCTATAATGGATGTTAGAAAGTATGCCCAGAATAGAAATAGTATCGGGTAATTGTATTATGACAGTATTGTATTTTATGTCGAATTGACACCCACTCAGAAAACACTCTAAAAATATCTATTGTAATACTTATATTAATCCCTTTTAGGGATTAATATAAGTATTTTAGCAGCTTGAAGAATACCAAGTTTCTTTTTTAATCTGACAATATTATTAAAGGGGTGTTATTTAATATATTTTTCAAAGAAATCCGTCTAGACTGAAATCTTTACACGATACACACTATAGTCGTACATAACTCGCCCTTATTATAGAATTAAGCGGCGCGATAAGACTGTCGATTTATTTTGGCTACTTTATTTCAAAGGTCCGGGGTTTGAATACATCGAGGCAACGGAGCGGAAGTATCATAGTTCCCACAGCCCCGCCCATCTTGGCGGACAAGGTGGCAGTGAGTCAGTTTATTAGTCTGTCTGTATGTATTGAGCTCTCTCCTCCCTCCTAAGGTCTCCTACTCAATAGAACCCCGCTGCTCCCCAGCCCAGCAGTGGTGGGGCAAGCAGTAATGAATTTTCCTGACACAAAAAAATAGTTTGAATAATATCAAACATTTGTGTGTCTAACATGACTGTTTTCTGGATGTTTTTCATGTATATTTTTACTTGTACTTGTTGTATTGTTTCTGTTGATTATTATAATAATCATTATCAGTAAACTTTGATTAGAAAAAGTACCAGTGAAGGTATAGGCGCTTACTAAATTTCATGTTCATAAAATTGTAAATCATTCAATTCACTCGATCGATATCATTCGCATATCGAAGTGGTCTGATGCAATCGATCTCCCGTTTATTTATAGCGATTTCGAGGTTACCCGATACTACTGTGAATTATTGAGGCACTCCAAGGCATCCCCATCGATCGATGGCGTCGCAACTTTGTATTGTTTTTTTAAAGAAAATTTTTCATATTTTTTTATTTCGCAAACAATACAATATGTGTTGAAAATTGGCTCTTAAAAATAATACAGACATTATGATATAAATTAGATAAAATTAATTAACAATTTGTATAAAGTAGAACATATTAAAACAAAGAACAGCACAAAAACATCAAACAGCACCATAATTATTTGTCACTAATATAGGTGTGTTATGTAATATTAAGTATTTAATAAATAAATCTAGGTGCGCCATCGCTCGTCGTGTAAATGTTCATCTTCGGAGTAACAAACAATAAATTCTTTGTGAGTGGTAGAGCATTTATAAATGGGCTAGTTCGACCGGTGAGGTAGGTAGTCATAGAATATCAGTGTGAAGGAGTAATGATTATCCTTCGGTTCCCCTTTCCCTTTTTTTTCCTTCCTGTTAAAGATTGGTACAGGATTACCCTGGTGTCTCTGCGCTCCATGACCATGAGTGCGATGATCACTTAACATCAGGTGACCCGCAAGCTCGGTTACAACCTTACCTTTTTTTCTTACCTTCGTTAACCTTTTTTTTTCCGTGCTTTTTCCCTTTACCAACTCGCTTTACTTTTACTCGTTTACCAACCTTATTCATAAAAAAATATTCCTAAAGGTCCCAATATAAACCGTTATCTCTATATTTTTTGTAAATATAGAATCTACTCTACAATTACACAACGCCATCTAGTCTAAAACTAAGTAAAGTTTGTACTGTTATTTATCACACATTTCCATGCGAGCGAAATCTCTTCTATTCTACTTTTTTAACATATTACATTAGTGACATTTATCATAGAATATCTATTGGTACTTTCATAATCTATATTTAAAACAAAATATTCGCAATCTCTAGTTTGCAATGTGAGGTGTTTCTATGTAGTAAATTTGTGTATAAAATAAATATTATAAAAATATAAACCATTTCATATGTATAAAACCACACATACTTCATTGTGAGGGATCAGAACCTGTACTAGGATACCCTGTGTTTCAGTATTCCGGTATTGTTTATAATTATTTTTTATTGTGAAATAAATCAATTTAATTGCTTAGATGAAACCAAATAATTGTATTTATTTTGTTCGCAGGGTTAATTAATTACGTGACGTTCGATGCGAGCGGAAAATATTTGTTCGTCTGCGGCGACAAAGCGGTCAGGGTCCTTCACAATGTTTGTGGTGTTTACACCATGATTGGCAGCTGCACGCGTCTGCTCGGCTCCAAACAGACCTCGGCCACAGTGGAACGACTCAATAAAACCATAAAAGACTGCAAGGAAACCTTGGCGAAATATGGCAAGTAACGCCATCTAGCGGAGGAATATACTCTTCAATGTGCATTTATTTTAATACCTATTAGTTTTAGCGACACATCTTATGAAAGTACGCGCTAAAAATTTCGCTCTTTTTGTGTATATGAGGGAATTTTGTCAGGCTAAAGTTTTCTCACAACTGCATAGAACGCAAGGGATTAATTAGTACTGTGTACAGTCGGTACATTGTTGATGAAAAAGTTTCTTGTTTACATACAGATATTTAAATTCATTTTTAAACATTCACCAAAATATGGATTTTTAATTTTTTTCAAATTATTCACAAAAAAATATATTTATTTATTTAATTTTTTGTGAATAATTTATTATCGAACATGGACTTTAGTCGCTAAATCGCCGACTTAACTTTCCGTAGGTGTGTCGTTTACAAACAACTATTTTTATACGTAATTTAAGTCTTTTACGATAAGTCATACCATAAGTTTGAGAATTTGTATTTTGATCTCGGTTAAAAATTTTCATTTATGTAAGGATATTATTTAACTATCAATATTCATGCGATCCTTGGATTCATTGCTATGTTTGATTGACGTTTGTCATTTATTATGTACATTATACAAATATTTTAGTCATTGAAAATTACAATAGATTGTATTTAACTCTGCGCGAGACATTGACCAAGTAATACAGGGTCATTATCAATTACGGTAGCATTTAATTTGGCATTAAGAAAGCCTCTTTCATTGTTATTAAAAAAATACATAATGAAATCATCAATTGTTTATGCGCCAATCATTACAGAGGTGGGCGCGACGTTTTAACAAAACAGTACCTACATACTCACTTTCAATATACTTGTCATAAAATTTCCAGTGAAATTCAGATTCAGTGAAAAACGATTGTTTCAATTAGCTTGTCATACCTTTTTGTACTTTATTTCAATAAAGTGTTTTTTTTTCAAAGTCAAATATTTTTATTCAAATAGGCATAGGTGTTACAAGCACTTTCGAATCGTCATATTTTTTCATGTTTGTAATCGATTCTGGTTTATATTTTAATTCAGATGACATTTAGATCTTTTGTGTCAAGTATACAGAAATGAAATAAACCGCGTCCATGCTCTTGTGTGTTTCTTGCACTATTATGTATATGTCATGTGCCATTGGCGTGCAGTGTTATGTTTTTATATTTTTAATTAAATTGATTGTTTTGATTTTAATTGCTAATCACGTGGTTCCTACAGTTCTTTTATTTTGGCGCTGTTGATTGTGTCGACCTGAAAAAGCTGTTGATGTATTTTCATTACTTGAAAGTCTTTGCCTCATTGGTTCATCAATGATGAAAGAACAGAAATGGAATTGTGCGGGTAACACCACGGTTGTCTGTATATCAGTTTTAAATAATTACTATACAATGGTCGCTTTTTAAAAAAGGTTGGAGAGCATTGGTTTCGATCTAATAGGTAGACTCTATAGTCTACCTAAGTTAACCCTGCTGCCTCTATAGGCAGCAGGGTTAACTTGCAATTATAGCAGTCATGAACTACGTAGAATTAAAAAATCTCCATAGACAAAGAATATTTTAGAAATAAAAACAACCATTATTACTATTAGGGGGTCCGCGGACCAGGTTCCTTGTTTTAGAAGATATCTTTTTATTTTTATAAATATTCCGTAAAATTGTAACTTTGATTTTAATTTACTCATTACATGGTTCCTAAAATTTTTGTACAATATTCAGGAGATAAAATAATTATTGTATTACTGACTCATAGTTTTGGTGATAAAACAGCATTTTATTTTTTTATTCCTATATTATCTACATATTGTATTCAACAGATTTTTGAATAAAATAATAAATCATATTGATTTTTATTTTCTTGTATAAAAGCCCTGCCCTACTCGAAGTTGGTCGATGTAATCGTATATTATTATTAGTGAATGTAATAGTGTAGAGTCACTTCGTTTTTCCTTTTTGTCTTCTAACTTCGCCTATATCAAATTTTGCGAGAATCGGAGCTAGACTAAATTAAACTATTAGGAAAGGCATAACATTTCTAAACTATTAGGAAATGAAACATTGGGAAAACAATACTATTTCCAGAGCTCCACTTGGGGGGGTTGGGAGGGTTGGCAACGCGTGAGTGATATTGCTTACGTCTATAGGCTACGGTGACGGCTTACCACCAGGCCGACCGTATGCTTGTTTGCCACCTGTGTGGTATAAAAAAAAAAAAAACATTGTAAAATACACTTCCGGACACATGAATCGAGCCACCCTACATTTTTATGTGTAATGACATAGAACATAAAAATATTCTTAAGTTAATCAAAAAGTTTTTATGCAGTTTTGATGCTGGTATATTCATAATGATTTTGAAGTGCTGTTGTTCCAATTTTGAATTTATCAAATGGAAAAACGAAACAAAATCCAAATTAGTGCATTCTTTTGAAAAGAAAAGTTGATCTAAATTAACATAATTTTTTTTTTAACTCCATAATTTTGAATTCACCGTAATTGTTTTGAAATTAAGACATCGTAAAATTGTTGTTTTTTTAATTTGAGCCATTTAAACGTTAAAATTATGGATACACCGCCTCTTCTAGCCGCGCAAGCTGTGGCGCTTCTACAGTCGGGCCGAAGTCAGCGCGATGTAGCATCACAGCTTGCTTTATGCCGTTCTGCTGTGCAAAGGGTATACCATCGATACCTCGACACTGGTGGATACGTGCGCCGTCCAGGAAGACCGCGATTTCGGGTAACTTCAGAAAGACAGGATCGATTTATCGCGACAACCAGTTTACGAAATCGTCACCTCACCTCTGTACAGATCCAAGTACAGAGACTTTCATGGAGTGGCTGTTTCCGCGCGAACGATTAGACGAAGACTTAAAGAACGTGGTCTGAGCCCACATAAGCCAGCCAACGGGCCGAAACTGACAAGAGCTCACCGAATGGCGCGCTTACAGTTTGCACGCGAACATTTGCATTGGACTCAACGCCAATGGAGCAAGGTACTCTTTACTGATGAGACTAAGATTATGCTTTATGGTAATGATGGAAGGAGGAAGGTCTACCGAAGGCGGGGAGAGCGCTTTGTTCAGTGTTGTATTGAAGAGAGAGTGAGTTATGGCGGGAGCTCGTGGATAGTCTGGGGAGGAATATCTGCCGATGGTAAAACTGGGCTAGAGGTTGTGACAGGACCATGTCTACCAACACTAAATGCCCGTCGATACATTAACCATTGCCTAGAGACTCATGTGATGCCATATGCTGGATTTGTAGGCCAAGGCTTCATCTTTATGCATGATAATGCAAGAGCGCACACTGCAGGAATCGTCAGGGCATACCTTCATGATGTTGGAATCACGACAATGGAATGGCCAGCAAGGAGCCCTGATATGAATCCCATCGAACGTCTATGGGACGAATTAAAGAGGCGTATTCGAGCTCACCAACCAGCACCACAAACTTTGGAAGAGCTGAGAGTTGCCATCGAGGAGGAATGGGAGAACATTCCACAACACTTCATAATGACGTTGATTAACTCCATGCCAAATCGCATGACTGCAATCATAAACGCTCTCGGAGGCAATACAAGTTAATGAATATTTTTTTTTTCCAATAATTCCTTTTTTTTTCAAAAATTCAACCAGAGTCTTGTCTTTGAGAAAGGTTATACAGGACAAGTTTCACTTAAAATTGTAATTTTATCAAGTTATTGAAATTTAAATTTGGAATTAAGTATACCATATTAATGTAAAGTGTACCAGCTTCCAAATTGCATAAAAACTTTTTCGTTGATCATATACTTTTGATAAGTTACCAGCAATCAAAGTTGAAACTGCTGGGTGGCTCGATTCAAGTGTCCGGAAGTGTAGTTCTGGATTAAAGCGCAGGTCACACCGCCAGCGGGCGGGCGAAGCGAGCTATGCGGGCGAAGAAAGTTTCACCTCTTTACATACTTCGGTTCGCTGGCGGTGTGGCCTGCGCTTTAGTTGTAAACAGTGCCAAAGAGTAGAATAAATACTTTGATGAAACAGTGTACAAGGTTTTTTTTTAAATACCGGATGAATTTGGAACTCTGACCACTAGACCGCGCGTAGTGGGGTGTTTCCGCCAAAGGCATAAAAACGTGTCACATCAACGTAGCTAGTATGTAGGTCTATATTTATAGAATTTTATATCAATCTAGACTTCTTTATTAGTAAATACTGTAGGTAAAGCCGGCCAATTGTGTAAATTGTAGAAAATAAAAATAGTTTTGTTCAGGCGGAACATACATTTGCGTTGTAACAATTCATATTTTCAGACTTCAAAACAGTGTCGTGAAAAAACGGCAAACAATTTGTAGTTGATTGTTAGTTTTCTAAAATCAGCATCTGTTATACGTTTAAAAATATATAAATAAGTTATAATTAATTCTTCTTAATATCATTCTTTTGCGTGTAACACATCGGTAAGTTAAAATTCGGTCCTTACCGACACGACGTCATTAAGACCATTTTCGAACTTAATAAATCATCATAGCTCACCGTGGCGCTGCGTATGGCATCGGCGAGCGCGCAATCATTCGACGAGCATTGAGTTTCAGACGATTGTGGCGTTTGTTTTAGAGTGACACGCGTTCTTCGAGAGGAAATTGAAAATTGTCCTTACCTCACTACACTGTCCTAAGCGGGTAAGTAAACGTTAATGTATTATGAATTATACGTAGATATATACATAATAACACGGCTATTCAATAACCAGATGCTGGGTGCTCTAAAATATACTGAAATAGAAGTTTTATATGAAAATGTTTGAAATGTCCTTACCAGTTCTGTCCTTACCAGACTTAGAGCGACGAGCGGTAAAGACAAATTGGATACGGTAATGACTATTTGTTATAATACTTTTAACATATAATTTTGTAAAAGGTTTCCTGCTTGTGCCGGTCGCTAAGATAAGTGTCAGTTTTATTTTAACCGACTTCAAAAAGAAGATTGTTCTATTTTTTTCTGTATATCCGTCGGTTTCTCCGTTAATTATGGACTGATTTTCAAAATATTTTTTTATTCAATAGGGCATACCCCCGAGGCTGTTCCATTGCCACCAAGTCAGGATCTTATGATGCGATTCCAGGGAAATCGTGGGCAACCCTCAAATTTTGTAGGCGCGTACAACGCGTTCCTTATGTTTTTGTAATCATCATCATCATCATCTGCAGCCTGTATCTGTCTACCCACTGCTGGATATACTGCCTTCCACAAAATGCGATCCTCCGCTTTCCGCATCCATCCGCCTCCAGCCGCCTTCTTGAGGTCGTCTGTCCATCTGGAGGGAGAGCGTCCTACACTTCGCTTCCCCACGCGCGGCTTCCACTCCAAGACTTTTCTTCCCCACCTGCCATCGATTTCCGCCTGGAAGTCATCATACAATGTTGCCGAGATGATGATGAAAGGTTTAACTCCTTAACGGTTAGGAGTTACGGATAATCTTCAAGTTATTAAGGGCACTTAGACCGTTAATTGTACCCAGATGTAACTTACATAGCCTAGCTAGGTTCTATTGGTCGTGGCCCTGACTTCATCAAACAGATCAGCGCATAAAATATTAAATTACTTTAATTCGTTTTTGAAGTCTTTTGTTTTTTTTAGAAAGACAACTGGTTTTAACTAATTACTTATTTATTGTTCTAGTGCACAAATAAAATGCTACAAAAAGAAGACAACAAAAAGAGCTCACAAGTGTTTCGTTTATGACAGACAGAGAAACAAGAATCATGAGGAAAAAATGGAAGATAAATAAAAGAAATGAAAGAAATATAAAGAAGATAGAATCGGCACAGCAC
This sequence comes from Endotricha flammealis, assembly GCA_905163395.2. Lineage (NCBI taxonomy): Eukaryota > Metazoa > Arthropoda > Insecta > Lepidoptera > Pyralidae > Endotricha > Endotricha flammealis. The sequence goes on along the minus strand of LR990864.1, from coordinate 8,467,415 downwards.
CTCACGAAGTACATGTGATTAAAACACAGAACCCATTACATAAATATAAATATAAATTTTTGACTGATTTTATTATTTTAAATAGTTTATCTTGAAACTGATTTACATATAATACTGATTATGAGACGGCATAAAAAATAATAAATAAAACTAAAATTGTGAACATTGTTTTTAATGTAATTAATTGAGACTAAAAATAAAAATGCAGTAAAATCATAAATATTGCTTTTATTTCAAGAGGCTCTATGTCTCGCCATAGTAAATCCTGATCCTTGTCATTACCGTAGTCCTATAAGTCCTTACCGTCATGTGCTTAACAGACTATTAAATTAATTTAAAAAGAAAGTGTTCGTATATTTTTGTATTTTATTAATTCTAGTATTTATATAAATAATAAATAGTAGTAATAAATAGTATTTATAAATAATATGTCATTACCGTAGTTTCGTTGTCTTTACCATTTTTTCAAATTAATTTATCTAATTAATTACAAAAGATAATTGATGTACACAAAGATATTAGTGTAAGTTAGGCTAGGGGAATTTTATTAAATTTATTTAGAAAAATATTTCTCAGCTTTTTTGACGATCCGTCAAAATGTGTAAATTGGCGGAAACACCCAGTGACTCAATTTTTGTTAAGACGATTTTCAAATTAATCCTGTACAGTGGTGAATAAAACAAACGGATCAAGTTAATTTTTTATCTTTATTGTGTTCTTCACAAAATTAACATTATCGACAATACACTGAGATACTCTGTGATTATATTAATTTAAGTACAGTTTCACAGCTTTTGATAAATACAATTTGCTTTACGAGTTACAATAACTAAATGAGTTTTTCGAATCAATTCCATTAATTTTGTCCAAAAATATTGTTTTTTTTAAAATAGATTCATTAACCGTTACATAAAGGAAACCTATATTTTAAATAGATTGTCGTTTGTTCTACGCAAAAAATAATCAATTTCTCTTAAATGCTTAAATTTATATTTTTGTACCAATTTTCTGTTGTAACTGACCCAAGTGGAACTTTCACCTATTTTCAACAACATTATTATTTCTCGTACCAATCTACATATTTAAGTAAAAATTATGCTTAGATCTGTGTGAAAATCTATAAATGCACACTTAGGATAATAGGCAGTGGCGTAAGTTATGTTTGTGACAAACTTAGTACTAGGTGGACGTGTGCTAATTGCTACTATCTATCTATAATAGAACATAACGGGTGAGGAAAAGACTCGCAAAGCTTATAAAAGGATATTCTCACGTTACTAGTGCAAAAATTCAAATATCGGATCAACAAATTATATAGGCTATGGTTTGAGTTGTAAAGACAGTTGATCTTGATGGATTGTCTGCGGAAAACATGTCAAAACACATCCAACTTGTATTTATATCGGTAGGTAATAAGGGACACGCATTATTTGTTTGTCATAAGCAAGGTACGCACGTCCAGAGCGATGTATAGATAGATAGATAAATTACTTATTTGTATCTCCAAAGCACATAAAATGACTATGTACGCGGATGATTTATTGCGATTGATTGGCAACCCTGGACGTGCGCCCTATGTCTGCGATAATGTGTCCCTTAGGCGGCCTTTACAATTGGCAAAATTCAGAGTGTAACAAAAGAGATGGTGCCATACTAATAAGCGAGAAGCACTTACAACATTTCACTTCTTAGTATTGCACCATCTCTTTTGTTACACTCTGAATTTACCCAAGTGTAAAGGCCGTTTTACGCCTAACCACTGAATATGAAAACGAGTCTGCCCAATCGGCGAAACTCGAATTTCGTACGTTAACATTATCTACAGTCATGAGGCCGGTAACTACAAAGACAGCCTTCGAATGAGGAATAAAATCATCTACAACGCACTTAACATATTGAACACGTAACAGCACAAATCTATATTAGTTAAACCGGGCTCCATCCCAATTATTAACATAGCATTTAAATCAGCGTGTAAGGCCATCGTCCACAGAAGCGGAGACGAGCGGAGTTAGTGAGTAACCAATATATCTTTACTTTGAATGGAATGCTAGAATAACGATAAATAAATATTCCTGGAAGAATAACACAACATATACTCCCAAACTAAGCATATACAGTGTGCCGCGCGGACGCAATATGCTGGCCGGCAGCGTTTCTTTTGTTTTTTGTCTTTTTATATATCCTTTATGTCACTAATTTAATTTACACATGTTTTAACAAATGAAGAAATGTTTTTTTACTTATGAAAATTAAAATATTAATTTTATTAAAATTTTACTGTAAAATGAACTCTATTCCGCTGTCTGTACGCTTCTCTAGGGCTTAGGTCTACACATCGCCTCTCTCATTGATTGTCTTAAACTATAGTCATAGAGGAAGAATAACTTTGATAAATCATATCCACTAACGACTTCATCTTAGCCCGGTACAGAAGGATTCATTTCAACAAATTATACACGAGCTATACATATGTAGTTAACATGTAAACTAAGTTTATATTAAACAAGGTTTTGATATTCGATTTATTAAATTCTAGAACCGAGATCTAAAAGTATATTTTAAAGAGAGATTAGATTTTTTTGTGATACGAGAATTGTTAATTATGAAACTAAATATTGTTTACAAAAGAAAAAATATGCTTCTCATTACAGGTACAAATAATTTTAATAAAAACGAGTAAATTTCTAAATTATGTATTTAATGAGATTGACTTTAGCTTTCAGAATATCGACATGCTTTCAACCGGTTCGGCAAAGCGTTTAGTTCGGTGAATGAGAGATCCGGAACTCCAACTCTTATTCCCTATTCTTCCTATTTCTAACTTCTTTGTTTGGGCAACACATTGATAGCGTCCTCGTAATTTAACTATTGTTATTGGACGTATTAATATGGTATGTAATACTTTTATTCATATTTCTATTGTACTATTTTTTTAGGGAGTTCAGTTAAATTTCTATATGATTATAATTATTTTCTTTCATTTAAAATATAACTTTAGATTTTATTATTATGGTTTCCTTAACAAGTCTTCTAGAAAGACGTAGCAACGTTTATATATATAAAAAAAACAGATTTTTCAGATATTATGAACATGAAAAGGCTACGTACTTTGACATCACACGACAATATACAATAATGATAGCCGTAAGTACAGAAACAAAACGTTTAGTGCGGAATGCTGCTATGGAATTTCAATTGTATTGTAATTCATTATCCGTTGCCATTTCATTAGGAAAGAAGGGGTAGATTTCACTACCTAAGCACATGAGTAAATAAACTGACGGAACAGAGACTTCACTCCATACAATAGCGCGCGCCGAGGACACGCACACAAGCATGTGTACGTGACGAGCGCTTTGAGGACAAGCAATACACGCGCCCCATGCTTGTGTGCGTGTCCTCGGCGCGCGACGTTGTATGGAAGTGAAGCCTCTGTCCGTCAGTTTATTTACTCATGTGACCTAAGCCTTCAATGTACGCAACCTCACAAATGTATGGTAGCAAACTTTCGCTAGGTGGCGCTACTATAGATATATGTCATACAATTCATCGATTTTCCAAATTGCCATTCTTACAAAAAAGCATAATGATTAAATACTGTGACAATTTATGAAATAATAACATCCAAGCTTGTATAGTAATGAAATTATCGAATATTTCTAATTACGTAGTAACATTGTACAGTCAACCAATGAAAGAGATGAGCAGCGTAGAGAACTAAGAACAAAGACTTTTAAGCTAATAATCATCGTTATGAAATTTTGTAATTACATAGTAAGGTCAGATGGGGTAAGACTACCAATGTTTGATAACTCAAGAATTACAGCTTTCTGTTTAATTTTTACATTTCGGTAATATAGCAGAAATGGTAAACTTCTTAATTGAAAACACAGCTGTCGCTACTGCCATAAATATGGACACTACAACAAAAACAAATTTTGACGTAAAAAACGTTTTAGATATTTTAAAATTTAACCTTGATATCTTTGTGTTAAGAATTCAAATATTAATAGAAAGATTCGGTAGTTAATAGTCTTTCTTTTATAGTGTGCTTGTTCGTAAAAAAAAAAGGTTTAATAAGCGAATATTTAAAACACAAAAATGATACCGGTAGTCTTACCCCGGTACTTTGAAGGAGAGGCAAAACTACAAGTTTTATATTTTATTCCATTTAACTGTGTTGATTACGCTTATGGCAAAAACTTGATAATATTACATGACTTCATTTATATCTTAGACCACTGCACTATTTAACTCAAGAGTAGGGCAAACAATTTCGGCATAAAGACCGATTTACTTTTATGGAATACAGTATGTTAGTCTTACCCTAACTGACCTTACATGAATACTATTGAAAAATACAAATTCGTGGTAATCCCTTCGAATTAGTCGTTCCTGCGTCGACAGTCGACGCACGAACCCCTACCCAATATTTAAGAAAGCTTGAATCCTTTTTACGGCACTGCTCATCTCTTTTAAGGCTGTACGCGCCTATGTCTAATCTCTAGCAAAATGGAAGCATTTCTCTGTGATATGGTGTTTTATAATTCGCATTGAGCAATTACATAACGCACTTTTCATGATCATGTAAACAATAAATAGACGCACAATTTTGTTCGTAGATTCGAGATAACTGCATCAAGTGAGAAATCACAGATATTCAGAACTCATTTTTAGAGATTCAGTAAATTTCAACAATTGCTGGTAAATGATTTCTAGGTCAGCACATTGTTGTGTATAACAACAACGGTCCTGGCACACGGCGTTTTAAGTGCTTCTACAAAAACTGCGACGCAAATTCGCAATGCAGCAAACTGCGACTCGAATCTTTGCGATGCCAATTCGTGTGGCGAGGCTTCTCCTGTTTACAGTAGTAAACCGGACAGTAGAAAGGAGAAGCTTCGCCAAACGAACAAAGCAAAACATTTGCGAATTATCTTTGCGTCGTGTCGTAGATTTTTGCGAAGCGACACCTACATCTCAGTTTTATTTAATAAACAAGCTCATGTCATGAGGTGCATTACATCTGCCTCAGTCCAGGTCTCCACATGACGATCACGATCGTTCTGTCAAGAATGTTACGATACGATCAAGAAGAATAAGTATGAGTTTCGAACTACGTTTTATGACAGCGTATGCCAGGAGCGTTGGCGTTAAGTATACGTTGGCGTTCAGTATAAACAATCCTCGATAATAGTAATTGAACGATATTTAGTCGTTAAGTGCTTTCTCTGTTGATAGACGTTAAATATCACCTCGACAGATAAGGCAAGCTTAGTAATAACGTGTACAAATATTTATTATTTCCTTATTGTAGAGACACTTGCTTATAAAATCCCGAACAGGCTGTTTGTCAAATAGGAAACGTCAGATAATATATGAGAACTGTCAAAAAACTGTCAGCTATTTGACGAACAAGCTATTCGGGAGCGGTGAAACCTGTATTTAGTTGTTGAGCATCGAATGTGCAGCATTGAGATTTTAAGACTTCATCAGCAAGCAACAAGAAGTCCACTGATTTTAAGACTTATCGGCTGCTAAGCCACGTGTGCGGGCGCGTCCTAACGCTTGCGTACGTGAACGCAAAAATGTACGAGACGCGAGCGCCGGCTCGATTTTCACGAGACACGTTTAACATTAACCTAAGCTGTACTTAATTTGACCAGTCCAGCATAAAACATGGCTACATTGATGACACAACGATTCATTAAGTAGATTGATTTCTAATATTGTCGTATTCTTATAAATAAGTGAGATTACCGATTTTTCTCACTAAGAAATATAAATACGTGATATCGAATAGTGATATAATTTTAGATATAAATAAATGCCACTGCTGTACGACTAGCAAGAGAAAATATTAGAACCGCCAATAAAGTTTAAATTTTAAGTTTTTTATAACTATCATGAAAATGTAGTATCGGACAACTATGTATAATAACAAAAAAAAAATGTGACTCATTTTGACTTAGTTTCACTACAGAAGTGTTATAACATTTTTGACGAATAAAAAAAAAAACAATTTTGTCACAAAATCATTATAAAAAAATCAGTCGTGATTGTCAAATATATACATAATCGATGCCGAAAATAATCAGCTGTAAAATTATAGAAACAATATAGCTTAACCAACTTAATACGAAATAAATACTGTAAGTACTATGAATATCGCATGATAACATAGTGGCCGGCGCGGCCGACTAAAGACTTTGGTGCAAGTACGTCCCGCTCGCAGTCCGAGAATATGGCCAACAGTTCGATTCCATTATAATATTGGACTAGCATGAAATTCGTTTACGATTCGCCACACGGCTTCAGGCTTCTTCCTCATTTATTCAGCTTTCATCTGAAATTATGTAAATACAAATTATAAGAATGTGTCAACGATATTGACGCAGGATAATGTTTGCGTCGTGAAGCGGTCCTTGTGACCATGTGCTGAACAATAGGAGTAGAGCAGAAATGTAAAATGTTGCAATACCGGGGAAACGAGAGAATTTTTTGTCACAAAATCCTATAATGTTATAATGCGTTACATACGTTGTTTAGTTACCCTAGCTTTATTCCACCGCTGTGTCTCCTGATCGACAACGACGACTTCAGATTGACAATAAGCAATGAAGCTTATTGACGTCCCGGGGGAGAAACTGCAGCTGTTCATTTTGAGTAGTGTCTCACCAGAGGAACGAGAGGGATATGAACTGCACCACACTCAACAGTGGCATTGCGGAAGAGCACGCGCTGCAGAAGATAGGAAGAGATGGCGGAACATCGTACGTGCCAAGCTGATGCATGAAGAGAAGTCTCACCATTCACCAGTATGTGTGCAGGCGCAGGCAGTCGCCGGCGAGGTCCGCCAGCAGCGCGCGCCGGCGCGGCAACAGCGCCAGGCCGGCCACGCGCCTCGGCCGCCGCTCGGCCAGCTCGCAGGCCGCCTGCGGGCCGCCGCCCGAGGCCGGGCTCAGCACCACCAGCGCCGGCCTCCCGCGCACCGAGCGCGCGCACACGATGCGCAGCTCGTCCTCGTCCTCCTCGATCGCTATGCCGCCGTACCCGCCACGACCTGCAATAAACCTCAACTATATGTATTCTTACCTTGGTATGTAATGTTACTGCTATTTAACATGGTATGATACTCAGAAGCAAAGTCAAGGGCAGTAGCCGCGAAAAACAACCAGTAATTTTTACAAATAATTGTCTTCATTTATGTTACGTTATTTATAAAAAAAAACAAAAAGGTTTAATTGACTTTTTGTTCGAATTTTCACTGGAAGTTAAAAGTAATTTTTATTTTATTTTGATTGAAATGAAAATTGAATATGATTTTTCTGAATTTCCATTCATTTATATACGGGATCAACTGACAAAGCTGACAATAAGACAAGAATAAAACTATAATATTAGATTGTTTAAAATTGACGTACCTTTAGGCACTGCTGCTAGCGTAGATTTCAGATTTCCGTCCATATCATAAATCCGAACAGCAACATCTGCTATGACCAGTGTGTCTTCTGACAAAGCCAAACCGCCGACTAGACCCAAGTCTCCATTTCCCACCTGAAAAAACAGTATCGCTTTCCTTAACTGTGCAAATGTTACATAATATTGTGATTTATTTAATAAAGTTTTAGAAATATTGTTCCCAAATGATAAAGCTTAATATGGCAAGTACATTAAGGCACAATATTAAAAACATTTTTTTGTCTAAATCAATGACTAGCGCATCGTCCCAGCTTCGCTTTTGTAAGGATTCCAATTTTAAAAAATAAATATAATGAAGGCTTCCCAACGGTGAAAGAATTTTTGAAATCGGTTCAGTTGTTTATTCGTTACAAACAAAAATACAATTGTTCTTGATATATAATATAATATTAGTATAGAAAGATATGTGTGTCAATTGAGAATGATCATTAGTGACCTCCCGCTCGATGTTCCCGTGCCGGTCGAAGAGGAAGACTGCGCGCGCGCCGTTGTCGGCGACGGCGAGCCGCCGCGACAGTGGCGCCGCCGCCACCGCCACGGGCTCCACCAGCCGCGGCGAGCGGATCGTGCGCACCGTGGCGCCCTCCACGTTCACCTCCGTCAGCGTGCGCGTGCGCCAGTTGACGGCCACCACGCCTTCCGCCGTCACGGCGATCCCTGTACAACTCCGGCCGGCCAACCCTGAAATCATTACATAAGAAATATAATATGCAGATTAAACGTTTTTACGGGCTACACTATCACTTGTTACCATCGAAAAAAGTTACAAAAAGTACATCGCTTACTTTTAGCGACCGGCTGGCTCAAACTTTTTTATATAGTTTATTTTTGTTATTCTTATTATTCTCTGTCAAACTTCTTGTTTTTTTAAGGCATTCTTTTGTCGTACTTGTTACTGACGTCTTGTTTATGACACGTCTTTCTCTCCATATATCTTTCATTCTTCCACTAGTTAACACTTACCTTCATTAACAATATCTGTTTTAAATGCAAAAGTTTCGTCGTCCAGCACTTTGACTCGTGAGTTTCCGGCGTCGAGCACATAGATCTCTCGTCGCTTCGGGCAGCGCGCGACGGCCACTGGCTGGCTGAGCTGCTCCTTGCCGGTGCCGCGCGAGCCCCAGACGAGCAGCGGCGGCGCTTGCGGCGCCACCTGCGCGCGCAGCGGCGAGTCGCGCACGCAGCGCGCGAACACCAGCACGCGCACCGACATCGCGCCCGCCGCCCACGGACGCAGGGTGATCCTGCCACAGTCAACATTATTGCTCATCAAGGCTTGTTTACCATCGCCGTGGTACATAAATAAAAGCGATATATCATTTTAATAAGCTAATTCTGATTTCTTTAATGTATGCGCCAAAAATTAAAGACTCACAGTTTATAAAACAATTGAAGAACGATTGTCGTTATGCACTGAGTAATAAGTATGAGTTTCGAACTTCGTTTTAAGTCTGCGCGTCTCAGCCGTGTTGGCGATTAGTATAGTCGTGAGTTTCAATATAACAGTAGTAGTACCCCACAGTGGTCAAGCATACCTGTAGAGGCCCGTGTCGAGGTCGGTGACGGTGCAGGCGAGCGGCGCGTCGTCGAGCGTGGCGGCGGCCGTGACGGGGTCGCCGCCCGTGCTGCGCGCCTCGCCGTGGTAGTCCACCGTGCGCAGCACCACCACCACCTCCAGCCCGCACACGCACTGAGATTCTGCGCACGGGGTTACATTAATAACGTGGGAACTACAATACTAGATTTTACAACAAGTGCACAAAACGAACCATTTTTATCCGAGACTTCGGCTCGGGCTGGTCTGGTAGTAATGTCGAGGATAAAAATGGTTTTGTGGACGAGTTATAAACTCTGTTTTTCACTTCGATTGCGAGGAAATAAATTAATAAACGCACGAAAAAACAAAACCTGTTCCCGCCGCTTTTTTTTTTTAAATCTTACGACATTGAAATTAGGCTTGGGCTGCAGACCTATACAGCCTACTATTAAATTAATTTTGTAATAATAAATTTTCTTAAATTAATTTAATAACCTACCGTACTTTAATTTAAATTTTAATATCTTTTATGTCTTAAAAACACGTAAGGCAAATAAATTAAAGTAAAAATATTATAAAATAACAAATTCTATCTTTGAACTTTTTATTGTGTTTGGCTGTATGACTCATTTTCTTTGCCTTAAAATAGATACAATTATGAGTAGATACGTTTTTGTCCTTGTGCACAAAAATCGATTTTGTGCAACAGGACGATTTTGTGCAGCCTATATCCTACGCAAATAAGCACTTTCAGAGCATGAGAAGTGAAAAAATTATTAATGTGATACAGATTTTCCATTTCACGAAAAGCAATGAATGTTGTAGAAGTGCACATGCACATTATTTATCACTAGTTCTTTTTTTTTACACTTAGTTTGAGCTAGCCCCAAAGTAAGTTCGAAACTTGTGTTACGGGATACTAACTCAACGATACTATATTTTAAAACAAATACATATATAGATAAACATCCAAGACCCGAGGCCAATCAGAAAAGTTCGTTTTTCATCATGACCCGACCGGGATTCGAACCCGGGATCACCTAGGTGGCGGTCTGGCGTGGTACCCATTACGCCACGGAGGTAGTCATATTATGAATTTAAAATTATTATTTATGTGAGCGTGAGCGATTTTACGAGCGTCTCCGAGGTTCTCCCACACTACAATAATGTCCATGTGAACGTAACAACATTGAGAGTCAAAATTAAATGCTCTTCGTGAAATAGAATATCTATACTGTGATCATTATGTGCGTGATGTGCGTCCGTTCGCCATTTTTATTTGTTTTTTCTACATTTCTAAGCAATACTGAAGTGATTAGAGGACGCTTAAGCAAACTTATAATGTCCAGTAATATATTATAATAAAATGTTACGTTAGTAGAAGTTATAACATAATAAAGTGTTCCGTTTGCTTAGTAAAATGAATGTGGTTTGATCTAGCGGGGCCCCTCGAGGTGTCTACCTCAAGAAACTAGTAGCAAAGCTTAGTTCATTCAATGTACAGTCGCCTCGAGGATAGCAGGACCATCTTTAGGATGATTTTTGGTTGCAACATCCAACATCCTAGTGGACACATGTGGCTCTAATAAACAAAAACCCTGTTTGGTAACAAAGAAAAGGACTGAGCTGACAAAATGTGCAAGCGATTATTTTCTAAAATGGTCCTCCTATCTTCGAGGCCACCGTACAGTCAGCAGCACGTCGAGCTTTACACTTGCAGTACAATTTTGGCTCTTATGACATAGAACTTAAGAATGGTACAAAGTCCGATATGTAAAGGTCCACCTGCTCTTGACTGTACCTCAAGTCATATTTATATGAACTACCAATGGCGCTAGCATTCGATAGGTACGTAATTGCCTATATTCGGCTGACCCAAACATTCATAGTCACGAATTGTTTCGATTTTCTAATCATTGACCAACTATTGGTTTCTAGCTTGCTAATTATTTAGTCATCTTTTCAATACTTCCTACTCCTTCCTTCTAATATCTAATTAAATTTGTTGTGAGTTCCAAGACAGCTGTTCTACCCTGGAACGTCAATAAGCTTTATCGACAATAAGAAACTGAGTTCGCCGTTGTTGATCCTGGATTTACAGGAGACAGTGCGGTGGGCTTGTTCCGGTATTCCTTAAGTCAATATGGAGCTATAAAATTTACCTAATTGCAAAGTACACAAGCCAGGGAACGTGGTGCTGGTGCGCACTCTGCCCAACTCCGCCAGCGATTCGGCGAATCTCTGGCGCGCGTCATTGTGTGCGAAGTCCACGGCCAGGAACGCGTTCTCCCGGGGCTCGGCCAACGCGGCGGCATCGCCGAGACGGGCCCCCAACGCTGCCGCGCGACTGCTCACTTCCCGCACTTCCACTTGTTGCTGTAGCCCTGAGCACTCTGCTTCAACCTAAAAAATTAAAACATTTTAATAAAATAAAAAAGCCTTTTATTTCTTTACTAATTATTTACATACTAGTTAATTTTCTTAATTTATAAGGAACCCCTCTCAGATTAAGGTCTCTTCCAAAGACTGCCATTGTGGTTCCGTTATTTTCTTAATATCTGCCTCCCACCGTGTGTAGGGTCTGCCTCAATAACGTTTTAGTACTGGTCAAATTATTCTTATGACAACGGTCGCCAGAAATTGCTTAGCTTTAAATATTTTTAAATTGAATTAATATTCCAATAAACTTACAAATTATTATTAACACAACGATAATGCTTAGCCATATTAATGTAACTTATATAGTGTAGTAAATATTATTTTAAATTGTATAGATGTCACAGTCTATTCACCAATATAATATTGGTAATAATGTCGGTAGTTCGCGAGATCGATTCCTGAATCTGGACAAATACTTGAATGATATACAAATTTACAAACACCCTAACAGATCTGCAAGTTTACAGATAGTCTACAAAACTTGAGATTTTTTAAATCAAATAATAATAAGTTGTAAGTTCTTTTTACAGTAGGAGGTACTTACGTTATCTTAGTTTATATAGACTTGACAATACGGTCGTCGAACCGAAAAACATTACGTCTATCGTGTATTGGGTCAATGCTCATTGATTGAATTTAAAAACAGATCATTTAAACCTAAGAGATCCATAAATCATGATTCATTATGAAACAATGATATCAACAAAGAGAAATGAACTGAACCGATAATAATAATTTCACTTAAGTGCCTCCCATGGGAGGTCACTGTTATTTTATTTATTAATAGTACATGTTGGCCGCGTTTTCATCCACGCCATTTTAAAGCCTATAACAATGTCTTCAAGAATTGGGCTATCAAATCCAAGAGATAGTTCCCGAATTTAGCCTTTTCATATAAACTTTTCAACATAACTTACTTTGGGGCTAGCTCAATGTGTTATTGTTAAAAAAAAAATTGTTTAGGTACCTTAGATTTTTCCGCATCAATCAACTTCAACTGCTCCTCAAGCAGCTTTCGTTTGTGCGTAGCAGCAGCTGCTGCAGCGGATTTCAATTCGCAGTGACGTTTGTCAAGGGCTGCTCTCAACTCGGCAAAATGTCTGTCTATAGCCTCATCAGCAGCGTTCGCGGCCGCTTCCAATCGCCTCAACTCATTAGCGACAGCTTCCCTAGCCGACCCTAGTTTACTTAAGCATTCGTTCGCTCTATACAACAATATCTCGGACATTCTCTTCAATGCTATGGAAAATGGTACAACAGTGTGGTCGCAGGGTGTATCGCTATGGGGCCCGTCGGCACAGTGTCTGCAGAAAACACAATCACAGGTTTCACAGAAGAGCAGTTCTCGCCCTGGATGGGAGCTACATTGTGGTATCACTTCTCTGCGCTGTCTCGCCATTAAGTCAAGCAGTTGGTTGACGAGAAAGGACGGCGGTAGGGCGGCCACGCCACCTCGCGGTATGGTGATAAGCTCTCGGCATATAGGGCATCTAAAACTGCCTGCGTCCCTTGTCTGTGACGCGGCTATGCGAGTGAGGCAATGTAAACAGACTGTATGTGAACACAGTAGAAGTTTCGGCGTATGTTCTCCACCATCATAAGTGCCTGTAAAATTTTATTGTGAATTATTAATTAAGAATTACCTCTAAATTATCCCTTTGAAGTTACTTTTAGTGTCTTAATGAAATCTTATTTGATTTCATAATAAACTATATTTTTTATAATTTACCATCATTCATAAAAAAATGGATTATGAATGAAACAAACTGAAAATTATATAATTTCTACAATGCCACATGTGACCTTGTGATCTAAAAACAAGTTTATATTGGCATCTTAGTAATAATATAACAAATTGAAGTGCGAAGTGGAATGTGTATTGTCTAAAAATAATAATGTATGTGTACTAACATAAACACGTGCCGCAAGTGAGGAAGCTCTCGTTGAAGTCCTCATAGTTTATGGAGACGGTCTCGACGAGCGTGGAACTCATGCTCGCCATCCCGACGCCCAGCCGTGAGCTGTAGCGTACAACATAAAATAATTAATACCTTGCACAAAGAATTGACTGTCCGAGGTCTGGGTCAATTCTGGTCTTTTCAAGGGCTAACAGTTAAACAAGGCTGTGTGCACATAGCATGTTTGCAAATACGCCAAATTGCATGAACGCTGACTGAAGTATGCAGTACATTTTTTGTGTATAGTAAAAAAAAATTTGTCTTATTTTATTTCTGTAAATAAGGCATTATAGATATTATTTATTCTTTATTGCATAAAAGCTATCTAAGATCTAACACACTAACACATATAAATAAAATAACATCTTAATTAATTAATTAACCTAAATAAACTATATGTTGTTAAATATCAACAAGTTCAACAACTGAACTAATATCAATCAATTACAAGGATATGAATATACACAGTTTATTAATTTCTTAGTACATATTTACATGTAATAGATGATAAAGGAAAAATATTTTTTTTTGGACATACAAATATGTATAATGACAATTTTACACATCATGGATCATCCGTATATTACGTCACACTTTAACCACAGACTAGTTAATAGTTACTTCCTTTAACCTCCTATTAATAAACATAGATCAAAACAGGTTTCAGTTATGCTTTTCCTGATCTGAGTTAATTTATAAGGGGGCTATGGTTAGTTGCAGAAATTCCCTTTTAAAGTTAATAGGACGTTAATAGCAAATTAAGAAGAAAAAGAGATAGCTAGAGCTTTATTATGTTTGTTGCATGCAAATTTCTTAGAAAAGAGGTTACATAAATCTATGACAATGGGTGGGGAAATAAAATCATGAAATTGGTGACGTCATTTACTGCCCCATTACTTATGATTCGAATTTTTAATGTGTGCACTTAGTGTCCTGTGTTCAATCCAGGTAGTCAGGTTAAAAACCCCAACAACACACAAATCAAACCAGAGCTCCGTTTTCCAGAGCTAATTTCAGATAATGAGTGAGTATGACACACTATATCACCAATTGTGGCACATTACTGTTAATTTACTTCATTAAACATGATGCATGTAATAAATTCAAAACTGCTGATTTGATTGTAATATAAAACAGAACTGATTTCTATGATTTTGCAATTTTTACATGTTCATATTATGCCTGACCTATTTCTATTATTTGATACTTCTTTCGTGCTTTGTTTTAAATAAACAGAGATGATATTTTATTTTCTATGATTACTGGAGAGTTTTTAATACAAGGAAAGGAGATGTGTTCAAAACACATCTTCTTTTAATGTGAATTACATAAATATGACAAATAAGCCAAGACATAAGTTACATGGTGTTAGAATTTAGGATAAAATTGATAACATTGTATTGTAGATTATTATTTGACTAATACTATAAAAGCAAAAGCTTGTATGTATGGATATGTGGTTGTTAGTTACTCTTGCAATTGGCTCGACTGATTTGCATGAAATTTGAATAACAGTTAGTTATTAACCTGGATTAACAATGGGATACTTTTAATCCCGATAAATACAACATTTTCCATGGGATACTATGGTAAACAACAATCAGACAAGTAAAGCTCAGCTGATATCGCATAAGATGGACAATACATGTTCGAAAAAAAGGATTGAAATGTTTTTTTCATGAAAATCTCAAAAACAAATTTCTGTTTTTAACTTATAATTCAGTAGTACCTAGTATTATGTAATTAAAAATAATTGGTTCAGCAAAGCTATACAATAGAGTTACCTACAATATACCTTTATAAAGTATGTTGTTACATGTAGATTAAACAACTTGCATAAGAAATTTAAGATAAGATAAAAGCTTACATTGATGACAAAGTGTAAAGTTCAATAACCTCATCAAATGAAGCTGTGTTGACTATAATCTATATGCATAATTTACACATTAAATACATATTTTAATGTAATACATAGTACTCTTTGCTTAAAACATTTATTTATTCATTAAAAATAATATTATGAAATGCAAAAGTATCTCTGCCTGAAATGTAAGATCTAGAAAAGTATTGTACAGCTAAAAAACATCTTTAATTTAAATTTGTTATGAAGCTTTTGACATTGTTGTACCATAGTACAGATTTGAATTTAATGGCCAAGCTCTGATCATGTGCCACACTGAACAAGTGACAAACAGAGTCTAAACAACTCTGGTCTGTGAATGATAATAGAAAATAGTGTTCTTACAGAATATGTTGTTATAAATAACTACAAAAAGGCAGAGTTAAAATGGTAATGATAGATGATATTATTGGCTATTAAATATGACGTCTACATAATAATTAACGGATCATTTAACATAAATCATGCATGGAGTATAAAAAAAGTGTATGTACTTACAGAAAAGAGCAACAATACATGGACGTGAAATCTAGGCTCAATCACAGAAACAGATCAGTCTGTTTATCTCATTGTAACGTGAATTAACTCGTGTAAAACGTGGTGTTTAAAGTAACTTTGACTATGTGAACTGATGGACTAGTGAACATAAACTCATCCCACGACTACAAAATTTAACACTCACAATGAAAAAATACACAAAACATATATCCCTGACGCAGACACATTAGCTACACGATTTGCTTAATAATTTCGAAAATTGCTGCGATTCACAAAACAATGTAAAGAAAACGCGCTTTCGTAATCGATCGATAGTAATAGGTAGGAAAACTATTCTCATGACAAAGGAACTACATTTGAATGTTTTCTGCGGCTATATAACATAATTAAAGATGGAAATAACATAACACTGGACAGTGAAGGACTATTAACTGTTTAAAATTTTAATTTCACATATTTAAATACGTTAACTGACTAATAATATATAAAAAACTATTTCTGTCGTCCATTAACCTCACCAAAACATCGAGCCAACTGTCAGATTCGAAAAAAGATCTGTCAACCTTTACTTTGTTGCGTTCACAACATAGGTAATCAACATGATTAAAATTATGCTAAATGGAATGGAGCCTTTTAGAGCTATCCTTTTTAGTCAGTCCGTTGACCGCAAGATGGCGTAGTTCGCAGTTGTGAATGCCATTTATGCGCACCCTCTAGTGACGGCAAGTGATAAGTTTCTTATCAATATTCGAAATTAACAAGTTTCAAATGTTGTATTTCATTTACGAATGCTTGTTTGGGCTCATACTAATTTTAATTATCTATACATACTTATATAATAAGTACTTATAAGTATATTTAGATATTATGTAGATATATCATAGTCGCCACGCGCCATGGCCATTGGCCAAGGCTTCATCAAGGTCAAAAAGATTGTGCGGTTCTATTTTAAGACATCAAACCAAACAGTATAATCCATATTCCATCCACAGTATTTATTCAGTACACAAAAAATAACAGCGCCGATTACATGTGTTATATCATACAATATTCAAAACAAAATGAAATATAAAATGATCAGTGTATTATTTGCAAAACGTCTGACAAACGGTATTCGGTATGTTTATATACTCTTTACTCCAGCATGACATCAGTATGTATCTGAATTTTTTTTAAACTAAAAGAGAACGAATGTATCAATAGTTACTTATACTTACTAACTATTAATAAGAATAATTTTTAGGAATGAAATTCGGCGCGCATATTCTTCAGAGCCGAAACCATTTAGTTCCATTCCGGGCCTCAAAGCCTTGCCAATAATAGGGCCACTGCATCACTTTCTACCTGTGATTGGTACGTAATTAGCTTATTATTTTATTTTAAATAAGTATAATGTTCCAGTATCCGGCCGGTTGATGGGCCGGTTTCACAGATTACACTTAGCCTTAAACTTTCTATGACATGTATCTAACAGTCAGACTAGAAGGAATTTATCAGGAACTTGTGAAACCATCCTAAAAGTTTTTGTTACTTACCTTGACACGTTTGATTATGGCGAGACCAAAAACAAAATACACTAGTGTGCGTGGAATGTACATGTGTGCAAGCAAGATATATATTTTTGTAGATGTTCCTTGAGTTACATCCAGGTACTGCACAGGTAACCATATTTAATCACGTATATTTAACACCAAAACTACACTTAGAAACCATAAATTTTGTAAAAATAAGTAGGATTTGTTTTTAACACGACTGACGTCAGGCCGATACAGTCCGATAGCGTGTTTAGGAAAATAGTCTCGCCTATCTATCTCGCTCTAACCAACGTGTATGCTATGATCTATCTCTTTTGCATTGCTAATCTTACGCTAATATAATAAATCTATGATTTAAGAAGACTTGCGAAAGATAAAGTTTTGTTCTTAGAATAATAACTTGTTTTGTTATTTGGTTGTCAGGTGCAATCGGACCGTCTGGGAATTTTGTTGAGCTGCAAGCGAAGATGAACGAAAAATTTGGTAGTATTGCGAAAATGGAAGGAATATTCTCTAGAGCTAATATGGTTTTCGTTTATGAACCGGAACTTTATGAGCCGGTATGTAAATACTGGTATTCTACTCTACTACATGCTTAGTTTCGCTAGATGGCGTTGTCTGGTAAACTATACTTTATCGATACACAGTTAGCTATGATCAAAAATTAAGTATTAATAAAATTATTGTGAACGCTAGCAGAAGAAAAAAGTTTAACGGACAACAAAGTGATTTAAGGGTTGCGTTTTTTACCCGACTGCAAGAAGGGTTATGTTTTTCACGCATATCTTGTATGTAATATTCTTTATTACCTCATATCTTCAGAACCGCTGAACGGATCTACATAATTGAGGTATCGTTATTTCTTTTGAGGTACAGAGCCCTAAAAAATTGAGAAAGTTCCAGAATTATTGTATTCATATAAGAAATAAATTATGTATTTAGCCGACTTGATTAAGCTGCGTCGTGAATAATTTATAGGTTCTCAATAGTTTTAATTGAAATTAAGGTTTATAGATCGGAGGAGAGCAATCCCATGCGTCCAGGATTCGAAACGTTCGTTTATTACAGAGATGAATTGAGGAACTCGAGATATCAAGATGTTCATGGACTAACGACGGCGTATGTATTTTTTTAAAATGTTTGGCAGTATACACATATTGTCCGCTCCAAATAAGAATAAGAATAGAATGAGAAGAACCCTAACTTCTAAACGAGGTTTTCGGTGACTGGAATCCCAACTTGAATCGCGGTTCTTAATTTTAATATTTCTCTTCCGACTACTGAAGATGCGGATGAATTTTTCTTTCGCGCTTATGCTGTGCTAGTATTAAATTTAAAATGTATTTGCATTTTATTCAGTTTATATTCGACCAATAAAGATTGAGCTGAAATTTGTTAAAAACGTAAGGAAATCATTTTGAGGACCGCGACCGTGCAAATCTGAATATATTTTTTTAAATAAATTTCAGCCAAGGCGAACAATGGCGGGACTTTCGAACCAAAGTGAATCCGGCTCTGCTAAAACCAAAGATAATAAAATTATATTCAGATCAACTAGATGAAATCGCTTCTGATATGATGGATAAGTAATAATCTTTAGTTGATAAAAAAAATCATAACAATATTGATATTAATAAATCAAGTAGGTATCTAAATAATAATTTCATATTGACGACCTCCGTGGCGTAATGGTTACCACGCCAGACCGCCACCCAGGAGGTCCCGGGTTCGATCCCCGGTCGGGTCATAACGAAAAACGAACTTTTTCTGATTGGCCTCGGGTCTTGGATGTTTATCTATATATGTATTTGTTATAAAATATAATATCGTTGAGTTAGTATCCTTTAACACAAGTTTCGAACTTACTTTGGGGCTAGCTCAATCTGTATGAATTGTCCCTATATATTTATTTATTATTATTTATATAGTATTTCTCGATGAGTTTATCAAAACACTTTGTTCATTTATCATGCCATGTTATGATTTAAGTGCAAGGGGTAAAATATTCGTAAGTATCTGAAGACCCATACTTTTATACATAACATACGTAAATTATGCAATGACGAGTGTTACACGTAGGTACCTACCCACCCATGCACATAGTTGACTTTTATCTAATTATGTAGGGATAAAAGTAACGTAGGTACCTATAACGTACCTAACTAATCTTTGTAATGTTTTACAGCATAATCAAGTTACAGGATAAAGGAGATTATTTGAAAGATAAATGGTATGACGAAATAAGTAAATGGTCGTTGGAATCAGTGGCATTAATTGGCTTAGGGACAAGATTGGGATGTTTACGCGATGATCTACCAGACGACCATCCCGCCGCACAGCTGACACGGATACCAAAGGAAATATTAGATCTATCGTTCAAATTAGAACTATTCCCGACTATATGGAAACGTTTTAATCTTAAAAGTTTCAAGAGACTTGTTGCAGCTTATGATTTACAATGGAAGTATGTACATTATTTAAACAACCTATTTAACATAAAGGTAGCATAGCGACCCAGTTTGCTCATGTAAAAAGTGACATTTGAGACCGCGGTCCGCGCTGAATACGAGTGTGTAGGTGTAGACAAACTTCGTCTGACTCCTTCTTTGCCTTATAACTTCGTCTTACTTCGCCTTGGCCAAGTAGTGTAGAGACTAGTTTTTACGGAACGTCTTTCAAATTCTAATTAACATTTTAAACATTTTTTTGCTGACCATACACCACGATAATTCATAAAAACTTAGGAGTTATACATACAAGTATCTATGATTGTTACAAATGTACATACATTTCTATATACATAATTTTCAGAATCAGTAAAAATTATATTGAGGAAGCACGAAGAAAGATCGAAAAGCATGGTGAGGATGTACCAGAGGAAGACAAGAGTGTGCTGGAGAGACTGCTGGCTATCGATGAAACTGTGGCCATTATGATGGCCAACGAAATGTTACTGGCCGGTATAGAAACTGTAAGTGTGAAACTACAAACGAGGAATCTTCAAGAAACGAGCATACCTCCATGCACTAAAAAGGCTGGCAGAGGCTCAGGGACTCCCCCGGTGTCCCTGTGCTCCATGGGTGGCGGTGATCACTTAACATCAGGTGACCCACATGCTCGTTTGCCAACTTCTTACACAAAAAAAAAATGAATAAATAAAAGTAGGTAGCTTTCTATTTGTAAATTAGTAGGTATTTAGGTATATTAAATAAATAGGTACAGTGAAATGTATGAACCGTCGCGCTCGTTATTCAAAAACGCTTCATAGAGTTTATGCATTTTTGGCTGTCAGCGCCGACGGTCAACTCTTAAAATCAGTCTAGAGGGGAGGCCTACGTTCAGCAGTGGACTAGTATAGGCCGAAATGATAATGAGAAATTTAAATATTTTTACTACACAGTATAAAACAAAGTCCCTTCCCGAAGTCTGTGCTTATGTATAGTTAGATCTTAAAATCAGTCTACGTTCAGCAGTGCCCTAAAATAGGCTTAGGCTGAGATGATAATGAGTTTGAATATTTTTATAAGAAAGGTTATTTGAATATTTCTATAAGAACGGATTTTGTTTTTTTTTTAAATAGAGTAATTCAAGAAGCAGGTTTATATGTGTAATACATAAAAGGATTTTCCAAAAATTCCCTCAGTAAAGTGGGATAAACACAAACGAAGTTGCGCAGGTTTCGTTAGTTTTTAATAAAATTTGAAACGCGTATTATTATATGTATAGGTGAGTTTCGGAACAACAGCCCTCCTATATCAATTGGCGAAGAACCCCGAAGCACAAGAGAAGGCTCGACAGGAGATCTTGTCTGACGCGCCGCAGAAGCGTTACCTCCGAGCGTGTTTGAAGGAATCACTGAGAAAGACGCCAGTGGTGACGGCACACTTGAGAAGGACTACGAAAGACCACGTGATTGCCGGTTACCACATACCAAAAGGGGTAAGAAATTTTACATAAATTCAGGTGCCTATTCGCGAAAGGGCAAATTTTCATTAAAACTATAGTAGCAACCTGTTGGTCACTGACTTACGTATCGATATTAGTAGGTAGGTATCGACTGTGCTCCTCAATCGAAAGTTCGAAATGATTAAACTATGCAATGCAGTATCTGTTAACTTTTGACAGGTCCGGTGGTCGAGTGGCTAGCAATGGTCACTTTATCCTAAGGACCGCGGGTTCGAATCCTGCGCAAGGCAAACATTTGCGTGCATGAACATGTCTGTTTGCCTTTGTCTGGATGCTTTCTATGTAGGTATAATAATTGTATTTATTTCCAAAAAAAAAGTATTTAAGTATTTTTATCAGCAATCTAGTACCCATAGTACAAGCTTAGTATGGGACTAGATGGCGTTGTGTGATTCGTCCAAGAATATTTATTTATTTATTTTATTTTTTATGTCTTGGTTTTACAATGTGAACAAGATTCAGCTGAATTTTGAATAGGTGGCATTTCTAGAACAGCGCATATTATTTCAATTACCATAAACATTTATCATAATTTTGTTTGCAACAAAAATCACAATGATTGTTCCAGGTGGAAGTCATAGCCCCTAATGAATATCTATCAAATATAGATAGAAATTATCCGAGAGCGAAAGAATTTTTACCGGAGAGATGGTTGGTGGAAAAAGATGATCCTTTATATTATGGTAATACCCATCCTATGGTCACAATGCCCTTTGGATTTGGTATTAGAACTTGTATTGGGCGGAGAATTGCCGAATTAGAAATCGAGACAATGGTGAAAGCAGTGTTGACAAGATCGAAGATTACGTGGGACGGCCCGCCAATTAAAATTAAAACAACAGTAATGAACAGTTTTTCTAAACCATACTATTTCAAGTTTGAATTACTTAAATAATACACATGGCTTTTACACATTGATTTTGTATGAAGCAGTTAAATCTATATTTTATACATATACAGGGTTACTTTGGACACCTCGCCATTTTTTTTAGATGATTCTATAGCAGCAGTACAATGAATTTATTGAATAAAAATACATTATTTTATTGACTTATTTTTTCAAAATTTTACAAACACAAATTAAAATTATGGTCACTCTTTTGTTTACCGCGCGTGCGGCCATCTCGCAGCATAGCACTACGCACATGCGTAGTTGATATCATCCTTTCAACCAATGACACGTTGAATGGCGCGTCCGAACGTTTTTAGAAATTTAAGATTTAAAAAAGTGACTGTAAAATGTGGATTTTAAAACTTTTTTTTTCACCAAATTTTTTTGATTACTTTCCTTATATCATGTCTATTTTTGGTGGGGGTTCCAAAAGTAACCCTGTATGACAGGCCTTATAGTTCAATGGACAGCAATGGTTACTTTATTACAAGACAAGCATTTATGTTGATCATGACTGTTTTTTATCTGTAACTTTCCTATGTATTTAGAAATAGCGTTAGCTTAGTTGGACACTTAATGGCGTTCTGTAATTCGTCTACGAATAAAATATTTGTACAGATTTATAAGTATATTTCTATTGGTAATAAAATATTTTCTATAAAAGTTTTCTATATTTTCCTTGAATCCATACTCTATACATAGTTAACATTTTACCCCTGTTTACTTGAAGTCTCCGGTCTATTAAGTTTTGCTCTTCAACAAATCCAGCATTTTTGAACAAACTTGTGATTTCTTCTTGCGTAAAAAAATACACTCTGGTGTTATCTCCTCTTGCATAAAAGTTGTCTGATATACAGCGACCTTTCTTGAATCTAAGTTGAGCTAAGTCATACAGCCCATAGTCACGAAATACCACAAGTCCACCAGGTTTCAAATACTTATGTATGTTATTGATAACTGTTGGCATTCTGAAACACGAATTTATATTTATTAGAAATTATAAAATATCGTAATCTCAGGAGTAAGGAACAGCAGAACATTGATAACTTATAGGTTGGATATTGACAAAATTATTATAGGTTTACATTGTACTTTATATTTCTTGCGTATTTTCTAAAGAAGTTTCATAAGGTTAACCTTTATGTCTAAATGAAATGCAAGCATTTTGTTTTTTTGGACTTATATATTTTTTTAAATTTATTAATGTAAACTAGGGGTTAGGGTGGTAAATAAAGACATGCTGTGCCAATGTCAGGTGATTGGGCATGAGAATGACGATTAAAAAGCGCATTAAGGATAATTTTCTTGATTAAAATATGTACTTACTTTACAGGATCAATAGCGGATAGAACAAATATTAAAACTATTATATCCATTGAGTTTTCTTCAAAAGGTACGCTCCAATCTGACACAGTAGCATCCAAGACAAACACATTACACCTCTTGGTATCAAACAATTCATTCTGTTTCATTATATCAATGGCTTTTGAAGAGAAATCACATCCATAGACAAAGAGATTTGGATCTTGGCTGTATTGCAATATTGGGAAGATAGTGTTACCAACTCCACACCCAATTTCAAATATATATCTTTTATTATGGCTTTGTGTGACAGATTCATTTTCTTGAACTGTAATTTTATTATCATTAGGATATACTCTCACAGGAGCAGATTGGTTGTCTGGAGCGAGCTCTGGGAACTCGGTGAATAGCCAGTGTCTGTCCTTAAAAAACCTGAAATCATACACGATATAACATATCGACACACTCAACGAACAAGGCGGTAACTGCTCAATGTCCACATCAAGACAGTTAATGCTTTGGTTTTTCCTTGACATTACTATCTTGTTCGATGTAAATTTGGTGCACTTAAGCCTGTTCATTGCATGTGTCAATACATGTAACAATTACCTATTTTGATGTACATCATAAAAAGAATCCCAATGTTTATCTGCATTTTCCTCTAAATTCTTTAAATGGTCCTCGGAAAAGATGACTTGGGAGTTTTGAAGAACTTTAGCTTTTGCCGCATCTTCCTGTTCACTATCCCACTGGACATTATCCCTGGAATCAAAAGAAAGTTGCATCTCTTTTTTCTTTGATTTCTGTTGCATCATAAATTACAGGTGTCAATTGGTAGAGTCAAGCTATCTAAATATGAATTTATTTGGTCTCATTTACATTTTACACCACTTTCAAGTTAAATATTGCAAAAATCCGTGATAATAGTAATTATTTTGAGAAAGATTATCAAATAGAATTTGGAATTACTTTTAGATGATCATATCCAACTAAAGTGAATTTATTTATTTGGATTTATGGTAAATCAGTGCCCATAAGGCGACTCCCCGACCTATTTATTACTAAGCATACATGACATAATTATGAGCAGAGTATCGCCTTTAAAGCTACTGCAAAAATAAGAGTAAAAACTGTTTCATAATACCACGTATTGAAAGCATAAACATAATTTTTATCCACTAGATATCGCGAACCACCAGCAGGTTTTTTCCTATGTCTAGTTTCTTCTAATTTCGCAATAGTTTTGTTGTTATGCGTCGATTTTGTAGAGCATTTTCTTTTAAAAGTATGAAATACAATACCACGCATTATGTTTGAAAACTTCGTCGACATTTTCCAAGAATCTATTTCCGAACTGTGGTCTTTTATCACCGTCAGATTCCTCCATCACTTTAACATTCACTATTATTAAACATAATTTATAAATTATATTGTTTGTATTTAATTATTTGCTCAGTGTTTACAACAATTACATACAACACATAACCTTAAATTATATGACAGTGACAGCACAGCAAATTGATTGTTTTTCTCTTCGTTTCATCGTTGTTGGCTATTACTTGTAATTTTTCGCATTCGCACTTGAACAACATTATAAAATAAGGTGATGATGGACTTTTTATTAAAAGCTTTTATTTTACTTGACCTGTATGTGTGTATGTATATATGTATGTATGTATGTAAGGGTGGAATCTTGGAACGAAAATTTGAACCACTTCCCGAAGACCAATTGAGCTGAAATTTTGCTTAAAACTGTAGATCAGATGACAATACAATATTATGATAACAAAATTACGATACAGCCGTTTGTATTCCGTTTTGGTACAAAATCGTTCCGACCAAAAACCTAAAGGGTACTTCCGGTTGTCCTAGAATCATGAAATTTGGCAAGAAGCAGGATGATGTAGCACAAGTACAGGAATAAATCTGAAAATCGTAAATTTGTAGTTACTTCTTCTTCTTTAAACAACCAATATAATGTGACCCTACCCTTGGTACATTTTACATTGGTACATGGCTCTTTTTATACCGGTTTTGAATTAAAATGTATTTTATCTATTTCTAGCTTTTCCTCGCGGCTTCGCTCGCGTTAATTTTATGACATGGGCATTTCCACCTAGAATGACCTACGTGAACCATGCGTGTAATTTTTTTTTATTTTCAGAGTTTTAGTACTTCTACTTTACAAGAAGATACCCAGTATATTGAATTTTAATAAATCTTTAAAAGATTTCGACTTTAACTGAGATTTCCTGAAAAATATTATTAAATTTCAAAAGATAGTGCTCATGAGTAGGTCAGTTTCGTTACGAAGTAAATTGGTTTGTTATTGAATAAACTCACTATTTTACTTTCAAAAACGACTTTCGTTACGTAGATTAATAACTAAAGAAATTAAATTCGACCAAAAACGTACTCTTTCAAGAACAGCAGAATGCCAAATTTAACAAAGTATGGAGTTTCGTTACTTTTGGGGTATAGCGGAACTAATTAGTTTAAGTTCCCGGGTTTGCTTTTTACTCTTTATTAAAAAAAAGGAAAAATTACTAAACCTTTCACATTAATCTATTGTTGTCATGAATAAAACAAAACTATTTCATATAAAAAATTTAATAAAATTTAAATTGTACAGAAAATAATTTCAGGGACAATAACTAAACTGACACACTGTAACGAAAAGGACATATTAAATATGTAGGTACACTAAGCCCTAAACATGATTATCTGGTATTCATTTTACCTCAAGTTTAACCAATGTAATTTCTAACTTTATATTAATAGAGATCGCTAGCTTATAAAATAAATATGTATTTCTTTTTTATTTACTTAATTCATTGCCTTTTTTATATAAAAAAATTACTATTTTTTATAATTTTTATTTTAAAAAAATATCGCAAGGAGTGTCTAAAGATAAATTCGGAAGTTTTTAAACTTGTTTATTATTTTTCCCTTTTACTTTCAGGGAACCATTATCTAATTATCACTTTTGCAGCTGAGTGTGTTCACAACTTTTATGGGTCAGGTTCGTTACAT
The DNA here is from genome assembly GCA_905163395.2 of Endotricha flammealis. NCBI lineage: Eukaryota > Metazoa > Arthropoda > Insecta > Lepidoptera > Pyralidae > Endotricha > Endotricha flammealis. The sequence goes on along the minus strand of LR990864.1, from coordinate 8,440,870 downwards.
TTTATGTCAGGTTATATGTTACGAAGCAAAATGTAACGAAACGGACGTAACGTTTAGGCTTCACAAGTCAAATTTATGTTATTAATTCGTTTAGAGAACGTTGACAATTAACTTTATCATCATTACGTAAATCAGAAGAAACAGTTTCTTATTTATTTGGCTACATCTATAATAAAACACCAAAGCTTTTTATAAAACTCGGTAACAACAGCTGACAAAAAATGTGGGAAACTTGCCTTACCACGAACGTGTCCACTTCTTTCGCAGATTATTTGAAAAATAACAGCTGTAAGGCGTCGAAGTAGATTTCTCTATGATTCAAATATTGCCAGATTACGAAAAATACTCACAACTCCGGGGAAATTTAAAAAAATATGCTATAATTACCGTAACTAAGTGTGACATGTCAGGATTTGTGATTTTGCTGGGACAGACTTTATAATTAAATATCGACTTAATTTTATATGAAACAAGGTAGGTTTTACAAATACAAGATAAGCAGCACATATTTTATAGTAGAATTTACGCTCCTAATACCATAGATTACAGAAAAGTTTGGTGTTTTCGGTCATCAAAAACCGTAACCTCTGTCGGGGACAGTATGCAGAATTAAATTCAACGATTTTAATTTTATTTTTTTTATGTATATTACGATTATTTTATATAAATATTCGATGCTAGTTAAGGCATAAATATCTAGAAAACAAAAAAAATATATCAATGTTCCTGTAAGTGTTTCACAGAGTTAGTAATAAAATTAAATGTGTCGGGGACATAAGAAATGACCTACATTGCCACTTTACGTGGAAATGCCCACATAGATCTCGTTTGACAACAAAACAACCCATAGCGCGACTTGTGGCGCCATCTGTTGGCCGATAGCATCCCATACAGCGCCGTCTATAGTAGAAAAAATATTTTCCCTTTGGATTGACATACTTTCACGGGTAAAAAGGTAGCCTATGTTGGGCTCTGTACCCCAGACAATATATATACAAAATTCATCAATCATTTCATAATGATCAATTGATTAGTCAAGCCGCCGTGAAGGAATAACAAACAAACAAACTCACTTTCTCATTTATAATATTAGTGTGATAGTATGACTAGTATGATTATGGGAAGGAACATCGATATATATATATGTATAGTAGTATCCTGAAGGAACCCTCATGCGCGAGTTCTACTTGCCGTTGGTCGGTATTTTATTTTTGATGGGTACATAAACCCGTTTAGTTTGTCGCAGGGTGACTGTAGTAAAATCAGGAAATTATATATATAGGTATTCAAATTGCTGGTGTTAGTTATAACAAATAAATTCATTAGACTAGTACCGCCTCTCGACAATAGATGGCACAGCGAAACTTGTCCAGTGATAACTAAAAAGTAAAAATAAATTAAAATTAAAAAAATAAATTTAAAAACAAGGTTTTATTTAATTGCGCTAAAAAGAATAAAATTAACTTTTCTTTTAAAACTCTAACTGTCAACTTATAGCGTCATTACACAATTTATATGACAAGACAAGCTTGTCGCGAGATTTTATTGTTAAAATAATAATTTATAATTTAAATCTCGCGACAAGCTTTAAAAGATAAGTTTATTTTATTCTTTTTAGCGCAGCGCAATTAAATAAAAGCTTGTTTTTAAATATATTTTTTTACTTTTAATTTATTAGCATTATTTTCCATTATCGGTTAATTGTTAATTATACCTACCGATTCGTAAAATTTTACCATATTCTCCAAGTCTATTTTTTATCTACAATATAATAAAAGTGTTAAAAAAGTTTGTCTGTAAATTAAATATATTTCCAAAAAAATTGTTTAGAATTTTGATGCTTGAAGATGTTCTGTGTTGAAATCGGGCATAGGACATAAAATAATAATCTACCCTAATCTGCCCTTTATTATCATAAGTTGTGTTAACTTATGATAATAAAGGGCAGATTAGATTTTAAGTAGGTACTTAGGGAAAAAATGTATCTACTTACGTAGAATATCTGAAATCTGTGTTTGAAACCGAAGAATGTTTAATAGTAACAACTATTTACTATACCTGCCATGTTTCTTGGTTTATTTTCATCATTTTTCTGTAGGCACCGAGTGTTATCTTTTGTATAGATTTTGGGCTGCCCAGAGAAAGGGAGATTCAGACAGAGAGCCCAGAGAAAGAAGATAATTAATGGAGTTCGGAAAGAGATTCAGATAAATAAAGTCGCCCAGAGAAGAGTGGGCTGTATGTATGTTTACTTGTATATATATGATCTATCCTTGGACTGGATCGTTTTTGACCGTCCGCGACATAAGTAATTCCTCAAGATTAATTTTAATTTTTAAAATGATTAAGGCTACTTATTTTCTATTGAGAGTACTTCTCGGCAGTACCTGCCAATTCGTGATTTTTCTCCTGTACGCGGAAGAACATCCAATTTACTGTCGAATTTGGAGTTATTGCGCCATAAAAGACGTACTGATGCTGTTCTCTGATCAAAGTAAACATCATAAAAACGATTCCACGGGTCATTAATGAGTCCCCGCAAACGTAATAGCTGCACGTTGAAATTTATATTGGCTCCTAAATAAAGAATTTTAGCGTAGACAGCTACGTTGGTATCACCGGCGTTATTGTGTTTCTTATTCTCACTATAGTCATAACTTCTATCGTCAACTTTATCTGAAAGTATTTATTCCACGCGAACTAAGTGAACAGATAAAATTAGCCTACCTACCTTATTCCCCCCGCCTTTCATACTTTAATCTTAAAATGCTAAAAATGTTTCAGTGATTTTTCCTGCGATTCGACGGAGGAGTTAAAATTCCTTATTATATCTAAAGTAGGTAGGTATTTAAATGCTACACTAGCACGCGATGACTGTAGAGATATTGTAGATACAATATGTATGGGTTACTTTAGACAGTTTTAGTAACATGCACCGTATACGTAGCCCGCGGTGCAACGTGACAGTTCTGAAATCGACTGCACAAGTTGTGCGCCAAAGTTACCGACGTTTGTACATGAAATACCTACTTGTGACAGCTTGTGACGTAAAATACACTCCTACGTATCTACGGACTCGGAGCCTTCTCGGAGCCTATAGTTACAAACGTGGATGAAGTTTATATTTTACAGAATTGGTACATATCCTAGGTACTTATCTTGTTTATAAGAGAACGGAAAAGGTACAAGATCACTAACGGTAACTTATTATAAATCACGAATAGAATAATTTACACTTACTTATACTTCTTCGACGACCCAAGGAAGGTCGCAGGAATCCGCTGGATGCAGGCCACTGCCAACCGGTCGCAATGAAAACGTTTAGGGGAGGCCCTATGTCCAGCAGTGGACTTCTTGTGATGTGACTGATGATGATGATACTTTTCTGTAAATAAGTGTACACACACGTATGATTTAATAAATGAACTGACATAATACAATACAATACAATACAAAACACTTTATTGCCATTAAAAATATAAACATACAGATAAAAATAAAATTAAAATAACAAAATTAATGAACAAAAGGCGGTCTTATCGCAGAAGCAATCTCTTCCAGACAACCTAGAAGAAGTGGAAATTAAGAATCATTATAGGGGTATGTGGCGAAAATATATAACTAATAACACAATTACGTAGTATGCGTATACAATTGCAAAATTCAATAGCTAGATCCACAAGGGCGCATCTGCAGTACACTCACTACTGCACATGCGACCCAGTGGCCGCAAACCAGCAAGATAGAATAATACCTAAATATATATATATATATATATATTATATATGTGTGTTATCTACATAAATAATACATACATAAATAATTAACTAATAAATAAATAAAAGGTGCATAAACGGAGTACAATACGCTATCAATTTAGTCACAAGTTTGAAGGTAATAGCTTTTGACCATTTTTTTAAAACTAACAATACTCTGAGCTTGCCGCACAGCTAGAGGTAAAGAGTTCCATAGATGGACAGCCTGGACTGTGAAAGAGTCGGAGTAAAATCGAGTGGAGTGCATAGGAGTTTTAAGGCGGAGTGTAAGGGTACTACGTAGGTTAAGTCCTTCGTGGAACGTGAAGCGTTCTCTAAGATAAAGGGGAGTGTTGGGATTAAAAAGGATAGAATATAACAGTGAGACAATATGTAGGTTGCGGCGAAAGCGAATCGGAAGCCAACGAAGCTGAGAGCGGAATTGTGACACGTGGTCGTATTTACGAAGGCCAAAAATGAAACGAATCGCAAGATTTTGGAGGCGCTCGAGTTTGTTCAGAAGATCTTGATTTAGATCAGGAAAAGAAGAGTCAGCGTAGTCTAAAATAGGAAGAAGTAAGGATTGAGCCAGCGCAATTTTGGTGTCAGTTGGTAAAAAATTACGAAGCCGCCGAAGAGAACCAGAAGCTACAAACAACTTCCTACTAACTTCTGCTATATGTGGCCCCCAGGACAGAGTTTTATCTAAATATATACCGAGATTTTTAACTTTATCAGTCAGCTCGACGTTAACTCCTTCAAATGCGATAGGAGAAAGATTAATGGAATTAATTTTAGAAATAAATCGATGACTGCCTATAATAATAGCCTGAGTTTTGCCGGGATTAACAACTACACCGTGTAACCTACTCCATTCGGATATTACAGACAAATCATTATTAATTAAGCCTACATTTGAAGTTAAGTTGTCAATATGAGAATGACGATAAATCTGTAGATCGTCAGCATAAAGGTGGTAGGAAGACTGAAGTTGAAAAGTTATGGAGTTAATAAACAGAGCAAATAATAAAGGGGAAAGCACGCCACCCTGAGGTACACCAGCAGACGTATTATGCCACGAAGAAAACTTATCTTCAACACGTATACGCTGTCGGCGCCCAAACAGGTATGTACGAAACCAGTCAACAACCGTCGGAGATATGTTAAGAGAGCTCAGCAAAGATAACATTATGTCAAAATCCACAGTATTAAAGGCGTTACTAAAATCAAGAAGAACCAAAATAGTCACCTGTGAGTTATCCATGGCGAAACGAATGTCATCGGTAATTTTAACGAGTGCCGTGGTCGTACTGTGACCTTGCCGGAATCCGGACTGGAACGGGTTAAGGATATTATTTTTAGACAGAAAATTATTAAGCTGATTTTGAACTAAACGTTCAAGGACTTTGGAAAGAAAGGGAAGTATTGAGATAGGACGGTAATCGGAAAATGAGGAAGGAGCACCTTTTTTGGGGAGAGGAGTAACATGCGCATCCTTCCACACCGTGGGAAACGTGGAAGAGGAAATGGAATAGTTTAGGATGGAAGTGATAATAGGAAGAAGGATATCATAATAGAACCTTCCAAGGGACAATTGGCTATAATTTCTTTTATAGTAGATTTACGTCTCGCGTTTGCTAAATATGAACCGCACCGAGTAGTACGAGGAATTGGGAGTCAATCCGATGATCTATTAGGGTTGTCACACTCGTAATACTCTTGATTTACTCACGTTAATTTTAGGAAATAAATGTAGTAATATTACTTTCTAGCGAATCAACGAATCTATCCAAGGAATAGGGTTGTTTCCAGGGTCAAAATAATTACATTAAGTAGTCCGTATTTTAGATTATAAAAAAATATTGGACACGTATTTTTTAATTTTTCGATTAAACCAAAAATAACAAAGATACAAGGCATAAAAATTAGGATTGGGGGTCTTTGACGTCATCACCCCGTTCGAAAAAATGCCACACGGCGTGACGTCACACGTAACTTTAATGGGCTATATCTTTGTCATTTTTGGTCTAATTTACAAATGAAAAAATGAGTTGCCCTTATTTTTTAATAATCTAAAAGACGGACTAATTACATTTTTTACTGCAACTAGCCTATTCTTTTTGCAGATACACTGTGCACATAAATAGGACCACGTTGCCACAAACACTTAGAACCCGTGGCATTCCTAGGGTTTGATAGTAACGCTATTTACTTATATTTTTGCGAGGGAATTGACGTGACGATACCAAACGATCGATTTTTTAAATATTTAATCACATTTTGGATATTTAATCAGAGTCTTTCCTTTACCTATAAACCTAAAAATAATAATATTACAAAATAATCTATCAATTGGACCATTAAAAGTGTTTATTTATTGACAATTCCCAGACATAGACCTGGACTAATTGTTTCCAATCATTCCAATCCCTGCAAGCAACCATTGTTTCCGGCATGAGCGGCATGTATAATCATGTTATGTTCAAGATGTGTACCTTGAATGGTTGGAGAGATAACCGGGCACCACTTGATTCTCCTTACAATAGTCGTACACCATCTTGATGATTGTTGAGAAGCAGTAATCCTGCCTAACTATCGCTTTGAATATAGGAACAAACACAGCCATAGAAATTGAAATGCTCACTTAATTAATTAAGTACCCGTTATATTAACGTGCCCGTGTCATATTCTATTTTTAAATGTAAATTTTGTTTGTAAATTAATAGAATAGGTGTAGGTAGAGTCTAATCCTCCGTGGTGTAATGGTTACCACGCCGGACCGCCACCCAGGAGGTCCCGGGTTCGAATCCCGGTCGGGTCATGATGAAAAACGAACTTTTTCTGATTTTTCTGAGTCTTGGATGTTTATCTATATATGTATTTGTTATAAAATATAGTATCGTTGAGTTAGTATCCCATAACACAAGTCTCTAACTTACTTTGGGGCTAGCTCAATCTGTGTGATTTGTCCCCTATATATAATAATCAGACGACAGATGTTAACTGCCAGTAATTTGTATGCTTTTCCACTGTGAAACTGCACTTCTGTCTGTATAGAAAAGAAATCGTATGCTTCTCGTCGTTCAATTAATACTATCCGGTATACACACCAGCTGCCGTCAGCTGATCAACAACAGCTGATTGAGACTCACATCCACCCACGCAATGTATGTTTCATATCTCTGTGACTGTGAGGCGTCTTACGATATTGGTAAGTAAACGAATGTTTATCTTGAAAATGTAAATGATACCTTACACTACACGCTACGAAAGATTCTTAGGTAAGTGATAACACTGATAACATAGAGTAATTGTTTATATTATGAATACAATAACAATATGGTATAATTTAAACTAAGTACATTTTACTACTTTACTTTATGAACATCCTTCAAGTTACCCGAAGAAATAACTTTATCTATAAATAGTATAAAGTCTATTTCTAAACTAGACACCCCTACAGGCTCCATTAGAGGCGGTGGTATCGGCAGGGTGCAGCGGGGTGCGCCGGGAGCGCGGGGGGTGGTTCGACAAACAATCCTCGCGGATATTGAACGGCGATGCGTTCGGAAATGCAGCACCCGCCACATAGACCAACTATCAGCAGATACCACAAATGTAACTTAATAATATAAACTTTATTCATAAAACATACAGAACGGTGAAGAAGAAAGAAGATACCAACCCGAGCCTGACCGCCGAGATTTGAGAATTTTGACATAAATCATGTGTTTTTCCTTGAGAATATTTTTCAAATGCGGCCTTAACTCTGTACTGTTTTCTCTATCGAGAATTCGAGACTCGTTTTTAGTATTTACTTTTTAACTAGCTGTTACCCGCGACTCCGCCCGCGTGGTCAAGGGAAAATGACAATAATTTTTCCCATGAGAATCTCCAGACTTTAAACTATCCCCAATAAAAAAACATTTCAATCCGATCATTACTTTCGACGTGAAGCGAGGACAAACAAACAAACACACTTTCACATTTATAATATTAGTATAGATGGTGATAAACGGTTAATTGCTGGAAGCCATTTTTAAAGTTATAAACACTTTAAATTATGACTGGCACTGCTAAACGTGTCGGGCCACGCACAATGTAGGGTTCCGTATTTCCTGTGCTTTGCTTGCCTTCAGTTGAGTCCAATATCAAATTCCATCACATTGGTAAGTTTTTATCAAAGAAATTTTATTTTATAAGTTCGTCGGCTATTACTCGGTAACTAGTAGAGCCTACTTAACCGTTATAATTTTCATTGAAGGTTCAGCATATGGACTACTACCATGATTTTTTCAAATTTCTAAACATAAAACTTTCGGAGATAGAGGACCACCCTGCAAAACGAAAATTGACACAATAAATGTAAATAATTCCGAAACGGCTCATTGTATAGTAAAATGATCTTCCCACACCCTCAATGTCTTGAAGAGACCTATCTAACGATAACCCACAACATGGGGTGGGCGCGAAAAAATATATTCATTTCCACTTGACATGTAGGGGAGGCACGCCAAAAATTTTTTTTTACAAAATTTTCTTCCAGCCCTTTGTTAACATTGTTAATATATGTATACATACCAAATTACAGCTTTCTAGCATCATGCGTCTGGGCCCTAGACCGCGGACAGACAGACAGGAAAATGGAATCTTAGCAACTGACTGGAAGTGGGTTAAAAATAATATTGACGTTAAGTAGAAGAGTTTTCTGTCTACTCTACTGAGCGGACAATATATTTGATCACTGTTGTCCTTTGATGTGCAATGAAATATCGATGATATCCAAGCGCGATGGGTCACAGATTTCAAATTGATCGAGTATGTAAAAATGCCAATACCCTACAATAAGGATTTTATGCACAGTGTATCTAGATCCGGTGCGTTGTCGGAGAGGGCTTCGGATAGAATAGAGTCTTGGCAGGGTCGCTGATGTTGTCTCAGTTGCCGTGGCCTCGCCATTATGGGGATGCATTATGGGAGGGACGGTTTTTTAGTGGGTACACCCAGCTGAGGAGCACCCAGCATAGTCCCCGGCGTATATTCCCCGAGCGGTGGGGCTGCCTCAAGACATTTCTCTGCCGCAAAAAAGGCAGATACTTACGTCAAATTCTTCCGCCAAATGCAGGCAGTCCATTACGAGAGGGTCTGTGTCCCGCCGGCTGCGTGCTACGGACGGAACGATGCACGTCTCATCGCGCGGGAACCAACGTGTGAAGATATGAATGCTCTCATTTTCATCTCGTTTGTATTCAGATTACAATTTCAATATTGAATGGATTTAACTTTATGTTTGTTTTTATTGCCACATTAAAGTTTGCTTTATGTCGCATGATTTGGTTTTGATCGTCTCTACATTTGTGACTAATGGTACACGTGCACATGTATTGGTTCGCCACATTATTATAATAATATTGAATTAATGTACTATGTTGAAATGTGTGTATCCTAGGCAATTGCACATAGAGAACCTTACACAATTTCGTTAATTTCGAAACAAAAATGTAAAAAATACCTAGTTGATTTAAATAAAATTCACATTTCATACCATAAAAGAAAGCAAAAATTTAAAGCCGTTCATTAAAATGTAATTCCCAATGCACTGGCTCTAACCACCGGTATTCATTTAACCACCTCGTTCCGTATCGAAGTATAAACGAGGTGCATTCAAAAGGTATTCAGTGCAAAGATCGGAGCACGCGGCGGAAAATGTATGTACAACTGAAGCTGTGTATTCTATTAGTTACAGAATGTTTACATAGAAAATATTATAAGAACGCAGCCATCTGTTGCAAGTAAGGGTATAGCTAGACAGACAGTTTTAAATACACTAAACTACAAAGTTGAAGTTGGAATGTAGGTTTTATGCAGATAAGTATGTTAAAAATGCAAAAAAATCGATCTTAATTCCAAAAGCTTTTTCTTTTTTGTTTAACAGTATAATTTATGTATCACTAGTGAACCCCGCGCAACTTCGTTTGCGTGTATTTATTTATGCACAGTATCTCTATCAGCGCCATCTCTATCAGACTTTTGATTAAATCCTTCGGTAATCGCGTATTTTTCGGGATAAAAGGTACCAGCTTCTTACATACCAAATATCGTAAGTATTGGCCCAGCCATTTGAGCGTGAAGGAGTAACAAACATACACTATCGTTGAGTTAGTATCCCATAACACAAGTTTCGAACTTACTTTGGGGCTAGCTCAATCTGTATGAATTGTCCCTATATATTTATTTATTACATAACTTTCGCCTTTATAATATTAGTAGGATTACCTTTAAAAAGATTTTGTGGAGCTTACTATAGACATTTTTCCATAATTCTTTTTCCAATGCAATCTAAAGACACATTTTTATTATTACAACCTATTGTAGACAACAGAAGAGTCCTATTTTGTACTGTTTAAGGCGAGTCCAAAGATTACTGGATCGCTAGTGCAGCTGTAACTGCGTGCAGACACTGTATTTTGGCGAGGATCCAACGTTAGAGCCTTAGGAACTTAGATACAACTTGATATTCTATGCCGGATGTACATAATGTTATTTGAAAGCCCAGTAGATTAGATATGACAAATCGAGGAGTTCGAGTTCCCTGTTGAATATTGTTTATTAAGGCTATATCACCTTTGTCGTAGTCGCATCGGCATTCTGTCCGATGATTTTCACTTAGAAGATTTATTTTCTAGTAGAAACTATGATGATGTATTTTATTATATTAGATTATACGTACATGTCTTTCGCCGCTGACTGTCAACGTTACCCCCCGGCTCTACATTATTTGCAAAATTTACCGAAGTTAGGCGAATACGAGAGTGTGGAGAAGGCACTTCGTGTAACTTTTCCATTGTCTTTTAACTTTGTCTAACTTCTCCTCTTCGCGAGAAATGTGGAGTCGCGCGCAGGTTACAGAAAAAGAAGTCTAAAATTCTCATTATACAGTGTCTAATAAATGTAAATACATACTTTAAAAATAGGTCAAGGAAATATTTTTTGGTAAATTATTACAACATTCATTCATGATTTATTCGTTTACAATAATAACAATAAGCTATTAACATAATACTAGTACACATTATACTGAGATAATGACCTTTTTGAATGGCTGCAGTACACATAGGCTGATGTCGTGTTTTTTTTAAATACCAACAGTGTTTTTAAGCTATTGCATAGCTTTTATCGCGGGCTTTGAGCGCGGCAACCGAATCAAGAAATTCCGTAACGAAATAAAACGTAACACAACACCGATAAAATTAATAAACAGAATTTAACCTTATCTGAACGCAATAAGGCTCAAAATTAAATACGCCATTTAATGCATACAATTACAAAATATAACCGATAAAATTTATCTCTATTCCCTCATAGAGGACTCTGTTAACCCGTGTTATATTTTAAAATTCAATACGCAAATTTTGACGAGATAATACCGCTATTCCCTCATAGAGGACTCTGTTAACCAAGTGTTATATTTTTTAACCATTTTTAATTGTTATCGCTCTTCCCTCATAGAGGACTCTATTAACCAGTGTTATCCTAACTAATATTATAAATGAGAAAGTGAGTTTGTTCGTTTGTTTGTTATTTCTTCACGGCTTAACTATTCATCCAGTCATTATGAAAATTTGTATACATATTGTCAGGGGTACAGAGCCCAACATAGGCGACTTTATCCCGTGAAAGAATGTCTATCTAATGGGAAAATAATTTTTTTACTATAGAGGGCGCTGTATCGGCCAACAGATGGCGCCACAAGTCGCGCTATGGGTTGTTTTGTTATCAAACGAGATCTATCTGTGTCATGTAATTAACACGAGCGAAGCCGCGGGCAAAAGCTAGTATTTAATAATTTAAATTTTAATAATTATATGTAATTGCATAAGTTGAAAAAAAAGCTATGCAATAGCTTTACCGCGGCAGTCCCCAAGTGCCACACGTATTTTTAATAGTGTTATTGTAATAGTGTATGTGTGTTAAGTTTTTATCCGAATAAAGTTTTATTCTATTCTAGTATAATAATTAAAAAGAACATGTTATTTTCACCTCATATTCTGGCAGTGAAGTGTCAGGATGATGACGATGATTAAAGACTTTAATTATTTCCAATGCGTTCACTCGGTGTTGAACAAAAATAGGTTTTTTTTTTCGAACAAATAACGTTAATGGCCTACTTGTTTACGTATTTATTTTTTCATTTGTACAGCTAATAAAAACTCCACTCGGCGTTGAGAGATTGACAAAGGTTGACAGTCCCGGCCGGCCGCTCACCTAATAATAATCGTAATATTTTTGAGGTCATTTGCATATTTACGGACTCTACTTTCGGAAACGGGACTGAAAACCCGATTCTTGTTTTTTAAACCTTTATTTTATAAAATGTTTGTTAAATGAAGCATTTGAAATGAAATGAAACTGTTTAATCAGAGTATACACGTTCACGGGCTTGACTTTTAACGACACATCGTCGTCATAAGATATTCAATAATCGGATAATCCGCTCAAATCGGAGCAGCCCGTCTGGGGAAGGAAAGGACCACCTTGCAGCCAAATAGCATTGGTCTCGACCATGCTCTGTTCCTCTCCAGAGCTCCACTTGGTTTAGGGTTGGCAATGCGTGAGTGATACCCCGGTATTGCAAGCGCCTATGGGCTACGGTGATGCTTACCAACAGGCGGGCCGAATGCTTGTTTGTCACCTTAGTGATATACAAAAAATATAAATACACAAAACTTTCATAAATTAATACTTACCTAAATTCTTCACGACTCCCTTTATGTATAAGTCAAAAATCCGTTCAGTAAATCCTGAACAGGCAAACAGGGCAGAGTATTATGTTTTATAATATGTAAGAATTGTTTTTCAATACTTTCAGGTATTATCGTATTTCATTTCTCTTCGCTTTTTGATAATATAAATTATTTATGTGTATAATATTATAGTGTACATATCATAGTCTTGTAAGTTACATTTTACTCTAAAAATATATTTCCCTTATTCTCTTCATAACATTGTTTCATACTGATTGCCATCGTCAATTACAATTTTACTATTACGGTTGCTAGTTCAGTAACCTACTGAGCTACATTTGAACACATTAAGATGAACACATATCTATAGTAATTAATTGTCGTTATTATAAATTCGTATAATTGAGATAATTATGGAGTTGGTAGCAATTAGCGTCAGTTGGAGGCGGCGAGGGTGCTCCTCACAAGAGCCATCTGGCGGGGCTCCAATGCGGCTCTCCTTAACACGAGAAAATTCACTCGTTCACCGGCAAACTGTTTCAAAATGACAATTCCTACTTGAAAAATTTGAAAGTGCTTTACCGATTTTTGAATGGTTTTCTGTACATATCCAAGTCCTAAAGTGTGTATAAAGTTTAAGGGAAAATAGTACCCCTTGAACTTTAAACTACAGTGTTAGAGTTCAAAAACTTTACTAAACATCTAATTAGACGTTCTTTTCAGTTTTTACACGATAAACTACGAAAGTAATAAATTCTACACCTGGAAAAACACATAAAATTACACCATTATACACACACATCATCATGAGTTATAATATTATTAAGATAAGCATGAGAAATAATAAGAAGTATTTATCTGTATATATAAAATGCTTTGTCCTGACTGACTGACTGACTGACTGACTGACTGACTGACTGACTGACTGACTGACTGACTGAGAATCAACGCACAGCCTAAACCGCTCATCGTAAAAATCTGAAACTTGGCAGGTGGACCTATTTTATGACGTAGGCGTCCGATAAGAAAGGATTTTTCGAAATTCGAACTCTAAGGGGGGAAAAAAGGGGGGCAAAGTTACTATGGGACAACTTGATTCCTTGGTCCAATCTACTTACTTCAAATTGATGGAAGACGTGATTCTTATTGTAAAGGGTTTTTGTCCTTTACGTTAGAAGTTAAGTTGCTGTTGCTTGATGTGAAGTGCAGAAAGGAAAGATCACCATAAGTTAAAGTTGAAGTTAAATTATGTAAACAGTTACAAATTAGACATATTGGCAATTCCTTTCTCTGTTGTGTATTAGTGTACAGTTACGGTCGCACTCGCTGATATTTACGAGAATTTATAATTTTATTGCTATCAAGTGCGGCGCGTGCGCGGGCAATCGCCGCATCAGCAAAACAAAAAGAAAACATGTATGGTTTAAACCGTACACTTATTTTATCGAAATTCTTGAAAAAAATGTATTTTGTGGGTAATTTTCTTGGAGTTGATATCAATACTCATACTCCTTAGTGATTTTGATTTCAATTACATTTCATTTTGACACATCCGTGAAGTGAAGTGTGTCATCTGTCATGTACATAATATTTTTATAAATTGTGAATATTCCGAATATTCAAACAAAATGATTTCATAATGTCGTTGTTATTTATTCTGTTCGTGATCTCGGAAAAACAGCAAAAATTCTAACTATAGAGCGGACAGAATCATATTCATCGATAATAACAGTAAGTAATTAAATATTTGATTGTATGATATTTGACAGGGTTCAAGTTAAATTGGTCAATGGTTGAAAGGCATATTGTTATTGTCTCTTTCTCACTTATTGGAAATCTCATTACGTCGACTCGCTCTATTTTTTCGTAGTGTTGTTGTAGGGATGGTTGTAGATAATGAAATACCAGTATATACATTTTTTTTACGGAAGTGGTTGGAAAACAAGCTCAGGAATATGGATCATTTGATGTTAGGTAATTACCGTCGAGTCGACTATGTATGGAGGACATAGATTCTAGGTAGGGTATAGAGAACCGGTACTATCTCAAGGAACCGGGATTTTCGGTACCGGACTATGCTGGAACCGGGATTTCCCGGGAATTTCGGTACCGTCGGTTTTTTTTTCAATACATCAACACCGCCTAGGGATGTTTTGATTTTGCTTAATTTACACATGTTTTGTTACACATACTTATTTTTAGAAAGCTCATTTATTGGACTAGGTACCAGTGGCGAGGGGTCCTAATAACACGATTCCTGTCGGCTTCCCTTTTAAAAATAGTGAATTATCTAACAGCATCGACTCTGCTAATAACATGATTTCGCTTCATACATAATAATGATACCCAAACGCCTATACAATAATAAATAGCAATATCACACGTCGCCAAACGCCTATACAATAATAAATAGCAATATTGTGATATTGCTATTTATTCGTCGCTTAGCCTGTGCGTCGAAAGCCGGTAATTCCCGAGTTGTAGCTGCATACAGTTTTAGGAGCGGCTGTCTCTTTCTTACGCGTACATTTTGTTCCTAGCGCGGTCTCTTTCTCACGCCGATCATATGAACATATTAAGCCGGTAGTCGCCGAGTTACGACAAGGATGGCATGTATCAGATTACGTTAGTGCGACAAAGATAAACAGAGGTATTAACCTGAGAAGTAAACAATATAGTTAATTATGTGTTTAGTGCTTGAATAATAAAACAACTATATTTTGTCGCGTTGTAATTGTCAAAATTATGTCATTTTTTCAATTCACTTTCGCCTGTGCTTTCGCTCGTACTGTTGTTAGTTTTTTTTAATTTGTTTGTTGTTAATTTAGTAAATTTGAATAGATTAGAGTGACTTCGTGGTTAAATGTTGGACAGGGCTCGGTGTGAATTGTGTTATAGTTATAGAATTTATCGGTTTCAGTTGTAAGTAGTTAATTGTTTATTTTGGTTTAGTCTGTTTTGTTTACATTCGTAATGGCTGCAATTTTAGACGTGGGTTGTTGTCTCACAGACTTTTTATTAGATAATAATTTTCAAACATACAGTTTTGAAAATAAAAAACATATTATACAGCGCGCCCGTGCTTTTCCTTCTATGAAAATAGATTATAAACGGAAAGATGGCTTTACTAAACATTTTCATTGTAATTTGTACGAAAAGTATTCGTGGCTCACAGGTAGGTAGTTGTAAACTTATAACACTGTTTTGGTTTTCCATATTATACCTATCAGTGCTTTTATGTATGGTAATGGTAATATGGTTTTCGGAATTCTCCATCCCTGTGGTAAGATAACACTGTATATTTTTTTTTTGCTCCGGCTTCCCCTGAGTAAAATTTCACCCTTCGCCACTGCTAGGTACATACATGTAAAAGTAAAATAATATTATATTTATTGCGTAAATATTTTTAAAAAAGTGAAATAATGATACAAGTAACGACCGTATTTGTTTAATACGGTCGTTACAAAGAAAAATTAAAAAATTACATATGCAGTTTTTTGCAATTATGCGAAAAATCAAATATCAATAAAATATCCCATGATTCATACAATGGTTCTGCATCGATTTTTCATGTCATAAATAAAATCTGGCGACATTACCCAAGTCCTGGTATGATGCTAAAAAGTTGCTCTTGTCGCAAGGCTTGCGTTAATCAAGGTTAAAGTAACGTTATCATGCTACTGGGGAAGTAAGTGAAAGAATGCCATGGCCAGAAGCGCAAGGACCATACGCACGAAGACCGATTTTTGCTAACTGATGCGAAAAAACAGCCAAATGTTACGGCAATGCTGTTTCTTCAAATGCTCTCGTCAGAGCACCAGTTGTTTGTGTTAAATAAAAATTGACAATTGGACACCACTGCTTCTGTCGCTCGCTCGCAACTGACTGAAGTGTTGTGGTGTTGTCCGTATGCAGACAGCGCGAGTGGTGACCAGCTGGCTTCAGGAGCACGCACGACATTTCGGTCTTAGACTGGCCTGCGCAATCACCAGACCAAAATCCCAAAAAGAACGCATAGAACATGCTTCCTCCACAAACATTGAGACTGAAGAGCAATTTTTTTGCATCTTAACAGGACTTGAGACAATTCTTGGGAAAATTGAGACTTCGTGATCTTGATTCGAAGCATAAAAACCGTTTCAGAACCATTGTAAACATAGGTGTTTTTAAAGACAACATTTTCTTTGGCAAAATTGCAAAAAAGGCATAGTTTAGATATTTTTTTTACTTTTCTTGAAAACATACTCGATCGTTTGTTGACCATCAAAATATATTCGATCGCACGTAGCGTCACTAGCGTCAGTGTTGCCAATTGCCATATAATTGAATAAATAAAAAAGTCCCGAAAGTACCGAAAATCCCGGTTCTTGTATTTCAATTCCCGGTTCTTTTACAGCTATAAAAGAACCGGGAATTCCCGGGATTTTCGGTACCGGGATTTCCCGGTTCTATACCCTAATTCTAGGGTCCCAGACCTGTTGCCGACCTATAACAGGAAAAAACAGGATATGTTTAGCGAGAAATAGTATAGGTAAAGAGTTAGAATTTGGGATATTTCACTCAGCGAACGAAACGCATTGCTGCTTCACGTCAATATTCTGTAAAAGGGTGGCACTTCACCGGTCGGGCTAGCCTATTTCATAAACGCTCACTCCAAAGATTGTAATGAGAAGTTAAAAAATAGAAAAATAATCATATATACATATGAAAATGTTTTGTCTTGACCGTAGAGACCTGAAACATAGGTGGGTGGAATAAGAAAGCATTTTTTGGAATTCCCACGGAAAAGCGGGATAAACGCAAACGAAGTTGCGCGAGTTTCTCTAGTCTATATATTTAAATTCAATCAATTCAAAGTCCTGACTGACTTAACTATATATCAACGCACAGCCCAAACCGCTGGGTCTAGAGCTTCCAAATTTGGAATGTAGGTTCCTTACGACGTCTAGAGGTGTACTAAGAAAGGATTTTTCAAAATTCCCACGGGAAAGCGAGATATACGCAAACGAAGTTGCGATGGTTTTACTAGTTTAACATATTTTTAGTAGAAGAACTGGTTAGCGAAGTTGAAAATTATATCGTAATGCAATTTAAATATTTTAAAGAAAGAACTCGAATGTAAGAAAATAATATTATTTATTTAATAAGTATTTCTGCATTGTAGCGCTGCACATTCCGGACACAGTTATTATAGAATTCTCAGGGGAACTTTCATGAGATTCTAGCTTCGAAATGCTATTTCGACTTGGTCGACATAGACTGCTTTAAAATTACATTTACGGAGTAATAGAGTAGGGGTTTATCAAAAATATATATAGGGTAGTCTAGACTTAGTAAAATATAAAAATAGTAAAATTATTTACCTATTGTATGACACTTATGACGTTAACTCTATTTTATTCAGATGAGTTGACTGTATTTTTCTGAATAATGGATCTTCGCAAGTATTGAAACAGGCCCTCAGAAAAATGTATTTTTATGACTATTATTATTATTATTATTATATATTATCAGGAAATGTCTATTCGATCTTGTACGACCGTTACTTTCGATATTAATTCATTAATCAAGACAACGCGTTAGGTTAATTTTTATATAGACTGGGCAGGGCTCAAACACGGCGGGGTTGAAGATGTATCATAGTTCCAGGAGCTCTACCAATAAGGGAAAGGTAGTGAGTTGACTTTTGATGGTATTTTGTCAAGATGTTTAGTAGGAGGGCCCGACAGACGACGATTAATAAAAATAGTGGTACATTTTATATACTTTGCATAGATACATATAAACGTTATGTGTGTTACCACATTGTAGGCAGTGATAATATGTGGGATACAATTTTGATTATATTATTCAATCTGGCGTAGATCCAATATAGTCAGCCGTCGCAAATATTGCCAACGCTTCAATTGGACGCCATTTTATACTTTTGGTGGTCACAGTGTTGCTCTAATATAAACACTGTAGGATGTATGTTAGGTATGTAAGATAAATAAAATAAATAATAATGTTCAAATTAAGTGTTACTGGAATAATTCTGTAACAGAAAAAATGTGTTAAACTTATGAATGTGTATTTTTCTGCCTTTACGTGAACATAAATCGCTTCATTGCTTCATGTACAATACGCAAAGAAATTACTAAACTTCAGAGAATTTATATCACATATTAAAATAATGTAAACACCTACTACACTACAGTTCGTATCTCTTAATAACTCGTTAACTATGTGTTACATTGTCATATCGTTTTATTACGAAACTAACATATAACTCTAAGTATGTATCTGTAGGTATACTATTTATTATTGTACACTTACTGAATCAATAAAATTACTTCTCTCCCTTCAAGACTTGGTAGGCTTATTTCTTCTAAATTATCCCCGCGGGAAACTTTTAGGAAAGTACACCTAAATTTCCGTGTACGTAACCGCTCTGCGTTTTGTAAATTGCTGAATGTGATTGAACATGGTAACCAAGTACAAAACATGATCTTTATAATCTACAAAATTGTTTGCAACTTCATTAAACATTAGTACTATTGTTAATTGAACATTACAACATGAAAGGTACATTTTATTGTAACAAAAGTTCGCAAGGGTGAATTTATCTCTTTTAAAGATCTCTCCCAACCAAATTTTTGAAATTTTCTTATGTACCTACAGGAAAACAAGCAATATTTATTTATGTATGTAAGTGATCGCATCGCTGATGCGTAGTTGGCTTACTACTAGTCTCGTTTCTTAATATTTGTATCCTTTATTAAGGAATATAGTTGTAATGAGTTTATTCCACATAACATAGTACCTACTTTTAATCTGTCTACACAATTTGGAGTTACCTTTTAGTGCGAAAGACCTTTTAAACGTTTTGATTAGATCCTTTTTCGTAGCCGTAGCACATCAGCTACGCATCTACGAAACTTAATACAAATGACAAAATATTTTGGAAAAAGATTTCTTCTACCACAGATGTGTGTGGCTGAGCAGTGACCGAGAAAAAAATCCATCATCACAATGAGGACATCATCCAATTATATCATCATAATTGATAGAATATTTCCTCGCACAGCTTCCTCAAAGATATACAACAATACAACTTGTAACAGACGTAAAGATTAGTTAACAAAGTAGACGAAACGGAAAAAACCTCTAGCTTAATGACAGCAAATAGTGCAATTATTTGACATCAATTTCTTTTAGTTTTATCGTGTGCTCTGTACGCGGCTTTCCACTAGGCCGTCTTTACATCAAACAGCGATGAAGTGGGCAAGTAGTGTGCAGAGGTCGAGAGCCTTTGGCGAATTTCCAAACCATTCAGTCGCTGTTTGTTACTTGTATCGATTTGACTCAGTGAAACTGTAATTTCTGGTAACGACTCTTCGACACCATGAACTAAATACGTACACGTTTCATTGTATGAAGAAGGAATACGCGACATTTACCGTGTGTAATTTATTTAAAGTTGTGGAAGTAGTAGTAGTCGTAGTCGTTTGTGACCTAACTAAATAATGTTGTCCTTGATTATGTTTTTAATATGCCTGAATATCCCTGGGTGTAGTCGTTACGTGTCTCATAACTAAATAAATACGAAAATTAAGCAATAATGACCACAGACGTAGGTATTTGTGGTTGGGATAAACAGTGGAAGTCCGCTACATAAAATTATACTTAGTTTTTATTATTAATAGTTTAATTGATCATAAACGATTCATGAACAGGTGGTTGTAGTAGTAATACGTAGTAAAAAAAACTTTCAGAAACTATTTGCAACTGAAAACTCATTACGGTTAATTTCTGAAAAATGAAGCGACGACGTACAATGATTAATGAAACCTAAAACTGAACTCACTTATAAATTATTTTTAAAAACTTTAAAAACGCTAAAACAAGGGAAAATATAAATAATAATCACGTTCAAGACATCCATTAAATAAATGTAGGTACAGTACATGCACACAGCGTAGCCTCTCGTAGCGGTCTATACGCCCGACTCTTCACTGAGCTTGAAACTTGAGTGGGCAACTTTGTCGGCCACGCGGTGAAACTTCGTTTTTCGTTTAATTTGCCCGAAACGAGTGCAGCTTACAATATTTTCAACGCTTGCAACTTTCGACTCGGCCTTCGTTATAAATTTCATAGTTAGTTCGCGTTGCACCGTGTAACCCCTCCGTTACAGTAAACCATTTACAAAAACGCAGTTACCTCGCCGCCCAAATACAAACAGTCGAGTGCTCGACGTGAAAACTTTTAAACGCTTTACCTTTTTCATTATGTAAAATACGTTTTTTTGTTTCTTTATAGAGTTTGAAGCTTATGAAATCTTTCAAGTACATATGAATCGATTTTTTATCAGTAGGTACTTTGTATGTAGTTAAAATATTTAATACTTCGCATGTGGTATAAATCATTGTAAATTAACAGTGTATTCGGCTTAACCTTTAAAACAGCTTTAGACTAGACGTATAACAGTGGCCATAAATTTCTCATCTAGTGTATCGCTGACGCCTGACGGCGTATCATTTTTATAGTTTTCTATCGTTTTAGTGTGTCGTTGAGATTGAGACGTAACTGTGAACGATTTTCAATAAACAGCTTAACGCTCCGGAGCGTGAGCGCACCGGAGCCCGTCTCAATACTTACGAAGCAAGGCTGCAGTGGGCGTGCGTGTTTTCCTATGTGGAATGTCTCGCAAAGCCTTTTTAGCGCTCGGCTCGGCTCTGGCGGAGGCTCGTTCCGGCGGACGATAAGGACTGATCTGCGGAAGACAGAGGTGCAGCGTGCAGCAGACACGATCGATACTGCAGCCGCCCGCCGCCCCCTGGCCCCCTGGACCCCTGCCTCCCGAGCCGCCGGCTGAAACTTTCGCGATAAGTACGGAACTAGCGCGTGGCGTACGCAATGCAATATTGTTAGCCGGTTACGAGTCTGAAGCAGCGGATATTAAGGCTACAGTGAGTCCGACGTCCTGTTTTTACATTGTGCCCGAGTTTGAAATGAATACTGAGTTACGTTGCATTGTAATACTTCGGATTACTATTGTAGGTACGTTGTTATATTCGTTGTAAGCAAAGCGGGCGGTTAATAATGAAAGATTAATGGAAAGAGATCAGGATTTCGTAATGGAAGTAGGATTAGGAAGGTAAACAGGGCAAGGCTAAAGTTCAGATATTTATAAACATAAATTTAAGATTCAAACACCTAATAAAAAAAAACCTTTAAAAATAAAGCTGTACTTTACATTTGCAAGTTCTTGCGGAAGAACTCGTAGAAGTCTTGCATTATTTTATTGTAAACAGCTGCGAGTCTAAGAAATAGGGAACCGAACACATAATCTGCGAGAACTGTCGCGAGTTCTTGCAATACGTTTAGACATGTATCGTTTTTGCGACAATTCACAGGTACTGTCTAGCAAGTTATTGTGTGCGTACTTGCATGCAAATTAATGCAGGTTTAAATTCTTGCTACAATTAATTGAAATATATTGACGACCGCAGTGGCGTAATGGTTACCACGCCAGACCGTCACCCAGGAGGTCCCGGGTTCGATCCCCGGTCGGGTCATGATGGAAAACGAACTTTTTCTGATTGGCCTCGGGTCTTGGATGTTTATCTATATAATATATATTTGTTATAAAATATAATATCGTTGAGTTAGTATCCCCTAACTCAAGTTTCGAACTTACTTTGGGGCTAGCTCAATCTGTATGAATTGTCTCTATATATTTATTTATTTTATATTAAAATACAAGTAAAACAAAATATTTTGTTGTGTGATTTTAGCCCTATGGCACAGAACACAACGGTGCAAAGTCCGATATGACAAGCTGATTTTCATAGTACAGTTACTGTTAAGTATTATAATATCTGTGGTACAGTCAACAAACGAAATTGGTATGCAGGGTAAAGAACTAGGAACAAAGATTTGAATGCATATATTGTAAGCATCGTTAGCAAACTTTGTAATTACATAGCACAATATAATACTATTGATAAAAAATACAAGTAAAGATACGTATATATGATTCAAGTAAGAATCTACTTGAATCATATATACGTACTGTATACCTGCTTAATTATTAGTTTGTTAATGAGAAGCCTATGAGCCAATTAGCTCTAAGCTAATTCTTACCTTACCTTAATAAACGGTTCAATTTTGTTACGAAAACGCAACAGATGGACTATGAGAAATCTGTGATAAATATAAACCAATTTTACTTTGAAGGAAATTGGAAGCATTTTGGTGCACTAAGTACTTACTTAGAGCAAGAAAGTTGTGGTCGCAGTCCAAGTTTCTAACTGGTGCCAGCCTTTCATACAACAGTTCCCAGCCAGCTGTGACACGATTTTTTTATACATTAAACGAGATTTTATGTAATGGCTAATGACTGTGGTTATTTGATACTATCGACGGACGATACATTTTACTTCGTATTTTGTTTGATAACTATATTTATTTATTCAAGTCATATTGAAGTCAACTTGGAGTTGTAAACTTTGAAATTGGAAAATGATTTAGGATGAGTAAAACAGACAGCGAATAAACAAAGATATCTCCAGTTTCAAGAGTGTCTTTTTGAAGAGATAATAGGTATATGATTTTAAAATAAATCACTGTCACAGGTAAATTACCACCTACAATGTATGTTTTTTTAACCACAGAAGCTTATTTTAATATTAGTATCGGTTTCACGAATCTCAAATAACACATTCACCAAATAAACCGATAGTTTTTTGACAGTTCTTGTATGGTTTTGACGTTTCTTACTTCACGAATAGCCCACTTGGAAATTAACGCAAGTTAAATCTAAACAGAAATACCTGCAGTGAGATGATTATGGGTTGATATGATGATGATGAAACATAAATCTTCTATGATTCTTGTTTAAAATTTTATATACAGAATCTTTGAGACAGTACAAGTGCTATCATAAGCTCTTTTTGCAATTACACAAAAAAAAACGCATTTCCTCAATTACAAACTTCCAGAAAAAGCTTACAGTGCAATAATATTTGTAGTAACAGCAGATTAGGGTATAGAGAACCGGTACTATCTCAAGGAACCGGGATTTTCGGTACCGGACTATGCTGGAACCGGGATTTCCCGGGAATTTCGGTACCGTCGGGATTTTTTTTCAATACTTCAACACCGCCTAGGGATGTTTAGATTTTGCTTAATTTACACATTTTTTGGTAGACATACTTATTTTTAGAAAGCTCATTTATTGGACTAGGTACATGTAAAAGTAAAATAATATTATATTTATTGCGTAAATATTTTTTTAAAAGTGAAATAATGATACAAGTAACGACCGTATTTGTTTAATACGGTCGTTACAAAGAAAAATAAAAAAATTACTTATGCAGTTTTTTGCAATTATGCTAAAAATCAAATATCAATAAAATATCCCATGATTCATACAATGGTTCTGCATCGATTTTTCATGTCATAAATAAAATCTGGCGACATTACCCAAGTCCTGGTATGATGCTAAAAAGTTGCTCTTGTCGCAAGGCTTGAGGTAATCAAGGTTAAAGTAACGTTAACATGCTACTGGGGAAGTAAGTGAAAGAATGCCATGGCCAGAAGCGC
Organism: Endotricha flammealis; assembly: GCA_905163395.2. NCBI lineage: Eukaryota > Metazoa > Arthropoda > Insecta > Lepidoptera > Pyralidae > Endotricha > Endotricha flammealis. The sequence goes on along the minus strand of LR990864.1, from coordinate 8,416,785 downwards.
AAGGACCATACGCACGAAGACCGATTTTTGCTAACTGTCTTCAAATGCTCTCGTCAGAGCACCAGTTGTTTGTGTTAAATAAAAATTGTCAATTGGACACCACTGCTTCTGTCGCTCGCTCGTAACTGACTGAAGGGTTGTGGTGTTAATGTCCGTACGCAGACACCGCGAGTGGTGACCAGCTGGCTTCAGGAGCACGCACGACATTTCGGTCTTAGACTGGCCTGCGCAATCACCAGACCAAAATCCCAAAAAGAACGCATAGAATGCTTCCTCCACAAACATTGAGACTGAAGAGCAATTTTTTTGCATCTTAACAGGACTTGAGACAATTCTTAGGAAAATTGAGACTTCGTGATCTTGATTCGAAGCATAAAAACCGTTTCAGAACCATTGTAAACATAGGTGTTTTGCTGGTTTGTTTGTGATTAGCTGGAGCAGGGATACATATACCCAGTAATCCGGCTAAAGATGTGGTCATAGCATTGGGTACATACGCCAGCGTTTTCCAAGCGGAGGTTCTAGCCATAAAGGAATGTGCAGAAATGGTGCTGACTGACTCCAGGTTGGAGACGCAAAGCACCATTATCTATTCAGACAGCCAAGCGGCAATCAAAGCATTGGCCAAGGTAGAGACCGTTTCAGGGCTGGTCAGTGAGTGCAAGTCTGCTCTCAATAAACTAGCCGAGGTAACGGCGGTCACTGTAGCATGGGTCCCAGGCCATTAAGGAACATTAGGGAATGAAAGAGCAGACGAGCTCGCAAGAGAAGGTGCCAGCTCGAGACCTATAGGACCGGAGCCCCAGATCCCGATATCAGCCACCGTCACTAAGGGAGTGATAAACGAACTTATGAAACGCGAGGCACAGGACGCTTGGGCAGAGAGTAACAGCTGCAGACAAGCAAAATTGTTTGTAAAAGAAAAGAACCACAAAAGAACCCGGTCACTACTATCATTAAGCCGGGAAAGGCTGGGCATAGTCATGGGCATCATCACGGGCCATTGCAGACTTAACCGACATATGTCCCTCATAGACAACAGCATAGATCCCGCTTGTCCCGAATGCGGGGAACCAGAGACCAGCCAGCATTTCCTGGCTGAATGCACACACTACAGCAGGCTCAGGTGGGAAACTTTTGAAGCCGATAGGATCGAAGAAGGAAGACTATGCGACCTAGACACTGGTCGCATTGCGGAGTTCTGCAGAAGGAGTTCAAGATTTTCGGGGGGGAGGTCTTCGGGGCCACAGTAACAACCGTACCCACACGGGAATAGGGTGTAATGAGTCCAACAAGCGACTTGAACACCCGCCCTTGAGCCCCGCAGGCGTCCCACCCTACAATAATAATAATAATAAAAACATAGGTGTTTTTAAAGACAACATTTTCTTTGGCAAAATTGCAAAAAAGGCATAGTTTAGATATTTTTTTTACTTTTTCTTGAAAACATACTCGATCGTTTGTTGACCATCAAAATATATTCGATCGCACGTAGCGTCACTAGCGTCAGTGTTGCCAATTGCCATATAATTGAATAAATAAAAAAATCCCGAAAGTACCGAAAATCCCGGTTCTTGTATTTCAATTCCCGGTTCTTTTACAGCTATAAAAGAACCGGGAATTCCCGGGATTTTCGGTACCGGGATTTCCCGGTTCTATACCCTACAGCAGATGGGTGTAATTACACCGGCTCAGTACACGTTAATGCTGCACTTAAAAACGTTTTAGTGGACCCGCGACTGCGTTCCGGGTTTGTTTGCAGCGAGACACACGGGACACGGACCAACAAAAATGTTATAAAACGTTTATTAACATACCACAAGCAATTTAAACGTAACACAATTATAAATTGTTATCTAAATTGTAGGTATTTGAAACGTTCGTAGTCGTTTTATCCTTTCGTATATGACCTATGTATTATAAAGGTACACGAGTACCTATGCAGAAAATCAGCGCAGCACAATCTGCGGCATTCATATGTTTTCTATTTAGTAGGTATCTTGACACTTTTGGTACCGGAAATTTTAGAGTGATTATGTCAACAATATAATGCAAGTACATAAACGACAACATATGACTACTGTACAATAAATAAATATAGATGTATGTCCGATCAACATTAGCAGTGGCCCTCCTTCAGTAAAGCAGTTTCCAGCCTAAAATCTCCAACTATCACGTCATGTTTCGTGGCATTTCACATGTTCGTAATTAGCTTCAATTAGTTTATCTGTCAGATATATTGTCTTTCATACGAAGAACTTAGAATTACTACTAAATATTTTATTCAAAAGGTTTAATGTACGTAAAGCTTCCTTTGCAATGACAAAATACACTGGAAGTTTTATTGTACAGAATCCGTATCTCGTAGCGCTATTATACAAATTGGCTCAAGAGTAGTGTAAAGTAACACTGAAACCCACAAAGTATCTTAAAAGGTTGGAAAGGTAAAAGGGAGGCAAGCTCGGCGGGATCGTGATTTCTTTGACGAGATGTTAATAAATGGGCCGCTTACACCTTATAATTGGGAAAAACTGTCGCGTCGCCCTCTCAGTTACAGATAGGAATAAATCTTTATGTAGACGGGATCGCTGGGTGCCAGCGAAGGCGGTATTATTCCGGGCACGTGCCCCCTCTGTCCCCTGAATATAAGTAATATAAGGCATTGCGGCCCATTTCTTGCACGTCGGCGCGCCTGCTTCGCTAAAGATGTTCAAACTACGCTAACTAATTAATGGCCGATGTCACTTCAAGCAAATTTTAATTATGTCCCGAGTTTCGTACGAACGAACATAAATAATGACGTGATGTAAGTTGTTATGTTAATGATGATAAACTTACGATTCCATTTCGAATGACGATTTACTCAATTTTTATACATAAACTTTACATTTTTGTTATATTTTATCCACAAGATAGTACAATAATATTATCTAGCAGCACAAAATAAAATAAAAACCTAGTTTTCAAACTATGTTTAAAATCTATGACTTTTGAAAAAGATCTGTGACTTTTGAAAGCTCATTGTGACACTTTCATAGCGTGGTACTTCCCAGGTCATGCTAGGTAATATTTTTACATTTCATACAACCCAAGTTTTTTAAATACAATTTACAATAGAATGTTGATTACATTACCTGACGTCAACAACCTGAATCATATTATTGACTGATGGTAGGAATATTACAGATTTTAGTTCGAAATTTAGCAAAAGTGGTAATTGAAAAAAATTCACATAAACCACATATTTCACATATTCGTGTAACTTTCTGTAATCTAAGAGTGCTATTACCAATCACGGCTATAATTCAAAAGTCCAAACCCATAGGGAAATCAACTCGAACCACAACTCTTCAAAAAATATATTTCAGTAACAGGTTTTTCCTTTTATATCTTAAAAATGGTAATAAACGGTAATAGAGAAATTTCCAAGATTATATTTATTACTTAGCGTGTAGATTACTAACAATGAGTTTACAAACGCATTTTAAACTTAAAACATACTTAAAAAACCTGACAAATATGTTAACTTTTTAGTACTTCCCTTTCCTTAATTGTATAATGGCAGCATGAGATTTAATATGTCATTAACATTAAATTAACTTTATGCAGGTCACTATAAAATTAATAATATACTGTAGTTTTTACTGGCTAAGTTCTAGATGCAGGAAATAGATTCCGTTGACCTAGGATTATTAGATACCCACATGTTATTAAAATGGTTGTAAAAATCTTGTCTTTATTATTATTTCTTTCCTAAGTCTACTGCGTTGGAAACACAACGAGGCGCCGACTCGGCCATACATTCCATCTCGACTAGTTTCATGAATGTGGCAATTATGCTGTTCGCAAACCAAACAAATCACTTAAATGTGCCAGCTAAGTTTGCTGCAATGCGCATAATATGATAAATAATGGATTCATTTCTTCATCCACGACTTCAAAACTGTTGTACTTTAATTTAAAGATTATTGTCGTGAAGGCAATTTACTTTTTCGATTACAAGAAACTCCCGTTTAGCAGTTTGTTCAAGTTACTGCTGTATTTTGCAACTTTATAGTAAGAAGTTTTAATATTAAATAATTAATTGTGTCTTTTAAGGGCAAGTCAATATTGATTTCACCTATTAGTCGGCAAATTTGACAGAAGATGCGTCGCGTATCGTCGGATGCTTAACGCTAATCTTAGCTAGCTAGCATAGAATGGTGTTCACTTCACCAAAGAAAAAACTGGATAAGTACGTGATGGGCTACGCACAATGTGGGGTTCCGTATTGGTTACGCATTGCTTGCTTGCAGATGAGTACAATACAAGGTACAATTCCATCCAAATAAATTTTACTTCATAAGTGCGTCGGCTATTACTCGGAAACTAGTGGCTCTACTAGTATCTATCTATCTATCTATTAAACCGTAATAGTTTTGATTGAATGTTCAGCATATGGACTACTACCTACCATGATTTATTTCAAATTGCTAAACACAAGCTTTCTAGTCTTAAACGTCTAGACGCTAGACCGCGGACGGACGGACAGACAGACAGACGGTCATGGCGAAACTATGTAGGGATCCTTGTTAGTTTACTACGGAACCCTATAAACTGGAAGCAGTCATTGTGGAATGATGAAGAAAGAAATAATTTATGAAAAGGCTAGCTCAACCGTGATACCTAATAGCAGCAATGCGTTTTGTTTTGGTGAGTGAGAGATCCAGATGCCCATCTCCTTTGATATTATCGAATAGTATAAGCTACAAGTATTGGATAAAGCATTGCTAGCGCCCCTGATGCAGCTGATGTATAAAGGCGGTAACGACTTTCCGTCAGGTCGCCCTCTTGCTTGTTTGCCTGTCGTGTCGTATGACGCAAAAAAGGGAAGAATTTAGTGTCAGGAAAAATGTAAAAATATTTTTTGCCTCATGATAAAAACAAAGGTTACATCCTCGCAAATTCAATGTGTAATGTTTTGTAAAACATAAAACAAAAATGTTGATCCAAAATGCAATAGAAAAGAGCTGCAGCGTCCTAATTTCAATCCGATTGTCTCCGAAGATGCGATTCGAATTGCTTCGATGCCGATGTCCGCATTTCTATTCAATGGACTATGTGTAATAGCCTATTTCTGTCACGCAAATAGCCAAAGACCTTCCATAATGAAAATTTTCACCACAACAAGGTACCTCTACCTATTAGTTTTTCTTTTTTTAGACTTCAGGCTGGTCATTTGACAGTGACTCTACTTTCGGTGTCGAAGGTGCAAGTTTGATTCCAGCAGAGGACATAGATTTATGTAATTCAGTCTGCATTATCTATCATATTGTTGCGTCTTCCCTATCTTTAAGTCGCTTCCTCGCTGTTGAGGATATTGGTAACGGAAACTCAGCATCATCGATTTACTTCGATCTTCGGCTTCGCGGAGAGCTTTGGACATTTATTACCAAACTGTACATATTAAATATTTATTCCTATATTTTAAAATTGATTTTCTTGCTTTTTAGATGTAATTGCTGACGTATAACTTGATTGTTACATTTACAAATTAAAAAAGATAAACAATCATCAAAGAACTTTACATTTGATGAAATTAAACAGGTATTTAGATTGATACTCGTTTGTAATGTAACATAATTTACATGAATATAAAAAAAAAAACGTTTATACAAAAATAATACACGAAATTATTGAATTCAATTGAATGGAATCGGAGCATAGCGTTCACAGAGTGTTTGTTTTTTACAGCATCGCTCATGAATTAAGCGTAATGGGATGTAATAAATCGAGACAGACTTATCGCGTTACATAATACATATTATAAGAGAGCGTTCATTGCGTATTCTGCCGGCATGTGCCGCTCTTCGTGAAAATGAGACCCGCGCGTACACGCAGCGACGCTACGGTTCCGGTTATATGGAGTTAATACAGTGAGCTTGTGCAAACGAACATTTTTCACAAAAATTTATGACAGATTATTATTTTATTTTACAATGCGAAATTTGCACGCGTTGTGTTTTTTTTTCTCGTTACAATTTGCATATCTCTGACTCATCATATAGATAGGGTGTCTCAACACTGGAACGCTGTTAGAGTCGGTCTTGCTTCTACTCCAGAGGATCTCCCTCTCATTTTGTCCTCCTCTAGAGGAGAAGGAGGAGGAGGAGGACCAATTGCCTCAATTTTTAAGAACTAACAAGAGAAGTGATAGGTAACAAAAATAAGGCATCTTATTTCTGTACTTTTTCCCACAAAATATTTTTAATATTGCGAATTTGGAGTGGATTTATTTAGTTTCAAAATTTAAATTTCAACTTTAGACAGGTAAAAAGTCCCGTTAACAGCCTAAAGTTTAAATTTCAACACCAGTACGCGCGCTGTTTTTGACCTGTAGAGAATACCAGCGACAGTACAATGTGGGTGAATTGTCCAAGCAAAAAAAGGGGACCAAACAATAATAAAAAAAACAGTTTTTATTCTATAATCATGCCAATTTTGTAGATAAACATATATTTTTAATTCTTCGGAAATTAAACTACAACTAGTATAATAACAATAGGGTACTAGAACATTTAAACCTTTACAATCTAAATCTCCATGAGAAGCAGCTTCGCAGCTAAATATGTAGTATCTACTTTAAAATAGAACACCTGAAGCCGCTGAAAGCAGGTAAGATAGGAGGGAACTTAAAAATAGCGAGTTATTTCACAGCAAAGATGCCTTTTTGTTGCTGCTTACTTATGCATAGTTCCAGATAAGTTTGCATGAAATGTTGTGTATTCCAGCGTGTGTTCATCTTCACTAGTTTCATATTTATAACACGCAAAATAAAATGTTGCCTCTGTCGTCGAACGATGATAAAAATGCAAACCACCGCCGCAGGCTCGTAGTTCCGACGCCCACTGAATATGGGTATCATGAGAATGACAAGATTACATTTTAAGGATGTGTACTTTGTAGCTCGCAAACATCTACATCTTAAAGCTAAGGATATCAAAGTACATCTACATTTATATCAGTTTGCTTAGACTTGATCCGAGACGGTGCGGCAGACGTTTTTAGAAAGTTAATATAGGGAAATGTTTCCGTGGAAAATATAAGCCAATGCAACTCAAATGTATTGCACGTCGATTGAAGTAACTTATGTTATGTTTCTGAATATCATATTTTCTTTTATAAAAGCTTTCAGTTTAAAAATTTTGAACACTCGAAATGTGGAGTACCTATAAAAATTGTAAAGTAACTACCTGAAATAAATATCAGAGCTTCTTGATGGGAAAAGGAAAGAATAAAAATGGGGTGATTAACTTATTACAAAAGTTGCTATGGAATATAAATTTTCGAACCTAAAAGGAAAAATAGTAATTCAGTTAAAAAAACGAATGTACCTACTACTGTAAAAATACAAAGTTTGATATGATCAAGAAACATTACAGTACCCTTTATGTATTTCACTTTCTAGCACTGCGAAATGCATTTTATTAGGCAAGGGAGTGGGATTCCATGTCGCAGCTTATTGCAAGTCGTAAATTCGTTATAATTCTCATACAACATGTACTACTTTCATTTCATTATATTTTATGCCCTATCCGTTTCTCAGAACATAAATTTTGTGTTTGTAATATAATCACAACTTTTGCAATAATATTTTAATAATGAAAAAGTATGCGGGCGCAGTGCACTGAGTGCGCAAAGTTTGATATTTAATACAAAAGTTGATGCACACACGGCTACGTGAAAAACGCTGGTTTTTGAAATTGCATTTCGGCATTTTCAGGGGTCAGAGTGGGGGTAACTATAGATAGTATCAGACGGGACGGGTCGGGACGGGAGGCGCGCCAGAGCTCACCTGACCGTCAGGTAAACATTGTAACGTGAGCAGACCACGTGCGAAACATGTGATCGCACTCCGGCTGATCTCAGGCCCCCGCGCTCGCAGTTTATTACTCTCCACGAAAAAGACACCCTACACAGATATTCCTAACACCGACACACAAAATTAATGATTTTTACCCAGTTTTATTTTATCGAATTTCTAGTGAGGAAGCGCAGTTGCCGAGTTGAACCGGTGGGCGTGTTCCAGACAGTATTGATTTTGTTCGCTCGTTTCTCTCTAACGGCCATTAGTTTTAAGCGTGCGAGTGGGAGGGCGGCAATGGCAGGCGGTCGGTCCTAGTGTAGAGTTTCCGCGTAAAGCAGGCTCCAGGCGAAGAAGGCCCTAACTGAGGGATGAATGAAAGCGTGCTGCGATCCTGAAGCGACGGCCGCTGTCGACGCGCTCGCTTCCGGCAAATCCGTTCTACAACTTCGTGCACTTAGTTTTCAACTAAACTGTTGCTAGTGCGTTTAAAAACGTATTAGATATATGTATGTCTAGAAGATTTAATACCGCTGAGACTAAATATATTCTAGAAAGAATGAGAGTAAAATAGGCGAGAGTAACGAACATTTTTTAAAAGGACAGATTTCACGCTAAAATCTTTTCGAGGTAGCTTCGCTAAAAAATGAGTCCGTTGTACGAATTGATGAACGCCACCTAAGTGTCACGTTGGGGCCATAAAATCACGCTGCAAAATTAAGGCGCCCGTTCTGAGTACTAAACATTCATCGTGAACGAGAAACATGCTGTGTTTTGAATTATCTCGTGGGACAGCTCGGCGTTAGTGCAATGATGGATAAATGCTCCAGGTGCTTAAATAAACTAATTGGTAACAAATTCATAAAAGTAACACAATATCCTTACTTCCTTATCCTTACTAATATTATAAATGTGAAAGTGAGTTTCGAGAACGAAGACCAAGCTAAAGTTTGGAAATTTCTCAAATCTATGGGAGTTGGAAAATCTCGAAATTTATGTACTTCTGATCTTGATCTTGATTCTCTAAACAAACAATTCTCCTCTTGCTCATTTCTTGACAATAAAGTCAAATCAAACACTTTAAATCAACTTTCTTCTATAACTCCTCCCATTTACTCACCATTTTCATTCAAATCATTCACGGATTGTGATGTTAAGAGAAGCATACTGTCTATCACGTCTAATGCCGTCGGGGATGACTGTGTCAGTCGTAAAATGATAATTCCCATCATTGACATTCTTGTTCCGGTCCTGTCAAATATATTTAATTTCTCAATTTCTACAAGCTCCTTTCCCGAGTGCTGGAAACAGGCTCACATAATACCCTTACCCAAAAAAAATAATCCTTCCATTTTCAGTGACTACCGTCCCATCGCAATACTCCCTTTCCTTTCTAAAGTGTTGGAACGGTTAATACACTGGCAGCTCAATTCATTCCTTAATTCCAACAGTATACACAATCCTTTCCAATCCGGTTTCCGTCCTGGTCATAGTACCTCTACCGCTTTAGTTAAGATTACTGACGACATTAGACGTGGTATGGAGAATCAAAAACTTACTTTATTAACCCTACTAGACTTTAGTAATGCATTCAATGCCGTTGATTTTGATATAATGACCGGGGTTCTCTCTTCTCTTAACATATCTCCAGCAGTGTGTGATTGGTTTCATAATTACCTGTACGGGCGTCGGCAACGTGTCAAAATTGACCACCATAATTCTAACTGGTGTGATACAACGGCTGGCGTGCCGCAGGGTGGCGTGTTGTCTCCTCTTCTTTTTGCTATTTTCATTTCCTCAATCACTCAGTCAATTTCTTCTTCCTATCACCTTTATGCAGATGATTTGCAGATTTATTGTCAGTCCTCATTTAATGATATTGCTACAGCCGTTGCACAAACCAATGATGACTTGAGTAAAATTTCACTCTGGAGCCAAAGTTTTGGACTGAAAGTCAACCCAGCTAAGTCGCAGGCCATTATCGTAGGAAGCCATTCTTTTATTACTAGGCTTGATGCTGCGCTATTACCGCCGGTTATGTTAGATGGTGTTTGTATCCCTTACAGTAATTCCGTAACGAACTTGGGAATAATCATTGACGGTACATTATCTTGGAGAACACAAGTTGCCGAAGTGAGTAGGAAGATGTTCGCTGCCTCTGCATCTCTTCGTAGACTTAGGAATTTTCTACCCACTGCCACCAAAGTTGCTCTTGCACAATCCCTACTCCTCCCCATCCTAGACTACGCTGATATAGTGTATCCCGACCTTAATGTTGACTTGCTTAACAAGCTAGAACGTTTGCAGAACTTTTGCATTAGATTTATTTACGGATTACGCAAGTTTGATCATGTATCCGAATATCGTGTCAAGCTAAAGTGGCTTCCCATTAGGCAGCGTAGAGACCTGCACACTCTTTCATTCCTATACACTATACTCTTCAATCCTCTTTCTCCTTCATATCTCAAAGATTGTTTTAATTTCTGCTCTTCCTCTCATAGTTTATCACTTCGCTCCTCTGAAAATCTTACTCTCCTGTTTCCTGTTCATTCTTCATCTTTCTTTGATAAATCTTTCACCATCCAGGCTGTGAGACTTTGGAATAGCTTACCAGTATCCATTAGAGCGGCTAAGACTATAAATATGTTTAAAAACCAAGTCAAAAACCACTTTTTGCTCCTTTAATTGTACATTTACTTGTTTACTTTTTCCTTTAGCATTCTTACAAAGTACCTATATGTATCCCTTCATATGTGAGTATATGTATATATATATATAATATATTTTTCTATAATGTATATATGTGTGAGTATTTATTTATTATATGGTATGGTATATTAAATATATAATATGCTGAAGTATTTACTTCAACTACTCAAATGAGTATTTATATGTGATCTTCTTGTTTATATTTTTAATATTTAGTTTATTTTATTTTATTATTGCTAGCCCTGCCTACTCCATATAAAGCTCTGTTACCCTAAGGTTGCCTTGAAAAGATTGCTTTGAGCAATAAGGCCGCCTTGTTGCCAATACACAAGTCTGTAATCTTTTTTATTGTGTTTACCATATTGTATTGTATTTCTTGTGTTCTAATGTTTACAGTCTGTGTGTTGCAAATAAAGCATATTCTATCTATCTATCTTTGTTTGTTTGTTATTCCTTCACGGCTTGACTAAGCAGTCGATCATTATGAACATTGCATACATATTGTTAGGGGTACAGAGCCCAACATACTTTTTATCCCGTGAAAGTATGTCGTTCCAATGGGAAAATATTTTTTCTACTATAGAGGGCGCTGTATGATGGGCTATCGGCCAACAGACGGCGCCACAAGTCGCGCTATGGGTTGTTTTGTTGTCAAACGAGATCTATGTCATAAAATTAACCCGAGCGAAGCCGCGGGGAAATGCTAGTCAATAATAACTATGTTATAAATATTTAGTAAACTTAATCAATACGAATGTCTGAAATACAAAAAATAAATTCAAGTTTAATTTCAAATAATTATGGAAGCAAAATAAATATCTCTAAAATATAAACTGCAATGGTTTGCCTACTTAAATGGATCTGCGAGGAATTCTCTTAGCGACTCGGTCCTTTAAAAGTTTGTGAGGTATTTCCACAAATATTGGTGTGAAGAGGGCGCGACGCCCCGGGGAGGCTTTGAACTTCACATCCAATACGGGCGGTTCGCGCCTTGTAAAAATATTCATTTTGTCGTTTTCCCTCCTCACAAAGTACTGCGATTTTTTATGAATATGTACCGTTGTTTGTAAATCATAAAAGTATTGTTGGGAAATAAAGTTTGAACGCTGCTCGATTGAAGAATGTGCAAAGCTAGAAGCGTTACGAGGAGCTATATGGAAATTGTTTGTTCCGAGTTCAGAAAAGACTTTGTTAAATTATGTTGGCATTAGGAATAATCCATTGTTGTTCAGATTTGATAATAAAATTGTAAAGAAATAATTAAATGTTATAAAGTTGTACTAAAACAATTAAAAAAAAAACAATCTGAAACTAGATAAGTTAAAACTTATGAATAATTAATTATACTTTCAATTGAAACGATTTAGTTCAAAATAAAAGAAATGAAAGGTGTTAACTAAAAAAAAATTACTTCACTGATTATACAAAAACCTGAGATTGAGTTAGCTCGAGCTGTAGACATAAGAATAATCGAATCGACGGTAATAGCTCATTTCCAGCTAACAAAAGATTCATTGAAGCGAGTTCAAATCGGTAAATTGCTCCCATTTGGTCTAGAGAGGTAATTACTGGCAAGTAATTAATAAAATGCTTGCAATTCTTAAGATGACGCCCAGTAAATAAGAGTGAAACAATGTTCCCGCATTGTCGTCGACATTTTCCTTAAAAAGCTCAGTATATTTTCTCTATTGATTTTCGTGCAGTTAAAATTTTACGCGTGCACGAACGACATGTTACAGCTAAACATAAAATGTTATGTTTTATTTATTACATGAAAATAAAATAAGTTACATTAATGCTGACGACGTATAACAAAGTTAAGTTTATACGGTTTCACAAAAATATTCTGTGAGTTTAGTAAAGTTATTAATTTTATTAGTTTTTTTGCGATGTTTATTTCTGTCTAATTAGTTTAGTGTAACGTTTCAACAAAATGATGGAAAACTTAATAATGTATGTGAAAGACATTAATATTATTTTGGTGTAGGTACGATATGTTTCTACAAGATACTATAACTTTATTAGATTCTACTTATTAATAGAAATTGGTGAATAAATCACAACTATTTCAATCAAAATAAAAGAGTGGCAAATTACTATAAGTGACTGAGTTATGATACGCTACGCGTCTTACAAGGAAAACTAAAATAATTGAAATATTTTTGTATAGGGGCGCAAAGAAAGTTCTTGTTGCGTGAGAATAAAATAACAATAGAAACTATATCGGGGGCGGCGTGTTTCGTGTCTACTACAACACATTAACGTGTCCGACTGTACATTACACGATCAGTGTGTCTATAAGAATTTACTTTTCACTTCTCATGCTCAGAAAGTGCTTATTTGCGCAGGATATAGGCTGCACAAAATCGAATTTTGTGCACAAGGGCAGAAAAGTAAACTCATAAATGTATCTATATTAAGGCAAAGGAAATGACCCATACAGCCAAACACAATAAAAAGTTCAGAGATAGAATTTGTTATTTAATAATATTTACTTTAATTTATTTGCCTTATGTGTTTTTTAAGTCATAAAAGATATTAGAATTTAAATTAAAGTACGGTAGGTTATTTAATTAATTTAAGAAAATTATTTTATTCCAAAATTAATTTAATAAAAGGCTGTATAGGTCTGTAGCCCAAGCCTAATTTCAATGTCGTAAGATTTAAAAAAAAGCGGCGGGAAAGGGGATTAAGGGGAAACAGGTCTTGTTTTTCGTGCGTTTATTTATTTATTTCCTCGCAATCGAAGTGAAAAGCAGAGTTTATAACTCGTCCACAAAACCATTTCTATCCTCGAAATTACTACCAGCCCTCGCCTTCGGCTCGGGCTGCTAAAAGTCTCGGATAGAAATGATTCGTTTTGTGCACTTGTTGTAAAATCTACTATTTTATTTCAACTTGATTAAGAATAAACAATATTTAAATCTGCCAAAACGCGAAGTTAAGATATTTTTCGGTGACTTTTATGCAAAGTTATACAAGACAAAGTTTTACAAGAGTTTTATGTAGCCTTCATAAAACCCATGGATTGCCCGTAAACCAATTACACAGTCAATCTATATCGAGATCCGTGATCGTGATCAATGATCTTCATCCATGTTACTACTGGATTGATGGTTTGACGAACACGTTACACAGGTGAATCAGGCCAATCACGACCACGAATCTTGATCTGGATTAATTGTTGCTCCATAATGATGATGAAACAAATTTATTATAGTTATTATGACCACGTAGCGTATCACATAAGCCGATAAAGTCAGAACGTGTGTTTTATAATGAAATTAAAATGTCGAGGAAAAAATACAAAAGCTGGCAATATTTTCATAGGGTATTTGAATGTAGTCGAGGGGCGAGGCGTATGGAGGAGTTTGTAAACATCCGAGGCGCGATTATATTTTAGGCTCCTCTATGAATAGGTATAAACTTTGGAACCTTTTCCAGCTTTATGCGACGTGTGAGCAATTTGAATTTTTATACGAGCGCGTGAATTTGTTGAATACAAAATACAATGTTGGTTTGTTTGCCATTTTATGTAAATTATTGACCACACGCAGCGCTTGCTTATGCTATAGGTACACTTACAAGTTTTGTCAAATATATAATTTATGCTAACCTTAACTTTGGTTATTTATATATGAATTGTTTAAAATGTTTTTATGAGGAAAAAAAGGCAGGAAGGAGGTTTTCACGGAACGGACCCTCGAAAGGAACCCTAAAAGGAAAGTATATCTGAAATTAAGTAATCAATGAATCATGATATCTTAGTACAAATCCTTCTTCGAAATAAAAGTATTGGAAGAACCTGATAAGACTGATTTGTTATATGGTTGTTGTATTTATAAGGTTTCGTATTTCTAATCATTAATTCTGAATCAGACGAGGAAACAGTATTTCGCCAATTTAATCCTTTTACAAACATAAAAAAACCCAGCAATATCTCTTAAAATGAAACATCTTACGTGATCTTGCCATGAATAGTTAAACTTCGAAAGAGCAGGTACAAAAATATTTCATTTTCATATAAATACCTCAGTAAGGTAATGATATATTGGTATTTTCCACCTTAGCAAATATTTATACTACCTATTATCAGAATCTCTCCTTTGTTTATGTGAACGTAATTTCGGCAAGTATGTGCACTAAGTCTAACTAGCCCAGCTGGCAGTTAGGTTTCCTTATCTTTTAGAGGCTGATGTTTATTCAAAATCTAATAGATAACGAGGCCCCGAATATTCACGATTCACGTCTAATTTATACGGACACAATGGGAGGTGGTCGCAATTAGTAGAATGGCCACTGGGAACAAACGCGTCCCAACAAAAGCGAGCCTCCGTTGAGAGCCCTCTTTCATTTCTTCCAAATGAACAAACTACAGTCGCTAGTACGTAGGGAAGATTTGTTGTTCAAGAATGAAGGGCTCGGAGTGTGTGCATTGTTCTTTCCGCAGCCGTTTGGTAAGCACTTAAGTTCCGTTGTTCTAATCAAGATGACGCAAGGGTACGGAATATTTAGTTTGCCTCGTTATTCAGCGCTGCCGAGGGATGATACTTTCATAGCGAATAATGAAAATGCTGATGCTAGTTTCCAACTGAGCTTCAGAGTATTCGTAGTTGCCTATTGTAATAAATATTTGAACCTTCATTTGTTTTTAGTTTACAAACAACAAAAAAAATGTGAAAAATTCCACATTTCCTAAACTAAGAAACTACAGCACTTACAAAACGTAGCCTGCTGCTTACGTAATGATTTATTTGCGTAAAGCATTCTAGGTAAAGCAATTTCGAACAAATATAAATCTCCTAAGTTAAACGCGCATGCAATTGAACAAGTCGGCAACTTAGCAACACATTATTATTCCCCTCGGTCGAGCACAGTATACTTGCACGTATACTCACAGTATGCACAGACACCCTCCGAGCCCTAGGTATAGAGCAGATATCGACACCAGATAACATCGATAAATTGGGACCATTGCTATTTGATTTCATAGTAACTACTTGATAGTTGCAATATTTCGAAGAATTTGCAATAAGCCCATCAACAATTTTATTGCTTTCCAGAATTGTCATTACTTTCAACTACATTGCAATGTAATTCTAATTCTATCAACTAGTCATTTCCAATATTTAATTACTCTATTACATTGCAAAGTAATTGAGGTACTTTCACATTAATAATATTAACAGGGATAAAGTCTACTGTTTTCTTAACAGTTTGCAATCGAGGTGTGTCTGGGTAAGAGTTAAGTTTCCGTTTGCACACACCACACACACTAGGAGGAAATTATGTCGCCGCATCGAACATCGTCTGACGAACTCACTTCATACTAAATGTTAATGTACAGCCTCTATGACAGCAAATGTAATTAGCAAGCGGAAAATTGAAGATTTTATCACTCAAGTTGAAGACATAGTTTATCGTACACTGAACACGGCAACGTTATTGCAGGCTTTATTAACAATTTATATGTTACCTAAGGCTGCGTTATCCAATACTACTAATACTCATAGTATTTATCTATCATCTAATATTTCAAAGTTTATTTCACGATAAAATTCAGCTTAAGATGTACTTACTTGATTTCTTTTCCACGAAGTTGATCAGCGTGGGCGCGTGGCGAATGAAAATGACATAATATTCATTTTGAAATAACCTTATCATCACGAAATGTTTTGACAATTGTGCAGTTTTGCAGCTTATCATTATCGAAACATGAATGAGTTTAAATAACCAGATTCTCCGTGTTTCGGAGGGTAGAAGATTAAGTTGTCGGTCCCAACTACATATAGTTGATAGATAACAAGTGACCGTCAAATTGTATATACTGACATCATCTGACCATCAACTTACCAGCAAAAAAGAAGAAAAATTATTCTCAGTATAAAAAGTAAAGGTACGATGTAGAAATTCAGTTGCATTGCTGTTAGAAGTGGATCTATGTAGCCTATTTTTAAACAGAGATAAGTCACGTTCAGATCATTTTATAAATGAAATACATCGATAAAGTCGTAAAACACGCCTCGCAAAAACCAGCTGTCTGAAATGACAGGCACGATTGATGTTGTGATTGTATATCAAGTCTATAGTATCTTAAATAAACTAGCCATTCACATAGACCCGTGGTTTCACTTGAGATTACATTTTCGAAAATCGTAATTATTTTGAAAGGTTTCTCATTCGTTTAAACTTCCTAGATTTAAAATTCTATTTACGTAGGTACAGGATTCTCCTGTGCGGGATTTCATACCTTTACTCTACTTAACAATAGGGTTGTAGAAATTAATAAAGTTTACAAGAAATTACATATTAAACTTTGCTAGCTTTACTTAGAGCAACGCGGGCGCTTCCGTCCCGGAAGGGAGTAGGCTTAGCGATATTACTCCATACAAAGAGTTCTGGCGTTTTTTGCGGGGGGGGAATTTGCACACAAGTGCAGTTCCGCATACTTACATACAAAAACAACACTGTACTGACGACACTAACACATAAAAAAATAAACAATACAGCAACAATACGTGTACGGATAGACACATTTCACAACTCACACATTGCCTCGTTATCAACGTAAATAGGGCTGCACTTAACTGTCGATGGCCCATGCAGGAATATCGATAAATTTAAATGTCGGAAGAAGGAATAAAGGTGACTGAAACATTTTACGTAACTATTAAATAATTTTATTTACTGCTTGGTTATACATTTATTATTTAATTTCTAATAATAATTATTAGGTATTTATGTAGGATCTTACTAACAACTTTTGATATTATAATATATAAAAATCTCGTGTCACGATGTTTGTGGTCGCGCTCCTCCAAAACGGTGGAATATTAGTGTGGTCCGCTAATATTCTCCTTTTGTTTGGAAGGACTTGAAAATCGGATGACAGAAAATGGGTTGAGCAAATTGCACTGGTCCGCTTGGGATCCCAGGTTCGCTTATAATTGCAAAAAACTTTTCCATATATTCATTAATTCTGGATTCTTAGGGAAGCTGTAAACACAAAAAAGTGCGATAAATCCTACCAATATTATAAACGCGAAAGTTTGTGAGTGTGATATTTGTTACTCTTTCACACAACAACTACTGAATGGATTTTAATAAAACTTTACTACATAAATCAGACTAACACATAGGCTACTTTTTATCCCAGTCCGATAAGTGGTTCCCGTGGGATAATCGAAAAACTGCTATTTCTTACCCTTTACGTGAACGAAGTAGCGGGCAACAGACTAGTAAATAATGAAATCAAAATGTGTTCATCATATTTTGTCAATCAAATCAAATTTTTATGGCATATAATATTTACTTACAGTATTTTTTTTTACATTTATTACTATTTTATAAACAATTCAAACTTAAAAACATTATAACATTGATAACAATTATTTGTCTAATACATGAGAATTCATGCGAATAAATAAAGTCGTCGCCAGCCGCCATCCAAATTTATCGACAAACATTATGATATAACGGTAACATCACTATGTCGCCCATCGGCGGGGAGAAATCGGATTTATCGCTCGACCGATATGAGATTTGTACGGGCGAGCGGACCTGATGTTGCTAAACAAATCCGACAATTAATCCGACAATTTTAAGAATGAAATATGCGAATTTAGTGTTTAAATGTAATTAAATAGCAATAATACGATTAGAATTTACTTACATATGAAATGTCACACTATCTTTTTGTAAATTTGATGTTCCAGACCTCTTTTTACAGCAAAAAACTGAGGAATTCGGCATTTTTAACACTGCTTGTTCACACTTGCGCGACTGGACTCGGTCTAGGAAGTAATCCGAGCACAACTGGTTTTTATAAACGCACATGCCCATTTGGGCTTGTACTTTGACAGAGGGGAAACGCTTCGTATGGCTACTCCCTTTCGGGACGGAAGCGCCCGCGTTGCTCTAAGTAGCTTTAGGAACGATTTGTGAGATTTTTACAATATTGTAGGTATAATATCTACAAGATTTTTTTATCACAACATATTATGTGACGAAAAACATTTAAGATTAAGTTTTTCCATTATTCTAGAGTTCTTCATAAGTCGATGATTGATGATATTCTCACCATACCGCGTCCTCACGATACCCACTCCTTTTGGGGTTTGTTCAAATAAGGACATTTGGGTAAAATAAATGATGATGACAATAATATCTCACGCACGTACATCATGCCGTGCTGCCACTAAATTACGATTCCTTTAAGATGCTATTGTCATTAAACAATTGACACATATTTTGGTGCTCATCATTGCAAAACTTTTCGATGTTTTCTTTACACATTTTTCAAATACTTATTTGTACAAAATTTTTATTAAGGTGCCTGCTTTTTACTTTAAACTATTACAAAACCTATCTATCGTTTACGAGGCAACAAAGGTCCTAAAAGTAATAAGTGAAGTCAGGTTTTCCTTGTAAAAATATTGCTCTATCCATCGATGGCGCTATCTATCAATTCAGTAATTTAGTGAAAATAATAAAATATTCAAAATAAAAACAAAAGAAAAGCGAATGAAAAAAAGTAATAAAAAACCGGGCAAGTACGTGTCGGGCCACGCACAATGTAGGTATTTGCTACGCTTTACTTGCTTGCAAGTTGCAGATGAGTACAATTCCATATTCAATGACATTTGTACGTTTTTGTTGGCTGTTACTCGAAAACTAATAGAACCTACTTAACCGTTATAGTTTTCCTTGTAGGTTCACTATGTGGAGTACCCACTACCATGATTTTTTTTCAAATTTCTAAACACAAGACTTTCGGAGATAGGGGGGGGGGGGGGAGGACCACCGTGCAAAACGAAAATTAGCACGTTAAATGTAAATAATTTGCAAACGGATCATTGTATCAGAAAATGATCTTCCCACAATGTTTTTAAGAGACCTATCTAACGATAGTACACAATATAAGGTCGACGCGAAAAAAAAATTTTTTACATTACATGTAGGAGAGGCTCTACAAAATTTTTTTTTTTCAAAATTTTGTTTCAGCACTTTGTTAGCATTGATAATATGTGTATACATACCAAATTACAGCTGCCTAGCATTCGTCTAGGCGCTAGACCGCGGACGGACGGACGGACATGACATGGTGAAACTTAGTTCTTGTAGTAGGTACATCGGAACGAAAAGGTAGCCAATGTGCATTGTGCCGTCGCCTATTCTAATGTAGAACTCAGTCGTCACGTCAGTTATCATCAATACTCAACGTCATCTATTTTCGTGATCTTATATTTTTGTATTCAATAGTTTTCTACCAAAGAGTGGTACCAAAATACTAGTTGAGCCACGTTGAGCCATGCCGCGACGGTCTTACAGACATGGCGAAATTACAAGGCTTCATATTGAAGACGCTTAATTAAATGGAGTCCCCAAATAAAAGTCTATATTAAGTACGGTGCGTACTTCAGATGCTACTCGCGCTAGTTAGTTATTTCTATTTATATTTTAAACAATAACATTTATATTTCAACAGTTCAACTAAAACTGTACAATATTTTGTAAGGGAAACCAATAGTGGTTGTAAAACATGGGCCGTACACTCGCAGTCGTAAACGACACAGCCGATGCTCCGATTGAATTGTTACCTAAACACATTTCTCGTAACTAACTGCTTACAGTTCGTTAATGTGTCACATTTACTGAGAGCTATACATTATTTGTAACATATATCCTTATTTGTAAGTTTTCTAACGAGTTCATTTTATACTGGGCTTGCTGCACTGGGGAAGTATCACCCTCACGCAGAATACCGACGTAAAGTAGCAATGCGTTTTCGGTGAGTCAGAGAGCCGAAATCCCAATATCCAATTGCTTTTCACAAAGCGATCTTACTGATGTTAAATGCTCATAGGTGGCGGTAATCACTTTCCATAAGGCTCGCTTGCTTGTTTGTATGACGTATGACAAAAAAGGCTTCTTTATTGATAATAATGCTGATAAAAAACATATTTACCTATCTCTCTCACTATATCAAAGGTATCTCTGTATTTTCGAAGCAGTTTTTCACTAGCAGATAGCTTATTATTATTTAAAAATCATTTTAATGGCGAATTAATATCTTGAAACGAATTAGGTAATATATTTTTAAGTTGCTAGCACTCTAGTCCATAATATTCTTTAGTAGTGTAGTATTTAGGTATTCTTATTGAGATTTCGTTACTAACATAGACGTAACATAGACGCACTAACAAATAATGGCCACATTGTCTAAATAAAGAAAACTATTTATTATTTAGTGCTACATCAAACCAACTGTCAGTTGCGCTGATATTATACTAATTTTCAGGTGAAATACAAGATTATGTTTAAGTTTAAAGTCTAAACATTGACGACAGTCGCTTGGCAATGATACTTGATTGAATACACTGTCGTACAACTAACTTGATGCGCGTTCATTAATGTTTCACATACGTTGAAAGTTGCTCGTAGACAGTTTGTATTAAAACGCGAACTCCGAGTCGGGAGGCATAGGAATAGATATCAATATACTAACTTTGTAACCAATAGTTATTTATACAAACATCGAAAGCTTTGATCATTTATTCATAGAGTAGTCAAAGCGATTAATCGATATGATTTATGATGTTGATCTTTCTAAATTGTTTGGTAAATATACTAAGACTAGTAATTGAAATATTTAATATACTTGCCAGTATACAATATTGCCAATCCGCATTGGACCAGCGTGACAGAGTGCGCTCTAATCTACTTGATTGAAGGGAGACCCGTATCCTTGCAGTGGGATGATTGGTTTGAAGATGATGATACATAAATAAAATACATTATGTGTGTTGATATAAATACTAGTGAAGCCCGATAGGTAATGAAATTTGGTATCTTGTTCCACTATTGGAATTTCCTGAAGTCTGAAATTGAAAAATCTCGCCATAGAGAGCTGTAATCTTGCACAGATATGTGGGACTGTAAATTATTAACACCTTACTACGTCCAAGATTTTAGGCTGGCTGATTAGTCTTTCAGAACTTTTATTTTTATAATATTTTGATCAATATTAAAATTAAGAACCGTATTACATTAAGATAATAAATGATTTCATTAGAAATATTAATTTATTACCCGTATAAAAATAAAATCTCATAGGTACATCTAATAGTTTCAATATAAAGCCAATTTACACACCCTGGCACAAGTGTTGCTCTGAATTACAATTTCCGAGTACTTATGGTATCAATACAAAAGGCCCGTATAAAATATTTGACGTGTTACAATGAAATTAATCCCAATAGCTGTCGCCCCTCCTTTCTAGTGGTTATTTTTATTTGTTTATTAAAAGATTCTTTAAGTTATTTTATGAGGATTATAAAGCAATAATTTTTTGATGTGAAAACAGGGGCATATTGTATCCACATCAATGACTTTTTCGGTTACTCATTGTATTATGTAACCTGAGGTTAAAAATGGCTAACTATTTATAATAGATTATAACACTATTTCGGTTCAAATATCTTTATTTCTCACTGTGACAATTGTCATCTAATGAGAATAATATTTTGTTTTTAAGATAAATGTAATAAGACATTTGTTTTTAAATTAAAATAAAAAGCTAATAACTTGATATTCAAAAAGTTGAACGGTAGATACTTATTTGAAAATACGACAATTATGTAATTCACAAAATTTCTTAATATTTTTAAAGGTAAATAATAAATAAATATATGGGGACAAATCACACATTTTATAAAGTCAAATTGGGTAAATTAAAAGAAAATGAAAAAACAACTGGTTTAAAAAAAACTGTTTTAAAGTAAGTAAATGATATACTTAAGTTAAAAATACAGTGGAAAATAAAATGTGCCTGTAATTCGGGCAGTATCAACGAAAGCTTTTTATTGTGAAGAGTTAGTAACTCGACTCGACACACAGGAATAATGGCTGAGTAATTCGTTTTTGATGTCTGTCGCGTAATATATGGCGCGCTAATCAAAATATATTGCTACGTCCTTTATATTGTGCGAGTGCTCTATTGTGGTACTTCGTGACGCCGAGTGACGTGAGCGCTATGTCTGTTATGACATACAACTATAATTTTACTATTTTTTACAATCACACCGACATTATAAGTATCATATCGGTGCTTCACACTAAGTAAAGCTAGTACCTACTAATGTAAGTATTGTATAAATACTCTTTTGTAAATAAATAGTATAACAGACATGCACACGAAACGTTTCAACTGCGCGCGGCCCTAGGAATAAAGTAGCCATTCGACCACTACAGCAGACCTTTCATCAAACTTTAAAAGTCAACTATGATAAACTGGAATGAAATCTCTAGATAATAAGAATTTTTCAAATTTCTTAATTTAAAAAGATAATGTCAAAAATAAAAAATCAGTACCGTAGGTATTGCAATTATTTATTTAATTTTTTTTTACTAGGTAGTCTCATATTAAAACAAAAAAACCCCTACGTTAAAATTAAATCGCATCGAAATAAAACGCCAATATGTCATGAAAGTGTAACTTTTAACTCAATTACAAGTTTAACTATAAATCAATTGGTGGCGGAAAATCTCGCGGAACCAGCGGCCGGCAGCGGCGGCAACGCACCCTACCCCTTCGCCACCGCACGTTCGCCGGTTATTTTTGCGCAGACGTAACGATTGTGACGGTGGCGCCGCGCGGTGGAAAACCGAAACTTTTGACAGGCGGGTAAAATGGCCGCGTGAACACGCGATCTGCCACGCTGTACTCGCTGCATACGTCACGCAAAGTTATTACTTAACGTCGGCGTATCGAACTATGTTATAGTGCTTCCTCGATTTATATCGCGTATATAACTCGTGATTTTAATGGCTCTCCACCTCGAGACTGCGTTGCAGCGAAAGTTGAACTTCAAGATGACCACGGTAAGTGCATGCCGCCCGCCTAGTTGCGTATCGATCGGCACCCGCGTGGTCCGAACATATGGTTGATGCTACGACAGCGTAGCGCTGTATTGTATAACCTACGAGCGTTTTCCGAGAAGCCGTACAACCTTTCAGCGATGTTTTCCGGATGAATAATATTATTATGACGTAGGTCAAACCGTAATGCCGGATTGTTTGTATATATGCGCGTAAACAGGTAAATAAACACTTGTAGAAGGCATGCTACGGCGGTATTACGTTGCAACATTTTGCTAGGCAGTTCAAGCATACATGTTCATGAGTATTATACGGAACAAGGTATATTATTTTGGATTGTAATTTGTTGTAATATTTCATTACTAAAATGTGTAAAGTTCTATTTTTAAGTTAGATTTCTGAACATTTTTTTTCAATCTGATGATGCGGTCCAAAAAAGAGTACGATTTTCTCTGGCTCAGATTTTATTAAAATATCTTTTGGTATTTCAAGCAGCTTTGAAGTTTTTCGTGACGTATCTTCCATAGAAAATGTGTCTTAATTTAAAAAAAAAATGTTACTAAATGAACACTGTTTTTAAATAGACTCTAACATAATATAATTTGCTTACGCTTTCGAGTATCAATAAAATGAAAAGAATACAGTTTATAAAGGAAAACATTACTATTTTGCATACATAAAATAACACTTTTAGTGGTACAAGATTCAAATAAAAAACGACAGATGTCATCACCTATGCATTTTAATATCAATAACAATTTTGTTTTCATTAAAGTTAAATTTACCAAACCTCAATCTGGTGACCTCGTGATGATGATATCGCCATATTTATTAAACATTGATCAGATAACGTTCTTGGTAGTAGGAAGAGGAAAATGTACACGATAAAGCTCGAATATCGTATATGACGTTGCTTCATTCATGAGAAAAGTTTGTTTTTTTCATTTGTTCCTAAACTCCATTCGAGTCAGCTGTCAGTCGGCTAAATTACATAGAAACTTCATCAGAGGAGCGTGTATGGCAATATAAACGGACATGGAACATAATGTGTTTTCAATAAGTTGTTATATACAAAACTTTTCAGGAATGATGTGGTTCGCTCCACTTTCAGACACAACGTTAATGAGATTTATTGATTTCTTTGTTTAATATAACTTTACCAGATCGTTATAATAATATTGCGTGACACCTTTAACCTCAATTTTAACCACAAGTTTTGAAACAATTTATTAATTTCTTTATAATTATAGGTCAATTTATCGATCAAATACATTACCGTATGTTAGATAGCCTCTTAATTATTGCTTTTAGTAATTTGTAAGCCTTACGTTTCCATATAAAAAATTCAGTTTTATTGTAAACTAACTGCTGCCCGCGGTATTACCCGCGTTTAATTTTCTGCACAGTAGCGACACCTATTTTATAACGCGCTATTTCTATCAGAATTTTGAACATATCCTACGGGAATCGCGTACTTTTCGGGATAAAAAGTACCCTATGTGTTAATCCAAGGAGCTACTTACAAACCAAATATCACGAAAATTGGCCTAGCCATTGACATTGTGAAGAAGTAACAAACATACACACACAAACTTTCGCCTTTATAATATAAGTGGGATGAAAAATCGGGTATTTATTATTAATTAATCCGGAAAGTCTTTCATGATATCGCGGAAGATGGAAAAGTGAAACGAATTTCTAAAAATAGAAACGACGAGGAATTTTAATGACCTCAAAACAAGATCACATTATTTTTTATTTATCAATTTAATATCAATAATAATCATTATTAATCTGCCGGATTTGTCATACGATCTTTTGTAAAATTATATTTCTCAACAAACAATTTCTTAATTGTGAATCGGAAATATTTTGGAAGGTTATTGAAACGCGAATATGCAGCACTAGTATATGGAGGGGGCTTCCGTCTCCCACAGGCCCTTGCCGAGGTCAAACGTCAGGTCATGCTGGGTAATATAGATTTTGACATTTATTATGAGGGCAGGATAATAGAGCCTTGAGCGTGTATAACGCCTCAAAGAAAAGGCCAAATAAGAAAATGTGTTGTTTATCATTCCTAGTGACAGCATTAGGGAAAACTGGTCAACAGTCGTCGAATATTATGTTTTCTTTTGTAGAATGTCATATTTTAGTAACAAATCTACGCGTTGTTAGTTCAGGTATAGTTACATAAACTAGCTATTTGACAGGTCCGGTGGTTGAGTTAGTTGAGCTAGCAATGGTCATTTTATCCTAAGGGCCGCGGGTTCGAATCCTGTGCAAGGCAAACATTTGTGTGCATGAACATGTTTGTTTGCCTTGGTCTGGATGTTTTCTATGTATAATAAGTATTTATTCACAAAAAAAGTATTAAAGTATATTTATCAGCACTCTAGTACTCATAGTCATAGTACAAGCTTAATTGCTTAGTTTGACACTAGATGGCGTTGTGTGATTTGCACAAGAATATTTATTATTATTACTATAAAGTTAAGTCAGTCAGTCAGTCAGTCAGGCTTCTGCCCGCGGTTCCGCCCGCGTGGCCTACGGTCCGGTCCGGTTCGGTCCGGTTCGGCACTGCCCGGTACGGTACGGTTACATCCGGTCCGATCAGGTCCGATCCGTACCGGTCCAGTCCGGTCAGGTCCGTTCCGATCCGGTCCGATCGGTCCGGTCCTTTTATGGAACCTACATGCCAAATTTGAAATTTCTAGACCCTGCGGTTTGGGCTGTGCGTCCCTTCGCAACTTCATTTGCGTAAATCTCGCTTTCCCGTGGGAATTTTGAAAAATCCTTTCTTAGTACATGCCTAGACGTCGTAACTAGTCGTAAGGAGCCTACATGCCAAATTTGGAATCTTTAGACCCAGCGGTTTGGGCTGTGCGTTGATATACCCTTGCAACTTGGATTGCGCATATCTCGCTTTCACGTGGGAATTTTAAAAAATCCTTTCTTAGAACACCCCTATACGTCGTAAGGAACCTACAGTCCAAATTTGGAATCTCTAGACCCAGCGGTTTGGGCTGTGCGTTGATATATAGTTAAGTCAGTCAGTCAGTCAGTCAGGACTTTGAATTTTATATATATATAGATTAATAAATGTTGAACTAAATAGCTATAATTTCATAATAACAACTCAACTCAAACAATAATACTCAGTATATACCTGAGTAAGGTAGAAGAAAAGAAAAATTTTAACACTTTTTAAGACTACTCTTATTGGAAAAATTAAAAAGAATGGTACATCAATAATACTTGCGTTAGCGATCGTAGTATACTACGACTCGGGTGTAGGTAAAACATTCATACAATAAACTTAATAACAGCTTACTTTATGACACAATTTGTATTATGGGACAGGAAACAACTAAATAAAGCCTTAATCTTGCTTAATAGGTACCTGTCCTCCATAAGGCGGCGCCGTCTTTAAACGCATTACATTTTATTGCTTATCTGTAAATCCTGGCAAGACGCGCATGTAAAGGCACGCATTGAAGTGAACCGAAACGGAAGGGTCGCCATTACACAAGACTACACTCCATGTATTAAATAATGCCTGTCCTCGCTTGTTTTATCAGGGAAAACACGGTAGTGTTGCAGTTTTCCCTGGATGAAACAACAGCGTCCAGTTCCGGGGTAAGTCAGGTCATGAAATTGTGAAAATATTTTTATTAGGCTTTTTACGAGAACCATACAAAAGCAGGTTTATTAAGGTTATAGGTATAGTGTTGACAAGTTTTCAAGTTAATAAATGAAAGACATAAGCATATGAAATATCGCCCGAAATTTTACTTTTTTGATGATTTTATTAGTATAAAGTGAACTGACTGTGACTGAAACCATTACGATCATTTAAAATATATAGTACTAGCTTTTTTGCCCGCGACTTCGTCCGCGTGAAGTTCCGGACCCGTTCCCGTGGGAACCATATTGAATTTCAGGAAAAGCCTATGTCACTGATAATGTAGCTTTCTACTGGTGAAAGAATTTTTGAAATCGGTCCATTAGTTTCGGAGCCTATTCAATTCAAACAAACAAACAATCAAATCTTTCTTCTTTATAATATTAGTATAGATTTTCATTTTATTTACATTATGCAAGCAAAATTTATTCGCTTGATTGAACTCATTCGGTTAAGCATAACTACTGTAGGTAATATTTAGATCATATCACTGATATTTTAGTTACAAGATTTATCTCGTACAAGCATTGCAAGTTAAATAAAAGGATAATCGATTTTTGATACGGATCGACTAATAATGAAGTAGGTAAGTATATCATTTTATGACTGATTGAGCACTATTACTTATCTTAGATTTATCCATGTCGGCCGCCGTTAGTCTTTCCACGTGGGAATAGAAGGCTTTTATCGAGTAAAAAATATTTCCCTTTGATGGAGAAGGGTAAATTAGCATTATGCAAAGATATAGCAAACTTGTTTGACTAAATAAAATAAAAATAGACTAGGAAACGTTACCTAACAAAAGTTCATGTCAATTTATCGGTAGCCGTGAAAATGAAATGGGAAGAGTTACTCATAATATTATTGGATCTCTCGAACCATTAAAGAGACGTGCGTTCACAAAAATATATATTATATTTATGTGTGAATTGTAAAGCATTTTTTCAATCGCATGCCGGTAACAGTAGAGGAAAGCTACACACATAAATCACTCGTACCTTTTCCTTATGAAATGTTACTTGGGGTTTGAAAAGATTTCTTTTCATAGATTCATAACAGATGCTCGTTTTGTTCGCCACGCAACATCCACAACTCCAGAATTCTGACAAAGTAACGCGTCTTATAAGGATGCCGTCACATAGCGAGCTATGAACTACTGAATAAGACCCTATTTCAATATAATTTAATAATACCGAATTATAATCTCGATATTGCACTAGGTATGCTTAAATTATTCTTTTTCCTGGAGTAAAAGGAAATAAAACTTTACGAAGTAGCATCAAAATATCAACTTTTGTTATGTATTTGTAATAAGTACACATGTAAACAAGGAGGGAAACAACGAGTCGTCTCGTTTAAGGCTCAAAAGAAACAAACCAATGGTACGACACTCGAGTCATGTTTTTAGTCTTAATTGAGGCGAGAACAGTCCAAAGTTGGCTGGCAGTGCTCATTAAGAGCAACAAACAAGCGGCTAAGTACCGCCGAGAGGCAGTCGCGAACTAATCGGCTTTTGCTGAGAAGCCTGCCGAAACTCGCCTCTTAAATAAAACACTGAAATTGTTACATCGATTTCCATATAGGCTCCTTAAACAAACATTCACTTGACGCCTGTATTGCGACTTGAAACTTATTTCTGACTTTAATTTAACGTTTACAGTCTAATTTTGGATTTATTGTATCGTAATTAAATTTTCGAGGTACCTACTACACTGGCAAATACAATGAATTACAAACGAAAGTAGGCAGGTGTTTAAAATACAATTTTTGTAAACCTAAAAAGAATTTAATTACAAAAAAATTCATCGCTCTGAAACTACTAAGTACCTACATCGATATAACTTTTCTCCGAACGTATAGAATATTTGGGGAGTATAAAGTTTCCTTTTATAAAGATCTAATGATATATTTGAAAGTACACACAAGTGAATTGTTGATGTCACTTTCGTTATATTTATCGACAGCTGCCAATCTTATCATTGTATATTCAGAACATTAATTTAAATAGAAAATGAGAATGAGAATGAGAAAGAATGCATGTGAAGGTCTAATTTCGGAAATAAACGATTTCATTTCATTTCAATAATTAAAAAAAATCTGCAAAACTAGGTAGGATATAGCATTTGTTTTTGTCATTATTATCATAATATTCATGCGTTAACCAAAAGTGCCATCTCCAACTACTGTTATTCATGCTGAGTTAGTGGGTACGTTGTTCTCCGTGCAACCAGATTTTCGTTAGATTCAATCATACCTTCGCTTGTTTTGTTTCCGCACACACACACACGCACATGCACACAACAAATACACAGTTACCATCAATTATCACACGCACATTCTTACACACATGCGTACATTCTTTCGCACATATTCATATAACTTAACTTCATTTTTCGGGTTTCACTTAAAATGTAATAAAAATTATTATATAAGTAGCCATCGATATTGTGTTTACAATAATGTAAGATAAGTATTTGTTACCCTAAATATAAGAAATTCTTTGTAAACATGTTTGTGGTTCAATAAATTAATAAAAAAAAAAAAAAAAAAAGAACTACATATTGTAGAGTTGTAAAATTAAACCTTATATCAGATTAAATCACATACTGTCTTGTTGGTTCGTTTGTTCATTATAACAAAATTGTTTATGACATTAAGATCCTAGGTACCTGTTTCTCCAATTACTGATATATCTCAGACAAAAACTATCAAAACAATTCAACAAATTGTCAATATATCTGACAGATCTCTCTAATAGATAATGCAACTTATGTTACAAACCTCGATGGTTTACTAAATTACTTATTGTAAATTGTACTAATAGATTAAAATGTTTGTGTAAATAAAAAAATATGTATGTATATAAAGAGTTAAAAATGCTGACCGATAGAATCATAAATATCAGGAATATCTAAAAAAAAATGTTCAAAAAAAAAAAAAAAAATCAAAATCATTTATTGACCCAAAAATAACCTGTTACAAAGTAATAGTAATAACCCTGGTCCCCACACTAGGATTCCCTGTGTTGTGGGTAACCAGTCTCTTCCCTAGTTTTTAGTTATATTTAACAAAACAACAA
The DNA here is from genome assembly GCA_905163395.2 of Endotricha flammealis. Taxonomy (NCBI): domain Eukaryota; kingdom Metazoa; phylum Arthropoda; class Insecta; order Lepidoptera; family Pyralidae; genus Endotricha; species Endotricha flammealis. Next base: position 8,386,593 of record LR990864.1, on the reverse strand, counting down.
ATTACCACAAGTTCAACATAACATGTAGGTAGTATCATAAATAGAAACAAAAAACAAAAATCAAGGTAGGAATACAAAGAGTAACAATAACGATTTGAGTGGTGCGAGTATTAATTTTGTTATTTTATATTTGTTAATAATACCGTCATCAGCGCATACGGCTGACTTCGGTTTGGACGCTGCTGTGATATTCTCGTCAATGTCGATGCATTTGCTACCAGAGAAGTACACATTAGAAATACACAATAAATATTTTTTATAATCTAATAACAAAAATTGTCTAAGGATGTATGTGAATATGTGTGTGTGTGTGTGTTTGTGTGTTTGTGTGTGTGTGTGTGTGTGTGTGTTTGTGTGTGTGTTTGCTCAAAAATATAATTCAATTTCAATTTAAATTAATGGATGGATAATTTTTTCGGTGCCGTGGTAGTCTAGAGTATGTAGCCATTTAACAACAATTTTTTTACAAGGATATCTTGGCGAGTTGCAAATATTCAGAATTTTGTTCACACGATTATAGATAAAAGGCGCCATATGAAAGAAAAATCGACTTGCAAAAAGTGTTCTCGTAATTGGAGCTAACCATTTTGGTTGACTCCGTCTTGAACTGTAAGGTTTTTCTTTGAGAAGGAATGACGTTCTGTGAAATTTCAGAATTATTGAAATAATGTAAGTTTGTCTTACTCTAGGGACTAAAAAGGTTTCATATAGGAGATCCGTAGGAAAACGAATTGGTTTGCGATATGCCACTTTGAGGATAGAACGTTGTGCTCGTTCGAGTTTAATCATTAGGGATTTACATGCGGCTCCCCAAGAAATTATGCAATATGCAATAATGGACTCGCATAAAGAGTTGTAAACAAGATTAATAGTTTCTTTGCTTGCGGTTGATCTAAGTTTGCGAAATATGTGGGTGAGTTTTCTTATTCGAATACACGTAGATTCAATGTGCTTTGCCCAAGTTAGTTTACTATCAAGAGTTATGCCGAGATACTTTGTAAACTCGACTTCCTCCAGTATGATGCAAGAACAATTATTAGTAGTAAAGTCGGGACCGGTACATGTATGCAGTTTTATACGAGGAGGATTTTTGGGGACAGTGCGGTTAGATATTTTGAAATTTATATATTTTGTTTTGGAAGTATTCATAGTCAAAAGATTCTTTTGTAACCACAAGGCTACTTTCCCAAGTCTCTCTTGCGCCACCTCGGCACATTCCTTCCAAGTCTCAGCAAAGAAAAGTATAGCAGTGTCATCTGCATATGTGTATATTTTTGCCTGTCTGATATTCATTTTGCAGAGGTCATTGATGTAGATAAGGAAAAGGGTCGGACCGAGCACGCTACCCTGCGGCACACCAAAATCAACAGTAAGGTAGTCACTGAGCTGGTGATCTACTTGAACTCGCTGTGTACGATCGCTTAAGTATGAGGTGAACCATTGCAATGCTATACCTCGAATTCCAATGACTTCCATTTTTTTGAGTAGAATAGCGCGTGACACTGTGTCAAAGGCTTTTGCCAGGTCGATGAAAACACCAGTGCAGCAGAGTTTTTTATCAAGATTTCTCGCAATATTATCTACCAGATCAGTTACCGCATCTTCAGTGGAAATCCTTTTTCTGAAACCAAATTGATTTTCAGCTAAATAATCTCCATGTTCTAAATAAGATAGTAATCTTCTGTTAACGATTTTTTCAATAACTTTGGACACTGCAGTCAGCAATGAAATCGGCCGATAGTTACAGGGCTCTTTTTTGTCACCTGCTTTGTAGATGGGGCATACATTTGCAACTTTCATATCTTTAGGAACTTTACCAGTTGTAAAACTCAAGTTACATATATGCACCAATGGTTCAGCTATATACAGTTTATTTTGTATTAGTACTCTGTTTGAGATGCAATCAAAACCAGGCGCTGACATTCGTGTCATGGAGTTAATAGTACTAATAATTTCTTCTCGGCAAGTAGAGGACATGAAAAAGGATTTGACAGGTGATATGTCATCATTCGTCCGTATTTCATTCGCAAGTTCAAGTTCGGTTTTGTTTAACTGACTAAGTATATTATCAGCCAGGTCTTTTCCTACGTTTGAGAAGTATTTGTTTACTTTATTCAAGGAGTTTATTGGGCTAGGTTCATTACTCAAAAGTTCCAGATTTGTACTTTTTTTAGCATCTATATTACAAATACTCTTAACAACTTGCCAGGTCTTTTTAATGTTCCCTTTATTATCATTGAGCAGCTTTTTTTCATAGTCTTCTTTTAGGGTTTTTATAATATCATTGCAAAAATTTCTGTAACGTTTGTATTTGTTTTGTATATCAATGTCATTCGGGTATTTTTTTGCTTTTTGGTGTAATTTGTCCCTTTTCCTAGCACATTTTAAAATACCAGGAGTCATCCAAGGAAGTTTAATAACGCTAGCATTTGATTGGGTGTGCTTTATTGTGGTATGTCTATTTATTAATGTCTTGATGTTGTCAGTAAAAATTTTTAGGGCATAATCAGCATCCGTCTGTTCGAGTACAGCATTCCAATTATTCGTTTTAATTTCATCGGATAAGGCTGTGTAGTTAATTTTTGTTGTTGTACGACGGGTGTTTGGTTTGTTTTTTGATTTATGAATACTGCAGATAACTGTGTCATGGTCAGTAATATCCGATGCGCAGACAACAACGTCTGTCTCTCTGACTGTTTTAACGAACATATGATCCAGACTAGTCCGGTCATGTGTTGGATAGTTGTGGCCAGAAACGTACCCATAGTGAGTCATGAGATTCAGGTAATCATCTACACATTTTACGTAATTTGATTTTGGACAGATGTCAATATTAAGATCACCTGTTATAATGCAAGTGTCGTTCTTATATTTATTTATTGCATCTTCTAAAGAAATCATAAAATTATCAAGTGATTTAAAGGAAGGTGATCTATATATAGCTATAATACTAAAACCATGGTTAGTTTGTATGACAAGGCAATTTGCATCTCTGAAAGAGGGTTCAATTATGTTTACAGTGAGACCTATCTTTGTAAAAACAGCTAGTCCGTCATTCTGATTGAGATAATGCTTGGAGCAGTGATAGTTATAGTTATTCAAGTAAAAATCGGGTGAGTAGTCACTAAGTCGGCATTCAGTTAATATTATAACATCCGGCATGAATTTTAAACTTTTCACAAAAACAGCAAATTGATCTAGATTTTTATTGATACTGCGAATATTTTGTGTTAAGACTGTAAAACTATTTTCAATATTTCTAAACTTTTTATAACAGGCTTCTGGACCATGCACTAGGTGACTATGAATAAGGTTAAGGTTAGTGTTGTCAATATCTTCTATTAGATCGCAACTATCCATAAACAGTATCGTTAAGTAAATACTTTTGCCTCAAGTAGTTCGGATTAAAAATATATAAACTGGTCAATGCAGTTAGTTTAGTTGTAATTGAATGATGAATAAATAAAGAGATCATAAAAATACGCATAAAAATATGTATGATCACCAGCTGCTCTGTACATCTTACCTGGGGGTAATTATTAAGGTGACATTGTGTTTTAAATAGTTTGTGTGTATTTGTGGAATTAGTTTTGAGCTGTTGTGTGTATGTGTGAATGTGTAGATTTTGTGTGGTTTTCCGTATTCTAAATAGGGTACCTTTTCTAAAACTTGTTGCAAGCTTGTTCAGGTTTGTTATTTTCCTCAAGCAATAATTAATAGTATAAGTGGTGTATATGTAACACCCAAAGACATTAATCAGACAGCATTTAAAAATAAACAATAATATGAATGTTATTTGACCTAGAGACAGTCATATGGTCTTGAGTGAGTTAAGTTGAGATTCACTACGTATTATGATGTAGGGGTTACCATGTCTTTTTCGCAAGAAAACAAGTCCATTAGAAGTCCAACAGAAATTATAATCTTCGGTTTTCGCAAAGTCTCTTGCCAAATGGAAAAGCCATTTTCCTCTTGATGTCAATTGCTCAGAGATGTAGATCGGTAGCGCTGCTCCTTCCATCCCAAGCAGCCGAGTGTTGATCTTACTCGAGGGGTTAGAATTGTTGAATGACTTGACAGCATTCAATACATTGGCCTTAACGAGAGTGCTACTGAACTCCGCGATAAGGGACGATGTGGCCGCTTCGGGCTTGCTCGGTAGACGGTACACATCACGCAATTCACATTTGTCGATGTTAACATGTAGACTAGTAGCGAGTTTGTCTATCTTTAGGAAGAGATTTTCTTTCGTCTCACCTTTTTGCTTGGGGATTCCGCGAATTTCAATGCTGGTTTTTTTAGATGCCCGTTCTAGGTTTTCATATTTATCTTCAACTTTTTGTATCTGTAAAGACAAGTCATGGTGGGCTTTTTCTAGGGAGTGTACTTTCGATTGCATGTTCTCAATCTTTTTAGATACATCTTCAATTGCGTTTTCGATGTCTATATTCCTCTTATATATTTCAGTGGTATGACCTTTGATCTCGGTGATGTGTTTTTCTAATGCGTCTAAGCGCGTATTTTGCTTTGATTCCATATTTTTCAATAATTCCAGAATATCCATTCGAAACATTAGATCTTCCGTACGTTCACTTTCGTCTGATACCCGTTTTCGTTTGTGGTCTCTAATTGAAAGATTTGTGTAGCTGGAGCTGGTTTTTAACTGATCTTCCTTGTTAGTCTCAGTTTGACTATCTTTTAAGAGGTTGGAGTCAGAGGCGGACATTTCTTTGTTCGGAGGGCTGCGTAACATGACAGGACTAGAGCACATAGGATATCGTTACTAATTTCGGCGCTCGCGTTCACTTGTATGGTGGCTCAATCGATAAAACCAGCACGCACTCCGCTCCAGTGCACCGCGTTCGAACCCCGGTAGCCGCAACACAATTCACTTTTTAAGCCTTTAAAAATTTCTATTTATTAAATTTAATTATTAAATTTAGCAAAGATATTACACTGAGCACGTCCACACCAGTTGCTGTCCGAGGGGGAAGAGGTTATTTATTATTATTTAAGTGTTTGTATTTTTTTCCCTAAGTATTTACAAAAAGTTTACAATAGAATAATATTGGTGAGTTAATGCAATGAACTCTCTGTCTGGGAGGTAACCCAGACTAGATATTTATTACAGGTGTGTCTGGCCACTTTCTCTTTTCTAAACTCCCGTCTCAAAATATCTGCGGCACGTGTCGTCCATATAATAAAATCAGTGCACATTCCAGACCAGTATATCATAAAAACTGGTATGTTATATTCACTGATTTATAGATAGCATACGATAAATTGAAGAATTAAATTATTTTTTAACAATCAGAAGAAATAGAACAATTTTTCGAAACAAATATATTTAATATTTTTTCTTAATTTAAAAAACAACACTAAAAATAACGCATATTTTATCGACCATTTATACTTAACTACTTTCCACATATTTTTCAAATATGACATATTCACAAAAATCTTGTAGTTATAAATTGTGACAAATAACCTGATGTAGTTTTGTAGCACGAAAAGCAGCTACGAGCATTCAATAAAAAATGATCAGCAACATACATCAAATATTTTATTGAAACGAATTGTCCACTCGAATAACGTAGCAACAATATTGATCGAATAAATACTATTCTGATTAGATGCGGCATCGATGACGCGCGGGCTCAATTAGATCTCATTAATCCGATCGCAAGTTACACTGTGTGGTCTGTGGTCCATTCTAGGCGAGGTCTTTGCCCCCGATACACGTGCGAATAGCCGCCACACCCGTAACGGTACATACCGTTCATAATTCCACATCTTTCGTCTACGTACAAACACACAAAAAATCTTGGCTCGCCACTATACTATTCCCGATACAGCGTGCTGCCAATTAGTACAAACGCTTAATTTAATATGTAAATGAAAGGTGCTTAGTTTTCCGCATTCCTCACTGTCAATCAATTTAGTTAAGTGAGAATCTCTTTTTGTTATTGCATTAACTCAGAACTTATATAATGTACTGTCAAAAATTATGTATGTTTTCTGCTGAGTTGAGTAAATTTTTTGTCTTTTCCCTTTCCTTTTCCAGTGGTAACTTTCAGAAATTGCGGCAATATACGTTGAATATATTTCCTGATACAATTGATGAATATTTAGTTATTAACTTTAGGTATCCAAATATATGTAATTGCAAGTATTTTGATAAAATTTGACTTTGAATTTGACTAGACATTAAATACTTAGGGGCGTTTTGATGCATCTTATTCCATCCCACATAATATACTGCTGTAAAAAAATGTGGTAGTAAACATTTGTCTACATGTAATAACTTGTCGTACACAAGTAGAGGTGCCGCCAATCAGCATTATAGAGATGAAATAAAATGTCTTGTATTACTATTTAATTTTTAAATCGAGCTTCGATCTCATGATATCGAATATAATCACTACATAGTATAAAACAAAGTCGCTTTTTCTGTCCCTATGTCCCTATGTCCCTTTGTCCCTTTGTCCCTTTGTATGCTTAAATCTTTAAAACTACGCAACCGATTTTGATGCGGTTTTTTTTAATTGATAGAGTGATTCAAGGGGAAGGTTTTAAAGTATCATACATTCCAAAATTCCCACAGGAAAGCGGGATACACGCAAACGAAGTTGCGCGGGTTTCGCTAGTAATTTATATTCGTATTATATTTCATTAATTGAATTCACATTTTCAATTATTGAAACTTGTTTGACGATTCTATATGTATATTTGTGTTAACGCCATGATTGCAAAGCTATAAAGCAAACATGATTTTCGTTTCCCATTTTAACGCGGAAAAGTGCAAACAGTTTGTTTGTCCATGAGCTCCCTCTATGATGTATTTACACTCATAAAAGCAGCACAGCAGTATAAGAATAATAGGATAATCTTGAACAAATATCGTTAAATATAAAAGACTGTTTTTATCATGTGTTCCTAGGACATAGACATGTTTTGTGTGTAGCACTAATATCGTCAAACAAAATACAGTAAAGAAAATATTTGGTCAGTTGAGAATTTCAGAATAATCCCGTTAACTATTGAATATTAGGCATCACATGTTCTATTGGTGTAGGTTATTTTATGTTTATTTAATTAGGGTTTAAAGATAGACCATGCGTTTAAACTACCGATGCAATATAAAATAGATATAAGATTGTGCCACTTTGGTCTAGGATAGGTAGTATAGGCAGGACTAGGTAGATAGGTGGTCTAGATAGACTTAATTTGGACTTAAAGATAAAATTCTAGAGATACAATTCCAAACTAGTTATAAGTATGTTGTCAAAATCTTTGCCGTACGATTAACCTGAAGGTATACAACCGAATCGTGATTGCGGAGCGAGGTCAGTGCCACGATAATCCTCGTTAAGCTTACATCGTTAATATTTAATATGCGAGTGACAATCGAGCAACCGCAGCCCGTGCGATGTGCGAACAGCAAATTTATTTAAATTCGCCTATAAATAGCATTATTAAAATCCGATCGCGGCGTTCCGAACCGCGCGTACAGGCCTCCGCGAGGAGAATCCACGATAATTGACTGTTGCATTGTAAAACATGATAGATATAAACAGATTATGTTTGATATTTTAATTTAATAAAACATACACACACGACAATAACTTAGATAATATTTTACAATTGGATGAAGTAGAAAGTATCTGAAATCATCTTTGACCATGTAGGCTGCAAAACAGCAAAAAATATTCTGTCACAAGTCACAACTAATAAACCCATATAGAGTGGCAATTTTTTTCGTGTCAACTCCAATTTCATTGACCAGATTGCGAATACATAATAAATAACTACAAATTGTCTCATATACTTTACATTTTATTCACAGTATCCTATCGAGCGTTTCGTGTTTCGTCTTATTTATTTAAGACATAAATTGAGAGTTTTTAAAAAGCAGCTTTTAATTTTGCGAGCGGAGTTTTTGTGAGGAAATTTATTAAATGCGGTATGAATGCAGCGAGATTCACATTGAATGCTGGAGAGAATGCAACTGCATCGACAATAGCTCGCCCTTAACCTTTGCAATGCGTAGGCGACGCGGTACGAGGTCGGGATGTGGTTGTGACGCGCACAGAAAAAATTTTTGCAGTGAACTCATTTCATAAACGCCTTGTGTGTTTCATAGCAAACATGCTATGTTAGTTCGCATATTTAGTTGATTCATGATGATAACATAGAAGTTTTAAAATTTCATGAAATTTTACCTAAACTGATTTATATTCAGAAATGCTTCTTAGCTTTATTAAAGGCTTTCAATTCGTCAATATTTTATTATTGCAACTAGAAAAAAGCAAGGCGCTTACAAGATTTTATTCAATTCTTTTTCACATAATCTACCATCTATTGAAGTAATGGTAGTAATAGGATAATATTGTAATACGCCAATTTGTAATTAATATTTGACTTTGACTTCGTATTGATCATCAACTAAACAACCAGATAAAATCCCATAAACGAAAACATTATGTGATTATTGTACAATTCGTTATTCATTACATTTTATTTAAAAATAAAATCAAAAAACAACTTTAACTTGTTTTTACATTCACTCATTATTTATTGGGGTTCTCTTTTATGTATATAAATACCTGTGTTAGAGAACCCTGTCAAATAATTCTCTTCCATGTCAAATAATAATAAACTTATAATTAACAACTTAATGAACAAACTAGTAAATAGTGAATATTTTCATTATCATTTCATTACGTTTTCAGTTTATTTGTATTGAACGTGGTGGCACAGATGTTATATTTTTATAATCCTCGAGATTAATCATTAGTAGTCTGCGCTCAGTAGGCTGTGGCAAACCCCGGCAGGGCGGGGGCGGCCACCTGCCCACGGCAATGTTTAACTAACGAGAGCTCAGTAAATACGCTATTGTATCTCTAGTCTTATATTCAGTTTAATTATTTGTTCCAGCTCAGGTTAGCTCTGAAATTACTTTCATGCAATTTTGCGGTATCTATAATAACAATCAATTTATAGTTTACGCTTACTGATAATTCATAATTAGTTTTAAAACCTTGTAAATGAATGGTTATTGTGTTTCTCAATATGTTATATTTGGTATTTTATATCATGATAGCAATTAACGTCATTTAATTGACAATGATTAATTGGGTCTATTTGTAATACATACATTGTTATTTGATATATCAATAGGTACTGTGGTAAATTACAATAATAAATAGCCTAATACAATAATAAAGTTGTTTAATTTAACTGCTAAATTGTTTAAAAGTACTTTGTACATCTGTACAGAACTTGTTTTCTAGTAAGTGAAATACCATTGTAATTCTTTATGAAAAATGAATAAAGTTCTTTATTATTTCCACTGCATAATTTCCATTTATATTTAAAAAATAATAATACAACATACGGCAGGCAAACAAGCTAGCGTGTCACCTGATGGAAAGGAGAGTGAAATTGTGCTTGAAAGATAGACCTACAGCCAAACAGAGTTTCGCATATATAATATTGGTATGGATAGCTCAATTAAAACGAATAATGGAATTATTCCACGATATCGGACGTGGCTCGACTGGTTAACTAACTGGCAAAGGAATGGAATGCTCTGCCTACGCCTCCGTCAATCTGATACGGGATGGATAAGAGATATTGGATACAACCACCTGTATTCCGGTACAAAGTAATAGGAATACTTTGTTGCTAAAATAGTGAAGTGAACGCGCTATAATAAAGTTTAGTTTACATTGAGAGAGTCCCCGACGGACGTCAGTGCTGGCGCGGGGCGTAGCGGTACCACAAAATTTAACGTATACCTTTTGTGTGTACAAAAGGTATACGTTAAATCAAGTCGTTTTTTCTTGGTATGAGCCTGAAAGTTAAGTTAAAGTGAAGAATGACTTATCAGCAAACCGAAGGCAGTGTCAGTAACTAGCCAATGACTTACGGTAAATTGCTCAAAACCATTTTTAAAGTTAATGACGTAATATAATATGGCTGTTACTGTCAAGCTAAAGAAGAAAAAAAAAAGATAGCTTGAGATTTAATGTAGAAATCAAATTAAAATTCGTTTCAAGAAGTAGCTGTTAGAGATTTGCTTACATTCCTGGTATGGTAGACGGAGTTGCAAACAAAAATGGACATAGCGCTGTATCTTGAAATTCATTGACACGATGACAGTACCAGTATTGAGGCACTTGACAGTTGACTGATGTCAGTGACAGACTCAATGTAAATTGACCATAACACAAGGGACAAGGATTAATCTCACTGTTATTTTGAATTATTTAAGCAAAACAATGACAATTACAGGCGAGACACACGTGAAAAGCTGAAAACCATGTTGACCGCAACATTGGTTCAGTCATTAATGTAGGTAATAATATTAATTTAAACTGTGTTAACAGATCAGAAATGTAAATTTAAATCGTCAACTACACTCAGCTTGTATTTGATTTATTTGCACGTTTACTTGATAATGTAAATACATAGTTTTTTCAGAAATCCTACATTTTAGATGTATTTTAAAGCCTAATGTTTGTTTAAATGATTCTCACAACACAACGGATTTAACGAAGTCTAGCAAAGCACATATTTGCTAGATTTAAACTAGATTTTTTAAAATTGAAAGATAATTTAATGGAGTTAGGGTTCCTATCAAAAAAAAATAAAAAATAAGTACTAGTTTGTTTGTAGAGCCAACAGCATACGTTACAAAATTCTGATCTTGATACAAACAAATCCATTTATAGGCAATCGTAATCTATTATTATATTTATTTATAAATTATAAAAACTTTTGTTTTGTAACACGAAATAAATTACACGAGCCATAAACGGCAAAACGGCTGCTCAAAAGTTTGACAAAGTACATTTTTTTTTGGATAAATCTGTTTATCAGACCAACTTTCGCCAAAGTGAGTTATTATGATAAGAAAATAACTTAGGTACCTACTATAGAAAGTCACACACATAATTTTATGTAGTCATGTTTACCATCTAAAGCGAAAATGAATCCTCAACAGCATATATTTCCTACTACTTATTGAATCCTACTATATTATAAAGGCGAAAGTAATGTGTATGTTTGTTACTTCTTCACGCTCAAATGGCTGGCTCAATATTTATGATATTTGGTTATGTACGTAAGTGTTACCTTAGATCAACATATAGGATACTGTTTTTCCCGAAAAATACGCGATTTCCGTAGGATTTGGTCAAAAGTCTGATATAGACGCTACTGTGCATAAAATTAAACGCGCGTAACACCACGGGCAGCAACTAGTAGGAAATTAATCTAAAATCTCAGAACGTTGTGTTATTTTGTGAGCAGAATATCGACGAAATAGCGGTGATCATTATGCAGCTGTGTTTCGTACGTTTTGATGTGATAGAACCGGAAGCCTAATATCCATCCTACGTCCCTTCTTTCCATTCATAGGTTGGAAATGCATCCAAAACTCTTATAGCCATGGATGTCCATGGACATCGGATATTACTTTCTATCAGATACTCCACTAGCGCGTTTATTCTAGTCTGTTATAAAAAGAAATAAAACTTGATTTACCCGAAATAATTAATAATGACTTGTGAAAATACAGAACATCTTGACCCCAAACACTTTTTTATTTGATTAGTATACATGTATACAGATAGGTACCTAAGTATATATTATTCAGGCTGTCATTTCAAACAAATAATTATGAAAAAAAAAACACAAAGAAAAAAAGAATAGAATTATTTGAATTTGTAATCGAATGATTATTATTCATGAATATCTACCGGGGGTGGATATTATAATGGTTTTCCGCGTACCTTGTAGGTATACGCTTCCAAATCTCCACCATCAAGTTTTTACGAGCCCGGAGTAAGATTACGCCTAGGACATCTAATGGATATTAAACTTTATGTACCTACTGTTATTTGAGTTGACTTTAATTATCCACAGTTGTATCCATTAGCAACAAATAAAATATCTGTGATTAATACAAATTATACAATCAGACAGATATGTGATATTATTATAAGTATGGATTGTGTTGTGATTAATGGTTAGTCCATCTTATGGCAAATAGTCAACATAACGTATGATATCTCAGATATTATAATAGCGGTTGGGAAAATAAAAAAATACCGCTTAGGCCCCGATCTTCCTTCTGTAGAGCATTGATTGCGCCCCGCCATAGCTTTGTAGTTGAATAAAAAGTCGCTTGGTAAAATGCCAGCGCGATGAAAAGAATAGCCGGTTCGCTATAGTGAAATATTATGAGAGCTGTAAGGTTCACGTACACCGCTTTCTACATAAAATCTATTCGAATATGTGGAGTAAAATCATTTACCATCATTAAAAACATGCCAATGAGTATTAAATGTTTTATATTACCGCTTACCATGTGTAAATGACATCTTAACTTTTATTTAATTATAAAAACCAATTAAGAGTATACCGGTACTGCTCATGTATTAATTGCTGAATAACGTCAAAATGGCACGCGTAAAGTCACGATGACCCCGATTTAAATCCATATAAAGACTAATTACAGTTAGACATGCGATAATACACATTAAGAAAAGTTAGATGCTTGCGTTTTTTCATGCATTGCTAACCCACATTCGAGGGGAAACTTCTGTCTGTGTTAAGTTTGTCTGAATCGTCAGTTAGTTTACATTATATTTTCCACAATATCGTTATTTCTTGGAAAAAGTTTTAATAACATTAAAATATTATATCATTTTGTGGACATATCGCTCAATAACTCAATAGTCAACAATTTCAGAATGTACATAACTTTTAACAATAATTATTTTATGTAATATATTTTTATGCACAAGAATATTTTCTTCACAGACGAATAAGGTACCGTCTAATTGCAAACTGCTGAAAATAAAGTAATTCTGTCTAAATCAAACGTATTGCTTGTCAAACAAAAATGGTTTACCTGATCGATTAGCAGCTTTATTAAATACGTTTGAAAGTGCTCGAAAGTTTAATTTATTCAATTGTATTTTGGTTTGAAATATTTAGTGACACCAAGTAGCCAGTATATTTTATTCGTCGGCTTCTTTTTATTCAGACATTCGTGTCGAGATATCCTGATTTAGTCCTATGTCTGGCGTAGTGTGCAGTGTGCTCACACTGATATTTATTTGTACGGGAAGGGCGCCGGCGACAGTCGGTGTCTGATCGGCGGCCGCCTACCCGCGACCCGCAGGGTCAAGGATCTGGCTCGGCGGCTCGTGTAAATGCCTCTAACTTGTAATCCCGCTGCAATAATTTTCATATGCTCAGTCCTGACTCCACCGGATGTCTAGACAAAGAGGATTGCCAATTTATACTCTACCGTGATAAAAATAAAGAATATGTTCAGGTACTTATTAAGAAACAGCCCCACGGCGCTTTTGAATACTTTATTTGTACGAGTTGTAATGTGAGTTAGAGTTTCAGATTAACGTTTTAAATGTTACAATGTTCTTTATGGAGACTTACTTTTGCTTCTGTTTGGGTATACCGTTCCAAATAAGAAACACTTCAAACAAGGATTCTGAAGCATTCCGGGGACGTCATGAATAAATATATGTCTCTATAAATTTTATTAATAAATTATGTACTTCACTAAAGATATTCATCATTCATTATATACCAAAGTATACAAGTCTCGAGTAAATCACTTGTACTTACTATTATTTTGAGAATTTCGTTAGAAACCTGTACTACTGTGAATCGTCAACAAAAGATGGCTCTGCCTAAAACAAACTTTAATTATCTCAGCCTTTGACGGCGCCTACCCTCAGTAAACCTTTTACACTTAAGTTGTATTAGGTAAGTATTACGCTAATTTATCTACAAACTAACTTCGTATAATCACTTTATTATGCGCAAATTTTGTTACTGATTTAACTTTACATTTCGGCACTTGATTAAATATGTTGTAAATGCCGTCCTTAATTTGAGGCCCAGTCTCTGAAAGAACAATTCAATTCATATGTATATTTACAAGATATTTCCAACACAACTATACCAGTTTTTATGAATATGTAGATTAAGCATTATATTCTTATTCCTTATACACTGCCTAACGAGATGGATAATGTAGGCGATGTGTGCTATATTTGTTAAACTTTTCTTACACCCTCATCCATTAAAGACGTGACCTCTATTTGTGTCCTATGCTGTCATGGGAATAGTTGTTTAACATCTAACAAATATTACATAATACAGCAGAGATTAGGAAGACCTGATGAACCGCCCGCCATCTACAAGAGGCGCCCTAGCCCCGCGCCCACGCGTGCACGAGTCCTCCCACGCTTTCGCAATTTGCAATATATTTACATCTGTCACACAAAATTCCTATGCCTAAAATGAATGATGAGGAACTCTGCTCTGCGAATCCCATCCTCAATCAAAAACCGATCGTTTATTTCACGGTCAATTAAAAGTAATGGACATGTTATTTACGCAAACAGAATTTCATTTCTTGTTTAGATCAAAAATATTTTTTTTAAACAGTGAGCAACTTCGTCATGGGTCAATAACCGTTACAATCATAAAAGTTATGTTCATAAGCTCTTTAACCACGTTTTAACTATTAAACTTTTGCTTTGTTGAAGAAAGCGTAGGATTTTCACTTACAGGCGATGAGTTGATAAAAACAAACACAACATTTTAATTTACACTCTATCCAATAGATGCCACTCGATTCGAAAACCTATTTCAATTCCCCTTTTCTTTATTAGATACCGTTAGTGGTATTTGGAAGAAAAAATAAAATGTTTTCGTCGGAATTTTTCAGTTTCATGTAGTAATGATCGTTATCTAAAAGTCGTTAACCTTTATTTTACTAAGTACTTATACAGTATTTTATTATTTCGATTGTAAGGGAGGGAGTCAAGTAAATAGTATCTACTACGTGTTACTTGTTAGATACTAAAAAATTCGATGCAGTTCGAGTCGGACTCGCGCACCGAGGGTTCCATACATACTTGAAGGTATATTTAAAGTTTTTAAACATTTTCCTTTACTTTTGCAATTTTATGTGGCACACCACATGAAATTGCATCTTTCTTGATTCTAGAACAACGGATTTACCCTATAGACTTTTGGTATCATGCGATTGGTATGAAAACGGAACATAAACGGCTATATTGAGTTTGATTTTTCACTGGTCTGGCAATTAAGTTCTAATATCATTTGCAGTGCAGGTAACCAATCCTATTCACTAGTTCCTCTTTGTAAAGCCATATCTGATTCTGTCGCCTCATTGGCTATTCTCTCTTCGTTTTCAATCCATTGAACCCTTTTAATTTAAATGATGGCATTCGTGGCAACGCGTAGATGTTACCCATAAAAATTACTAGGAACCGTCGGTTAAAGTTTTTTTAGGTAAAAGCAAAAATAAAACCTGCAGCATTTTCATTTCCAACTTCATAATGAAAACTGTCATGCTACGCTTCGTAGCAAACAACAGAGGTACTTTTAGATTGTAGAATGCCTTTGTACTATTATTAATAAAAATAATGTGTCTCGTCAATAGAAAAAAATAATATAACAACAAAACTTAGATGTACCTACTGAAAGGAAGTCTCACATAATGGGCCTACGCAATCGTAATTCAATTTGGAAGTACCGCGACCTTTGTTCATTTAGCCCTGTTACATTTTGGGACCACATAAAAAATATCGCATCCATAAACATTTTATTCTTTGTCCGGGTGTTGACTACCCGCCGCTAGAGGGCGCTATCAAATTACGATTTATTTTTCAGAGCCCGGGGTGCGGGAGACACGGTTATCGCTCCAATCGAGACCGCTGATGGATTCCCACTGTCACTAGAGAGATACGACTATTTAATTCGAATTTGCGTCGAGTTTTTGTGAGATTTTTCTTTCCCCGACCCAGTGTTTGTCCTGCGATGCCGCGTTTTATAATATTTTTAAGCGGTTTACAGATTATCGGTACTGAAATACTTTGATGGGCGAAAATAATTTTGATTAATTCCACCGAGATAATTAATGGTTCTTTAATTTACGCAAACCAAATAATCAATTACTTATTCGGATTTTGTACCTTAAGTTCCTAATCAATTCCTTGGATATTTCAGTGGCAATTCAATCTATCAGCCCGGGCCGTTTGCATAGCAACATGGTTGCGGGATAAAAGTTATGATGAGCAGTGATCCCGCTGCGCGTACATAACAAAAAGGTCTAGTATCAAACACAACACGTTATGTTGTTTTCGTAGTTTGTTTTCCCCTTGTCGGTCGTAAGTAATTCCCTTCGACGAAGAAAAGTTACAGCAAAGGGATCCCTACTTTACACAACGCTGTAGTTTTTTTTCTTTATTTTTGGGAACGTATAATTCTCACTTTACCGGATAGAAACCCGCGCCGTTCCGACCCTTTTATTGAATTCCACACTTGCTAGGTGAAGGAAGTTAGTTGTGCCTGCTCTAACTAAATTCTTGGAATTCAGAGTTACTTAATGTGATTATAGAAATACACAACACCCTTTTCGGGGCGGTCTTGTGTATAATCAAATCCCTAAGATCGCTTTCTTGATGTGACCCTTCAAAGGACGTCCTGGCCACATCTGGCCACCCTTGTGTACTATGTAAAATAACATTTAAATAAAATACAAGAAATAGATTACAGTATGTTTACATATAAACCTGACTTTCCACTACAGCATTTCAGTGCGAAGTACTAAAGTGAATTATGTCCTTATCTACTAATAGTTCCTAGTAAAATAAGAGTGTAGGTATCATGAAAATTACAGAACAGGTTTTAGAGCCTGAAAATATTAAATGAAGTTTTTGTTGATTTTCATTACGACATGTGTTATTTTTTGTATTTTTCCTTACATGTTTTACGGTGAAAATGAGCAAGAGATCGCAGGGAACAAAAGCAGTGTAGAATCCGCATAAACTTAAATGAGATATGAATTGAAACTCTCTGACTGGTTGCAAATGACGTTTTCTTTGTGTTATATCCGTGTCAAACGTAGGAAAGAAAGTCCTTGCGAGTGACATTGCAACGTGGGCGCATTGTTCTTGGTACACACTACTGCACGAGCGCAGTACAACGCAACTGGCTTAGGCGACTTACAAAGTAACGTTTTTTCCGCGTGTTTTATATACTTTATTGAATATAAATTATTTACATAATTACGTAATGTACAAAGGTGAGCTTACATCTTTAAGAGATCTCTTCCAGCCAATCCTAACTGGAGTAGTAGAGGTTGTACAACGGTATACTATAATATGTGCCAAGGATCATTAAAAATTCGCTTGTCTATACTAATATTATAAAGAGGAAAGATTTGATTGTTTGTCTGTTTGTTTGCATTGAATAGGCTCCGAAACTACTGGGCCGATTTCAAAAATTCTTTCACCAGTAGAAAGCTACTTATCAGGGAGTGACATAGGCTATAGCTTTTCCCGAAATTCAATGTGGTTTCCACGGGAACGGGTCTGGAACTTCAAGCGAACTAAGTCGCGGGCTAAAAAGCTAGTTTACTATACAAAAATGTACGAGCGCTATATTTCGAGCTCCTATTTACAAAATACGAAAACACGTGGTCATTTTGGCATGTTCATTCAAGACGTTATTGTCACTCACTTTGACAATTTTTTCGCGCATCTCAAGCCTCGTTGCGTGCAAGCGCGCTACAATAAGCTTATGCATCAACATGTATGCGCCTGAAAAACGCTAATCTGTAAGAGCCCTTACATACAGATGTATTCGGAACAAGGGTTGAACGACACGCGGTCCCCGCTGTTATTTTTACCGCTAGAAATCAACTGGGACTTATATGAGTCAGTTTTCATGTTGCATATATGCTTTTCTAATATTTTTATGAAATTATTCACGAAAATATATAAAACTATAAATCATTGATTTATTCGATAAATAAGTGTCAGATATACATAATGTAGAATTGATTTGTGCAAGTCTCAAGCTGTCTCTTTTACTCTTTCTTAATTTGACAGTGACAAACATAACTTATATGTCATTACGAGAGGTAGGGTATAGCGGATAATTCGCTCAAATCGGAGCAGCCCGTCTGGGGAAGGACCTCCACCTTACAGAAGATCGTAGCCAAATAGCATTGGTCTTGGCCATGTTGTGTCGGTGAGTAAGGTCGCCAGAGCTCCGCTTGGGGGGGTTGGGAGGGTTGGCAACGCGCGAGTGATACCCCCGGTATTGCAAGCGTCTATAGGCTACGGTGATGCTTACCATCAGGCGGGCCGTATTGTTTGCAACTTGCCACCTTAGTGGTAAATAAATGACAATGTTTTTGTGCAACTCATCATACGTTAAGTTAAATTATACAGCTTGTAACTGTTAAAAGAACTAGTTTTTTCTATAACCATTTACAAATCGATATATATAAAAATGAAACCCGTTTTCCGTTGTCACGACATAACATGAAAACGGCTTGACCGATTTGGCTGATTTTTTTTTGTAGTTTTCTAATACTCTGTACAAGGTTCTTACGGAAAAAAATATTAAGAAAATCTCTCAGAAAGATTGAAAAAAAAAACGAAATACCCGGGCGAAGCCGGGCCGGGCAGCTAGTACCTTATAAAATACTCTAAATTCAAATGAAATTTCCCGGAAGCAATTTATAACTATAAAATATGTTATTAAAACATAATTGCCTTCAATTATTGTTTTTACGTGTATTTTCTTATTAAAGGAATTAATAAAAGTGCGGTTTCTTCCAACTTATACCAACTGGAACGATATCTTTCTTATAAATAGAAGTCCCTACTGCAATGCTGAAACGACTAAAAGAAAACATGTTACAGGTATATTGTAAATGTACTTATAATGTTTTTAAGAATAAAAATACAAGTTAAGATAAATTATAACTACTGGTAGTGCTCTATATATATATTAAAACTTGATTTTCTGAAAATCGGCAAAAGGCATTAGATGGAGTTCATGTAATAGGTGCTAACAGTAATAAAGGTACAAATTATTTTTGATATTTTTTCCATAAATTCCTGTTCCAATTAGACTATTTATACGTTAGTACTATTATGAATTCTGTGCTATTTGTCAAATTAATCGTCGAAAAATAATAAATCATACAAAAACTGTCAATCTATCTGACAGATAGACTTTATCAGAAACCTGTGAAGTCGGTCGTTATCCTTATCCTGTCATGCCTAAGGTAGAAAAAGTTATAACTGTATATGAAAAATGAAATGCAGATTTAAATGCGTTCATTCAACACAGTGTAAAAGGACACACAGATTCATAGAATTACCATTGTTGACACATTATTATTCTATTAAATGGCACTGGTTGGTACAAATATATCTCACTTTAATATTCAAATCTTAAGTATTACCATTTTTTTGGGTCCAACCCAAGTCGTAATTATCTGCGAACAATTCAATAATGACACTTGGATTTTAGTGAGATCATTGTTCGCAATCTACCTGGGGAGGCTTAATGATTGAAGCGCAAAATAATTTGTGTTTTTAGCATCGAACGAAACCCCGTCGACCTCAAATGATACTAATAAAAACATAATACCATATATAATGAATGGGCTGGTTGAGTCATTAAAGAGATCGATTTTAAAAATATGGTTATTAAGGTGCATGAAAACAATTCCTTTCTAATAAAATAACACATAAAAACCAAAATTCTTAATCGTAAACTTGTAATAAAAATGAACCAAAATATATATTTTAAGACGCAGCTGTTTTCAATACATGATCGTCATTCCATTGATCATACCAAAACCATAAAATCTTATATTAGATTTCGATGCTTCGTCATATTGTCTTTAATAATATCACTATATTGTGAACATTTTATTTATTTTAAACTTAGACAACGTCGTTTGGTGGGTTTTAACCGCACTTAGTCATGTATATAAAGAACCATTCAGGGATTTACCAATTCATCTATGTGCCTACTTATTTTTTTTCCTACGTAAAATTTTCGCAAGCATCTAACTACAACCACACTTGACGTCAAAAAATCACGATCGAAGATGATACATGCACGAAATATTTAAATATATTTCTCCTCTCTGTATTTTGTTTTCTTCGTATAATGTCGAATAATGTATTTTTCTGATTGTTTGCGCAAGGGATGAAGCGATAGTAGTTTTCTTGTCAAATTGGACATTCTCCCGAGTTAAAACACTCTACTTTTGGGGTCGATTACGAGGGAAATTTTACCAGAGGGAAAATTTCTGCAAAATAGTCTGCATTGCAAATAAATCGTTACATTTTGTTTATAGTTGATTTGTGTTTGTAAGATAAGTCAGGGATTGGAGTTGATGACAAAAAATATTTGCGTCAGAACTCGGTAATAAATAATGGTAGTTTGACCAAATACGTCTAAGAAACACAAGAGTGATCGTTATTTTGCAATCATGAAATTTAATGTGTCGTGAAGAGGCATTTTTGCCCGACAGCCCTATTTACCGAAGTGACGTTTTATCGGCAATGTAGACAGGAAAACAAATCACTTCGGAGGATGGAAGTGACTCATGTGTTTGCATTGACGCCGAGCATTCCCACTGTCCAACTATCGATTCTTGGTTTGGTCCAGAGGGCATAGTACACCATTATTCAAAATCAGACTTCCGAACAAAAGAACGGGTTGTTTCAGTATCTATTCTAAGGAAACAATTTATCTATTTGATAGTGAATGTTAGTGAAGAATCTGTGCAATTTTTGTGTGTAGCAGGCGTATTATTAAAGCTTTTTTCTCTTTGGTGGTTATTACAAATTCGTCTGTTTCAGATAATTTAAAAAAAAAATATGTTCGTAAACTTTGAAAATACACACCTTACTTATTCATTATTTATTGACAGCTGCTGCATTATAGCCCTACAGCCAGCCTACAGCTATATTATGGTTACGACTGCGGTTCTTTTGTTTGCACTAAGCGAGTGCATCAACATTATTGATTATTGCTTCCATTCCAAGTAAACTTTTCCCTCAGAAACATTTATCGAAGTGCGATATCAAGGGAGACAAGTGCGATCGCATAAAAGAAGGAACATTTTAATCGCACGCCATTCAGTCGTACGAAACGCGGTAACACGGGATGTAAAAGCGATTTGTCATCCATCAACAGGGAGTGGGGACGCCAAGTGCAGTCCCATGTCGACTCTGACTCATTAGATAATCGATCCTCGCCGAAACGGTGATCCTAACAACGAAAATTACGTTTAATGTGCTCAAATAACAACAGTGCTATGACGCACTCAGCAATAATAATATTGCAGTAGTTTAGTGCGTATTCGAGAAAAACACGCAAAAAAGTACTCAATTATATATGTATAACGTAGTAGGTAGTAGGTATCAACAGTATAGAGGCTGATGGAATATTGACAAATCTGCACTCACAATCTCACTTATGCTTCGTTGACAAAACTGCACTCACAATCTCACTCTTCGTTTACACATAAATTTTGTAGAATTAATCAATTAATTTAATTATTTTATTTATCTATTGTACTTATTTATCTATTGTCTTATGTACTTGAGTACATGATGATTAATAGATCTTATTTTTATCCATAGATAATTATTGGTCTAAATTGGATAATTATTACCTTCGGCCTAATTTGTATATAGGGTTAATATGCACTGAAGCGACGAATTAATAACATTGACTTAGTTCAGGCCGACCCTGGGCACCACCGATCATATGCGGCATTATAATGTGACTCACGTCCGCATGGCTTCGTCAACACAATTGGTTATTCGGCCTAAAATTTAACACGACTATCACAGTATTTTAAATTTAAACTTCTACGGCGTCTAATGCGTCTAATGAAATAATTTAGTTGAGCAGCGAGCAACTTTCTCCAGGGACTATTAATTTAGTTAAGTTTTGTATGAGGGGATACTGTAATTTCATTTTAGATTTGTGAATTATATCTAGATTGTTTATGGTATGGTGCATCCACGCAAAATTTTCTGCAGTAGCATTATTAGGTAACATTTAATATGACGCTTTGAAATTAATTTAAAATCAGTAAACGAGTGAGCGATTTTGTTATAAATCAAAGTGCTGTATAGGTAACGGAGGTTGCCTTGAAATAATTGCTTTCAGTATTAAGAACGGCTTGTTATAAATACACAGTTTTCTTTTTTAGGGTTCCATAGTAAACTACAACCCTTAGGTACCTATAGTTTTGCCATGTCCGCCTGTCTGTCTGTCTGTCAGTCCGTCCGCGGTCTAGCACCTAGACGCTTAATGCTAGAGTGCTGTAATTTGGTATGTATAAACATATTATCAATGCTAACAAAGTGCTGGATCAAAATTTAGAAAAAAAAAATTTTTTTACTTACATGTAAATGAAAATTTTTTTCGCGCCCACCCCATATTGTGGTATCGTTGGATAGGTCTCTTCAAAACATTGAGGATGTGGGAAGATTATTTTTCGATACAATGATCCGTTTCGGAATTATTTACATTTATCGTGTCAATTTTCGTTTTGCACGGTGGTCCCCCCCCCATCTATCTCCGAAAGTCTTGTGTTTAGAAATTTGAAAAAAAACATGGTAGTAGTCCATATGCTGAACCTTCAACGAAAACTATAACGGTTAAGTAGGCTCTACTAGTTACCGAATAATAGCCGACGAACTTATAAAATCAAATTTATTTGATGAAAACGTACAAATGTCATAGAATATGGCATTGTACTCATCTGTGAGCAAGCAAAGCGTAGCAAATACGGAACCCTACATTGTGCGTGGCCCGACACGTCGAGATTGAGCCTAGTTCTAAAGTACGTTCGAAACTTGTGTTATGGGGTACTAACTCAACGATACTATATTTTATAATAAACTAGCGAAACCCGCGCAACTTCGTTTGCGTGTATCCCGCTTTCCCGTGGGAATTTTGGAATGTATTATACTTAAAAACCTTCCTCTTGAATCACTCTATCTATTAAAAAAAACCGCATCATAATCCGTTGCGTAGTTTCAAAGATTTAAGCATACAAAGGGACATAGGGACAGAGAAAGCGACTTTGTTTTATACTATGTAGTGATACACAGTATATAGATAAACATCCAAGACCCGAGGCCAATCAGAAAAAGTTCGTTTTTCATCATGACCCGACTGGGATTCGAACCCGGGTGGCGGTCTGGCGTGGTAACCATTACGCCACGATCACGCCATCCATAGGTGTCTATTATATGATCTGTCTGATTATATGATCTGATGATAAGCAATTTGAAAACATTGTAAAAAAATTACCACGTGGCATAATAAATAATCGATAACAATTTCATATTTTGTTTCAAAAAATTTTGGAGTGCGCTTTTGATTTCTTTATTACCGTGTAGAATCAAACGACACTAGATTTCTATATGATCGCATAACTCACTTCAACACGGAGAAAAAAAATCAATAGCCATATAAGTGGCGCCTTGAGACCAGCTCCCCTTGTCTTCCCACAAGTAAAATGATCTGACATACCAATACTGGCACCATACTTAATATACGGTCAATGACATGTTACAGCTTTGTTTTAAACTAAACGAGCTGTTACCCGCAACTTCGTCCGCGTGAAATGTTAAAATAAGGATAACTCCTTTTCCTGAGATGCGATTTAAATGAAACAAAGCCTATATTCTGCTTCATTCCGAGTTCTATCTTCTTGTGAAAACAGCATTAAAATCCGTTCAGTAACTTAGAAGATGTGCGCGTTCAAACAGACAGACAGACAGACAAAAAAATAAAAATAAAAAATTTTTGTTTCCATTACCTTACTCCAACTGTTCCCTCTCCATTTTTGCCAAATATGTCCAATGTACAGACATATTATTATCGGGGTCTACTGTTTTATTATATGTATAGATTATTATATGTACAAGATGACGCTTATTTTATGCATTGTTCCGTTCATAGGTTTAATTTATGTAATACTTAGTGAGATTAGTCATTGATATTAAAGGGAATTACCACGTTTCCTTTTGTGGCTGTTTTTAACGTTTTATCGTGTAGACTTCAAACAAATTGTTCTCTTTATGTATATTACGACACACAATAAATAGAATAATAAATTAATTAGTTTAATTGTAAAGGTCACTAATTAAATAATTAGGTCCTTTTCCCCGAAGTCATTATAAAAGGCATGACAACATAAACAAATTCTTTAGGAATAGGATACTACATATATATCGATGGGAATACGAGACTTCGTGCGCATGAAATGATTTGTTATTTTATTATCTTAAAGATAAAAAGTTAGTTGTATAAACGCTTTCTCTGTAAAATCTCTTTTCTCTTTCTTAGCTTTATAGAGACAGTGTAACTTTAAAATGTTTCTGCAACTCGTCGTTAGAGATAAATAATGCAATTCATATTTTTTAACGATACAATAAATTTAATATAAAAAATAAGTTCTTAAAAGTTTGTTAAGTAAAAATCTAAGTTGAATAAGTATGTATACTTATGTAGTTTCATCACTGTCCACAAAGAAAATGCGGATGAAATACTTGCATGCAAGTTTTTAAGTTCCTCCTCGAAGTTCTTGGTTCTCTTGAATCCTCATAGTGTCACGGCGCATTGTTCCCGCACAATGGCGCTGCATGTGCAGAGTTGTGCTGAATGGCCAGCACATTGCATCAAGGATATTTGTCATGAGCGCCTACTTCCCTACCTAAGTACGGAATGTATTTCACGTTTGCGCTCCTTTCTTTTGAATGCCCATCGTAACTCGAGACTCAAATTACTCGGGGTTCTCGCTCCACTTTTCTATTACATTTTTGTGATATGAAGCAGTTTAGATGTAGGTTTTATGTTATGCTTAAAAATAAGATTACCATTTCACCATTCTACCACGCGGATAATCAGTGACTTTTCTAAATAACAGTGAGTCTTCTAATCGTATTAGTCATGTATCGCGTAAAACATCGAAGTGATAAAGTGCCTAACTCGCTTTTGAATATTACCTTAAACCGAGCAAGTGCGCGCCACGCACAGTGGATTCTGTATTTGGTACGCTTTGCTTGCTTTTCATGAAAGAAATAAAACTAATTCGTCGACTATTACTCAGGAACTAGTGAAGCCCAAGAGGGCACAGCCAAACATGCCAAATTACACATTTCAAGTATTAAACGTCTCGCAGCAAGACCACAGACAGACGGATATGGCGTAACTTTAAGGGATCCTTGTTTACTACGATACTCTAAAATATAAAGAAAAACAATAATAAATAATTCTATTGAGGTATGCACTATATTGTCCGTTGAACAAAACGGTGTAGTGTGGCGGCACGGCATCAGCTAAGGACCGATCGAGTATTGCCCCTCGAGACGAGCGCCCTGCATAGGAGAGCTCGATACACCTACCATCGCTTTGTAATCATCCCTCTCTTAAAATATATACAGCCTTTGAGGAAACCCATTGTTAATAAATATACCGGAATCGAAATTATTAAAACGTTTGATATTGTAATGATCTTTGAGGCTCAAGCGTCTCCAGTCTCCAGTGCCGCCTGTGAATAAGTATCGAGTTTTTTTTTCGGATTCTTTTCTTATTAAGGATTATATTCATTGCTTGGTGTAAATATTTTAAGTCACATAATAAAATAAAAAAAATAAAAATAAGGAGGAGGTCTTTGATAACATCTAGATTAAACTTGTATCGACACAGTCTTTCTACATAATGATTATACCTAGGTATCAAGTAGGCCCTCAAATTTCGTTTAAGCTTATAAAATGTTTCATTTATCTCGGTGAATGTATCTGTTTCTTGAATTTGTATAACGTTAAGAGTTTTTAAATTAACTCAGACGATTTCAAATACACCATATAACATTTGTTGAACATCTAAATGCAGACCCAATTAGCTTACCGACGAGTACTCGACAAAGAAGGAGCAACTTAGAATGGACTAACCACAAAACTACACTAAGATTCCAACTCACCAAAGGGAATGTAAAGCAACTTGTTTGCAGTAAAACTTTAAATTGCATTTTAAATTTTGCTCGTTAACGTCACACTCATTCAAAAGGGATGATTTTATAAAATATTTATGAGTTACCAGTAAAACTTTTCACCAAAGAATGTTTGATGCTGAATCGATCTATGTTTTTAACGAGATTTTTAATGATCGGTAACATCAAAACATTGGGAAAGTTGCAAGTTTCTAAAGCAATGAAACGAAAATAGTAATTTAACGGTACTAATCATATCTATCGACGATTGGTGTCTGGTCTAGGCATTGCAAGTCTCGCATGTGATCTAATTGTGGCATGCGGCCGCTGACGTAACGGGCTTCAGAGCCGGTTGACTGACCGCATCGCATGCTACCAAACGGCATCCCGGACGAACTAAATCGCCCCCATTTATTGCCAGCCACAGTCCGTGAAGGCAATCCTCTTAATTTTGCAACATAACACGGGATTGCTTGACCACTTCACTAGGCACAGAAATAGAAATACGAGAAGCGGTTAGATATGGACGTTATTTTGAATTGACCTTGACATGCGCCTGTAGAATTAGAGGTTTTGATTAATATGACCTCGTTTTCGCACGATCTTCCTCTTTGCTGCAATCATTTACATTTTGGTACAGTATTGTTGATTATTTTGGTACACTATGAACAGAAACATGTAAACGGAAGCAACGTTCTATAGTTTTGCGAACGGGCCGTCTATGAATATTTCATTTTACTTATATTTTAGAAGCATTGTTTAATACTGGACTAGACCGCCGGCGGCCGTGCTTTGCGTTGCTGATATGCAAATCACCCGATGTCCATCCACAATAATGTGATTTTCAATATTGTCAGGAGATAATATTGAGAATTTGCGAGCTTGTTTGTGTATGATATTGAATTTTTTATACTGAGAGTAGGCCTGCACTGGCACTTTCTCTAGTACTATTGTATAAATAATAAAGATTTGTATATATGTAGGAACATACTCACAAATCCACCTCATCACATCTAAATATCTTTATAATAGCAGTATATACTATCTAGACAGATTATATGTAGACGTTGTTGGTAGATGTGGAATCGAATAATGCGTTCAAGATCGAGGCTGGGCGTAATTTCAAAGAATCGCCAATGTACATCGGCATCATTTACAATGTTAATATTGCGTGTTTTTGCTCTGAAAATACATTAAAGGCACGCGTACGAGCCGTGCTGAATTACTTTATTAATCTTTTGATTTTGTATAACGCACTACACGTCTTTAAAGTAATATTTAATTAAAATGATGGAACATCATAAAGCAAATAATAGATTTGATTCTGATGTTTTTTGTGTTGACAGGCCCGGTTGTCGAGTGGCTAGCAATGGTCTCTCTAACCCAAGGGCCGCGGGTTCGAATCCTGCGCAAGGCAAACATTTGTGTGCATATACATGTCTGTTTGCCTTGGTCTGGGTGTTTTCTATGTATGATAAGTATTTATTTTTAAAAAAAAGTATTTAAGTATATTTATCAAGAATAGTACCCATAGTACAAGCTTACTTGCTTAGTTTGGGACTAGATGGCGTTGTGTGATTCGTCCAAGAATATTTAGAATATTTATGAAAACAAGCAAGCGGCACACCTGATGAATACAGTCGCCTTTATACATCAGTAATACGAAAGGCGCTACAAAATGTATTGTTTCTTTACGCCGATATTCTGTGAGAAGGTGGTACTTCGGTCGAGATCGCCCGTTTCTTAATTCTCTACCGCACTACCCTAGTCAGCGCGGAATCTCTCATGCCCTACATTGGGCTCTACCCTGGACCGGGAGTAGGTTTACTGACTTCCAAACCGTGGACCATGGATGATTAAATCGAGTAGGAAGATTATCTCCTGAGGTGATGTCAGTAAAATAACGTTGCGTATACTTAAAGTATACGCAACGTTACATTTATTTGAACAAAGTCCTTTCAATACTTCCTACTCCGACTATCTTCTTTCTGATTAAATTTGTTGTGAGTTCCAAGACAGCTGTAGTTTCTCCCCCGGGTCGTCAATAAGTTTCATCGCTTATTGTCAAATTAAGGTCGCCGTTGTTGATCCTGGGTACACAGAAGACACATCGGTGGGAATGTGTGATGGGCTTGTCCCGATTATTTGAACAAACTTTCATAAACACTATTTGTAAATTATTATCAGTAACCACAAAATTAAGGATCATTGCAAAATTCACATGGTATATTGTTTAAGTATTAGATTTCTAAAATTAGTTTAATTGTATGTTTCATCTTGACTGATTGAAATTTGTTAGGTAATTAGTTAATAGATAGTAGACGTTAGTATAAAAAAAAATATTCCCGTATAATTAAAGGGAGTTTTTGTAGAGTGATAGAGCAGTTCATATCAAATTGCCAAAATTGCCAACGACAGAGGTCGCTAGAGACAATTTATCCATTCCCAAATGGAATCCCACCATGGCCACGGTCTTCTGACATGAAGGACCGAGAAGCCAATGGGCTGCTCTCTGTCTCTGGTCGGTCCTTCATTTTACAGGGCTAGTTCGACTGGGGAAGTTCCACCCTCTCACAGTTTCACTCGTTTTCTGTTTGCTGTATGACATAAAACCAATTATATTCAGTTTATTTTAAAAGAAAATTTTATTATTACATAGGATAAAAGGAATTATTTCCCGTGTAGGAAACCAAGGAAAAATGTAATAGGATATATGTATTTTATCACAATTCACAAAATAAAGTATTTTTTGTTTTAAATATCCGACTACTATGAGCATGGTGTAATCCTGATTGAATTTCACGGGGGTTTGCTCGTCGCCAAAGCGAATTGCGGCGCGGGCGCGCGGGTTAAGTAAATTAAGTTACAAATACTCATGATATAGTGCATTTATCAGTGCACTTAGGGGTTTATTTTAAGCAAAAGCGGGTTTGTAATTCGAACATTATTTGGTTCAGGTGGTAGTGATCCTGCTTTCGCTGCCAGAAGGTACGGGTTCGATTCGCGCACGATGTGAACATGAAACATTTTTTGTGATGAGAATTTAGGTTTGTCCATTGGTAATTATACCTATAAATAAAAATTGTTTATTGTCAAATAACAAATATTAATAGAAATATTAGTACAATTTAGCCTAAGTTAGTAAGTTCGATACAGAAGGAATTAAAGAAATAGATGTGATTACGTGATTGTGCGACTCTCCCCTCCTCATAAGACAGGTAAACGTGGGGATGTCTACCTATTTGGTTTCGTCATTACATGTGTCAAATAAGATATTTTTAGGCGTCAGTTTTTTCCATGTTTTTTCAAAGATTTACAATATAATGTTTGAATTTAGTTTAAAAGCTCTTTGATCTTTAAAACCAGTCATTAAATATCTATATTATTATCTCTTACAACGAGATTTTAAGTAATTTAACAACTCAATGTTTTCACTCCGATTGATAGAGACTGTAACGTCATAGTATATAAATATAAATAGGTGAATATATTATTAGGATATTATATATACGGGTTTCACTAGTAAGTAATTAATATTATAATTAATCTAAAAATTGGATACTATTCTGTTAACAATGCATGCGTTGAAGTACATACATTGATGTTGTAATACAAGATAGTTATGCACAATATAATTATTTTAGAAAACAGAAAATTATTAATATTAATAAATTTATTATGGGTTATGTTACAATTATAATTATACATATTCGTATATTAAGTTAATTGTAAAAACTGACCTAGTGCGAGTTTGGCCGCGCACAGTGTAGGGTAGTATTTGCTACGGTCTGCTTGTTTTCAGATGAGTGCAATGTCGTATCTATCATATAAGAAAATATATTATTGTACGTAGAGGCACCCCTAAAAATATTTTACAAGATTTTGTTCTACCACGTCGTTAGCATATGTCTTTGTAAAAATGCCAAACCACACCTTTCCCTAAAAACACTTGTTGGTCTTCCTGGGGCAATAAATAAATTAGGTATATTAATGGCAAAAAAAATCACAATTCTCTTTTTCAACCATATTTTTATTTTGAAAAATACTGATTTTTCGCACAACCATGGTAATGGCATTGAGTCAGCATTTACAGTCAGATCGTTTTCGAGATAACAAGCGTAATAGAAATACATATATAGGAGTCACGCTTATAACCCTTGTGAAGTAAGTCAAAAAGCAGAAAATTTCTTGGGTATAAGTGAAAATAAGAAACTTAGTTGACTGATCCTAGGTTTACGCATGATATATACATATGTATAGTGTCGATATACAGGGTGACTGGTTAAACATCGTACGCATTTTAATAGATAAAAAAGTAATTAATTTATATCCCTTCTGCATAAAAAAAAACAAAAAAAAAATTAAAATAGGCGAGATATGCGTATTTTAAAAAAATATTAAAATCGGCCAATTTACGTATACTGTGGTGTCACGTGGTGTCGAATGTCGAAGTCGCGCGAGCGCCGCCGCCCGCCCCTGCCCTCGCCGCGCCGCGGCCTGCGCGGAGTGCGCGGGCGGGGGCCATTCATTCATTTACTACTTAGTCTAGGATGGTCTAGGTATGCTACGTTGCCGTTGCTACGAATGACAAAAAATAAATTTGCGCGAAGAATGAATCGAATGAGGTAGGTAAGTAGGTGGCTAGTTATTAGTTATTTTTAATCACATTACATTTAAAATTTTTACTTACTTACGTGGCCTTCTTGCAATTGTTCAAATCATATTATTATGAAAATCAAGAAAATCACAATAATTGTTCTACTACACATCACTACACTCGTAATCGTTCACACCAAGTTCTTGGACGGGTCGATAATGAAACGGATGTCGTCTGTCTGTATGTAGCAGATTCCACACCGTATACTGTGAACTGTGACACATTAAAACGTCTTGCGGCATTCCGCGTACTCTCGCGTGGGTTGTGGTCAAAGTATTCTAAAATGGCTTCATGCAAGTCTACCGGATAAGGTTCTGCTCCTCGTGCTTGGGCATAAGTAGGCTGGCCTGGGTAAACTGGCCGAACGCTCTTAATCTAAAATTGAGTCCTAACATCAAATCATATGATGGTACTCGCCGGTTTGGGAACGTCTCGCGATACAACGTAATTGCGTGTCTAACAACGTTATTTGCCCTCGCGTAACATTGCACCATGTCCCAATACTCCTCATTGGTGTATTGATAAGCCATTATCACTACTCACTAGTTCACTCACACACAAGTTCACAACACAAGCGCGGCACACGCGATTCCAATCAAGTTCGCCTCAAGTTTGCCGGTGTCGACCGTTATGACGTCACATTAACGAGTAGAAATAAAAAAAAATACAGAATAATCGAGTAATAGCGAAAATAATATCTTTCGCTATTACTCGATTCAGTGTCGCTCTCGGTAAAAATATAGAATATGACCCGTCGAATTTTAAGGTGGGAGGGGGGGGAGGGGGGAGGGGGAGGATGGGGCTTCCCCCCAATACCACTCCCCCCGTGAGCAAATGCATAGTTTTCGAGATATTCAAGGTTGAAGTTTGAGGTTATGACTGTACTAAAAGTGACTTTTCTGGCCCATATACATTATGGACCGTCGATTTTACAGGTGATGAGGGGGGGGGGCTACTCCCCAATACCACCTCCGGCGGCGGGGTATTGCGAATATGTATAGTTTTCGAGATATTCAAGGTTGAAGTTTGAGGTTATGACTGTACTAAAAGTGACTATTTCATCAATTGGAAGGATTTCCAAGTTGACTACCGAAAGAGTCGCGCCTCGCTCGCTTCGCTCGCTCGGCGGTGTTATGATCACAAGCTAACCCTAACCTAACCCACCATATCCCATTCATCTAAAATCAAATTGACTGACACAAGTGACGCAACAATATGGCGGCCGTACTTGCGTTTTGTTATGTCACATTTTATAATTTGTTAAAATCAAAAGTGATGTTACAATAAATAATTTAGCATATTTTAATAAATGAATTAGCGTATTTAAAGTAATAATTAAAGTATAATTTATTTTTAAGTAAATTGGGTCAAAATAATAATAAAAAAATTAAAAAATGTGTATGAAGGAAATCAACATGTGTAACAAAACGTTTGATAATGCCAGTGAACGTAATCTATAGCTGTCAAAATACGTCTGACACCTCCATAATACTCGAAAATAATACAATTTTATTTATTTTTTTTCAAAAAAACTATATTGTTCCGTAACTTGAAACTTCGCACAGTGACTCTAGATACTGTTATCTAATTGCAAAAAAATCAGGGGCATCGAACTCGACGGGTCATATTCTATAGTTTAGCCTCGCTCTCGCCGATTGATAATCAATTGTCTTTCGTTGTTTTGCGATAAGCTAACAGTCCGAGCAACTGCGGAAGCGGCAAACTTGAAACGGACGGGTAGTACATACGTACGCGACGGACGTGCGATCGATACCAAAACAAGTTTGCGACTGGGGGGTGGGAGCGAAGCGAGCGAGGTCCGCGATCGGGTTGCGTTTGCGCTGGGGTGCAGGCGGGTCGCCGGGCGGGGCGCGGGGGGATTGCCGGGTCATGAGAGTTCATGCATAGTATAATGTAAAAAACGTAGAATGAACATTAAAATAAATAAAAATTAAAAAAAATAAGGTGGTGGTTTTTAACACTTAATGGAATAGGCATCAGCTTCTTATTCACCTCCTTTAATGGGTCCGTTGTTCAATCAGTCACCCTGTATATAGTCTATGGTGGTGCTAATTCTGTTGTACATTCAACTAGACTAAACTAATTTTGACAGGGCTAGAAGTGTTGCTATCCTTGTCACTAATTGTAAACCAAGGAAGGACAACAACACCTTTGGCCCTGTCAAAATTAGTTTAGTCTAGTTAAATGTACAACAGAATTAGCACCAGTGACTTCGCACATAAAATCACTCTAGGAGTTTCTAACGTGGTTCTCCTTCTCTAGGACCATACGTAACCAGGATTGTTTGGAACGGCCATGTTTTGTATTTTTTTTCTAAATATAAAAGCTGCTCTCTGTTGGTGTAGCAGACTCTATTTTCCTTTGTCTTGTGCCAACTCTATATATATAAATTTATTTTAAACGTGAAAATTAGTGACAGGTAACAAATGCGTGTATACTACCTTAGTGTAGTTACCTAGTTTCGAAATGTGGCGAATTATTAGACGCCTTATTATTTACAGTAGACTATAATTCCCTCAGAACAGCACAATAGTAATATTGTTGCTCCAAAGACGAAATCTCACAAAGAACTTACTCCAACGCACTTCACACAAATGCTAATTAGCGATGAGAAGTGGATAAACATTATTTATTTATTCGCATTTAAGTTTAGCGATTCAATTTATATAACCAATTGATGAAATGTTCTATACGGCAAATCGAAACCTTTATGTTTATTGATGGCGTAATATCTGTCTGTAAACCGATAAATACCTGTCGGATAGAGTCAGTAGCTGTTTGATATGCATACATACGATCGGGGAATACTAAACGAGGCTTCGTAATACGATGCAAGTGGGCAGGTTCCGTTTAAGCGTAGAGTACCGCTACCGAGTCCGCTCGGCCGCAACTAGTGTTCTGAGAAAAATGCGAGTATAGTATACTCTCATTTAGGCCATCACCCGTCGGCGGATGAACTTCGGAATGCCACTTGAAACTGTAATTGACATCGCGAACATCATCAACTTGCTGAATAACTTTCTGTACCTACCTACGTAATCTCTATTAGAAATACCTGAATGTGAATCAGAAATCAGTTTATATCCTAGTTCCTTATACATACATCATCCTTTCATTTGTTGCTGATTGATGATATTTTAATGCACAACAATCGAAAATTTTATCGTAAATTTTATATACTTGGGGATACTTTATTAAGCGTAGCTTTATGTTCAATGATTCAAAATATTCAAAACGTTTATTCAGAGAATTGGTTTTTATAAACACGTTCTCTTGTCAGACTAATAAATGATTTGTGTAATTAATCTACTTTATAAACTACTACCATTTCGGAAACAAATGCAAGAGTTCATGTTAATATTGCTACATATTTGACTTTCCATACATATTTGGATTTGAATCATTTACTAATTACTTTTGACGTGACATACAAGCAAGATACATTAACAAGTATAAACGTTTTCCTGAATGCAAGTGTATGCACACTTGCATATTGGAGAGGGAAGCTATTACAAACAATTTTAACTCAACTATAAGATCTAGCAAAACGTTAAATTTAATCTGGTCTCTAGTTGGAACTTTGAAGACTGCCAACTATTTCCGTGGGACGAGACGTGTGCGGTATGTATGCTCAGGGTACTTAAGATATTTCAATGTTTAGACAGTATATTGTTTGTGAGCTGTGTGAGGTAGCGCCGCGAGTACCTACTTTATGATTACATTCAGCCTTCATAGGTCTCACGAAAAGTTTACAACAAAGAACGAAAAGTTAATGATTCTAATTTGGTGGTATTATTATTGATAGGTTTATTTTTTATTATAAATTTCTAAGAAATTAATATACTTACTTACCTACTTATTTTGTATTTTCTGAATGGTAGATTCAATAAAGTAGTAGTTTCAATAAACAAATAAGGTCTAATAGAAAATAGTCACAATTTTCTTAGCTTAGCTTTGTTAGCCGGACCAGATGAATCGCGACTTATATTTACCACTTGACTCCATCTGTCAAACTCTACATATCATAACAGCCGACCCTCGCCGTCGCAAATTGCAGTGCAGGACAGGGTCTATAATCCTATTAACATTATTAACGTGAAAGTCTGTATGTATGTTACCCTTTCACGCAAAAACGGCTCTACGGATTTTCTCGGTACACAGATTTTATCCTACATAGTTTTTATCACCGAAAATTGTCCGGGAATGGAAATAACCGAATTGCGCGGTAAAACAAAGAGTTTCCGCTAGTGGTTATATATTGGTAAGATCTATGTGGATAATACATTATAGTTTCAACAAAGTGTACGAGTAACATTACAAATAAAAGAAAAAAAGGAAAAAGAACTACTTTGCGGTATCAATATCTCATATTGATTGTAATGTCTACTTGTGGGTAATCAAGATAATGTGAAATCGAAGAAGTCGACGAACTTGACGATAATGATAAACTGAAGTCATTATTATTATCTCATTTTATCATCTTAATGACTGGGGCCGGCGATATTTCTGAGAAACTGTGAAGCGCGGACTGTTCGGAACATCGTGTATCGCAAAATTTGTGATCTTCGGAAAAAAAATATGGAAATATCCTCTCTTTATTTAACAATGTAAATAATAAGTAATGTAACAATTGATGTCTTTTATTATTGCTTAACTTACATCTTCATGCATTCATATTACATGACTTTGCAGGTTCTATTAATATTTTTTCCGATACGCGAATTGACCCGGAGTGTCATAGTCAGTTTAGACAAGAACAACCTTGGTGTTGCTTACATGCTAGAGTCAGCACTATAAATAAATAGCCTATTTTAGTACTTGTTATTAACTTGATACGAAGACTTATAAGTGATCGTTCCGACAATAATAGAAATACATGATATTAAAAGCAATATTTAGCTTCTTTGAGGCAGATCATGCCCTGCTATGATAAGGGCATGGGAAATTTATTTGCTTCAGTAAAGTTCATCAAGCCAACATTATAGGATAACTTAAAGATAATTCTGAAGGTTTCTCAGTAACAATTTGTCGTAAATAAATTAATAATGATGTTTACACCAGACGTACGAGAAACAATGAAACTAAAATCAGTTTGACTACAAGGAAATTGAAAAGAATTCCCGGTAAGCGCACACGCGATTCTAATATTATTTTTCTACTTTTTCCTTCACTGTGTTTGACGAATTTAAGGGTACCTAACCACCGATTATTATAACTGTATTTTAGTTTTACTATGAAACCAACAATCCTTCAAGCAAGGTTACTTTCATATTGCTTTCCAGACATTTTTTGACGTTATATATTAAGGGATATCATTAATTCAAAACGTATCATGATCATGAGATATGAAAAATATAATTTTGTTTTGTTCGTTAAAACAAATTTTTACAATAGGCTTGTTGCCGTAAAAAAAAAAATTAGTCCGTCTTTTAGATTATTCAAAAATAAGGGGACACCCATTTTTTCATTTGTAAATTAGACCAATGCAACAAAGATATAGCCCATTCAAGTTACGTGTGATGTCACGCTGTGTGGCATTTTTTCGAACGGGGTGACGTCAAAGGCTCCTAAATTTTTATGCCTTGTATCTTTGTTATTTTTTGTTTAATCGAAATTTTTTATAATCTATAAAATACGGACTAAATATAATGTAATTATTTTGACCCTGGAAACAACAAACCTATAAAATATATTGGGGCATACCTACATAAATTTACAATAACGTAAGTACATAAATTTTTCCATTTGCATAGAATACACTTAATGGTCATTTTCATATCATTTTCTGCGTGTTTCTGTCTTTAAAAACCCCTTTATCCCTCAACATATTTGTGTGGAACATTGTTAAAATATTATATAAAAAGTATATTGTACAGCTAAAAAGGTACCACCATGCCACTTGACGTTTAAAAATGGACTGAGCAATGGGGCCAATAATTCAAAACGACATAGCGCGTAACCCATTATTTCCTTCAGTTGAATTTTTACAGGAGCTTCCATTGTTCCATTCCAGCTAGGCCTTAAGTGAAATTGTTAATAGCACAAAGTGTCGGAGGGAAGTTGGGGTGAACATTTTCTATGCAACATTGTGCCAATTTAATAAGTACCATAATTATGTAAAAGCATCTATTTTGCCCTAAACTCGCACCACTGGAATTTTATGACATTACTTGAGTTTTTTGTAACAGGATTAAAATTAATAATAATATCTAAATATAGGAGACGGTATTGCTATTTATTGATTGAGTGCAAACTTTTTCATTTAGCCACATAATAAGGTATTCATAATAAGTCAATACAAAATACGTGTACATTATAACATTATCGAAAGATTAGTTCAAGTTAAGGTTTCTACGTCTAAGCCTCCTCAATAAAAAAGCAGAAAGAAGGTCTGTACTCGCTGCGAACGTCCGCTTCGCTGTCACCAGCAGTTCAGATTATATCGCAAAATCCAATTTTGTGGTTTTGTTATCACACTGCCAGGAAATTTAGAAGATTATTCTCTTTAATCAGTTAACATTTACTGACATAAAATGCTCAATTTACCACTAAAATTACGGTTTAATAAATATTATTGTTTTAATAATAATATGTAGTTTTATTTAATAAATGAATGTTGATTTATTTAATAAATGAACACTGGTTTTAGTTTTCAAAATGCAAGGCAAGCGAAGAGTCTCATGTTTCGCTCAGTAAGTAGATAGATTTATTATAGGATGAAATTGTACGAGTTTGTAATAAGATTTGAGAAATGAACGGTATGTCAACGACATGCTACCCCGGCTTTAGGGCAAGATAAATGAGCGGACGTAATGCAACGGATCATAAACTTTAATAATAAAAAAAACTGGTAAAAATAATGACGAAATGAACGGAACAAATCGACGCGTGTGCTAATGGACGCCTCCACTGTCGAGATTAAGAGGATGATTTTGAGAAAAAATGGGAAGCTCTTACACTACAGACACTTTATAATATCACCAAGTAAACAACCTTGTTGTTTGTAAAATTTTCGTAAATAACAACTGGACATTTTTAACAAAAAGAAGTAATAAAAATAAAATCGAAAAAAAAAAACAAAACAAAGATTCGTAACTTACTTAATGTTCTGTTCAGTCATAAATAATACTTCGACAAACATAAACGTTCCTCGTGAATTTTAAAGGCATTATTTAACCCTTAGCCTCATTCGTTCTAGGCTTACAAAGCAAGCTCCATTCTTCTACGGATTAAAATGAGTTACTTTGTCGTAGTACCTGCGCTCCGCAAAAGGCGCCCTCGGTCCGCCATACGTTGCCTGCTCTCCATCCGAGGAGAATTCTACACTATAATATATATATATATTAAGACTACTTAATCCTGCACTTTTGACGAAATATAAATGAAAGTCTGGATGTGTAAATGTTACGTCTTGCCCAGTCTTCTAGTAACAATGCGGTTACATATATTTTAAATGTGCATACTCATTTATCGTACCAATATTGTGTGATTGTATAAGCAATTAACTTTGTATTGATTTACAATGAACACTTACAAGTTGTAGTCATATTTTTTTCTGGAAATCTTTATTGCTTACGACAACTCAGTTGCGAGGAAATGGTGCCGCTCGGTAATGACGTCATTTTGTTACTGATAATGTTGTGACTAGGCGGTAAATAGCAACAGCGCATGTAGCCTTTTATCGCAGCGGAAACATCCCTCTATGTTACAAATGCAATTAATATCATATCATATCGAGTACGAAATTTCATATTTAATCATTAAATAAAATTGCTGTGGTAAATTCAAATATTATATTTTAGTGGTTAATGGGCATTGTCAATCTTTTAATAGCCGTTTCGGTTTTCCTTCTAACTGAATAATTGATATGATGTTCGCTATTGGACTGCTCTGCTTTATATAAGTATATTTAGTATTTTTTTTATAGATTCGAGAACATGAAACTAGAAAATCAAGAGTCTCGTGAATATATGCAAGTTTAGAAACTAAAGTAATAAATTATTAAACTTTTTCATGTATGAATAAATGAGGTAAATACCGGCGGGTTATTTTAAAAGGTTTATCACGAGCCGCTTCACTATTAGCGCGACGGAGAGGCAATATCTTGGTATAGCAAAAAGATAAAAAGCAAAATAAAGTAACTTGTATGGTGGGTCGGTTGCAAGATGCAGAAATCTGTGCGGGGCGTGGGCGTCAGTCGAACCGGTCTAGACAAGATGAACTTAAGGATCCGACAAAATAAAATAAAAGTCAAAAGTATCGCGACACTGACCTGGGACGCTCTTAATATCCAATTTTCTTTGGAAGCTAATTTTCTATCATATAAATTACATTGTTAAAACTGATTAAACGTTTCCCTTGAAACTGATTTGTCATCGACTCTACACTGTATATCACTTTTAACAAAATGTACGTGCTTGTAAGTTGAAACATTTATATTTCCTAATAGGTTTCTAAAGTATAGGCAGTAGGCGGTCAATTTGCTTATACGTGCTGTGCTTCTGCCTTTAGAGAGAACTTGAGAACAGTTAATTTGTTTTATTCAAATGCAAATGTAGAGCAACCTTCTATTTTCTATAACTAACTATTCTATTACTATTGACTAATTACATTTACCAGACATGCCTTGTAGCGAATTATAACTCTTTATTTTTTGCTTTAATAACTACTCAAATGAAGACTACCTTACCTATCTACATTAGTGTCAGGTAACTTAATAATATCAACGTAAAGTAGTAATATGCTCGCTCATATTACGCTCATCTCAATTCTCAAATGAAGCGAGACATGAACGTTATAGGTAGGTACTGTAATATAGCTACTTTAAGAAATTCACACAGATGGTGCGTTTTTTTAAAAGCGCAATGAACTCCGTCAGACTTCATTGTGAAGTCCCGCGAGAAAACCACTAATTTACCTCGAGTGGACACAATTGGAAGAAAACACAAGAGAGGGCGTCGCGCCGGATTAGATTAGCGCAGATAAGATTAGTGGCGTCGCAAGTGCGCCGCGGCCGTCTGATGTGGCGACCTGCACATTGTCAGCCCCTGCAGCGCTGGTTGGCATTTGGCACACTGTTGAATATTGGGGCGACCGGCCGTCGCGGTAATCGTTCTCTCACGACACGACACCCTCAGACCTCATTAAAATTAAGATGGTCTCGCAAAAAATGCCCCAGGCGTTCTGCGGGTTTATCCGCGTACTTACCGCGTAGCCGTAGACATTATAGGAACCTACCTTAGCCCTCCATGAATATTTATCATGACGAGGTGCTGCGAGCGGAGTTTCGCGGGCCGGACTAGGGCGGGGCTGCACCCTAATGCAATGATTCATATTATTCAGTTTGCGGCCGAGTTGAACGTCTTCCATTATTGTCATTCATCGGAGGAAGTGGGCGGCGAGGGGCGGCGCGGGTGCCGGCGGCAGCCCCCCGCGCGACTCTCAGTCGCTCGCCGACACTCTCGCCGTCAGCACGCGAGAGCCGCGATGCACGTCGCCTACGCTTGACGCATTCAGTCGCGGTCCGTGTGTGTGTGCCCTCCGTGATCCGAGACCGGAGCTCGTTCGAGCCGCGTGTAGTGCAGCCGCATCGAGTGAATCCCTCGGACCTTGCGGTCCGTGCCAGCACCGGCGGGAGCCAGTGCAGTGCCAGCATCCACCACGCCGGAGCCGACAGCTCAGCTGACCGCTGTTGTTGCTGTCTGCGACCGCACGGTGAGTGCGATCGATCACTATGCACGCGCTCTACATCACTTTACGTGTCTATTTCGAGTAGCTCGCAATTCGGTTCTCAATAGATCGCATGTACGAATACGCGTTACATAGATCATCAGCGGGTGTGACATCTGCCAAAGGTTGACGATTTCCAATAGAAATTACGCCGATTTTTCCTGTAATGGTGTGCCAGTATGAAGCATGTTGATAAACAGTGTCGGTTTACTGTAACGCGGCAACTCGGCTGTCCGTGGAAAATCAGATGTCAATTGAAAAGAGGTTTCATTCAAGCAA
The DNA here is from genome assembly GCA_905163395.2 of Endotricha flammealis. Lineage (NCBI taxonomy): Eukaryota > Metazoa > Arthropoda > Insecta > Lepidoptera > Pyralidae > Endotricha > Endotricha flammealis. The sequence continues at coordinate 8,345,998 of LR990864.1, read as the reverse complement.
GAATGTGTGTTTAACCAAAACAAAGTTTCGTATTATTGTGTCACGTAGGTCAAGCAAATGTGAGTCAACCGATCCCTCTGCATAGATCAGCTGACTTCCCGTCAGTCGCACTCTTGCGCAAACTGACCGTACGTCTGGCGCGCCGCCCGCCCGCCGCCGCCGTCTCGCCGCCCGCAACTGCTACGCCGCCGTAACGCATTACTGAAACAAATTATAAATTACTATCAATAGTTATTTATTGAGGTTTCCGGCGACCGGGACCGCCACCGCCATTAACTGGGTCCGCGATAAATATATATGTATAAGAAAATCAATCGTTCAAGTTTTTTATATATATACACCGCGGTCCCAGTTAGCGGACCCGGTCGCCAGAAATCTATTATTTTGACCACATCTATAAAGTACCTAGATAGCAAGAAATGAAAATATTATTTTCCATGAAATGTTTGAACGATGCATTGATTTTCTGTTTAACCAAACATTATTCATTTTCTTGATAAAAGAAATCGAATTACATTTTCACTCAGTATGAGGCAAAATAACTTGTTATCTCTTATCAATCTGCTCTTGCGAAGGTCGCTCTGATAAAGCGGAGTCCGTTGGCAGCCTCTAGGTGCGTACACTAACTGATCAAAATACCTTTCTCTATTAGCTATTTTGCAAATGGAAAATCGTTTCGTGCGCTCAACGACAATTTTATTCGCGGACGCATTCTTTACTATAACACTATTAAGTAAATATTAATAATTAAAAAAAATCTTTTTTGGATAGATCGGCACATTCAACTACTTCATGCAAAGTGGTTGGATGTGTCGATCTATCCAAAAAGTTATTGTATTTTTAGTTTAGATTTATAAAATTACTTATTGACTATTGTACATTAGATAAACTGTTGTTTAACCCTTAATGATTGTTTACTATCTGCTACAGGACATTGGGTTTATCCCTAATTATGTTTTCCTTGTCCTAACTTCATTGCAACATTAGTTAATTAATATTATCATTGTCAACACTGGAATTAAATAGTGCCTATTCCTTTTATTTGCTTAATTTAACTAGTTGTTCCAGTGGTCTAAACTTCAATTTTATGTACTTTAGAATTATAGACGTCTACAAAGTTTAATGATTCTACAATCTCTACATACAATATTTATATTATGTTAACTAAATTTTAACTGATGACCGTCATGAAAACACTATTCAATTGTTATGCCATTATAACATTCAGATTTTAACTTAAACTTTTATCATATAATATCACATATTGAAATACATAAAATATTGAGATTTAAAAAAAGACTTTTTATTTTCAAAAAAACAACGCATTATGAACACCCCTAGGGGGGTGCCTAGTTGCCTGCACGTTAGTGGCGATTGACGATCAGGTGATCCACCAGCACATTTGTTCGAATCATAAAAAAAATGTAAACAATAACCTTTGTTCCGTTGTCAAATATCACAGCTGTTTAATATCGCGCATGGATACAAAATCTATACGTATCTCTTTGTGACGTAGCAGATTAAGCTGATAACAAAATGCGTGACTATTACAAAGAATATAGACTTACTGATGTAAGCCTGATAAATGAAAAAGAGAAATTGAAATAGCTTTATTGAACGATCAACCATATGCCCCTAAACTATTAATTTATATTTGATAAATGTTATGCGAAATGTACTTCAAAGGGTCTTATGTTTGAATGCTTGTAGAAATGAGAACTTATCGAAATAATGTTCAAGCATTGTCAAACAAACGTAAACACATAATATTAAATTAAAAGTACCTTAATATTTTTCATTTTCATAATTCAATATTTTAATTTTAATGGCTTGTCACATAAATTTAGAGTTTGCATGTGACAACGTGATTATTTTTTATACGAAAGGTGTTTGCAAGTTTTCTTATAAATAAAATATAATATAGTCTTACAGAAATATGTATTTCATTAAAGATAATAAATGTACATCTCATCGTTCAACCAAACAACAATATACCTAACTAAAAGATAAATATTTATATTTGGATGGACAGTCAAGTCAGTCTGGAGTATTATTATAATGTATTTATAAATGGTTCGAAAACAAACTTTTCTGTGGTTAGGCGATAACAAACGGCATGGTAATTTATGTAACTGCCGATAACATTCCACACATGACAGACTAGCGCATACCTACGGACTCGTCTCCCAGATAAGAATTGGATAAAATAGCCAAATCGACCACTAATGGCTCGGTCCATTGTCAAAGGTTATTCAACATGTAGGAATGCGTTCGGCGCATTAACAGCAAATAGACTGCCGTATCTCCGGTACAAAAGAGTATTGACACAGCAAGATAAGCGTATCAGTGTATACTAATGTAGGTATCTGCGACTGGTTTACACTCATTGTTCCGTTATCATGTACGGTTAGCGCATTATGTGGCCGATAAGCAAATAAATGCCCATTTTGCGGTCGTCAGCGCCCGTCCGTGGCCATAGCGCGTACGCGTACAACGATACGACATTCTTCTTCCTTTTTGCAAATCACATAAAGGATGTTTAGTGCATGATGCACCGGTTGAAGTTCGTGCACTTGCTACTTATTGTGACAATGTAATTTACAAGTTTTCCAGTCGACCGAGCATGCCACAAGCCTATACTAAGAGTTATTAAGTACCTATCTATGTGAGTTTCAAATGGGTTATAAATAAATTTATTTAATGCAACATGATTTATGACTTCACAGAACTTAATTATAGCTCTACCTATGGATTTGTTAGGAATTTTTAAAGCTATCAATTTTTTTTAGGGTTTCTAAAAACACCTATTTGCTAAAATTAGTTTTTGATATTATACATTGTTGTTTGCATATTTTTTACATGACTAGCTAAGAGTTCAACAACAATATTTGAAAATTAATGAAACATTAAATCACTGTCAAACAGAAGAAGAAAAAGAAATAGATTGGAATTTCATTAAAATGTGTTCCAGCAATAGACTGAAAAATAATTTTGTGAACATTTAATTACTATCATTCATGCTTGCGCTTGCCCATTAAAAAGATTGCTAGTTGTCGCCAATCTGTGTTTGAAGGAATTCGTTTTCACTGAAACCGGTTAGAAAAAATAATAGCAGGCAGAAAATATAGAAACGATAAGATCGACACAAAAACGTCCATAGGCTACGGTGACTGCTCACCATCAGGCGGACCGTAAGCTTGTTTGGCACCTTTGTGGTATAAAAAAAAAACGAAAGTAGTACTCAACAACAGTTCAGACACGATTAGTTTGCAAAATTATAATGATAGATAGATAGAATAATAATTTGATTTGCATTAGACAGTCAGAAAAAAAAGTCATTAAACACAATCGTACAAACTAGTGTATATGCAACAAGGCGACCTTATTGCTAAAAGCAATCTTACAATGATAAAAACTAAGTTTGCAAGTTGTGCATGAATAGGATTTGCTTCGCGGGCGGTGCGACAAGACGAGCGGCGACGCGAGCGATACGCGCGTCGCGCCGCGTTCGTTCACTTGGCGCATGCTATATTTAGTGGGAGCGCGGCGCGGCTGCATGCGGAATGCAGTCCGCCAAGCGCCTGACCTACCGCAACACCGCTGTCACAGTTTCGGCGCACGCACAGCCTCTCACCGCCTCACAGGAGGATGCACACTCTGGCACGTACTCCACGTCCCAAAGACGTACACGGCTGCATACCTTGCCTCAAGCGGTCACGCTTCCGTCTCCAATCTCAGATCCGTAAACAAACCTAAGATTATTTTAACTCACATCGATTCACTATTATAGTGCCATTAGACTATGAGGTACTTGATGTGACACAGAACTAGTTATTTCTTCCAGATAGAGCAGATGACAAATAAAAAAAATCATTTCTAAATAGTACTGTTAGCAAACAAATGGATTTTCTCATATTTAAGTAGTATTAAAATAAAATAAAGTAAATTTTATTCATGCAATTGTGCGTAAAATAAATCAAGATGAAAGATATCGCCTACGCAGCGTGTTACGCCCACAGCGGCACATAATATCCTATTCCTACAGGCTCTGATAAGAACAACTGTTTATGAGTGAGCCGTTTTTTTTCTGTAAGATGTACCAATTTAGTGTACTCTATGATATATTTTAATATTTCGTTATGATTTACGTAGATTAATGTATGCTACGAAAAAGTTTCGTAGCGCCTAGCAGTCGTATATCTCTGGGGAAATATTAACATAATGGATTACTTTATGTGTTATGCGGCGATACAATAAAGTATATCGGCTTAGATCAGACGAGTACAGCAGGAATAGTGCTGAGTGTTACGTAGTCTCGAGACTATGGACGGGGTGCGTCGGCCGCCGCGGCGCCAGCTGGGTCAGACGCCGCCATTATCCACCGCAGATTGATCGGAGCTCCGTCGCGTAATATAAACGTCTTACTTTATCTATCGTCCAACTAGGTTTTATGTAAGGTTTCCCGTCTACATTGATAATTAACAGTTCCTGACTGAGGACGCACCAACCCTGGCCTGCTTCGAAGACTATTAGAATTTTTCTTATTACTTCTTAGGTACGAAATGTGTCGTACTACTTATTTGAATGCAGAAAGTACCTTGATAGAGTTCCAGCTACTCTTGATGGAGTTGTGAAATAAATAATAATATTAGATAGTGAATAATAATCATAATTATTATAATATAACTGTTCTCTATTTATTGACGTCAAATTGAACACTCACCTTTTTATTAGCTGTTATCGCAGATATTTGTTGCAATTCATGATAAAATAAGAGGTGATTCGAGGCCTCTAATAGATAACAAGGAAGCATTATTATTTCAGTCGACAAGCCGATACTCTGTGTATTGATATTTTCCGAAATAATTTATGAATACTAGGTAAAGTACTTAACTTACTTTATTTTTGGTAAAAAGCAACCTAATTTCGACAGTGATATGATAACATTCAGAAGAATTTTAGACACTTCTTTTTGTTAAGTTTATATTAAAATTACCTGTTAGATAGATTGTCTATCAGTATACTTATCTACAGCTAACTTAAAAGGAACCCGCGTTTGTGGTAAAAAGCAGCAGCAAAGCAGCCACGTGTCTTTTTTTTTAAACGAAAATTTCAGTTGAATAAGATTTCTGTCAATTTCGTAAGGCCTCTGGTATGCTGTAAAACTTTTTTGATTAGGCACGTTTACTTCTGGAAAAAATGATTCTATGTCTGTCACTGTATAAAAACAACTTGTTACAGGTAACAACCAAGTTTGAACATTTCCATACAAAGCACGTACGACAATATTCATACACACTTCATTATTGTCTTCAGATAAATTGGATTTTGTCGTGTACATGAGCGCCCGTGTTGATACAAAGATATAAAATGTTTACATGACGTGACTATCTCCTCTCTGACTTTGATTTTTTCAGACAATATTACCATGATATTACCATTCACTGCTTTTTGAGACTTGTCCTTTCTTGTAAAATGTTTCTAAATAAAATAAATCACGCCTTGCCGCACTGATTCCAAAATAAGAAGGTATCAAATGTATATTTTAAATACGCAGAAATAACATAACATTGAAAACCTCAATGTCTGAAAAAATACCGGGCACGTTCGTGGTCACGCATTGTAGGGTTCTGTATTTGCTACGTTTTACTTACTTGCAGATGAGTGCAATATCATATTCTATTTTGTACGTTTTCATAAAATAAATTACTTAAGTTAATAATTCACAAACTGATCATTATATCAAAATATGCTCTTTCAACACACCAAACTGCAAATACACCAAACTATGAATTGGGCGCGCTCTTCTGTGGATGTGAAAAAATAAATAAGAGGTGACTGTGAGAAAAAGTCTACAATAAGTCAGTACTTGTTGAAATATGAGTAATAAAAAAAGATAATGAAACACCTTAAATTTTTCCCACATCAGGTACAGTCAGCGGTAATAAAATGTAAACACAGTCATTCTTAAGTCGATGTAACAAGGCTCTAAGTTCAATGCACATGTGTATCAAATTTATTTGAGCTGAGCATAGGTACATTACTTTCGGTACAATGTATAATACTCAACTTTCATACTTTGAGTTGTACGCTTCCAAATTACTTTATGTTCCCTAATACCTTTAACAATGACAATATAGCTAGTTATCATTATGAATACCTTTACATATGGGCAAATATTAATGTACATAGTTATATCTAAGACATTTTTTTTGTTTATAAAATAATATGTCAGTTTCATTTCAAATTTTTCGTTTCAAACAATATGTAATAATCAAGAATTACTTATACCCTTGGAAATAATAAATAAAATATGCTATTTGGATATGAAAACAAACCTACAAAACTAGTCGACCGTCGTCGTCACTCAATCAATATAAAATTGACCTTTGATATTCTAATTAAATGAGTTATCGTTTTAAATGTCAGGTCTAGTACATTATTGTTGTTTTAGCTAGGGTTGAGTTGACCTGTTATCTTGTAAAAGTAGGAGTTTCGCCCTCGTCACGCGGCGCGTGGATGCCACACTCCGATAAGGTCGATCCGTTGTTGTTCTGTCATACATGACAATGTGCCTGCACGCCCCTGTTACCTAACTCAAGTACTTGATAACAAACAATCATAGCGACAGACGTGCTCATATCAGTAATATAAACCTTGCACATGGTACAAATTTTACATGGAACTTGGAAGTTATAATTAATAGATGTTCAAGTAAAACTGAAATTAAAGCAAATAGCTTCTATAAAGAAAAAAATGTAAATATGTACCTAGATCCAATATAAGTGTGAAATTGCATTGTCGTTTCAAAACTCGTAAATCAAACCAATAAGTGTTAGGAAAGTAAACTTAAAGTTCTTTTAATAATTTCTCACTTGAAAGAAAGTTCAGTGATTTGTGTCCGGGGATTCTATATTGAGGGCCCGGGTGATCGGGCTCAACCGGCGCCGGCCTCCTGAAACACGGAAACTTGTACCCGAACACTCCCATTATCTACTATAACCAATGTAAAAAGAATAATGTAACTTTTACAATCGATGTTGTTCTATATTGTCTAAATGGTTTTATTTCAATTTCTCGTGCGAATTGAGCTAATTTGTCTCTTAATGGTTTTATATTCAGTTGAACTGCTGGGAAATTAGAGATAACACTGTACAATGAAAACTTATAAAGTTGTTTCTATTGTTAACGTTTGTTTGTTCAATTATCACATAAAACAATTTGGCTGATTTAGATCAGCCTATGCGATTTATATAATATCGCTATGAACGTCCAAATTTGCGGTCAGAAGTAATTTATAAAATATGTTGCAGAAAATGTTTCTCAGAAAATATTTGAGTGCAATATTAAAAACGAGCTAGGTTGCGCCCGTTCGCCTTTCACATCAACATCCCTTCGCAGAGGCTCTTGGACTCTTTTCATGAAGTGGCAGCGCGGCGCTGGGAGGGGTAATGGGTCTCTCGGTGTGCGGCGAACTCGCCGATAATTGGCACCATTAGGCGACGCCTCCAGGTGCCTCTAGCGTCGTCAAATTATTTAGAAGCCACGCCACTGTCTGATAGAATTCTGACGTCATTTTGCTTCGCTCCACTGTCAAAGTTCTCGCAGAGAAAACCTTATTCGCGTAATGCACCAAGTCGGGAATTCTGCATAATACCATTATGAATATTAAAATCTTACCTTTGAATTAGTTACACAAATTAGCATTCAGTTGAACCTGCAGCGGTCGGAGCGTAGTCTATTAAAAATTCTAGTTTATTACATTAGTTTTTGACAGTTAAAATAGCCGCAGTCGGCATTGCATATACATACCGTACATACGTCTATGAATTTATGAAGACAACGGCGTAATTTTATAACTTGCAATTTTAATATGGTCCAGTCTAGTAGACTTTCAAACAGCTCCTTTTAAGTAATATTTTACTTACTTATTATCTAAATAAGTGCAAACAATTCTTCATTCAATTTATTTGTTTTAAAACCACATTAATTAAAATACTTACAAGGCATTTTTACAGATTTTTTTCATGCTTTTGTTCTGATTCGACGACGTCAAACAAATACACTTTCACATTTATAATATACTTATCAAAAGTCAATCTATAAGTACTAACTTATAGATTGGTTTTTGATAAGTCTAAGCAGCTACTGTGTTTTCTAAGAAATAATTAATATGAGTCAATACTTACGTATAATATTATTTGTTTCAGGTATGTCAGATTAACAATCTACGAGTCACTACTGTGAGTATGTGATACTAACAGTAAGGTGATTGAAGTCACGCCCTGGTTATTTTGTCCTTCTCTGTATAAAAAACAAGTAGAAACAAGAAATTGTTCTATTTGTATAATTTATTTCGTCTATTTTATTGAAAGGGCATACATATCAATGACTAGATTGAATTCGTCATCGATTTCTGTGAAGCGTTCCCACCGAGTCGCGGACAATGCAGCGATCTGTTGGTGTCAGGAAGTTGAATGTGGAATCTTCAATTAAATCAGAGGGTTCATAACCTCTGTCGGAGCCCGCATTATCAGACGAGAGCCAATCACGAGAGGCTTAGGGCGGCCAGTGTAAAATAAACGAATTTGGGCCCTCGCGTGTATAGTTGATGAACTCCGCTCTGCAATATTCATCGATGTTTTACACAAAATTGTAATAATTGTAATAGGTAATCAAGTATATGAAATGGATGACTATTTATTTTTCCCAGTACCTAATGGTGGTTCTATTATCTTTTTCAATGTACTAAATAAATAATAAAATGATAAATTTGTGGTTATAGATATCAAAGCGCATTTTGATATTGCTCACACGGAATTTTGAAAATAGTTATCTAATTATAGCCAATGTAACCCTTTCCTCCAAAGACCATTTTTTGATGACTTTACACGAGAAAATTTCATAATTTAGGAAAAGTACGCTGATATTATGGAATATCAGCGTACTTTTCCTAAATTATGACATGTCGTGTACCACATATGAATGTCGGGATATCACGACATCCGAAGGAAGAATATATGAAAACATCGTGTCGTTGCCGTATGTCGTGTCGTGTAATCGTAAAATAGCGAATGACACGATATCAAATCCGATATTGGTATTTGACCACTTTATTTCCACATTGCATTGAACTGTCTTATATGGGATACGTCGTGCGATGTTTTGCAAAGGCTATCACATGGCAGTCAATAAGGTCGGCGATCGGTTACTGGGCAAATATTTGCGCCATAAGATGGAGTGCAGCGCTTGTTGTGGTCAACACAAATACGATCGACTATACGGCGCCCGCATTATACCCGAGACATAATTACATGCCAAGTTGATATTCATCTAACTTTAATGTTGTAATTGTACTTATGCCTTTATTTTTAATTCAAATATATTCATAGCTATTACATTTTTAAATTGGTAATAGTGTCTCGTATTGGTAATATTTCCGGCTACTGGGAACAGTCATAATGAACGATGATGAATAGTCCAATGCAACTACTCGTCTTAAACGCTAAAAATAACAAAACCCAGTCATAGTGAATCGATTTGGATGCTTTGTTGGGTTCCAATTGCCAGAAAAAAGTATTAAATTCAACTATATACGACAATCGGACCGCGGGCCGAGTTAATGCGGTCCCAGTCACCGAAACCCTAGTTACTAAAATGAATAAAATAATAAAATTTGAGTATGCTTAGGTATAACTTGAAATTATGGTAATATTTGCTATGTAGTTTTAACAATGGGTAACTTTAATGAAATATTTGTGGCTACGCTACAGAATACTCACAATTACCATACCTACTTACCTATTACCATATCATACCTCAATATCCAAAACCAACCAAGATTACCTTACCAGTTCTAATAAGAACTTTTTATCATATTAGAAACAGTTAAAAATACGGAACAAGTAGCCCTGAAAAGAACTGTTGTTATCTGAGAAACTTTAATTAGCTCTGAAAAGAGCTTTTTACACTTCACGCACAGCACGCAATGTTCTTCACACACGACGCGACGCACAGCACTCAACATCAAGCTCAAGCACTTCCAGTAAGCAGCAGACACCAGTTTTCAGCCAAGCAGACAGAAGCAGCATCGCCATGCAAGTACATCGTGTTCCGATCGCCGCTCGCCGCGTCTTCTTCTCTGTCTCCGCTCGCGTCGCCGCCGAAAATGACCGTGCGCCACAAGGGCAAACAGTTTTGTTGCACGAACCGTGCGACAGAGAAAGAGCGACATGTGGGAGCGAGACGGCGACACAACAGGACCCTTTTAATCAGTGACCAGGACATAAGTGATGTTTTCATTCGTCAAACACGATTTCCTTGCTAAAAGATTTTGTATATAAACCTTGCAAATTGCGTAATAAATATTCATTCCGACTTCACCTTCTGACTAAGAGTTTTACTCATCAACCCAATCTCTCTCTCCATAATTGGTGACCACGACGAGCAACACAGCAAGAAGACCCAGGATCAACGGAATCCCTGCCCAGCTATCAAGAAAGAATAAATTCAAGCAAGAACAAATTCAAGCGAGAATAAATTCAAGAAAAATGGAAGAAAATACTGCCGCTGCTGCCGCACCACAAGCCCAAGCCACCGTCCAGCCACCAGTCCAACCCGAGATCTCCAATATCTCACTGGCCCTTCGTATTCCACCATTCTGGCGCGACCGACCGCGACTATGGTTCTACAGTTTCGAAGCTGCCACCCACGACCAGAAGAAGGGTGAACAGCAAATGGCACAGATGGTCATCGCACGACTGGAAAAGCAAGAAATTGAGCAAATTTCCGACCTACTGTACAACCCACCTACAGCGAAGCCCTATCAGGCTATCAAGGAGCGTCTCATCACTGCCTACGAAGAGTCAGATAGCCGTCAATTTCAGAAATTACTATCTGAAATGGATTTAGGCGATCAGAAGCCATCCCAGCTATTACGCCGAATGCGTGATCTTGCCCGAGATCGAATCCCGGACGCCACTCTTCGACTTATGTGGACGAATCACTTGCCATCACACGTTCGCTCAGTATTAGCTGTGAGCGATTCCTTCAGCACGAAAACCGCACTGGAAGAACTCGCCTTACTTGCCGACAAAATGATGGAGCAACATCGCGAAGTAGCAGCAGTCAGCTTACCACCGCCACCACAGACATCTCAAGCCACTGGAACGCAATTTCTCATCGACGAAATAAGACGATTATCGCTCGAAATTGACGAGTTGCGAACACATACACCGCAATACAACAATTACCGGAGAAACCGATATCCGTCTCGAGGCCGCGACGATTTTCGTTCCCGCGACACATCATCTCAGTCAAGAAGTAATTCGCCGTCGCCATTCTGCTATTATCATCGACGTTTCGGCGCTCAAGCAAGAAAATGTACTACACCGTGTTCATTCGCGACGAAAACGGAAAAACCTCAGGAAAACTAGATAGAACGTTGGCAGAGGCGGACACCGGCGTTCAAGAATATTCATACCGCCTATTCGTTACGGACAAGAAAACTGGCATTTCTTTCTTGGTAGACACGGGAGCTAATATATCCGTCCTACCTAGAAGAAAAACTCATCTAACTACACCGCTGCCATTCAAACTCTACGCCGCGAATAACACCGTCATTTCAACATATGGAGAGAAAACACTCGAACTTGACCTCAATCTTCGACGTCCATACAAATGGAAGTTTGTAGTCGCCGATGTGACAAAGCCGATACTAGGAGCTGATTTTCTCAAACATCATCATCTCATCGTAGATCTCAAGAACAAGAAACTCATCGACAACGTAACCAATCTACAAATCAGCGCACCGATTCGAGCGACATCCACACCTTCAGTCAACACCATAAATAAGACGGACTCCTACCACGATATTCTAGCCGAATTTCCCGGTACTACGCGACTAACTGCGATGAACATTAACGAGAACAAGATCAACGTCGAACATTTCATCGAAACCGAAGGTCAACCCTTACACTGCCGCGCACGTCCAATACCGCCACATCGCTACGAAATAGTGAAGAAAGAATTCCAAAATATGATTGAACAAGGACTATGTCGACCCAGCAAGAGCCCATGGTCGTCACCTCTTCACATTGTTCCTAAGAAGAATGGAGACCTACGTGTTTGTGGGGACTACCGCAGACTTAATGCCGTCACGAAACCCGACCGCTACCCTATACCACGCGTAAAGGATTTCACTCACCAACTCGAGGGAAAAACAGTTTTCACAACCATCGACCTGAACAGAGCCTACCAACAACTGAAGGTCCGAGAAGAAGACATAGAGAAAACTGCCATTATTACACCGATGGGATTATTCGAGTTTCCGAGAATGTGCCCAGGACTAAAGAATGCTGGTCAAACATTCCAACGATACATCCATCAAGTACTCAGCGGACTGCCCTACGTGTTTCCTTTCGTCGACGACGTATTAATAGCTTCAGAAAACGAGACTATTCACCGAGAACACCTAAGAACAGTACTAGGAAGATTCGACGAACATGGCATCACAATCAATCCAGCCAAATGCCACTTCGGTCAACCAGAAGTTAAGTTCTTAGGCTTTAACGTAACAAGAGACGGTATCAAGCCTCCAGCGGAGAAGGTCGAACTCATCATGAACTACCCGAAGCCAAAAAGTGTGGCTACGCTACAGAATACTCACAATTACCATACCTACTTACCTATTACCATATCATACCTCAATATCCAAAACCAACCAAGATTACCTTACCAGTTCTAATAAGAACTTTTTATCATATTAGAAACAGTTAAAAATACGGAACAAGTAGCCCTGAAAAGAACTGTTGTTATCTGAGAAACTTTAATTAGCTCTGAAAAGAGCTTTTTACACTTCACGCACAGCACGCAATGTTCTTCACACACGACGCGACGCACAGCACTCAACATCAAGCTCAAGCACTTCCAGTAAGCAGCAGACACCAGTTTTCAGCCAAGCAGACAGAAGCAGCATCGCCATGCAAGTACATCGTGTTCCGATCGCCGCTCGCCGCGTCTTCTTCTCTGTCTCCGCTCGCGTCGCCGCCGAAAATGACCGTGCGCCACAAGGGCAAACAGTTTTGTTGCACGAACCGTGCGACAGAGAAAGAGCGACATGTGGGAGCGAGACGGCGACACAACAGGACCCTTTTAATCAGTGACCAGGACATAAGTGATGTTTTCATTCGTCAAACACGATTTCCTTGCTAAAAGATTTTGTATATAAACCTTGCAAATTGCGTAATAAATATTCATTCCGACTTCACCTTCTGACTAAGAGTTTTACTCATCAACCCAATCTCTCTCTCCATATATTCAATTAACTACGCAAATTTCAAAGAGAACGGAAGTAAGAAATACCATAAATTAGCTCTGTGCACGTTTCTCGTTCTATTCTTTTTAAAAAGCTACCGTTTTCTTTTGTATTATTATCGATCATTAAGATAAGCGCTATTAATTTTCAGAAATGCTTTGATTATAAGTAAAGATTGTCAGTATTTCAAGAGTTTGATATGAATAATATGCGCCTACAGATACAACGATAAGTAACCGAACTGCACCCAAATATTTTCCGGCTATACAAATATTTATTACGTAGCAGGAATCGAAATATTGATGACATAGTAAGTGACTAACAATTATAATTGCTCGGTAATTTACAAGGCTTTTTTATAAATATCATCATGAGTGGATTCGGAAAAGTGACAAAAAGCATCGCGTGCGTCGGCCCCGACCCGACGACGTTCCCTCCAGTAATTAAGAACTTCGTTATAGAAGCGCTATAAATTAAGCAGCCGAGAGATACGGAAATTTAATTTTGTAATAACGTATTTCGAACACAAAACCGACTTGTTTCATGCTTGTGGAAAAATATTACATTTTTCATCACGCATCATCGCATTCCCGAAACGTTTTCTATTCGAATATGAACATTCCGATCCAAAGTAATATATTTGGTATATAATTTATATTACATAGGTAACATCAACAACGCAGTTATTTTTCTAGCGTTTAGTTTTCTAGTGTCCTGTTGTTGGTAATAGTGTGTATAGCAGACACAGCAGGACGTGGATGATACAAAATATGACAAAGTAATTTAATGAATGTACTGAGAGCAGAGATCCTTTCGTCAACATTTTAGTAAAATTGTTACGAACTAGCCGGCAGGCTTGAGGTGATACTCGTAATCGTAAGGTAGCTACTCTTTAATTACTTTTTTTATTTTACTTTTCTTTTTGAAAGCTGTCATTGGCTTGTTTTGGCGGTTCGCATTTGGTTTTGGCTCTGTATGTACGTATTTTTTTATTATAATAATATTTTATCTCATTCTCGTCTTTCCACTATTCTCCCCTATCCTCAACAATAATCCTTACAAGTTTTATGTTCCTAAATCTTTATTATAACTCTTCATTGTTAAATCGTCTGCAAATTTTCATAAAAAAGGTGCTTTACACAAAAAAGAAAATTATTGCTTATCTCAAACGGAAATTATTGAAGCCGTTTAGTCAATAAACGTATTATGAATCACAGGTAATCTTGTATCTAAATGTTCTTGATCTATTCTAAAGGCAGCCAGGTATGCCGTATGAAAGCCGAGGCAACAAGCGCGCCTGCGCATTCCATTTGGAAAACCACAAAATATCACAGTTGAAATTGAAGTATACCTACCTCTTCATCTATAATAATGATATTTCTATATATCCTAAGCGATTTTACATACTATCGGGTCCTTACCTTAACGCATTGTCCTTTCCGGGCACCTCCTACATATTTATCACGAAAAATGTGTTTCATTTCACGTGAGTCACACAATACAGTCCTAGAATTAGCATTTTATTCATGTTATTGCCGTATACCGTACCGTGAACATTGACATCAATCCGCACTTCGTTAGAATCGAGGACAGTTTAGCTTATGTAAGATGGAGGCGAGGATGTCTAGGAATGCAGTAAAATATTTGCATAGCCTTTACAAATTTATTGCGATGTGGCATTTCCTATTAGTTACCTATGCGGCCGGGGAAGGAATGCGAGGCGGCTGGTGAATCATGGTTGGAGCCGGTGCTCCTGAGGTCACGTGGCTTTGCGATGTCGTCATTGTTGCACTACGTCGTCGGCAGCCCGCTCTTTACAGACATCAAATTGTAAAGTAATTCTCGGGCTGGCGACCTTTGCACGCCCTCAAGTATTTAGTATCTCTGAACATGACACGATAGAACTGATACTTGATGATATGGTAATGATATATGCTAATACGGTACGGTGTACATTGTAATATGTAGTTTCATTAATATAAACTACTTTTGCAATTGACGTAATTGCCGTTCTGTTTAGCATTATAATAAATAAGGAAAGTCTGATTCTGAGAATTTTATACACCTGATTGAAAATGCTGGCGCCGTAAAAAAACCTTAACAGTATTGCAAATGAATAAATAAACGTACGCCATCGTCCCTGAATTCGTATAAGAATTTTTAGCAGCAGACAGTTTGAGCATTTGAGTCAAACATCCATATTTAATGTTCCCGTAATCAGTCAATCGAGCCCTGCGTAAGAGCGTGGTATGCGGTGTGTAGTGCCACACAGAATACGCTGGTCAATTCAAAAGCTATATATCACGGAAGGCTACATCTGTCATAATATTATATCCGATTTTCCTCTTTATGGCTATAACTATAGAGGTGTTGATTGCATGACTAAACAGCCCTACGTTTAGACCAATACATCTCGGGTGCGTTTATTGGCGAGAATTGGGCGCATCCCGGTTGTTCGTCGAAATCGCTATCCGTCCTACGCGCCGCTATTATCTGATGGGGCTTAGTTTGGACACACCATGTTTGGTGCAACGTTAATGTAATAACGAATAATACTTCCCCCTGCGATGCGAGGATAGCAATCAGATTATGCTAATAGTTTATGTTTAAATTGGACATTGATTTATTTTTTACAATTTCTTGCATTTGTTTGTAAACCAAATCAAGTCAAGTCAAGTCAAACAGCTGCTCGATACCCCTATACCAGACGCCCTAAGAAAAGCCGAGGATAGAGATGGTTGGAAGGCTTTGACGACTTATGCGATGGAGAAACTCCAATGTGGACACAACCTTCAGTAATGAAGAGCACGACAAAGAAGAAGTTTGTATCTCTCATCGACCTACTGCTGGGTATATGCCTCCTATCTTCTAGTCTACACACCATCCCTATTTATAGATCTATATTTTTACAATGAGTTTGTAAAAGATTTATACTTAACAACTTTATTGATCAGAGACTATATACTATGTAACTTAAAACGTTTCGTGATCAAGTTAACGTCTCAATTGTCGGTGGCCATCTGGTCATGATACAAGCGTCTCTTGTTGCGTTTATTGTAATTTATAATTTAAAAGTTGTATATTAGTAAGAAGTTTTAATATGTTTATAACGTTATCTGCCCATATATATTTCTCCATTTTTAGTAGCGCTTTGAAGATAGAATCAGTATTCTCAATTAATTTGGGTCGCTTACCTTGGGTGACATTTATCATAAGTTGCGTAATGAACAAACTGACACGCAGACATTTTGTAATTTGGGAATTCTGTAGTTCGCATTAATTAATACTAATAAAACATTATTAAGCTACATAGAGTTAACTTACAGATTTAATACAAAGCTAATGAATACCATACAAATATTCGTATTAAGAAATATAAACAGCGACGCAGTACCTAGTACATATAGCATATTGATCATAATAATCTATGCATTTTCACAACAAAGAACGTCAATAAATGTTATAGCATAATGCCCATCAAGAAATCGTGAAGCGGAATGGAAGAACCTGTCGAAATCAATATCTCTAGCCAAGCCCGGATATTTGATGCCAGTGAATTAGGATATTGAATAATGCTAAGAGGGAATGCAATGTTCTACGCCTGGAAATACAACAATGCGAATAAGGAATATAAAGATTCATACAGACTGCTGTAATGTAACAGAATTCCCATAGAGTGGACGAACGGTGCAGACTACGCGAACGAACTGAGCATTCAACTCATGCGCGCCGCGATTGGTGGAGGAAGAAAACAAAACACTGTGTCCGCAATGCTCCTTTCACGTTACATGTCAAGTTACATTACATGTTACATTACAGCAGTCTGTGCCAACCTTAGCAGGATTCGCGCGTGGCGTGGTCCACCAGCGACCTCACATCGTTGGGTCTCCGTCAATTGGCTCTTTGTTGTATGCCCGTGTCGCCTCATCACTTCCCTACGAGTCATTGAGGATCCTATAAATAGCTCACACCACGACTCGCTCGAATTGATCGATAAACTTTAAATTGCCTTTTAATAGCTACTTACATGTGCATTGGGTACGTGTTCCACGATTCGACGCCTATAGACCAAAATTTCATTATGATACTAGCGGACGCCAGCGGTTTTACACGCATAATCGGATTGTCTCCACCCTCTATGTAAATTTAGAAGCTTTAAAAAATATATGTAGGTACCTGATGATAAAAATCCCATCACAACTCATTGTAAATCGTATGATCTATCGAATAATTATCTTTCTGTACTTTTTTTAAGAAACCTATCTAACGACATCCTTCAATATGGGGAGGCACCCTAAAAAATATATTTTTCAAGATTTTGTTGTACCACTTTATAGGCATAATAACATGTGTAGATATGCAAAATTACAGCTTGTTTCGGCGCTAGAGACCGGCTTGTTGGTTTACTACGGAGTACGGAGCCCTAAAAAATAACTTCAGCGAAGTCGTAGATAAAAGCTGATAGATAATAAAATTTATTCCAGACAGCGCGTGTACTACAACCTAATAACAACCTAATAAAACTATTAAAAGATTGTTATTATGACGTGACTTCGTTAGTAAATGAACACTTTAATTCCAGCCTACCAGAGATATTACGTCATTTATTTAATTTACATATAAAAGAGGAAAAAAATATCCTGTCTGCTCTACCACGTGTGCTCGTATACTATGCGTAACACCTGTGAATTTATCAACATTTGAGTATATTTATTTTGTGTTAATAGAGCATTGAACTGCGACATTTTATTTTAATTGGGCTCATCCTCAGCTTGGTATGAATAATTTATTTTATTCAAGTGCACATAATATTTTTAGGCAATAATGAACGAATACGTCATCCACCTTTTTCATAAAAAAAACTTTATTGGGTAGCAAGTGATTTGTAAAAATTAAAAAACACAATCTCAATACCTACAGTATTTCTATTTTTCATGCTAAATTATTTTCAACCTATATTTCCTCTTACAAACGGAAAATACCGTAAACAATACTCGAATGCACTTACTAAAATTGTGAATTAAACGTAATAGAAAACAAAGCAATTCGTTCAGTTAATTCATAAATGTATCTCAACAGCTGTTCTTTATAAACAAGATCGATCAAACGCATGTAAATGCTACCGACCGCCGTTTTCCGTGATTAATTCAATCGGATGCGCTGCGGATATAGCGACCCTCCCCATCCTTTAGCTGATCACTTGCTTTGATTCCACTCTGCGAATTATGCTGTACGTTTACGTTTTTCGCTCAATTTATCGTCACTTTGTATCTATTGTTGGTTGGTTTGTTTTGACGACCTCCGTGGCGTAATAGTTATCACGCCAGACCGCCACCCAGGGGGTCCCGGGTTCGATCCCCGGTCGGGTCATGATGAAAAACGAACTTTTTCTGATTGGCCTCGGGTCTTAGATGTTTCTCTATATGTATATGTATTTGTTATAAAATATAATATCGTTGAGTTAGTATCCCATAACACAAGTTTCGAACTTACTTTATTGTCTTTCTTTTGATCACAATTAATAAAATACATTTAGGCACCATACCATACCCACAAATTATGATGTGGCCGCGGATGATTTGTGGTGACAAGACGTAATAATCATATACAAAATCTTCCTGAAACTACCCCCAATCCAGAACAAAAAGTGTCTTATTAGTGCCATAAATGTACCTAATCTGTAACGGGTCAATTATGACTAAAATTCGTTTCATTTTTGTATCATTATTCATACAACGAAGAACCATTAATAACAATGAAAGATCATAATATCCGACTCAATGCTAATTGCTTTAATAAAAGGATTAATGTTGAGCTTTCGGTAGTAAAGGGACATTAAGACGATTTTCCGTCGTAACACAGTTATAAAGATAAATCTGTTCCATCATTTTTAAAGTCTTTCAAAGTAGGGAGATTGTAGTGAACGTTATGATCGGGAGGAACAATTTCCCGGCGGTACAGAGAGTCTCATTTCCTGGGTTCACGAGCCGCGGCCCGGCGCCCGATGCTCTCCAAAATATTATTTTAAGCTTCCGCGAACATCTCTCAACGCACGACACCCGTTCGGGCTTTATCTCCATTCAAATTTTCATTCTCGAAATTACTCCGAAATGGGTTATAGAGATTTTATTTGCAAGCTAAAATTATGCTTTAACTCTACGCGACTTGTGTTACGAATCCTTTATGTTTTGTTTAGTGTTTGACTACTTAATGTTTCAGTAAATGTGTTTTAATAATAATGAATTAGGTAAGGACATGTTTACTGCGCATAATAACTTGTAAAAAGCATGTAGAAAACAGACATTTACATCAAAGCAGACTTAGACGGGAGAATTATAGTTTGGTTTAGCTTCCGTATGCGTGCCTCAAGCCGCCTCGAGCCAAAAACATGAAAGTACGATTTAGTTTGAGTGCCGTCTTTATTCTTTTGTATCTCGGCTTCTTTAAAATGCGATTCTCTTTTAAATATACGATATGCGCTCCAGACAGCGTCTCCATCAAAGATACGTCAGAGATGCAAAGCAAGATGAATTCTTAAGTCATTCTTATTTCGTTCGCTTTTAAACTTTTCCGATTGCATTTTTCATGATATACGAATAAACATTTGTATGTTTTCTATAATAATTCATTTAAAAATCGTAGCTCGTTCTTTGTTTTATACTTATCATTAGACAAGTAGACATAATGACGACAGAATGATTCCATAAAGCCCTTGTACGATCATCACGGTAGCTAAAATGTTTAATTGTATTGTGTCAGTTTACAGACGATTGTTTTATGTAATACACGTAGGTGTTTAGTTGGTGTTAAAGGAATTCCTCTGCGGCGAATACTTCCGCAAAGCGTATTTATGTAGCGCAGCGCAGCGTGGAAGCAGTTCAATTAAGTCTGGTATTTAAGGTTGCCATCCACCGGCGGCTCTGATTGCGCCCCCTCTCACGCCCCGAGGGATTTCCTATCTTCCTTTTAATTTTCGAATACAATAAATACTTCCTCAACAGCTTTTGCTTCTATTGAACAGAAATTATAAATAATTCAATGGTTCTGGCTTAAAAATTTATTGACTGTGGTTACAGTAATGTAAATCTATAATACGGTTGTATTAAAGATTTACATTCACATAAAAAATAATAAGCACTTAAACCTAGGAGTATTTTAATAATGTATTCGCAACAACACTGTCTCATTTTTGAAAGATAGGTAAATATAATCTTAATAACATTGAAAACATAGATCTGAAAGCATTGTTTTCATGGCAACCAAAGGATTGTGAATTATAGAATACCCAAGTGTCACGTCGCGGATTAGATTCACGCATAATAAATATTGTAGCCTACAAAAATATTTTCCACTGGTTAAGTTGTGACAAATTATATTAGTTGAGTTTGTTTACAAAAGTTGAAGCATGAAATGTTTTGAAGGGAAATGTTTGAAACCCGACATCGAACTACTACGTAAGCAATAAATAGTTGAAGGTGAAAAGCCTTTAGGGACTAAACCGGGATAAAATTTACGTCGTTCATTGTAATCTGTGGTTTGGTAGAGAACAAAAACTCAGGCCTTATCTAACTTGGAATAAATGATTCAAACTTCGCAAACCAATCTAATCACGAGAATTTATAGTCAGAAGTTGTTCTACTTTTACATCTACTTATAGACATAGCGTCACGTCTGTAATCTTTGTAGGGATAGACAGAGTTAGCTTCGGACTACTTCTTCTTGAATTGATTCTCCAGGTTGTAAAGTTGACAAACAGCTTGGTCCTCTTTGTGCCCAATGGACCATTCAGCCATGCGAGCTTTATCGGTCCACTCTTTGTTTCGTAGCCTCCACTGCTCTCTACCTTGAGGTTTATTTTCAGAGATTATGACCATCGGCTAAAACAAAACATACTTACTTCTCTTACAACTCTATTATACCTTTATCTGGGATAATTGTCGTAACCTCATGTTCTATTCACACTAACATAATAAATTCGAAAGTGACTGTGATATTGTAGGTTGTTTGAGCCCGGGGAGGGATTATCCTTCTTGTAGAAAGGATAATTTTTGATTACGGAAATCACTCCTTTAGGGGAACAAAATGGGTCTATCTTCTTTACTATCTGTATGAAGCAAAAGGTTGCTATTGCTAGCCATCAGTTAAAAGTGGTAAAACACGGGTGACATGTATTAGTAACGGGTACCAGGGGCCATCTTCGTATTGTTACACTTAGCTTAACACGCCATTCGGATACACTTGAATACCCGTCAAGACTGCGGACGAACCATAGAGAGGATATGACTGGAACCATCATTATGCGTCATTAGCCGTACTTCAAATAGTCATTTTCCAAACATCATTATAGAAACGTTAACGAAGTATTTTGCTGTTTATATGTACAATGGAGTTGTAATTTCTTCTGCCGTCCGTACTGATGATAAGAAAAAAGATTCGGAAGAGCTTGTTATAATTGACCAATGTGATTATATGTATATTAAACTGCGTTTTGGGTAAAAATAATTAAAAATTCGTTAAAAAAATATTATGCATTGACCGAAGCCATAACGATATTTGTTATTACGGACGAAGCCGCGGCTAGCTTCTAGTATCCATTTTCTCAGAGCATAAAAATAAAATAGAATTACAATCAGTTAGACCGCTATAAGTACATATCGGTTGCTCTAGATTCCATTTAGAATAGACCCAGGTTTACGAGTATGATTCGGTAACTCGTCTGAAATGTTTTAAGTTAATACTACCACTAAATTCTCAGTGAATGGTCTTTAAACAGCAATTCAAAGAAGCCGGCGCGCGTCAGGCGGCGAGAGCGGGTGGCTCCTCATTCTCTACCTGGTACATTTTAGTGATTGTGATTTACTTTGTTATTTTTTCAATGTTGGCCCTATCCTGTGCAATGTCTTAACTACCTATACTTAAGAAAAGTTCTAAGACATCCTTATAATTTTTTACACCGTGAAGTCCGAGTTGTTGCGGATGATAGGTAGATAGTATCTCAAATTTATAACGCATTTTTACATTTTTATTAATTTTATTTAATATCTGTTTCCTTAATAATACGACAGAATTTCAAATTAAAAAGTCGTTTGAGTTAATACTCAGTTCATCATCCAAACCAATTTGTCTTCAGTGTTCTTCAGTAATAAATGGACGCTTTGAAACACTGTTTTATTGCTTGCAAATACTGACAGTGGGTGGTTCGACTACTGCATTCACTAAATACTTGTAAGTTGGATCGTGATTCCTGTAGTTATTTTCTCGTACTGACAGTTCATTTGGGCTGTTCACAGATAAGGATACTCTGTTTCTCGGGTGAAATTTATTGCGTTGTAAATCCGTACAGTGCCGCCGCCGAGCCGATGACTTGCACTTCGTCCCTCCAAGATCGGGCTTTCAAATTTCCTTGTGCACGCTTCCAAAGGGGACATTAATTAATTTCGCCGCATTACTCGTGTGTTCAATTTGAGTGTGACTGGGTTCTTTAAGCCTTTTTGTGAGCCCTTGGATGCCGTCACTTGATTTTTTGTACCTAAAAGTACTTTTTAGTCTGCCCCTGTGGAAAATGACGCTTGTATTTTTGGAGAAAATTCTTCTTGTATTTGGGTAATAATGCATGTTATACACGTAGGTATGTAAACAATGTATATTATATGGTCTGCGGACACTATCATATCTGAAGTTATCTATATCTACTGCATTGTTATTAATAATCACAATTATCCTTTATACACTGCAATCTTTATTTTCCTATTTGTTTCAGTTCTATTTATTTAATTTATTTCACATTTTCTAGAGCTTTGGAATAATTAACATAATAAATTCTCTGTGCATAATGAATTGAGAAGTTTAATATTGGTCTATTTGACTAAAAACTTTATCGACTTAATAACTTTGATGAATTAGCATTGTGCTATAAAATACCTTCCTTCCATGGTTTATTATCCACTAACAACCTCGCCATTGTAGTCCCCATTAGTTCCTGGTTCTATATGTATATCCTCCCCTGCTTTTGTGCTGAAATCCGATCTGTTCGCCGATTGTGGATGACTTGCAGTTTGTTGTAGCAAGTTAATTGTGTCCGCGCACCGCGCCGCTCTACACCGAACACACTCTCTAGCTATCTACGTCTACGTAGCGTTAGCGCTACGAAACTTAAATGTACCCATGGCCGTTAATGTAGTGCTACGCGCTGACATGTATTAATTGTTCGCTTAAAATTTATGACACTGCCTCTTATCGAACATAAATAAATACTTACCTACGTCGTAGACATAATTCTGGTTTATTAAGTTTCATATAAGAACCGTTACGAGGTCGTTAACGCTGTAGGTATGTATTTTAGTAAGCAGAAAGTTTGTGAGGCATCTCTTGATGTTACGATTAATTTTCTCGCATACATGCAAGTAACTGCATGTAACTGCAAACTGGGATTGCACTGTTACTAACTTGTTAACGATACTCGGAAAAAACGATAAGAAAAAGCGGGAGGCATGTTTTATTAATTCTCCGTACACACGGCGCGGCCGCGGAATGGAGCCGACCGCCATTTTTCTGCGGACGAGATTTAAATATGGAATTCCGGTGTGCGAGCGGGAGAGGCGCGTGCCATTGACCTTGCGGCAGGGCCGCGCACGCGCCGCGCCGCCCGCCGCCGCCCCGCGCCGCGCCGCCCGTCGCCGGCCTGCGCCCGCGACCGACTTGCGACGCCACCACAACATTGCACTTCTATGTTGCTATTTTAATGCACTCGAGCATGCAACAATGAAATATTCCATACATCTGTGATTCATGATTATTGTTGTACGTTAACATAATTTTATCTACCTTGTTCATGTATTGTTAGTTACTAATTTAATAGCTTATTGACTTACAAATGCCTGTTGATTGAGAAATGATTGAATGCTTACAAAATTAATGAGATGGAAATAATAAATAGTAATGATCAAGGTTTTATAATATCTTCCTTCCTAGCTAATTTATTCTATTTTTTTACATCAAGTAGGTACTCTTAAATAGCCTATTTACTAGGATTTACATAAACAATATTTTATACAACGAACGCATTTATTTTATACTAGCTTTTTTGCCCTGTGGGAACCACATCGAATTTCGGGAAAAGCTATAGCCTATGTCACTCCCTATTTATTGTTTCGGTTCATAAATCAAACATCTCGTTTCCATATTGGACAAATACTATAATACAAAGTAACCATTCTATTCACACTAATCTCGACTATCGAGGTTATTTTATGCCAAGTATATACTCAACTCAATCACATTCACTCTACATAATCTTTCAAGCATTCAAATTGGTTATTATCGTCATATGACATGAAGCACCGTCTATACCACGGTCTCTAACTATACCAACTAGAAAACCCGAGTGCATTTTGAAGGGATTCCTGTATTCATATTGAATACCATC
Organism: Endotricha flammealis; assembly: GCA_905163395.2. NCBI lineage: Eukaryota > Metazoa > Arthropoda > Insecta > Lepidoptera > Pyralidae > Endotricha > Endotricha flammealis. Next base: position 8,321,258 of record LR990864.1, on the reverse strand, counting down.
CATATTGAATGAAAAAAAATCATTTTTTCTCTACAAATTAGTATGAATCTGCAAACTTGCTGGTAGATGATTCATTATAAAATACGACTACCGTACTCCACCCTGCTGCATGGCAATCAGTCACCAGTGCGAGAAATAGTACTGTAGTGGTACGCACAGTGTATTTAGGAGTAGTAGGGAAATTCGGCACGAACTTCGCAGGAACCTCACATACAACAGTGTATGTCTATATGCGTGTCGTGTATGCCGCCGTGCTGCCATGTTTCACTCGACGTTACTATGAGAATTTCTTCACTGTTTTTAACTATACTATCGCTAGAGGCCCGTAGAATCGAAAGCTCGCTCATTAGAGGCGCGCGACTCGCATCACAAACAGTCGATCGTCACACGCGCTGAGTACTTAATTAGGGAAATTGCTATGTGTTTACATATCTGCTGGAAACTTGCCTAAACCACTGGGTAAATACACTCATTGTGAGCGACACAGGTCGCTTTGTCACAACACTAACATGGGAATAATAGTTTCACACTTCCGCGGTTTTGTTTCTAGCAGAGAAACATAAATCATGTATAGCCAGGTGTAAAATAAATGGATAAATAAAAAAAAGAATTCCACAAACTTCTACATTTAGCGAGACGTTTACTTGATTGTACTTACTTTTAATTTCAGACGACCAACTCCAACAAGATAAAATTTCGCGTAGATTTAATCTCGCAGAAATAGAGATTTAATCTAAAATGTAATAATCCAACCCAACATTGTAACATTAACCTTAATACCAGGAATAATATGTAATCATGGAAGCGGTATTAGAATCATCGATATTAAAAACCAATACGAAATACCTACCAACCAAATCAAATATAATTCTAAGAAGATGGACCACCAATGGCTGACCAATTATGGCTTCCGTCTAATACTGCGTTATCTGATACTATTTTTCATAAGTATTATCATAGTCATCTCAATGCTGAATAAGAGATGTTTGATGATAACGTTACTTTTAATGATAACGTTGTTTTATTAATATTGTGCACGAATATTGTTATTATCAATATTTGTCTACAATATAAATAAAATCCATACGTTTATGTTTTACATGATTAATGAAAGATAGTCTTAAGAAAAATGCGATGTTATAGATTTCAAATATAAGAAATTGCACTAATTAAGGGTTCAAAACTTAAGGGTTAAAAACCAGAAATCAATTATACAGTAAAGAAAGGGGATCAAAATTCTTTCCAAAAATAATGACTTGGAATTTAAATGAAGAAAATTTCGAAAAACACACGCCTTAAATTAATGAAATCAATTTGCGCTAGAGACCATCATTTCTCTGAATACTGTTTTAAAAGGGGAAAGGATTTTAAAGAGAAAAAATATAATGACTGGCAGAATTATAGGGATATCACGGTGAGATGGCGACTGTCGGCGTCTATTGAAAATGTGCTTTATGGTTTGAAAAACAATAACTTCTGATATTTTTCCAATGAGTCATCTAACACTCAAATGCTATGGTAGTTGTGTTTACAAGTTAAGACCATAATTCATAGCTCTGTTGAAGTATATCACTTCCAAACGCTTTTAGACGTTTCTTTGATGATTTTATTTAGTGTGTTTCTAAAACAAAAACATTAAACACCTTAGCTAAATGTGAGCTAACATTTAGCCTATTAAGATGTTCAGTCTAATTGCGATTTCTCCATACAAATTAGTCTACACTTGTTACCTAGGAATTAGTCGAGGTCGATTGTATGTTATGCTTATGTTACGTCGATTGCACATCAAGATTAAAGATAATCAAATCATGGTCGTCATCAACAAAAATAGATTAACACTGCTTTCATAGTTTATAGAATAAATCTTCATCAATTTATACTTCAAGAACAATTTCTTCAATCCTTAAATTGAAGATCTTATTATTCTTCCAATCCATTATGTGAACTACATGTGGTGGCGACTTCGCTCGTAGAGAGAGCAATTCAATTTATTTGCTGTTCTTGAATCGTCCGTCAATTCTACAGGAAAATGTCGCTAAATGATTAATACTATATCAATAAAAGAAGAACTCTCACATTTTTCTTGTCAGATAAATTAATACTTATCCTACAGTATGATATTGTAGGCGGCGATTATATCCGCGTGGATTTTCCCTGCTATAAGATTTAAATGTAGTAAAGGCTATTATATTTTTCTCTAAGTCAAGCTCTATTTTCCTGTGAAAATAACATTGAAATCTGTGTAGTGACTTCGAAGGTGCAGACATGATTCGAACGGACAAAAAAAAAATTTTTCTAGTTTCTATTGCTTTTATCTTATTATTCTGTCACCATTTTTGTCAAATATGTTCAATGTACACACCAGCATCTACTGTTTTGTTATATGTATAGATATTAGCAATTCTTACTACGTAGTAATCGTTTAGGTTGTGCGTACCTCTACCACGGGTCATTCCGACTCTAGCACTCACATTTAGCCCATAAAGGTTCACATTAAAGGACCCTTCTTCACTTAATTAAAGCAGCTCTTAAGGTAAACCTATTATCCTGCTTCGGCTCGCCATAACAACTGTTTACAAGTTTTACGATTATGATTCTTGAATGTAAACAAACGTAAAAATAATGTTTTTAGAACAACAAGCCGCAAAAATCCGAAAAGCTAATTTTAAAACAGTAAAAAAATATTTGTTTCGTAAATAACGGGACGTATTAAAATTCATTATCATGTGTCATGATAACCAAACAGTTCATGACACTAATATGCCACACCCAGACTCTGAATATGATACATCTAAATTCGTATCGGAATAATATATAAATATACAAATATATAATATACAAATATATACAAATATACAAAAAGTTTTGTTTGGTGGAACGCACTAATCTCAGGAACTATCGGTTCGAGTTGAATAATTATTTTAGTGTTGGATAGTTCCTTTATGGCTATATAATATAACATCACGCAAAACGCGAACGAATTGCGCGGGTTTACTAGTAATTAAATACAATTGATGCCCAGTAACAATTTTGACCACTTCAACGTCATCTGTATAATGAATAAACACTTTGTTTTATTATAATACCGTACTGTCAAATATCTGCGGTCATAATATTTATTTATTTATTTATTTAGATATGCCAACAGTACACATAACAAATAATTTATATAATAATCTACTACAAATTCTACAGTGCCGATATATGTACCCATTACAGGCATATACAACGTTTCTTAAAAACAGTTACAACTATAAACCACTTATAAAAATTAAACTTATAAAAATCAAACCAAAATGAGAATTACAATGAGAATTACAATTTTTTAACCACGTCACAAATTACAATCGCTTTTATTATCGCTTATTATCTACATTACAAATTAACAAACAAATCATTGTATTATATTTTTGGGTGTAGCTAGCAGATGGCAGAACCCCATCAGCTAGGTGAAAGGGCCATATAGAACTGTATCAGTTTTCTTTTCAGAGTGAGCAGTGAGTCTGAGAAGACATCCAGGTCGCTGATACATTGGTTAAATTATTTGAGACAATATGTGGTAAATGGGTTTTTGATCAAAACCACTTCAGATGCTCACGTATTGTTTTAGCTTATTCCAATAACAGCAGGCTTAAGTTATAGAAACTTATAGAGGCAGAAAACGGGTTAAATTATGCGTGTTTAACTGTTTATAAGTATTAAACATTCAGATGGGTTTACTTACACTAATTAATTAGTTTGTGGTTAATTTTAATAATAAGTAATAGACATAATGTACCTATCGAACTTTTAGCTTAGAATTTTATTATATCCTGGACGCTAGCACACCGTTGTTTGATTATTTAATATTTTTGTACCAATCTAATCTATACTAATATTATAAAGAGGAAAGATTTGATTGTTTATTTGTTTGTTTGAAATGAATAGGCTCCGAAACTACTGGACGGATTTCAAAAATTCTTTCACCAGTTGAAAGCTACATTATCAGGGAATGACATAGGCTATAGCTTTTCCCGAAATTCAATGTGGTTCCTACGGGAACGGGTCCGGAACTTCACGCGGACGAAGTCGCGGGCAAAAAAGCTAGTCTAACATATAGTTGATGATACTCAGTAACTTTCTATTGGTGTATTATCAAACAAACTTATATAATTCAGAACAAAAGTTTAACAAATTGATGACAAAAAACAATCAAGATAGAAACTTTATTGATATCCCATCTGCTCCAAACCATTAGGTGCTAACGCATATTGCCCAGGCGAGCATTAACAGCTATCTTTCACATAAATTATTTATAGATCCCACCCTCTGCCCGCGCCCGCACGGCGCGCGCGCATGCGGGCCCAACAATACAGATATGTAACAATTAATAGCACTGATTGAGTCGGCTAATTGATCTATTGTCATATCACATTACATCTTTCTTATGTCGGAAAATATTAATGTACAAATATATGAATTATTGAACAATAATAACTTATTTATGCGATGTGACTCACGTTTTGTATTTTATAAATCATTTATGGTCATTGGTCACGTTTCATTTATTGTTTTGTAAGTCTCCTCACTTACACGTACGCCATTATTGATGGAGCTACTTACACACGGCTCTATATATTGATTCATTATGTTGTAGGTAGTTGATGGATATCGATGCTCCTAATGGTTACGAAATGGGATACTAGGTACAAGTACGTACAATTGATTAGCTGTTATTCGCAACCGCATTCCACTCTATCTCGGCACGTAACCCTCACGCAAGTGCACTTACGCGCACAAAGGTTCGGGTTGTAGTCGATCGTTACAGCTACTTATTCGTGCGGAGGGCGTACGTGGAGTGTTGACGTGAGGCGATACCTGGACGTGTGTCCGACGCGTGCGCCGTATACAGCAGCGACAGTTCCGGTGTATCGCCGCCGGGGCCCGCAACCCGTTCCGAGAGACTGATGACCGCAAGATAACGGAACGCTATAGCACTTGAGGGGCCCGCCCCATGCGCTTGCCGCCGTAGCCGCCTTGGGAACCCACTGCCCATTCATTTCAGCAGGCCACGTGTTAAGTAAAAGCGGGCCCGTTACATAAACACCGCGTTATGGCTCATCATTACCGACCCACACGAAATAATGATCCCTCGACTCCAAATGAAATCTTGTGAATGAAGAAATAAAGGTACCAATTCAAACAGAGTTTATGCGACGACGTAAACCTTGAACACGAATTAAATTCTTCCTAAATAAATTAAAGATCTTCCTTTTTAAGATTTGCATAATAAATTAAGCCCATGTCACAAATTTAATCTGGCAAATGCGATTTTCGCTTTACCAAAACGTTAAGGAAAAATATTTCCAAGTAGCGGGGTTCACAAAAGCGAAAAAAACAAACAACGGATTGGAGCTAGGTCGAAGGATATAAAAAAAAGTCTGATCGTCTCTTACGCCAAGACACCTGCGCGCCAGACGGACAAAAAATTCGCGCAAAGTAATCGCGACTCCCTGTTCGAGTCGTACCGTGTGCCGCGTTCCTGGCCCAGCGGCGCGGCGACGGGCTCCTATTTGAACAGGAACGATTTGCAGACTTTCATTCCGGCTGTCTGAGGGCTTCACACAATCTTGCTTGATATTAGGTAGGTGTATAGCTCTATTAAACTTGCTGTAGCAATTTTTCCGTGTTTCTGTTTTATTCAAACAAACACTGTCGAAATGAATCGTCATTATTTTTTCTACTATCATTTATCGTTTTACAAGTAAATACGAAGAAAGTACAAAAAGCACAGTTAATAACAACTACTTAAAGATGTTTTGCATTTAAATTGTTCGATTGTCATGTCTCGGTTATAATGTATCTCCATGGCGTAATGGTTACCGCGACAGACCGCCACCCAGGAGGTCCCGGGTTCGAATCCCGGTCGGGTCATGATGAAAAACGAACTATTTCTGATTGGCCTCGGGTCTTAGATGTTTATCTATATATTTATTTGTTATAAAATATAATATCGTTGAGTTATTATCCCATAACACAAGTTTCGAACTTACTTTGGGGCTAGCTCAATCTGTATGAATTGTCCCCATATATTTATTATTATTATAATTCACGAATATTAAAATAAGATGCTAAAAGAATTTCCAAAATAGTGGCGGCTTTTTCAACTTAGTATGTAGAAAAACAATGTACATACATACGTAGGTAAACAATGTACGTAGGTACATTGTTTTTCTCGGTTTATTATAATACGTTTTACATATATGAGAAAACATAAACTGACATGTTCTATGGAAATAACATCAAAAAAGTCTCTATGCCAAAAAATCGTAATTAAATTAATGAATCAACAGGTTCCACGATTCCTTACTCAATGACACTTGCAATTAAACAGATGTCAAAAGTTTTTTACGACTTGCCGCGGGTTGCTGAACTGTATGATAAATAACACGTTCCGACAGCTCATTTATATAACATCGACGGTAATCTTACATATCTTGATGGGACAATCTATGGCTGAGGCAAACTCGTGGCGATGCAAGCGTCATGTCACAATTCTGATTCTAATAAAGACAATCTTTCTCACTTATCTATGTTATACATTTTCGATTTTCATACTCTTTAGCTAAGCTTAGGTTTATATCCATACTTTGCTTGTATTGTGGTAGGAAAAAGTGACGATTCGTAAGAGCTTGTAACAGGTTTATCTTAATAAAAAAATATCATAAAAAAGAGTCATAATGTTAAATAAATACATAATATGAAAAAATTCAGACGTGCAGATGAATGTTGTATTCAATCAAGAGTAGGTAATAGTGCATTCATTATCATAAGTAGATTAGAATCGAAGTAAAAATTTGTTGACGTTCTCTAAAATTAAATCGTGGGATATATCATAAACAAGTATTTAAACGTTTGTTGTAAACGTATAAGAAGCAGAATTCTCCAGCTGTTAGAGCGAGGCGGTAATTTTTCGCAGCCGGATACCGTGTTACTTTCAACTACGAAGAATGCGGCCACTGACCAGCTTCTCATGCGCCCCGTTCGCACCCGTCTACGCGGTCCCCACAACACTGGCCCGCCGTAAGACACAACTTTTTTTTATGCCACAAAGGTGGCAAACAAGCATACGGCCCGCCTGATGGTAAGCATCACTGTAGCCTATAGAGGCTTGCAATATCGGGGGTATCACTCGCGCGTTGCCAACCCTCCCAACCCCCCCAAGTGAAGCTCTGCAGACCTTACTCACCGTGGGAACACAACATGGCCGAGACCAATGCTATTTGGCTACGATCTTCTGTAAGGTGCAGGTCCTTCCCCAGACGGGCTGCTCCGATTTGAGCGGATTGTCCGCTGATCCCTACCTCTCTTAAACTTATCTGTGTGTTTCCTGCGACTCTAATCATATGGATTTTATTATAATACTGGCTATTCTTCGCCTATTCACCTCTACACAGGGCGTTTAATAGAATCAACAAAAACATTCTTGGCCTTTTACTGGTGGTTTTTTATCAACATTTACATTCATTCATCAACAAATCTAATCAATTGACAAAAGTTCTATTCCATTATCACGTCAAAGTGACTATATAAACTTTACGTGTGTCTATACGATAACAATTTTTAGATATACTTATAGAACTCTTGAATTACTCCTTGTTTCCAGGAACTTATGTCAAGCGTGCATCATCTGTGATTGCATGTAATGATGATGACATCCTTAACCATAATAAAAAGTCTACGCACAGACAGATATTGAGTATACGTTGCCCCTACTATAAAATCTCTGTTGCCCCTATTGTTTATAAACATTGTATTTGTCGACGGAAAAATAATGTCTATATTATTTGAAAGACATTTTACAACATGTCTTTATTTAATATTGTTCTTATCATAAGTAATAACACTGTGTTCTCAGTTTTTTTTTCAATACTTTATATTACACCTCAATATGTTATTTTAACATCATTGTTACTGAGTTGCGATATATTTAAGTTATGTGATATGCGTGAATTAATATTGACGCCTGTGTTATGTACTCTGTGGTTATCCACAAACTATGTTGCACTACCAATTTGCAACTAGAATTTCATGTATTACAACTCTTATATGGTTTATTAACTGCAGAAATATACTTTGCTCACTTTCTGTGAGTACATTCCGTTAACGAATCAGTTTATTAAACGATGGTTACGTAAGAAGTTTGCACTTATCTGACCTCGAGACGTAGACTGTTGTACGACATCACAGCAGTGATAGATCGTGTCTGATTGCAGTTGATAACAATCATTATATTTTGATATAAGTGGGTTAGAGGAAAGTTCAGTGCAACAAGAATCGACGTGCGCCACTAATCTTTCCCTAGACCTGCTCAAAAGAGTATTACGACGCTTGCTACGTCCGCAAACATAATAACATGGTGTGTTGACAATTCATGTGGGATATGTTGACGAGAAAGACGTTCCTTATCCTTCTATTATCTTGAACAACGTTGCAATTTTTGTTGTATTACAGCGAGTACATAAAATTGCTAATCCAGTAAATTGTTAGCCAACCCAAAATGTTGCACCTGTCAAACTACATAATATAAACAGCAGCCATCACAGACTACGAGATTTGCATACCGTCCGTTTGTATTTGCGAATGGCGTCTAGTGTTGAGCGCTTGTCGAAATTCGCAATGCTAATAATACAATGGCCAGACGCACCTCGTAGCATCGCATCTGTCGGATGCAGCGTGTAAATATAAATCGTCAAACAAGCAACCTTATTCCGGCCCCTTAGGTCTTCGTTTACGGTAATATTGGATTTCAATATCGAAGAACTAGACACATAATTCTGTTCTCCTTTGCTTTGGTTGAATGATCGCAAGGTGAATTCGCTTTATTTATAGGCCCCCTTAAATACTATATTTGCATGGTGCGCGCGGGGCACTCTGTAAGCTACGCCGTATTCACGGACAACTTTCGACAGTCATTGAATGGAGAGTTCGATGACCTGACACCGAAGCGTGGTACAAATTTGCATGTGTCAATGACACGGTCTGCAGCCGCGGCGCGCCTCGGCCTATACTTTTCCTTTCAGCCGTCGCGGCTCGCGGAGAAACAGTTTCGAGTCGACCTCGTGACACAGCCGACACGTTAGTCCATTTTTTATCATGCTAGTGAAATCAGTGACCTTCCGACGATTTACTATGATTCTAGATTCACTCACGCTAACGTATGTACTCGTAGCTAGTGCGGCACTAATTGTGGGTAAAATAATTCAAAATATTGTAGTTATTATGGTGTCCATATCGTTTAAATATTATAAGTTAGACATGGCACGTGCTACGGAAAGTTCAGAAGATTTCGCAATAAAAAAATTAATAACTTTTCCTATAGATTTTAGATCTATTATCGTTTCACTTAATAATAGAACGCGAACCCAAAAGATCGTTTCGAGCGAGAATTAATAGCTAGCAAAGAGTTTGGCAAGAATCTTCCGGCCATCAAACACGTCGGGCCGGAACGTGCGAAATCCAATAAAGAACTTGCACCACCTGTGCCTTATTACATTCTTTTGGTGATGCGCTCCGTTCGGTGCTCCCTGAAATTTGCCCCAACTTTCCATGCCAGGAGATTGCTTGTTGTTCAACTTTTACTTTGAAAATTCGTTCAATTAGTATCCGCGGTGGAAACTTTCTTTGGCTGAATGTTTTTATAATCAGCGAATTCCTACTCTTATTCGAATTCCATAACTGTCTTTAAATTAAAATCAGATATCGATTTCGAACATTATTGGACTTTTGAATTTTTCGAACATGAATAACAACGGAAACGAAATCGTATGAATATCTAATTTATAAGATAAAGGCATAGAATGTATAAGTCCTTCAATATATTAAATAGCACTATTATCTTTTAAAAGAGTCATGATTCTTGATAAAAGAAACTTTCAACTGTTCTGTGTAACGCCTACATTTTGCGGTAATATGACAATTTGTTTCATTAATATAAAATGGTGAGAGACGATTCGCGTGTATGAAACAATGGCGTCCCCTGGTGGGCGTCGTGATCTTAATTGCAAATGTGATATTAGCATATGCGCTTTGTGAGTTCTTGAAAGGTCCAAGGCGACGCACGACGTCCTTATAAGTGGTGGATGGGTGTCAGTACTGCCTCAACCTCGCCACTAAATTGTCATTTACTGCTACGAGAAATACAATACATACATCTTTTGCAGGAAATTGTAGGATATTAAATACAGACGAGGGATATTCATCTTCATTTGCGGTGGTAACACTCGTTTATCGTCGAAATACGTCAAAGTGTGAGACAACCCACATAGTGCGATTAATTCCATTTATCTTAAGCAGCATGAATGCTCTCGCGCTTGTATTTAACTTCCACCCAAGTAAAATTCTGCGCGATCTCCGTTAAAACATTTTATAAAATGTTGAAATAACGTTTCGTCTGTTCTAAAGTGGTAATTGTGCTCACTGCAGCGTATTTAGCTACTAATTAATAAATAGAACACATAAACATAGTTTTCCGAATGGCGGAGCGGAGGAAATTATAATTAGTAACTGTGTGAGAAATATAATTGGTTTGCACCCAATTTGTGAGTACGTTATGCATTCAAGTATTCATAAGGAGCATTGAAATCACCTACCACACTTAAAAATTTCACTTTACTTTGTCTGTAAAGTACTTAACTAGCTTTCTATATTACTTTTGCACTCTAATTAGTGGTCCTTCGAGACGGATGCACATTCATTAATACCTAGGAAGATTTAATCTAACTTTGTAAATGTTATAGATTTAAGTGTGTTAGTTGACCATGGTATTTAGTTCATGTTTTATTATTACAACTAACTATTTATTACGACAAGAGTTATAATTATAATGCATAAGAGGTTCAACCTCTTTTCAACAATGTTCATTCTTATAACAAGCATATAACAGTGAATAACAAAAACTAAAAACATAGTGACGATAATTATCTACAACGCGTTTAGTCTTAATTAACCTTCCGAAGCATTTAATTGTACAAACGGCTTTATTATCAGGAGATCCGGAAAATTATTTGTATAATTTGCTAAACAGGATTAAGTACCAGTTTTTTTGTGAATATATTTAAATGCATTACACGAATTACTTCGCTTCTGAAACTTATAAAAACATAATAGAGATTGATTAAGATAACTTATTCTTCCATAATAAATTCCATATAAAAAGAAAAAGGTACTTCATGCATAGTTATGCATTAATGTTTATATTTGTTAATTGTAATTATGACAAGTTCAATCTTAATTGACTGCCGGTTTATGTCTCTATCTATTGTAGAAACGCATTTAAATATGAGTTACATTAAGTCTCAAGCTATCACTTTTTTAGGGTTCCGTAGTAAACGACAAGGAACCCTTATAGTTTCGCCATGTCCGTCTGTCTGTCTGTCCGCGGTCTAGCGCCTAGACGCTTGATGCTAGAAAGCTGTAATTTGGTATATACAACACATATTAACAATGTTAACAAAGTGCTGTAGGAAAAATATGAAAAAAAAAATTTTTTGTGTTGCCTCCCCTACATGTATAGTGGATTTTTTGTTGTTGTGGTGTATCGTTCGATAGGTCTCTTCAAAACATTGAGGGTGTGGGAAGATCATTTTTCGATACAATGATCCGTTTTGGAATTATTTACATTTATCGTGTAAATTTTCGTTAATAACGGTTAAGTAGGCTCTACTAGTTACCGAGTAATAGCCAACGAACTTATAAAATATAATTTCTTTGAAAACTTACAAATGTGATGGAATTTGATATTGGACTGAAGGCAAGCAAAGCACAGCAAATACGGAACCCTACATTGTGCGTGGCCCGACACGTACTTGCCCGGTTTTTCTTTTATAGTTGAACAGTGACAGACATAATTTAATGAGTCATTAACTTTAAAATGCCCCACCTATCGTTACTTTCGAGCTCCGAGTACGTATTCCTTTCTTTCAAGAGATTGGTAATTTTATATTGACAAAATATTTATATTTATTGTTTTTTATTTTATTTTCAGGTACGTATTGCCTTCCAACAGTTTACTCAAACGGCGTCCCCAAGCGCAACATTCGGACGGTAAGTTGTAAAATAAAATTAAAAAAATTCAATGTATTGTTGATGAAAGCAGCGATCAGCTGTATTTCTCAACTGAATAGCAACTGGTTGAGCAATACGTGTGTGTTAGTCCATTTTCAGTATATTTATAACTATTTAAACTTATAACCCATACAAAGAAAAATATAATTATTAACATTTTTCAAAATATCTACCTAATTAATAAATTGATTATTAATTTTTAAGTTTGTTATGTCCCTTATATCTTTTCCTTCTTTTGTCTGTTATGTATTGTCTTTAATAAATATGTTATTATTTTATCTTGAAAATAATCTTAAAAATATTAATATAATAAATTGTAAATACAAATACATTACATCTGATTATCTGATCCCAAATTTTCAAGATTTTGCTTCTACCACTTTATTAGCATAGTATAAATGAATGTATTCATACCACATTACAGTTTTCAGTTTAAAGATGAAAAGTATAAAGACAGTTTTTATCCCGGAAAAATATCCGGATAAAGAGTTCACCGGGTAAACCCACGGACGTCTGTTAGCTTATACTATTAACTCTGTGACGTAAATCACGTAAACAGCAACACAAAGAACAAAATTAACCATCTGGCCGTATACTCGATATTTATTACATGTTTTCCGTACACTATATCTGTTGACTTGTATCTCATTATTTATACATTGGAGTCATTGAACGTCTTAGTCATCAATGCACTCGTGAATTACTTAGTCACAGTGAATAACTGACAGCTTCCAACAGAATGCAAAGAGATTAACAACTAAGTAGCACTAGGAAACCATTAAAATACGTATGACGTATGTAACAATATTTATGAATCAGTGGCTTGGGTCATTCTATGATTTAAGAAAATAACGCGTTTTGAAACGTGGTACCAGGCAAGTGCCAATGAAACTAATTATATAACTATTGATATAAAAAGAAGATAAAGATTTGAAAAAATATCGTGATAAACAAAACACAAAAAAACATTTCAACCCATTGCACATGGAAGAAAGTCAAACAATCAAACAGTTTTATATTTCTAATATTTGTATGAATAGAGGAACCAGAATTAGTAAGATTCTCTCATTGTTTGTTGGTGTTTGTCGAGCGTGATAGTTCTTTTATAATGAATCCCATAGTTCAAAATTACGCCTTTTGTCTGTTCAATGGGTATACTTACTAAATACCACATGGACAAAAATCTATATTTATAAAATGCTTTGTCCTGACTGACTGACTGACTGACTGACTGACTGACTGACTGACTGAGAATCAACGCACAGCCTAAACCGCTCATCGTAAAAATCTGAAATTTGGCAGGTAGAACTATTATAAGACGTAGGCGTCCGATAAGAAAGGATTTTTCGAAATTCGAACTCTAAGGGGGTAAAAAAGGGGGGTAAAGTTACTATGGGACAACTTGATTCCTTGGTTCAATCTACTTCAAATTTTGCATAAAAATTGTTTAAGAGAATTGATGGAAGATGTGATTCTTATTTTATTGAAATTCTTGAAAAAAATGTAGTTTGTGGGTAATTTTCTTCGAGTTGATATCAATACTCATACTCCTTAGTGCTTTTGATTTCAATTACATTTCATTTTGACACATCCGTGAAGTGAAGTGTGTCATCTGTCATGTAATATTTTTATAAATTGTGAATATTCAAACAAAATGATTTCATAATGTCGTCGTACTATTTATTCTGTTTGTGATCTCGGAAAAACATCTAAAATTCTAACTATGTAAAAAGCGGACTGAATCATACTCATCGATAATAAACAGTAAGTAATTAAATATTAAATTTTATAATATTTGATAGGGTTCAAGTTAAATTGGTCAATGGTTAAATGGCAAATTGTTATTGTCTCTTTCCCACTTATAGGAAATCTCATTACGTCGACTCGCTCTATTATTTCGTAGTGTTGTTGTAGAGATGGTTGTAGGCTGAGGTTGTAGTATTGAAATACCGATATAGGTACTTATACATTTTTTTTTACGGAAGTGGTTGGAAAACAAGCTCAGGAATATGGATCATTTGATATTAGGTGATTACCGTCGACTATGGAGCACATAGATTTTAGGATCCCTGACCAGTTGCCGACCTATAACAGGAAAAAACAGAATATGGCGAGAAATAGTATAAGAAAGGAGTTAGATTTTTTTATACCACAAAGGTGGCAAACAAGAATTTCGGATATTTCACTTTCCGAACGAAACGCATTGCTGCTTCACGTCAATATTCTGTAAAAGGGTGGCACTTCACCGGTCGGGCTAGCCTATTTCATAAACGCTCACTACAAAGGTTGTAATGAGAAGTATAAAAATAGAAAAAAAATCATCTATACATATGAAAATGTTTTGTCTTGACCGTAGACCTGAAACTTGGGTGTGTTCTGAAAAATGTGGTGTGTGATGTAGGCAACCGATATGAAAGGAGTTTTTGAAATACCCACGGGAAAGCGGGATAAACGCAAACGAAGTTGCGCGGGTTTCTCTAGTGATATCATAAAATTAAGAATACTTGAATAAATTAACTTTGTCTTCTTCCAGATCGTAAAACTACAAAGTACAGTTAATCAAAAACAAACTGTTAAGTGACAAGCTTGTTCTGCTTTTCATAACGTGGTATTATATTTTTGTAGACTGTTTTTAACCGACTTTATAAAGAAGGAACATATTTTCCACTTAGAATGACATGCATTTTAAGTGTTTTTTCTTTCTCCTCCCTTTCGCGATAATTACCAAACACAAGCATATCACAGAGCATTATTATTGTAACATGGAGTTCTTGAATATTGCTACATGGGGTCCTATAAAAGGGCCCTTTTTAACAGCACATTGTCTGTCATTCAACTCTCCCAGTCATTCCCAACATTATGTTTTTATCAGACATCTCCGCTCATGTTCGCCTCTAAAATAGGTTATAAAGGGAAAACTTCGCCAATACTGGCTGTTAAATATTTTTTGCATTTCTGAGAATATAAAAGGAATTTGGCGTCGATTGGGCGGTGATCGTGGCCAGTTCCCCCTCACGCCTCGCCCGCAGTCAGTTCTCGCGTTGCGTGAAGTCTTTACGACGTCATATATCGCACGAGCGTAATTGAAGGCAGCAGCGCGTGTCCTGTTTGTTTCTCCTACTCATCAAAATAGCTGTTATGTTAACTTATATTACCGTAAATCTGTGCCATGCCGTTGCTTTGATATCATTTCTCTATTAGTTTTTTGATGAGTTCTTACGAATTAGACCGCATTTAGGGAAGTAACTCGTAGAAATATATATTTTGTTACCATATAACTGGGTTACTTTGTCAAACGTATTGATTGATATTAGTCAAGTTAATTCTTTTTCAAAAGGATTATATCTGTACCGTTACATCAAAGCACACTGAAATATGCTGTTCCGACATTCCTGAATCTACTAGAGCGTATCTATGTACGAGCATCGCCTTTACGCTTGATTGCTCTTTTTGCAAGATAAAAATCAATTCAGACTAACCTAAGACAGTTTGCGACTGAAATATTACTTTAACATCCAAAAGGAAAACAATGGGATTTAGCGGTATTGCAACATTTTACGGCGGCATTGTGAACACACATAAAATTTATAGGCGTTAACGTCTGTAGGCCGCAATAAACAGTTAGTGCGCTGAGTAAGCCTCGGGAGCGCCACGGGACGTTTTAATATTTTCTCTGGACGACTCTTTGAGTTCGGGAGTACTCGCCGCGGACGCATCACTCCGCAATTAAGGGCCAGACAAAACGTCGTCGACTGGGAGCGGGCGTTTCATCAAATATTAAACCCGGCACCGGCACACGAACAAATGCTACAGCGCATTTAATATTTTACTTGAAACGGTCTGCGGTTTCCGCCGGCGGAGTTTTCTTGCGGCTTTGCTCGGCGATTTAAGTTTTGTTTAGTGCTCGCTCGTGGAGGTAGCGCCTCCGTGAGATGATCTCTCGCTAAACACTTGATGCGATGCCTGTTATTGCTGTCGTACTTAAAACAGAGATCCCGCCCGTTTGCCTTGCATCAACAGATCAGATTTTTAATTAAAAATTATTCTACGTGCATTAATGTCACGGTAAAATAATCATGACAGTTTTTATTAGCTCTTAAAAATATGTTGAGCGAAATTAATTTGGGCAGACTCACGAAAAAGCCATTCAAAATACTAAGCCATGCACAATTCGAAATGAAATAGTCGCTAATATGTCCGAGGGAAACAAATCGTTGAGTCGTGCCGGTCTCCCCCTACCCAGTCGTCTGTACGTGGAAGCTAAATGCGGGAAACATCAACATTAATCGGATGCGGTATTAACTGCCTAACTCGCCGCCTAATGAATATTCAGGCAAAGTGACACCGGTTGTCTTGAATTTGCAAGAAATAATCCCCAACATCTGACAACCATAAATCTTTCAGCATCAAAATGGTTTAAAGAAGTTACATTTATTTTAAGAAAACATGTCGTGAATATACCTACTAAGGATGATATTTAAGAAAATATTGAACAAGAAATGGAAGTTAAGTCAATAGAAACTAATTAATTTATATTATTGTTGTTGATAAAGTCGCAAAGTAAATTACTTTAAAAAAACAATTTTATTAGCCTCCCTTATAGGCCTCCCTTATTAAATAGACGAATTATTATTTTTATAATAAAGTTATGAGACACAGAAACTTGCCTGTCATGGGCTTTACAATAAAACACATCTAATACTGTATGTATTTAGGCCCTGACTAATGTGTGATTCATTTCCAAGTAGAATAAATAGGACACGACACAACCACTTTTAAAAAACAAAGCCGAAACTGACCGTGCTGAGCCGAGCAAACAGCACTAATGAGATTAACAGTTCGGTATTTTTTATTACGTTACAGTTCGCCTCTAAACCGTGTTCATTGTTACAGTACACTTTTCTATGTTTATTACTTGTGTTGCTCACTTATACTGCACAATCTGTACAAAAACACACACATACTTACAGGAAGGTTCGATGACGTCACCAAACGCAGTAACACTCAAGTTAAGTCGACCTAAGTCACTATTTGGATGAGTTTATCAATCTCAAGCACTTCCGTGCTTTGGAGGGTACATTGTCATATATCAATTCTTGGCTGCTAGCTTTTCCCAAGGAGAGCGCATAAGAATAAAACCATTACAATTTACGCAAACAAAATTACTCTTTAAGATTTACTGCCCAATTTTTCAACGTTATCTACAGCGTTTACTAGGGTAATTGTACTCAATTAAGAGACAGCGTAGAATTCATTATAAAAGAACACAGTCTGTCGTACCTGCTGTGCTACGTGAGCTTTATCGTGTACTATATTGTTGACTTTACTTCGATAAAAGTAAAAAAGGCACTTGTTCCCTTAATTCTACTCTGGATACCTCTTCATTTGTTGACTGTACAGGATTTGTACTCAAGGATCACTGCTTTCCTTTTCTTTCCGCTAAACCTTTGACTCAATAATTAACAAAAACAATATTTAATTTACATTTTAGATAATGAGTGAGATAATTTAAGTCAAATAGGGTCAAATATAATTTGTGACAAGTAGTCCAGTGGCCATTTCGTTTTAGTAGTAGTAGGTTTTAGGTGTTAGTTGTTTTCCAAACTTTTTCTAATATAAATAAAATAAAATAAACTGAGAAGGCATAATCTTAGAATAAATCATTGACTTTCAACGTACAGTATCGGCACAAAACGTAAAGTTTAGAGTGTAGACTAAAATACATTCGAGGTGAAATACTCGGGACATTTTACCTCGAACACACGGTATGGAGTAAGGGAGATGGTTGTTTTCCTTAAACACCGGCGCTGTTTGAAATTCCTGCGTCAATTAAATGCTTGTTTACAAACACCGCTGACACCGAGAACGGTAACGCGATAATTTTCACGGAACGCACCTCCATACCCCCTACAGCGTTGCCTACCTTCTTTGAAATCGAACGACTCCTTTGAACGCCTAGGTACGGCGCTAAACCCACACAGGTCAATGTAGACCTGCAGGTATTTATTTTGCATACGCTTTGTAAAAACGTTGTTTTTGAACTGCAAAGCACGGTTGGCTGCAAACTTATAAAGCTGTTTTGACGGTAACCTTTAGTATCATGTTTCCATACAAAACGTTGTAGTTTGTAGTTATATAAAATTACGACAAAATACTGAAAATCAGTACCCCTTTTTTTGAAATTAGAACAATAAGCGTTTGCAGATTAGAGAATTTAAGGAGACAAAACGGTAAATGAACATGATAGGATTAACTGTAAAACAAAGCTAATTGGTGATCCTGCTTTTGTTACGGACCCAGCGTTGCGATTATTCAGTGAAAACAGTATATTGTTTAGGAGGTTGGCAGGAAGAGGAGGTGATCGCGATTGGCGCGGGAAAACCCGCTTCCGCCGCTGTGCCCACGGAACCGCTGTGCTGATTACCCCAGATGTTTAAGTAATTTCGTGTCCGTCCCTTGTTAATTGCGGGAAATGAGTTAATTAATTGTTTTCCTTTTATCACTGATACTTTTTCCGCCAGACGTTTAACCAATTGCACCGATTTAGTCCTAGACTACTACGTGCTCGAAATAAGCTACGGTTGCGTTTTTAAAATTGTATCCGCTCCTAAAATGGCTAGTCGGCCAGTTACTTGATTGCAATTCACCTCAAGTAGAATCGATTGAATTGCAAGTTATATCGATAGCAGTTGTCAAATATAAATAATGTTTGTTTTCTTTATAAGGAGACGAAAAGTTTGTGTACTTACATACTCGAAATACCTCAAAACGACATTAAAACTAAAACAAGTATGTAGACATTTTCTTTCTATATTGATTACTGGTTATTCTGTTAAGCGACTGTACACTGTGCATAGAGGTTGTCAAAATAACATCTGTTTATGCATGAGAATGTTTATATGTTTCGAAAGATAAAAAGATACTATTTCTGTCCATCTTTTCTGGTCAATTTTAAAAACTAGAACGATTTTGACGATTATTTCCCAAATTCTCACGGGAAGGCGGACAGTAGGGTTACGAGGGTATAATATAGTTATATCTAAATCAGCAAACGGCATAAAGCTGCGTTACAGACGGAATGCATCCATTGTCTCGTATATTTATAGGGGCGAGGGCGGCGGGCCGCGGGCGACGACCGCCGCAAGGCCGCGTCGACCGGCCCAAACTGGGCCCTGCCGCAACATCGCACCCAATTTATTGCTGCGTACACACTCTGCAATTAAAACTGCACGCTTAACATTATCAATTCCACATATAATTTTCTACCTAATGAATATTTTCGTATACAACGGTAGTTAACTACAATTTTCTCTTTACTCCTTAATGAGAACAATTTTCTTTCTCCTTTTTACTTTCAGTTAATGTGTGTATATTTTTTCTTATTGTACCAACAAATAAAAAAGGTAATCAGAGTAGTTTTCTAAATTCTCATTTGTTATATTATGTGATAGAGCGCCATACGTAGCTGATTTCAGGCGGTAGAGCATTATATTAGCAAAAAAAGTCGAAAAAAAACCCCAAACAAATAGGACAAGGAGACGCCAAGTAAATACGTAGATCTACTGTGGATCTACTTCAGACCAAAGGCGCATGGGCCGTCTTTAAATTTTAAATTTAGTCAATAAATATTAAATCCGTAATCCATTATTCATTCAATCTGTTTGGTATTGAATACCTAAAAAAACAAAGCGATTTACAAAATTAATAAATCGCCGAATTCTTTTTCGTTTTGTTTTAGTGCCCGAGACGCACTAAAAAAAACGAAAAAGAACTCGGCGATTTGGAATTATGATTGTTTACCGTTACTAAATAGACACTTAGACACATTACCCTCCTTTCGGTGGGCGCAGTTGGGAAATTGAATTCCCGCGCCGCCCTGTGTTTGTGTTTGTTCAGGCTAATCTCAGAAACTCCTGTACGGATTTTCAAACAGTTGTCCACACTGAAGTTTATACGAACGAAGCAGGGTCGGGTTATTAGTTAAGTATAAATTGCAACGTTCGCTTATTTTAAGCATACAATAAATGGAAACATCAACTTGAATGGAAATAACATGTCCTTACTTTTAGCTAAAGGGTCGGTTTTATTACACGATTAGTGTGATAACGGAAAATTAGCACATTAGCCCATAGTGTGTGAGTGTTAAGGGAACGCACGCTGTTACGCTAGACATTTATTGACCTGTTAGTGTTATACATTGGTGTGTAAATGTGTAGATGCATTTCTTATTTAAGAGAAAGAGAGAGAAAAAATGTTGATTAGGTAGAAAGACCATTTGCCTTTCTGAAACATAATTTAAACGTCTTTTAATAATGTATATTTAATTAAAAGGCGTTTTAAACAAAAGTGTACAACTTTTGCTACCTCAATCCTCGACCCGTCGCGCGGGGTCTTTAGAGACCCCAAGAATAAACTACGTTTAATTTATACTAAAATAGATATTTCGCATTATTTTAACATAAAGTTCGGTCAGTCATATAACACAGAAACAAAAAATTATTAAATTACACAGAAAATTAAGAAAAAATAACAAAAAAAAAAGGCCGTAACCGGGTTTCTTTCGCCATTTCTTTTACCGGTGGCCATTTTGCTTGTGTCCGAAATGGTGGTAGTATGTAACGTAGTTTATTTTCTTTATACATATATACAAACTAGAGAAACCCGCGCAACTTCGTTTGCGTTTATCCCGCTTTCCCGTAGGAATTTCAAAAAATCCTTTCTTATCGGTTGTCTATTTATTTAGCCACTTCTCATTACAATCTTTGGAGTGGGCGTTTATGAAACATCCTTATACTATTTCTCGCTATATCCTGTGATGGTTCTGCGGCAATGGGTAGGCAATGGTCACCAGGAACCATATACCGGAAAGGAAAACGAGGTTTGCTTCTTTTAACATCAATGGACTGTATTTATTCTTGAGTACTATTTCTATCTTCATTTAAAACAATACTATTTCTTTCTTGGTAGTGTAGCTCGGTGTTGTTCACTCTCTGAAGAGCTGTGTTGGACTGTAACAGTACCGAGCTACCCTGACATATTTATAGCCAATATTTGGCCCTCATGCGGACCAATCGGAGGCGAGATAATTTTCGTGTAATTTGCGACAATTTCCGACGACATTTCGGGCAAAAAGTCACTATGCACATATCGCTTATCGCGCTCTACATTCTACAATTAGTAACTTATAACTCCATATTCGTGGTTATTCTAACTAACTAACACGCTGTTTCCATATAAGCGATATATTAACAGTAACTACACAATACTAATATCCGAAATAAACACGTAAACCTTAAATTATACATGCAAAACGTAAAAGTGGATACGAAATTGATCAATAACGTCGTATTCTTAACGTTTACACCGCTAATGTTATTGATCACACATACTCTATGACGTAACCAACCTTTTACACATTAATTGTTAACTATCCGTACATATTCAAGACAGTAAACACACAAAACAATTGAAGATCATAAGCCAAAATTATTACCAATTTCATTTACTAGCGCCACGGCAAGATTTTACAACTCAGGTGGACGAATTCTCGTGGCGCTGCTTCAGGCAAAACTTTGCAACTAAAAGCCTCAACCTAAACGTGTATATCCAATCGTACACGTAAATAGTGCACGTAAATAGTGAAAATATCCATGTTACATCTAATTACGTAATCTAATTAGCTTATTCTAATGTAAAACAAAGGTATTTAAACTTAAACTAAATAATCACATAATTTCGATCATCAAAGTGTTCAATAAAACCGTAAAACTAGGGTAAAACATAATTAAAACATAATCAATTTATTTATTTACAAAATCGGCTCGTGTCCGCAACATCCTCCCCTCGGCGAAGGACTCCGCAGCCCCTTTCCCTCGTTGGGAGGACTATGAGCCGTCTAACAGGTCGCCTGAAGATTCCACCACGCGTGCGCACGTCAACACTGCGAACGACGCCGTCTGGTCCCGGGTAGACCTTCTCTACCTGGCCCCGTGGCCACACGTTGCGAGGCGATTGGTCGTCGGCGATTACGACCACATCTCCGACCTCTATGTTCCTGTTTTCGCGGCGGATGTCGTCACGCGGTCCCAACGCGGGCAAATACTCCTTAATCCAGCGTGACCAGAACATATCTGCTAACGCTTGTGCCGCGCGCCACGCCCGTCGGTCGGCCAACTCGCTCCTACCTAAAATCGGTACACCGTTCGCGGTGCCTAACAAAAAGTGGTTAGGAGTGAGAGCCTCCTCGTCGTCTGGGTCTACTGATACGTGTGTGAGTGGGCGCGAATTTACTGTATACTCAATTTCCGCGAGGAGCGTGGACAATGCTTCCTCTCGAGGCGCTCGCTCGTGTAAAACGACCGTACACCGTACACTGCGTATCATTCTTTCCCAGGCGCCGCCGCCCTGGTTCGGACCACCGGGGTCAAATACCTTCTTCGCGGTTACATATTCGCCTAACGTTTCGCGCCATTCTTTCATCGCTGCATTTAGTTCTATGTCAGCGCCGCGAAAGTTAATACCGTTGTCTGACAGAAAAGTACTTGGCCATCCCCGGCGGGCCGCCATACGCCGCATCGCCATATAGTGGTTTTCCGTGATTTCCCTAAATGCGAGAGGGTGAGTTTCCCGGTGCGCCTCAGCATTCCTGTTCCTAATACTGTGCGCCATAAACGGTGAACTCTTTGCCCCGAATAGCATAGCCGTCATACGATACTTTCGTGGCGGAGACGTGCGTTCGTTGCCGCGCCACAGAAAGTGTTGAGCCGCCTGATCTTCCGTTCGTATTTGTACACGCAGGAACATTTCTCTAATGTCCGCGGTTACGGCGACCGGGCGCTCCCTAAATCGATATAAGATCCCGTTCAACGACTGCAACATATCCGGTCCCTCTAACAACGCGTCATTAAGGCACGTGCCTTGGGACTTAGCCGCCGCGTCAAATACCATTCGAATTTTATCCGGTTTATGCGGGTTAACCACCGCAAAGTGCGGTAAGTACCAAAGTCGCGGGTTGTTCTCGCATTTGTCATTACACGGAACCGCGTATCCCTTGTCTAATAGTCCGTCTACCTGACTAGTATACGCAGACCTAAAAGTTTCGGATTTGTCCATGCGCCGCTCAATATTCTTCAATCGCTTGTATGCCATATCGTGGCTGGGGGGAAGGGCTATGTTTTCGTTCGCCCATGGTAAACCGACCTCATAGCGTCCCTGGACCCTCGTCACCGTAGACTCAAACATTTCTACGGCGCGTTCCTCGGCTTGTATCGGTTTCCGATTTAACGCAATTCCCAGCGAGTCAATAGCGAAATGTCTTTCAATAATGCTATTCAACTCGTCATCACAACGCGACGCGGTGCGTGCATGCATCACTCTCAAATCCTCATTCATAACCCACCTCGGTGCGGTCCCATGAATCACCCATCCTAATTTCGTGAGCGACGCCGCGGGCTGCTTTGTTCCGTTCGTAAGCAGTCGGCGTGTCACTATTAAGTGCCAATTATCCGCACCTATTAAAATTCCCGGACTCGCGTTTGCGTAACACACGTCGCTCTCCGACAGCTGTTGCAGATGCGGGGTAAGTAAAACGTCCCGCCGAATAGTTTGGCTTCCCAGGGATAGGTTACGGACCGTTCGTGCCGTTACTGAATAGAAATTATTTTCCGCCTTTCCCCGTATCGCTAGGGAAACCACCCTACTGGCTGGCTCCCGCTGTGTCGATGTTACGCCGTGTATACGCAACGCTCTCTCCGGCGCTGTGGCCCCGATCGCGGTAGCTAACTCGTCGTTAACGAGTGTGATGGTAGAGCCCTCATCAAACATGGCAAACGTATCCACGTCTCTACCATCTTTGCCCCTAATCACGATCGGACAAACTTTAAGTAACACCTCGGTGTTCCTACTTAAGTGCGTGACCGCGGTTATTGCACTATCTTCTTCTTTCGCCGCGGGCGCGTAAGTCACGTGTAATAAAGCGTGATGCGGCGATCGGCACTCGCCTATACCGCACCTTTTCGCTTTACACTTGACTCTTCTGTGTTTGTCATTCAGACACAGGAAACAGACGCCTACTTCCTTCGCCCACTCCCATCTTTCATGCGTCTCCATTTTTACAACTTTTGGACACCGGAACGTATCGTGTTTAGCTCCGCAACACAAACATTCACGTTTGCGAACTTCGTTCGCGTTCGTGGTCGCTCGGTTTGCGTTCGCGGTCGCTTTGTTCGCGTGGACTTCGTTAGCGTTCGCGGTTGCATACACCCTAACCCGTGATCTGTCCGCTCGCCCGCGCGGAGGCACCACTGTCGCGTTCCTGTTGGCCGGCGTTGTCACTAATTGCGCCGTTGTCGCTGCGGTCGACGGCGAATATGAGTACCGCACCCCTTTATTCGCTTCTTGCATTAGATAGCGTGATAATGCTACTATCAGCGGTACTTTAGAGTCGTTGTGCTTGGCGGCGTGATCGCACCACCGCATCCTAATGTTCTGACCCAATTTGTCCGTAACCTGCCGCGCTAACATTGGATTTTGCAGGTATCCGTACTCATCCACGCATGACAAGACCGTTACGATACTCTGAAGGCGTACTGCAAAGGTGTTAAGGTCACCTGCGGTAGTGCCCAGACGCGGCAACTTTTTAATGTCCTCAAGTGCCCTATCAATAATGGCTTCTGGTTGCCCGTAACTCTGTTCCAGCGTCTGCATTACGACCTTCGGGTCGGTCGCCGTATAAAGTTGCGCGGCAACTTCCTCACGCGCCTGCCCGCGTAGGCACGATCGGAGCCGATCTAGGTTTTCTGCTTCACTAATTCGGTGCAGTTTTGTCGATTGTTCCATCGCGGCTTTGAAAGGCATCCATTCTACAATGGCGCCGCTGAATATTGGCAAGTCCCGCAATCGTGACGGAGCCCTATCCCTAGACAACTTCTCCAAAACGTCGGCTAACCTATCTGCCCCGAAGTCCCGAGAGCGTGCCGGCGTCGGCGGCTCGTCTCTACGCGGCATTGCGTCAAAAGTTACCCGGTTAGGTATAGCTCTATCGCCCGATCGGTCGCGCCTATGTTCCTGCGCCGTCGGTGAACTATCCCGATATCCCGTGGTTTCGACATCAACGCGCTCCCCTCGTATGTGAGTGTTATGTAACCACTCCGAGAACCGTTGTTCAGCTTGCCCAGTCATCGGCTTGGGATTCTGCTGCAACCAGTCGGAAACGCGACGTTCTGCGTCCGCTGGTTCGTTACCGCCTACACTATCGCGGTCAGTCTCCTCTCTAATGGTAGCGACGTCCGCAGCTAACCGTTTCTTAATCAAATCCGCTTGTAACTGAAATTCCCGACGCTGTAGATCCGCCAGCTGTTCTTCGGCTTCCAACTCGGCTTGCCTTATTCGTGCAACCGCTGAAGCCGTGGAACGCTGTGATCGCACAGAAGGTGCCCTACTTTCCCTACGGACTGGGCCTATATCGGTCGCGGTTGTAGTCATCGCGGCGTTCGTCCGCGCATCTTCTACGTTCGCGATGTTACCTAACGCGGCGGTCGCTGCGGCATTCGCAGTCGACGGCGACGCGGGTGGATCCTCATACGCTCTCATACTACGCGTGGTTGGCATACCCGTGCCACCTACTACCCTAACACTTGACAACTAACACTTAACCTTACTACACTACGTGACGAGAGTCTTGCACGGCGGCTCGTAGTCTCGTCGATCCGAAGTACAACGCAACCGTTTGGCTGCCTGTTGCTCGACGTCGTCGCACCGTTGGGTGATCTTCAATAAAACCCGTCGGTCGCACGTCGCACCGTTCGGTGTTCTTCGGATATACCAGCTTCGATCGTAAAACGACCCAAGGTCGACGCAAAGTATACGTGCTCGCTACACCTAACGGCGTTCGGCAAGACACATATCAGCGCTACGTTCTGCGCTGTGTGCGTCGCCAATATGCTTCGCACAACTTTACGTCGACGGACGACTTCGATCGTAAAACGACCCAAAGTCGACCACAAAGTATACGTGCTCGCTACACTTAGCAGCGTGCGGCAAGACACGTATCAGCGCTGCGTTCTGCGCTGTGTGCGTCGCCAATATGCTTCGCACAACTTTGCGTAAAGATCTTCACGTCGAAAGACGCCAGGTTTTTCACGTTTAAAGACGCCTGCGTCTAAAGACGCCTTGTCAAACCTCGAACCGTGATCCGGCTCGAAGGACAAACTGATGGTTCTGCGGCAATGGGTAGGCAATGGTCACCAGGAACCATATACCGGAAAGGAAAACGAGGTTTGCTTCTTTTAACATCAATGGACTGTATTTATTCTTGAGTACTATTTCTATCTTCATTTAAAACAATACTATTTCTTTCTTGGTAGTGTAGCTCGGTGTTGTTCACTCTCTGAAGAGCTGTGTTGGACTGTAACAGTACCGAGCTACCCTGACATATTTATAGCCAATATTTGGCCCTCATGCGGACCAATCGGAGGCGAGATAATTTTCGTGTAATTTGCGACAATTTCCGACGACATTTCGGGCAAAAAGTCACTATGCACATATCGCTTATCGCGCTCTACATTCTACAATTAGTAACTTATAACTCCATATTCGTGGTTATTCTAACTAACTAACACGCTGTTTCCATATAAGCGATATATTAACAGTAACTACACAATACTAATATCCGAAATAAACACGTAAACCTTAAATTATACATGCAAAACGTAAAAGTGGATACGAAATTGATCAATAACGTCGTATTCTTAACGTTTACACCGCTAATGTTATTGATCACACATACTCTATGACGTAACCAACCTTTTACACATTAATTGTTAACTATCCGTACATATTCAAGACAGTAAACACACAAAACAATTGAAGATCATAAGCCAAAATTATTACCAATTTCATTTACTAGCGCCACGGCAAGATTTTACAACTCAGGTGGACGAATTCTCGTGGCGCTGCTTCAGGCAAAACTTTGCAACTAAAAGCCTCAACCTAAACGTGTATATCCAATCGTACACGTAAATAGTGCACGTAAATAGTGAAAATATCCATGTTACATCTAATTACGTAATCTAATTAGCTTATTCTAATGTAAAACAAAGGTATTTAAACTTAAACTAAATAATCACATAATTTCGATCATCAAAGTGTTCAATAAAACCGTAAAACTAGGGTAAAACATAATTAAAACATAATCAATTTATTTATTTACAAAATCGGCTCGTGTCCGCAACATCCTGTTTCCTGTTATAAGGTCGGCAACGGGTCAGGGACCCTAGAACCTATGTGCTCCATAGTCGACGGTAATCACCTAATATCAAATGATCCATATTTCTGAGGTTGTTTTCCAGCCACTTCCGTAAAAAAAATGTATATGTATATTGGTATTTTATAACCTACAACCTCAGCCTACAACTATTCCTCAACAACACTACGAAATATTAGAGCGAGTCGACGTTATGAGATTTTCTATATGTGAGAAAGAGACAATATCAATATGCCATTTAACCATTGACCAATTTAATTTGAACCCTGTCAAAATTTATAAAATTTAATATCTAATTACTTGAGTTAATTACTTAAGTACTATTATCGATGAATATGATTCAGTCCGCTTTAGAATTTTAGCTGTTTTTCCGAGATCACAAACAGAATAAATAGTACGACGACATTATGAAATCATTTTGTTTGAACATTCAAAATTTACGAAAATATTACATGACAGATGACACCCTTCACTTCACGGATGTGTCAAAATGAAATGTTATTGAAATCAAAAGCACTAAGGAGTATGAGTATTGATATCAACTCGAAGAAAATTACCCACAAAATACATTTTTTTCAAGAATTTCAATAAAATAAGAATCACGTCTTCCATCAATTCTCTTAAACATTTTTTATGCCAAATTTGAAGTAGATTGGACCAAGGAATCAAGTTGTCCCATAGTAACTTTGCCCCCCTTTTTTACCCCCTTAGAGTTAGAATTTCGAAAAATCCTTTCTTATCGGACGCCTACGTCATACAATAGGTCCACCTGCCAAGTTTCAGATTTTTACGATGAGCGGTTTAGGCTGTGCGTTGATTCTCAGTCAGTCAGTCAGTCAGTCAGTCAGTCAGTCAGTCAGTCAGTCAGGACAAAGCATTTTATATATATAGATTGTAAATGACAAGAAAACGTACCTGTGAAGGTCTAATTTCTGAAATAAACGATTTCATTTCATTTCGTTGTCAATGAAAACTGTCATAAAAGCTCTTAGAATTTTAACAGGATTTATATAGAAAATTCAATACTGCATTCACATTTATGGTCCGATGTTTGTAATTTTTAATTTTGAGCGATTTATATTATAGTCAGCCCAATTCTAGCCTAAAATTTTAAAAAAATCTTTCATTTTGGGTAACCGGTTTTTCAATGGGGTTCGAAAGTGGGGCGAATGAGGCATAAACCGTTGTCGGATCTTGTATCCAGTGGCAGCAGCGTCAACTATGGTCCTTTTTAGAAAACTACCTAGATAATTGAATCCGACGAAAAGTAAAAAGGTTTAAAAAGTGCATTTTTGTAAACCTCGGGCTTTCAAAGACCCCACGCGACGGACCGAGGGTTAAATATTACTCCAGTGACAACATCGAAAATAAATAGGTACTTATACAACAATGTTTTGTAGGTTAAATAATGTAGGTTATTAAACACAGAAATCATTAAAACACGTCGAAGTAGAAGTTTATCTAATTAGTCACAAAGTCGAAGCCTTATAAATATCTCTAAGTTACTGTAGATAATTTCGCAGAGAATTCACTTCTCGCATAAATTTCTTGAATGTTCCGCTAAATAAATCAGTGAGGCCCCATCTTCAGAGTCAGATAACATCTGTTCCGATTAAACCACGGAGATTAGTGTACACACACCTCAGAACAATCCAGGGGAGTAAATGGATTATGTACAGACATTGTGTAACCGCCACGGAGATGTGTCACACAGTATACATATCGTAATACGTTGTATGAGACACGTTTATTACTAATAACTGTTTTTATCCCATGCTTACAAACACGGCAATAATTGAGAATTTAACTCGCCTAATTATCGAAAGTAACGTCGCATGTAACTCGTAAAAACGCCTGAGTAATTGAGAGTTTCTTTGAAATCCTCACAATTGGTAGATATCGTTTACTGTGCGTTCGTGCAGAATGATGCATTAAAAATTATCCATTTTACTAATATACTTTATTAAAAATATAAATGTGTCACTTATATAAAATCTCCATGATAGTAAAGCTAGTCGCTATATGTCGATCAATGCTCATTCAAAGAACATCTCTGTTTAAATTTTAAATTGGTACACTACCCAACTATCTCACAAACGATGCAGCAGCGTATTCTCCCAGGATTGAAAATGTCGTCTGTAGAATTAGTTTACAGCAACATTCAATATTCGTTATTAAGAGGTTTAATTGGTACGATGTCAACGGGTTCGGAAGGAAGAGAACAGGCGGCATATTGCGGTCTAAGCGCCCGTATGATTGGAACTCTGGCTTTCCATATCGGATAATGCTATTTGCAATTCAATTTACTGACGCCGTTAATGTTAAATGAATCTAATATTAGATGGTAATTCATAAGTAGTAAGGAAATGAAAATACTTTTAAAACTCATATCGAACTACAAACGGAAAAATAATGTTAATGATGTGACTTTAAACATTATATGTAGCATAATATTTAATGTATTTTTTGTACATTTTGTGTAAACTATATCTACCATTTCTAGAGACATTTGTAAGTTACATTTTAAATAGAAAGTCTTTTATACTTTCTCAATAAATTCATATCACATCCAGTATCATAAAATTATATAGCTTCACAGTGAAGTGTATGTGATGTTTTCATTTTGATTTAGATTCTAACTTTATTTTCAGCTTCGCAGCGTTTCGGCAGTCGGTTACACGATTCCGTAAAACGATTACGCGAAATCCTTTCTCTCTCAATCTTCGGTTCGGTTGCGTACTCCATCTACCCGCTCGGTAAACGAACTCCAAAATTCTGAATCAGACTTGATTGAATCGCAGTCGTGCCCGCGGGAATGGCGTTATTTTCCGTTCTATTTCATGTCGCGTCTCGCAACGATCGACAAGTCGCGAGGCCTGCACTCCCGTGCCGTGTGTTTGTGCCCTCGAGAAATTTCTTCCAGTTCATTTATTTGTTTGGAGACCGTTGTTTCTCTCCCTAACACCCGAATTTGACATACATTTATTTTTTGTGAAGTGAGAAAATATTTATAGCAATCAGTATTTACTTTCCTGTCATAGGGGCACATATAAGAGGGTCACTTGATGATAAGCAATTACCGCACTTGTAAAATTGGCAAATACAAAAAATGACTAGGATGCGTTGCGCCTTTGAAAGGGAAAAAGTGAAGATACGACGAAGAAGTTACTTTGTAAAATAAAAATACTTTGTAATTTATGTACTAAAAGTAATACATGTAACAAGATAATTAGGAACGCAAAATTGTATATTCGCTACTATTAACTTGTGCAAACCATAAAAGGCGGAAAAGGTAGTCATCAAGGTAAATAAATATATGTAACCTTAATCAGTTGCAATTCTTTGGAATGAAAGCATACGAATCCCACACGGGATAATCGTCAGTAATAAAAGAGCTCATTTACGTTGCTCGTCCAGTTGTTTCGATTCAGGTTGCTTGGACAATGGGCAAGCGTACGCACAATGCAGACCCAGCCAGCGTCATCAATCAAAGCCCCCCCTCTCCCTTCTTCCTCGACAGCCCTTGCACCCCTAGCCTCCCCGCACCCTCAGTAGGCTGATTGCCCCTAACATTACAGGTAAGGTCTACAAATACAACATAACTCCATCAAAAGCTTAACTTCGTACAACATTTGAACACGCAAAGAAATTGAAGTTAACTAACTATGAAATAAAAGCTCAATTAGGACTTGCGGCGAACTTTTATTGAGGCAAGTGTTATGGTTTACATATTAATTTTTCTATTGGCGACTATTTCCTATACGAATAATAAAATTTGTTTCTACGTTTCCAAACTTTTACTATTTCTGTATTTATTACAACACTATAGGCTGAATCATTTTCGTTAGTATCAAACACAAACACACAGCTGTGATATCCCTTAGTTGACGAAGCTTGTTATATTCAAATGCAAAGGGACCAAATTAGAATTAAGCGGGAAACGGCGAAATGAACATTTCCAAAAGCAGACCTCAACAATGAAACAATACACTGGCAAATGATTGAAACTCCGCGAGCAGCCGGCGCACTGCGTCCCGTGAGGCTAAGCTGTCACTAACAATGGGTAGTTTACATACAAACATACTTATCTACTGACGGACATCAAACTCACCACTGATCTTATTCTGCCTCTTGTAACCTGGTTAACATTGTACAAATCTTTGCGGCTTTGTTAGTTTTGTTACATCGAAAAAGTTAACTTATTTCGTTCGAGATTTATACTCGTGATATTTTTAACATATTCATTTTTGATTGCCAGATCTCTTCGAAATATCTCTTGTTTAAACTGGTGGTCAAAAAAATTGGACGATTCGAAAGAGCTTTTTTTATACCACTAAGGTGGCAAACAAGCATACGGCCCGCCTGATGGTAAGCAGTCACCGCAGCCTATAGCCGCTTGCGATACCGGGGGCATCACTGGCGCGTTGCCGACCCTGTAGAAAGTCCTTACTTACCTTACTCACCGTAGGAACACAGCACGGCCGAGACCAATGCTATTTGGCTACGTACGATCTTCTGTATGGTGGAGGTCCTTCCCCAAACGGGCTGCTCCGATTTGAGCGGATTATCCGCTGTGTCCTACCTCTCTTTAATCAGCATTACAGCGCGACTTGAATAAAAAAAATACTCTTTGACTCTACTTAATATTATCGCTTACATATTTGGAAACAACATCTAAAGTGTTATATAGTGAAGTCGTACCAACAAAGTTATAGAAAATCTTCAATGAATCATGGATAAATTATTTTATCTATAAGTATTCAATGTTCTGATTGAGGCCCTGTGATGTAATCACCTATATTGATTAAAAATTGATAATAGCGTACGTGACAAATGCAGTAGTCGAATACTGATTCAGTAAATATTTATTAGTATTTCCTTTAATTAATTTACGTTACGTATACACACAAGGATTTAATCTGGTCCTGAATATCTAACACAAATTGTCGCACATTGCCCGGCCTCAAAGCGTTACAGTCCACTGGTTTATTAAAGCGATACAAGTAGAACTTGGAAGTGTTGCGGCTTTAAAGATACTTATCTCTCCATTTACACATTTACTTCAAAGGTACATTAACATTCGTACCGTCAGATGTCCAAACAGGCCTGGGGTTGAGGGTCGCGTGACTGCCCGCCCCACTCCATTACTGCTAATAATTCTAACTAAAGATTAAATCCAAATTGATATTTATTTTTACTGACTAATCACTTAATAGATTAATGAACTTAAAAATTATGTTTGATTTAGTTTGACTAATTATTCAGAAAGGCCACAGATTACTTATTAGTTACTAGCAAGATTAGCAAGGCATCGTATTGAACAGAGAAGTGTAGAGAGATATTTGCGTCACAGTCGGACATTGCAGGCTGGTAAAAAAATATTTAGAGACAAACAAAAATGGTAGGTATTAACTACATTATTCTGGTGAAAAGGGGGACTTGGTCCCTTGGTACTAACTTGGCCCTAAGGGAACAGGTACATGGGACTGACATGGCACCATGAACATGAGCGTCCCCCACATAATCCGATGGTTATTCAGAAAAATGAACGATCGTCCATGACATGTAAACCTTGTCCGATAAATTATTCACGCTTTCAGAGATACAATAATTCCAATGATAACCCATTCAAATATTATTCAATGAATGCAAACTGTCGTGTATAATGGGACGAGAGTAGGTACAACCGAATAGGCATAACATTCAAGTAAATAAATGTTTTGAATATGCGTCGTTACTATATATATTTTGAGAGAGGTAGGGCACAGCGGATAATCCGCTCAAATCGGAGCAGCCCGTCTGGGGAAGGACCTCCACCTTACAGAAGATCTTTGCAAATAGCATTGGTCTCGGCCCTGTTGTGTTCCTACGGTGAGTAAGGTCTCCAGAGCTCCACTTGGGGGGGTTGGAAGGGCAACGTGTGAGTGATACAACCCGTATTTGCAATAAAGTGAACCCGTTATTGCAAGTGTCTATAGGCTAAGGTGATGCTTACTATCAGGCGGGCCGTATGCTTGTTTGCCAACGTTGTGACATTTAAGAATAGAAACTAATTCTTATTCCTAAATGAAAAAAATATTCTTGGTAGGTGTCATCAAGCCTTGCATAATCTGCGCAATTGAATAGTAAAAAAATCATTTCATTGTTTTTTTTTTCTAAATTATCATCAATGAGAAAATTGGAACTTTATTTTTTTGTGTCAATTTAGTACGTGACGGGAAAAGGATACATCTCGATGGTGTCGGGTCTGAAAGGTACAGTGAGGTTTATCTGGTAAGTCCTGCTATTTTTTAAATCATTATCACGCACGCGCACTAAACCGAGTCCAGTTGACGAATTGCAGTGTGTTTAACAAGTAGTTAAGCGGTTTGCTTGCCGATTTGCTCCAGTCAGAATATGCTACGCACACTACACTTTCCTAGAGTTAGCCAGCGAACAATGAGTCACTGTTCACCGAATTAGGTCACAGCCCACAGGACAGGACCTGGAATTTTAACTATAAAATTAGTTAAGTATATTAAAATTGTGGGAACTATAAAAAACAAAGAAGTACCAACCTAATCATGTTATATTTATGGGAAAACAAGACTTAATATTTAATTCTTTTTGAATCAATTTTAATGCTCTGCCTTCAATACGCTTTACGTAATTTCAATTAAGATTACGCTTCTAGCCTTATAGCTTAAGTAATCATTGCGCGGATGAGATGATTACTGTGCAAAATATGCAGACGATTATATTATTAATTGCAAATAATTAAGTTTGATCATTAATTCATTTTAATTAATTAATTTTTCAATTAGATACACTTAATTTGCCTCTATAAAAATTTAAAAACTATATACTAGCGAACGAATAACGACAGTTTGTAAACTTCTGTACCCAAACTAAAATCATTCAGCATTTTGAATGTGATAAGAATCGAAGTCCAAAATTTAACATTTATATATAATAGAGTAGGATTCGATCGAAACAAATTATACGATAGATGGATACAATCGATATTTTCGTACATCAGTGCTATAGAATGACAATGGGCCACTAATCGGCGGTTGACAGCGTCGACGAATGATTGCGGCTGGGGGCGGAACGACTCGATATAATCGATTTTCGACAATCGGAACACAAATGTGGTAAAACTGCAAATGTATGTCTTTTCGCATAATGCCTATCAAAATTGCTTAATAAACTAAAATACACAAAAAGTGTGCGGCGGGCGGCCGGCGCGGCGGGGCGGCGGCGCGCCAAGCTTTGCATGAGCAATTGAGTTTGAAAATGACAGTCTTGTGAAATTTGCTTTATAATATGAGGTACTCAAGCTTCGCCTATTATAAGTCAACAATAGATAGATCAACACTTGAACAGGATCTCAATAGCTACTACTTTTCAGTGTCTACGTGTAGCAATTGGAAATGACACAGGTCATAGTACTCAATTATATAGTAAATTTGATACATTGTAATTTCTATATAAAATGTGTTAATAACCATTGTATGTTTTTTTATCAATTAGTATGAATTCAAAATAAGTAATACGTTTGTAATAGTATGACATGTCTAAAATATATCTTGAACACTTAAATACATATGAGTAAGTTTACTTACACAAGCGTCTTGCGAACGCCGCGTCGTCGGCGTCGTGCTGATATTGAAACTATATTTTACGTGTTTAATTAATAACAAAAGATAATTCAGTGCCTAATTAAATTATTTCTTAGACGTCACGCAAGGAAACCGAATTATATCACAGACTCACAACGATTTTTACTCTTATGCTTCATGAAATTACATTTCCAGTATTGTTATTACCGCTATAACATGTCAATGTAGCTTATAAAAGTGTTATATCTTTATGACTGATGATTATGACAATTATAACCTCTGAGAACCTTTTGTTTTCTATAGTGCGGAGAGTCGTGGTCAACGGTCGAGGTCCTCCAGACTGTCCTGAAGACGTCTACTGTAAGTCAACAATATTGTTCATAGATGTTGTGCTATGACAGCGCTGACAACGTTCGTCCATGGATTGGCATTAGGTGAAACCCAAAAAATTCTACTCAAAATAAAGTGGAAACCTTAAAAATTATCAAAAATTCTGAGTGATTGGTAACTTAGGACACTTGCGTTGTCAGTTGCTCTCAAAATATATTTTTTACATTGTTAATGTTTTTTTTAAATAATTTAAGCGTTATACTCAACTTTCAAAAAGTCTTACTCTTACCCGTAAAATTGTAATTTCTTTTTTATTTTTGTTTACTAAATGTAGCGTTTTCATGTTTAATTAGTAAACATTACTCTCTGGGTTTCAATTAAAATATATTTGAAATTCAAAATTGTTATTGCGTGTCCCTAAAGGGCTTATTGGATCTACAAATCTAGATCTTATCTTAATAATGATGAATTCACAAACACTTATTCAAATATAATAGAGATAAAAATTTATTTACATGAAATAAGGTCTAAATGTTTATACCTGCGGTTATACGGGCCTAATGTTACCGTTATATTCACGGGTAAAACCACGAGCTATCAATTAATTTAACAAAATGAGAGTACAGATGTGTACGCTCACCAAAGCGGAGGCGTATGATTAGAAATCAATAACTAGATATGCGTCACGTTTCGGATACTCTTACATATTGTTGGCCCCATTGTGATGTGACCATGTGTTATCTATTGTGACGCTTTTAGTTTGTCAGTAATCCCAATTGGCGAGGATTACACCGTTTCCTTTCTGTGACGGACCTTTATCGGGGGGATATTTTTTGCTCGACAACAATGGACCACGGTTTTAAATAAACATTTGCTGTTCAAACTTGTTGGTATGTCTCCTTTTGTATATTACAAAAGAGAATAAATTACGTTTAAAATATTAAAATTGTTACACGAAATAGTAATTTGTACGAATGTAAGTCATAATTAAAAGTAAACGTGATTTGACTGACACGTCGTTAAAATTATAACTCCTGAGGCAAATAGTGGGATAATTGGCTGTGATCATTGTTCATAGTTAGGATGTTTATTCTATTACAGTAAAATTTACCTAACATTTTGCTAAATTGCTAACTAGAATACATATTATTAAAAAAATACTCTATATTTGTGATTATTGTAACAGTGATAAAATAACATTGCCTATTGGCTATTACATTGATTTGATTTCTTTCATCCAGCTTATATGTATAAGTACACTGCTGCACATAGGCGTCTCTTCCTAAGAACCACGATCCTAAGCTATCCATCGAATATCCATCCACCCAAACATTTTCTATTACTTAAAACAAATAATATTATATTTACATAGATAATATTCATTTATTTACTCAATTTGCAATCATACGTGTCACAAAAATGATGTAACTGTCTGAAATATGCAGACGAAGGCTGTATGTTGTACAAAATTAACATACCAACAAGATTTTTTATTTAGATAAGTATCTTTCTTTTAATATGCAAATAGGTTTAGACCAACCTTTTTGAGCTGAATGCAAATAAAATAAAATCTATTTGTTTTTTTTTCGTTCCCAAAATTCCTATAACGTTACGTAGCAATAATAAGCATTGATGACGTATTCAGCGTAGGTGTAACCTAAAACTAACTAAGATCGTCGATACCACAACCTTATCTCATACAAATTTCGTCTTTCAACGCTGATATGCGATGACTAAGCGGGGCTATATTTAAAGTTCATCATTATGTTACAAACATTTACAAATAAAAGCAGTAAGGAATGGTGTTGGCTTTTTAATATATCAATCATAATTTTGAAAGCTCATTAACTCGTATGAGTCATAAAATATATAATAAGTATGTATATATTTTTAAATAAACCTGCATTTTAACCAACGTTTAACTGAAAATATTGTTACTTATAAATAGTCACAATTTAAACTCTAGCTTAGAAATATTATAAAAATATGTATGTACTTACTTATTTTATTTAATTAACAGCAAATTATCCTGTTACAGTCCGAAATATAAATAACAGTGCTTTCAAAATACAATGATTTAATTTATTATATCCGCTCTACATATATATTTAATTAAATAATATCTACTTAGTAAAGTTTATTTGAACATTATTTATTAAAATCATGACCTTCTCAAGCTTAGCGGGTTAAATTTGCTAATCTTTTAATTAGACGGAATTATTATTCAATATTATTATCTTGGTAATAAATTAACTTTAATTATAAATAAATCCTGATAGTTCATTAGTCTTTAGTTTGAATAATCCGATGTTTATAAAGAGTTTTATCGTTCATAAAAGCATTTTATAAACAAACTGATTAATAGGTGATGGTAATGGCCTATGAATCACGACGGAGGGCGGCACATGCGGAACTTACTTCGTGCGCACTTGTGTGAAATAGATAATAGCATACATCATATTGCATCTAAGTACAAAGAATTACTGCTATTGTATGCTATTGACATATCATTACGTGCTTTATAATTCTTATAAATGTTAAAATATACACTGGAGATTTATGCCCGTCACCAACGCCTCCTAGCGTAGGAATAACCTTATCTTATGTCATACAATTTGTTCCAGTAAGGTTATTTCTATGGCTAGGAGGATAGTGAAAACGGACATTATAATATAAAGGACTTTAAACCGCAAAAAATTATATCCTACAGGCAGCATAGGCCCATATTCTTTGGCAAGAATTTTTTAAATCTATGATTTAAATTTCTACAATCAAAATGCTGCAATAAATTTACAATAACGTAGTTTACAAAATAATAGTCTTACAGTAAAGCTACAAACAAAATTATGTTTTTGTTTGCATCACAGAATATAAATGAAATAAAACGGCAAGTAAAGCATATTTTATGAGATAACGTCCTCTCTTAGTCACTCTCCTTTGTGCCATAGCTCTGCTGAATCATATACAAACACAAAGACTGCAATTTTGCAACACGATCTCATAACACTACCATTAAAAGCACGATGACTATGATTTCTTTGTACCACACGCATCAATATGTGCAATGCGTGCTTAAACTAAACATTAAAATGTTTTAGTGCAGTAAGATCTGCAGTTTATTTATCTCAGAACAAGTTTGTTGATTCACATGGCATTCAAGGACTGATGAACTTGATGCAAGGGTAATATTGGATTGTTTGTTTGTTACTCATACACGAAAATGAATGGATTCATCAGCAATCGTAGAACAACAGTTAAAGTTAAAACCGAGTGAATTTTTTTTGTAAAGTTACACACTACAGTAAAGTTTGATTTAAAAAAAATTGCATAGCTTGTTTTTTTTTCATTGTTAAATTAAAGCGGGAAAATCTCGATTTGCAAGACTCTTTCATATTGATAATTTTGTACATCTTTGGTGATATTCGCAAAATAAAGCTCAGACAAAGAATTTTTATAGGTTCAAGTAAAGGCGTAACATTCATATTTTGGCGGCGGGCGGGCGGTACATAGTTTGCAAGCTCGGCGACACCATTAAGGCATTCAGCACACGAGAGCACGATAAATCTACTTTTGCCCCGCAGTATACTGCATTCGGGAGCTGCACTGGACAAGGGCTAGCGCCAGATAATATTAACTACTCTAGTCTAGGAAAGAAAGTTTAGTTAGCTCATTTTGTACCGAAACCCTAATATTTATCGTAGTAATATAATAAATGGCTTAGTTTTTTTATGTTTCATTAATCTGTCGTTCATACATAGATATGAATTTGCCACACATGAAAAGACTGAACCACATAGGGAAATACAGCCCGCGTGTGGTACGGGAAAAATCTAAGATTTTAAAAAAGTATTGTGTTTGGTTATACCAACTATTCCTACCTATCCACAAAGAAAGTTTGTCTCTCACCGCTAGCTAGGATTACAAAATGTATGTCAATGGATACAATGAAGTCATAAATGTATATCATAATTGTTTCTATAAAATATGTATCACATTCATTGAAGAAAAAGCTCGACAGCATCACATTTTGTTTATAATCTGTATCGATAATCTCAAGTTATTGACAAAAGTATCAAATCGGCTTACGACTGGTTACACACCGGTAATAAAACAGATAATGTTGATATCTGAATGTAATTGGGAAGCAATAAAATATCTGTCTGGATAGGAGCCGTGGCGCGGCTGTGTGTGTGTGCAAATGAACCGACGCGGCGCGGCGTACGCCGAAGGACGTGGCCGCATTCCGCACCGCACCACTACACCCGAGATGGCACACATACCAACATGTACCGCCTCTGTGTGTGTACAACACACTAATGCCAAAGTACATAAGGCACTTTTGCACTATGCCAGCGTTAGGCCGTTATTCTACAGCCATTATGGAATGCCTTATTACTATGCAACGCAGCTGCTGATTTGTTAGAGGCAATATGTCAGGAGCATCAGTCGTTAATAACACTCTGAATTTTGGAAGCTCGCATTAACTCATAATAGTCTACGGGTTGTATAAATGTAAAGGATTCACTTCTATCAGTCACTGCGTAATAGGCATTACCTAAGGCTCAAGTCCCACGTATAGTGATATCGGATCAACACTCACACAACACACTGTTACATTTAGACAGATAAATCCAATAAGGTGAATTTCATGTTGTTTTCTCTAAAAATTCACACTATCAGGTTTTTGAAGGCTTGCTCAAAACATTTCATTACATGTAAGTATGTGAGAGATTTTAGACTTCCTACTCAATTCTTAAAACATAAAGAAATAGAGCTCGGAATCTTCAAAGGAGGAACAATATGCTGAATGTGCATTAATAGTTAGTGGTTATGTTCCTCACGAAGTAGAAATAGTAAGCATAGCAAAATATCAGTTTAATCATGCAGCGAGTAGCAGGCGCTAATCTCGCGGGCAGCCACCACCGAAGCGAATCGCATACAAATGTGCCGCCAGCCGGGGCAAAAAGTGCTGAATAATATCCCCACAGTGTACTACTTCAACACGAGCTTCATGCTACACATAATGATTTAGCCATAGCACTATGTACTTATTAAACTCATCCACAGCGTGAGGTTGCACAGGCTATCATCAAGTATTTTAAATTACGGAATAAACTCAACTCAAAATTTGAAATTCCAATATTATCATTTTAATAATAGACATATTGGCCTTTAGATCGACTAATCTACTATTTTTCTTCTATATTTTTTCGTTTACTTTAATCTAAAATTCATTATCTCAAATTATTGTTCTTATTTCCTAAAAAATAATTATTTCAAGTTTTCCACTTGTTCTTAGAATTCTTCTGTAGAGATCAACATAGGTACATTTAATCGACAAAGCCTGACTATTACAAACAATAGTGGCTATGGCGAATAAAGTAAAGACAATGGAATTATGTCAAAGCTATATCTGAATAAAAGCACCTTTTTACTCAAAAGTGAACAAGTAACCATATGCCATACAAACGATGCACGATGAAAGGATAGATTACAAATGTATCGTGTTTCGGGCGTATGCCA
Organism: Endotricha flammealis; assembly: GCA_905163395.2. Classification (NCBI taxonomy): domain Eukaryota; kingdom Metazoa; phylum Arthropoda; class Insecta; order Lepidoptera; family Pyralidae; genus Endotricha; species Endotricha flammealis. Next base: position 8,280,437 of record LR990864.1, on the reverse strand, counting down.
ACTGCGTCAATTATACGTATCAGCTGACATAATAACATGGCCAAATATAACACGCATTATACGCTGCAGATATAACAATTTTAAATAAGTATTCAAATAATAAAATACTACTCTCTTTATAGTAACAAAATCTGAAATATATAATTTTCTTTGAAAATTCAAAAATTGCAAGTCATTAATAAACTATACCTAAACAATATTACATTGTTGGCGTTTCAAAGGGGTATACATTCAAAGTATTCACGTCGGGCGTAGTAATTTATAATGCGACGCAGTAGATTTTCTGATTACGATACCGCCGATGGCCTAGCTATACGGCAAACTAGCATTGTTATGCCATGCCAGGCAATCTGTTCGGGCTATTATGACCTTTACAGCATGCCAATAAACTACTTACTTACATTGAAATTTTATAAAATGAATAAATTTAAGGCACGCCCTACAAAATACTAAACTGTTTTGCGAGTGGTGGAACCAACAAACACCAGGGCGCTACCAACGTATTGCCCGATATAAAGAAGATGGGAAAAGGAACCACAATGAAATGTAAAAAGATTGAATCAGTACAATTGGGTACGAGCGCACTTCCCTCTAGCTGACTGATTTTCCACAGTATTTGACCAAAAACCGCTGTCGAATCTTGACACAGATTACACAGCACAAATTACTTACATCGTTGACAGAGTAACAATTTGGGGGCGGGCGGCTTTAAGGCATTCCGGTTATACAACTGCGCTCGTCATCTGGCTTTGTTTGCGCGCAGCAATGAACTGGTGGCAATCAGACGGGGCGGGGCGGGGTGGAAATGTTACTGCGACTAGTTGAAATGTCTGAGTCGGCTTCTAATTTGCGGAGCCGTCGCTACAAAGGATTGACCTCGTCTGGATCGCCCACTCACTTACAATTCTCATTTGCCGCTTACAAAAACTGAAAAATGCAATTGCTTTCTTTGTTTGTAATACGAGATGGGGAAGAAAGAAGTCTGTCAACCATAGTTATTTCTGTAAGGTTGTATTTTTTCAGTAAAATGTGTAAATAGTTGTATAGTAGTACCTCTAATTAATTTTACAATTTAAAACAAATATTTAAATAATTAAAATAGCTTACAAAAAACTTTGAAACTTGTAAAGATTTTTCTAAACTTACATATATCACCCGCTTTATCTAGATACAAACGTAAAAGTTAGTATATTTCCACATCCAATAAAATAACTATTAAGTGAAATATATGGTATATGGACGTCGCTTTCAGAAAGCTACTTAGCTTCTGTTCCAGAAGCTCTCGAAAGGGTTTTTTCTTTTGAGAATTTCTGTCCGTAGAGAATTGGATGAATGCCAATTGGAACATGTGGTTGATTAACTTTGTTCATTAGTGGGACCTAACGTAATATGCTATAATTGCCAACGGTGTTGATACTTATTTTTATTTTAAAGTTTTTCTGGTATCACATATAAGTAACTTACATAAATATTTAAAGATAGCATTACTTTTGAAGCAACATTTATTTATTGTAAACACTGGGTATTATTACGAAATTTTAAAATAAAGGGATATTAAAAGCAATGTACAACAACAATTTGAAAAGAGGGCCATAACACAAACAATTGAAATAAAATGTTGCGCGCACGCGATAATACAGTGTAAAATACGTGGTCACTCGATCCTATAAACCTCCATTTTATACAAGCTCGACTGTTCCGTCCATGAGAAGCCCCTGGGACCGATTTTATTGCCTCTTATTGGCTAGCCTTTAAAGTGTCAACATTAACTCTGCTAAAGCTGAACCGCAATAAGTATAAGTAATGTCACAGCCCGTGACGTCAAACGACTATCGAGATTGTGTGACTCTTTGAATAAAAGCGAAACAAGAGGAATGAAATAAGATACTTTAGATTGTTACAAATCTAGTTTCGTTCTTCGTATTGGTATCGAATTTATGTCGAAGTTTGAATGGACAATAAGTTTGTTAGTGTTAAGCGAATGGCAAGTGCTTCGTAGAACAAATGTGAAAAGTTGAGGATTTAACTCATTTTGTTAGATTATTTCGCAGAGAATATAAAAATTCAAAATTTTTATAAGTAAATAATTATTTAATGAAAACAAGCACTTTAAACGAAAGGAGTATCCGCATTATTTTTAGCCCAGTTTATAAGAGCAAGTTCAAGTGAAAGCGAAAGATATTAAATACGTTCGTATTAATAATTTAATAGCATAACATTACATCAACGGATATTAATTTGCTTTCGATAAAAGCCGCCATGGGCGGGGAGTAAGGCTTTAGTTAATTCAAGTATGCCTTTAGGTTTAGGTCCGCAGCGGGTGGCGACAGCAACAGGGCGTCGAGACGGACCCGGCGCGCGCCCCGACGACGCCAATGATCCCACTCAACATAAAACTAAATCTCAAAAGACGATAGCTCTTAACAGTAGTGAAGATGAAGACGTTGAGCCCACCTTTTTTTACTTTTCTTTTTCCTTTTGTTTCTAAGACACAATACATTAGTCGGCCAGTGCCTTAGAGCAACGCGGGAAGCCCGCGTTGCTCTAAGGCCAGTGCGTACAGAGTACATAATTCACATATTCAGGTAAAGAGTTTAATTTAATTTAGACCGTTATGCGAATGAGGTGAATATCGATTTCGAATCATCTGTAGGTATTTAGACAGAATAAATAGGGTGTAACTTTAGAACAACGTTAGTTATAGCAAAGGTCACATTCACTTCGGTATAATTCATACGGTATAATGTTTAATAGCGGTGCTCGAATTCCAACTCTGTTAAAATGTTGAAGGCTTAATTTAATAACCAGTCATTAGCGGTCGGTGGGCGCTTCTAATAACGAGGAGACGTATCGACGCGGTGTCATTAGGAATCTATATTATACCCTAATTCCTCGCCACGCACTCCTACACACTAAGCGGATTGTCCGCTTATCGCCTTACAGCGACGCTCACCTATTTTTTTTTTTACAATAGAAAAAAGTAGTTATGAAAGTATAAAACTTTACTTAGAAAAAACGACAACAAAGCCTTGATCCCTCAGGCTTTTCTGGACATTTTTTCGAATTCCGTGACTCAAATAATTAAGTCCGGAGATGGGGGTCGCCGGATGAAATTATACATTGTTATTGCCACTATAAATCTCATTTTCGGTGAACGGACCCGCTCAGAATAACAAATATGTACCACCACCGAACAATTTCATATACCCATCTAGATGAAAGCCGTTGACATTTTCTTATATTATCTAGTGAACGTTCTAGTACGACAAGCTTACCAAATATTTCATTAAACGGTAGGATGTACCCTTTAGTAATGCATCTGCGAAATTTTGCTTGTTCAATAATATCAGTCTTAACACAGGTGCCATAAAACACATAATTATATATTTATTTTATTATATTTTTTAAGGTTTTTAGTTTTAGGTTCATTATAATCTAAGTATATGATAATATGTTTAGTTTTGTTTTAATGTGTATTATTCAATTAAATGTCTTCACAAGCATTATAAATGATAGAAAATTATAGTCGTAAAACCAGACAAGTTCATGTGTACACTTAAATGTATTACACCATTTAAAGCGTGTTTAAAGTGTCAATCTTATCGACTCTATGCAGCTCTACACTCTCACAAAGTTGACCGAAGTGAACTGAAGTTAGGCGTGAAGTTAGAAGACAAAAGAAAAGTAAAGTTGAAGTAGCAAGTCGAGCCCGTCTACGCTCTCATTTCCGCGAAAGTGTAGAGCCTGTATTACTAAAATATTATGATATTATTTGTAAACTTTCCGTGACATATGGTCTGCAATTCGTGTAACATACCTACATACGTTCTATACAAATAGTTGATCACAGTTTTATACACGTAGACCTATGCAAATATCGTCATTACCATCTCCGTTACATTCCCAATGAATACGTGCTAACCAAATCGTTCCATTTTCTTCCAAAGTTCATTTGATATTCATATTTACAAATGTATGATAAAATCGGATTATTTGTAGAATAGAATGATACATCACGTAAATATACGTGTATATTGATGGGCCAGACGTTCGCGAAAGTCTGCAGACACGCTACGTCACGGCTCTCGGCACATACTGGAAATGTCAATCTTTTGTGTCTCTACAATTCTACATCATTGTCGTGATGAAACGAAATTGCGGATCTCAGATTTACTTCGAGTGAACAAATTCAATTGTAGGTATCTTACTTAACTCAAAACAGGTATTAGGTACGAGGACAAATATGGGATTTGTACTTGTATAGATGGTTTCGATGTTGAAAGTAGTAAGTAATTTTATTTCATTTGTTCGTGGTCACCGTGTGTGGTTTTTGTCCCTTATTTGCCATTAGGACACATACGCACCGAGGTTTATCTTAAAAAGAGAATACTGTCGAATTATATCTATCTAGTTCGAGATGAGACAAATGAAGCTTGGCTAAATCCCGGGCAACAGAAAATAATGGGAATGGAGAGCTAACAAATACCATTGGAAACAGAGCCAGAACTAAATTCAGTGCGTAGTTCTGCAGTATGCATTCATAGTTGTCCAAAAGTAGCGTTTAAAATAAAATTGTTTTAGGTTTTTTTTTTGCGTACAAGTCAATATTTATGTTTTTTATACAAGTTAATATTATGAAACCTGGCTGTACTGCTTAAGATATAAAAAAAAATTGGTATGTTTTGGTTAGACCTCAGGCCAATTTAATATAATTTATGAACACTACAATTTTCCAAAATGGCGGTTGGAAAATAGAAAATGGGCGTCACATTTAAACACTGCGAATCTTTTTACCTAGGTTACAATTAATTGTTGGCCTGACAGAAAGGGCTATTCGTTATTGCCGCATGGGGACAAATATTTAAGTCTGCTAGTAACATACTCGTATTAGTGCAATAATTATCATCGTTGAGTTTGATCCTTCTCCACAAAGTTAAATCGTACAAATTAAGCACTTAATTTAATTTGTACGATTTAAGATGTAGGTAGAGAGTGCTCATACTTAATAATTTAGGTTTATGAACAAACATACCTTACCTTCTCTCAAAGTTAATATTGCTAGAGTGGATTGATGACAAGTAATTTGATACGTTCTCTTAAATCTAATGCCTGAATCAACACTAGCCCGTCACGTACCTATTTAAATAAATGAGCACTTAGGTGAAAGTTACACAATCCCATGTGAAAGAGACAAAAGTTTAATTTGTCAAACACGTCGGGGCCTTTCAGACCCAATCCTACTTTTAACAATCTGTTGCTTTGTTATTATTCAAATTAAATTAAATAAAGGGCTGCAATATTTGAGTAACTTTCGATATCTTTTTGTAAATTGAATAGTGGAATACTGGATCTCTAAATCCCACTCATTTTTTTTAAATTTTAATCGACTAGTTTCCCTTTCTCTTTTTTTGTCCTTGAAAATTGAGCCTAAAATACCAATAAAATCAAAATAAGATACCGATGTCAGTTTTTCCTTCCTTTCCAATTTATATTCGGAACACTTTTTTTTATGTATGATACTTACTATCAGCTTCGGGTGTACTGACACCCTCTGCTGAGACACCGGACAGTTGCGGGAACGTAGGGCTCTCACCGCCAAAACATTTACAGTGTCTGCCTAGGGGCGCCCCAGTGGGGGGCTCGAATCTCGGCCTATGGCGACACTGGGGGAAGGCGAACGGATTGGAGAGAAGCGGCCGGGCACGTGATGTGATTATTCAACTTTTATATTTCTTTTACAGAGCAGCGGCGGTTGTCGTTCAGCAAGCGGAGCGGGCGCGGGCGCGGTGACGGTCGCGAGCGCGGGCGCAGGCGCGGGCGCGGGCGCGTGCGCGGCGCGCATGGCGAGCGCGGGCGCACAGTTCCGCGGCGGCGCGCAGCAGTGGCCTGCGGCTTTTACGCCGCAGCCCTGCCGCTACCCGCCGCCGCCCCAGCCCTATGCAGCGGCGCCCAGCCCTTATACGCCGCACCAGGTAAACACCACCACCACTTACGACTCATCAAGCGAAATGATTGCATTGCGATTAACACGCTATATTAACCGTGTCTTAGTGCATTTTACAACGAACGATCTTTTGTCCGCGACTTCGTCTACAGTTCTACTCCGTCTGTAATAAATTTCGGTAAAGTTTAATGACTCCAGAAATTCTTTGGTACATGAAATGGAGGGTTTGATATTTATTTGTAAAGTTCCTCTACAAAAACATACTACGTAATACTTTTGATCCGAGCACGTACCACGTGCTTACAAGTAACCATCAGATAATAAACTTTCAATTTCCAAGAGGCGCCATCTTCTGTGTGGCATGGTCTAATGAGATCAGTTTACGATCTGATTTACGAGCGGCGGCGGCGTGGTTCCGCAGTCTAGTCAAACCGCGTCCACTTCCTTAAATGTGAAATATGGTTTTGGCGAATGCTTTGCTTACCGACTAGTCATGAAACTAAACCAACTTAACCGTAGCTTTCAAGAATTATTAAATGCTGTACTATGTAATGCAGCAAGTTCGTTGGACGTTTTATAATATTATAAAGAAAAATTAAGACAAATTGTCTTCTACTCCTTCAAAGTCATTAGCACCCACATTCGTATTATCTAAAACGATTATTCTAGAAATCTAGAGTCTATCGCTTACTAGAAGGCTTACTTATAGGCGAGTGTGAGTGATGGAAAAATTTCATCCTATATTTGTGTATTTTCATACTCCAGACCAAAACCCTCTCCCTTGCAAAATAGTAATTTTGGTGATTTGAGGATTTTGCTGTTTCGGTTGTGCCCTGGCACATTACATACTTTGTACATATTAGAAATGGAGTAGTTATGTAGGCCACGTAGCTACAATAAACTATAAACCGGCAGCGTTCCGGCAAGCGGCAATGCCCGGCTCAGGCTGGATAATTAACCGCGAAGTCAGCGCGTTGACATCACTCCATCAATTTTAGCACCGCCCGCCCCGGCCGACGGCCTGCTCGTTATACATTTACACACAAACAATATTATGTGATTAATGCTCTCTACCAGCACTTAAACATTGTCTAGATCATGATTTGCATAAAGCTAAATAAGCAAGTTTACAAGATATGTAAGTTTATATCGAAACAAAAATGTTACTCGGAAGTCTCGTAGCCGCGGGGGAAACATATTCAGTAAATATGAGAAAGTAACGGATAGTCGGGTTGAGTGAAGCCAAACAGGCAACAAACGTTATTGCCCCACTGGCTCCTTTATTTTAGGGCGCTGTTGGCAACGTCTGGCAATCGCCAATAAACCGTAATGTGGACCTCGAACACTCAATGCTTTTAGAAACCGGATAGTGGTACCTAGTCTCTCCTTGAAGAGATACTCGCTTGTGGAGAATAAATAAATGTAATACTGTACGTTCAGATAAGAGACCATAAATCATTTTACATTTATACCTCGTGCATCAAACACGAATTGCATTTTTTTTATATTTGCCGAGATTTTGTCTTATCTTAATTGTATCGTCTCTAATTTCTAAGAGGATTGAAACTTCAAAAGAGTATGAAATCTATTATAAGTTTTCTCTTTGAAATTTCCATTTTCAATCACAATTAGTGTGGTGTGTTGTGTCGCGATGGATGTATTTCGGTTAGTGGTGCAATTCACAAAGGCACTACAAGACAAAAATGTAAAGTATAAATAATAACAGGAGTATTTACTGAAGGTTGTCATTGAATTCTTTTTAAAACTATCTGTGTGTAAGAAGAGCGGCATTGTAGTTTACCAAGATCTCAGTGCAGCGGCCTTCGGTTCATTTATGAGGCATCGCCAACACAAACCAGATGTCGCACAAACCGTGTTCACTGTTCCCGGCTGCACCCACCACCCCTCCACAGGAATCTCGTAAAAGGAATTTCTCGCGCCCTTATCGCTTTTTGAAATAAAATGTAGCTGCCGCGTCGTACGTGTTTTATTACGACGCGTCTCCTTCAGGATTTATCTCATGGCCGCACCGATGCTGAACACTTTTTAAGATCTGGTAACATTTGAAAGAGAATTTCGTTTGTGCGATTTGCTTTGCTCCCTTGTTTTGATCTTTCATACGATTATGAGTTTGTATACATACTTTGAATTTCTTAATGCATGCATAGATGTCTGTGTGCTTAGTTACGTACAGGATTCATATAATATACATCTGTATAAGTTAGTAATAGAGTCGTATTTATGAAATTGTATTGTTTGTTTGGAGTGGAGTGTTTTTAAATTCAAAACAAGATCTTTTTATTAACATAATCCTATTTTTTATTACTTCATCACGCTCAAACGGCTGAGCCAATATTTATGATATTTGGTATGTAGGTAGCTGATACCTTGGATTAACACATAGGATACTTTTTATCCCGAAAAGTACGCGATACCCGTAGGATTTCATCAAGTCTGATATAGATGGCGCCAGTGTGCATAAATAAATACATGCAAACGAAGTTACGCGGGTTTCACTGGTTAAGAATATTTAGTCAGATGTTTTGACTTATACTAGACAATGATACTTTATCTGTGAAATACTTTATAGTTCGTATAAACATGAAAGTTTTTTAGTTTAAATAGTCGATGAGCCATAAAATATTATTCCATATGAGTTGATGATCCCTAAGTATCATAATAATGTCTCTCTGAAGGGCTGAGCTATGAAATATAAATGTTTATTTTATTTACGGTTGTGTGTCGATCGTCTACGACTGCCGAGCAGCCGCTACGATATTTAAAAATAAACGGTACTATTACTTTATTTATTTTCAATATAAACGAACAATAAATACCTACTTTGTATCATAAATTATAGTTCAATATACTTAGATGAATATTAATAAATCGCTAGATCGTCAATAGACATAAATTAAATTATAAATTTAATCAATTTCACTCTTGTTGTAAAAAAAAATCAAATAAATGTTTATGCTCAAAATAAGGTCCGATCCCGGGCGGAGCAGTTTGTTCCACTTTTTTACCGTATGATTGGGTATCGCAGTCCCCAGTTTGTAATAGTAACATATATCTATGACCGTTTGATTAATGACCGAAATATGTCAGCTGTCAGGGCTGTCACAACTCCGCAGCTTGTTAGATTCATCGCGCCCTCTCCCGGACGTGGCAGCCCTAAATAGAGGTTACTTTTTTGGTGAAGGGACCGACGTTTTTTTATCGCAACGAGCGACATAAGTGGCCGTCTCTAATTCACTAGCGCGTTATGTCCGAAACCATCTAATCCGATCTCTTAGCGACCAAAAAATGCTTTTAACCTTCCACCTAATAACGGGTGGTTCACGTAAAGCTTTAGTTCGAGAGATGTAGCGGTGGCATGTTCATCTACGCTTTTCTTATTCCCGCCGCCCATTAGCATCGTCTAGGCTCGCACAAAGCTACCCCCTTAAACCTCCTGCCAGTTCATTTTCACACGCACGCTATACATTCAAAGATTATGCTGATATATTTAAATGTATGCGCTACGAGGAAAAATTTTTGTAAATGAAATTACCACATTTATTTTGGGAGCTTTCGTTTCGGTCATATTATTTATGTTTAGGAGATCCTTTTTCAATGTCGGGTAAAGTAATGTGGGATCCCGTATACCGACTCATTATATCGTGTATTGTGACGCATTGAGTAATCGCGCTTATTCATAGCCTCGCTCGAGATTTGTATTAAAAATCGAACTATTCGATCGCCTCGTGCTCCGCTGTTGATTTAGTGAACATAATAGTTTATTTTTGTATGCTGAGGCAGGGCACGTCCCACATGTGCGACCCTCCTATAACTCGGGGTGAAAGTATAAATAAACAAGGCTTGCTGATATCTGTCATCCAAAGAATTAGATTTATTTCGGCTTTAACGGAAGGTGAAAGACCCTAGCCCCTCAGAGCCGCGCCGAGGAAACGTGTCGCGGCTAATGTTCCGGGAGGTATTTCAGGCAACTGCTGTGAACTCATTGTTTTAGTATAATTGTAACAATAGCGCAACCCTTTCAATTGTGACAATCATGCGTAAAAACAGAGGCGCCATATAAAATATACATATAACACAATTTTGTCCCCGAAACTTGTCCAATATTGTGAACTGCCGGGTCGGGCGGGTCAGATCGCGCAGAAAAGGGAACTTTTTTCGTACCATGGGCGGGTATTTTTTTTGTTGAATTATGTTAATGTCGGAGTGACGCGGGCTAGGGCAGCTACCGATATTTAAATTCGCTCGAGCACTGGTGAACGATTTTTTTCGGTGCCGTTTGACCCTGCCTATTTATAAGAAAGCGAAAATCAAGAGGGGCAATATTTTATCTTGGAATGTTTTTGTTGAAATTCATTTTGTAGTAACTTGAATGATTACGCTGCTTCTAATCTTATGATGGTGTCAAAATTTATGTTGCTTTCAAGTGCGTATACATTTATGGACCCGGTATTAATCGCGCTCGTTTTTGAGGGAGTAAATTCGGCGTAGAATAAATAGGTGCCTTTCACGGAATCGTAGACGCTTTTATAGCAACAATTAGCAATCAGTGGGAATAATAGAAAACTGAATGCGATGGGTAATTAATTTTGCCCGTCCATCTGCAGCCGCCTCACTCCCGAGCTCTCCTCTCTCCGCCCAATTATCTCGTATCAATCAAATTAATTCTCTTGTACTGTTGCTATCTTTCAAGAGGTTCTTTGCTGTCTAAACGTTCAGGATCTTTTATTCAACGACTAACATTATCCACGTAATAACGGAGAGTAATCTAATTTTCGAGTATTTTGGCATTATAGATTTTTGTCAAATAAATATAGGTTTCTTTACTAGGTTTTGTAACGTTGCAGCCTGCACATTTTTCTTTTGCTCGTCTAGAGGTCATTTGTTTTTGCTCAAAGTCAATTATAATCCACTAAATTGATCAATATTTAGGTTATCTGAAAGCAAATTTGCTTGATAGTCGTCGACTCTACATATTGATACTAGGCTAACGTGCAGTTTTGTTAAAATTAAAAGTTATAAATTTTAGTAAGCAGCGCTCGCATTACAGTGAAAGTATTGAGTAGGTAGGTAATCTCTACGTCTTTCATCGAAACTCAAATTCTTTCACGTCAATAACTTGGACTTAAATATTTTTAGAATGTTTTCAATACTCCGCTCTATTTTAATGAAACTCCCTGCGCAAGTAGATACAATGCGTCAGCATAAGAAATCAATCATAATAACAGATTTTCGATGGGTAATTACATTAATATTGTCTAGATCCAAACAATAAAACTGATGCAATAAATAAATATTTTACTAATCAAAATTTGAAATAACAAGGCATACCTACAATTAATAATACTGTCTCATGGTCGTAAATAAATACAGAATGAATTTTATCGATTCCCTGATTGTATCGACGATAAAACAAATGGAGTGCTCAATTTAAATAGATTGAATGGGATTTATGTTTAATTTCGTGAGCTTCGGAGGTGTACCCACGTGTATGCGTGTGCTCTCGCCACTGTAACGAAACCGGAACTAGGTACATCATTATTAGTTCGAATTTTAAAATTTCACTGGTAATTAATGCTAGCGTTGTTGTACCGGTGCGGTTGAGCGATTCCGGTGCATCCTAGTTCGAGTGCAGTATGTGGCCGGCGAGCATGTGACGTCGCGCGTCGCACGCACGCGCTGCGCTATTGAGCCGCCTGAGAAACCAACTGTTGAGTGCTCCCGCCCCCACACCATGCTCTCCTGATGCCCTCCCCGCTAGTCTTCCTACGCGTGACGTCATCCCGACCGTCACACGACACCAATGTGTGCGTTGATATTATCGTATCATTCCGATGTTGATAAACTCTGGAATTGCTTTGAATTAATCGTTCACGTTCGTTGTCAATATTGGCTGTTGATTTTGTAGGATCGAAAGTAATACAGCGTGACGTAGAAATGTGAATAAACATTTCGTACGTTATTAGGTTACGTTTCCACCATGTGATGTGCGGGGGGGGATTCGAAGCGAAATATGTATTTGTTAAAAACCAAAAGAGACTTTTCATCTAATTAGACTTGCTCAGAGAAGCGCCTATGTTAGCGGCTTATCGGACCTAAGATTTTGTATACACAAAACAACTGAAGGATAGGTGCGATAGACACGTGCGAGTGATAGAGGAGATGTCTAATGTGTGTATTGTTCAGAAAGTCTATACATCCTCGAACGGCTCAGCCACGTTCAGCAACCTGGCACGTCTTTGGTGGATGAAATCTCTTCCTTGTTGCCCTGTAATATTTATTTACATAATATAGTATTCAGAAATTACAAAATAGAGAGAAATACTAGATTTTGTCACTAGTCAAGTAAACAAGTAGATAGGATCAAATGATAACATAAATTCTTAAAACCGAAGCACACACAAAGCCAAGTCGAAAATAACAATTTACCTAGTCTTTACCCTTCTACACTAACATATTAGTAACACAAAAACATAATAAACTTGAAAGCCCGTATTCCTTAATTACAAATAAAATTATTTACGGAAATTGTAAAACTCTATTAACGTTTTGGACACCCCTCGTACAATAAACGATGATAAAAGCCCTCGACTGAGTCTAAGAGCTCTTGTCTGGTCTGTGCCGCCGCCCGTCCACCCCCGTAGCCACTGTCTACCTACCGATATCCATCTCTATGAAAATCTATAATGTCCTTATATTAAGTAGATACTGCATTACTTTTTTTTTATTAATAGAGGGATGAGGCAAGGCTAGAAAGTAATTACCGCCGCTCGTGAATGTCCGCAACTCTGAGAGCCACCGGGGCGTTGCCAACTTTAAAGGGATTTATAAGGTCTGGATTTAAAGATCTTTAGGTCGTATTTTGCTTAGTTATGCATTTAAAATGCCAAATATCTATACTCTGTCCAATAAAAATTGCAAAAATATATGCAATGAAGAATTTGATAGAGAATTCTGTACAATATACTCATCGAGTTGCTTAAAGTTTCTTTTTTATAATATATCTACTTACTTGCATACATTTGTGTAAAAAATATTGTAAGATCAAGTAATCGAAAGTACTCCATAGAAAATTGCTTTTCTATCTACTCTCTATCTCATTATAAAACTTTATAGACCTGTAGCGCTAGGTTTTGATGTTTCAAAAACATTAAAGTTGCTTGTATTTGGCATATAGTTTTTGGGCCATTTACCCAACCTAATACATTAGTTTGTGTCATCCTAGGTACTTGCATAGGTAGAAATTTAGGTATTTGTCTTTTCGATCAGTTTTGGACGAAAAGATAATTAGAGATAAAAAATTTACTTTCATGATAATAACGAAGTACTAACTAATATACACAAGCATTTTGTGTCATCTCTGTCCACGAAAATCCTGATATTTAATCAATACCTAACACGTCACCCAACTAGCTCTAAAAAATATTACAATAAGTTAAATATATGTTAAGCGTTTCAAATTACTGATATCTGTTATTCAAAATATTTTGTGTCGAATTCATCCACGATATTTATAGATTATTTAATTTTTTATTACAACACTCTGTAAAAGCCACAAAAGAAAATGCAAGTTACTAAAGTTACGTCTATAAGATTATTGTAGTGTAACAAAACACTATTCATAATTTGTGCTGTTTTTATGCACGAAATCTTATTATTTCATAAAAAAAATAACCAAACTTCGCGCGAAGGGCGAGCGCGGCGAAGAAAGCGGACGCGCGGGAGGGGCAAACAAAATTCGCAAATTAGTTGTGCGTAGCAGTTGGTCCAACAGGAAACGGTGATTATTTTTATCTCTATAGGTAGGAGAGGCACATATTTCGCACCCCCAGAGTAATAAAAACATTAGTGGTATTACGTCGAAATCCCGATTTTACCATATTTGAAAATACTTTTTTTTTCCCTTTTAAATTAACGATTATATGCACGAAACTTTGTTTTAAAAAAAAATCTGAATGTGTGATTTTCGAGAAAAAGGAATTTGTGATAAAACGCAAAGAATAAATTGACCAATAGGACATATTGACTGATGCTTTTCGTTGAAATTTAATACTTAAACAAAATAAACAGTAGGTAATAAATATTATGATCTTATTCCGATTTGTCATTTATAATGCTAGTCTTTATAAACACTATAGATATGGCATACAACATACGACGCGCGCCGCGGCGCACTCCATACTGAGGAGCCCACGCGCCGCCGGCCGGTTTTACGTACAGAGCGAGCCGTGCATCTAAATAGTATGACGTCACCACCAACCGGCGCTCGATCGTCGCGACGGCTTTGCGCGCCGCACGCGCTAGTGGCTTACGGCGCGCGTCGTATGTTGTATGCCATATCTTCATAAAAAATAATTTTAAATATCGATTACCGCTTTTTTCCTCTAAGAATAATTTGTTGCATCGATTCAGATTCAGAAAACTGAATACTGAGCACGGGGACCCAACGGAGGCAACGTAAGCGTGAACACGTCTAGAAAGCAGCTTTTCTCTGATGATGTTCCGCCACCTGTTTCTATCTTCGGCGGCGTGAATAGCTCCATAAAATTATAAAAGTCGAGAGCGGTGCGGATTTGGTCAGACCAACGCATTCGGGGCCCCCTAGGTCTAATATCGTCCCTTTGCAGTGAAAATAAAGTCGTTTGAGGACGTCTTTACGTTTCCTGGCGATGTGGCCGAAGAATTCAAGAATTCTACGGAGGCGGATATTGAGCTCTTTGAGTAATGATGCAATGGTCCGTCCATGGGATTTACAGTAGTCTCCTCCATCCGCTTTCCTTGGGGTCCAGGTCTCGGCACCATATATGAAAATTGAGAACACCGGAGTGGTCACCAACTAGCGTTTTGTATTTATGGAGATGTTTATTTCTACTCAAACTCTTTGTAGCTGTGACATAACATTCTTAGCCATTCCGATACGTCATCATCGCAAGGTAAGTGAAACTTTGAACTATTTCCTGGTTAAGCGCGCCAGTGACCTCTGGCTTTTGCGTGAGGTGTACCACCATGATCTTAGTTTTTGCTGTTTATGGAAAAGCCAAGTTCTTCACTGACCTGTTCCATTTTGTTCAGTAAGGTGATCATCTCGCTTTCGTTGGCAGCTAACAGTGTGGTATCGTCGGCGTAACGTAGTAAGTTCGTTATCTTCTCGCCACCAATTGTGACACTACCTTCCCAGTTTTTGCAGGTACGCCTTATCAATGTATTCACGATAAACGTTGAACAAAATAGGAGACAGTACCTGCCTTACTCTCTTAAAAGTCAAAACTGAAATATTTTGACGTCAGTTTATCGACGCATATGATTCCCTGTTTGTTGCAGTATAGTTTCTGCAGCAGCGCAGTTAGATGCGGCCGCACGCTAAGCTTAAGCTTCGTTAGAATTCTCGACAAAAGTTTCCAGTTGACGCAGTCGAAGGCCTTACTGTAGTCGACAAAACACAAAATGTTAGGCGTGTTGAACTTATATGCTTTTTCAATAATAATAAATAAATATATATATAAGGACAATTCACACAGATTGAGCTAGCCTAGCCCCAAAGTAAGTTTAAAACTTGTGTAATGGGATACTAACTCAACGATATTATATTTTATAACAAATACATTTATAGATAAACATCCAAGACCCGAGGTCAATCAGAAAAAGTTCGTTTTTCATCATGACCCGACCGGGATTCGAACCCGGGACTTCCTGGGTGGCGGTCTGGAGTGGTAACCATTACGCCACGGAGGTCGTCAATAAGTTGTTGGAGGTTCAGGATTTGTTCGCGTGTACCCTTTCCTTTCACAAATCCGGCTTGTTCTCGCTGCATTTGCCAATCCAAAAAACGTAAGGTTGCGATTGTGCAGTATGTGGCGCAAGGAAGATATTGTTGCCATGAGAGATCAGAGCAAGAGAGCAATAGTTGTCGCATTTTCTGGTCGGCCTGACCAGTCTTTGGGCCAGTCGCCATGTCGCTAAGTGTAGGTGCAGATTTCGTGCAATAAGTCGATGCCCGCGTCTCCTAAAGCCTTCAGTATTTCTGAAGTAATGTGATCTGGTGTTTTCCTCTTTTTTAATTTGTTTATTGCCGCTTTGATTTCAGAACGTAGTATGGGTGGTTTGGTTGCTGATTTGGAAGATTCCAATTCAAAGGGATACCCCTTTGTTGATAGCAGGTTCTTTATAAAGGTCTTCGCAGTAGCTACACCATCTTTCGGCTATGGGTTCAAGGTCGTGTATTGGTTTACCGCGAGCATCTTCAATCACCCATGAAGTTTTTGGAGAGCGGGCGAACTTTCTTAAAGAGGTCTCTCGTGTGAAGTTTAAGGGCCAATGGTACCCAAGGTACTGGCTGTGGCGTCAGGGTTGGCATTCTTTTATCGTCTCGTCCAACGTGCTCTGAAAGATCGACTGTTCCGGGGGCTCCAAGGCCTGGGCTTAGGTGGTGTTTTCCTTTTGGAAGCCTTAAGACGAGCAGTGAAAGTGGCCACAAGTAGGTTGTAATCCGAGCCGCGCCCAGCACCGGGAAAGGTTTTACATTTTTTTGGATCTCCACCGTGTGTTTATTATAATTTAGTCAATTTGGTTTGTGTAACGGTTGCCGGGGACTCTACATGTGTAGAGGCGTTTTGCATGGTATTAGAAGCAGGTGTTTATAATGCTTAATTTTCTTCCAATGCAAAAGTCAAGAAGTCTTCCTCTATGTTAATTTCTAATGCCGAGACCATACCTTCCTACAACAGATTTTGAGTGATCGTCGGTCTTACTACACTGGGCGTCAAAAGTAAGTAGTACAGTTTTAAAATTGCAATATCTCCTAAACTACAGAAGCTAGACCTTTCAAATAAAAAAAAGTTTAAAGACAATTTCATTTCATTTAATAAAACGTCATGCATAATATCATTTTTAAAGATTGACTGAAAAAAAAACTTAATAAACAAAAACACTCTTTTTTAAACTGTTGGCTTGTACTTTTGTTTTTTATTGTTTTCTTTATTTCTGATAAATCAATTGCAATTCAAAAGCAAATGTGTCTTCAGCGAGTAAACGTCACTAATCATGCCTCTTTCACCAGAAGAATGTGCAAGAATAATAACTTTTCTCGAAGTAGGCATCAGTATGCGTCATACTGCAAGAACGGTGGGTGTAACTCTAAGAACGATCCAGCAAGTAAAGCGAAGGTACTAAGAGACTGGAAATCATCTAAGGAGACCAAGTAATGGCAGACCCAGGTGCACTAGTACCGGAGAGACCGCTTAATTGTCTCTACTGTGTTAAGAAATCGTCACCTTAATGCAGTAAAGGTCCAGCAACAGCTTCTTCAGACCCGAAGAGACTACGTTAGTGAGAGTACAGTGAGGAGAAGACCTTGCTGAAGCCAACCTGAAGTCGTACAGGCCAGCAAATGGCCCCAAACTTGAGACAGGGCATCGAGTAGCAAGACTACGCTACGCCCGTCAACACGTACAATGGGACGAAGAAGAATGGACAAGAGTTTTGTTCACAGATGAGTCTCGGTTTTCTTTATTCACTTCCGATGGAACGCGGAGAGTATACAGGCGACCTGGTGAGCGATACATTCAAGGTTGCATCTCGGAAAGGGTTCAATACGGCGGGGGCTCTGTACACGTATGGCCTGGCATCTCTTCAGAGGGTCGCACAGAGCTAGTGGTCACAGAAAATGGCACTCTGACTGGTGAAAGATATGCATTAGAGATCCTTATCGAGTATGAAGGGCCATATTTAGTAAATATGGGTGATGGAGCGATACTAATGCATGATAACGCCCGGCCACACACCGCTCACCTCGTACAAGAGTACATTCAGGAGGTTGGCATCAGCTTGATGGCTTGGCCATCAAGAAGCCCAGATCTTAACCCGATTGAACACACTTGGGATGAGCTTGGGAGGCTAGTCAGAAGACGCAGACCACCCCCCGCCACCCTCAGGGCTCTAAAACAGGCCCTGATAGAAGAATGGGTGAATATTCCCCAACACCGCCTCCGAAACTTAGTGTTCAGCATGCCAAACCGGCTCGAAGATGTCATCAGAGCCCGAGGCGGCAACACAAGTTACTAAAGTGGGAACAAGGCAAAAAACTTAAAAATTAAGTTCTTGATAGTTACTTCAAAATGGTTAGGTTTTTAGTTTTTTCTTAATTTTCAGTGTAAAACTTTACTAATGCTAAATAAAATATTATTTTTAGAAAACTTTGTTAAATTTGCTATAAAATGACTTTTATTTCAAAACTCTAACTTCTATAGTTTAAGAGTAATTGCAATTTTAAAACTGTACTACTTATTTTTGACGCCCAGTGTATTTCCCAACTTTGCGTTCCAGTCACCAAGGATTATAGTGGTTTCCTGGTTGGGTATTGATTGAGATGAACTCCCTATATGCTTATCATCAATTTATTATTACCTATTAATGCCTTATTAAAAGATTTAATTTAGTCTATGTGATACGAATGCTATTCCTATGCATTACCAAACATTTTACCTCATTTGAAAGTTCATTTGTAGATACCATGCTTATTTGATTCATCTGAAGAAGATTATTTACATTTCATTATAAATTAAATAATATTAATAAATGTTTATTTTAATACTGCCAATAGGTTCAACGATAAAATAGATTTTTAATTGAACTTAATATAAATTATTTCAATATATTAAAAGTTGTACATGAACACGATTTATTTATTAATAAAAAAACTCTTATAATATAAAAAGACATAAACGTATTTTTTATTTCTTTTTATTTATTAAAATTTGTATTTGAACACGTTTTTTTATTAATAGTACGTTATTGTCGTACTCTGTGATTGTATTACATTAAGTGTTTTGTTCCCCCCCGCCCATCGCCGCCTGCGCGCATACGCCCGTTTCGACCGAAATTATTGTTTTGGTGTTTTATTCATTTTTATCGTGCATGAAAATGACACAAATTTACAATGTAGATTTTTCATGCATTTATGATATTAAATATGTGAACCCTAATGACTGTAATATTTTTTTGCAGCGTTAGTAGCTTTAAATAGGAAAATAATTGAAAATATTAACATTGCATGTCTTAATTTGGCACAAATTTATTTATTGGCTTTAAGTAAGTGATCTGAGATAGGAAATAGTTATACAACCTATTGTAATATTTTTTTTGTACTGTTATTACTTATTGACCCTATATCAGTTTTGCTCTGGCCGAAGATGACACAAACTGGGTTTGCACACTCCGCAGGCTATCCTAGATATGATACCATAATTATTTTAAACTTTAAATTAATTTTGTCAGTTTTGATATAAATAAGTAAAATCAACCACAAACCATCGAATTGCGGAAAATGCAAGTGACAGATGTGACACAAAACGCAATAATAAGGTTCTTATGTACGACCGTGTCCACAGGCGAGAAATTAACAACTTTAGAGTTTTTGAAACTTATGACCTCATTTTAGCCCAGCGCTATCGGTCTATTACTAATTAAAAGTATTTAGGTTAGTTAGCGGAGTTCTACCGTTTCTAACTATAAATATCCAGCAATCGAGCTAAAGATAATGTGTTTTGTTACATTATTAAAAACTTATTAGGTCGTAGGATGTAATGTAACCCTAGTCTAGTATTGAAAATGAATATAGTAAAACTTCGGTTATATTAAACATTATCTATACTTACGAGTATAGATAATGTGATCGATACGTGGCGACACAAATTCGAAGGAAAACAGAACTATTAGTAACTTAAATACGACTGTAATTACATTAAACCAAGTTTAACAAGTTAAACGAACGAATCTTGAGCTCAAATATGTCTCTAGGGCTTAGCTCCGCGGCTTCGATGAAATAAGTACAAAAAAGTCCGCTTATCCGCAAATCCATACTGAAAGTTT
This sequence comes from Endotricha flammealis, assembly GCA_905163395.2. NCBI lineage: Eukaryota > Metazoa > Arthropoda > Insecta > Lepidoptera > Pyralidae > Endotricha > Endotricha flammealis. Next base: position 8,260,609 of record LR990864.1, on the reverse strand, counting down.
GTTAGACTCGAAGCGTCAAAAGTTCAGGCGTGTTCGCGACGTGATGATTACTCGTCAAGAGATGTCAAGTGTCTTCGCACCCCCCGACCCCTCCGCCCCCGTCTCTGCTGGTGGAGCTGACACCTGTCGAACCTGAGCTGAGTGATTGGAAACTGTGAATTTTGACAATTCGTGATGCTTCTTATTACGTACCTACATAAATGGAACTTTGCGTTGATTGCCCCCCGAAACTCCAAATGAATTCAATTTCAACGATACACGCTAACTTGGTATGATTGACGTGAGTAGGCACACAAATATAGTAGTGTTGAGAATTAATCAATAACGCGTAAGGGTAACATTGTTGCTGTAGAATGTAGATATTGTGATGGCGAACAATAAAGCTATTGTCGATGCGGATAGACGCTTTTATCCTATTACTGCGAGAATAGTGGAGACTGGTGTTAGCTAAGTTGGTTAAGTGCAAGTTTCCAATGAACAGAATACGGTTATAAATCACAGGCTCGGTCTAAGTCAACGAACTAATGACATTGTAAGTGTAACGAAACTTTAGATGCTGGTCCCGGCGGGACACTCGCTGACTCATTTAATTACCGGTCCGAAATTCCGGACAGATAATAAAGTTAAATTGAGTAAATTGCACAGGTGGCCGACATAATGTGAACCGTCGACTACACAGTTTTAGCTGTAATCGCAAATTTCACCTTTTAACAGCCACTTAAATGTTGTCGTGTTAAAAGCGATCGCATCGCACGCTTGAATGTGTCGATCGCTCACCTTATAATGAGTATGCCGCGGTCCCTTTAGTAATTAATCACGTTAGTTTATATTCACATTTCATATTATCACGGATCTTGTATTGCCTACAGCTTTGATCGTTATTTATTTTCTTGGAATAATATTTATGTCGAAATAGCCCGAACCGAACATTGCTCTTTCCGACAGTTAACTCAAATTGGTAAAATTGGCAACGTCTGGCCAATACCGGATACCAATTGGATTACGTATTGAATTACATTCAGAAAAATGCCGCCGCTAAATTGCCGTACTTAATATCTATGTAGCAAGACACTGCATTAATGTAGTACAATACTTTTAATAAAATAGTTTGGGGTCAAAATCCTGTCAGATGACGCGCAACTAACATCAAAGGCAGTATAATCTAAACTATTTTGACATTTTTAAATAAGCTGTCTAGACAAGTTGTGACTACAGTTATTTAGTTCGAGTTCATTTTTATTGTGTTTTTATTGGCGCATAATTTGAAATAAGTAGGGATTTTTATCTATAAAGGTACTTTATTTTTTGAAGCACTTTATTTTTGCACGTATCAATATAAAAATATACGTCTAATAGTAATTATGTGTAGAATAATAAAATTAGATTTTTCTATAAAGTTCGGACTAGACTAGTAATTAGTAAAGTAACGATTAACAGCAGACCAATCAACATTTTTATAATTCTCGCTTTTTACAAAATTACTAGCCTAACTATCTAAGCTTAGTTACCCAATGATGAATTGTTACGTTTTTGTACCGCACCTAAATTGGACGTTCACATAATTATATCCTTTGAAGTCAAGAATTAAGAGGACGTGTCATAAAAATTTTTTTTTTTTTTTAAATCTCATTTAGGTACTTTCATAAAAAAACTTTTTAAAGTTAATATGTAAATGAAGTTGGTTAACTCATACCGGTAAATATGAAAGCCTTATACAATTTCCTTTGCACATATGCTTATATATTTTATGTGATGAGAGTTGTGCCAACGACAAACACAGTTTATGGCTTTAATATGTTAACTAATGCAAATAACAACACATGTAGAGTTATACTGATGTAGTTTGTAGACATTGATGGTGTGAATAACTCTCCTACACGAAATATTTTACGTTTAATGCGAACATATGAGAAACTAAATCGACTTGTGTGGAATCTATGAACTGGGAACGGTGGAAGTTCGTTGAAAATGACAAATCATTTATAGGTTCAGTTATCCATTTTGCCTTTTTGCTGAAAATGTTAGGTAACTATTAGGTCTTAGAGCCATCACTTCTGATTTTTAATCGGCCGATAGTTTGATCGTTCTGGGATTCAGTATGGAGCTATACGGGAGTGCGCCCATTTGACGAATAAACATCGACCGAAAATGACTGTGACGGTGGCTCTTACTTATTTAAATTCATACTTAAAACATTATAAATGTGAAAATATGTTTGTTTGGTATTCCTTTATTCACGTAGAGTTAGCATTGTGCATATGTTATTTATATAAAAGGATTCGTTCTCAAGTTTGTTATTGCTCAAGGCTTGCTAAAATGCAAACTTGAAATTATTGATTACCTTAAAAACAGCAAAATTAACATGGTAATTGGTAACCATAGAAACCAACCGTTTCTACAGAGAATAGGCCTTCACAGGCACTTTTTCTAGTCAAAGTGCATACAATAACAATGTTTAATTAATTTTATTTGATTGTAGACCCTAAGTAATAATTTTAATTACAGCTTACGAACATACATTTCGTGTGTTGTAATTACGAACAAATTTTAGCATAACATAAATTCCAATAAGTATCTAATGTATTGTAATGAATTTAAACCCTCATTAATCACAGATACAGGCAATTTATTCAGCTTTATTTTCATAATTTGTAATCAAGGCTTGGCCATAGTAATGCAATACGGATAAAATTACTCATATTGACACCAGGTTGTTAATGAACCAGAGGACTGGTATTACAAAATACATTCGCGTGGACATACTTTTTTATGTTGTATAGCAGGCAAACAAACAAACGGGCTTTGTGATGGAAAGTGGTTACCGTCGTCTATAAAAATCAATAAGACCAGGGTCTCTAGGAATACGTTGCATGGAAGGGAATAGGAATGTTAAAGCAATTATTCTTCCGGATCTTTCACTCACCGAACGAAAAGCATTGTTGTTACACACCGATATTTCCTGGGCTAATTCGACAGGAGAAGTACCATCCTCTCGAAAATGGGATCTAAATAATACTGCAAATCAAACTGATATAATTCAGATTACTACATAATAGATAGCTGAAAAAAAATAACTAATTCATATGAAACTAACTAACAAACTAGTTATTTAGATTTGTAAAGAATACTAACATGGGCATTTGCAGACGGTACTCACTAACGGCTTCTAATCTTTTGTGAATGGTTGGCCATATTGAGGCTCTTCACTAGTCACTCGCTCGCTCTCATACGAGTCGATTAAGGGTGCGTGCTCTGAATCGCCATGCACTCATTACTCTCCTCCGCCCTATTCATTATCCGTCGACTAAATAACTAATGGACTTACACGTCTCACTGAGACCAGTTAGTTTCAATGAAGTCGCCTACGCCACATCATTCCGAATTCCTAACTTAACCCCAAAAGCGTAGATATTTGCACTAAGTCGTTCGAACTTGGTGAAACATTCTACATACGCTTACGTATTCAGCGAGATCTCTGTGCATTTCTGAAGCGTCTATCTAGACTTAGCGAATTAATTTAAAGTGCGTTTGGCTATGCAATAATTATAATAATCTTAACGTTCTGTTTATCGATTAAGTATATAATATGTTTTAATGATTATATTATTTTTTCAACTCAACTTAATTCATATATAGAAGGCAAAATGACGTAAAACGTAATGTAGGGTTTATATTTACAGTACAGCGGTGCGAGTATGGGCGGCGGGTGCGGTGCTGCCGGCACTCGTGTTCCGACGGCGGCCTCGCCGGCGAACACGGCGTCGTCGTCGTCATCGAACACCGGCTCAGCTGGTGGGACTCGCTCCACCAGCCTGAGCACAGCCCCCCCACCGCCGGCATCTTCCGCCTCTACCACTGGCGCGGCAGGGGAACAACTCAGCCGCACCAACTTATACATACGCGGCCTTAGCCAGAACACCACCGATAAGGACCTCGTCCAAATGTGCCAGATGTGAGTATTTTATTAGCAATTCAATATTTTATAACACCCGATTTAACGCTCTAATATGAATGACAAGTAAATAGCTGGGATGGAGCCGTCCCGGAATATTGTGCGACTACAATTTCCCATAGATTTAGCGGAGCCTTTATGGCAACTTCTAATGTTATAAAAATCAAGAAGTTTAAATGCAAGTAGAAGTTCCAATAACTATAATTTAATAATGTGAATTTCATAGAGCAGAAGTATCACTTGCCTAAGGGATTTAAAATTATGTTGTAGTTAGTATTTCAAAAAATCACCAATCTCTGTAGTCTATAGTTTGCACATTTTATGATTGGTCTTTCAAACTAATGTGCCACCTGATATCCCTAGGTAGGTACTGTTCCCCCAATTCCCGAAGTCTAGGAGACGTTGCCCACCTTAAAATAAGAAACCAAATTCAAAGTTTTATTTCTGCTCAAGTTTAAGTCATATTTTATATGGAAAATGTCTATTTCCTCTTTTTCCGACTGCTTCGCTCTTCAAGATTCCGAACAAAAGTTAACGAAAACTATTCAAATCCACTAAAAACTTTTACTGTCATACCAAACATCTATAAGTTGTTTATACTTAGTTTGTATTGTCAATCTTATCTTTACATGAATACATGTAAAAGTTAATCATAATTTTATATAAATACTTAAACTATGTTTTACGCATCTTCAAATAAATTATTTCTCATTCCAGGTATGGCAACATAATTTCAACAAAAGCAATATTGGATAAAAATACGAATAAATGTAAAGGTAAACAACATTCACTGCCGCATTCTGACTTATACCTATAAATTACGTTATTATTAGTAATTATTTAATCTGTGCATAGATATTTCACGTATGTATATAAAGTATCCTATCCAGTAATAGATTATGCATCAGTAAGTCTATTCGTAACTGAATTATTTAATACATATTAATATTTTCTAGAATACCATATACCTTCATTAAACTAATCCATCTATGGTGAGACTTTTTTCCGATATATGCACGACACTAGATACATATAACTTGATTCATATTTATGATGTCCATTTATTCAATTATTATTGACTTTGATATGTTATTTTATTACTTAATTGTTATTTTCGAGTAGATAATTATCATCCTCACTATATTTATGCACTGACGCACAGGCGAATATGAATATCCTCTTATACGAAGTGCACATATTTGTGACTATCACAATATTTAATTATCACATTCATCACGCTATTACGTGTAGAGAAAGTCATCATGAATAGTTACATAACTTTATTATTACAAAGTATTTATAGCTGTTTGATATATTAGATGCCCTGAATGTATAGCATGAATCATCAAACCTTAACAAGCGTCCAGTAGTGAATACGCAGGCCCATCATTATAAAACTATTTCACTTTTGTTCCGACAGGTTACGGTTTTGTAGATTTTGAAACGATCGCGTCGGCGGAGGCAGCTGTAAAAGGATTACAAGCCAAAGGTGTTCAGGCCCAGATGGCTAAAGTGGGTATCTGGTTCCTGCGTAGACTGAACCGTGTACGTTGTGCATGCAAGTAATACTATTATGACTAACCGCCTGCTCCCGATCTAATCCGCTCTTACACTCTTCAAACCTCCCCAATACCAAACCAGGAATCCCATCAGAGCCTCGACTGTCCGTTTATATAATTACATTAACTTTACTACTGTGTTTTTTTATGTTTTTCTTTGTTTCTAACCTATTACATCGTAAACCCAGTAGTAAATAGTTAGGTGCTTACAATAAAAACGCAATTGAGGCTCTCTCCCCGCCCTTACCTATGTTATTACTCCGTTAACACAAAGTTATATTGCGTTAAATATTTATTTAAGCACTAAGTTATAATTCCAATATTTTGTTTTCATTACAGAACAAACAACACTCGATCGTAAATATTTTTCTTGGTACGGAATGCATGCGGCGATCATGCTATGTTGATACTACTTTTGATAGAAACCACCACAGATTAAAGAATGACATGTGTCATTCTTTAATCTGTGGTGGTTTCTATCAAAAATGTTCTAGCGTATAGGCAACATTTTGTCTGTTATTCTACAATGTTGATTGATTAATAATTAACTAAAATTACGCGCCCATAAGGCTTTTATTCACAGTACATCCTAACTAATATTATAAAGAGAAAGTGAGTTTGTTTGTTTGTTTGTTATTCCTTCACGGCTTAACTAATCATCCGATCATTATGAAAATTTGTATACATATTGTCAGGGGTAAATTAACCGCGAGCGAAGCCGCGTGCAAAAGCTAGTAATTTATAAAGATGTAAATTGTTGTGAGTCGTTATAATCAAGAGAAATTACATATACCATCCAAACACAATATTTTCACAAATTTTGAACATTGGAATATGGTGCAAATAGTCGCTCCTAGTATTGATTATCTAATAGTAACTGGTTAAAATTATTTGATACTAGTTTCAAGTGCCAACAAAGTATTGGACTTATAATTCGCATTCGGTCATGATGTTTCTCTCTCCCCTCGATCCAATCCCTATTCCACCTACCCTTAATTATAGCTTTAGTATTTACCCTATTATTATTATTGATCAAGTGCTATAATACCTATCTAAGCATTTACAATCAAAGCAGTGTTCTTTATCTATTACACAAGATTTTGCTAGATTTGAAATACTTATATGCATAATCATAGCATCAACATCCTGTCCCATATGTTTTAGGCGAATACTTTAGTGAAAATATGTCTGACAAAAATCCATAATGCATTGTTTGATTCAATAGATGTGTGACATTGTTTAGATGAGTAGGCTCTGTGTTTAGATCGTCGAAGTAACGGGCGATAGTCATTCGATCCGGCGGAATCGCCGCCACATGACACTAATCATTCATTTGTCAGTCCATTCGAGAACAGACTGCGATGAATATTTGGTATGTGAGCTAATAGCAAACAGACAGTCTAACACTTTTTGTGTTGTAAGTATGATCCGTTCAGTGGTGCCAATCGACGCAATATAACGCTTACTTAATCTTGTACTTCGAAAATTGTTTCATCTTGTTAATTCTGTAATCTTGCCGTTTGCTTCAGCGTTTCGACGATGTATAATTATATTATCGCTACTGGGCTCGGGTACTCTATGCTTTCGATATTCAATTAGTGTGTATGCGACTTAAATAGCTTCATATCTCTATGCTGATGTATATGCCCATCTGGTTGATAACACCTACCTAATATTATTTAGTATATTAGATCGATCTGCTGATTTACGTCAGAGCTGGCTTCAGTGTCTAGATAATCTATGCGGGCTTCAAGCTAATTTTAATATTCTCCGAAATAACCTTCAGTTCACTGTTACATATTACATGCTTAGAAGAGTCAGTGAGATGCTAAACTAACACTTTGGTATGTAAGTTAAATAATGAAAATGGGAAAGTTAGTTAGTACGCAATCATTGGTGTTGCACAAATCCAGTGGTGTTCAATTTGAAATCTAACAATTCAGTCACGCACTGTACATACCATTCGCAAAACTCAGTATACCGTTGACTGTAATCGATACGTAATGTCCAATCACTTGATAATGAAACATTGAGATACGATACTACTTACTACTTGCCTTGGAGAATCATTTACCGATACCATTATTGTCATAATAAAAAATAATTCAAAATTGTCCGAATAATAATTTTGCATTAGAAAACAGTAAACGTAATTAAAAGTAAATTGAAAGTATCAGACTGTATAATTAAAAGTAAATTGAAAGTATCAGACTGTATAATTAAAAGTAAATTGAAAAGTATCAGGCTGTACAATTAAATGTAAACTGAAAAGTTTCAATTTGTATTCTGAGTCTTTGAGAATGTCTCCTTTATCTGTTGTTCTTGGATTTTACAGCAACAAGAGCAGGACCCCACCAACCTGTACATGGCCAACTTACCTCCCCACTTCAAGGAGAATGATGTGGACCAACTTCTAGCTAAGTTTGGGCAGGTGGTCTCCACACGGATTCTGCGCGACACCCAGGGCCACAGCAAAGGTGTTGGCTTCGCACGGATGGAGTCTAGAGAGAAATGCGAACAGATTATTCAAGTAAATATGTTATTGAATTATTGATTGTTAAAAAAATATTTTAAAATAATAATGATTTCTAGTGTAACAATTTATGTTCTCAAAAATGGCCACAATTTGGAGTATCACATAATTTAAAAAAGCAAGATTACTCACTATTTACTTAGCTACTTCTATTAGGTATATAAAGAAAACTCATTAAAATATAATGGTGTAAATCAGTAACATGAACAATATTTTTGATTTAAAATATGAATAAGTAAATAATAGTTTATTTTCCTTTGTTTTTCAGATGTTTAACGGGAATGCAATTCCCGGTGCTAAAGAGCCACTGTTAGTTAAATTTGCGGATGGGGGCAATAAGAAAAAGGCGTTGTATAACAAGCAAAATGATAACAATGGCAGAGTGTGGAGAGACAACAACGACTCCATAACACAAGTGAGTTTGATAAATACTTAAAATATCGGCTACCTATAAAATAAAAGTATAGCAAATGTAAAGCGCGTATTACACTACACGATATTCAGAGTCTAACAAAAGCACAGCCCGGACACTACATACAACGCGGGTGAAATAATTACCTATTTCTACTACATAGGCCAATGTCGTCTGTACACGCGTACACATTTGTTCACTAAACGCACACATTTGCGACTGCACCCGCCTCGATACCCGCCTGGAGGTAACGCGATTCGGTGCGGGGCGGAGAGTGGCCATTCTACCTCGGCTTATTACTTTTTCTATGACAAAAGAGATGGTGCAATACGAATAAGCGAGAAGCACTTACAACTCCTCACTTCTTAGTATTGCACCATCTCTTGTTAGACTCTGGACATCGTGTACTTAGTGTAATACGCGCTTTTTGACAGCCATGGCAGTTGCAGAAGTTAGTTTTAATTCCACTATAAGGGCTACTACCCCGGCATCCGATTTTTATCGGTCCGGTAATTACGGGTCCGATGTAGAAATTCATACTTTAGACATAAAATCGGATGCCGGAGTAGTGGAGAAGCGGTTATACTAAAGTATGAATTTCTACATCAGACCGGCAATTACCGGACCGATAAAGATCAGATGCCGGAGTAGTGGAAAAACGCCCTAAGTCTTGCTCTCTTCTTTATCTTATTATGTCAGTGACATCTATAAATTAATGTCATTAACTTAAACGGTTTTGTCAAACTGCCAGAACAGCCTTGAATATTGATAGGTATGGCTGCTTTAGGATAGCCAGTTGTTGGAGTTTGGCTTATTTAGCGTAAATAAATATAAAAATATAAGGGTTTCTCAATCTCCATACGAGAAACTGGCGGAAACATAATCTTTCGATGCGGAAACCTACTGAAAATTTATTCTAAAGTAGATAAAATATGCAAACGAGCACGAAATTCCTTTCTGGCATAAACTACATGCATACACATATTTATAATTCTATAACGTGCATAAAACTGTTACAGTATTTTATATAATTCTTAGTTATAAGTTTTACCTTAAGATTATATATAAGCTGTTAAAGAATAGTAATACATATCAGTACAGTATCATGTCATGCAGGCGATGAGTGCGAGCGGGGTGTATGCCGGCGGAGTAGGCGCAGGCGGCGTGGGCGGGGGCGGGGAGTGCGCGGGCGTGTACCGCGGCGGGGCCAGCATGTACAGCCTGACGGCGTTCCACCCGCATCCCCAGCTGCACCACCACCACCACGCCGCGCACCCCACCGCCTGGCTGGCGCCGTACCCCGCGCTCATCCCCTCCGCGCACCCCGGTCACCACGCGGCGCATCCCGCGCACCCGACGCACATACCCATCGATAGTGTGCCTAGCCAATACGTAAGTACAAATACATAAGCGTCATCGTAATTAATATATTATCTTTAGATTTTAAGGAGTTTCAGTATGAGTGTATATGAGCGAGTTTATAATAAAAATGGGAGGTGATAGAATTGAGAAATATTTGATGTTACAAGTTTAATTGTAACTTAAGTAAACCACAATACAGTCACGCACTTTTTGTAGTGAGATTTTAAATAATGTGCACACTGAGCGACAGTTATCAGGATCTAGATATGACATGCAAACAATGTATGTAGTCTTATGTAAATTGATGATAACAATAACTTATCAAGCACCTCAATGATTTATGGTTTATCAGATCGGCCATGCGATTTGCGAAATAGAACTTGTAAAAAAATAAAAACATTCAGTCAAAAAATAAACCATAAACGACTGATGTGTTCTGTTTTCCAGGTAAACTGGGACAGCATAAGGCCGGAAAGTGAATTATACGTGAGTGCCGACCTTTTGTAATCGAAGCACACGCTGTGACCTCCCAGTTCCTATCGCTTACGATCCGACTCACTGTTAAGCTCCTCGCTTGTGTCACTCCCCCGTGCTCGATGCGCGCCGCGAGTGGGCGCCACCGGAGCTGACTTGCCCTGTCGTGTTTCAGTACTTCGCGTCGCACCCGTACCAGTACTTCGCCGGCCCGACCCCGCCCATCATCCAGATGCCGATGGAGAGCGAGCACGCGTCGACGGCGGCGTCGCCCGACGAGGCCTACCAGACGTACCCGCCTCCCAAGTAGATGATAAGCCACGCTACGACAATCCGAGCTGTACACGAGCCAAAAATCAAAGCACTGTGACTTTTTACAATGTTAATTTGTTTTAGTTTTAATTTGCGGCCGTTATAGACTTCATCGAAAGTTCCGCCCGCGCGGCCGCCGTGGCCGCCGGCGCTAGTTCTAAGCCTATTTGTAACGCCTCGGTACTTGTGTTGGTCGGGCATCTGTCTCGGATCCTCTTGGCTTACGCTGGACGTTCAATTCGCTGTGATGTTTTGATGAGGTCTTTTGACGGTTCGAGGAGAGGATTTGATGTATAGAGATAGCTGCAATTTTAAATGTGTTTTTATTACATTATAATTTTATTATTGTTTTATGAGAAATAAATTTAAGAATTTAGGCCCAGGTTCTGAACGTTGAAAAGAATATTTAAGATAGTTAGGTATTTATTTTAGCATAGTATAATTTCGTAATTGAAATTTAAAAAATTACTTGTCCTTTAGACGAGAAACATTCATGAATTTTTACTTTTAAATCGAGAAATCAGTGTCATAATTAAAACTATAAGATAACTAAAACCAGATAATGTAATAACAATCTGAACATTGAAGTCGAACAAAAATGCGTGCAATCCCAACATTCAGAAACTTGTAGGTATAGATGTAAAAACGATCATGTTTGTCAGTCATTAGTTTCCTGAAGTTAGAGGAAAGCAATATCTTAGGAGTGCAGTTGGGTAAAATGATAAGTGGAAATGGTCATATCATGTGGAATCAAAGATTGATGCTTACTAAAGTAAAAGACACTTTAGGCGAGTATCTGTGTATGGTTAGATGGTTAGTACACCATTATTCGGTGTATGGGGAATAGTAGAGCGAAGATAGAATCTTCAGCAAACTAGGTATTTAAAATACGAGCGAAAGAGAAACTCTTCATGTTGTAGTTGGGAACGGAGTCGCAACCAGGTTACGAAGCACCCGCACGCCGGTGGGATGCGGCCCTCGGACCTCTGCAGGTCAGAGCCTTGTTGTATATGTGTGTATTTAAAATGTTTGGCGTGGTGCTTTGATCATTTTATTTCAAAAATGGTACTATACCTATACAGTATTATCTAACGTAATACATTCATAGTTGTTACCGGCGCAGTCTTCCATGGATCGCAAAGTATATAAATGGTTTAGAAATTGTTTTAGTTTCGATTTCATGGCATCTTCTTGTCATGTGCCTGGACAGCTTGGCCGCTCGAGTCACTTAGATCACCACCTTCGATGACGTCAAATAGAACGAACCGATAAAACATTCTTAGAGTAGAGATACTTAGTAGACTATGATTTCACTGAAACATCACAACTAGCTTAGTCACGTTATTTCAATTTGTTATATATTTTGTAAAAAAAAAAAGTACCTAATGCAATACAATATACTCTTCACTAACTGATAACGTCGTTGCCAAACCCAAAAACAGACTGAATTTATGTATACTGTTAACTTCCAAATATTTCTTGATCCGTGTTTGATTGAAGCGAACTAGTCCTGCGCGAGAACTCGTAGACACGCCGGAGCCGCGGCCGTTGGTTGGCGGGCGCGGCGGCGACGCGCGTTTGACGCGCGGCCGACGCACGCCGACGCGCGTCGCCGCCCGCCGCCCGCGGCCGGCACGCGGTGCGGCGCGGCAACATTAGCAATAAGCAGTCGTATGTAAAGTCTATTTATACATTTTACGAGTCTATACAAATTTTTGTACGTTGAAAACTCATGTTTGAATACGTGAATAACGAAGTGATCCTTTTTTGAGAATCATGTACTGAGTCAACTGTAGTTGTTATTTTGTAGGCGGTCGGCACATTCCACTAGAAAACTTCAAACAAAAATTCCACGATTGATTTCCACATTATAAAATGTAATGGATTTGAAATCCAAAGTGTATGCGCACCTTTTTGGTGTAGATGAACACTTTTTAGTACCATTTGTAGGTTTTGGGTACACTTTATGACTTTATATGAAATTTGATATTTTTATATTGAATATATATAAATTATACATGGATATGTATACATGTATATACATTGTTATTGGATAACGATAAAAACCTACTTAAATATATCGCAACTGTTTAATTCTATTTTGGCACGTCAAGAGTTTCATCAGAACCAAAGTATACAAATCATTAAAATCGAGTAAGAAGTAGGAAAATATTTATACAACTCAGGGACTGAAGACTAGTTAAATGTTTGATATATTAACTGTATTTTAACTGACGATTAAGCGATAATCTCAACTCTTTGTTCAAAACCTGTGAACCGGCACCGGTGTACTAAATAACATTACAGGAACTGAATCTAGCGAACGGCAGGTTTTGAATGAACAAAGTAGATTTTGAACGAATAAATAGATCTGTTTTCTGTTTGTTATTTTATTCAGAGAAAGGCTGAAATCGTACTGTTGTTCCGTATACAAATGAATTAATTTCCAAATGTACATAAATTAGCCGGTGAAATGTCACTTATTTGCGTTCGTATAATACTGCTAACGACTTGTAGAAGAGCACCGTATAGTGAGCACTGGCAGGGGCACGCCGCGTGCGCTGAACCTTACTCCGTAGATCAGTATTGTACTTGTATAATTTCTGATCGAGCCAAATTTATTGAACTGACTAAGAAACCGCCTTTACTTCTTGTGAAATAATAACCATGAAGTGCAATGTAGTACCGAATGTTGCGTGGTACTTAGTTAAGTGATCGTTTAGTGTTCGACGTACACTGTGGCTTCCTGTGAAAGCAGTCTTCCGATAGGTATTTCCGCTAACTTTGCATTTAAAATTAATGTCAACGTATTGAACACAAATATTATTTTGTCATGTATGTAATGTGTACTCCCAAAGTATTATTTATGTGACGACCTTGTTTGAGTCCCCTCGATGTCTGTTTAGTTCCCAATGCAATCGTTGTTCCAATGAGCGTAATGTAATGCAAATAATTAGAGTAATCACACCAGCGTTATTTAAGTGACTTGTAACTTAGGGTGGCACGGACCGCGTTAGTATAAACACCGTCAAGAGCGATAATAATTAGCACGAAAATTATTTTTCTAATGCTTTCCTTCCATGTAAGCAATAAAATTAATTTGATGGTAGTGCCTTCAGCTTCCTTTAAAGTAATAAATAAATCAGAGGATACAATATAGCAGTTGCATGTGCTTTATACATATTTTTACAGGTAATAGAGAACTTACCGTATTCATAAACGTAGCGAATAGTGTAAAGACTATGTTTAAAATATTTTGTAAACAACTAAAACAAATAATGTGGCTGTCTAATCGTTGCATTTTTCACACACGATGTAAATTGAACTCGAGAGTAAAACGTAGATGTTCCTAGTTAACTCACTTCAACATTCTTGACATGGGTGATAGCACCGAGCAGGAGCTTCGCCGAGCGGCGAGGGGCAGTAGGGAAGCACAAAGTGGCATGTCGGGAACCAATACTTGAAAACCAAAACTTGATTCATCTACATCATGTCGATGGATAGAATTGAAGTGTTAAGTAAATGTTTTAAAGAATAAGTCGTTAAATTTAAGAGAACGCTCGACTCGTTGAAACGGTGAATAGTGAAGCTATAGGGACGGTGATGAACGATGGTTAGTTTGTAGAATCTAGGCTTAACTATAGATAGGATAGAATAGCAAAAAATGTTTCGACGCTAAGATAGATAGTATAGAACCCTAGATTAATATATTTCCAATGGCGGCGGGGCGGGCGCGCCCCCTGGCGGCTCTAGGGTAGTTTCCTTTGTTAGTTTATTAAATAATTTAATTTGAATGGACTGAAGCCGGCGGGCCGCGCGCGCGCCGCGCCGCCCTAGCGTAAGCCAGTCTAAGGAATTTAGTGAACACATTCTTGCGATAAGTTTCCGTTGAACAAGTTTGCTTTCACCTCTTTTGTTATGTAGTTGACTAAGTGTAAAGAAAGAAAACTAAATGAAAAAAATCTGTCGGAGGTGTCGATACGAATGTATTTGTCCAATGTGTATTAATATAGTGTGGTGTTCTACCGAATCAGACTAGTCTAGTAGTAGAATAGTATAGTTAAAAAATTAGTTAGGTAGTCTAGAAATATAAAATGCAAAAATAAAACTTCATAAAATGTAAAAAAAAAATGAAATGAAATTGTTGGTAAGAAAGAATATTTTTAAGGGACATGTTGCTTCGTTGTGTTATGATGTGAGGTTTGGCATAACTATGGTAATAGTGAAAAAGCATTTCTCGCAGAGAAAGGACATAGAGGAAAGTTATGTATCTATTTTGTTACAAAGTGTTTGCAAGTTTCTATATTGTGCTATGAGCATTTTATGTGACCCGCATTATTTATAGTTATGCTGAATGGAAACTAAAATAATATATAAATAAATCAAAATGGTACTAAGAAGCATGTTTTATTGTGACGAGTCATGTTCCTTTGCATTGAACATATTTTGTAAGAGCAAATGATTGAATAAAACAAGCGAAACCAAATCTAGTACATTATTTTATTGGTACGACTGCGACCCCTGAACAACATTACAGACCCACACGCCAAAGAAACTAACGAGATGAATGACACCACAACGAAACAAAGACACCACCCACACGGTCCTTGACTTCGCCTAAATGAAATAACTGACGTTTCAAAATCAATAAATATACATTGATTTTTATTCCGGCTCTACACTCTCCGGAAGTGGAGCGAAGTATTTTTTTTTTTTTGTAGCATATAAATGTTATATACGCTAATATAATTACAATCTAGCCTAAACACAGACTAATGAGTAATTTTACATTGACCTAGTTTTATAAAGTTGTAATATAAGAATGTGTCCATCCATTGGCACTTTTCTTACTGTCTCTATTAAGGGGAAGTCACTTTGTTCATGTGTCTTTGTTTTAAGTTTGTGTTGTGCGAAGTGAAGTGAAACTTTATAGCCTTCGTAATGATAGCTCTACTCTCGCAAAGTTGAGCGTAAACGAGTGTGGGCGGGCTTGTTCTACTTCGTTTTCACTTATCCACTAGTATTATTAGTAATATAAAGAAAAGTCGCCTTACAAGTATTATTTTATTGTGTCAGTTTTACAACATGAATTGATATAACAAAATAATTACTATGAAGAATATTTACTCAAATTGTAATGAACGAATCAAATTATTTCATTTGAGAAAAAAAATGGCATGCTTACGTTAAGAGTTAGAGGTAGCGTGCTTCGCTTTAAATATTCTAAGGGTGTTATCACACGAGCCGCTGACGAGTAGCGCTGGGTTAGACCAATCACAGCATAGCACTTTGTCTTCATGCCCGCTCAAGTCGTATAATGGTGTCCGCGGGCTGAAACAATACATTTAGACTTATCGAATGCTCAACTTATGGCATACCTTACGAGAAATCATTACGATCAAAAACGGTACAGTTTAAACTATACAGATATCGTAGTGCCCACACACGTTACTAGAAAACTAAATGATTATTCATTTGTTGAGCCATGGCTTCGATCGTAATAAAAACGGCATACACGTTACAACTCAGACACAGTTTCTTCCGATTCCGATTTATCTATACAAAATTTCATACTGTTCCGTTCAACTGTACAGTTTTATAAAATAAATTTGACAAACTGTACAGTTTTTCTCGTACACATATGTCGTTGCTGTTTGAACTGTACCATTCAATATCGTAACGATTTTTCGTATGGCAGAAAAGCTCCAAACAATCACCCGAGTTGAAATATAAATCAACAGAAAATGAACATAAATCAATTTATATTGTGATAAAGCACACAATGTTACCACAATAAGGTACAAATTAATTCAAACACTCGTTAAACACTGGAAATCTTGTGCCAAGTATATTGGAATGGAGTATAGTCGAGATTATTGCTACAATAAAACATACACGCAAATGTTTGCCTTGCGTGGAATACGAACTCGTGGTTTTTTTTATACCAGTAAGGTGGCAAACAAGTATACGGCCCGCCTGATGGTAAGCAATCACTGAAGCCTATGAACGCTTGCATACCGGGGGTATCGCTCGCGCGTTGCCGACCCTGTCAAAAGTGGAGCTCTGGAGACCTTACTCACCGTAGGAACACAACATGGCCGAGACCAATGCTATTTGGCTACGATCTTCTGTAAGGTGGAGGTCCTTCCCCAGACGGACTGCTCCTATTTGAGCGGATTATCCGCTATGCCCTTCCTACTATTACTACTGATATTTATGTTAAGACACCAACCTTCGGGTCTCCCACAGTTTGACCTGACCATCATGGCCAGCAGACAGGAATAGGGTGTCTCTAGTGGTGGACCAGCGGACTGACTGCACCCACCCAGTATGGGATGTAAATGTAGTTTTGACGATACTCTCTGAAACAGAGAAAAATTGTTTATAAAACACAAAGTTGAACAATATTTACATTCTCTGAAAACAAGTGCAGTTTTAAGTGGGTATTAAATAATTTATACTAATAAATTTAAATGAGAAAGTGTGTTTGTTTATTTTTTCTTCTTTTACATCGAAACAAAGTAATGGATTGAATTTATTCCTTTATGGTGATAAGGCTACTATTTTTATTTTTTTACTTTTTATCCTACATGATAAAGTTTCTCACGAGAAATAAAAAATAAAATTTGGCCCTACCCACTGACCGTGCGGCGCGCGGGTAACAGCAAGTTTTATAAATTTGAAGGAAAGAGAAAAAATATCTATGTACTTTCATAATAGGCATAATCAACCTATTGAGATTTTTGGTACACAACAATTGACGGTAAGTTTGATTCCTACATAATGCAAATTGGTCAGTACATTTTTCTGGTAATAATGTAACCATCGCTATAAAACTTTGTAATTAATTACATAGTACAATATGAAAACTTTTCATCAATAAAAAACCCGTTAAGTGCATTTCGGGCCATGCACAGTGTAGGGTTCCGTATTTGATGTGCTTTGCTTGCTTGCAAATGAGTCCAATATCATATTCTATGACATTTGTAAGTTTTCATCAAATAAATTTTATTTTATCAGTACGTCGGCTATTACTCGGTAACTAGTAGAGCCTACGTAATTATATTTATAGTTTTCACTGAAGGTTCAGCATATGT
The DNA here is from genome assembly GCA_905163395.2 of Endotricha flammealis. Taxonomy (NCBI): domain Eukaryota; kingdom Metazoa; phylum Arthropoda; class Insecta; order Lepidoptera; family Pyralidae; genus Endotricha; species Endotricha flammealis. The sequence goes on along the minus strand of LR990864.1, from coordinate 8,242,908 downwards.
ACTACTACCATGTTTTTTTTTTTAATTTCTAAACAACAGACTTTCGGAGATAGAGGAGACCACGATGCAAAACGAAAATTAACACAATAAAAGTAAATAATTTCGAAACAGATCATTGTATCGAAAAATGATCTTCCCATACCTATCCTATCTAATGACACCCCACAACATGGGATGGCGCGAAAAAAAAATTCATTTTTACTTTACATTGTAGGAGGCCCCAAAAAAAAATATTTTTAAATATTTTGTTACAGCACTTTGTTAGCATTAATAATATATGTATACATACCAAATGACAGCTGTCTAGCATTAAGCGTCTAGGCGCTAGACCGCAGACAGATAGACAGACGGACATGGCGAAACTATAAGGGTTCCTTGTAGTTTACTACGGAACCCTAAAAATCGAGTAAATCTCTTCACGCAATGTTTAGAAAACTTGATTCATATTTACGGCCGTGTTCATCTCTTTCATTGGCCGACTGTACGTGGATCACTTGCCAATTTGCTTTATTTGTATGACAAGAAATTACGAGACACATGAACAGTATACAGAAGTTTAAAAAATCAAACTTGAAATCATTACCTGTGGACCTTGGATCGTAGAGGCGTAAATGTCTGTCTGCTGATGATGTTATTATACAGTTATTCAAAGGTGACCAATCAACATCAAAGAATGCTTTGTTGCCTGAAAATTTTAATGTAACATTGATGAAAATATCATCAAACTTATTATAAATTTATTACATCAAACATGAGTTTGGACTAGCCTAAATTAGATAATACAGACTCTTTGGTGCAGTACAATAATGCAACTGAACACTTTACGCTACATCAGCGTAATTACGTAGTACATCAAGATCTATAAATAGAATGGTCGGAGTGTTGGAAGAAAACCACGGTTTGGCGTATAAACGTCTTCATAAAATTAACCATATAAAAAAACAGACCTGGTAGACCAAGACCGACCAGACCTCAGGACAGATGGCGACAAAGAAATTATGGCGCAGCATGGTAAGGGTTAAAGGTACAAAGGGTGACCACACTACCTACACAGCTTTACAGATACAAGGCATTAAGCAGTACAGATCTCAAAAGATACTGCGGTATCTAATCTATACATTCCAATATTATTTATTAAAGATTTCAAAAGATAAGTATCCAGTGACAAAATCTTAATATTTACCAGCAATTTCCTGTTTAATGCCACTAAGTTCACAGTCCCATATTTTCAGCAAATGGTCCCAACTGCCCGACAGAATTGTGTTAAAGTCCATCCACTTAACACTAGATACTGCTTCTTTATGGCCCTTAAATGTAGTTAATGCTTCCTGAAATGTATAAATAAATAATATAGGAGACCGATTTGTTGATGTATATGTTGTCAACGTATTATATAATTTCTCAATTGTATGTATTTCATAAAACTTCACAACTGAGTAAATGAAAAATTACACAAACCCGTGTTTTTCCATGATCTGGTTTGCTTTTCTTTCTTGCTGGCACAGCGTCCTCATCTGACAAACCTTAAAGAATAAAAAATAAAATTTTAATATTTTTCATCTTTATAATATAGTCTGACCGCAACTGCTGTACTTGGCCCAACGAGGCTAGGAAAGTGAAGGATAGAGATACGACTATATGGACTATATATATTTTATAGTATAGCTAAGTGTGAATGTGTTCTAAATAAATGTATGGGAGCAACATTGCTGTGCTATGAACAACATACTATTATATTGTAGCATAGTCTGAAATAAGGTTTAGAGTGATGCACTAGTATTTTGTAACAACAAATAAAATATATGTATGTTCACAACACTTACTTGTACTCCATAAACAAATATTGTTGTCCCAACTACCAGTGGCAAAACGTGTGCCATCGGCAGCCACAGCAATGCATTCAATGCCCTTATCATGGCCGCTACAGGTCAACACGCGATCCACAGAATTATTGCTAACATTCCAGACCCATAACATTGCAGATTGATCATGTGAGCCACTGAAAATAAAATAAAACTTTCAAAATTAAATAAAATGGCTTAAGCAACAGCATAACTTAAAAAAATAAACCATAAATAAAATAAAATAAAAGCAGTTTTGAATTAATGGACATTATGGTGAAGTGACGTGACTACCATAGTGAACTTTTTCAACACTGTGACATAGACATATCAGCATAATGCTGCTCGTCTATTAATTAATTAATAATAAATATAATTCAATCTAAAGCAACAGCTCAAACAAAAACTCGTGCATAAATATTTTACTTTATCTGTTTAATAAAAAAGTTTTAGGAAAAAAAAAAGTTTTTTATTTACCTAACAAAAGACCCCTGGTCTCCATCGAATGAAATCCATGAGACTGCTTTCACTGGACCTGTGTGACCTGGTATGGCAAGCTTATGCTGACCTTTCGTGCTCCAAATGTGTAAACTATTATCATAGCTGCCTGAAAGGATCCTGAAAAAATAAGTATTATGAAAATAATAGATTTTTTAAATATTTTCTCTGTATGAGAATCCTATAATAAACGCTTCTCTATAAACTATCACCATATTGGAAAACTATAACTACCACTATAACAAAATAAGATCATTCATTTGAAAGCTAGAACAGATACACACATCAAACTTATAACACCCTTCTTATTGGGTAGGTGCGGTAATACTTTTAGCCTTGTGGTATGGTAACTTACCAATTTCCTTGAGCATGTACTGCCGACACCCAGTCATCATGCATCAAACAATCTTGAGGAGAAGGTGCTGGAAACCTTTCAAGATATTCAATTTCTAAAGTATCCTCTGTTGAAGCCCATTTTTCTTTCAAATGCTCAGCCAGTGATGAACATAAAAGCTCACCACATACTAGAAAGTCAAATTCTATAGCCTTTTCAATGGCACTGTTTGATTCTTTGAGCAAAGCATTGATCAAACTATTGAGGTCCGATGATTGAACATTACTTTGAATCGCATAGGGGCTGTCTGAAACAGCATACCTGTAATGAAAAAGGTAATTTGTGATATTATTTTCATACCACATTTACCACCACGCCGAACAACGAAATGAAACATTGATTAAATACATACTGCTCTTGTTTGGTGACAAATCTCACTTGTAATTGAACCTCTGTGCTTTCAGTAGCCATCCTAAATGGTTTTATTTTAATCAAAGAGCAAAACGTATTATTATTAAACTTCAAAACAATTTAATATTTAATGGAAGAATGATCGCCGCCACATGTTTACCTAATAATTTTCTAGCTTGTCACTTTGACAAGTTTGACAATTTGTGACAGATTATCAGGTCTGCCAATTTAAAAATTTGAATTTCAGTGTTGCTAGTTTTTGTTTTTTACGTTGTGGCATGACGATCAAGTTGACGCTATCGATCTTGTCAGTAGCTAATTGCAAAGAGCAAGAATGCAAAAGCCATAACTTTAAAAAAAAACTTAAACCTACAAAAAAAGTCAGATGTCAAATTATAACTTTTAGGTTATATCGTGTGGTACTTGTGTTTACAAGTTTTGTTTTCTCTGAATGTAGTTAGAATTAGGACAAAATGGGTGTACAAACCTTGAATAATACCACAGCAAACAACTACACCTTTCGAAGAAAAGCTGGAAAAAGCATAATTGAACGCCGGCCTATATTTTCCCCAGATGGAGAGTAAGTACGGACTTTGGTTATAAATTTTGAAGCACTTTTTATAATTTATCGATATTTATTGTTACATGATGCAGATCCGATGCTTCTTATACATATGCCAGCGTTGGGTTTCAAAAAAGCAAAACCAATGGTAAAACTACGGCTCGTTTGTCTACTATATAATAAAAATGGTTTTTATGTGAGAGGTTGGCAAACAAGCATGCGGGTCGCCTGATGTTAAGTGATTACCGCCCTCCATGGAGCACAGAGACACCGGGGACACATTATTTGTAAGCATGGGGCTCATTAATAGTTTTATATCTCTACTAGCTGACCCGGCAAACTTTGTTCCGCCTTAGAGGCACTACCCTACCCTACCCCTACCCCTACCCTACCCCACCCCACCCCTACCCTACCCTACCCCTACCCTACCCTACCCCACCCCTACCCTACCCTACCCTACCCCTACCCTACCCCTACCCCACCCCTACCCTACCCCTAATCGAGTTTTCATTGTTTTTAAGATGTATTCTGCTATTCGGGACGGAAACAAATCCAACAAATCAAAAACCATGGCAATCGGTCCAGCCGTTCTCGAGTTATAAGTGTTGTAACAAACACGACTTTCTTTTATATATATAGATTTACCATACCTATTGCCGACTTATATCCCTGGCCAATTTTATTGTGGGTATAATGACTTGACTATTTTACTGACTATTTCCCTAAGGTGACTCTCTGACGATACTCTTTATTATCTTCCTTATTGCTGACAACAACTTGTAATAAAGAGACAAAAGTATAGAGTACTGTTACTTGTGTAACTAACTTGATAAGTATATAAAAATGTATAAATATTTCAGATCTGTTGTTGTGCCTGTGGAAAATGTTGTTCGTGTATATAATATTGGAACTGGGGACTGTGTCCGTATACTAGAAACACAATCGGCTGGTTCAGAACTTATTGCTATCGACTTTCCCGAAAATGAAGAATATAACTTGTATGGGTGCGCCAAAGATGGATGTGTCACTGCCTGGACATGGGAGAATGGAGTTGTGCTTAGAGAAATCGTAAATATTGTTTTGTTTGTACTGTAAAAATATACATTGTATGCTATTATTGACAGGCTCAGTGACACACAATTTTATATATTTTGTACCTATGTATTTATTTAAAAATTATATTTATTTATATAATTTATATAAATATAAACTTGACAGACGATGACAGCTATCTAGTATCCATATTATGTTGCGAAAGATAATTGTATTGTATAAATTGATTATTCATAATATAATTGTCCAAAAAAAATCTCTTTTTTCAGAATCTTACATTGCCAACTACTACGAGAGTTGTAACATTTGATTTGCTTGGCAATGGAGAATGTTTTGTTACTTGCAGAGGACTAATAAAAAGACAAAAAGTACACCTGGCCAAATACTGTCTAAAGACAGGAAACATGTTAATCGAATATACACCTAAATGTCATATAAATTATTGTCAACTTATAAGAGTAGCAATTGGATGGTGCAATAGTGACAGATTTGCGGCAATTACAAATGGAACAAAATATATTGCAGTACAAAATTTAGATCGGCCTGATATTTGTATGTTGTAAGTTATTTTATTACTATTTCTTTGTATAATAAGTCATCAACATAATAAACAATATTACTGTTTAATGTACCATTACCTAAATCTGGCGACTGACCCATTTTATCGTAATGGTCAGTACAGCGAACCGATCCGCTCGCTGCAAGCGCCGCGTGGTCAACCCGGTTGTCGGTATTTTCGCGAATCCCTTGAGTGTTACGTTACGCCCTAATTTTAGGTCAGTACAACCCCAAGCGTCGCGTCGTCGCGAGCGCATGTGTCAATCGGGTATCATAGTTTCGAAGTGTTTATTGACGAACGAAGATGGAATAGAACCAGGATAAAACTCTGTTGTCCATTGAAAAATATAAAGAAATGACTATTTTATGTGACCCCTCTGTAAAAAACAAGACGCGTGCGTGGGTCGATTTAGCTTCATTATTAGAAACTGAAGTGGAAACTTGTAAGAAAAAATCACAAGTTTATTAGATTCTTTGGGGAAAAACAAAAACGCGGAGCGCAGTCGAGCATAGTGTTCGCCACGAGCAAGTGTACAGGTCAGTCAAGTAATGTCGTAACGTAACACGCTCGCCTTGGTGGGTACTGACCAACGTTACGAGGTGTAATGTAACATTCGCATCGAGCATGTTACGCTGTGTTCTAAAATCGACGTAACATGCTCGTCAAAACTCTGTGCTCCGCTTTCGCCGCCAGTTCACTCAAGATGGCTGACAGCGAGGACGTGTTGGTATCTTTGATTCTATTTAATTATTGTTTCATCCAAATTAAGAAGAAGAAAAAAACGTTACAAAGAAAATACAGAGTTTTTTCTTTGTTCCACTCCATGTTTCAATAAATAAATGAAATAATTACGAAAGGAACGATGTGTGAATACTCGCGACATGCGGCGCACCGTGTGCGCTCGTGACGACTTGCAACAGCGTACTGACTGAACCGCGTAACAGTCAAAGGATTCGCCAAAAACCGGCAGCCGGGTGGAGCACTCAAAGCGAGAAACGAGCGGCTCGTTGCACGTTGGTTTCCCCGTAATACGACGTACTGACTGTACGAATGCTCGCTGTGTAACATATTACATTACACCTCGTAACGTTGGTCAGTACCCACCTGAATGTTACGATACGGCCAAATGCTCATGTCAGTCGCCACAGACTTTTCTTGGTGAGGTACTTGGGATAATTGGTGATATACTTAAATTCTAACTTTAGTTGAAAATATTTTATCGCCTTTCAACTTTCTAGATAGATAAAACAATAATTTAGGAGTAAAACCACTTTATTTCAGCGACGTGAACCGCAATGGCATCAGAATAATATCTGTGACAGCCCATAGAACAGAAAATGCAATAGCTACTACAGACGCCTTAGGTCGAGTCACAATATACAGGGGCAATCTTTTTGACAAGACTAGTATTTCTAGAGAAATTTTACATTGGCATTCCTTACCTGTGTTTACATCATGTTTCTCAACACAAGGTTAGTAATAAAAATAAAAACTAATTAATAATACTAGTGTTTAAAAAGTAGTTGAGGATGGTGTGAACTTGACTGACCCGATAGTCTAGTGGCTATGTATGTTGCAATGGTCACTTTATCCCAAGGGCTGCGGGTTCGAATCCTGCGCAAGGCAAACATTTGTGTGCATGAACATGTCTGTTTGCCTTGGTCTGGGTGTTTTCTATGTATAATAAGTATTTATTTACAAAAAAAAAGTATTATCAGCAATCTAGTACCCATAGTACAAACTTAGTTGCTTAGTTTGGTACTAGATGGCGTTGTGTGATTTAAAAAAAAAATAAAAAATAAAAAGACATACACATAAAAACTTTAAAAACCATAGAGAAAAAGTATTATAAAAATAAAAATATTTATAAAAGAGGTTCGGTTTGCCGCAATAGCTGTCTTCATAAACATACTGCAGAAATAATAAGTAAAAAATTTGGCTATAGTGCCAGCAAGAACTTATTGCCTTTGCAATGGTGAATGAACTAATGGCATTAATTTTAATTCCACTGTTCATATTTTTCAGGAAGCTACCTGTATTCTGGTGGTATGGAAGAGGTATTGGTCAAATGGACTCTTGGCCATTTAGCTAATAAAGCATTTGAGAAAGTATTTATACCGCGGCTTCCCGGCATGATCAGAAACATTACTGTAAATCATACACATGTTGCTATAACTTTAGCTAACAATTGTAAGTAATACTACTTATCAAATAGTGAAATACATAAATTCAATTCTCCAACATACATTTACATTTATTTTACAATTAATTAGGTACAGCATAAAATTTTGCATTGATCAGTTTTCTACATTCCTTTATAATAATAATACATAAGATGCTCCTATCCATTGTTTCTAGAAACTAACAAAATGCAACTAGTTTCTGTCTCCTGTATAGCCAGGAACATCAATAAACATTATGTTGACTTGTGCAGCTATCGTAATAGCGTCGACCGAGATGCGGGTCGTGGCGACCATCCTGGAGTGCGGCGGGCTGTCGCCGGCGGCGCGCGCCACGGGCTCGGCGCTGGTGTACCACGTGCCGCGCCAGGCCTTGCTGATCGGCGGCCGGGCCGGACACCTGCAGATGTTCTCCACAGTCTCCGACAAAGTTTTGTACAATGTAAGTATTTTCGTTTAGCTTTGGCCTGAATTATACAGAATCGGCGTACGGTGAAGGCGCGGCGCAACGCAGGCTTGTCTTTCATAAACGTTTTGAACGGTGTCACGAAGCGCGACATCAATTATACTGATGCTACGCGACGCAGGCACGGAATAGGCATGCCGTATGCCGCTTAGTCGCCTGTCCCGCGCCTTCGCCGTACGCCGTTTCTGTATGTTTTACGCCTTACAACCAAACCATAAGTAGTTTTCTATGGTGGCAATAGACAGAAATCTTTATTTCTTATAATTGATTTATTGGTATAGATAGTAACTGCTTCCTATGCTTTACAGATTGATATAACGTGTTATAACCGTTTAACACCCCGCCGCCAAAATTATCTATTACCACTGGAGACCGAAGTGACCTGCGCCGCTGTGAGCAGCAACGGCAGCTGGCTAATCACTTCAGAATACAGAAACGATGGATTAATGTACCCTGAGGAAAAATTAAAATTTTGGTCGTTTAAGAAAGGAGCCGTTTTGAATACATGTGTCAGCCTCTCACATGGCGGATGCAAAGTGAATTCTATAGCTGTAGACTTTAAAGCCCATTTTTGCGTGACAGCTGGTGCCGACCAAAAGTTTAGAATATGGAGGAGACAACCACCCGACCAAAATCTTAAACTATCATGGAGTTGTGTCTCAGCTTGTTATTACTCTTCGGGAGTCGCCCAGTTTCTTTCTCACAATTCATTAAATAGCTTCAAAGTGCGTGATGCTCGCCATGTCTCGGATGAATTCAGGCCATCGTACATGTTCGAAGGGGGGAGAAATGATATGTTAAGAAATGTTTTAAACGCACACAAAAACAGCTCTTTCGTGGATGTCAACAGCGTTGACCCAGGTATGAAAAAAGATAATGATCTGGACATGGGCGGCGTTGATATATCAAAGGACTCGTCGCTCGTGGCGGCGTGGTTCGGTAGCAAACTGACTCTTTGGGACACACACCAGAGCTCTTTACGCACGATTCTTTCACACCCTGTTATGGGTTCCAAAGGCAAAGAAGTACGTTTCGGAAATTTAGATGCGGCGCATTATGTGAGTGTATTTGTACTACTGTTTTTTATTTTGATTTAACAAATCCACAGCTCTTAAATATATTTTAACAAAGCTTATTTGCAAAACATACAGCCAATTATGGATTAACATTTTTTACAATGATTAAAGTAGCAAGAGTAAACCAAAACAAAATAAGAACACAAACTTTTAGGTAGGTGTGTGATGCGTGTACGTGGGCGTGTGTGTGTGTGTGTGTAGATGTGTGTGCATGCGCGCATGTATCACAAGTATAAATATAAGTATAAATTTATTATATAGTATGACGCAATTGATTTATGAACTAATATTTAAGCATCCTGTAAAATTTTAATGATATTCTTCTTAAAATCTTTTTTTGTGTCAAATTCAGTCTCTGAAATTGTCTGCTTATTCACACCCTTTTAGAGTTATAACGGATGGTATATAAGATTCTACTTTCACATCAAAACATTACAACTACAACAATATTTTTTTTAAATTATTAATTGAAATATACTTTTGTTTTGTTACTATTAATATTATTTAAAAAACAAAATGACTCAATACCAAGGAAAGTAAGACATGCAAGAATAAATTATGTTATAAAACGTTGTGAAGTATAAAATATTATTTTAAATTACAGTTGGCATGCACAACGGCTGATTGTCTGGCCGTGTGGAGTTTACTCTCGCTAACTGTGAAGTGGTTAGTACAAATCAACCCTACCAGCCTATCAGCTGATCCCTTTTCTAACAAGATAGCGGTTATAACTGCAAACAACGACGGTAAGCTTTCATAAAAAAATTGTTTCCATTTAGGAAGATGAGTGTTTAATTTCGAATAGTTTTCCTTATATAACAACAACGTATTTTTTGTTTGTTTGTAAGTTTTATTATAAACCTAATCCCACTTCCCGCTAATATTATAAAGGCGAAGTTGTTTGTTAATCATGCTCAAATGGCTGAGGCAATTTTTATGATATTTAGTATGTAGTTAGCTTATACCTTGGATTAATTTATAACAAAAAGTACGCATTTCCCATAGGATTTGGTCAAAAGTCTGATAGTCAATGGCTCTTTGTAAAGTAGATGGCTTTTTAAATATTTTGTTACTAAACTCTTGTGTTATTTACAGTACACGTATTTGTGCCATCGACTTCAACACCAATCCTTACTAAGAAACGTTTACTGGACCCAAGCACAGGTGTGTTCCAATACTGCACATTTGGATCAGCCTCCGATGATGAAATAAGACTCTTCATGATGAGGAATAATTCCGTAAGTAAAAACAATTGATTAATTTTAAAAAAAAAATTTTTTTAACTTTTTTTGCCACATTTATGTGATAAATAGAAATAAATTAAATACAATTCAGACAGTGCCACGTTGTCCCAAAGTAAGCTAGGCTGCTAGTGTTATAGGTCCCAAAAAACGAATATTATTGTAAGTATATATTTATAATACATAGATTCGAGAACAAACAAATGCTATCACAAATTTTTGCCCCGAACGGACGGAACCGTGCCCACTGGTACCGAAAAAATTAAAAACTTCAGTATATTCAACAAAACGCGTTTTTTTTATAAGGCGGGTTATACACGGTGACTTTTCAAGGTTCAAGAGTTGCCATTTTTTGAGTAGGGACTAAAAATCAGGAGTTTAATCGATTGGCGTAAAAAGCAAAAACAAAATATGTCATATTGCGTATTCTAGTAGGTCAAGCCCGGCTTTTCGGCTTTATTGGAAGGACCGCCACTGAGTTAATGTTTTTCAAAACGATAAAGTCATATTTTTATATTATTCTATAGAGCTTATTTTTTCAAAAGTGGCAACCCCTTGAAAGTCACCCTGTATACATTGTCGTTATTTTCTGATTAAATAAATATCGGCCAATCCAATGAACATAATATTTACAGGAAATCTACTGCTTGGAACCAGAAAAGACAGAGGATGGTAGTTTAGAAGTGATATCTCGGCGTAGTCTACCCAGATCTAACTTCAGCGCTCTGCTCGCTGAGCAACAGTTATCGGGCGTCAAACCCGCAATGCCTGTTGACATAAACGTACAAGAGTTAACGTCTAATTCTTCTATTACTGAGGTAATCACAGATTCATCATACTAATATTATAAATGAGAAAGTAAGTTTGTTTGTTATTCCTTCACGGCTGGACTAAAGAGCCGATCATTATGAAAATTTGTATATATATTGTCAGGGGTACAGAGCCCAACATAGGCTATACTTTTTATCCCGTGAAAGTATGTCATTCCAATGGAAAAATATTTTTTCAACTATAGAGGGCGCTGTATCGTATGGGCTATCGGCCAACAGATGGCGCCACAAGGCGCGCTATGGCTTGTTTTGTTGTCAAACGAGATCTATGTCATAATATTAACGCGGGCGAAGCCGCGGGGGTAAAGCTAGTGATATTATAATCTCACTTTCCACTAGCATTATGAAGGCAAAAGTTTGTTGCTTCTTCACGCTCAAATGGTTGGGCCAATTTTTATGATATTTGGTATGTAGGTAGCTGATACCTTGGATTAACACATGGGGTACTTTTTATCCCGAAAAGTACGCGATTCCCGTAAGATTTGGTCAAAAAGTGTGATAGTCTATGGCGCTTTATAAAGTAGATGGCGCTGCTGTGCATAAAATAAAAAACGTTATGTATGTGTACAAGTATAAATAAATAAATATAAATATATAGGGACAATTCACACAGATTGAGCTAGCCCCAAAGTAAGTTCGAAACTTGTGTTATGGGATACTAATTCGACGATACTTTATTTTATAACATATACATATATATATAGACAAACATCCAAGACCCGAGGCCAATCAGAAAAAGTTCGTTTTTCATCATGACCCGACCGGGATTCGAACCCGGGACCTCCTGCGTGGCGGTCTGGCGTGGTAACCATTACGCCACGGAGGTTGTCTAAAGTATAATAATAAATAATACAATAAAACGCGCTAATTAGTAAATATAAAGTACCTGTTACAGTGAGCAATCGCAAGATACATGAATGCAATGAGTTTTTCCAAACCGAATTTCATAATATACCTTTATTTTAAGCAACGTATTAATTACACGTTCTCATATTACAATTATTTTACAGACAAACATACATATTTTATATCTTAACATTATTGACATGTAATGTGTAGCGTGCGGCCTGCTTAGGCAGTCTTTTTAGCATGTTTTAACACTTAGAACAAATTATCAGTCTATCAGGCTCATTGGTTTTCGTATCCATTATACTGATTTAAGAGACTATAGTATTTAGTATTCATACGTAATAAGAAATATGACTAACGGCGAGTTACACAAAAACATTTTAAGGGAATGACACACTAAATATCTTTCACTTTTGAAGTAAATGAGTAAATAGTGAATTTTACATTTAATGTGGAATTAAAATTAAAATTCGTTTCTGCAAATGGCTGTAGGACTGAACATTGAATAGATAACGTTGAAGTTCAATAACACGTTATAATTTATTACAAATTAATGTTTACTTTCACCTTTGGGTTATCTATCACTGTGCAAAGTAATATACTGTGTACTAATATTTGTATATTAGTTACCTACTTACGCCATTTTAGGCTTTACGTAATATATTGTAAAATGTATAATTTGTTAATTGAGAATGATTATTTATACTTATTTTAGAATGTTTTTATGGTGATTTAGGAATGATTTTCAGATTATGAACTCTTCTGTGCCGAGCAATATAAGTGGGAGTCCACATTCTACAAAAAAAAACTGTTAAAATTAAATTCCTGTATGTTTTTTCAGTTCCTCATGGCATCACCACATATGGTTCCACCTGTGAGCCTCATGTGCACAACATTCCTGCAACAGCTATCTGGACGGCAGGATCCTGTAGAAGAAATAATAGAAGACCAAGAAGAAATGCAGGTGGATGACGCATCTAGTGACGAAGAAGACACACCGAAGCCCAACCATCAGCTCCCACACGTGGCACAATTCTGGACGCCCAATTATGAAGATGTTAAAGAGAAAAAAATACACAAAATATTGAAAGGACAATTCTTAGATGTAAAAACTACCGCTTCTATATTCGGCGTGTAATTAATTATTATTAATAAATTTTAAATAATATTTTCAGCTTTTATTTTAAAACACGCATAAAAAATATAAAGTTAATAATTTTCACTTGATTTTAATTTCTACCAGTAAAATGTACTGCAAAAATATTATCTATGCCACAGATAATAATTCTTACAGCAGAGAAGTTAATTAACACGTTTAGTCGGTTAAGGAAATGTATTGCGTTTTTCTTTTTGACTGTACTTGTACTGTTGTTCTACTAAAATATAATTCGCTTGTATCTAACTGTTTTATCATTTTGCAAGGCTGTTCGACGTTTAACATACGGTACTGTAATGGCGTTATTAAATGATAAAGAAATAAATGTAATAGCAACGCAATATGGGTGTACACAGGTGTCAAATTGGTCATTAAAAGATTTTTCCGATAACATTATTGGGTATTTGGGTGATCATCTCAATCTGACGATACAGATTCAAGTGGACGGTGTGAAATCGGAAAAAAAGCTTTTTGTTAAATGTATGCCGCGGTTGGATAAATTGAAAGCTGACTATATTGACGAAATAGGTTTCTTTAAGAAAGAGTTTGTTATGTTAAATGATCTATTTAAGAAGTTTCAAGAAAATCCGGGTAAGTGTAAACTTCCGCTTGCTATAACTAAGAAAAAAAATATAAATATTTGAAATTGCTAAATTACAATTCGTATTTTTATTTTCAGGAGCACGCCAATGGCGTCCTAAATTAGTTTACATAAAGAAAGATTTATTTGTGTTTGAAGATGTGTCACTAAATGGTTATGAAATGCCGAGCCATCTTTATACAATGGCTTATGACGAACTAAGTGCAACTGTGAGATCGCTGGCGAGATTTCATGCACAGTCAATTATCTTTGAAGAACAGAGAAGCAAAGAAATTGGAAAGACATATAGAATTTGGGATGATTACAAAGAATTTCTTCAGGAATCCACTAAAGGGCAAGATTGGCGAGACACAGGAATAATGGCAGTCATTGACTTTCTTAAACACTACTCTAATTATAAAAGTGAAATTGATTTTAACAAGAAAGTAGAAAATATAATCCCTATAATATTCGATCACGCCCTAGATCTTATGAAACCAAACTTTGGTTTCCGAAATGTAGTGGTCCATAGAGATATTTGGACAAACAACATATTACTCAAGAGCCAAGATGATGGGACATTTCATGCTTTAATTATAGATTTTCAGACAGTATTGTATTGTTCTCCAATGATGGACTTGTCTTCTATAATATACTTTAACACCACAAAATTATTTAGGAAGAAATATACTAGGCGCCTAATTGATATTTATTACGAAACGTTGTCTGAAGAACTGAGTTTTTCAGAAATTAATATAAAAGAAATTTATGATAAACAAACATTAATAAATTCATATGAAACTTGTACAACTTTTGGCATAACGCAGGCGACTCTAATCGTTCCTATTGTTGCTATGACCAGTGCCAAAAGGAAGGAAATCTTTTCCGATCCAGAAACTGCACAAAGAGCTAATAGAATAACCAGAAGTAATGAATTTATAAACATCGCTAAAGAAGACAAACGTTACCATGATCGTGTTCTTGAACTTTTCGACGAATTTGTTGAAAAATATATTTATCCAAATAATAAACACTTTATTCAATATAGTTAAGGCAAAATAAATCAATAAATAATAACTACTTATATAATGTAGAATGCCGACTATGGTTTGCATGAAATGCCAAATCTCCTTCAATCCAATCAAAAGATGATCCAAAAAAGGCACTTAGACACGTCATTTACAATAGTGGATAGATTTGAGCTCCTTATAGCGTGCAATGATGTGCGCTCCGTTTGGTGGTAGGGCATGATGAGCAATGCGTGTTTCTGGATATGCACGTACCATATCTGAGCACTGCAACTACTAGAGCAAAGTTGGTGCGTGAATATAGTGGATGCTAGCTAAGCATGGAACCTTAAAGATATCTTTTTCAAATAAATACATGTTGTTATTTTCAACTTTTATTTTAAAGATTTTTACTGTAATTAGTGTTTATATAGTTTGTATCCTTTATAATTTTACAAAGTGATCAACCGTTCGTTTCGTAATGTGTACTATAAATTTATTATAGGCACATAATAAATCGTTTCAAAATAATATAGGCAAGTCGAAAATTCTTGTTGAAAGTTACGTACCTACCTACTTACAATTTTATAATCTTTAATTTGAACAATGATAGATGCTTATTTGTTTTCCGATTACTTCTGGAGTTTATTTAACACATTACGTTCACGACACATGATAAAATGAGCAGACAGTTAAACATCTTATAGGAATTAGATAATACGTATTTGTCCATAAGTAGTCCAAACATTCTAGTTTGAAGACGTGAAATAAAAAGAAGGAATTTTCTTAATTATAACAAAAGAGAAATCACAAATATGAGCAACGAGAACATTGTGAACGAAAGTTATTTTACAGAGGAAGATGTGAAAACTATTGTTAAGAAATGCGGTTACACAAACAATGTGGCGATAAACGACTATGCCATTACTAAAGCCAGCAATATAATGCTGGGTTTCTTGGCCGAGTATTGGAAACTTAGAGTGCATCTAATTGTAAATGATGACCAGAAGTCAAGACAAGTCCTAAATTTTTTCATTAAGGCAGTCTCAAGATCTAATCCAGCGAAGGCGATTATGTGTCAAGAATTGAAATTATTCCAAAAAGAAACCTTTTTTTACTCAGTGATCAAAAGTTTATTAGAATTGCATGGTAATTATTACTAATAATAGTAATCACACATCATCATAATAATTAAATAAACAATACTACCTACCTAATTTTATATTTTTTCAGATCTGAAACCTTGGAGTGCTAAACTTATAACTGCATTGAACGACGCCATAGTTTTCGAAGACTTAAATGCCTCTAAATATTCATCTCGAAATAAATTCGATAAGTTTGACATGGCCCATACGCTGCAAGCATTAAGTGCTTTGGCTCGTTTCCATGCATCGACGATTGTCTACGAAGAATCTAAAAGAAAACTGTCACAGAAAAATTATTGTATAAGTGATGAATACGGTCAGTTTCTTATTGAAGATAATGGCTATCGTACAACTAATGCATGGGTCATCCAGTGTATGAACGGGGCGTTACAAGCCGTCAAGGCATTTTCTAAATATGCCCACAATAAACAAGTTATGAGTTTAATAGATGAACGTTGGGAAGACATATGGTGTAGTGCAATGGACTTGAGCGATTTATCAACGGAACACCGAAACGTTATTTGTCATCGCGACCTTTGGAACAATAATATTTTATTCCGTTACAAAGAAGACAATGGAACTACAGAAATTGAAAACTGTGTGTTCGTAGACTTTCAAGCATTCAGATGCCAACCGCCTGCCGGGGATGTCATGGTTTTGTTATATTGCAACTTAAAACCAAAGTTTAGGCAACAACACATGAGCATATTTTTAAATCATTATTACAAAGAGTTACAAATAATTCTTTCTAATTACGATGTTCAAATTGAAGATATCATGAGTGAAACAACGTTTTTAGAGTCTGCAGAGGAGCAAAGAAAATGGGGGTTGATAGTGTGTTCCTGCTTATTGCCGCAGTTTTGGATAGATGATTATGAATCAACCAATATTTTCTGTGACAACGAACAATTCGATGAAATACTTTCAAAAGATAAAGGTGCCTTCATAACAAAAAGAATGGAAACAAATGAGGATTACAAAAATACGCTCATGGAGGTATTTGAGGAAATTATTGAAAGATATTGCATGTGTTAACAAAAACCTGTGTTTAATTAAAAAAATGAGCAACATTTCTCGTTGTTTCATTCCATTATCCTGTCTTTCCGTTGTAACTCCATGCAGCATTTGGAATGAACTTATTGTCCTCCAGGCGTCGATTTCCATATTTTCTATACCAGGGATCGTCGTCTCGCCTACTGTATATGTCGCAGAAGGGGCGAATCAGGAGAATATATAATAACTCGACGAAACTCAGAATACTCGCACCAAGGAACAGCCCGCCTGTGCCCCCCGTGGATACTAAAAATATAATTACTTAATTATGTGAACACGAAAATAAAATACCCACTGTGTAAAACCTTTCTGTTAATAAATAGGTTACTTTTTCTCGTCTAAGCAGTGGGAGGTTTGCACCGGATACCTATTTCTCAATACTGACCTACTAAATCCAAAACTCCGCGAACAACATTCCGCCTGTATCTTTCGCTCGGTAACATAGCTAGTGCGATTTCTACCGTGGCATATGTTTCTGTTGTAGTGGCTTTAAAATCTTTCACTATAGATATTTCTGCCTCAGTGCATGACGGCAAACAGTTGCAATACAATCCGGCCCGAGAGGACCATTCTGCTCTAAGAACCTGCAAATAATATGAAATATTTAGTTTGTTCCGAATTTGTTCTATAACATTCAATTGTTGTTTTTGTTGGGCGACCAAGTTAAGTAGTACCAACCAATCACAGTACAACAAACTGACTTGTAGTTAAATATACTAAAATTGTAATTCATCACTTACCGAAAGCATGTTGACATGATCATTCAGACAGATGATACCGGTGACATTACACTTGAGATGCTCAGGAACGTTGGGCATGAAGTAGTTGGAACAATTGCAAAAGCGCATCTGTGCATCTTTCCTGCACTGAACTGTGCACGCCGTGTACGAGTAATGGCGATAGACATCCAAAGAGTTCTCGTCTATGTAACGACATTTCCTTTTAGCTGGTGATATCACACGCGCTCCACGGTCGTTCTCGATGTTTCTTATTGTTATGTATCGTCTAAATTCAGAAAAGTAATGTATGAATTTCATAAATACCCTTTTTAAACTTGAAAATTGTTATTTTAACACCTTACTTAAGCAGCAGTTCCGGGCCAACTGTAAGTACATCTGAACCGATAGTTGTCAATGATGGAACCTCTTCTTCATTCAAAATGTAAACATTAGCCGCCCCCATAACGTTGAACTTGATTACCCCAGGGCCAGTGGTCTTATTGCTCACCATAGGCAGTTTTCGAGGATATTTTTCCCTGTACATACCGTAAAAAATAAAGTAGGTAATCTATATTAATATCACAGTGTAGAGATTCTTATATAAATGTAAAAGTTTGTGTTTGCTTATCTTTTTTTTTCAAGTAACCTAATATCTGGAGAGTGACATAGGCAAAGGCCTTGTTATACTACTTATACTATATGGTCTTTGGACATAGGCTACTTATATCTCACGGAAAAAGAATAGAAACAACTAATTGGTATTTCCCATTAGACACACAAGCTATATATAAATGCTTGTAAAACCTACTAATAAAATTATTAAATAGATAAGACAAAATTCTGTTCAAACAATAATACTTAATTTAATAAAGTAGGTGTCTGTTAACCTTCCTTGTATTGTGTTGATCGCGAAACATGTCCCGAGTTCCGTATCCATAGGCCTGAAATATTTGCAGCACGGAAAACTGACACCGTTCCAGGAGCAATTAGAAAATGTATCTTCACAGCTGCTACGCACCTGCCCATAATATTAGTAGCTATATTAATGAAATGAAAGGTTTTTGCTGAGAGTTTAGAACCTAGACAAAAAGGTAGGTATGCAAATTTTCCAAAAATATACCTACTACTTAACGGGCAATAGATGAAGCTAGCTATGGGATGGCTAACTATTATTATACATTTACTTGCAAATAAATATTTAAATAATTGTATGTTTTCGACGACCTCCGTGGTGTAATGGTTACCACGCCAGACCCAGGAGGTCCCGGGTTCGATCCCCAGTCGGGTCATGATGAAAAGTGAACTTTTTCTGATTGGCCTCGGGTCTTGGATGTTTATCTTTAAATGTATATGTTATAAAATATAATATCGTTGAGTTAGTATCCCATAACACAAGTTTCGAACTTAATCTGTATGAATTGTCCCTATATATTTATTAATAAATGTATTTACCAGATTTGCATAATAACTGAGATTCGTTTTAACACACTCTGCTAAAGCATTTTCCAATCCGCAAAATTCAGACGTATAGTAAGTAATTCCTTTAAAAAACGTCAATTCCTTTAGGACTTCTTCCATGTTAAAGTCATGTTCTGATCCCCACAACCTGGAACATTTTGTCATTAATTTGGTTCCCTAAAATTAACATTCTTTATTATGATTTTCTGGTGTTTGTAGAAGAAATATGTCGGGCTACAGTCGCAGGATGCAAAAAAAATCCAAACTTCCCAAAATTTAATTTAATAATTGAAATAATTACAAAAAAAATATTAATCTATAAAATTATGTGTCTAATGGCCGATGCTAGAACCAAAAGTACTAAATTGAAGTGGCCGCGGGCACGTGCCAAAAATGCATCACGTTTCGCTGACCCGCACTATTGCGCTGCGCGTCACCGTCCGCTCATTGCACCGTTGAGTAATATGACGTTTTCCAATAATTCCTCTATCACACCGTCATATAACACCTCCCTCCTTAAATTCAGCAACTATTTGAAAGATGTGCTTGAAATTGTTGCTGAAATATCTTTAGGGTCAATCTTTATGGCACTAGGCTTCGATCTCTTCTTCACTTCGGGGATCGTAGCGTACATTTCTTGAGAGGTGTCAATGTTCTCCGTTTCTGCTCTTCTGATGAAATATCTTGTTCGAAGGCGACGATACATCAGTACTCCGATGATTATTATAAGGGCTCCAAATAATATTGAGTATACTGGAATAGTGGTGTAATAAAAACTATCGTCTAACGATTCATGATTCAGCTTTACTGGGGTTTGCAAAGAAATCTTTGCATTACTTCTATGTAGATTCTCAAGATTTATCGAGTTTAATCTTATGTGATTTTCTCCATTCTGGCTTGGTTCCTTTTCTATAGGTGGCAGGTGCAGTATTTTTAGAACATGTCCTTTCAGACGGTCATTAGTATTCAGGATGGTGAACTCTGGTGATTTCAAGAAGCAATTGTGAGGGATCACGGCTAAATAACTTCCCTTTAGACTCCGATATTGTTCTTGTCCGCAGGATGTCTGTACTCTCGTGGAGTTGGGAAAACTTAGTGTGTAATGCTGATCGTCCAGTTGTTCCATCGCTTCCTTGCTGAGAGTGACTTTCATTAGCTTGCAGGTTGGTTCTAAACGTTGATTGGATATTAATGATTGGATGCAGTCTGGCCGTTCCTGGATCCCATAGCTGGATTTTTGTTCACAGAGATACCAAGACATCGTCTTCGGACATTCTGTCTCTATGTACATAGAATAAGTATCATGAATTGCTATGTAGGGTTGTTGGGGTATAAGGACTTCTTGGTTTTTATTTGGGACTACGGAGAGTTTATATAGGATAAAGGTAGAAGGGACAACGATCGGCAGTCGTACAACTATAACCATCTGATTATCTATATAATAGTAACCTAATTTCATAATGTCATAATATTCTCTAGCTTCTAAGTCGACAATTTCGTCTTTATGGTATAACATCCTCATTTTGTCCAACATTTTTTTAAGAGATCCTAGACCAACTGTAGAATGATATGTTCCCATCATGCGAATGGAACCTAACACATTTTCTAATTTATGTAACTCGTCTGATAGGTTTTGAATATTGTCCCTTAAAATTAAGAAATATTGGGCTAAATGAGCATATTTAATTAAGTCAGCTCCGGCTTCGTTCTCGCTAGCCATTATTAAATTTAAAGTTTTACCTATTTTATCCTGATTTTCGACTATAGTTTTAAGTATTATTGTATGGTGAGACATCCATTCTTTAGTTAAACTTATGTGATTATTAAATTCAGTTTCAAGTTTATTATCATTATCCTGTAGATTTTTTATGGCGTTGTTGTATTTTAACGCGTCGGTGTAATCTAAGTTACCTGAAATGCTCTTAATTATAGAACCCAGACCATCAATAAGGCCTCTTTTTACACGAACCGGCTCAAACGTTTCTAATTGTTGAGATAGTCTTTCAAGTTTTTGATCAAGGTACGCAACATGCGGTTCATAGAGAGAAAGAGTTTTATTGTTAAGATCCGGCCTCAGAGTATGTAACTGAACTTTAACTAACTCAATTTTACCATGAATCTCTGCCAAATCGATGAATTGCAAAAAGAAATGGTAATGGGATATTACTTTAGTCGGCCCTAGTTTAAAGGGGAGTATTCCACGTCCGTCTTCCAGTTCATCTAGAATTACATCTTGCGCCCAGGTCAGATGGAGTAGTAACATCATTATTATCCTGTAACAAACGCAGTTTATTAGAACTCCGTTTGAGACGAGACTTGGCGACTGCACCCCTTTTCTTCCTCGTATAAATATGTACTGGTAAGTCTGCTAAAACGACGTCATGTGTATAGCGTGGAGCTAATTTTTGCCTACTTGCCATAGGATTCCGAATAAAAACATCCTGATCTGGCAAATATTCTTTTTCCGATTCCCTATCCTTGTTTCTGTTCTCAATAAGTTCAGTTCTATGTTGAAGAGAAGACTCGTTAATTAGATCGTATACTTGGGCCATGCGTTTTCTATGTTCTTGGGTGTATTGTTGTAATAGATGTTCAGTTAAATCTATGGATACGGGATCACGAGGATCAAAGTGGCCAGTGATCAACTCTAGGGGCCTACATTTAGTGAAACTATGAATTGAACTATTATAACCCAACAATGCATATGGCATGAGGTTTGTTACCAGCTCATTAGGTTGATCTAATTTTAAAATTCTGAGATGTTCCAATATAGTACCGTGGAACCGTTCCACCATTCCATTGTCATTGGGACAATGCGCTAAAACTTTATGATGCTGGAATTTGTGAGTTTTTGCAAATTCATGAAATAGTTGGTTGGTAAATTCAGGCCCTTGATCTGTAACTACTGTCAAAGGAACACCATGGTGAGTAAAATATTTTAAAAGGGCTTGAATAATACTTAATGCTGTACTATCTCGTAAAAGGTATGCTTGAGCATACTTAGAGAATGCATCAATTATGGTGAGATACTTTTCATTTTGCACTGTAAAAAGGTCAAGATGAACTATCTCAAACGGTCTACTTGGTGGAGGAACCACGTTGAATCTTTGTCTAATAGGGTTTCTGTCGTACTTAACTTGTCCACAGATATGGCAGCCATTAATGTACTTCGTGATGTGATCTTTCATCTTAGGCCAGTAATATCTGTTACATAGAGCGAGATAACATTCAGTAATACCACGATGGTTGGTTTTTCCCTCATGGTATTTCTGTATTATCTCCTGCTGTCGTAGGTAGTCTTTGACATTCTCTACTTCTTTTTTTGTGAGAGTAAGATTCATGCATGAGCTTTTGAATTTGCTTTGGATTATTGGAATAATTTTGTACATTGCTTCTGGCGGATAGATTATAATGCCAGTTTTTACAGGCTGAACAAATTCTTTAATAGAGGTAACAACATCGTCTTCTAAGTTGGATTCGCGTAATTGAATATTAGTTCGAGTGTGAGTTTCGAATACTTTTGAAACTGTAGGGCGTTTTTTTATATCACCAACTATCGTAAAAACTATTTGCCGGTAAAACTTGTTCAAAGGCTCATCAGATATTGGAACTTCTAGGATAGGGTTTTCGTCACTAGTATGGGCCGTGTCTGTCGAAGATCCCGTAACTGAAGGTGGCACTTCAGTTGGGTTAACGATGACTGAGCTTATTTCTTCATTATTAATTTCAATTCGCGATAAAGCATCAGCATTCGTATTGCATTTGCCTCGTTTATAAATGACAGAAAAATTATATTCACTTAATTTCAATTTCCACCGAGTTAGTCTAGAATTTGGTTCTTTCAGATTCATTATCCATTGAAGAGGTTTATGGTCAGTAATAATTTTGAATTTCCTTCCGATTATATAAGGTCGGAAATATTTCGTTGCCCAGACTATTGCCAATAACTCCTTTTCAATGGTGCTGTAATTGATTTCACTTGTATTTAATGTACGCGAGGCATATGCAATAGGCTTGTCCGATCCGATAGGTCCTTGAGACAAAATAGCTCCTATGGCCAGATTAGACGCGTCGGTAGTTAGCACAAAATCTTTTGTAAAATCTGGATACTGTAATATAGGATCATTTGTCAAAAGAGTTTTACATCTATTAAAACAGTTGATATAGTCGGGTTCATTGTGAGTAATTTTTGCACCTTTTTTTAAACATTTAGTTAGAGGTTTTGTTATACGGGCAAAATCAGGTATAAATTTTCGGTAATAACCTAATAATTCAAGAAAACGTTTAATCTCCGTAGATGTTTTGGGTAATGGAAATTTTTGTATAGCTAATATTTTATCTGGGTTAGGTTTAATTCCATCTTTACTCACAATATGCCCCAGGTAAGCGGTTTCTAATTTCAGAAATTCTGATTTGTCCATTTGTATTTTAAAGTTTGAGTCTCTAAGCCTTTTAAAAACCCTTTCCAGATTAATAATATGCTCTTGCAGGGATGTGCTAAATACCACGATGTCATCTAGATATACGAGACAAATTTCATTTTGCAGACCCTTAAGAACATTATCCATGACCCGTTGAAAAGTCGATGGAGAATTCTTAAGACCCATCGGCATGCGCAGAAATTCAAAATGGCCATGTTCTACATTAAATGCTGTCTTTTCGATATCATCTGGATGCATTTCTACTTGATAAAACCCATTTGCTAAATCTAAAGTTGTGGAAATATTGACAATTTCCGAGTTTGTCCAGAACATCATTGATATTTGGTATTGGGTATTTATCATCTATTGTCTTTTCATTAACTTTTCAAAAATCTACTACTATTCGCCATTTTGTCTTTCCGGATGCATCAGCTTTTTTCGGAACTACCCATATCGGTGAGCTCCAAGCGGATTCTGAAGGACGTATAATGTTTTGTTGCAACATTTTAGAAATTTGGTCACTAACCTCCTGCCTATGAATGTAAGGGTATCTATAACTCTTACTGTAGACGGGTATTTCATCAGTTGTACGAATTCTATGTTTAATTTTATTCGTAAACGTGAGTGGCTCGCCTTCAATATAGAATACGTCAGCATATTGAGAACATAGAGATTCGAGATTGCTTCGCTCCTCAATGTTCAAATGGTCTGTGCGTAATCCGGATAATACTTTTTCAACGCGAGATATTGAATCAAGACATAAAACTTCTGTGTTAAAAATTTCAGCATTGATAGGGCGATCCATACTAAATATTACATCATTCTGACTTGAATTTGAGACTTCTAAGAAACCACGATTTTTATTAACATTAGTTATACATTCTCGTATAGTACAGTTCGAAATAGTCTGATCTGGAATGAATGCTTCACCATCTTTAATGTTAATAGGTACTCTTACTAATTTACTAGAGTTGGCAGGTATAATTACTTCATACAAATTACAATTTCTTGAATTATACATTTTGATAGGATTACTAGCATAACGTGTAACCAGTAAATTATTTTTTAAATCGATGTTAGATTCCCATTTATTAAGGAGATCTAATCCTATCAGACCATCAAAATAGTCATGAAATTTATAAATGAAAAACGTCAAATCACTGCTATCTTTTATTTCGGAAAAACAAGGTAAATTTATTGAATAATCATGGCGACTTGTAGCATGAACGTTTGTTACTTCGAATGGATTATAATTCCATTCAATATGTGGAAAATATTTTTCTATTACGTTGGGGTTAATAAAAGATTGATTTGCTCCTGTATCTATTAGTAACTTTAACGGAGGATTTGCAATCTGGACATATGGTAATTGACGTTGACTATGCAAATTAATTTCTATTTTGGTTTGTCTAATTTTAAAGTTTTCTGAAAATTTTCATCACTATTCGTATTCACCGACTCTTCTCCAGATTCTTTAGAGTAATCTGAAGAATAGTCTTGATTACTGTCA
This sequence comes from Endotricha flammealis, assembly GCA_905163395.2. NCBI lineage: Eukaryota > Metazoa > Arthropoda > Insecta > Lepidoptera > Pyralidae > Endotricha > Endotricha flammealis. Next base: position 8,217,959 of record LR990864.1, on the reverse strand, counting down.
AAATAGAAATTTGGTTGCGGTTCGCTATAACTATAAGTATGGTAATTATAATCGTAACCTTCGTAAGGATTTTCATAACTATAATAATATGGTTCGTATTCAGGTTGGTAATCGTAACACTCATTAAAATTCGTCTCCCTAAATTTAAAATAATTACCCGGAACTGGGTTACCATATTTAGTCAAATCATGACCAGTGGGTGGTAAAGGTTTCGAAGTAAAGTGGCTAACGCCACTCATAGGTCTCGGTGCATTGTTACCTGGGCTTGGATATCTCTGAGGTAATTTGAAAACGTTATTGCGATTATAGTTCGGTGGAGGAGCAGCGAACATTCGTTGCGTTCGTGTTGGCCCTCCGAGCTGAGGAGATTGAAAAAATCGAGATCTCCATAATTGCATAGCCCCTTGAGGCTGCATGTTACCCAAACGAGATGGACCAGGCATATTATATGCAGGTGCGTGAGACATATTATATGCTGGGGGTTTTGCCGTATTTATAGCCGGTAATAAATTATTAGTCGGAAACTTCGATGGTTGATTAGAAATTAAATTATTAAATCTTATCTTATCCGACGGTTCATTTCGCTGTTGCATATACACAGTATTCACTTCCTCGTGCACAAACTCTAAAGCTTTTTCAATGGTATCGGGGCGCATACACCTGATGCGTGACCCTAAAGGATCCTTGAGCCCACGTAAGAATGCCTGAAGAGTTAACTTTTTATATAACAACCGTTTAGATTCTATGGTACTACTCACCGATTCATGTAGTGTAATAAAAGTCATGATTGTACTAAACAAATTTTGGCACTTTTCGTAAAATTCTTGAGGAGACATTTGGCCTTGAGTTAAAAGTGCAAGGTCGTTGTAAAGAGAGGTCTCATCACGTTGATCCGCGAAATTGTTAATAAGAGCGGACCGAATACCATTCCAATTGTCAGGAACACCATTAGAATTTATAAAGCGGGCGGCGGGGCCGGTAACTTTATTTAAAATACCATTTAATAAAGCAAGGTTACATAATTCATTTCCTGGTTCGTCTTTAACAAATGTATAAACGAATTGTTCACATAATTTTATAAAACGCGGCAATACGTTCGGGTTTCCGTCGAATTCCGGAACGAGTATAAGTGATTTAAAAATATTGTCCATATTATCTGCCATATTTGTACAATTATTCAATGACTTACTATTTAAATTTAAATTATTCGTGTAATCCGATGACTGACTACTTATGCTATTATCAAGACAACGATTCGCGTCGTGTAAATTAAATCTACTATTTCTATCTAACCTAGGAGACTTCGATCGCTTTGGATGAAAAATGTTGGAAAATTATAATAAAAAATTAAAAGGAAAAACTTAGGAAAATAAAGGAAGCAACTCTAGAAATAATTCTATAGTACTTACATTTGCATATTGGTATATTGGTTTCTCTCTGCTGTATCGATATTCGGATACTCCCGACGACTGCAACTCCTGTAGGTTCTTTATAGCCGTAGTAGTCCTGATTTTACTAAGCCTATTTTCGGCTATACTGCCGACTGCGCCAAATATGTCGGGCTACAGTCGCAGGATGCAAAGAAAATCCAAACTTCCCAAAATTAAATTTAATAATTGAAATAATTACAAAAAAAATATTAATCTATAAAATTATGTGTCTAATGGCCGATGCTAGAACCAAAAGTACTAATTTGAAGTGGCCGCGGGCACGTGCCAAAAATGCATCACGTTTCGCTGACCCGCACTATTGCGCTGCGCGTCACCGTCCGCTCATTGCACCGTTGAGTAATATGACGTGTTTCCAATAATTCCTCTATCACACCGTCATATAACAGAAGTGTTTGTTGAAAAAAAAACAATCTACAATTAAATACATACATGTCTGAAACTTCTTCTATACGCCTTGAATTATCACTTTCGCAGACCGCCACAGATGGAAAATGAGTATCCCAATCTTTATATGTAGTTTCCACGACGAACGATATGGGATTATTTTGATATGCGTGGTACTGAGCCTCGATCAATAAAGATGATCCATACCAAGACAGTGTTACGAATATTAACCAAAATATTCTGAAAATAATAGAAGAAAAAATAATAGTGTTCACTGACATTCGTTATCGCATTTATTTAATTACCGATTACAAAAAAGTACTCAAACATTTACTACATTTTACTGATGATGTTCTACAACCAATTTATATTTATTTTACATACAATTAAAAACCAAAAGTTTCTTTACCGTTCTGTCCAATGTCGTTTAGAATCAGCAATAAACCTAAATCCATGTATGGAGGTTGTCTCAGGCAAACTTTTTATCCCTTGCCACCATATTTCGAAATATCCCTTTGCTGATTCTATAGAAGCCATGTCTACAGGTCACCAGGATTTGAGTATGTAATAGTTGTAAATTTTATTATTGCGGCCAAATTAGATAACGAATAATTTATGAAAATTAGAGATAATGACTCACAGATTTGAAACACGACATGGCATACAATAAAGATCTCAATCAGCGTGTGTACGCACATGTGTTTGATTGTATTTTGTCTACCTAATTGTCATAATTATTATACTATCCATTCCATACTAATATTATAAAAAAGTAAGTTTATCTGTCCGATGCCTTTTTACGTTAAAACCGCTAAATAGATTTACCTAAATGAAATTAATACATATAGTTTAAGACCCGAGATTGGACGTAGCATAGGTTTGATCCCGGAGATTCAGAGATTACCTCTAATATCCCGGAGATTCGGAGATTACCTCTGGACAAATACAAATATGTAATTCATTTTGCAATTTTACACGGTAATATGTTATAAGAATTAGGTGCTTGGTACAAGCGTGTAGCACCAGCCACTGGCATGCAAAAGTACGTTATGCACCACGATCATACATTAAAAACAATAGTAATATTAATTAAAACCAATAAATCAATGATAAACAGTAGACACAGTATTTATTTTTATTAAATTCTCGACACTTTAAATACAATTGTCGCAAAATAATGTACATAACTAAACAATTTTTGAATTCGTATTGATAATTTCTGGATAGTAACTTATTCAATCAATTGGCAATTCATTCAACCTCTTGGGACCTGGCAGCTCGTTCCAATATATTGGTCGGTCTCTAGCTAAATTCTCAGATGGAAAGGATGGAAGTTTTCCATTCCGACGTCTTTCTAAATCCCGGAACAATTTTATTGTAAAGAAATATATAAACTCCAATACAGACACGAAACTAAATCCAGTGACGAAACCACATGTTGATCCGATGTTACCTAAAAACAAAATATTTTATCAAACCATTCTAATGCATCGTACAGTTAGCCAATGAAAGAGATGAGCAGGACAATAAATATGATTCAATTTTCAAAACATTGTATGAAGATATTTATTCGAATTTTTATTTATCAATAAATAAATAAAATATATATAGGGTCAAATCACACAGATTGAGCTAGCCCCAAAGTAAGTTCGAAACTTGTGTTATAGGATACTAACTCAACGATACCAACTTACTATATTTTATAACAAATACATAGGTATATAGATAAACATCCAAGACCCGAGGCCAATCAGAAAAAGTTCGTTTTTCATCATGACCCGACCGGGATTCGAACCCGGGACCTCTGGGTGGCGAGCCGGCGTGGTAACCATAGCGCCACGGAGGTCGTCAACCTAGTACCTACTATGTTAGCTAATAAATCTTTGTTCTTAGGTACTTATCCCTACCCTGGTCACCTCTTTCATTGGTCGACTATACCGTGCAGTTTCTACACACAACATCTAATAGACATATTTCCAAACGCCTGAAAATAATGACTTAGCAATTAGTCAACTTGATACTATTTTTATATGTGAAACGTCGACATCGAAGTACATTCTAATATCTACATTAATTTACGAATCGCGTGTTACAAATATATTTTGTGGGTAATTATAAAACTTCATGCTACGAAAAAAGTTATACGTAAGAACTAATGTAAGATGAAAGATCTAAGATCAGTTTTTGAATGGTAGAGCATTTATGGAATGGGCAAGCGCAACTCGGGAAGTAGCATCCTCTCACAAAATTCGTTCGGTGATTGAAAGATTCGGAAGCCCAACTCCATTCCTATTCCTCCTACTCCTAAGTTTCTTGTTAGCGGACAACACATTGGCAACAGATTTTGGTTGTTGCTGGTGTTTTTAGACACCGGTGACCACTTTCTTTGAGTTGGTCAGTTTACTTGTTTGCCTGCTATATGTCATAAAAACGGACATCTTAATGTTACTTTAAACGTGCTGGCAATATTGACATGCATACAACGTTATAAAGTTCCTCGATTCTACATACCATTTCTAATATTCTACAAATAAGATTCCGTTTCGAGATTATTTCACGCCTAGATTCTAGATAACAACTAAGACATCTATTTCAAAGAGCGTGCGACACTCACTAAACAAATCAAACCACTTCATGATAACATTCTGTCCGTAGCAGTCGGCCACTTCCCTGGCATACTTCACGTGCACAATCGATGTTCCGGTGAAGTCGGGGGCGCCTTGTCTGCAAGAAATGTATTCATGTCACACAGGCTTCACATAAATTCCAAGTCTTCAAGTTGGAAAGTTTGTTGTTGGCCAATTTATAGGCTTAAAATTATGTGGAAACTGAATATTTGATATTATATGTTTCGGAATCTTAGTAATTAGTTAGTTAGCAGCATAGCATACCTGAAGGAAGCAATGCCGGACCTGATTTTTTGTATTTGAGAAGTTAATTCTATTCAACTCTAATGGAATAGGCAATGTTGCCTTTGTATAAGTCTAACTTTTAGATTAGGCCATTACGAATTTATAACTTAAAAACAAAGGCGTTTGTATGAAAATAATATTAGGTATATAAAGGGAATGAGATAGTTTATAAAATAGTGCGTGTGTACATATTTATTAATGGTATGGTATATTTTTGGGTAGGAAGCAATGCAAAAAGAATGCAAAGATTTAGTTCGATATCAAATAGGTACATACGGTATGTATTACGTACATACGTAGCATAATAGGTTAATTACCACATAACCATACCACCACATACCACAGATAATTTGTCACATTCTACAGAACAATGAGTTTGTAGTTACGCTCGTTTCTATGGTTTTCGTATTGGCACAGACGGTTTCCACAGCAACAAGGTAAACCAAAGAGAAAAATAAGACATATAGAAAAGGTAAACAAAAATTTGACAAAATTTAAACGTAGCTCTGAATTTTCTTTATTAACTGTTATCTGTTTTATTATATTCTCTGACCTTTAAAATTACATTGTAATATTTAAAATTCATGAAAATGACTGTCCCGAACAAAAAAGCTGGACTGACAACTGCAGACTTTGAGGTGTACGGCAAAGTTCAGGGTGTTTTCTTCAGAAAGCACACTCAAAAGAAGGCCATTGACCTAGGACTGAAGGGGTGGGTGATGAACACCGCTCAAGGTACTGTGATCGGCCAATTGCAGGGATCTCAGGGCGCCATCGAAGATATGAAGATCTGGCTTCAAAAAGTAGGCAGCCCCAAATCGAAAATCGAGAAAGCTGCATTTCGGAACGAGGGACCGATCAATACCTGTGCTTTTAGGACTTTTGAAATACGTCGTTAAATAAATTTACGTAAAATAATGTTTATTTTTGTATTTTAATAATTTATAATAAAAAATATTGAAAACTAATTAAAATTATTCATTGGATGAGTAGGTGTGGTGTAGGTACCTACTAAATTCATACTTACAGCCATTTATCTCTGTCGCTATCAGCAACGGTGTTAAGCCTATCTGGATAAATGTCGACGTTGTAAATACCGTAATTATAAATAGTTTTCGAGCAAGTGGGGTAACACATTGGACAGGAGATTCCACCTCCAGCCGCCTCCAGTTCCAACTCTGGTGCAACTAGGTCCACTTCAGGTCGAACATTAATTGACTGTACTGAAATAAATAAAAAATATTAATGTCTATGTACAGTCAAGAGCAGGTTGACCTTTACACATTGGACTTTGTACCATTCTTAAGTTCTATGACATAAGAGCCAAAACTGTGCTGCAAGTGTAAAGCTCGACGTGCACCTGACTGTACATTTAACAACAAATTATTACAATTTCTAACTGTAAATTTAATTTTAAATTTATCTAACATAACGTTTGGGTTTATATCGTAAAATTATTGTGCTAAAGGCCGCCAGGTTTTCATTCCACTCTACTATATTTTCGGCTAACTTTATAATAAGTGCAAGAAATGTATTAAGATAAAAACAAGTAGCTTGCGTTAATATTTACCGTAATATTTTCTCAAACAGACCACATCTGTTAAATCACACGTCCTGGCGTCTTTCAATTTCAACATATTGAATGGTGTGCAATTACATTTTTCTAACAAAAATAACATACGGCACTTTAACAAGCAGTCACTGTAAGTGTAAAACGGCAAATATGGAGATTCATCGTAAAACAAACATCGGCGTAAATTTAATGCTACGTGTTGGATGTCCCTCGACGCCTCTGTGAATGCTGCTATAACATTTATCGTCATCTGTTGAAAGAATAAATATTTTATACTTATTCAGATCATTTGTAGCGATTGTTTTTTTTTTTAAATCTTCTAGGTACAGATCCTAGATAGATCATAGTCACGGCTTTGATCCTGTATGTATGTGATGCTGTAACGGATGGAGTAAGATCTTTAGAGACTGAGATGACATGATTGGACGTCTTGAGTGCCATTTGCGAACAAATAAGTATTCCTATCCCTTTTTTATTCTTTTTAGAATATATTTTACATATGCCGGTTGTACATACATTTATATTTTACATATAAATGTATGTTCAAACTGTGTATATTTAGAGGCAGTAGAGGGTATTTCCTAAACTGGAACTTTTATTGTACTTATAGCTGAAAAAGATGATGTATGTGAGAGCTACTTGTATGTATGTGACCCATACTCACGGACGTACTCACTTGAATAGCTGGACTAACGATTTGCAACGAGAAACTGCCACTTGGATCATCAGGGAAATCATAGGCATCTGAAAATTGTAGCTGAAACATTAAACATTTGTTTTTCAACGTTCATTAACATTATATATTATTTTGTTTAATTTTAACATTATTTACATACCTTTACACCTCGTAATGGAACATTGTAATAGAAATCGTCGGTTTCATTCACCCTCAATAATACTTTTAAGCCTTGATCATAATCAAAATCTGATTTATTACCATACTTGTACATATCTATATTACGCGTGGTGTCGTTTTCACTAGAATTCATACAAAACAATATAAATTTGGTGTCAACAAAGATAGAGTGGGTTTACAAAAGGTTTTTTGAAGTGAAAACTTCTTTAGCGGGCGCTCGGCACTTTTTTTAGATGGGTAAAAATGTTAAGCTCGTTAGTTCACGATAACTCAGATCCGTAGCCTGATGGAAAAAGCTTAAAATTCCCTAACCATTCAAAAATATTCAAAAATGCACAACGTTGATGTTTAAGTTTTCACTTCTGCCGGCACTCTCGGAGTGCAACTCGTTCTTTTAATGGCTAGTTCAAGTTTAATTTATAAAAATATTTAAGTGCGGCAGAATTTATTGCCTTACCAAAAATTTCTCGAAAGATCTACCATAGTGTTTAAAATATGGCTCTACACAGAATTTTTATAAACAACATTCTTACATTTCAAAATTGACATCCGATTTCCTTAAGTAGTTAAATGTGCAGCAGTAACCATCCATCGTTAGACGAAAGTCAAATAATTCCAAACAATTTGTGGGTAGTTCATTCCAACAGCATTTCAGTAACAAATCCTCGCATGTAGGTGTCAGCTGTCAAAACATAAAAAGAAAATATTTTTAATTAATTCTAGATAAGTTACTTGCGGTATACTGTGCCTGCAAGAAGGGCTTTGCTTGTACTTGATTTTCACTGATGGAGTCGTTAACTCATATAAGTTAACTCAAGTTTTATTTCTTTTCAAGTCAGACTTGTAGTTCCAGATACCTATACATAACATCATTATTGAAAAGAACTTGTTGAATTTGAAAGATTTAAAAGAAACTTGCAGAAATATATACTTATACTAAACTTAATGTAATACTAATACTAGTCTTCTACTACTCTTATTATTATTTATATTTCCTTAAGACTCTTTTAATATTTTTTTTTTTTTTCATATTTGATATTCTTTTTTGCCCCCGACTTCGTCCGCGTTAAGTTCCGGACCCGTTCCCGTGGGAACCACATTGAATTACGGAAAGAGCTATAGCCTATGTCACTCCCTGATAATATAGCTTTCTACTGGTGAAAGAATTTTTAAAATCGGTCCAGTAGTTTCGGAGCCTGTTCAATGCAAACAAACAATCAATCAAATTTTAATTTTCCTCTAAAATATTAATCCTTACATATTATAAAACAAAGTCCTCCCGCGCGTCTGTCTGTCTGTCTGTCTGTCTGTTCGCGATAAACTCAAAAACTACCCAACGGATTTTCTTGCGGTTTTTACCAACGGATAGCCTGGTTCATGAGGAAGGTTTATGTATAAAATTTGTCACGATTTTGTGGAAATTGGCTGAAATATAAAGATTATTGTTGGGAGTGTCGGAAAAAATGGACCCGCTTGGGAGCTGTCGACGAAAACGCTGTCTAAACCCTTTGAGATATAACAATACAAAAATTATAGGACATTCCTCTTATTTAGGTCTCCAAAAAAGTCCGCGATAGCATATATTTATCGTTTACGGATAACTTACTATAAAATAAAAAGCGATTTTCGAGTAATAATGCGGAAATAGCGCCATCTAGCGTAGAATAGAAAGAACTTGAATTCATTTTGGCAAGCGCATCAATTTTTTGCTATAACTTCTAAAGTATCTATTTAAATTATATGGTGTAAAGATTATAATAATGTACATGAAATGCTTAAGGTAACTAACGTAGTTAACTGGTTAAGGATTGATACTGTATACGTCAAAATCGGTTTCCAATTTCCGCATTTATTTTATGGTAAGTTATACGTAAACGATAAATATACCTATGCTATCGCGGACTTTTTTGGAAACCTAAATCTCAGTCTAACGCTGTCTAAGTCTAACGCTGTCTAAACCCTTTGAAATATAACAATACAAAAATTATATGACATTCCTCTTATTTAGGTCTCAAAAAAAGTCCGCGATAGCATATATTTATCGTTTACGGATAACTTAATCTATATAATATAATAAAAGTGTAAAAAAAGTTTGTCTGTACATTGAATATATTTCCAAAAAAATTGTTTAGGGCGATGAAGCATAAGCAATAGAACAAGAATTTCGTAAAATTTTGTCCGTCTGTTTGTATGTTTGTATGTATGTATGTTTGTATGTTTGTATGTATGTTTGTACACGCTAATCTCAGAAACGGCTGAACCGATTTGGATGCGGTTTTCACTAATATGTGGCGATTTCAGACCGGCCCGGACTGACCGGACCGACCGGACCGGATGGAACCGTACCGTACCGGGCCGTGCAGGACCGGAATTTGTTTCTGAAGAAAAATATGCTAATTGTTACTAGGCCACGCGGGCGAAGCCGCGGGCAGAAGCTAGTATAAAATAAAAAGCGATTTCCGAGAAATAATGCGGAAATAGCGCCAATAGATTTAAAGTGCTTTAATTTTCGCGTGATATTTAGGTATAATTTGATGAAAACGTAATCTAGCGTAGAATAGAAAGAACTTGAATTCATTTTGGCAAGCGCGTCAATTTTTTGCTATAACTTCTAAAGTATCTATTTAAATTATATGGTGTAAAGATTATAATAATGTATATGAAATGCTTAAGGTAACTAACGTAGTTAACTGGATAAGGATTAAATACTGTATACGTCAAAATCGGTTTCCAATTTCCGCATTATTACTCGGAAATAGCTTTTTATTTTATGGTAAGTTATACGTAAACGATAAATATACCTATGCTATCGTGGACTTTTTTGGAGACCTAAATCTCAGTCTAACGCTGTCTAAGTCTAAAGCTGTCTTAACCCTTTGAGATATAACAATACAAAAATTATAGGACATTCCTCTTATTTATGTCTCCAAAAAAGCGATTTCCGAGTAATAATGGGGAATTTGGAAACCGATTTTGACGTATACAGTATTAATCCTTATCCAGTTAACTACGTTATAGTTACCTTAAGCATTTCATGTACATTATTATAATCTTTACACCATATAATTTAAATAGATACTTTAGAAGTTATAGGGAAAAATTTACGCGCTTGCCGAAATTAATTCAAGTTCTTTCTATTCTACGCTAGATTACGTTTTCATCAAATTATACCTAAATATCACGCGAAAATTAAAGCACTTTAAATCTATTACGCTAGGTGTCGCTTTTTAAAAAATCAAAACTAATATACAAAAGCTGAAGAATTTGTTTGTTTGTTTATTTGAACACGCTAATCTCAGGAACTACTGGTTCGAATTGAAAAAATATTTTTGTGTTGGATAGTCCATTTATCGAGGAAGGGTTTAGACTATATAACATTACGCTGCGACCAATAGAAGCGAAGCATCAGTAAGAAATGTTGAAAAAACGAGGAAAATTATTAGGCCTTCCGTTGCGTGCGCTGCATAAACGGTTCAAGTTATCCAAAAAATATGTATGGCGCTCAACCTAGAAAGCTGGAATTTTGTATAGAGGTTCTTTTGACAAGAATAAAGATGGGGTTTTATAGAATTCCCACGGGAAAGAGAGTAATAGGACTATAAGTGTATTATCGCAGGCGCACAACCTAAAAAGCTGGAATTTTGTATAGAGATTCCCTATAAGATGTTGTTATGGAGAAAGACGGCAATCTATAGAATTCCCACGGGAAAGGGAGTAATAGGACTGTAAGAGTATTATCGCAGGCGCACAACCTAGAAAGCTGAAATTTTGTATAGAGGTTCCCTTTTTATGATGTTGACTAGGATAAAGACGGCAATCTATAGAATTCCCGCGGGAAAGGTAGTAATAGAACTGTAAGTGTATTAACGCAGGCGCTCAACCTAGAAAGTTGGAATTTTGTATAGAGGTTCCCTTTATGATGTTGACAAATATAAAGACGACAATTTATAGAATTCCTACGGGAAAGGGAGTAAATAGGACTGTAAGAGTATTATCGCAGGCGCTCAACCTAGAAAGCTGGAATTTTGTTTATGGGTTCCCTTTATGATGCTGACAAGAATAAAGACGGCAATTTATAGAATTCCCACGGGAAAGGCAGTATCCACGCGGGCGAAGCCGCGGGTACAGCTAGTATTATATATATATATCTATAATATTAGTATAGAATACCGAATGCTCATACATTTTTCAAAAGTTCGTTGACATCATAATCTCCTAAAGCATGATGGAGCTCTAATGGTGGCACGGTGTTTTCATTGGCAGGCTGAAGGTTATAAAGCTGCCCCAACCCTAGCAGCAATGATAACATTTCTGTTTCATTATACTTGGAATTACGTTTTTCTTGAATTCTGCAAAATACATTACAATGAATTTGGTTCAAATATCTTTTTTTCTCATTACAACAATTTGTCACCTACCAGTACAAAAATTTAAACTTAGAAATAAAATAATATTTTACATTAATTCTAGTTTTAAATTAGTCTATGTTACACTTCGACATTGCACACACTTGCCCAAACAACCCAACCCACAATGAAACAAAACTGTCTGAGATCTCGCTTTATTTACTCACTGGGTAATTGGTATAATTAACCTATTATTAAAATCCATGACAGACTTGCCATAATTGATATAACATTTAAAAACATCGCGGTAGGGTTTAATTTTCCCATAATTCAATTAAATAATGTCCCTAACGAAAGGGAGAAGATTATTGATAACCCAAATGTTTTTTTTTCTATTTAAAAATATTTGAATAAAAAAATATAGCTTGAGTCATACATACAAATTCTTAGCAAGCTCCGTAGCGGTTCGTTTACTAATTCGGTTGTTTGTACAGATTCCTATTGCTGGAAATATAATCTTGCTGACGGGCATTCCTTCTGGCAACTGAGTGGTCACTAATGGGGCCTTATAGTATTTGTCAAAAGTCATCCAAACCAACGATACAGAGCACATAAGAGCACCTACTAAAGTTATTTTCCATACGAGCCTGCAAAAAGAAATTTCATCAAGAAGTATTTTTTTGATAAAAAAGAGGTGAGTCACCTCATAGCTACTGATGCAAATGCTTCACAGCGATATTTAAAATAGTGGGACCTCACCTGTCGAGCTAGCCTATTTCGTAATGGATCTACCACTCGGAGAATAGTAAGCAAGAACATAATGAAACAATTAACGACAACTTAATTGACGTTAACGTAAAAATTGCACCTTTATCTTATGTGATATAATATACATAAGCAAATATAACAGGTTCCAGTTTATGTAATCGTGAACTAACTACAAGAAACAGGTCTGAGACAACTGATCTAAACAAGTTCACATAGTCGCAACACATGTAATTTTACGGAACCTACTTAAGAACTCGTACCTTTCCATATACGGTATGTTATCATCAACGAGATGCTTTAAACCGCAAATGGACGACTCTCTGCAATATTCTCTAGTAACAGCCTTTAGGCTTTCATTTAAATTTTGTAGCTTTTTCGCCTTTGGAATACTGCGGTGTTTCTTGCGGTTTTTTGGTAAATTGATCATTATTGTTGAGAATTAAATTATTGTGGCTTTTAGGAAAGTCGTTACAATTTTTAACATAAGCGCGGTGTGAACAGCTTAATTGTCAAGGGAGTATGGTGGACACAGTCAGTAAGAGTCATTTTCTATTTTGTGATAAAATCAAAATCACTAATTGTAGGAATACTGAAGCATGATTGATTGTTTCTTTTCGTGATGTTGTGGTCATTAACACTTCACAAATATTTAGAAAACAAGAGCTCGATTTATGAATAATAAAGTACGAACCAGTTGGCAAAGTTATTAATATTTTTTCCTCTGTTGCATATATAATCAGCATAATATTATTATATAAATATTTTATTGATACGTAAAGGAATTTAAATGTAAAAATATACACATTAAGCAAAAAAGGCGAAACTAAGTCAAGTTAGGTTGTGCGGTATCATGAATTCGATCACATGACCGCTTGGGCCCACAGCGCATTGCAAAACAAAATTGCCAAACTATCTGACCATCTCTGACACCACCCACCTTTACTTGCGCGCGGGACGATAGCAACGATTGTATGAAATACTACATCGTGTAGCAGTCGTTGCATTTTGTGTAAACAAACAAGCTAAAATGTGTTTGTACATGGTTTGTACATACATAACAAACGTTTATTCTATTTCTTCTATGAACTGAAGGTATAAAAACTTATAAGTATACTTACTACTTACTTTTTAATTTGAGGAGCTCGATGGTGTCGAAGACCTTACAATTAATTTACTCTATAATATTGGAGCCGAGAACCTGTAACGAAGAAGTCCTATTTACTATAAGATCTAAAGCCTTTCCTTTTGCAAAATTTATTATTTTTACATCTCACGCTTTCTATGTTTATAGTCATGGTAATCATGAATTATGACATGATTACTTACAACTGAAAGTAATGTTCTACTTTCAGTTAGTCTACATCAAGAGCAGAGCCAAAGAAACATCTTGAAGTGTGCAACGTTCGGAGTTGTTTTTTTTGAAACATTACAAATTATGCATTGGTAAATTGCATATAAATGTGCAATTTGTGCAGTCCACATGCTGTACTTTACCAATCTCGCGAATCTCGCTGTCTTCCTTTCTCCCCATCATATCGACCGAAAAACTTTGCGCGACATTTTGCGTTGCAAGTTAATCTGCATTTTTGAACAATAATTAATTATTTATGTGCATTTTGATTATCGATTTATCCAAAATAATATACGTCCTTTAATATTTTGCATAAAATTATTTACTTACCTTATTTTAAAGTACAAGGATTTTTCATTGAATCATTTTGTACTTCCCTGTTTTTATACATAAGTAGCGAAACACGCGCATCATCGTTTGCGTGTGCCCGCTTTCCGGTGAGAATTTCAAATAATCCTTGGAAGTATGTATTAAAACCTTCTTCTTGAATCACTCAATCTATTGCTGTAAACTGCATAAATATCCAAAAATAGCTCTAAAGGCAGCGGAAGTGACTTCATTTTATGCTATGTAAAGAAATAATATTTTTTAAATAGTTTTAACGTATTTGTATAAGGTCCTGAAGTAAACATTCTTTTGTCATCAATTTCATCAAAACATTTTTGAACTTATTCACGCACGGGAATGCATGAACGCATATACATACTCGTACCTTATAGGTAGGTATAACCGTGGACATCCTGTTGTGTTATGTTTTATTTCAATCATACTGATATTTCTGTTCAAAGATTAATATATTTCTGTTTAAAGCAAATTCATTATGCGTTAATAAATGACACTGCTAAAATCTCAATAACATGTTGACACCTCAACCTCATCACCGCTATAATATGTTATTGCTGAACATGGAAATAAAAATCTAGATCTGGGACATAATCAATATAATACAAGTTTTAGAAGGGTAAGCGAAAGGTTATATTCCAAATCCATAATGCGGAATATGATAAGTATAGACGTGCGAAATGATGTTCGTTCACGATTACAGCAACGCCATCGGCAGTGGTGGTGGCTGGCCGTTCTCTTGCCGTCTGCAAATACCAAACAACCGCGCTACATTGTAACAGCGTCTTTACATCTTAGTACGAGCTTTGGATTGTTTATAATAAAGCCTCACGAATTGTGTTCAACGACGTTGTGTTTTAAAAATATGTCTTAGTTTTAATCTGTGGTTTTAGTGTATTGTGTATTGGGATTGGTTTTTTGGCTCAGATAAGGTAGGAATTATGCAATCAATTAGATACTTACATTAATGCGGTATTTTTTCCATAGTATGAATAAATAATTTCGATTTTGGAATATTATGATCTAGCGATTGGCATAAGCAAAAAGTCTAGTAGTCTTAAGAATATTGTTCATGTAATCTGTCTATGGAATTTTATTAGTTCATATGGTTATAAATGCAGTATTTTAATGGTAATTTATCAATGAATAGATTTTTTTTTTATTGATTCATCAATATTAAAAAATAAAACTGTTAAAATCAACAATCGATGCTGTTATACAAGTTTTAATATTGCACCTTTGTACAATATCTCCAGAAATGTTCAAAAGTACTTGCCAATATTATACTAAAGTTTACTTGTACAATCTCTTTCTATAAATAAATATGCGGCAGTAAGATTATAGGAAACGTAACGGTTAATACATAACCATATTACATAGTCACATGTGACATGATTGGCATAGCTAACAATGAATGTATGTTACATTGATGATACAATAACAATAGACGAGGATTCATTGATGATGATAAAGACTACATACAGAGAAATGAATACATACAGTCGATTAGTGTAGTGCATATGTATTCATGCTTATAGGGCTATAAGCGTAAATACAGATGCATCGAGGGTAATAATTTCGTAATGAATAATACCATAATGTCATCCATCCGCTCCATTTGTCCCAGTTCTTGGTTCACACGGTTGTTTCGCAAAACAAAACATGCGTCTTCCTTGAGAAAACTACAAGAGAACTTACAAAAGTTTTCTTGTAGTTTTCTACAGGATATGTAGCATTAATGTTAAAGTCTCTCATGTGTAAACATATTTTCCACAATTATTTTAAAAGATTGCATGATGAATTATTTATATAAAGGCGAATGCAATGTATCTACTTACTTTAGATTCCGGTAAATAACTCATATTTAATCTTTTGGATAAGTAATTAAGTTTTAGTTTACTTGTACAAACTAAAGTATTAGTTGTCCAAAATGATTAAATATAATTTAATCAACTTGATAATACAAATAAAACTTTACATTAAAATGTAATGAAAAAAAAAGTCATGTATTAACCGTATACTTAAATGTAACTCTATACACGTGAACGGTCTTGCGCATTGACCAACATCTGCATGGGAACGCTCTTAGTTTTGAAAGTAAACTTTGTTTTGGTTCGCATCTCGACCTTGAGGCCATTGTCCGCACTCACGCACACGCATTCGGCACGCACCATGGCCTTCCACCTGCATTATGTCATGAGATATGACATCCATAGATCGTATCTCCAACAACGGATACTTTTAGAGGAATGACCGGACGTATGGCAATGTAATGTGGCATGTGACTATTATTTACTCATTCAACCGTGTTCTCGATCTTAATCGCTTAATAAAGTGTCTTGACCCCTTTTGCTAAACCTATTTTGAGATTAAGAGTACTGAAAGGTGTTCAAAACTTAATTGAATATGTCAGGACATCACCCGGCGGCGGCGTCAGCCACGTTTTTGAACGCATAAATTCAATTTTTAATAGACACAAAGTAAAAAATATCATGAAATTAAAAGTGCAAGCATAAGTTTGTAACACAGATTTGCATGAACTAGTTCCTAATGCAATAGCAGACGTTACTTGTCTCACAATTTATTTTATGATAAAAGTGGTTCACAGGCCACTTGAAAATAATCCAATTTGGATTAAGTGTTCGATTCGGGTTTTCGAAAAGATTACCGTTATTACATCAGAAAAGTATCGATAGATACCGTAATATATTTTGCAGTATTTTGTAATAATTTCTCATTCGAGACAGTAGCAGGTTGTGGCAAAACCTGCCGGACTATGATTATGAAAAGAAATTTTATCATTCGAATATTTCAATGACCTCATTTTCCAACTTATCTATACTAATATTATAAAGTTTAAGAGTTTGTTTGTTTGAACGGGCTAATCTCAGGAACTACTGGTTCGAATTGAAAAATTATTTTTGTGTTGGGTAGTCCATTTGTCGAGGAAGGCTTTATGCTGCAAAAATGTTGCAAAAACGGGGAACATTACGCGAACGAAGCCGCGGGCACAGCTAGTCAAAGATAATTTTATTAGTTTCCAGTCACATTTCAATGGATGTTATGGATTATGATGTTTACAGGTTACCAGAATGAAACGTGTAGTGCTACTGCTAGCGAGTTCGTACCTCGTAACTTGTCTGCCGCCTCCACATCCTGCTCTGGTCGCATTGAGGCAAGAAGAGGATCAACTACCTGAATATCTAAGGAGCCCAGCATTACACAATCCTCATTTGCGACATATTCTTCCTTTATCCAGCTTACTACATGAAGGAGAGAAAGTGGTAAGAATTAACTATTAAAGTAAATCTCAGATCTTTGACTTCTGATTTATACATTACTCCATCTCCTAATCCATCAGAATTGGTCCCAGATCTTCTACGCAAGTCTTAAAATACTGACACATCCAGGGACTACAAATCAGATCTATCCACAGAAGAAATCAGACCTTCCTTAATTAGATATCTTTCGAAATACAATCTCTTTAACGTGCGGGTTTCTTCACGATGTATTCCTTCATCGTCGAGCAAGTGATAATTAGAAATATCTACATTTGAACACACGACCTTCGTCTTGGAATGTTTTATTATATTTACGAGTTTAGATGCTTTCATTACGCAGTGAAATAAATAATTATATACGCAAAACGCTTTAAAGTTTGATCACTTGTGGCCTTCGCGTAATTTCATGCGTCCTGACTTACAATTTACGTAACCATACATTCACTATAAAAATGTCAATTGCTTGAGAGCTCCGTTCTCATTGATGGGTAATAAAGTAGCCGTATCCAAAAACGATGTAGCGATATTCACTATAATACTTATTATGCAGAACAGAAAAGTATTTAGAAAACAATCTTCTTCTTGCGTCGATTCCCCGATGCTGGGGGTCGTGACTCATCAAGGCATCAGCTTGTCACGTACGATGTTCCGCCATCTCTTCCTATCTCCTGCCGCGTGTACCGCTTCAGCAATGCCAGTATTGAGTGTGGTGT
Source organism: Endotricha flammealis (assembly GCA_905163395.2). Taxonomy (NCBI): domain Eukaryota; kingdom Metazoa; phylum Arthropoda; class Insecta; order Lepidoptera; family Pyralidae; genus Endotricha; species Endotricha flammealis. The sequence continues at coordinate 8,199,982 of LR990864.1, read as the reverse complement.
GGATCAGATCGGTCCAACGCATCGGACTATAGTAAACTTGTGATAGTCCCAACCCATGCAGTTGGGATTTTTCTTTAATTTTTTTCTAAAAAAATTGTGTTAGGAAAGAAACGCTCTTCCGTACAAAATATTTGAAACACTAGTAAAAATAAGTTGTTATACTGGCTCATAGCTTAAAACACAGAATAATAAATAGTACTACGTCTTAGAATAAACTTTTTAAATGTACACGTCGCTCTTTTGTTCAGATTTACTACTGAACGATAAAGATTAATGAAATATTCAGGCTTACAATTCTAAGGGCTCATGTTTCTTTCACAGGTCCACCACCGAGAGGCTGACGATGTAAGTCGAAGAGAGATATACAACATCTTGACTCACGCTGGTTTTATATTAAGAAGAAGATATCAACACCATTTCTCTACGCCTACACAGTTTCCCCGTTACGGCATCAACCACCAGGATTTCTTTGAACCATCAGCTTTTACCAATCCCGAATTGTTGCAGCATTTATAATGACTAAATTGAAGGGGTTTTGCAATATTATATCTGTATAATTATAGATTTTGGATTTGTGAAAGCGGAACAAACAACCATTTAGACAAAATTTGACGTTTATAAAAAGTGATGTTGGTAGTGATGTGTTGGAAAGAACAATCTTTTTGTATTTATTTGTTAAATACTGGAAATTATATGTTCCTACTCCAATTCATTCCAACAAAGTTAAAAATGATTTAATTTTTTGCTTTAAGACAAATTTCATATTGTAATAGTAGGCGACTGTATAAAATAGTTGTAAGTAGAGTACCTAGTTCTACTAAGTCAACAATGTAAATATGGCTAATTTAGTGTATTGTAATGTAGTGTGGTTTCGATGTTTAGTTTACTTTATCTAATAGCTAGTTAGTAATAAGTATATATAAACATACTTAAGTATTTTAATAGTCTACCTATGTAAACTAATAAATAAACAATAATAAAAACTACACTTTGTATTCAGTAAAACCTTGAACATTGTGGCGTGCATAATATTAGTCAATTGTTTATAATTATCACATAAAATATTCATTGCAATTGCACAATTTAATGCTATGCAGCCTTTTAGCCATTTTACACGGAACTCTGATGGTCAGGAGATCAGAAGTCCAAAATGCTGCGCATTTGTCGTGATTTGATCAAAGATTATTGCGCCAACTGCACATTTGCCGGAATACGGTTCATAGCTGATGATACAAAACACTGGTTCGAAAGGTATGCAATTTAGTTTTTTTATTTACTTAATTAGAAATAATGTTATGTATGAATAAAGTTTTATAATGAATAAGGAGAAAAGGAATAATGGTCCGTCAGTTATCTAAGTTCGTAGTGATATGTTTTTCTTCGATTTCAATTTCGAACATACTGAAAGAGCGAAGTGTAAATTCTTAATTCATTCACAAAATACTTAAAATTGTCAACAGATTAGTCTGGGTAGTATTGGTAATTCTATCATGGTATGGTTCAGCTCTACTCATCTTGTCCGCCTGGAATTCCTTCATCAATAACCCCATAAGCTTCGGCGTTGAGACCACGTACACCAAATGGGAGACAAGTATGCCTGCTGTTGCTATTTGTGAAACTATTAATATGGACAAAGTATACAAAGTCGCTGATACGTTAGTATATCTTTACAGATTACCTACTGTCTTAGTTCAATGATATTTTGGGAACAAAATGAAAATATTTTCATTTATTTTATGCTCAGACACAGCTCCACTTTGACAATGACATCTGCCGGATACACCCGGAACCAAGAGAAATTTTTCATTCATACATGAATGTTTTTCAAAGGTGAGTAGCCTTTGAAAAATATTCATTTTTATGTTGACACTCAAAATCAAATTTCAAATTCAAAACTTTTATTTTAAAAGTCTTCACAGACACTTTTTCTCGTCACAGATTACGTTCAAAAATATTTTTGTGTGTAATTATTCTACTCTATAAACAAGGTACCTACTACCATTTCGGAAAGAAAAGAAAAATGACCACTGGTAAAAGAAATGGCGAAAGAAAACCAAACGCATTCGAAAGGTTCACGCATTCTTTCACCCTTCTATCTATTCCAATTATGGAGGAAAAGTTAATCTATCTCTGTCACATTTACTAAAGATTTTTTTTGAACATGTTTTGTTTAAACAGAATTTGGCCTCCTGACCACCTTTTGGATCTCGAAGATGCTCTCAAAGAAATAGCCTATTACCGAGGATGGAGCTACAACTTGGTCGACATATGTTACCATAAAAAAAACCCAGACCCTTTGTGCCCCAGGTCCAATTTTAGCTACTACGCCAATTTAATACGCAGTGATTGCCCTAAAGTTCTACGTAACTGTACATACAACAAACAGGAGTTCGATTGTTGCACATACTTCCAACCAATACAAACTGAAATGGGGACATGTTTTATAATTAACTCTATGCAAGTGAAGTAAGTATATTTTTGAGGTACTTATTCAGAAAAAAAACCAGCCAATTGCGTGTCGGGCCACTCACATTGTAGGGCTACGCTTTGTTTGCTTCCAGATGAGTACAATATACTCGGTAACGTGTAGAGCCTACTTAACCATGATATTTTTTTTGTAAGTTCGCCATATGGACTACTATCAGTTTTTTTTTAATTTCGCGGTCCTAGGTCGCCTACGGACACACACACATAGTGAAACTATAGTAGTTCCTTATTATTTTACCATGGAACCCTAAAAATGTTTCACATTTTTCACACATCACTTTAATACTACGTAAGTAATAATAGTTCAATGATGTAGTGTCATATTGTAACTTTTAATTGTTTTTTAGGGATCAGAAACCATACCCGATGGTGTGTAACCAAAAAAATAATAGTGGAATATTATCATTCAAAGTCTATGTTTATGCAGGGGTATGTACTAAATGAACTATGATGTTGTACATATAATTAAATGAAGTGGACATCAACAAACATTAATCCGTTAATTTCAGATATACACCCTGGGCAAAGAGGATGTGCCTACTCTAACTACATCATCTTCCGCTATTTTAAAAATACAAAATAAAAATAGATATAGGTTAGTTTTGATGATAATAAAAAATATTTTCTAATGTTGAAGTCAACTTTAGAAAATATTTAAATTGAATTGAATTTTTTTGATAAAAAATATTTGTGAAATAGTCTCAGATATTTAAAAATATTCACAAAATTTTCAATTTTTTTTAATCCCTGAATCTTCATAATTATTTATGTACTCGTTGAGTACTATTACAGGCGCTTTTTAACAGTGAAGAATATTGAAAACGATCCCCTCATAAAGGACAATACCGTTGAACAACGTGCATGTCTATTTCACTATGAAAATGATAATGGCTTGTACCCAGTATATTCTTACAGCGCTTGCACAGTACAGTGTCGCAAACAAGCGCAAATCGACACATGCCACTGTAATGATCATTTTATGCTGAACACCAGTAAGTACCATTATATTTGACACATCATCAATTATCATTCATTTATCACCTTTAGTTAATGGTTTGTAAATGCTAATACCTCATGCGGCTTCGTCACTGAGCTATTAGCATTTATTTAGAGAAATCTTATTGCCACGACAAAAGATGTCTTTCCTTCCTTCAAAGTACGAGAATCAGATCTTCACAACACAATTTATATATTTAGTTTGTGAAAACATTCTCAGCGGAATCCGAACAATGTGCAATCGCTGGCATGGCATGCCTCCACGCAAATTCGAACCGTCTGACTACAATTAAACCAAGCTGGGCCAAACGCAAGGGCCTGGTTTGCAACTGCCTACCATCTTGTGATGAAACAGAAATCACGATCATTAAAGATGTTGTCACACCGTAAGTAAAAGTAAATGCGTACATAAACATTATTATAAGTAGGTACGTTAAACTGGTTTTATTATGAAAACTACTATGAGTTCAGAACTTTTATCAAATATATTCCCATAAAAAATGTTTTAAGAGATTTTTTATTATTTTTATATACCACACAGGTGGCAAACAAGCATACGATCGGCCTGATGGTAAGCCGTCACCGTAGCCTATAGACGTAAGCAATACCGGGGGTATCACTCACGCGTTGCCAACCCTCCCACCCAACCCCCCCAAGTGGAGCTCTGGAGACCTTACTCACCGTAGGAACACAACATGGCCGAGACCAATGCTATTTGGCTACGATCTTCCACAAGGTGGAGGTCCTTCCCCAGACGGGCTGCTCCGATTTGAGCGGATTATCCGCTGTGCCCTACCTCTCTTAAATTATATTAGGTAAAGTATTCCCATACATTTTGTAATTAATTAATTTTAATTAATTAAGTAATTTTACGTTTCATATCATACGGTGGAAAGCTTCTAAATCAAAACATGATTTCTTACATGGTTCTTACAGATATCATATGCATGTACAAGTATTTTACAGGGCGGTTTTTTTTATTTCCATTTATTATGATATTTTTTAGAATAAAAGGTAAAGCTGAAGTTGACATAGAACTCGCATATTTACCGACGGAACGATTCAAACGCATGGTAGTAAGAAGCCAACTTGATTTAGTGGGTAAGTATTTATTTATTCTTTTTCAATCGAGAATTTAGTTGTCACAACTCCGTATTTATAAAATGTTTAAATATAGTTCTTAAAATGTTAAGTACTATACAATTGGACTCACTACAAGCGACCAATTAAAAAATAAAGGCAACCTTTAAACATATCGTTGACGACCTCCGTGGCGTAATGGTACCATGCCAGACCGCCACCCAGGAGGTCCCGAGTTCGAATCCCGACCTCATGATGAAAAACGAACTTTTTCTGATTGGCCTCGGGTCTTGGATGTTTATATTATGTATTTGTTATAAAAATATAATATCGTTGAGTTAGTAAACCATAACGTATACCATGACACAAGTTTCGAACTTACTTTGGGGCTAGCTCAATCTGTGTGAATTGTCCCCATTATATTTATTTATTTATATCATTTAACTATTTATTATTTATTGAAAATTCACAGTATCCATCGGAGGCACAACGGGATTATTTGTAGGTGCTAGCTTACTTAGTTTTGTGGAGTTATTTTTCTACTTCACCATTCGTTTCGTGAGCAACATTTGGATGAACCGGCAAAAACGCAAGAACAATAAAGCCATGCTTCCTACCGGTCATAATATGGATATTATTATGGAGGACGAACGTCCACAAGGGCCTTACTCTAGCAGTGGCTTAACTTATACAACACTAATAACTTACGATAAAATAATTTCAAATAGAACTGGTAGACACTTTAATTAAAAGTACTTATTACCAAAATTTTCAATTTCGAAATAGTGTTGCATTATTAGAAGCACATTACTCTTGATTTTATTTTATTAACTTGCTAATGTAAGTGTAATACTTACTAAGTATGTATTTTTGGAACATTACATTAAACGCATTCCAAATCAGGTGTCACTTGTAAATTATTTCACAAGTAACCAATCTGTGAATTAGTATTATTTAAGAAGTTTAAAGAAGTAGGTAAGTATTTGAATAGGATAATAAATACATATTATAAAAATAAAAAAACTTTATTAAGTCCCTTATTGCATAACATAAAGTATTCTCAAGTAGACTTTATTTTTCATCACATCACTATGTAAACAACATTTTAACCCCTAACTGTTTTTCAATAAAAGGACACTGACCAAAAAATTTGTTTTCGCCAATTTATGTAATAAAGAGCGTTTTATATGTTAAATGGAGTACGGTACCATAAAGATAAGTCAGTAATGGCATATTGACGTATTCTAAGTCTTACCGTAACGTACTCCATACACGAGCTGTACGAATACAGGCATTAGTAAAAAAAGTTTGTTACAATGATAGCTATTAAAGCATGAGTCAGTATAAAATAGGATTGGTATCAACCATGCCTTACCAGTACCTTCTGGAACCGACCCAGTTTCTGGTTACAGGAAACCAACAGTTACGTCTAATGCAAGATTCATTCATTGTTCGACCGCTCACAATTAGAAATGTGTGCCTAGTTACTTTGCACACAGATGAAATTACATTTATGCTACTTACGGAATTTATATTCCAGCGAAGGACACTTGCTTGATACGTTGAAGCTGGAATGTGTGGGGTTGATGGTTGAACTTATCCGTAGGGACAGCTTGAATAAAGAATACTAAGAAAAGTCCCATATCTTTCTCTTAATAAAACTGTGTAATAGTTTTATACAAGTAATTTCATTCATGATCACTTGGTTATTTCACAACCTAGGGGCACACAATGCACATCGTCAAGTAGGTATAGGGTCTGTGTTAATTTTTTTTTAAATGACAAAACCTTAAAACATTCGTTCGTAAAAGAAGGACAAATAAAGACACATTTATAATGTCACTTTGGTATATCTTTTTAATATAGCCGAAGAAAAAAAACAACTATCTATCGAACTCATTACTTTTATTTCTGAGTATTACTTATAAGTTTATAAACTGTTATAAGTAACGATATTTTACGAATTCCAATACAACAATGTTAAAATAAGTACTTACTAGTATTTTTATTTTTAACCTATTTCTTTTATTTTCTTATTTAGTATAATTATCCATATTCAGTCAAAATAATATAAATAAATTGAACGTAAGTAATTAAAATCTATCCAAAAGTATGATTGAATTTGTTAAAAAAAACAATAATCCATTCATGCAAATAATACCAATCAGTATTGTCTAATAAATACTTGACATTACTTGTAATTAAATTCCTAAACAATAACACAATGACATTAATTAATCATTTTTTAAATAATTAGTCAATTTCTAAAACGATTTCAAACACATATTAAGTCTCAATCTAGCTCTTTTTCTCATCTTTAGTTTGACAGTGAGAGCTATAATTTATGTGTCATTAACTTTAAAAATACGCTTCAGGAACTGACTGTTGGACCTTAATGAAAATTTGAATACTATAATTACTAAATTGTTACATTAAAATAGCACTTTCGTATACGGCATACGTACTTATCTTATTTCAATCAGCTTCAGCAGATTTCATGTTTGTACTCTATACTTGAAATGAAAAGAAACATTAATGGAAGTGATTAATTAACCGAATGGAGATTTCGTTCACCGATATCATGTTCTTCTCATAAGCCAACGGTTGCAGTGTCCATGCAACTGGAAACGGCGATATCTCATGCAGTGCCATTGTGGTATTTCTTGCATTCGCCTCAATGCCTCCAACTAAGAACAAAACACATACATTAATCTCTGTTATTCATAACACAAAATAACTAGTAGTTCATTAAAAATAAACTAAAACTATTATAAAATAAAAAATATTGGTTGTGGCAGGCAGCGTACGCAACACGTGGATTAAATCCTCTTTTTAAAGTTGCAATTAGTGCTGGAATCGTCCTCTTGTCTGCCAACTAATAGAGTTAAATGACCTTTTCATTTCTAAACCTTTTAAAAGGGACGCAATATTTTGTTTTGTATTGTTAATTTTATAAGTAAGTACAGTCAAGCAATGAAAAATACTGATAACAAAGATATTTATGCTAATTATGTAAGCATCAGTACATAATACAATATGGATACTATCTATTGACAAATAAAAATTCGAGTAACGCCCTGTATGCAACATTTAGAAAAAAACATTTTGGCCCTGCTCACCTCTTTCACTGGTGATTCTTGTACGAGGTAATGTTCATCTCATAAGTCAAAAAGTAAGTTACTTTTAGCAGTTAATTATAAGTAATCTATTTATGATAATTTTAATATATTCACGAAAACTACTCACATAGTCTATAGTTCCATGTCGAAACGGATACGCTTCGGTATCGACAAATAAATATATGATAACAGCAAACAGTAAACACACGTAACTTAACTTCATTTTGTATTTCTCGAATATTGCTTTCTTATTAGTTTTTTGACTCAGAAAATAATTATGTAATTTGCAATGTCGTCTGATATAGTCAGAACGTTTTTGTGTTATGTCTGGATAAACAGCAATCCAGCCGCTTATATGGGAACACAGCACCCACGCTCTTTCTTCCCAGCTCTCGAATGCCGGTCGGCTAACAACGACTACTTGTGGCGGGCGGGCGGCGAATCGCGCTGCAAGTTCTCGAACAATATCTTGACGCTGAAGGAAGGTCTATTGTTATGATTATATTATTAGATACTTAAATTATGTAGTTATGGTCGTAAAATTAAGTAAGTACTTACTGAATTTTCAGTGTATATTTTACTTACAAGTCCAGCGAAAAGCCGCTAAATACATATAAAAAAATCTGCTATATTTTTTAATATTCAAGCGAGTTATCGAATTATACCCATGCAATATGCTGCTATTGCTGCTAACTAATTCTACCAATGGCATCCTTTGCATGACATGCAGAATTAGTTAGCACTCTGAAGTATATTGATTTTAGTAGGCAACAAGACTATTTATGACTTGCTTATTTACTAGTTTTATTCGATATTACCTCAAACTTAATACAGTCATCTAAAATAAGTGCGGGTAACTCTTCCGCGAACAGCGATAAGAGTATTGAGTCATCCTATAATTGGATTAAATGGTAACTACACTTATGTAAATGTCTTGTATATTATGCGGTCTGGCTTCCTCGTCATCGCAAATTAACTAATTGATCATCAGTCATCACAGAAGCAGCAACATTGTTATATCATACGGATTTACTCTTAATCTGTGTATAATTTCGAGGAAATTATGAGAATAGATAATATCTCTAAAATAGCCATTATAGGTGGTAGATTATTATAATAATAACATTATATAAAACATGTATAAATGCCCCCTAGCGTAGGTTTAACCTAACTGGAACTTTGAGTTAGGGAATATCTACGCTAGGGGTCGTTGGTGAAAACGGGCATATATGCCCGCGAGGGCCCACAGAACACATATTTTTTTATTTTGATAACTAGGTAACTCATGACAAAAGCTTGAATAAGCAGTATCAGCAATCACACAATAAAATCAAAGAGTATGTACGAAATTATCTATTGTAAACACCAGTTAATGAGTCAAGCAAGGTGATGTTAAACGATGCAAACCGTTTAGAAGCCTTAGAAGCTATCAAAAGACCATTTAATGTCCTACTGTAACCACGCTATTTCCAAATGCGTACAAAAACATCTACGTCTATTTTTATTTCAAGTGATAATTTTAATTATAAGTAGTATTTTTTTTTATCTTCGTTATGAATTATATATTATCCAATTATGAAGAAATCTTTTAATTGGACAATGCAATAATTTATTTAGTCTAGAAAAGATAAATAATTTTCTTTGTCCAAGTGAATTTATCTTTTCTAAACTTTTCGAATGTTCATTCTTTGCAAAGGAATTTATATTTAGGTCATCATCACTTAAACCTATAATCATCCCACAGGAATACGGGTCTGTTCAATCTAAGAGAAATAAAAATTTTGGAACAGTCAAATCAAAACTCAACTCGAAGCTATGTAAAATAATTATGTGTGGAAAAGTCACTAGAGTCAATTCTTCAATCCAAGTTCAATTCTCTGTCTACTTTCTCATCAATGATATTCTGATGGCATGGTGTATGATTGTCCAACCTTAACCAATAGACACAGTAGTCACTTCGTGTATCGATCAGGGTGGGAACAACAGAGACGTGGATATAGTGCCGAACTGCTCAGTTTGTCGCATAAACATGAAAACGCGACCTTATTTACCATTGAACAAGACGAAATAAACTATCACCCGAAAACATTCCTTAATATATGAAAAATGTACATTAATAGTGAAAAAATGTAGATCGTGGGTGTATCCGTATTGTGTTTGTAAAGTGTCCTTAACCAGTGTTAAGTAAAAATGGTAAGTCAATGTGAAAATATGTGAATATGTAGAGTCTGCCAAATCCTTTTGTATCAGATTAACCAATTTTAGAAATATTTTTAAAAGAAAACCTTTAAAGGTATAGCTTAATTATAAACTTTATTTAAAATCAATAGAATTAAGTAACTGAACTGTAGACCCATTCACGTTACACTGATATTGTTCTAAATAATAATCAACGATCCTTGATCAAATCAAAATTATCTATTATATTTTTTTATATTTTACTAAATCGATATTAGTAGTTATTTATTAGAATATTACAGATAGAGCATAAACTCTCTAAGTAAATAACACTGTTGAGCACTGCGATTTTGTAAAACATATCATTTATTCGCCGTGTAATTTTGTATAATGTACCTTATTTGTCCCATTTCACTCGCAATCAAAGAACGAGCCGTTTTGACCGAGTTATGTTATTATTAAGCTGATAATTCGGTACAAGACAAGACATGTTGACGCGCATAGGTTTTTTTATACTAACACTCATATTTTATTTTGACAGACACTTTTATTCTTCTCAACAGGTCATTCACGTCAGAATTGATAGTAATATAAAAAACATTGACATGCCAAGGTATTTCCTGTAAATCTACTTGCAAAATAAATGTTTTTTTGTTTAGTTTGAGAAATGACAAGCGAACCAAAAGAGTGTGGTAAAATGAGCAGAGCGCTGAGCGCGCTGGGAAGCGGGGAGGCCTGTGGCGCGCGCTGGACCCTGGGGGCGCTGCTGCTGGCGCCGCTGGCGGCCGCCAACTCCAGCTATTGCGCCGTGCCTGCTGTGATAATGCTTGCTGCCTTTATTACTATTTCAAGTAATTAAATAAAAAAATAACAATACTCCATAATATAATCGTTTATAAATTAATTACACAAATCATTTATGTATTACTATAGGATAGGTACACTCTGACAGGAGAACGTATTTGTAAAAACCTATTCTCTGAATGAAAGTTTTGAATATAATCATTTAATTTCTTACTGATTAAATTCATTGTGAATTTCAAGACAGCTGTAGTTCCCCGGGGACGTCAATTAGCTTTATTGCTTATTGTCAGTCTGAAGTCGTTGTTGTTGATGAGTTTACAGGACCCACAACGATGGGAATGTATAAGTTGGCTTGTCCCGACCGGCTATATGCTTGTTTGCCACCATAGTGGTATAAAAAAAGTAAGATTAGCAAGGAGTAAAATAAGTGACTCTAACCGCGAATTTACTAATTGCAAATGCATTTTCAGCTTTTACATGTAAGGATTTGAAAAAAATATCTGAAATACTTCCACCACAAAAGACGTCTAGAGGTCGCCGAGAGAGGAATATACGTTCATTTGCTGATTTTATGGCCATGTGGATGTCCTTCCTCTCTCACCTAGTGGCCGTGGCAATCTGTGCCAGGATCCTAAGTGCCACCGCGGACCATGTTACCGGCGGACGAACAAGGAGGTGGCTTTTTGGCTATGAAACCAGGTCTTTGGGCGAGCCCTGGCCCGACGTATTAGGAGTGACCGTTGTCATGGTGGTTTGCGCAATGTTCATGTGTGGTCTTGAGGTAAGTCTTGTGATAAATGCACATACAAACCATTATCATTTAAATATTGGTGCGTTTGTTGAAATATCATAGATATATTTTTATTCGTATTAAACTAAAATTATATTTTGAAAATTTGTTTTCAGGAAAGCATAATGTTTACATTCATGCTTTTGATTTTACTTTACACATTCAGTCAATTTTTCGCCATTGTCGGACTCATCAATTTGGACATTGAAAATATAAAAATACCAATCCCGATTACAATTTACGAGGTCAGTATGATTATTTATTTAATTCAGATTTTTATATCTTTGCAAGTGCATTTTTATCACATACTGTACTCATGTACTGTAATGCTTGCTAAAGAAAGATGAGAATAAAATAAATTATAATTAACTAATTAGATAACTAGGTTTCTTTTCTTGTGCTTAATATTATGAAATCAACAGCTAAATGAAATGATGAAATGTATTGTTTCAGCTTTTTGCCGCAGGAGCACCAATTTCTTACGCATTTAGTGTAAATTTACCACCCAAGGGTAACGGAAGCATTCATAAAAATATTGTGCTGAGAGTGGGCTTGCCGATGCTTATTTTATCCGGTTTATGTTTCCTGTACGCCAACATGTTGAAAGGGTAAAAAAAATAATTAAAAATTATTAAACTGGTAGTAATAGCCGTCAGAAGGGTAACAACATAGAAGCAGTGGCGAAGCTAAGGAGAAGAGTAGCCGTAATTACGTAAAAGCGTAGCAGTAGCTACGAACAAGCGTAGCCGTAACTACGGATAAACGTAGCCGCAGCTACGGATAAACGTAGCCGCAGCTACGGATAAGCGTAGCCACAGCTACGGATATGCGTAGCCGCAGCGACGATTAAGCGTAGCCATAGCTACGGATAAACGTAGCTGTAGCTACGGATATACGTAGTCGCAGCTACGAATGACCGTAGCTGATATTTCGTTGTGGTTATTATGACGGTTCGGAAAATTAATTCCGTTACAATTTTATACTGACAAGTTTATCAGCATCCTTGCCTTCTACGATACGATCCATTTTCTTATGTATTTAAATAAATAACCAAAATGGTATGATTTATTTCTCAAAATTCAAAGTAATTAATACGCTGATTTGATAATACGCTGATATATTGACCTTCAAAGATTGTATTATTTTATAGAACCTCCATCGACGCTTCATTACCGGTGACAACCCTTCTGGAAGCACGTGCGTCAGGTTGGATTTGTCCAGTGCTGGCCGCAGTCACCGTTGCTGGGGTGTGTCTGGCACTGACAGAACTATGCCCACTGCTGTTCACAGTATTAGTTGCTTTAGCTTCACCAGAGTGGAAAGTATTAACTAGGTCAATGACCTATGAGAGCACCACCACAGGTAGCCCCGTCTTAGCAGTGTTTACGGCAGGTAAGTCACGTTTATTTTCGCATAGATATAAAATATATAGATAGATAAAAAATATATTATAGATAAGAATTCATATCAAACAACATAATAGGTGCGATAAATATATACTTTTTAAATCGTGCCGATTATATCTGTATTTATGATGCTAACTGTTAACACAGTATCGATCGTGTACTCGAGGAAATGCAAATAGTTGTGTTTAATTTCTTCCCGTGGGAAACTTTTTATATAGTCGCATAAAAAGTAACCTATATATATTTTTTCATTTATTTATCTGTTAAAACATTATTATATAATAAACGGCTGAAATAACATTTAAAAAACCAATGAGGTATGTGAAAAATGTTAAAAACTATTAGTCTACGGTTGTTCTAACATATTATTTAAAAATTACGTTTTAATTTACTTTTAATATTGTTGGGATCAATTGCGCCACCGTATTATCATGCTGTCACCGAGCAATCAAGATATAACATAAGTACACGTACACAAGTGAGATGTAGGCAAATTATATCAATAATTACACCTACCGATTAATTACACGTTGAGTCGAACTACATGTTGCAGGTATATTACAAGCAACAGTAGTTACGACAGACGCAAGTACGCCCAAATTTTGTGGTATGCCCATTATTGCCCATCAACGAATAGAATGTTCAAGGCTACTTGCATTAACCGATAATTTACGATTGCCTAAAGACAACTAATCACTTAAACGCAACATTCTGAGCGTTAAGAGTAATAATCATTTATATCTCATCAGCTCTACTGACAAACAATGGCCTGTTTTAAGTCACAGACAAAAATTCACCAAGAAACTTTTTTTTTCACGTTATTTTGGTTATTAGTTAACCATCCTAACGATCTTTATGCCGGTGCGTTGGTAGCGATCCTACGGTCTGCAAGCGTTCGATTCCGGCTCGAGCTAAGGTTGCCTTGAAAAGATTGCTTTTAGCAATAAAGCCGCCTTGTTGCACATATACTAGTCTATAAGCTATCCGTATGTTCATATGTTGTATTATTTAAAGATCTATATTGCAAATAAAGTATATTCTCTCTCTCTCTCTCTCTCTCTCGGCAATCATTTAAGTGATGGCATGTGTTTGTCCTAGAGTCTGGATGTTTTCTATGTATTATAAGTATATATGCTATTGTAAAAATCTAATAAATTAAATAAATGCCTAACTTGAATATTATTACTTAATAGTACTAAATTTTAACAATATTAGTTTTAACAATTAATATTGTTAAAATTTAATTTTATGTAATTTTCACCTTTTTAGTTATAAATTGTAACCTGATTGTAACTAATGGACTTTGTTGAAATATTTGCACGCCCTTTCCAGGGAAGAATAAGTGATATTTATTTTTATGTTTGTACGTACCTACCTTATTTTCGCAAATAAATTATCTTATATTTACAATAATACTAGCTGTTACCCGCGGCTCCGCCCGCGTGGTCAAGTGAAAATGTCAATAAATTTTCCCATGGGAATCTCTTTATCCCGTGGCAAAAAAGTAGCCTAGTTCACTCTCCAGACCTTAAACTATCCCCAATAAAAAAATCATATCAATCCCTTCATTACTTACGACGTGAAGGGAGGACAAACAAACAAACTCACTTTCACATTTATAATATTAGTATGGATATCCGTTGTCTGATACCCATAATATAAGCGGGTTAAGCGTAGCTTATTTTGGGACTAGGTGGCGCTGTGCGGATTGTGTATTTTAATTTATGATCTAGCACATAACCATTATAACTTTTAATTAATTCTAGGAAGTCTGGCGGCAATACTAGCATTTGCCTGTCCATTGTCACACATGATAACACTGATGAATGCAAGTCATCTACTTGGGATTGTTGTACAAGCATTCCATTTTATAATAATGCGCTGCGTGCCCACAGCTGAACAAAAAGAAGCTGGAGGTAAAAAGGATTTAAACAATTGTTTAACTAATAAAATTTATAATGTTTATAATTGTTTTTATAGTTGTTCTGGTTTAACTTAACATTCTTATTTTGATTTTGTAGATGCTGTTTGTAGATCATTACTAACCTTCCCGATAGCTCAGGGGTAAGAGCCCTCGGCCCTACTCGGCCGGATATTGAGAGGACGTGGGTTCGAATCCCACATGGGTCGGGAGGTGAAATTCTTTCAAAAATATTTTCAAATTTGTATAATTACTAATTAAGAAATTCCATTTTAGACATCGAATACAAGCGTCTTGGAATTCAGGGGACATCGCGACCCAAATCTTCAGGAGGAAAAGTTAAACGAGGTTTATGGTTCATCCCATCAGCAATACGTCACACCAAAACTTTGGAAAGTATTAAATCAAAAGTGACAATAACAAAAGGTCGGCCATACTTACATGTAGTTAACAATATTTTTCTGTAAGTAGGCACCTGTAACAATTGATTTGTATTTTTTTAGACACAGAAGAACGTGAATGTCTTTTGCTAGATGAATATTCGGGGTGTGCGAATGAGGAGATAGATCAAGTGACCAGTTGCAGCAGTGGAACTAGAGATGTAGCTTCCACAGAAGCTGCTGATGTGCCTTCTGACGGAGAAGCTAGTGATCAAGACGTATCATCGGGAGATGATTCCACTGATATAGACGCTGTAGTTAAGGAATACAGGGATCGAATTCAAGTAAGATTACTAGTTAAATTATAATTTGTTATAAGTACTGACGGAAATCGATAGCAACTGGAAAGAAGAAACAGCAGAGAGATGGTTGAAGAAGGAGATAAGAGGCCTTTGCCAAGCAGTGGAAATGGCTAATAAAAAATAAGAAAGCAAATAGAATTAGTTCTGTTTTAACTTTTGAGTGGTTTTTGCTTCTAAACACGACGGAGTAGATATATGTTTCTAAATTTTCTTGTTCTTCTTCAGGGTTGGTTTTTCTGTTTATTTTTTAAAGGATTTCTACATATAATATCTCGAAATTTCCTAGGTGGTGACAGCAACGCCTGAAGCAAGCACGCCAGTTCCACCTTGCGTTCGTGGAGCGCGGTGGTCTGCTGCAGGGGCTGTCATTCAAGTCATAGCTGATGCCTTCCTCGCAGTGGCCTTCTGCAATGAACAGCTTAGGGTTTACATGTTCGGTATTGGAATACCGCGTAAGTTTTAATGTTCAATCAATATACCAGAATTCCTTCATCCAAAACCAACAAATTAATGTTTGCACATGCTCTCATTCTCTGCCAATCGGCATTGGAGCAGCGTGTCAGAGTACGCTCCAATCCCCCTCGATTGAAGGGAGACCCTTATCTCTGCAGATGATGATGATGCTCTATACAGCGGAACTTTTTAAACCGACTTCAAAAAAAGGAGGAATTTCTCAATTCGTCTTTTTTTTTGTAGATATAATAGGTACTTGTGTAACGTAGTTTTTTTTATTTCAGTATGGCTATGTGGAACTTTAATTTCGTTCTGGCAGCCGGCGCACAGTCTCAGTTTGAGAAGGTCGCAAAACATCGAAGGTCCTGTGACCATGTTGACAGCTTTGCTCTTTTTGACACCGTTGCTGCTGGATTCCTGGCCAGCAATAACTTTATTTGCTGGAGCCGGTACGTTTTTTTTAAAATAATACCTATTATAGGTACTCATTATATGCAAATTAGGTTTTATATCTAAGTAAGTAGCTACATAAAATTTTATATCTCTATAGCATTGGAGTAGATAATATTTTATGATCATATCAAACCAACAATTGCGTAGCTCATTAAAGAGCAGTTAGATATTTCTGTCACTCCAAATTTCACCAACGCCTCCCAGCGTTAAGAATAACCTGACTGGAACAATTTGTATGACCATTTGATGGTCGACATAAGGTTCTTCCTGCCGCTAGGAGGCGTTGATAAAAACGGGCTGTACTTAGTACTAAATTGTAAGTATATGCGAAATTAGGTAGGTACTTTACGTACCTCTGATATTGTAATTTTATTATCGTATGTTGTCCAGGTGTCGTGATATATGCCCGATGCGAGCGTTGGTGTGGAGACTTGGCCATGCAGCAAGCTCGCAGCGCCATGGAGAAACGTAAACTGCGGCCGGTCGCCGCCACGGTGCCTATGAGCGGCTCGCGTCTTGCTCATATCGACACTGTGTATATTACCAGGTACTTTATTTATTTTTTGAGGTACACCAATAAAATTACCTATAGAATAAAAAAACAGCATAGTTAGGCTATGAAACTGATCCCCATTTGACAAGATATTAATATATCACATAATTTATCTTTTGCTTCTATCACATCAATCCTATCACACTACAACCCGGTTGCAATATCTGAGGACCTGGCGTCGATTTTGTCACCTCGGCGCTCTCTCTCTCTCTCTCGTCTCTCGCGAAGAAGTGAAAGGAAGGGAAGAGACTGTACATTCCAGCGAGGTCCGTCTATCTAGTCTGTACATGGTAAAAATAGACGATTCAAAAAAGCCGAAATAATATTTCAGATGACAAGAAGATGACTCGGATACGAGTCTGGATAACCTATTGGACGCCGAGGATGACCCGGATGCCGACGAATGACAGGAGACCCACGCGATCGTAATTGTCGCCTCTCATCATCATAACCAATAATTGTGCAATTTGATGTCTTTAATGTTGATGTATGTATAACCAGAACCTTTCTACTATACATTAAGAATAATGTTCTACTCGCGTCGTAGTTCAAAATCTATTGGTAATAGTAACGTAGTTGGTGATGTTTCGGATAAAATCATTTATTGAGACAAAGAAGAAAGAAAACGAAATCAAGAGAGAGAACATGTATGAATAGAAAAATCTAAAGTATGAAATAATTAATAAAAGAAATTGTCTCAATTAAAAGCTTATTTTTGTACTAAATTTTAAAATTTGCTAAAACTACGTAGGCGTCGTGAATAGATATCTTTATCACTCGACTCGAGTGATTTTACTTTCAATAAATTGTCTGAAGACTCTAAGTTGTAGATGTGCATTATCTAGCTAGGTAAGATATATTGCTACATTAACGTTATTGTCGAAACATTCCTAATTGCATCATATTTGTATGTTCAAACTTACTTTTATTATGTGTCCGTCCATTATAAATCTATTATTGGCACATTCATTCTAGTTTTATCTGAATTGTCATTGCCAAAACATTGCTTGCATAAAGGAAATAACCAAAATTATTACAAATCCATTTTCAGTACCTACTTCAAACTGAATGCTTTTTCCCACCTTTACCTAGAAATAAGAGTACCTTGCACCGCTTTAAAGTTACAATTATGTCAAAACTTATGTATGTGCTTAAATTCTCTTAACACTTGAATAATGTCAATTGTAATTAAGATAATACGAAACAGATTCCAATAACTAATTCCCGGCCTAAATAGTTCTTAAACGCATTCATAAAATATCAATCGATGTCTACTTGACCCTCTATTTTAATGTAATAGTGTGTGATTAGTTATGTTGTATGTAGGTACCTTGTGTCGAAAAATTGATATTAAAAGTGCTTTAAAAATCCGCGATGGATGGTAAAACTTAATAAAAGTCGCAACATTAGTAACATGTAGTTTTATTTATGTGTTATTTCATTTTTCTAATAAATACATCTTATACAATTTCTCCGATTCACTGTCATCAAAACATGGGCTGAACTTGACTTGAATTATTTCTTTAAATCCTTCACTAGGCGTTGGATCAGCATACTTGTTTCTGGGGTAAAAATAAATAAAATTAGCATTGTAATAAATTCCCATATGGAAAATACAAAGTTTATTTTAAAGTTTCGAGAAACGTATACAATTCATTGCAACTGATTGTAAAATGTATTTATATTAAAACTAGTGAAACCCGCGCAACTTCGTTTGCATGTATTTATGCACAGCAGCGACATCTAGCACAGCATTGACCAAATCCTTCGGGAATCGCGTACTCTTCGGGATAAAATGTACCCTATGACAATGTGGCCCTATGTAATCCAAGGTATCAGCTACCTACATACCAAATATCATAAAAATTGGCCCCGCCATTTGAGCATGAAGGAGTAAAAACATACTCATTAACTTTCCCCATTATAATATTAGTGGGATAATAGTTAAACTCACTTGTAAGTATGAAAGACTATGTCATTGACAGGGACATGTTTAGTTTTCATGAGCTCTCTAAACTTGTTGTTGTGTTGCGCGTGCGCCTTGCTGGTCGCCATCTTGGCGCAGCGGCACTGCACTTTCATGTCTCGGGCCAGGGTTGTCCATCGTGCTCGAGATTCTACGTCAGGATTCGTGCTATCCACAATGACACTTTTTCCTCTCTGAAACATTTTTTTTCATATACGAAGAATTCTTGATGTCAAGGTCCACATCCGGCGGCAAGAACCGTGCAAATTAAAAAAGCAGTATATTTGTATGGGACTTAATAATTTGTGAATTATTAAATAAAGTGGGTAGTTTAACATCTTACTACCTTCATCTACCTAATCATCGCAGTACTCCAGTCTTTCTGTCGAAACGTCGGGTGTAAAAATAAGTAAAACGGCCTTTACACTTAGCTAAATTCAGAGTCTAACAAAAGAGATGGTGCCATACGAATAAGTGAGAAGCGCTTACAACTTCTCACTTCTTAGTAGTTCAAGTGTATTTTTTATTTAAAAAAAGAATAAATTAAATATTACTAACTTGTAACAACTTTGTAGCTTCAGCTGCACACTTTTGCCAAGTACCTAAAACGTCTCTACAAACTGTTACATATTGTCCTCCAGATTTCTTCTCTATTTGCTTGGCCAAAAAAGATTTACCACTGGCAGGGAAACCCACGAAAACTAGAACCTGAAACACCAAACATCAGTATTTAAAAAAACTTATATCTTTAGTTTTAAGTTTAAAGACCAACGCAAATCAGGATTGAATGCCAAGAGATTTTGTCTTTATTGTATGTTTAAATGTCAATTAGTAAAAAAATAAACCCCTTGCCATCTTTTAATGACCATCTGCCAAAATTTCTTAATAAAATTAACATATAAAAACATCCTCACCTCTTTCTCTTTACTAATTAGTTTTTCATTAAATGGTTCTGGAGTAACTTCCATAGGTATAAATTCTGGTTTATTCATAGTAATATTGGCTATGGAATGTCCAAGGAAAAACTGTTCAGGTGTGTAAAATTTAAGACCAATATTTTCTGCCATCAATTTATCAGCCATGGCATGATCCTTCTTCTTGCCAGGAGCCCAATTAGCGATCCTGCCTGCTGCATCGCCGCAATAGAAGCTCTCAACCATGTCAACATTCAAACCATTGTTTTTCTAAAAACAAATAAATATATTTTACACTAATACAAGAAATATTCTAATTTCATCAAATTCCTATAGTAAACAGACAGACAGTAGACAGACTTGACAAAATAAAGCAGATTTTCACACCCAAAAATTTTTGCCAATACTCATTTTTTTATGATGGTTAAATAGAGTAGATGCAGCCATCTATGATAACATTAGCAGCTTAAGTAGCAAAATGTTACTTTATATGTGAAACAAAAGGTCACATTTCATAAATAAAGCCATTGAAGTTACTAAGAACTTTGCATGATAATGACTCACCTGCTCTGTCAACATCTTCCACATTCCAATTCTAGGTTTCCTATAAATTCCTTTACCAGTTGCCATGTAAGCCTGAACTGGAAGATTTAATTTGTGTACTAAACTTTCAATTTTCTTTTTAAAATCTTCTATTTTCACTCTTCCAAACCCAATTGCAGCTTGATTACTCATTATAACAATTTTAAAGCCTTCTGCTAACTTTTCTTTTAATTTCTGGGATACTGGTGGGAATGCTATTTGCCAATCATTTGTGTCAACAGGATGAACTTTGCCTGATTTAGTTTTTATTAATGTACCATCCATATCAAACGCGGCAATTTTACTACTGGATTTTACGCCTTTTGAAGTGTATATGTAGAGCTCGCCTTTGTCAATATCTTCCCAGACATCCTCAACAGTTTCTTTATTATCACTCATTTCTATTTTCAAAGTTTTCCTGTTTTGATTTATACTATCATCTGCCTCTAACTTTCTCTTGTTGTTGATTTTGGGTTTCTCATGATCATCTGGTGGTGGTTCAAATTCAATCACATGGATATAACTATTCAGCAAGATCTCCAACCTGGACCCATGGCAGACTTTATACACCACATCCTTTTTCAAAGCAAATCCATCTAATCCAGAAGGATTTATTCCAAGTTGTTTTATTTCTACTTGACAATTTTCACAGTCTGCTCTAAGACGAACTGAAAATATTAAAACGTACTTATAACTTATAACCTACCAAAAAAACACAATTAAGCTAAATTATAATGAGTTCAAGGAGTTCAACTAGGTACATAATGAATTCATGAGTAGCAAACATTCAATATTCATGAACACGGATAACTATAGAGGTATATAATGTACCTAATTAATTAAAAATGATATAACGTCTTATCCATGCAATATTTCTCTATAACACTGCACTACTTACTTTGCTGTCTAGAACAAGACTGATCTTTAATTTTTGTAATTTTACTACGTCCTACAAATGTCTCAACATTATGCAGTAAGTTTATTGGCGCATGTGTATCCAGCAAGCACCTTAAAAAACATTGGCGCGGCATAATAAATTTCTAGTTACAATATTTTTCGTAAATTTTTGTTAAGCTTCTCAGATTGCTTTGCTTGACAATCTTGACATGACAGTCTTGACTTGACATGACACTGACAAATGACAATTTGAAAAAAAAGGAAAATGAATGAGGGAAGAACGAATGATTTTGATTGCAAAGCGGCAAAAGAGCTTAGGCTGACAGAAGACGGACTGCATCGCAGTGATCACGCGCGGTCGACATATTTAACTGTATGCAGTTGTACGACTGTACGTTCGACTTCGTGATCAAACTTCACTCGACTGCAGCCGACCGCGTGCAGTTGATGTCATGACTGCACGAAGTCGAACGACGACGTCGACGTCGCACGAAGTCGCTGCGTTGCAATCCGTGTGATGTCAGTCTAAAGCCCACCATTCACACGCAGATTGGTCCGGCGGATTGGTCGGCCATCGGACTAATCCGCCTGTGTATGGAAGCGACGAACCGGTACGCCAGACTGTCAAATGGGTTGGCGTCGGGCTCGTTGCGAGCCGCGAGCGCCTGTCGAACCCTACATGCCATACTTCGAGTGGAGGGTTCGTGCAGTGTATGGGCAACGCCGGATTGGTCGCGGTCGGGTCCGGGTTGCGAGTCGGGTCCGGGCTCGTGTAGTGAATGGTGGGCTTTATGGCGGAAACACACTACCGTGTCGGGGCCTGTCGTCACATGAGTAAATAAACTGACGGACAGAGGCTGCACTTCCATACAACGTCGCGCGCCGAGGACACGCACACAAGCATGAGGCGCGTGTATTGCGTGTCCTCAAAGCGCTCGTCACGTACACATGCTTGTGTGCGTGTACTCATCGCAGTGACATTGTATGAAGTTTAGCCTCTGTTCCGCGGTTTATTTTTACTCATGTGCTGTCGTGTCGCGCTCTGTCGTGACGGTGGGTGTGCACCATGGATATAGTATAGACTCTGGATTCGGCAATCGCGAACACCCGAAAGGGACAACTTCATAGTACTTATGATACCAGTGTTACCAGCGACCAAATTTTACCCCTAATTTTTTATAAAATTCGTTTTGGAATCTATTAATAGAATTAGTGTTTTCTGGATTTGCCTCCTTTTACAAAATATACCCTTTACAAGATACACAAGAAATAAAACTGACGGCAAATCAAAATATTTTGATTAAACTTAGTACGAAAGGCGGCATCAATATATTTTTTTCAAGATTATCAGTTTACAGTATTCTACACATAAGAGACAGTTTATAACATGGACTTGACTGAGCAACTTGTCACTACCTGGTTCACTGATTAACACAGAGATCGGCCATAAAGTGAAAAGACGGGGAAAAGTCCAAACTTTTTCCGCCTGATTGAATGAAAAAATGAAACAAATTACTCTTACTTCCAGTTTTTATTGACCTAATAAAATTAATTTCGTGTACATATTACGGATATTGTCCACTTTATTGGTTAATGATTTAGTGGCATAGTGGATGCGTACATTTAAATTGTGTAATTATTCTACTCTGCTTCGGAAACAAAAGCAAAACCACTGGTAGAAGAAATGACGAAAGAAAACTTACGGCCTCTTTGGCAAAAACATATCCGTCCGTACATTTTAAATTATTTTTTACATAAAACATAAAACTAGGTACATAATAATATAAACATTACGTACTATACGCGGAATGTATAAATATAATAATAAATATAATGTATAAATTTAAATTTTGCTATTAACTTGCGGTAGCATAAAATTAAATCTAAAATATAAAAAATCAGTGTTGACGATAAGAGCAGCATAATTAAATTTATTAACGTGAAGCTTAAAATTTTAATTAAAAAATATCCCATATTTAGGGTAATTTACCAATTTTCCAACTGGTATCCCTACGAATTCTATAACCTGGACAAATTGAAATGGCTGGGACAAGCCCGACTTTCAGTTTGAGGATAATAATTTAAACTTACTACTTAATTTGGTTGGTTAATACACTTTTTACGGTGATTTTATATAACATTTTAACACATTATTTCTGTTCTATTATCACTTATTTATACACTACGGCTCTTATTCTGTTAATATTTTTACAAATCTGGAGATAATTTTAACTAAAAATCGTACTTACGTGTGAAAGGTTATGTTTGGTGATTTCACCTCCGTACGGCTTTTGCAGCTTAATATTCAACACATCACCATCATAAAAACAATTAGTCATAAACAACACTAATTTCACCACTTGGATTATTGTTAATTACGTAAAATTGACAAAACAATTTCGAACACATTCGAACAGCTGATTTTTGTTGGGCTCGAACTCAGTTTGACAGCAGTTTGAGTCTAACCAAAAAGTGAAACTCTGATAAGGACAAAAGATATTGTTTTCGTCCTTTTCGTTCCTTTTCTTTAGTTTTTGTATCTTGTGATCTCATTCGCACACGGTATTATTATTACCGTGACATCTCTATATTTTATCCTTACTCTAAGGTGTGCACACTTACGTGTCGTGTCGGGGCGCGATTCTGTTCAGAAATGAACGAAATAAACGCCAGACGTTTATTTCTTTCATTTCTGAACAGAAGCTTGCAGTGTTTGCCTTTGTCTGGGTGTTTTTTACAATGTATAATGGTATTTATTTACAAAAAAATGTATTTAAGTATATTTATCAGGAATCTACTACCTAGTAACTCATTATCACGCTGCAAAAACAAATTTAAAAAAAAAGCGTCCACTTGTTCGCGACACGAGCCGCGCGTGGGTATAGAAACACACTTGTAGGGCGTGTCGTGTCGCGTCATACCCCCCCCCCCCCACCGCCGTGTCATGGCGGAAACACACTACCGTGTCGGGGCGTGTCGTTCGTGTCGCGCCAGAAGCATATCGCGTTCATACATTTTATATGGTTAGGAGCACATTTGTAGGGCGTGTCGTGTCGTGACTCGCTCTGTCGTGACGCGGACTGCTGGCCGCCGATTGCGCCACGGCGGTGGTGGGGGTTATGACGCGACACGACACGCCCTGCAAATGTGTTTCTATACCCGCGCGTGGTTCGTGTCGCGAACAAGTGGACGCTTTTTTTTTAATTTGTTTTTGCAGCGTGATAATGAGTTACTAGGTAGTAGATTCCTGATAAATATACTTAAATACATTTTTTTGTAAATAAATACCATTAATACATTATAGAAAACATCCAGACAAAGGCAAACATTGCGAGCTTCTGTTCAGAAATGAAAGAAATAAACGTCTGGCGTTTATTTCGTTCATTTCTGAACAGAATCGCGCCCCGACACGACACGTAAGTGTGCACACCCACCGTCACGACAGAGCGCGACACGACAGGCCCCGACACGGTAGTGTGTTTCCGCCATCAATCGGCAATCGGCGGCCAGCAGTCCGCGCCACGACAGAGCGAGTCACGACACGACACGCCCTACAAATGTGCTCCTAACCATATAAAATGTATGAACGCGATATGCTTCTGGCGCGACATGACAGGCCCCGACACGGTAGTGTGTTTCCGCCATTAAATGCTTGGCAAGTCTCACGTGGTCTCACGTTAAAAAATTAACCATTGAAATGACCCATTGAAAGAGCTTTCAAGTAAACTCTATAAACTGGATCGTCCTAGCTTTACACTGTCACGAAGTTGAGCGCACAGAGTACCTACCAAGCGAAGAGGATCGTAATTATTGCAACCAAGTCCTATCTTGTTGAACAAGAATGCAGAAGCCAAAACTTGAAAAAAATATTTACCGTTGGCAGCACTACACTACACTATTGTCAAAGTTGTCACTTTGTCACCACATTTATTTTTTTACGTCTACATAAAATTAAGTAAGTCAGACTGACAGATGGATGGAATATTTTAGTACGTGTAGAACAGCGATTGAAATTGAAGTTGTCTACAAAAATCTAGTAATAATTATTTTCTACCCATTCATTTAAATAAATTAAATCGAATTATCAAGAGGCATAAAATAATAAAGTGTCAAAATAATCAACTTTTCATAGAACTTTGTAAAAATTAAGGTTTGTTGTAGACGTGAATTTATTACTGACGTGTATTTATTTTATTGGTTTGATTATTTATTTATAATCAAATTCTTCCTTAATTTTATTTAGGCTCTACATGCAATAATCATGTCAGTGACAAAGCGTAAACATGCTTCTGAAAAGGAGAAATTGATTGAAAATGGTGATTCTGTGGGGGAGCACGGGCCGAGTGATATACGAGGGGACGAAGTAAACATTGCCGTTCTACTATTTTTGTACACACTGCAAGGTATTCCGCTCGGTCTCGCTGGTGCGGTGCCCATGCTGTTACAAAACCGCGGTATAACATACACTCAGCAGGTAAATTCTTAATTTTTATTAGCAAGCTTCCTAAAAAGTCTTGCTAAATAAAAAAATGTATGAAAAGAAGGCTTGTTTGAAAATCTATTAATTTGGATTAAACAATTAAAATTATTTAATTACTTTGAAATAAAATATTTACTACTATAAAATGAAGCATAATTAAATTACCATAATCTTAAATTGCCTTAATCAATCTTTGTTATGCTTATATGCAATTCAATTGCAAATTTTGCTATGCTTACATGTTTTGGATTAATGTTTGAAATGGATCAACCAAGATCTGTCTGGGCACAATGCGATTTGGAGGCATTTTGTTATTTCCATGCCATTTCTATATAAAATTTTACATTTGATGAATCTGATGCGTGTCAAAAGTACTAGACAAAAAAACAATAATTTATGAAATCAGAGTTGGTTCTCTTTTTCAATAGGCTATTTGACTGATTTTGAAAAACTGTTTTAAATTATTCGTTGGTATATGATTAATACACCACATGTATATTTCTGCGAAATTTGCAGTATTTTCCGTAAAATATCGGTTTAAAATTTAAATTACAATATTCGCGCTAAAAACGCTTTTTCTGTAATGGCGGACGCCGTGACGTCACAGGCAAGTAAACTTGTACTAAAGTGTACATTCAGCGTGTTTAGAATATTTTTTCTGTTATTTTACTGGAAAAAATGGTTTTTAGATGGTGTAATTGTGCCACAATGTACAAATACTTCTATAAAAACTCCACAAAAACTGTTTGTTTCTGTGTTAGCTCGAAGAGACCCAAACAGCATTTTATCTCATACAAATGTTTTTATGTGTGAAGATCACTTTGATGTAAGTATGCCAGTAATATTTGATTCGAATAGTAATAGATAAAATGATAAAATCACACAAAATGTCGTAACAATGAACAATGTTGACTTGCGTGTGACGTCACGCGAGGCATAGCCAATCACAGAGCGTTCTTGTTGCTGAAGAAATTTAAAAAATAATTTGGATTTATTTTGTTTATTTTGAAAAATCTATAAATATTTTTGGATATAACAGAGATAAATATGTTTTTTTATGTTATTACCTAATAGGATGACCACATTTCGTAGCATATTTTTAATAGTGTCAAATAGCCTATTATTGGCCTTTTGGGTTATTTTAAATTACACTTGTGAAGTTGTGATCATGAAAACCCAAGCAAATGAGGTAGACACAAAATTAATGGAGTGCTAACTGCACCATATTGCAAAATAGAACTATATTACATTGCACCTAGGCCCATCAAAATGCCCATCCAAATAGTGGCCAAATTACTAGATGAGCTAATCAATAAAAAAGATGCTCTCATTAATCTACCCACCTTTGTGTAAGATACATGACACAATAGGCTAAATTATATATATAGGGACAATTCATACAGATTGAGCTAGCCCCAAAGTAAGTTCGATACTTGTGTTATGGGATACTAACTCAACAATATTATATTTTATAACAAATACATAAATAGATAAACATCCAAGACCCAAGGCCAATCAGAAAAAGTTAGTTTTTCATCATGACCCGACCGGGGATCGAACCCTGGACCTCCTGGGTGGCAGTCTGGCTTTGTAACCATTACGCCACAGAGGTCGTCAGATTATAAAGTGCCAGCATATCACAATATGCCTAGGCAACAACATACATCTACACTAATATTATGAAGAGAAAATATTTGTATTTTTGTGTGTGTGTATGTTTGTAATGAATAAACTCAAAAACTACAGGACCGATTTCAAAAATTCTTTCACCGTTGGGAAGGTACATTACCCCCCGAGTAACATAGGCTATGTTATATTTTTAAAAGAAATAGGGATCCTTAGTAAAACCCGTGCGTATACTATACTTTACCAATTATTTATTAATGGTAGGATTTCATATTTTATTTTATTTTAGCATATAAATAAATAAATAAATAAATAAATATAAAGGGACAATTCATACAGATTGAGCTAGCCCCAAAGTAAGTTCGAAACTTGTGTTATGGGATACTAACTCAACGATATTATATTTTATAACAAATACATATATAGATAAACATCCAAGACCCGAGGCCAATCAGAAAAAGTTCGTTTTTCATCATGACCCGACCGGGGATCGAACCCGGGACCTCCTGGGTGGCGGTCTGGCGTGGTAACCATTACGCCACGGAGGTCGTCATATGTAAGTAATATTTTTAAAATAATATTGAATTTGAGATAGAAGGTAATTTTTAAATGATCAGTGTTTTATCTGTATGAAAGACAGCAGAACATATATAATAATATGTTTGAATTCAAAATGGTTTCAAGGCTCATGTTATGTTACACCATGAAATTTATGCAAATTAACTTTTTCTTTCAGGCTGAATTCAGTTTTGTTAATTGGCCATTCAGTGTGAAGTTATTATGGGCGCCAATTGTAGACGCACTGTTTTGGCCAAAATTTGGACGTCGCAAAACATGGCTGGTGCCAGTACAGTACTTAATTGGAGTTGTGATGATCATAATGTCAAGCAGCGTTACAGGATGGCTAGGATCTGATGATGAAGCACCTTCTATGAGCTACCTCACTCTATCATTTCTCTTCCTCAACTTTTTGGCTGCTACTCAAGATATTGCTGTTGATGGATGGGCTTTGACTATGTTGAAAAGGTAAATATAAGAATAATTTTTAAAGCTACCATTATGTTACCGGTTGATAAGTGGTGATATAAGTGTAGGTGGGCTAGGTAATATTGGTATATAATGTGTTAACATTTATATTGTAACAATTTCATTCAGCTGTTTTTTTTTAATTGACTGTTACAGTTTCGAGTGTAGTAACACCCTCTTCTGTGACACCGGACAATTGCGGGAGCGTAGGGCTCTCACCGCCAAACATTCAGCTGTGTAAATATGAGTATTTTTCTTATTTCAGGTGTAACGTAGGCCACGCATCAACATGCAACACAGTTGGACAAACAGCCGGCTTCTTCCTTGGCTATGTATTGTTTCTGGCTCTTGAATCTCCATACTTCTGCAATAAATATCTCCGTGTTGAGCCCCAGGACAGTGGTCTTGTAACTCTCTCTAGCTTTCTCATGTTTTGGGGCTGGGTCTTTATTATAACAACAACCTTTGTAGCAGTATTAAAACATGAATCAAATGATGTCACAAATACAAGAGAAGATAAAGTAAGAGGAATTAGCGATATTGTAAATGCATACAAACAATTGTACACTATTGTAAAATTGCCAGCAGTAAGGACATTAGCTCTGGTGCTATTTACAGCCAAGGTAATTTTATTTAATCATTCAATTCAATTCAATAAAAGTCCGAAATCAAAATGCTTTTAATTGATTTATAAGCGTATAATGATTTTAATTGATTTTGGAAAGATAAACCTAAAGTGTACTGTTCAACTTTATAAGGTTTAATTGAAATGGTGACTTTTTTATTTTATTTGCTGTCTAAATTTGTTGGACAAAAGCCTAATATCCCTTTTTAGAGATGTAACTTTCCAAACTTTCTCCCACTCGCGAATTTTGTCTTCCCTTTTTAGGTTGTACTCCTTTCTTCTCTTGCCTTTGCTATTTAAAATATGAATAATAATAATATTTATCTTTTTAAGAAAATTGGAAATACGTGTTAGATAGATAGAAAATATAATATGTTTTATTTGAAATACACAGACTATAACCATGACAATGTTTAGTACAAACAAACATAATACAATGAATTAGTACAATAGCTATTTGCTATTTCACACTAGTCACTAGGACTAGTGTATTAGCAACAAGGCGGCCTTATTGCTCAAAGCAATGTTTGATAAGATTTTTTTTAGAACTATTTTTTTTATGTTTCAGCTTGGTTTCTGTGCCAGTGACGCAGTATCAGGTTTAAAGCTGGTTGAAGCTGGAGTACCCCGAGAGGATTTGGCGTTACTTGCAGTACCTTTAGTTCCGGTTCAAATTATAATGCCTGTGGTGAGTTGATGTTGGTAAAGGCAAAGTTTATTCTGTGGGGCCTCGCGGGCACTTAGACACGTCATTTACAATGAGTGTTGCATAATAATATTATGATTCTGTATTAAATAAATAAGCTACTCTATAAAAGTAAATTAACACAAATCAGTCAGATAAATTAACTAAAAGACACAGAACAACTGTCTACTTTATCTATTGTTTTTCTTATTGCATTCAAAATTGAAAACGTTTATTCAGAGAGTAGGTTTCAAGCACTTTCTCTCATTGTTATGCAGAATGTTAAAATCTATTCTTCCTTAATTGACTTCGTATGTAGATTTGTGTTCGTTTTTAAAGCACTTACTGTCAGTGGCTGAAACACATTTTAATCTTATTTGATTTTATGACAGGTCCGTTGGTCGAGTGCCTAGCAATGGTCACTTTATCCCAAGGGCCGCGGGTTCGAATCCTGCACTAAGCAAACATTTGTGTGCATGGACATGTCTGTTTGCCTTGGTCTGGCTGTTTTCTATGTATTTATATACAAAAAAAAAATTGTTAAGGATATTTATCAGCAATCAAGTACCCATAGTACAAACTTAGTTGCTTAGTTTGGGACTAGATGGCGTTGTGTGATTCGTCCAAGAATATTAATATTTTATTTATTTATTTTAACCCCATATTAAGTCTCAAAATGTCTCTTTTTCTCGTCCTGAACAGTGACAACCAAAATTTTATCTGTCATTAACTTTGTGCTACTCACGGTTACTATTTTTTTTAGATACTAGCAAAACATACAACCGGACCTGCTCCTTTGTCGCTATGGCTGCGAGCATTCCCACTGCGCCTGTTAGTTGGACCTCTGGCTGCCGCCCTAGTAGCCCTTACACCCAGCCTGCTGGGTAACTCGGGCCCCACATATTCCTACCTCTTCATTTTAATGTCACTCTACATATTCCAACAGGTACTTCACATTTTATGCATATTAGAATAAGGGATTCTACCGTAACCGTACCGAAACATACAAAAAAAAAATTGTTTGTATGAATTTATATGAAACAATGCTCACTGAAACGGTAGACCATGCATGATACGTTACATCTTATACTACATTAAAGTACTTTCAATATGCAATTTACTAATTTATGACATTAAACTATCAATGAAAAAATTTGAAATAAGTTCGAACATTATCATCTGCGAATATAATATATATAAAACGATGTAAAATATACTCGAAGTAATCAATTGTATTTTAGAAATGAAATGAAATGAAATCGTTTATTTCAGAAATTAGACCTTCACAGGCACTTTTTCTTGTCATTTACAACTTGTTTAAATAAAAAAAATAAACTACGTTATATACTACCACCATTTCGGACACAAGCAAAATGGCAACCGGTAAAAAGAAATGGCGAAAGAAAACCGGTTACGGCCTTTTTTGTCATTTTGTACTTTTTTTTTCTTTTTTTTCCACTCATTAGTTACAATGTAGGTATAAGTACATAAAAATTTATAAGAAGAATACGCGGAATGTTATACACAATGGTGTGGAATGAACAAGTCTTAAATCTACAATAAAATAAAAAAAGTCAGTACTGACAAGAGTGAGCAGACCAGTCCCCCCAGGCAGCACCCGTTCACGAGTTGACGCGAGAGTCAGCCATCGCTGTGCTCAACCATATTAGAGGGAACTCAGCGACCCGACTCCCGACGCCACACGAAAAGAACTTTTTTATTGCCGAATAAACGAAGAATCAAACACTTCACTTGAAATAAAGGCAGATTGTTTCCAACTGCGATAAAACGGTAAAAGTATTATTGTTTCAGACATGTTTGTACTGCATGTTCGTCGCTGTGATGGCGTTTTTTGCAAAGGTGTCCGACCCAACTGTGGGAGGCACCTACATGACACTCCTGAACACCGTGTCGAACCTCGGAACCAACTGGCCCAACACGTTGGCTCTCTGGGCGATTGATCA
Organism: Endotricha flammealis; assembly: GCA_905163395.2. Taxonomy (NCBI): domain Eukaryota; kingdom Metazoa; phylum Arthropoda; class Insecta; order Lepidoptera; family Pyralidae; genus Endotricha; species Endotricha flammealis. Next base: position 8,168,235 of record LR990864.1, on the reverse strand, counting down.
CTTAACATTCAAATCGTGCTCATTGACCGATCTTAGTCATGTTACGTGCTCTACCCAGCATGAAATTGACGTAAGTACTTGTATGGTTATTTCAAAAGGGATACGTACTTGGGTGTATTTAAACCTTTACATGAACAGGCAATCAATAACTGCATATTAAAAAAAAAGGTTATTACTTAGATTTAGTTTCACAGTGACTTGCAGAAATACATTTTATTTAAAGAAGAAAGTATTTTGAGACTTAAACTGTCATTAAGTTTATGTTTTCTGCATCTCGCTGTCAGTTTTATGGAATCACTAGCTGTGTCCCGCGTCTACGCTCGCGTTGGCCTTTTTTTTCCGTAAGAATAAGATGCTTTAGGTATAAAAAGTAGCCTATGGCACTGATCTTAATGTATCCCCAAAAATAAAATCATATCAATCGGTCCGTTACTTTCGATCGACGTGAAAATAGGACAAAGAAACACACTTTCGCATTTAAGGATGATGGAGTCTTTTAGATAATTGTCGCTTAAAAGTTGTTTGGTTTAAAAAGTAACCAGTTATTAATTGTAGAATATTTATATTTTACAGTTGTGCAAGTCAAGCGGTGGCACGTGTGTAACGCGAATAGACGGTTTTTACATAGAGACCGCCATTTGCCTGGTGCTGGGGTTCGCGTGGCTGCAGTGGGGCCGCCCCACCATCAACCGCCTGCAGCGACTGCCCTCGGCCGCGTGGCAGATCCCCAGGTTCAACAGATAAGACTGACACCATACATTCCTTAACGCCATAGGTCAATCAGGGAAATACAATAATGAAGGACACGTGCGGTTGTTTAATTTCTGCAAACGGCCTCAATTGGGACTCAATATTTTTTGTATATAGCATTTAACTTATACAATATCTAAGCAATTGGAAATATGTGAAGTAGATATTTTAAAAGAAAAGTTGGTTGTGTAAGAGTGGTAATGGCACTACACATCAAAGTCGATCTGCCGAAATTATGTCGGTTATACAAACCATAGTGGTGAAAGAGTAGTGTGGACGACATATACCGTTCATATAACTCCGTGGCGTAATGGTTCGAATCCCGGTCGGGTCATGATGAAAAACGAACTTTTTCTGATTGGTCTTGGGTCTTGGATGTTTACCTATATATGTATTTGTTATAAAATATAATATCGTTGAGATAGTATCCCATAACACAAGTTTAGAACTTACTTTGGGGCTAGCTCAATCTGTGTGAATATATTTATTTATTTATATTTATAACTGGCCCGCTGTATATCGCGTTTTTACGCTATTTTTAGCGGACATTATATCGTACGGACTACGGACAGCGCCGCGGCTAGTGGCAAGTCGGTGTAGGTAACTTTGATGTAATGTAGAGCTCATTATGATTTTTGTTTTGATTTACACTTTGTTCTAGTAGTTCTAAGTGTGACTGTGATAATTAATTCATTGCCGGTATACTACAGAACGTTTCCTTTTATTTATCTTATGTATATTGATGTATATAGTACAAATTCTTATGTTGGTATGTTTCAGTATTATTTTGTTGTAAATTAATACGTTTTGTGAGGAAAATATATAGTGACTAAGACAGGTATGTGAATCATATTATATTTATATACACATCAACAAATATACAGTTACATTAACAACGATGCTATATTTCTATAGTTTCTATAAACAATTTAATCTCACAATAGATCTTCATACACAAAGTAATATAATCTTGAAAATATTCATTATAGACATTAATAAAATGTAATGACTAGAGCAATTATCACGCGGGAATATAAAATTAATAAAAATTTAACATTCAAATATTTGGCATAAAGCCCGCCATGGAAGAACACTAATATTTTTTTGTATTAAAACAAGACAATATTTGTGCACAATTTGTCCATAAGCACAATCATTTAATTTGTTATTATCAATTAGACAATTTTAGTTAATAAATAAATTATTTTAAATAGGCTTAATTTTGGTTAAAAATAAGTATACAGTTTTTATTTATAAGTGAACACTACAATGAAATAAACCGTCTTCATGTTACGCCAAAATATAGCGAATACGTCGGAACATTGTATACGCGCTCACACAGACACAATAATTTTATTCTTGACAATTTCGTTCTTAATTTTCCTCATATATAATTGACCCTGTTTTGAGAGTAAATAATATTATATGGTTTCGAATATATACTTAGGTATATATAAAATGTTTAATTATAATGGATTTATTCTGAAAATATTTTTTATTTAAACCCCTTTTTCAACTATGTTCTTATATCGCGGTCTTCGAACATCGTCTATTTATATTTGATGGAATTTAATAATTTTCTTTTCCTGGGCTCGGTGGAAAGTGAACATAAAACTTTATGCTAGTTTAGCTCTGGTAATGCAACTTAAGTAACTAAATACCTAAACACATTTGTATGTACATACATGTCATAACTTATAATTAATCTAATGCTATGTTTACAAATGTCTGGTTAGGTATTGTAAATCTCCAAATATTGAGAATCAAAGTAGAAATAAAATATTGCTTGTGCTAAATCTGTAAATCTTTCAAAAGTCTGTTTTAATTTAACTCATATTGGGTAAAGTTAAATCACATATAAAAGATTTTACTAAATGAATCACCCAACTAAAATTACCTGAAAGTAGGAATCGGTGTTATTTAAATAATATCTACCGGGTTCTGAGTGAGGCAAGTTATTCGAACTTTTTCATGTATAGTATGGCATTATTTAGCAGTTTCGTTTAAAATCACGGGTCCCGCCTGGCGAGTTCGTCGTCGCATATGATGGGTTTACGGTCGTCACCTTTACTACCTCGTCCGAGGCGACCGACACGCCTCGCTAATGCACTTGTCTTTTCCACTGCACCCCAACCGCCGCTGTGGCCTCCGCCGCTGGCCGACCGCGACAGAAGCCCCGTCACACCCTCGCCCAACTTGCTGTGATGGATGCCGTACAAGAAGTATAGGAGTAGACCTGGTTTAAGAAAATTTTATTAAGTAACTTTGTATAACGCTCGAAATTTAATTAGAGAGGGAGAAATTAATGATAAGCAATCACTGTTGTACACCCGAGATTTCAGAATGGACGTTTCTAACAATAGAAAAATAAAAAGAGATAGAAGAGAAATTTGAAATTGACGACTACTGGAATTAACTAATTACAGTAACCACCATGGGCGTAGCCAGAGTTCTGTTAAAGGGGAGTAAGGCTGGTATTTTACATACTAATATTGCATGAAATCTACACTTTATGGGGGCAGCTGAATTCCCGTACTCCCATTATAGCCAATGACTAATACAGTCTTAGCTGCCATAGACCGTGTACTAGCCACTTAATTAGCTGTAATTCTTCATCATTCGTTTAGGTAGGTACTTAACCTATATTATTATTTTACGTTAATTTGAAAATCTATGTCAGAGGCCTATGCTTAGCACTGGAGTATCATGATTTTTATATTTACCAAAAGTCATCCAAATGGCAAATCGTGCCCACGTCAGGGCGTTGAGATTGATCATCAGCTCCACATTGAGCAAGACGCTGAGCGCCGGGAGCAGTGGCACCCACGGGACGCGGAACGGGAGTCGCGTGGGGCTCTGCTGGTGCGCCCAAATCACCACCAAACCTATAAAGAATTTCAATTTCATTTATTCGCATACACATTTTTGATGCATACTTACAGACATGTTAAATTAATAAAATTGGTGTTTCACACATTTTTGCCAAGTTATTGCCGTGCAAACAGCAAGAAATAAACATTGTTGAAGTAACCTTTCTTTTTGATCAAAGTGTTTAATTAATTATATGCATCGTTATGTAGTGAGATTAAAAACTAATTTGTTTGATAAGTAATGGTTTTATTATGATAAATTAGTTATGGCATAGGTACCTAATCGGTCGCATAATAGATAAGAAAAGAATAGATCCATGCAATCGATATTATCTACTTTTAATATACCTATTTATACATAACGATGTATAAGTAACTGATAGGTAATTATACTAGTATTGTATGTATCTATATCTATATAAAGGTAAATATTGTTATCTATTATATTATTCGATGCAATATAATAAATCTACACCTAATAAAATCTGTGGTCTACACGCGCGTTAATTTTTGAAACTACCAATCAGATTTGAAAAATTCTTTTTACAAAGCCCAATTCAAATGCAAATACGGGTGCACTCTTGAATATTCAAGTACATTGTGTACAGTACGTCGCGTCGGGTTACCCAATTAACCATCTTACGTGATCTTACTGAAAAGAGTAGGTATAAACACCTCTGTGACAAAGACCGTCTACCCGTCTTATTGAAAATCGTGAAGACAACACGCATCCCTCTAGACTAGAGGCTGAGCAAAGATAAAGCCGCGAGATCTAAAAAAAATACCTACACGCAATGATGATAAAGCTTAAAACAATATCGGGAAGCAACGCCCAGAGTCCCGCGGGCTCAGCGAGGAAGTGGTTGTGTGCGCAGAGTGCGGCTGCCGCGGCCGTGAACGTGTACACGCAGCCTGTGACCGCGGCCCCGGGAGCTCGCCCGCCTGCCAACGGCTCTAGCCACGCATACTGCGCTCGCAGTCGCCCAACTGTTAGGGCTTCGAACATCTGCAATTTTCAAATTAGTTTTTTTTGTATTGTAATGTTACCGAAGTGGTTGTAGTTCTTAATTCAAATTAATTATTTACTGATAAAGATGTATATGACCAGATAAAGTATCTGTGAAGGCTTAGTCTCTATATAAATAGATAGGTAATTTAACATTATATTTATTCATTATTTATACATATATCAATATCAGTTTTCAAATTATTATTTAGTAAGTAGTTCTTTACCTCAGACGAAGACGAGCCTCCATCGGTGCCCGGTGTCCCAGTAGCTGAACTATCTTCTCTATCACCAGGTGAATCCAACTGAGGCGCACCGAAACTCTTGTCTTCCATTGAAGGGGCAGGTCGATACCGCAGTATAATCACAGCTGCACTAACGATTGTATAGGCCAGCAATGTACCAATTGACATGAATTCTACTAATTTCTCCAAATCGAACAAGAGGGCTATCAACGCCGACGAAAACCCCGATATAACTAGGTTACAAATTGGAATTTGTGATTTATTACTGATGTCACTGAAGAAACCGAACAAGAGACCGTCTGTTGACATTGCGTAGAGACAGCGCGGCAAAGAAAATAGAGATCCAAGTAAAGTAGTAGTCATTCCACACACGGCTCCAACTGCCACGGCATATTTTGCCCAATCCGCGTGCACGGCCCCAAGTGCCGCCGGCAACGCAGCTTCTGGATTAATAGTCTTGTATGGAACCATAAGCGTCAACGCGATAGCAACCATAATGTAACCAAATGCAACTAGAGCCATTGACATCATTGTCGCTATGGGAATGGATCGCGACGGCTCTTTCGCTTCTTCACTCGATGCAGATATACTGTCGAAGCCAACAAAAGCGTAAAAACACGTCGCTGCCCCTGCTAAAACTCCACTAAAACCGAACGGCATGAATCCCCCGTTCTTCTCAGACCAGTTGCTAATGTCAGCGTAGTAAAATCCAAGGAATATAACTAGAGATATTACTAGTAGATTCAAAATTGTTAGACCGTTATTTATGTAGGCAGAAGTTTTTACACCAACGGCAAGAATTAAAGAGGCAACGATGCATATGAGAAATGCAAGGACATCTGGATATCTACTGAGCAAAGTTTCGTGCATTTCCCCAGTAATTGATATTGTGGCGTTACTTATTGCTCCGTCTAACATCGCGTCTAGGTATCCTGACCACGCTCTAGCCACCGACGCGGCACCTGAAACAAACGAGAAGTTTTTAGACCATTTAGCCATTTTAGACTAATTAGCCACACTGCTGGAATTAAGAACCTACCTATCATATACTCCAGTACTATGTTCCAACCGATGATAAATGCCCAAAATTCGCCGATGCTGACGTAAGTGTAGGCGTATGCGCTACCAGCTCTAGGTATTCTGGTTCCAAATTCAGCATAACAAAGGGCTGCCAGTGTAGACGTCACACCGGCAAGCAAGAAACTGAGAGCTGTGGCTGGACCGGCCATATGCCTAGCTACAGCTCCCGTTAACACGTATATACCAGCGCCAACCATGTGTCCCACACCTGTAAAAGTTTTATTCAGTTTAAATGTCGTTTTTTAAAAAGATTTTAATTTAAGTAGGTACCTAGTGGTACGCTTATTACACTAGCTGTTACCCACGGCTTTGCCATACATAATTTTTTCCCTTAAAAAAAATATGGTTTTCCGGGATAAAAAGTAGCCTATGTTATGTCACTCTCCAAACCTTAATCGTTCGTTACTTTCGACGTGAAAGAAGGACAAACAAACAAATACATTTTCGAATTTATACCTAATAGTCATTAGTTAGGATAATAATATCTACCTAGTAGAGTGATATCAAACGTAGTAAGACATCGGTTGAGTGGTGTGTCCATGATGTCTCCGTGTATAGGCTTCCGACGATTCATTTTGTGACAAAACCCGGACAACACGTGTCCAAGTATCTTGTGCCTGGCTCCCGGCATGTTGGCTGTGTCTGTGGTAAAATTCAATAACTTTATTAATTTTACTTATAACTAAGTGAATGTTACCTGCCTACGTAGTTTAGCTACTTGCTCTTTGAACTCTACCTTTGCTTTAGTTAGACATTTGAAGATATTTATGTTTCGGAAGGAAATAAAAAGGGTGAATATACTCGTACTTATAATATGGGCGTACACTTAGGTCGGTATGGAGGTAGACATGCTATTCATAAATACAACTTGAGTAAGTAGCTAGGTAGTTAAGGTACTTAGGTATAATATTCTTCTAAACAAGTAGGTACCTAGGTTTTCCAAACATTTTCTTAAAATACCTACTTAGGTAAACATTTCCATATTTTACAACAGAATTCATTACTTAAGTACTTAAAACACTTTTAGCTGTGTTAAGTTGCATTATCCAAACCTACATTTTTTTAAAGCTTGATGAAGTAGGTATGCTCACCTACTACTAGAACGAGGTTCGTAACCAAAAGAACCTACAGATATTATTTATGATTTTCACATAATTTACAATGATGTTGATAATTATTATTAAAACATTTGATTAATACATACCTTGCTAATAGTCGACCAGCTGACGATATTTGCGATAGTTGGGTCTCGCTCGATGTACAAATTACAATACGATATAGAGCGGCGCGCGCAACTTGGTAATCGATTTCTTTAATATAGGCACCTACTACCTAACCTTGTTTACATTCTATGTGGGTAGTGAAATGAGGGAAATTATATTTCTTGGGCTCATTTTACTTTATCAAGCTGGCAGACTGATCTAATAACATTGATCAAGATGTCCAGACGGGTCCATATTATGTAAAGTTAGCTACAAAAATAGCTCATCCACTATTTAGTTTTTAGTTTTCATAAACAAATAAAATAGCTACCTATGTCTTATGTTTAACCACATTATTATTTCAAGATAAAAAAGTACCCACAAGATTACTTTTACAAGAGTTTTACGTGTACTTTGAGTAGTAGAGCCATCATTGTATAACAATTGACCCCCCCCCCCTGTATATATGATTAAAGATTTCTAAATATTGCATGAAGGGATTTACCTACTTGAAAATTTATTTATAAACATCTGCCACCGGAGGCAACTGGGAATAAACGAATTCATAATATGTAATTAAAAATTTATTTATATTTGACATCGACGTATTGACGATTTGAATTGAAATATTTAGAAATCTTTAATCATATAAGTATAATCGTATAAGTATACGGGGGGGGGGCAGTCAATTCTTTTGTTGACTGTACAAGCTTAGTTGCTTAGTTTGGGACTAGATGGCGTTGTGTGATTCGTCCAAGAATATTTATTTATTATCTATATGCAATATAATATAATAATATAGATTTCTAAATATTAGTGTTCATACAATTTGAAACTTAATCGACATATAGTTCAGATGTTGTTATGTCGTAGCGGGTGCAGTGCCCTCGTCACTGACCTGGAATTAAATATGTTCTGAACTATTTTTTAATGTCTCTACCTATACGTTCGTAGGTAGGTAGTTTTATAAATAATGTTACATAGAAGTTGTAAGATAAAAATACGGATGGCTTATTAGTAGATCGTTTATTCCTCGACTATTTCAAAGTGTATTAGCTACTAAACTTTCTTCTTCCGCAAATCAATGTTGTATCAATGTAACCTCCATTGATTATTCAACAATGCCAAAAACTTCCGTATGCGCACAAGTTCCAAACTTGAGACACGGTTGAGAAGACATAATTGAATAAAATAAATAATTTATTTTTATTGGACGCAAGGCACCTAATCTACTTACGTCTGGAATAATATAAGGCAACGTATTGGGCAATGTCTAAATAAAAAGTATAATACAATTATTAACATTTTATTCCAATCCTACTCTACATTGCATGTAATAATAAAATTATTTAATAAAAAAAATACATTAAATCCTGTCCGATTTGTACACAAATTACATTTAAACCAATAAAAAAATATTAACCTAAATATCCATAATAAAAGCGAAAGTGCAATGTTGTGACCTGTTTACAATACATACGATACAATTATTTATGCCAGTTAGAGGCCAGGATAAATTGGTTGAATTAATGGTTAGGCCCTCTTCTCCGTCAGCACACAACCTATACTTATTGTATCTACTTTCATCACATCCTGTTAAATTACTTAATGCGAACTCGGCGAGGTTCAAAGTTTGTTACAAATAACTTAACCAGACACTTCCTTCCTACTTCACTCAGAGCAGAATATTATTGTATCAATGACTAGGGCACAAAAAACGATAGAATTTTTATAAATGCTATAGCTTTGAGGTATGAAAACGAAGTATATATCTTGTAAGAAGTAAAAAAATCTTGAGTTCGCGTTATGAAGTCATGACTAATTTACAAACGCGTAATTATTTTCTCCTTTATATTTCATCAATTTTATTTCAAATGGCACAATAAGGAGTTAACTATAATCTACATTATTCTGTGATAAAAAGGACCTTCCTAATTATGACACTACGATTCGTGACAATTAACTTTAATTACTACCTTTACTTATTTAGGATTTAATTAACTGTTCAACTAACTAACAAGTCTGTGTTTTGATTCTGTGAATTTAGTACAACATTGTTACCTGTATACTTGCCTTACTACACTAAAAATATTAAATGTGTCAATTATTTACTACATAGGACATTATTTATGAGCTTTCTTACTGGGATGTAATTCTATGGCACAATAAATAAAATATTTACGAAATATAAAGGATTACTACGTACGTACAATGCCGATTTTGTAACTCACAAGCATTAGTTAAAAATATTACTTTTATGTCGATGAAAAATATACATATTTCAAACCACATTGATGTTAAGAGTGCTGTTTAAACATTATTGTCACCAAAGCATAGCGAAATAATCATAGTAGCACATAGCGTCATTTGGTTAACAATCTATTTAGATGTAGCAGGAATAGGCCGTCGGACTTAGTCAAAAACGGCTATTTCTGACTACGGCCTATTGCTATTTATTAGTTGAAATAATATATGTAAGTAACAAATATGTAAATAGCAATACCAGTTCAATAACGTCAAAAAGTAATACAAACTTCGATAATGCGAATTCAAACCACAAAAATTACCATTTTAATTAAGTCATTTTTAAGGGTTCCATAGTAAACTACAAGGAACTCTTAAGTTTCGCCATGTGCGTCCGTCCGTCTCTGTCCGCGGTCTAGCGCCTAGACGCTTAGAGCTTTAAACCTAGAAAGCTGTAATTTGGTATGTATGCACATATTAACAATGCTAACAATGTAATGAAACAAAATTTAAAAAATTTTTTTTTTTGTTGTGCGGTGCCCTTAACATGTATTGTAGCGGAAATGAATATTTTTTTCGCGCCCACCACATGTTGTGGTATCATTAGATAGGTCTCTTAACATTGAGGGTGTAGAAAGATCATTTTTCTGTACAATGATCCGTTTCCGAATTATTTACATTTAGCGTGTCAATTTTCGTTTTGCGTGGTGGGCCCCCCCCCCCCCCCCCCCCCTCCTGTATCTGATGAGTCTTAGAAATTTGAAAAAAAAAAACATGGTAGTAGTCTATATTATGCTAAACCTTCAATGAAAACTATAACGGTTAAGTAGGCTCTACTAGTTACCGAGTAATAGGCGACGAACTGATAATATAAAATTTCTTTGATGAAAACTTACAAAATATGATAGAATTTGATATTGGACTCGACTGAAGGCAAGCAAAGTACAGCAAAACCCTTACATTGTGCGTGGCCCAACACGTACCTACTTGCCTGGATTTTTTAAAATATAAGAGACAAATAAAATATTATGTATTAAGGCTTTGAATTAATAATAATGTATTTAACGGTAAAATAATTATAATATTGCATATTATTTTTTTAGATATTTGAAAATTGCATGTTACATAATAAACAGGCGAATTCTGCGAAACTTTTAATTAGGTAGATAAAAATCTTCTTATTTAATGGACAGTACATCGTACGTAAATTTATAGGTATTTAGTTATGTAGGTACCTATGATAAACACATGTAAGTGTGTATATTGTCTATGACTTTTCTTGTTATCCTCAATTTGTTCATAGTAATTAATTATAATTTACAGAATTACATACAAAAATATAAAACTAAATGTTAACAGTTACAAGAAAATACAAAGATAAATGATATGTTTCAGGATTCAGTCTTCAGAAAATGTAGCGTTTTGGTATATCAAAATTACACGTTACCGTTAGAATTAGTTTACAACATATTATAACCAACTTTCATTATCATTCTGCAGCCTTACTAGGACTCTTTTAATACTTACCTAACCATTTTTATATCTCTTAAAGTGTAGGTACACAATATTACGCTATCCAAGCCATAATTTATACAATAAGTACAGTATTAAATTCGGAAATTATTTCGACATTCGGTGGAGTTAAGATAAATATTTTATAAATAATAATGACAACTTATTGCAAACAATAGTTTGTTACATAATGATTGACGGCCGCTTGTACTAAAATATCATGTTTACTATGAATCTTTAATTTAATTTGAAGTAGGTCTAATTGCATAGGTAGTTTCATAATATAAATCTCATTTTAAAATTACAAACACCATTATTAACAATTATTACATAATAGAACCTACTGACTATATTTTTATTTATTAATAAAGATGTACGCAGATGCATAAAATGTTAAAAAATTTAACAGATATTATTCCCCTTCCAAAATATTGTGAGAGAAGATACATGATGTAGAAATTCGATTTTGTTATAAAACAAGTTAAGGTATAATTTTGTCGTCATAAAATGGTCCCAATATTAAGATTTTCGGCGGTGTCAAAAAAGTAGGTAAGTAAGTACTCCTCCAAAGAAATTAAATTATGTAATTGCATATTGACTAGACTTTTTTAAAAACTAACACTTAACTAATGTTATTATTGAATTGTGGTTACGTATGTGATTTTATACCAGCATCACAGCTTGAGCGAAATGCATGAATTAGTTATCTTAATATGTTTAAGTTAAAGCAATCGGGGTTGTAATACTTTAAAAATAAGAATTAAAATAATTAACTAAATAACTATTATAGATAGGATAGGCCGCGTTTACATTTTCAAGTTCTTGCAGATGTACTTCGTAAAGTCTTGTGCGAGTTTATTATTAGTCTTGTGCGCGAGAACTCACAGGAACTGTCTGGCAAACTGTCGCGTGCGTAATGCGTGCAATACTTGCAGGTGTAAAGGCGGCCTCATAATTATCTAGGACGTTCTACCCGTCCTGCTGTTCACTACCACTGAAATTATTTAATTTACTTACATAAATTCTTAAATATAGTAAGTCATAAAATACTGCAAATATGTCATATAGGTATAGATAAGTACAATAAAATTAAATCAAATAATAAAATCATCGTAAAATATACATCTGTAGAATTAGTTAAGCGAAACAAGTTAATCGAGCGTAATACAGCGAGGATACTAGGATAGCCAAATGGTAAGACGGAACAAGTCGCAAGATAGCCGGCGACAATTTATTAATAGGTATAATTATTATGGATCCCTCCTCTCCATCCTACATTAATTGCATTACAGCCCCACCAAACAATAGGAAAGCCTACGTTTGTCATAATTGAATAGAATTTACAAAAAAATACTAAATAGGTAATTGTGACGAATTAATATTGCAATGATTAGTACTTTTTATTAATCATGTATTTTTAAAAGCATAAAACATGTTTTAACGATAAAAAGGTGATGTCCTTTGAAAAACAGAGAAGTTTAGATATGCCAGCGTACATAGAAAAATATACAAAACCCTTTACATCAACCTAGGAATTTTGATAAGGCTTCGCCTTAATTTGCTGCAATGTCTTTATTGGTAGACGTCAAAAAAGTGCCAGCCCGTCAGTAAACTAGGTACAGCTTGGCTGTTTTTTTGCAGGTACGCACATAATGTATGTACTTGCCCTACAATATTTTAAGTAATATATTTTGGTACCTTAAGAGCCATTACGCACTGTCGAAGTGTCGAGTGGTCGCCGGCGACTCATCTCTCAGCGACCGGCGACCAAGTGCGTAAACACCTATTGAACTTTATGAAAGTCACAGTCGCTGTCGACCGAGTCGCCGGCGACCAGTCGACAGTGCGTTAGCGCTTATGCCTTGATCACACGCGCCGAGTAGAGCGGCGAGACAGTGTCCTCGGCCGAGCGCTCGGTTGGTATGTACTTTCCGACGAGTACTCGGCCGAACAAAATGGCGAGACAGTCACTCGGACCTCGTTTTGTTTACTAGGCGGAGTGCCCACCCCCGCGCTCCCTTCAGCATACCCACAGATATCACAATACAATTCTTTCTGTGTTCTGAGAGCATACCCCTTACTGTCTCGCTCGCTCACTTTGCAAGTTTGAACCCATGCCGAGCGTCACTCGCCTCCCTACTGGCTAGGCTCGCGCGCGTCGTGTTTTGTTTGTTTCTATTCCCGAATTTTAGGTGAACTGACTCGCTGGGAACCAAAATTAGTATAAACACCTACTCGCCCAAAGCTGACGAGTGGACTGTCTCGGCCGAGTGACATTTTTACTGTCTCGCCACTCTACTCGGCGCGTGTGATCAAGGCATTAGACAGAGCGGCTCGAAGAGTTAAGCAAATTTTGGTCGCGTTTAGTGTTTTGTCTCATTAAATAAATTATACTTCTTTTTGGTGAGTTGAATTGAGTATTTGAGAGCATATTGAGAGCAGACCTAATGAACAAAGTGATAGTAAAAAGAAGTCTCATTATATTAATTTAATATAATGAGACTTCTTTTAATTTAAGATTTCTTTCTGAGATAAAATCTACACTATTTTAAGCACCATCAAATTTTGCTCCCTTCTCCAGGCCAGTCTGTCTGAATGGACCCATAAGTATACCACATCATTCCAAAGTCTATTATACAAATTTTACTTATACAATTATCACGGTACTTAATAATTTTAAAGCCAGCAATAAAGTACTAATAAAATGTAAAGTTTCAAAGATACTTAAATGTACCCAACCTGTATTGTTCCCAAAATAAATATTATGCATTTATTATGTTACAGTCAAAACTTTTGAATACAGGTGGTTTCTAAAACTTTAATGCGAAAAACAGAACCAATTTCGACTGGCTTTTCACTGTAACATACGTAGTACATAATACATACATAATTTATATCTTAGCAATCAGTTTAAAAATTTGCAATCGCACGAAATCAAAAATATATAATACTTCATTCAAAATGGCAATCTATACCTGTACCCATGGGCCTAGCTAGGTATCAACCTGGGGGGGAGGGTTGGGAGGTAACCAGAGGCGGTTCTACTTGGTGTGGCGTGTGGGTTGTGCGGTGAACACGGCCATTTAAGAGGACTGCGCTGCGCCTTATATTAGCAACTTGAGAGGCCAGTTGATGCGCCAGGGTAATTATTGAACACGGGCGCTACAAGGCCTAAAGCCGCCTCTGGGGTAACTAAAGCTAGAGTGTGAGTCTTATACAATATATAAAATAATATTGCTCAGCTGCGAGGGTCAGACCCAGGTCTGGCCCCCTGCCCTTACAAGAATCCTGGCTAAGTCCATGTCGAGGTACCTACGTCTGATTTACCATACCTTAAATTAACAAATGAGCATATAAAATAAACGAATTATAAAAATAAATCTCGGAGGGCTTCATCGAATTAATTTTTCAGGAGCCTATGCTATGGTTAGCGTAAAAGCCTAGAGGGTGTGAGTAAGCTTGCATTGCATTACCTAGTTCATTGGTGATTGACTGACAATGCCAGTATAGTTCTTTTTTTTTACACAAGACAATGAGAAATTTAGAGAAGAGTCAGAAACACGACATCCATACAAAACTGAGCAATTTTTTACATGCCAATTGTGTTCACGTACCCTGAATACAAGGCACTGACGAAGTCAGACTTTATAAATAGTGGAAGGAAGGGTTGTGTGATGGTAGTAGTTTTAACAGTATGCTCAATAATTTAACATTAAGTAGGTATATAGTACACATGCATAGGATGGTAAAATCTTTGAAAATCATATCATTTACGAGGTCATTAAAGACTGTGCAGAATAGTCAGGTTAGCTTCAGTAGAACAAGATGAAATCGATTGTGAATAAGGTACTTATGTACACACAATGAGCCATGAGCTCGATAATTTTGGGTCAAGACCAATGTGATTATTATTTTACTTAGACATTAAATAACTACTAATTTAATTTTGGCTTTGCCATACAATACATCTATATCATCTTGTAATTTAGTCTCAAGGGATTTTATAAACTAAATTTACATTTTACACATTATTTAATTGAATTAACTGTGATGACTCCTAATTCTCACACAAAATAGCAACAAGATTTGTAACTTCAGTTGAATAGACTTTGTGCCTACATTTCACTTATAATAGGTAAGAACTACAATTTTCTAACATCTTATACTCTTCTATTATAATATTACGGAACAACATAGTTGTTACAATTCGTACTATATAAGTACCTACAATTTTTTATCCTAAGTGCTACTTATATTTTTGCCACATTGCCTTTCAAATTTTACTCAAGTAAACTAAATTTTTAGTAACTTCAACCCTTCCTCATGAAAATATTTCTCTGACAAAGTATTCCAATTCCAACAATATGATCCATCTCTTAGCACCTTATAATTTTTTTCAGGTTCAACATCATTACATAGATTTATATCACATTTAAATTGCACACCCATAAACAAAAGTTAAAGTGAAGTTGAAGTATTGTTTAAATTTATAGTGTTTTAATGACATTAATAATGTTCATAAGACTGTGTTCTGTGATGAAAACATTTCTGTTTTCTTTGTTGTCACTATCCACCAGTACCATTGAAATATTGTGCATGTTTAGTATAAGGCGCTGCAATATGATACGGCGGAGGTTGACCGCGACCATATGCAGATTCTGACACTCCACTCGGGCTATGGCGGTGGCTAGGCGGATTTGATGTTGCTGGTATAGCATCATATAAATCGAACATATTTTGACTAGTAGGAGAATGTATATGGCTATAACTGCCATCATCTGATATAAGAGGCGTGTTTGTCATACGATATGGATTAGTTGTATTAGTATGTCCTGTTGGAGAGTACAGTTCTGGGGATTGTGAAGAGACATAAGTTGGACTAGATGGTACTCCATAAACATTTGCATTTGGAGTAGAAGTTTGGTGTATAGTTTGTGGGTAACGAGGACTATCTCCATGATATACATTATTGTAATTACTTAAATTTGGCATTGTTGTAGAACTGACCACTTGACTCACTGTATGAATTCTAGGATTTGTTAAGTCATGACTGCCATGAGGATGATAGCTGTAAGCGTCATAATTTCTCTGACTATACATATTTTCTTTTGCCCTTGCATATGTTTCACCCTCATAGATACTGTCTCTGTAATTACCATCTGATAAAGTATGACAAGCCATATGTTCTTTTCTGGGATATATAGGCTCAAAGACTGGTACATCAATAACTGCTCTTGGATTATATGGATCTTCAAAATGAGGCGCCAATATTGTCTCATTATTTGAATGCCTTTCTTGAGAACTCAAACTTAGTCTTTGTCGACAGTGACGAGTGTCATCTAAATTACTTCTATAATTATTTTCATCTGTGATGGGATATTTCTTTTTATCCAAATTATGAGTTCCGTAAATATTCTGAGAAAGTGGAGTATTTGCTCTATCTATATCTTGCCTTGATGAATAATTTTCATTAGATTTTGTACTATATGGTCTTTGTGACACAACATAATGGTCTACTTTTTCAGTTTTGAAATCTGAATTTAAGTCTCCATTGTTTTCAGCATATAGAGAATGATCTACACTCTTGTATGTCGCATCTTTTTCATAAGTTATATCTTTATCATAGGCATTATCAGGAAGATTATCATACACAGAATTTTTTGTAGAATCATTTGTTACTCCATCCAATTTATCTTTTCCAGAATTTCCTAATTCTTTTTTATTGTCCGATGCAAATCTCTGTTGTAATGTGGGTGTAATTTTAGCCGCTTTTATGTGTACAGCATTCTGCATTGGTGGAGATATATCTTGTGTACCATCCTTGTGAATATTGCGAGCATGCTTCGCTAATGCTCTTAACTCCTTGGGATATGGAGTTGGAGCTCTTCTTAACTGACCTGGTTTTTCAGGTACTTTAGGAGTAGCTTTCATGTCTACAAAACTAATATGGCGTGATGGGGGTTGAACATCTGCATTTTCTGATTTGTCATTATCTGGTTTTATTTCCATAGGAGTTAAAGGCACTTGAGGAAACAAAAAACATGTGAGGACTTGCTCATAGGTATGAGGGTCTACTTCAGAATGCATAGGCACTAAAGGCTTGCTTTGATTTTCAGATAGCCAGAGGGCTACTAAATTATCACAATTCAATAAGGACTGGGGAAGACAGCTGAGAGAGTTCCGGACTAAATTTAGAACTCTCAAGGAAGTTAAATGGCCAACTTCTGGAGGGATTTTTGTTAATTTATTTGCTCGAAGTGACAACACAGACAACTTCACGCAACTCCCTATTTCTGGAGGGATCATTCTAATCATATTATCATCTATATTCAGATATTGTAATTTTCGCAGTAAACCAATTGAAGCAGGTATTTTGTCTAAGTAATTGCACATCAACATAAGTTCCTCTAAATTTGCGAGTTGTCCTATACTCTCTGGTATGGAATACAGTCGGTTATTGTCTAATTTCAGAGTTGTCAAGTGGCTTAACTGTCCAATAGTATCTGGAAGCTGTGTCAGGCTGTTTATAGACAGACTTATGTCAACTAATTTAGTGCAATACCCAATTTCTGGTGCCAGCTCTTCTATCATATTATTGCTGGCTTCAAGATGTATCAAGTTTTCTAAAGGTTTTATCGCTGCAGGAATGCTTGTCAAACTGTTGCTATCCATCCACAGTTCTTTTAATTTTGTGAACCTCCCGATGACTTCAGGAAACTGTTGGAATTCATTCTGTCCAATATCTAACCTTAACAATTCTGTAGACCGAGACAGAGACTTTGGTAAAATCATTAAATAATTGTCTCTCAATTCAAGGATTCGTAAACTTGCTAGCCTACCAAAGTTGCCTGGAAGATACTCAAGGTAGGTGTCATTGAGATACAATTCTTGCAAGGCAATAAGATTCGTGATGGCATCAGGAAGCTTCTCCAATGGATTTACACTGAGGTCTAATAACATGAGAAACTTGAGCGCTTTCATGGTATCTGGAATAGAGGCTAGTGTATTTCTGCTCACGTTTAGATGCTGCAAGGTTACCAACGAAGATATGGCTGTGGGTATTGCTTGGAGCTCGTTGTCGCTGAGGTCTAGGTGCTTTAATCCATGGCACATAAAAAGCTGGCGCGGAAGTTCAGTGATGCGGTTGCTCTGGCAGTACAAGGTTTCGAGAGTCCTTTCGTACACGAACACTTCAGTCGGTACGTCCGCCAGGGACTGATGTGAATAGTCCAACTCCAAAACATCTTCTACGCCTGGTCTCACACAACACAAGAAGTCGAAAGGCATTTTACACAAAAACTACACTTCATCAAATAAACATCAATCGCGCGCGATCCATCTGGCAATTCAATTGCTTGTCGACAGTAAATTTTAATTCTTCGCTTTCATTTACAATTTACAAGGATTTCTAAATATCTACGAAATTACTCATTAGTCAAACTCAGAATGAATGACAGGACATGAATGAATCACTCACTCAATCAAACAAAATTAAAATTATTGTAACCTTGCAATACATAAAATAGTTGCCATTGCCACTTGCCATTATTGGTAGGTAGTGTAGTACCAAATACTATAGAAACTCTACCGAGTTAATTTAATACGCACAGCTTCGGAAGAATTCGGGCAAGACGCGACACTAGCGGTACGGCATGAGGGCGGCATGAGGTGAACGATTTCAAAACTTTTGTGCGTTTTGTTTTGTATGCAAAATGTTCACCTTGTGCCGACAGATGTCGCTATTTCGGAGGTTGCCAAGTCATTGTATGAGAAACGTCAAGAGCTGTGCGTATTAACTCGGTAGAGTTTCTATAGTATTTGGTAGTACCTACAAAGAGGATTAATAATGTACGGTGGCCTCGAAGATAGGAGGACCATTTTAGAAAAAAATCGCTTGCACATCTTGTAAGCGGATCTTTTGTCAGCTCCGTCCTTTTCTTTGTTACCAAACAGGGTTTTTGTTTATTAGAGCTACATGTGTCCACTAGGATGTTGGATGTTGCAACCAAAAATCATCCTAAAGATGGTCCTGCTATCCTCGAGGCGACTGTACCTACTTCCATGCCTATGAAACTCAGAATGAGGCGGGGGAGCACACTTAGTATAACCGTCAATTTTCATAGGCAACAGCGACATTTGGGTGATTGGTGGAAGAACTAAAATTTAAAAAAAAGTGGCGGCCATTTTGTTTTTCACTTATCGTCTGACGGACCATTCGATAGCAACTGACGTTATTTATTTTATTAGTTATTTATATATTTACATAAAATGTAAATAAGATACAAGTTGAATACTTAAATACTCAAAATTTGATGTATTCCGTCGGATGGGGGACTTTTTTGATGCGCTAACAAAGAAATATATTCAGAAATTATAGGGAAGGGTATATATACATACTATGTATAGCTATAGTTGAAATTTTAGTTCATCCACCAATCCCTGAGGTGGCAGCACCTTCCATAGATGCCGATTCCCCCCGGAGTTGCCACTCTATACCTACCATTATTACTATCCTCTTTGGAATGAGGAACAAAATCAAATTCTTTATTTAATTTAACGCCATCTAGTTAGGGGGTTAAGAACTCACCTACAACAACAAAGTTACTCTTATTTTCGAATATTATAATTAAATGCCAATAAATTTGATAAATACTTTTGAACGGTTTATACGACATTAAATGCATTAAAACTGATTAATTTTATGGAGAATAGGCCTAAAATAATATTTACTTTAATTAAAAAGGCACTAACGTGGATTGTCAAGAAGGACTCTTTGAGTGTTACCATTATCAAAACAGGGATAATTTTAGCACTTTTTAGTATATTTTGTACAAGAATGAAATTTGAAATTTATGAGTAAATTTTTAAAATATTTAAATTATTTCAAAATGAGAACTGAAAGAAATATCCATTGAGTTATATGTAGTATTATATTTCAAATCACTGAACATTGTGATTTTAAAAATATTTATTGTAGACATCCTGTGTAGAAATTTATGATATTGAGTGTGAGCCTAGCGGCTCTTATTTTGGTTTAATTTGTGTACTTACATCGAGCCTAGTGACTATAACATATATTTAGCCTAGAGAGTATGTTTTGTGACGACCATGTGATAATAAATTGCAGAATAAAACGTGATAATGAATTGCAAAATGTAAAATTTATGTTAAATAAATTGAAAATAATAAAATTGAATTTTTATTTGATCAATCTGACATCATATTAATAAATAGGTAGATTTAAGTATAAATATTATATGCATATTATAGGTGTAATAGGATGTTGATTACGTAAGATAGTTACGAATGTTGTATAATCTGCTGACTAGATGGCGCTACTAGTTCGATCAGCTCTCATGAGCTGAGTTTCTCATCTATTTCAGTACAATATTGCCTACTTCAATACTTCTACCAAATACTAAAGACGAGTAATACGCACAGCTTCGGAAGAATTCGGGCAAGACGCGACACTAGCGCCCCTACGGCATGAGGGCGGCATGAGGTGAACGATTTCAAAACTTTTGTATGCAAAATGTTATAGCGCCCCTAGCGGCATGAGGTGAACTGTGAGTTTTGTATGCAAAATGTTATAGCGCCCCTAGCGGCATGAGGTGAACGGAGGTTGCCAAGTCATTGTATGAGAAACGTCAAGAGCTGTACTCGTCTAATCTAGGACCAAGTATCGTCTAATAGTATTTGGGCATTTCCACGTAAAGTGGCAATGTAGGTCATTTCTTATGTCCCCGACACATTTAATTTTATTACTAACTCTGTGAAACACTTACAGGAACATTGATATATTTTTTTTGTTTTCTAGATATTTATGCCTTAACTAGCATCGAATATTTATATAAAATAATCGTAATATACATAAAAAAAATAAAATTAAAATCGTTGAATTTAATTCTGCATACTGTCCCCGACAGAGGTTACGGTTTTTGATGACCGAAAACACCAAACTTTTCTGTAATCTATGGTATTAGGAGCGTAAATTCTACTATAAAATATGTGCTGCTTATCTTGTATTTGTAAAACCTACCTTGTTTCATATAAAATTAAGTCGATATTTAATTATAAAGTCTGTCCCAGCAAAATCACAAATCCTGACATGTCACACTTAGTTACGGTAATTATAGCATATTTTTTAAAATTTCCCCGGAGTTGTGAGTATTTTTCGTAATCTGGCAATATTTGAATCATAGAGAAATCTACTTCGACGCCTTACAGCTGTTATTTTTCAAATAATCTGCGAAAGAAGTGGACACGTTCGTGGTAAGGCAAGTTTCCCACATTTTTTGTCAGCTGTTGTTACCGAGTTTTATAAAAAGCTTTGGTGTTTTATTATAGATGTAGCCAAATAAATAAGAAACTGTTTCTTCTGATTTACGTAATGATGATAAAGTTAATTGTCAACGTTCTCTAAACGAATTAATAACATAAATTTGACTTGTGAAGCCTAAACGTTACGTCCGTTTCGTTACATTTTGCTTCGTAACATATAACCTGACATAAAATGTAACGAACCTGACCCATAAAAGTTGTGAACACACTCAGCTGCAAAAGTGATAATTAGATAATGGTTCCCTGAAAGTAAAAAGGGAAAAATAATAAATAAGTTTAAAAACTTCCGAATTTATCTTTAGACACTCCTTGCGATATTTTTTTAAAATAAAAATTATAAAAAATAGTAATTTTTTTATATAAAAAAGGCAATGAATTAAGTAAATAAAAAAGAAATACATATTTATTTTATAAGCTAGCGATCTCTATTAATATAAAGTTAGAAATTACATTGGTTAAACTTGAGGTAAAATGAATACCAGATAATCATGTTTAGGGCTTAGTGTACCTACATATTTAATATGTCCTTTTCGTTACAGTGTGTCAGTTTAGTTATTGTCCCTGAAATTATTTTCTGTACAATTTAAATTTTATTAAATTTTTTATATGAAATAGTTTTGTTTTATTCATGACAACAATAGATTAATGTAAAAGGTTTAGTAATTTTTCCTTTTTTTTAATAAAGAGTAAAAAGCAAACCCGGGAACTTAAACTAATTAGTTCCGCTATACCCCAAAAGTAACGAAACTCCATATTTTGTTAAATTTGGCATTCTGCTGTTCTTGAAAGAGTACGTTTTTGGTCGAATTTAATTTCTTTAGTTATTAATCTACGTAACGAAAGTCGTTTTTGAAAGTAAAATAGTGAGTTTATTCAATAACAAACCAATTTATTTCGTAACGAAACTGACCTACTCATGAGCACTATCTTTTGAAATTTAATAATATTTTTCAGGAAATCTCAGTTAAAGTCGAAATCTTTTAAAGATTTATTAAAATTCAATATACTGGGTATCTTCTTGTAAAGTAGAAGTACTAAAACTCTGAAAATAAAAAAAAATTACACGCATGGTTCACGTAGGTCATTCTAGGTGGAAATGCCCATTTGCTTCTACTCTGTGCTTGTGCTTTGTGCTGTGCTGTCAAATCGAGTAGTCAACAAAACTTCAGTTCTACGATGTTTACAATCTCGTGAAGTTGAGCGGAAACGAGTGTGGGCAGGCTCTTCGTCCTACTTCGCCTCTTGTTTTAATCTCGCGTTGTGATTCTTTTAAAATATCGATAACAGTTTAACTATTTTTAAACACCAGTTTGTTTTGCCGTATTGGTCGTGGTCCACCTCCCGTACCTTTCGTGGTTGGACTGGCACGGCCCGCGAAATTCAAATTTTCTTACGTTTCTAACAAATAAAATTGCAGCTCATGGCTCTATCTTTCATTGCTTATTCATAACATAATTCAAGAATGCAATTCCCAACTATAAACAATATACCTATTAAATAATCATCATATAAATTGTACATAAAATGCGCTTTTCTTTGTATCTATGACAAATGCATTTTTTCTCCTATAAACTTACACTATAATACCGACTTGAGTCCGAGTTTGTTCGAAGATTTATCTAAGTAGGTACGAAGTAATATGGGTGATGATGAGTTTTGCCATCCTTGTGTGTTGCACACCTGCATTATTAGCTGGTACTCATAAAAACAAACATAAATACATTTCATTTTAATTTATTTATCTATCATACAAAAAGATTCAGGGGAAATAAGCAGACACCGGCGTAGCTCGGTATGTAGATCGTCCGGACTTTTTTTCTCTGTAATCTACTTTAGGTAACACAGTGGTTTTATTTTCTTTGCCCTTAAAGTTCTTTTGTGAATCAGTTGCCTGGCTTTCTTTTCCTGAAAGTGAAAAGTATTATCAATAGAACAGAGAGAAATGCAAAAGCCACAACTTGAAGGAAAAAAAACAGTGCAGTTAGGCAATCGACGTAGATTTCTGCGAGAACTACAAAACATATTTTATTGTTGCTTTTATTTAGATGCTCCCTGTCTTGCTTGTAATTAACCTATTATTATATATTTTTTTCTCAGTAAGTGAATTGTCATATTCTTTATAAGTTAATAAAGATTCTTAAACCCGATTATAAAATTCATTTTTTGCAATTGAAAAAAAAAACATTGCCTGATCTTCTAGTAACGCGGTTACAGCTGATATTTATAATATAAAATATGACATACCTTCAGCAACTTTTACTTTTTCATTGGCTGGTCTTAAATATCTTGGATCCAGTCCTATTTTAACATTATCGTCCTGGTTTTTACTAGCTGGACTGTCTTCAATATTTGACCTAAGAACAAAATGTAAGGTAGAGTTAAACCGAAAATGTTAAGGAAGTGTGAATTTTTTGTTTATGTATATGTCGCAGGCGTTTTGCGTAATTCGCCGTAATACAAAACTACTAGGCGTTTTAAAAAGCAATACCGTTTTATATTTCGGCGGTCAGCGATAAGCCGCATTGTATTAAATTCGAATTGTTGAATGACCATACCAAAATAAAGCAGGCTTTAAAAAAAAGGTTTTGAAGAAAAAAAAACGGGCAAGTACGTGTCGGGCGACGCACAGTATTGGCTACGCATTTCTTGCTTGCAGATGAGTACAATGCGTATTCAATGACATTTGTACGTTTTCGTCAAAGAAATTTTACTTTATTAGTTCGTCGGCTATTACTCGATAACTAGTAGTGTCTACATAACCGTTATAGTTTTCCTTGTAGGTTCACAATATGGACTACAACCATGATTTTTTTTAAATTTCTGAACACAAGACTTTCGGAGATAGAGGGGGGGGGACCACCGTGCAAAACGAAAATTGACACGTTAAATGTAAATAATTCGCAAACGGATTATTATATCGGAAAATGTTTTTAAGAGAGCTATCTAACGATAACCCACAACATTAGGTCGGTGCGAAAAAAAAATCCCACTTTACCTGTAGGCAATCCAACACAAATATTTTTCAAAATTTTGTTCTACCACTCTATTAGCATTGTTATTATGAGTACTTAGCATCAAGCGTCTAAGCACTAGACCGCGGACGGACAGACGGACATGGCGAAACCATAAGGGTTCCTTGTAGTACTACGGAACCCTAAAAAGACATTATACTTGTACCATAATAAGACAGTTACTATGTAATATTTGAAGTAGTTAGTTTGTATTATTTTCTTATAATAGAATTGTTGTTATGTCAGGTAGCGCCGCGAGTATTGAACATTGGTCCTTGGTACTAAAAACTGCGAAAGAGGCGGCTATCAGCCGCCGTGATACATTACAGCTAGCCATATTGAAGAAAATAAAACGTCGTATACAATGCGGCGGACTATCATTTCGCCGTCATGCAATCCTATCGTAGCACGCCGTAATACCATCAGGCCGACCGTATGCTTGTTTGCCACCTGTGTAGTATAAAAAATAAAATAAAAAAAAATACAAAACGGCCCTGCTTTTTAAAACGGCTAGCTGTTTTGTATTGCAGCGAATTACGCAAAACGCCTGCGACATATAAACTTACAGTTTAGAAGTTGCATAAAAGTTTATTGACTCATCAGAAACAGCTTGTGAAGACTCATGACTTCTACCAGGAAGAAAGTATGGTGTGGAAGCCTGAACTCCGTGTGCACTGAACTTGTGTTTAGTTTGTGTCGCGTCTTCTGGTGCAGAGATGCCATCTACCTTTCTATGTAGCCATTGAATAACTGAAACAGAAATAAATATGTAATACATTAGGACACATATTTGATTTGATTTCACTGATTGACTGTTCCGTAACATGAAAGTAAAATAGCTTCTTCAAGTAATTTGTAAAATAATGTCTCAATTGTAACTAATAATTATCTTAAAATTTTATTACTAAAAAATATAGATACCCATATTATTATTTTTGATAGTTTCATCTCTATCTTTGAGGGCGTTTTCGTTAGCATCATATTTATCTTTTAGTTCATCAAAATCCTCTTTTAGCTTCTCAATATTTTTGGTTAAAATATTTACTTGTGATTGTAAATTCTCTATATCTTTATTATTAGCTTCTATTACTTTTTCTTGTTCTAACGCAATAGCAGTTCTGCATAATAGCTGTAAAAATAGAAAAAAGAAAGCTCCAGTACAGTGAACTATCAAGGACTTTAAATCATACACACAAAAAAACTGTTAATCAATATACGGTTATATGCAGTAACGCATACGACGCGCAAAAAGTCCGTCGCGAATAATCCGTGTAATTCTAGCAGATCTCGCCGCGCCACACAAAAAAATTTGTATGTATGCTTCAATGCGTGCAAACGCAGACGACGCTCATTGGTCGGCTAATGATCCACACCAGACAAATGCAAATGCGCGCGGCAGGATCTAGATCTAATAGACGCTCTGGACTACAGGATCCAGACCTTGCCGGGCGCATTTAAATCGCGTTGGATCATCTGGTGTGCATCCGGCTATTTAGTTTTCACGTAAATGTGCGTCGTGTGCTTCCAGTCTGAAAAATCTGCGACGGAATTTTTGCGCGCCATGCAGATTTTATGTATAAAAATCGTCTATACTTACAATACCCAAAACTACTCGTGGAAGTAGCATTTGAAGTGATTTTGTACTCATTATATTAATTTATCTATATATATAAAATTCAAAGTCCTGACTTAACTATATATCAACGCACAGCCCAAACCGGTGGGTCTAGAGACTCCAAATTTGGACTGTAGGTTCCTTACGACGTCTAGGGGTGTACTAAGAAAGGATTTTTCAAAATTCCTACGGGAAACCGAGATATACGCATACGAAGTTGCGAGGGTGTATCAACGCACAGCCAAAACCGCTGCGTCTAGAGATTCCAAATTTGGCATGTAGGTTCTTTACGACGTCTAGGGATGTACTGTTAGATTAGACAACATTAAACACACAAATACTTTTAGACAAATTATATTAAACAGGAATTAACAAGATCGAAATGATAACTTTTTAATGCGGGAAAAAGTAAGTGTCAAAGTGAAAAAAGTAGTGCGGCGACACAGCGTGTCGATTGTCATTGAGTAGTGCTGCGCCGCTCGCGTATGCAATCGATTTTCTTCTTCTTCTTGTTATCAGTTCGGCCATCCGGCATTTTCCTTCGCCCTCGAAGGAGAATCGAGACACGTTGCTGGAATATGGCCCCTGAGGCAGTTGACCTTGTGGCGACACCTATCGCCATACAGAAGAACTACAGAGTGAAGAAAAAGTTCACAATGCGAACACATGACGTCATATACGACGACACTTAGAAATCCTGAATCACGCTATCGAAGTTTCTACGATGTGGAGATATATATACAACCTCCGACACATACATTGTCGGAGCCGCGGTTCCCCAGGCATGACACCCAGCCTGGCCGGAAGATCTTCCCTTTGTGGCGGTCGAGCACATCGCCATCGCTCTCGCTACAACCTAAAAGCCCCTGAGGCAGTTTGGAAAGAAAGAGCCCCTGAGGCAGTTGTGATAAAGCCCCTGAGGCAGTAGTGTTAAAGCCCCTGAGGCAGTAGTGATAAAGCCCCTGAGGCAGTTGTGGTAAAGCCCCTGAGGCAGTTGTGGTAAAGCCCCTAAGGCAATTGTGGTAAAGCCCCTGAAGGCAGTGGTGATAATGCCCCTAAGGCAGTTGTGGTAAAGCCCCTGAGGCAGTTGTGGTAAAGCCTCTAAGGCAATTGTGGTAAAGCCCCTGAGGCAATTGTGGTAAAGCCCCTGAGGCAGTGGTGATAATGCCCCTAAGGCAGTTGTGGTAAAGCCCCTAAGGCAATTGAACTAAATGCCACCACCACACACAAATTCTAAGCCCCGTAGGCAAAACAGCATAATAATTTCAATTCGTAAGCCCCTGAGGCAGATTCTTAAAACTTGTAGGCAAGAAATATGTAAAGCTCCGTAGCCCATATTATTTGGCCCCGTAGGCGATCATTGCGGCACCCTGTATTTTATGCCAGTTCCACTAAACCCTCATCGGATGAGCTATCTTGTCGAGCATGCCACAACTTAATTTTATCTCGGGCAATAATGTTCTTGTAAGCCCTTTTGCCCCTCGCGGCTGAAGTAACTTCGTACCGGTCATTCGGTAAAACTGCCGTAATCTTATAAGGCCCTGCGTACTTTGGCACAAGCTTCCCACTGGTCAGACCAGGTCGCAATATTTTCCTCTCAACCATAACCAATTTACCCACTCTAATTGGGTTCGCCCCTCGCCGGCCTTTATCAAACCGTGCTTTCATGTCAGACGAAGTCTGTTCGATTTTCTGTGCTGCGTCCTTGCGCAGACCTATTAAGTCAGGAGTATGCTGAGCTCCTTGTAGCTCTCCAGCTAAACGGGGTCTTAAGCCACAGAGTAATTCTAGAGGTGACTTACCAGTTCCTTGGCTCACCGTTGAGTTGATGCCTAGCTGAACTTTTGGCAAGTACACGTCCCAGCCTTTTTGCTCTTCCCCCATGTGGGAGGTTAGTGAACTTAAAATGGTACGGTTTAGCCTTTCCACCTGGCCATTTGCTCGCGGTGACGCCACAGCATTCAGTACATGTTTGATCCCGTGACTAACACAGTACTCTTCAAATTCGCGACCAGTGAATGCCGCTCCTCTATCACTAATTATTCTCAATGGAGAACCGAAAACTTGAGTCATTTTATTCAGCGCTAAAATAGCCCCTCTAGCATTCGCACTAGCAACAGCGTCTAACCATACAAATTTAGTGAACCCATCAATGATGGCAAAGATATAAGCCTTCCCATTGCTTTTACAAAACGGTCCCAAATGGTCCACGTGTAAGGTGTGGAGAGGAGTTGGTTCCCTTGGTATTGGATGTAGTAAACCAGGCTGTTTACCTGTGGGTTTCTTTGCAAACTGACACCCAATGCAACTAGCCACATACTTTTCAACGCTCCTTCTCATTTTAGGGTACCAATACTTCGCTTGAATTGCTTCCAAACATTTCGTAATTCCCAAATGACCATTATTGTCATGATAAATCTTGAGAATATGCCACCTAGCACTTTTCGGTAAAACTGGTTTACTCCCACCTTCAACTACACGGCAGAGCAGTCCGTTTACAATCTTAAAATCTTTAGCAAGCCCCTTTGATTTATTTTTACCAGCATCAAGTTCTAACTGCAAATTAGTCTTCAGCGTTTGAATATTTTCGTCACCATCTTGAAGGGCGTCTATAAAATCCTTCTCTTCAATATGGCATACCGGTAATGGATTACGGCTAAGCGCATCGACGTGAGACATTGAAGTTCCAGGTCTATGCTCCACGTCAAAGTCATACTCCTGAAGATCAAGCCACCATCGGGCGATGCGAGGTGACAAATCTCTTTTCGACCAAGCTAATCTTAACGCTGCACAATCCGTTACCACACAAAACTTAATTCCCGACACATAAACTTTGAATTTCTGAATACTGAAAACAACGGCGAGTGCCTCAAGTTCAAAGCTATGATATTTTATTTCAGTAGCTGTAGTCTGTCTGCTCGCGTAAGCAACAGCTTTCCATTCACCGTTTTCCTGACGTTGAAGAAGCACACCACCTAGTCCGACTTTCGAGGCGTCTGTATGAATTTGAGTTTCGCGATCGGGATTATAAATAGCAAGAACGGGGTCAGAAGTAAGCAACACTTTCAAGGTGTCCATTGCTTTCACCTGCTCAGGATTCCAGCACCAAACTGTGTCCTTTTTAGTAAGAGCAGTAAGTGGCCTAGCAATTGTAGCAAACCCCTTTATAAATTTGCGAAAATAACTCGCAAGTCCTAGGAACTGTCTCACTTCATGAACATTTGTCGGTGGTTTAAACTCGGAAACTGCAGTTAGCTTTTGAGAGGATGGTCGAATTTCTCCTTTGGTAATTTCATGGCCCAAATACTCTACAGTATTAGTCAGAAAAGCACACTTGTTTCGTTTTAACTTGACACCTGCATTTTTAATCAGTTCGAGAACTCTACGAAGATTATTATGGCAATCATCAACATCTTCACCCCATACGATCACATCATCTATGTAAACTGCTGCACACTCATAAATCACAGGTGCTAATATTTCACTCATCGCCCTCTGAAAAACTGCGGGTGCGTTACACAATCCGAAACTCATCATTCGGTATTGATAGTGTCCGTCGGGTGTAACGAAGGCGGTTAAGGGTCGCGAAGTTGGAGATATCCTTATTTGATGGTATCCGTTTGCCAAATCTAAACAGCAGAACGTCGTTTTGTTTACTAACCTATCCAAAAGATCTTGTATAACTGGTAACGGATACCTTTCCTTCTCCGTAATTTTATTTAATGCTCTGTAGTCCACACATAATCGATGTCCTCCATCTTTCTTTCTCACTAACAGGATAGGGCTAGCGTAGGATGATATAGAGTGTTCAACAATACCAGCTTGTAGTAATTCATCTATTATCTTTCGCACTATCTCTCTTTCATGAAATGATATTCTATATGGTTTATAATTGATCACCCTTTCTGCAGTCAACCTTATTGTCATCTCAATATTACAATTTCCTAACTCCATCCCCTTTCCCGAGAAACAACAATCATATTCCTCTAGAAGAGCATTTAGTGAGTCTCTCTGATCCGTTGTCAAGTGTTCACCTACTTTTGGTATTGCAGTAATATTATCTTGTAACTCGGCTCGAGCAACACAGTCAGAACTCTTCAGTTGTACCTGTCCTAGAGTTCTATTAATAAGTTTAATCACAGTCGTCCCTTCTTGACTTTCTACCTCTTCACCTAAAACATCTTTCTCACATTTGGGTTGCCTTTGCTCACTCTGTTTCACTTTTACAATACCACTTATCACGGGATCTGTTCTTACTATAATTTTATTAACACCTGGATTCAACTTAATATCTTCATGTGGATATAATCGCACTTTCTCAAGATTCTCACACAATTCAGCAAGATCCAATGCCATATCTCTGTTAAAGACGTTGAGTTGACTAGAAGTTTTGACCACAAGTATATCCGGTGATTCAGTATAAGGTTGACCTACTAATACATCATAATCTTGAATCTCATCAGGGACAACATAGAACTTTGTCTGTACCTGAACACCATCAACAGTTAACAATCCAGTAACAATTCCTAGAGGAAGAGTCAAAGCATCACCATATCCTTTAATGACAGTGCTGTCACTTGCCATACATTCCAGGTTAAACTTCTCACAAATACTTTTCTTTATGGTATTGCATGAACTGCCAAAATCTATAAATGCTTCAGCTGAAAATCCGTTGACAAAAACAGTTTTGTAATATTTCTTATCTGAAACTTCACAACAAACTGTCTGAACTTTTCTAACTGTTTTATCACGTGAGGCCTTATGCTTCCTACATTCATCTAAATTATGACCCTTAATACTACAAAATGAGCAAAACTTGTCTTGGTTCTTTCTCTTATAACAGTTCTCAGCAATATGTCCATTACGATCACAAAATGTGCATTTCCTAACATCTTGCATTTTCTGCGGATTCTTTTTTTGATTACACATTTTTGACTTATGACCCACTTTGCCACAAGTATAACATTTTACAACTTTACTAGTATTACTATGAGAAGAAGAAGTATTTGGTTGTCTCTCTTCTGTACTTGATGTTTTCATACTTGCTAAATACTTTAACAATGCACTTGTATCCTGACATCCAGCGGACAAAGCACCTACTTCCAAGAGCTTATCACCAAGTGTTCCGATGATGGCTTGAGTAATAACATCATCACTTAAATCACATGACATTCCTATACCTAATTTATCATAATAAAATTTGATTGGATCCTCATCCTTACACCGTACCCTATTAACTAATTCTCTAATTTGGCACAATTTGTTTTTAGTGTATGGAAACGCTTTGATCAATTTTTGTTTCCACTCTACCCAGCTGATATCAAATGATACTTGCCTCTCGTACCAACCTACAGCATATCCGCCTAATTTAGAAGTACAATTGCATATTAGAGTGCGTTCGTCCCAGCCATGCAATTTGGCAACGCTTTCCAAATTTCTAATCCAGTGCTCTATTGACACCGAAGTAGTCTGGGGATCAAAAACTGGAATAAAATCATTCCTCCCAACATACCGAACCACTGGTGGCACTGATGAGGATGATTCAGACACTTCTCTACTGTGATAATCAGATTTTTTTCTTAACTCTCTTATCAGACTTTCTAACGCTTCAATCCTATTTTCTTTCTTTTTAAGATTCTTCTTATATTTTCTGTGTTTTCTATTTTTATTGTCCTCACTAGTACTAGATGAGGATGAACTATGAGACCTGTGTCTCTTCTTGGGATGACCCATGTTTTAATTTGTATAAATTATAATTTTCAAAAATATAACTAAAAAAAATTACAATTTAATGTAGATAACTAAGTATCTTAAGTCTCAAAACCTTAACTTATCTCAATCTAATTCTAAAAAGTTTAGTAAGTGGTATCACTATTAAAATAACACAATAAAAGTTTAAAACCTTCAATTCTATTTATAGATTTCACACAGTCTATTTATAGATTTCACACAGCAACACAACAAAAATATTAAATGAATCAGTCTTTATTTACATGCAGTCTTGTTTTTGGCCTTTCAACTTTAAATCAGTAATTGTATACAAGTTTATTGATCCATTTCTTTGGAAATAGTAGTTAATAGTCATATAAAATTATGGAACAAGCTCACCAAACAAAGTTCACCGGCAAAACATTAAAAGTTGTTGAATACTCTAGAAAAACTGAAAATCACTGTTAGGGCGTAAATTACTTATATCACTTCTGAAATCTGTTAGATTAGACAACATTAAACACACAAATACTTTTAGACAAATTATATTAAACAGGAATTAACAAGATCGAAATGATAACTTTTTAATGCGGGAAAAAGTAAGTGTCAAAGTGAAAAAAGTAGTGCGGCGACACAGCGTGTCGATTGTCATTGAGTAGTGCTGCGCCGCTCGCGTATGCAATCGATTTTCTTCTTCTTCTTGTTATCAGTACTAAGAAAGGATTTTTCAAAATTCCCACGGGAAAGCGAGATATACGCAAACGAAGTTGAGAGGGGACGCACAGCCTAAACCGCTGGGTCTAGAGATGCCAAATTTGTCATGTAGGGTCCTTATAAGGTCCAGACCGACCGGACCGGACCGGACCGGAACGGACCGGACCGGACCGGAACGGATCAGACCTGATCGGTCTGGAAGGACCGTACCGGGCCGTGCCGGACCGGATCGAACCGGACCGGACCGGTTTTTTTTTCATCTATTTATATAAAATTCAAAGTCCTGACTGACTGACTTAACTATATATCAACGCACAGCCCAAACCGGTGGGTCTAGAGACTCCAAATTTGGACTGTAGGTTCCTTACGACGTCTAGGGATGTACTAAGAAAGGATTTTTCAAAATTCCCACGGGAAAGCGAGATATACGCAAACGAAGTTGAGAGGGGACGCACAGCCTAAACCGCTTGGGTCTAGAGATGCCAAATTTGTCATGTAGGGTCCTTATAAGGTCCAGACCGACCGGACCGGACCGGACCGGAACGGACCGGACCGGACCGGAACGGATCAGACCTGATCGGTCTGGAAGGAACCGCACCGTACCGGGCCGTGCCGGACCGGATCGAACCGGACCGGACCGGTTTTTTTTTCATCTAAATATATAAAATTCAAAGTCCTGACTGACTGACTTAACCATATATCAACGCACAGCCCAAACCGGTGGGTCTAGAGACTCCAAATTTGGACTGTAAGTTCCTTACGACGTCTAAGGGTGTACTAAGAAAGGATTTTTCAAAATTCTTACGGGAAACCGAGATATACGCAAACGAAGTTGCGAGGGTGTATCAACGCACAGCCAAAACCGCTGCGTCTAGAGATTCCAAATTTGGCATGTAGGTTCCTTACGACGTCTAGGGATGTACTAAGAAAGGACTTTTCAAAATTCCCACGGGAAAGCGAGATATACGCAAACGAAGTTGAGAGGGGACGCACAGCCTAAACCGCTGGGTCTAGAGATGCCAAATTTGTCATGTAGGGTCCTTATAAGGACCGGACCGATCGGACCGGACCGGACCGGATTGACCGGACCTGATCGGACCGGATGAAACCGTACCGTGCCGGGCCGTGCCGGACCGGAATTTGTTTCTGAAGAAAGATTATGCTAATTGTTACTAGGCCACGCGGGCGAAGCCGCGGGCGGAAGCTAGTCTTAGATAAGTGCATACCTTTTCCTTTAATTCTATAAGATCGCTATTCTGCTTAGATATAATTTGGTTTGCCTTCAAAAGTTGATCAGATGTTGAATGGGCAGCTTCATTATTCTTATGTACTAGTGATTCACTGAGAGCAAGCCGTTCTTCTAAGTTGACCTGTAAACAAATTCATTTAATAGTGGTAACAATATTAATAAGAATATTACTTTTCACAATGAAACCAAGTTAAATGAATTGTATTATTACCTTTTCTTTCTTCATCATTTGTACAGTGGCATTTAAATCTTTGATTGTTTCTGAATTATCTTTAGTCATCTGAAATAAGAATTAAAAATTATCACCAACAGAAAACAACCTTATAATCATGCACCACAGACAAAAGAGTTGTTTAAAATTTATATGCTTTTATCAGAAACCAATAACTTTTACCTGTTCCAAATAAATGCACCTAGAATTTAACTGATGATACTGTTTTTCTTTCTCATTAACATCTTTGTCAAGACTCGAATTCTTAGCTTTTAGGGTTGCTACTTCAATATGTGATTTTTGAACTTCATTTTCTAATAAATTCAATCTTTGCGACTTTTCACTGTAAGAAAATAAGTTTTTTTTACAATTATGTAAATTTTTAAATCTCATGAAAAAATTGTGAATATAAAAGAAAAACCTAAAAATACCTTATCTGGTTTTCTAACTGTGATATATTATCTCGTAATTGTTTACACAAACCATTTATTTCTTCAATTTGTTTATCTTTTCTATTAATATTATCTTGAAAAGTTGTCATTTGGGCCTTATTTGAAAAATCTGTGCTTTTTTGCCATTGTAACCTTTCCTGCAATCAAAAGTACACCCTGATTATTTATATTGTCCAATATCATAACCATGAGACTTAGTAAGCAAAGTATATTTTGTATGTCCTTTAAGTAAAAATTTTAAAATAATATTTGTTTATCCCAATCATTATTATAATATACATAAGAAAACAACCTGTGTTAATCTATCTTTTTCTTGTTTCAAAGACTCTTGGTATTCCGTCTCCCGCCTGAGTTTGTCCTCCTCCATCTTAGTTATAGCTAATGACAAATCATGCACTTTCCTTTCCAAGTTTATGCATTTATCATTCCATAAAGCTTCAGAACTTGAAGCAGAACTTTTCACAGTTGATAATGATTTCTGTTAAAAGTAAATAATAATTTAACATCAAAAAATTTTGGTTTGTATTTATAGCATTACTAGCTGACCCAGCGAACTTTGTTCCACCTTAGAGGCACTGCCCTACCCCTACCCTACCCGCTTTCCCGTAGGAATTTTTAAATTTTTCTCTCCATAAGAAAAGAACCATCCTCTTCCTTCAAGGAATATTCTAAAAAAAGAATTAGCGAAATTGGTTCAGCTGCTCTCGAGATTTGCGCTTAGCAAAACACATTCAGAGATAAATTTTTATATTATAGATTATGCTGGCATTGTTGAAGTTTTTTTTATAACAGCCAGCAGTTACAGACAAATGTTTTAGCACCATACCAAATCAATAGTTATATTAGGCAATATAACTATTGATTATAAAGGTGATAGTTTGTGATGATGAATGTTTGTTACTTTTTCACGCAAACTACACAGACAGATTTGCTTGAAATTTGGTACATGACATGGGTAGTTTATAACCTGAATTAACACATAGGATAATTTTTATCTTAAATATTAGTCTAGGTAAGGGAAAAACGGGGGCATCGGCACAGAATTCATAATAGCACTAACATACAGAATGGCCACTCCCCGCCCCGCACCAAAACGGGCGACCCCTCTCCTCCCGCAGCATTCGCCCACAACGAGTGGGGTACTTGAAAGACACGGTGGCCAAGCATTGCACGCACACACATGCGCACAGTGTGTGCAGACGTTCTTCTGTTTATGTAATAGTAGTAGGTGATTATAACGAGACGTTTGTATGGAGTGTCCGGGGTGTGGCATCGGTACACAATTGTACTCACTTTTAAGTTTAAAATTGATTCAGACATGTGTTGTTTGATATCAGCATCAGTGGCTGGGCCCGTGTTCAGTGACAAATGCACTAACTTCTTAAACTCATTGTGCTCAATGATTTCAAAAGAATACTGCACTG
The DNA here is from genome assembly GCA_905163395.2 of Endotricha flammealis. NCBI lineage: Eukaryota > Metazoa > Arthropoda > Insecta > Lepidoptera > Pyralidae > Endotricha > Endotricha flammealis. Next base: position 8,132,600 of record LR990864.1, on the reverse strand, counting down.
GGCTGCTCTGATGCATAATCATAAACCTGAAAATATAAAGTAAAGATAAAGTGGAATATATAATATGGTGTAAAATTTTATTCAAAAGTAGCAGTAATAAAAAAAAAACTATGTAAAAACCTGGTCCTTCATATCCATGAATAAAAGGAAACTCATAAAAGTTTATGGAGGCCTGTGTCTAGCAGTAGAATGTTTAATAATAAAAGTAGAAGGTCAGCTCATCAACATTACTCTTTAAAAAAAAAATACTTTAATCTAATTAATTGCTGAAAATTCTCTTTGCAAAACTTAGCAAATTAGATTTTTTTACCCTCTATCAATTTCTAATTATAGTGCATCAAGAGCATGTAAATCTACATATCGGACTTTGTAGCGTTCTTAAGTTCTATGAAAGAGCCAAATTTGTACTGCAAGTGTAAAGCTTGACATGCACCTCACTATACATGCCACACAGTATAAAAAACAATCGAAAATCTATTGTTGTTATGCACTGAGTAAAATATGAGTTTCGAACTTCGTTTTATGACTGTGCAATCCCGCTGCGTTGGTCAGTGGTAAAGAACATTTTCAAGATAACATTTCCTTTGAGTATACCGAGTCTTATATCCAGTGTTAAATAACTGTGATTAAAATACTCACATATTGTTTGCTGCACATTGTTGGAACAGTCTGACAAGTTGTAATGGAAAGTTGTCAAAATCAATGAGGAGGCCTTGCTGCTTCTTCAAGTCTTCATAATCTAGACGTGTTATATTTAGGACACACAAAAAAGTAGGATCCTCTTCATCGCATAAAGTTATTTTCTGTAAAAATAAAAACGATCTCAAATTATAAAATACTTTGTAGGATAGGAACTCAGGATAGGAATTGCTATATGAATTTTGACCAGACAGACAGTCGTCATAGCCTTTCGTGTGCGGCATCGGCCAGCTCCTGTGTAGTTGAGAACATGCATACAGAGTAAAATCAGTGGGATATAAATAGTAAGTGAATATTCAAACTCAAATAAACTAACCAAGCTATCCACCTCGTAAACTTTGTCAACGGTTATAGTTAAATCTCTTCTATAGTCTTCAAAACCACGTTTAAATGAGACATAATACTTTCCTCTGTGAAATGTTTTAGAGGACATATTTTCAAACAATCCGGCAATTCTTTTATTTTAGTTCACGATTGTAACTTTACTCTTTCTTTGCCTAACCAGCCTAACCAGCTAAATAAATAAACTGGCTAAATCTGTCAACTGTCAACAAAACAAATCAGACAAATTTCAAGTCAGTGTTGCCCGTGGTTGTCTAGTGTTGCCGACGTTGTGTTAAATTAGGTTAAATTAGGCTTTTTGCATTCTTGTTCGTTGCCTACATTACAAAAGAATAAGAATGTAGAAGCTAGAATTAAAAAAAACTGAGTCACGATTGCCAGCGTAAAAAACCTTTTTTTGACATTGACGGACGGCGGCGCGGCGCGCCATTTGTTCCTTCAAAATCAAGTTATTCAAGTTCAATCAAATGAAAGCACAAAGCACTAAAGCACTACAAAAGTTCAAAGTTCCACTATTAGCGGTTTATTTGTAGAATTTAGAACAAATACAAGCTTAATAATAATTAGATTTTGATTGTATTTATTCAAGCTATTTAACAACATGTGGAATGGTTTGTTTTATCTAAATAAATTATAGATTATTGTTCCACTCCGCAATGTAGTACCATGCATAGTTACAAATTTTGTGAAACTTATTTCAGATCAGTCTGTTGCTGGTGGAGGATTTTTTAATTCTCCAAGTCAGTTCGGTAATGCAGCTACGCCTAATCAAGCTCAGAAAACGGTATGATTATAATGCATTTATTTTAGTCAAGTAATATGAAACAATTCACTGTTACATATCATGATGAATCTTGAAAGATTTTATTAGATATTATATTCCCTGCCCCTAAGGCTGCGACTATTATTGTTTTAGCTACAAAAAATAGATTGTTTTGCAATAATAGGTTAATTAATTGCCCCAAGGTCAAGAATAAAATATAGTTAATGTTTGCTTAGCAACTATTGTCATTCTCCATCATATTTTTTATTATTATCATTTATATATTCTAGGGTCGTAGAGCATCACGCACAGCACCCATTGTTATCCGGCAAGCTTTACACAGTGGTGATGAAGGAGTGAAGATTTGGGGAACGGAAATCCAAATAATATCTGTGGTAGCTCGTGTGAGGAATATCAGGATTCAAAGCACGAAAATAACTTACACAATCCAAGACATAACTGGCAGGATGAGAGCAGTGCTCTGGCTAGACCAGGATGCTATGGATGAAGATGTATGTATATAATAGAAAATTTGGTCTGTACTTTACATATTAAAGCTACAATAAATTCTCTCTGTAAATACTTATTCCAATCATTTAGCATGTTTTCCAGAATTGGAAGGTATAGAGAAAATAATATTAAGTTCCAGTTAGAAGAGTCTGGTTATTATTATTTATATCTATTATATTATATTATTTCTATTTTGAATATATGTTATTGATAAAAAAAGTTGTGAGGTTTTCAATATGATTGAAGAAATTAATATTTTAATATTTAATTTTCAGGATAAATCTACTCCGAAAGTGCAGATAAATGATTATGTTCAGATTTATGGTAATGTTAAGACAAACAAAGGAAAGAAAGTAATTATGGCTTTTAAAATAATGCCTGTCACTGATGTCAATGCTATCACATTCCATTATTTGCAGTGTATTAATAACAAAGTGAAGATGGAAGCTGATTCTAAGAAGGTAAATTCATTTATTTTTTTTGAAAAAATCAAAGACGGAAATGGAAGCTACACTGACAAGAGAGTGGCTGTTAATTTTAGGCAAAGACTTTTTTTGTACCTCTAAGGTGGCAAACAAGTATATGGCCTGCCTGATGGTAAGAAGGCGGGGCTGTATGCTTCAAATGATATACAGCTGATTAGAAATAATGTCTTGTCAGTTATTTCTTGTTTTAAATATACCCAGGCATTATCATCAAGCAGAATTTAGGCAATGCAGTTGGTTAAGATAAAGAAAAGAAATATCAGTGAAAGTTTGATCAAGGCTTTTATTATAGCAGTGTATAAAAAGAGAGGCCTATTATTAACAGTGGGCAGAAAAGGGCTGAGAAGATGTATATTTTTATTACAGGAGAAAATAGTCAGCAATAATGTTTCATCAGCGAGCAGTATGCCTGCAAACTCAATGGTTGGTATGACTGACAATAGTGGATCAGTGAATGGGTTGAACTCCAGGCAAATGATGGTCTTCAACTTGATACGAGCTTCTACTTTAGAACAAGGAATCAGCAAACAGGATATGTATGCGTCACTAAAGGATCGAATGGCACAGATGGAATTTGAGTAAGTTGTTTTTACGGTTACATACCCCAAAACCACTTATAAGACACAAATTACAGACCTATTAATTTGCAATAAATTAACCGCAACATATACCAATGCCCTTGACAACCCTTTCTTACATGATTCAAAATAATAAAGTTGTGAATAAAAAGAAATTATTGTAAGGAAAAAAGTATAGAGGTGTAAAATGACATACTAGCTAGAATAAATGCTAGTAACAAAATAACATTTTCAGGAATATCCTGGAGTGGATGTGTGGAGAAGGCCATATTTATTCAACTATTGATGAAGAACATTTCCGGGCTACAGATGCATTTTGAATTACATTTAAATCACATTTATATCTACAAAACTTTCCATAAGAACACTCCATTAATATAAAAAGGAAAAGCAGTTATTATAATTTGGTTTTTTATTACACAAATAAAGATAAATTCACAAAAAAATAACTTTTAATTTATTTGAGAATGTAACATGTTCATGATCTTATACTATTTGAGATTATAATAATGGAATTCAGTTTGTGGTTAAAGCTCTTCTCGTACAGATTTGTTCTTGACATCAGAGTTCTTTCCAGTGTATGTTTGGCTTTCCAACTGGACATCTTTTAGTTCATCCTGCTCTACAAGATATTCTTTAGCTGTCCATGCTTGAGAGCCATCTTTGAACATGAATATAGCTCTATCATCATCTATTAAGTATCTGAAATAGTTTTGATAATTACACTTAATGCAAATATACAATTAACATTAAGACTTATAGGTATAGGATTTAAATTGCTATCTGTTTGTGATAAGAAAGTATTGAATGGGTCATACTTGGATAACTTTTAGATATTGCAAGAACATTCAACATTTCATTCAATGTAAATAATGAAAATTACAAAAAGGAATTAATCAAGTTCTAAGAATTATAATCAACAAATACTAATAATAAAACTAATATATTTTATGAAATTTTACATTATATTGCAATATTTATACAGGGTGACCGGTAATATGTTACATTCCTTGCTAGGGGTTAAAGTAGAGCTCATTAGCAACTTATTTAGTCATATGACACTGTCCGAAACTTGGTCATTTCTGAGTAATTCGAGTTTTAAGAATTTTAATAAAAAATTCCCGATTTTGAGTTACAAAGTACCATTGTAGTGACTTATACCAAATTTAGTTTATTCTTTTGTTGTTTTCTGGTAGGTAAAGAACAACAGCATCACTTAGAATCAAAATCAGCTAGAAAAGAATGTTATTTTTTCATTTATCACTAAAAATCTAAGCTACATTTACAAAAAAAAAATGTGTTCAAGCTCAATGAATAATTATTTTAAAGAAAAAAATGTATGGGATGTCGCATAGGTACAAATTACGTAATTAAGTTCCTCAATTCAATAGCTATTCAAAAAGGTAAAGGTGTCAACAAAAAACTTCCGAGGTTTATTCACTACCCTGACAAGAAAGAAGAAACCCAAAGAAAGTAATTTTGGACAAAAATTACAGTTAGGAAGTATTGGTACTTCATCGACGAAATATTACTTATGTACCTTTCAGCTTGTATATGGTTACTCCATAGGCCAGCTTGCCATATCTTCGTAAGCTCTTCAGTTCTGGCCCGTGATGGTTTGTTGGCCACTGTGACGAACATCATCAATGTCTGGCCTTTTTTGGTGGCCTGTAGGATCTCTTCAGGTTTCGTCATATCCATTTTAGTTAAGTCTATAGCTGGAGGTTTCCTCAAGTGCTCCGGGAGTTCATCTTCAGGTAAAGGCTCTTCATCTTCTTCCCACTGATCAAACAACCTAAAAAATTAAGCATTTTATTTAATTATTAATATAAGTATGCAAATATAATGTATATTATCACTAAAAGACAAAACCAAATTACCTTTCCATGTCGGCATCAGAGTAATCTCTAATATCCTTTTTCGCCCACGTCGGCTTCTCTTCATTTTCATATTTCTTGGCAAAACTAAAGCAGATATAAACTGCTAATAAAACAAACCAATATCTGAGCATTATTTTATTTAACTCTATTATTTACAACTTTACAAGTATTTACTCTGGCATCGGCAATAATTGGCATTGAGTGAGTGACTAAGGTAAGGTACGTACGGTCTACTCCAAAGAGTATATAATCACTACGTTTTAAGAGTCGGGACTTCATACAAGCTTTTTGACTTGTTTTTGACAGTCAATTCACGCTAAGATCTCGTGCCAACGTACCAACAACAGAGATACAAAAAAAAGTAATGCCAACATTCTACAAAAGCATACTAGAGATGTGGTACGTTACAGTACAGAATATATCGATGTCGATAAAAAAAGCGTGGCGTGGGTACCTTGCAGACAGGTTTTCTTTAACATACAAAAGGAAAATAAAAATCTCTTTACTTAGTTTGGAAATATTGAGTATTATTCAAAATTCAAATACCTACCTAATAATTATTATTATACAATTTATATCATAACAAAAACGAATAAAGTTAAGTTTACAATGTTAGAATTATTTTTTTTGTCATAATCTGGTATTCTAGGCGGAGTCTTCAGATGTTGTTAGCTGATCGATCGACACACGTTTTTGCACTGTTCTGTAAGCGAAGGCATTCATAATCTGAAATAATAAATAAATAGAGATTACTGTTATTAACGTTTGAGTACACACTAATTCAAAAGAGATGAGGGGTATTCAAGTGTTTCTGAAAGAAATCAGCTTATTGAAATGACGTTGATGTGGCTGATTAAATATCATAAATTCAAATTATTATAGTTTACCGCTTACCATGGCGGAGTATGGGCAATGCTTGCTCAGGGCTGGTGATTGCCCAGTCGACGTGTAGCGGGAGCGATGGCGATGTGCTCGACCGCCACAAAGGAAAGATCTTCCGGCCAGACTGGGCGTTATGCCTGGGGAACCGCGGCTCCGACAATGTATGTGTCGGAGGTTGTATTGTATATATATCTCCATATCGTAGAAACTTCGATAACGGCCCCGTGGCCCCGTCATGTGTTCGCATTGTGAACTTTTTCTTCACTCTGTGGTTCTTCTGAATGGCGATAGGTGTCGCCACAGACGTCACATCATTGCTTGCATCTGCAATAGATAAATTTGTAAAATATATACCTACAGGGTGTAATCGTTAAGGGTCAATTCATACTACAGCAGAGTCGAGTCGAGAAACTCATCGAAGCATCAAATTTCCACGGTTTAACATTGTAGTGAGGGTCATTAGTTGCCATTGCCAGTTTAATTCGCGCGAATGCACGCGCTGTCGCGCGAATGCACGCAAAAGATGACTCTACTGTAGTATGAATTCAGACTCGGTCGCCCAGTTACTGTTATGATTAAAATAATAAAACTTCATTTAACATGAACAATCTAATAATGAATTAAACAAATGCAGCCGCAAATATCTCATTTACATTTTATACCCAAATTTACGAAAAAAATTTTTTTATCGATAATTTGGTACGTAGTAAGAACATCCCTATGGCGCACATGATTTTTGGTTATGAATTCTAAGGCAAAGTATTAAAGAGACCAGAACTTCTTCCTAATTACTTAACATCAATATAATAACATGAAAAACTACTTACCGCTTCTCATCTAGTGGGAATTGAGCCACGAATACACGCTTTTGATTAATTTCCTACCCGATTTTATCCCACATATTTCACAGGTTTTGTAATGCATTTTGCTGTTATGCACGTAAATTATAATAAACCGGTATGCACTTAGTTATATGGGTAGACTCCGAAAACACTAAATACGCACGTGACGTGCAGTAAAATTAGCTAAAACTCACACTAAAACTACGCGTTGTTTACAAATATTCAAGACTGCCCGTCACCATTTTGACTAACAGCAGGGCGAGACAAGGAAGGTTAGACAGGAAGTAAGAGACAAAACATGTCGCCATTAAAATTAGCGTAAACTCCATATATATTTTTTGCAGTACTGAGTTTCGCCAGCCTGGTCTACTCGTCAACTCGTCATTGGCGGCATTATTTGGCAGGCAGGCAGTGTCATGTCAGTGTCAGCAAATACATAGACGAGTAATACCAAATATTAAAGAAGACTAATACGCACGCTTCGGAAGAATTCGGGCAAGACGCGACACTAGCGCCCCTACGGCATGAGGGCGGCATGAGGTGAACGATTTCAAAACTTTTGTGGGTTTTGTATGCAAAATGTTATAGCGCCCCTAGCGGCATGAGGTGAACGGAGGTTTTTTGTATGCAAAATGTTATAGCGCCCCTAGCGGCATGAGGTGAACGGAGGTTGCCAAGTCATTGTATGAGAAACGTCAAGAGCTGTGCGTATTGGTCTTCTATAGTATTTGGTAATACGCACAGCTTCGGAAGAATGAGGATCCCCACGCAAAGCTAATTGCAGATGGCAGCACGGCCGCAAGGGCTACACAACAAAAACGTTTCGTAGCTGTCAGATTGTTATTGTGGTTTTTTAGTGTTTTCTCGTGTTTTTTTTCTTCAGTCTCCAACATAATCGGTTTCCTTGAAGTGGTTCCGACATAACCTAGAATTTGCAGTAGCCACAAAATTCTTTCGTCGTATAGCTTTCTCTCACTGTTTTTTTAGTGACGCATTTTTAGGAAAATAATGCACTCCACTTATATTACATCCTGATACCAAACAAAGTGGCATAGCGGAGTATAACAAAAAAATTAGTTTGAAACGATGAAATAGAATAGTACGTAAATTATGACAGCTGGTAATAGCCCTAGCGACACGATGCGCCCTCTGTAGGGATAAAAGCGCAACGGAGATCCCCATTCGGGCAAGACGCGACACTAGCGCCCCTACGGCATGAGGGCGGCATGAGGTGAACGATTTCAAAACTTTTGTATGCAAAATGTTATAGCGCCCCTAGCGGCATGAGGTGAACGGAGGTTGCCAAGTCATTGTATGAGAAACGTCAAGAGCTGTGCGTATTACTCGTCTATAGTATTTGGTATTAGTCTTCTATAGTATTTGCATACACTGACTTTTCTCCTTAGAGAAAGGATGAATAGAGGCGACACGGTAGGAGTGAGCGAGATGAGTAAATACAATATTCCCAAGGCCAAAAAGAGCTAGAGAAACATTTTTTGTCCTTATCGACGTATACTATTTTTTTGCTGGGCACATTCGCTAACTGTGCCCAGCAAACGAAAGCGGTTTTCTTTATTTCTCAAAATCTGAATTTTCAGGGTGAAAACAAGGCGAAAACTGTGTTCTGTGGTTGAGTTGATGTGTTTTTGCGTTCATAGACTATGGTGCATTGTAGTGTTTTAGGCTGCAATAGCCGCAGTGAACGTAAAATCGACAACATAACCTTTCATTCGTAAGTACACTATTTAGACTTTATTTCGGCCATAATGAATACAGATTATATTTATTAAGACTCACATGACGGCTTCAATGTACAGAAATAAAGAAATAAAACGTAAATGGTCAAGACAATAATCGTATTTTGAAGTATTATGCACCCAATTTAGTCGGGTACCACGCGTATTGGGGATACCAGCAATTTACTTGAATTTACCCATGTAATATTACCCATAATTGAGGTAAAATAGTGACAACCTAAATTAAAAATAATATCTATTTAGTACAAGCTGAGAGAGATCTGTAGTCACACCAACCTTCCCATACTACTATAGGAGACAATAGGAGTTAGCGGAGATACAGACAAACAGGCGCGGACAGCGACTTCGATTTATTTATACAAGTATAAATCGAAGTCTCAATATATTGATGATTATAAGAAAAAATACATCGCAAATCATCAATAGTCCTATTAGTTTATCGTATATAAAAATATTAAAAAAACATGGGGTAAATCATGGGGTAATATTCTCTTTTCTGGTAACACTGCGTAATCAATGTACTTTGTTTCTCTCCCCTAAGGGTATACGCCAAATGACAACTCTATTCATCCTTTCTCTCAAAGAGTATATAATCACTACGTTTTACTTTCTCTAAGATTTTCTCCCTTTTCTCTCAATCTCAATGATTATAACCATAGACACGAATTACAAACTATGTCATTGTCAAATAAATGCCAACCTGGAAATGTCATTTCGCCTTCACTTCACTTCACTACTCATTGAACTCATTCATTTCATTTCATTCACGCTATGATCGTTGGACAGAACGGAATGGCAGATTGTGTTTTTTATTAAATTATTGTTTCAACTGACGTTAGATCATGATTCGAGTTAAATTTTATATTATTTAACATTTATTTACTTTTATCTACATTCTGTAATTGGACATATTTAGCGCGGTTTACATTTTTTTTTGTAAGTTTTGTGAATTGTCAAAATATCATAATTCTGATAATAGTAGAAAGTGAATACGGGTTAACATAGTAAATTAACATCGAGTGCAGTGCAGGCACAATGGACCAGATTAGTATAACTCCAAATACTTCCAATCAGGAGTTGATAGTGAACGGTGACAATGAATCCGCGACCGCGCTGCTGCACGAGAAGCAAGCCAGAGGAAGAACCAGCCTGAGAGATGTCACCGTAACAGAATACATGACTGTCGGAATACTGTGTTTCGTCAATCTTATTAATTATATGGACAGGTTTACAATCGCTGGTAAGTCATGTATATTAATTTGATTTGTTTCTTTAAATGTACAGTTTTTGATCAGAGTACTATTAGGCTTCTTATTAGAACTGCCCATAACGCGACTCTCTGACCGAATTATGATTTTAGACTTTATTTACTGCCTGAAATGTTTACCAGAGAAGCACCTTTAAATACTATACATGAATTTATCATAAAGAATGTAATTTATTTGTCCCTAAAATGACTCTGACCAATATTTTTACAGCTCTGACTACTAAAATAACTCGTAAAATAATGTTTGATATTCTTAAAAACAATGAAAACTCGATTAGGGGTAGCGTAGGGGTAGGGGTAGGGTAGGGTAGGGGTGGGGTAGGGGTAGGGTAGGGGTAGGGTAGGGTAGGGGTTGGGTAGGGTAGGGTAGGGTAGGGGTGGGGTAGGGTAGGGTAGGGGTAGGGTAGGGTAGTGCCTCTAAGGCGGAACAAAGTTTGCCGGGTCAGCTAGTATTAAATAAAGTTTATTTTCTCCACAAAAACAATTTGTTTGTATGTATGGTTTACAAGTATGTACATTAAAAGTCATTGTGGAGAACTGGTGCCCATGCTAGGTTTCCGAATTATATACAGTTTGTATCATACAAACAAGATCTACTTCATTTGGCTTATTAATTAATTATACAAAAAAATAATTACTGTTTGTACTTTTTGAGAAGAGAAAGTGTTTGTAAAAACCTATTATCTGAATAAAAGTTTTTAATTATGACTTACGGAATAAAAAAAAAACATATTTTTTTCCGCCACCCATGTGGTCCCGAGTTTGAATCCCGGTTGGGTCATGATGAAAAACGAAAAACGGGGCTAGCTCAATGTGTGTGATTTGTCCCTATATAATTATTATTTATTTTATATAAAAACACATTATACTTATAACAAGAAAATTTGGTAATCATACTAATATACATTTTTCTATTAACAATAGCTATTATGACCTTTTCTTCATACATAACAACTATTTCATATAAACAGAGTGCGACCCAAAAAATCGTACTATACACTTAAATGGGATGATTTATTACTCAAACATATATAAATAGACTCAATAGTTTTAACCGAAACATAGTAAAGGTATATTACATTTAACCAGAAAGATATATTAATGTGGTATACACACACGTTAAGGGTAAAATACACCCTTACATTATTTAATATACAAGAACCCATTTTTTTTTAATGATATGTAAGCTCAGTTAATACAAAAAAATAAAAACCGGGCAAGTACGTGTCGGGCCACGCACAATGTAGGGTTCCGTATTGGCACAGAATAAATAGTACTACGTAGTATCACATGAGTAAATAAAACCACGGAACAGAGGCTTAACTTCCTAAGGCGCGTTCAAAATTTATACCTATTCTGGTAGGGTTGGCACTGTAGAATAAAATGAAATAAACGAAAAGACCAGGTTTTTTTAAAAGTTATTTATTAGTTTTCTTATAAATTACATATTCTACATAATTTTTTATTATTATTTTTACTTTTCAATAATTTGTTATTTCTTTTGATTGAGTGGTAAATCCTAAATCTAATATAGAGTTTTTTTAGATAATCAAGCGGTAAGCACTCGCATGGCATCAAAAGTACAATTATGCATACGTTTAATTAAATTATTACCAATATTATTATTAATAATATTTAACTTTAATTACTTATTTCAATAATAATTATCCATACATAAAATATGTATATTATGTCATAATAAGTAAATTAAATTGTTCTTTATTAATTGAAAAATCGATTTGATAATATAGTCGATCGTGGTTAAAAAACATGTCCCTCCCTTCACTACTAGTTTTGAGTTTTTGTCTGTGGCGTGTGACAGAACTTCATAGGTGTGCATATGTCAAATCAAATATTTAATAAAGGAAATGTCATAATTTTCTGTTTATCGAAGGCCCTGATGTTTGTCCTCGAAGCAACCGGTTTAGACTGGTTTGCCGCTCGTACGTGACAAGCGCTTTGAGGTCACGCACACACGCGCCTCATGCTTGTGTGCGTGTACTCATCGCAGCGACATTGTATGAAGTGAAGTCTCTGTTCCGTGGTTTTATTTACTCATGTGGTAGTATTGGCTACGCATTTCTTGCTTGATGAGTACAATGTCATACTCTATGACAGTTGTACATTTTCGTCAAATAAATTTTACTTTATAAGTTCGTCGGCTATTACTCAGTAACTAGTAGTGCTTACTTAACCATTATAGTTTTCCTTGTAGGTTCACTATATAGACTACTACCATGAATTTTTTCAAATTTCTAAACTCAAGACTTTCGGAGATAGAGGGGGGGGGGGGGGGAAACACCGTGCCAAACGAAAAATGACACGTTAAATGTAAATAATTCATAAACGAATCATTGTATCCGAAAATGATCTACTCCCTCGATGTTTTTAAGAGACATATCCAACGATACCCCCACAACAAGGGGTGGGCGCGAAAAAAAATATCATTTTCACTTTACATGTAGGGGAGGAAACCCCAAAAAAAAAATTCAAAATTTTGTTCCAGCACTTAGTTAGCATTGTTAATGTGCGTATACATACCAAATTACAGCTTTCTAGCATTAAGCGTCTAAGCGCTAGACCGCGGATAGACGGACAGAGAGACGGACATGGCAAAACTAAAAAGTACCAATGACATGTAATTAATTATGCAGAAATTATTGATGTTATAATGTCATGTATCCAATGTTTTTTTAGGATGCTATTGTATAAAAATGTCTTGTTTGAGTTAATTGTGCATTTAACAAAAGTTTGGTTCACATGAACTCCACGAGGGTGAAATCTGCAGAATTTGAGAAAATACCAGTAAGTTCTCTCTTGTTTGTGCCAGACACTGTCTCCAATAGCTTAGACCTTGTTATGCTGCAATATGAATGACTCGCTCTCTACAATTCCACATTATAGTTGGCATCCAATATAAAGTACAAGTTTTGACGTAGGTAGGTACATTTAACAAGAAACCATTTAATCAATTTTCATATTTAACTGATAAAACCGCGAGTAGAAGCCAGTTTCACAGTTCTTAAATTCTAAAGCGGCCTGCGCATAATAGAGGCGACTCAGGCTCTAGGCAAGACGATTTTTTCTACAGAACAATCCGTGTCGCTATATAACGATGTTCTAGGCAAGGTAGCATAGGCTGTCCATCCACAGAAGCAGAGTGAGAAAATCGGTGTGAGACTGTCAAAATAAACCAATCGACGACGTATCGTAAAGTTTAATCTCCGCTCCGCGTGGTTATCGTGAACAGGGATGCTACAATACGATTAGTTAATTTTGGCACTTCATATCTCTTCTCCGCTACTGCGGACAGGTACCCTTTCGTCTGATCCGCTCCTGCAGCTGCAGCCCGTATTCGTGAAACCAATCAATAAGGAAGTACTGTCGTAAATATTAGGTAACAAAACCAAATCTCTGGTCATAATAAGTGGGGTAACTTTCGCCGCTGGATTATTAGTAATAATTCGTAAATTCTTAATCGTGTTGTACTTAGCATGACTTCCTAAGGGGGGAGGAAGCCATGTTTCCTCGTTACGCATGATGTGACGCCGCACATCAAGCGGAACAATATTCTTGTCCTTTAGTACATCTAAAGTTTTTGGAATTACTCGGAAATCTTTTTCACTTTATAAAATGTATTTTATAGTTCCCAATGATTTAAGTATAAGTAGCCAAGAACAAAACGAACTTTACACCGTATACAATGATATTACTATGAAATATCTTTGCTATAAACTAACTAATCTAATATGTAAAACTTATTTTACATCAGTTTATAATAGCAAGAAATTTGTTTTGTATAGGTAAATATTGTATAGGTCATAATTACGATGTTAGTGCTACGTCATCGGATTCCGATGATGGTAGTCACCTGGTATATTACTATTACTACTATAATATAATTAATGTACACAGATACACAAACACATTATAATGAAAACCGTCGTTTTAGCCAGAGATTTTATGTACTGTTTTAGTTGTATCTTATCTGGACATATTGTAAGCTCGTCGTGCATGAATAAGCCGGGAGATAATAGTCATTCTGCAGTGGTTAAGTGTCTGAGTGAAATGAGTGAATCATAATGTATATTGATTTACTTTCCATTGTACTTAAAGTACCTTAATAGTTTAACCATGCGATGTAGAGATAGTGAACATAAATATATTCTATGTTCACTATCACTACATAACTGTTATAGTAACTAAACAGTTGACCATGATAATTAAATTCAAAAGTAGACCTATTATGGATCAAAATTGCTTTTTAAATAATGCGTAACGTACTGCCATTTTTCTTATTGTTCCTTTTTAAACATTTCATTATAGAACAATTAACAAAGATGGCTAAATAAATGTTACTGATACCGATATGAAAGGATTTTTGAAAATCTCTCTGAAAAACACGCAAACCAAGTTACGCTGATTTTGCTAGTTTACGTATTTAAATAAAAAATAGAATTGTTATATGCTTGTAGCCCTTGTAGAGGATGTTTTACACTAAAACAATTCTTTGTCCAATTTATATATCAATGAAATTGGGAGGATTTTCGATAATCGTCAAAATTCTTTTTGGATAATAACACCACAATAAAATAATACCCGAGTCAATTTTCCATTCATTATGACAGCTTGTCCTAATAAATGAGTTGAGTGGTATGATTCGTTAAGAAAATCCTCCCTTTAAAAATACTTAGAAATCAGGATGCTGATAATAATCGAAAATTGTTACGTCATATGGCGTGTCGCAAGAGAGTCATCTTATAGTAGCTTTAGAAGGATTAAACCGGCTTTTTAATATCCTTTTATCTCGGCATGAGCAGTATAATGTTACAGGAGATTCCCATTACGTAATAACGTTATGTATTTGCGTTGAAGGCTTGATCTTATTTAATATTATGCCGTAGTATACATAATAAGTCAATGTTATGTTAATACTGTCAATAATTTCATACTAAATAACGTTACAAACTGAAGTTGTAAATATTTAAGTGTTACTTTTCAGAAGAGAAATCGAATGGAAACTGATTTTGTGCATATAATTAGTAAAACATGAGTGCGTTGCGTCAGTCACTACCAATAATATCTGTCAATGTGTATCTCTTAGTGTTAGTATTCATGAGCATACATGGGTGTAGAGCAAAGCGCGTAAAATAATTGTGCATATCGGGACTAGCCAACTAACTAAACTACATATTACCACCGACGTGTCCTTTAAAGATAGGAACAGGAACGGCGACCACAGATTGCCAGAAAGTTGTGAAGTTTAATGACGTCCCAGGTGAAAAACTACAGCCTGTGGTCGAACTCGCATCCAATAGCGGGATAAACGCAAACGAAGTTGCGCGGGTTTCTCTAGTAATTAAATAAATATTCTTGAACGAATCACACAGTCGTCGGAAAGAAACGAAAATCAGAAAGATATTTTCAAGAGATTGAAAGGCTGTCCTTAAATAAGTTATTGGTATTGCAAGCATCTAATTTTAAGATAACTATCTATCAATTACATGAAATTTTTTGACTGTAGCATTCAGGAATTTTACGACCAATTTGGAGGTTTTACTGGCTATAGAATGTCGAGTTAGCACGCAATTTGTCAGTCTAGTTAAATGGTTTCCAAGCAAGATGTGCGATAACCCGTAAGATAAATGGCGCGACAGGCGTGGGTTTCCAATTATTTCGTGTAGATGTCCATCTCCATCGTAATCGGAATTCTTTAACTGAATTGACGCATTCGCTTTTATCCTATTATCGTAAATGTCTATTCCCGTGTTCTAATCATGTGAAGCATTTAGCGATATGTTGAATAATTTCAAGGGTCAATGGAAAATAGTTACCAACTTTGTAAGTTATGTCCATTATATTAATGAAAGCTGAACACCCAAGAAGGGTCGACGTCACGTAATCAGAGAACTAATCTCCACTGTCTGCTCACGTGCGTGGGCCCGCTACTTGTACTTCACTGAATACAATGTCCCCTTTTAAATATGGGAAAGGCTAACGCATAGTTGATCGTTATATAAATATGTTTGAGACATATGAACAAAACGTACGTGACGTTGAATAATTTGTATCTTCATATGGAAAAACTGTTGATACTATTTTGTGGAGAATTTCACGATCTCGAATATTTACAATTTACAGTTTATATATTTTATAGCATTCCACAAATTAAGTTTAATAATGTGGTTGTTATTGCTTTTATATTTTTTATCATGATTATTTCTCGTCATTATTGTTGAATTCTTTGTAATCATTATTTTCAAAAACACAAATTATACCTATAGATTAAAGATACTTATTCAACCCTTGTGAAGTTGGCGCCACTTTTTAAAAAAAATCATTTTTTTTTTAGAGTTCCCGGTAGCTTACGAATAGTTCTGGAGTTCTCTCTAGAAAATTCTCATAGTTCCGCGCAAATTTTCGAAAAATCGTCAAAAAACAAAATCGAGCGCCAACTTCACGCAGCGCCGCTTTTTTGTTTAAATGGAGTTCTGAGCGGCAAAATGCAATCAGAAGGAAGAGTTCTGGAGTTCTTGATAGTTTTTTTTAATAGTTCTGCAAATTTAAAAAAAATTTTTTTTTTGAAAATTTTCAAAAATTGATTTTGTCGGAGTTCTGCATGGGGTTCTAAAGGGCGCTACGATAGTTCTAGCGAATGCCGCAATCAGAACTCTCGTACGACTAATTTTGACAAAGTTATAAAAAACATAATGTTTAAAGTCCACCATTTTGTTTTCGAAATTGGGTTTTTCGGAGTTCTGCTTGGGGTTCTAAACGGCGCTACGATAGTTCTAGCGAATGCCGAAATCAGAACTCTCGTACGACTAATTTTGACATAGTTATAAAAAACAGTCCACCATTTTGTTTTCGAAATTGATTTTTTCGGAGTTCTGCTTGGGGTTCTAAACGGCGCTACGATAGTTCTAGCGAATGCCGAAATCAGAACTCTCGTACGACTAATTTTGACATAGTTATAAAAAACAGTCCACCATTTTGTTTTCGAAATTGATTTTGTCGGAGTTCTGCATGGGGTTCTAAAGGGCGCTACGATAGTTCTAGCGAATGCCGCAATCAGAACTCTCGTACGACTAATTTTGACATAGTTATAAAAAACGTAATGTTTAAAATCCACCATTTTGTTTACGAAATTGGTTTTTTCGGAGTTCTGCTTGGGGTTCTAAAGGGCGCTACGATAGTTCTAGCGAATGCCGCAATCAGAACTCTCGTACGACTAATTTTGACATAGTTATAAAAAACGTAATGTTTAAAATCCACCATTTTGTTTACTAAATTGGTTTTTTCGAAATTCTGCTTGGGGTTCTAAACGGCGCTACGATAGTTCTAGCGAATGCCGAAATCAGAACTCTCGTACGACTAATTTTGACATAGTTATAAAAAACAGTCCACCATTTTGTTTTCGAAATTGATTTTGTCGGAGTTCTGCATGGGGTTCTAAAGGGCGCTACGATAGTTCTAGCGAATGCCGCAATCAGAACTCTCGTACGACTAATTTTGACATAGTTATAAAAAACATAATGTTTAAAGTCCACCATTTTGTTTTCGAAATTGGGTTTTTCGGAGTTCTGCTTGGGGTTCTAAACGGCGCTACGAGAGTTCTAGCGAATGCCGAAATCAGAACTCTCGTACGACTAATTTTGACATAGTTATAAAAAACAGTCCACCATTTTGTTTTCGAAATTGGTTTTTTCGGAGTTCTGCTTGGGGTTCTAAACGGCGCTACGAGAGTTCTAGCGAATGCCGCAATCAGAACTCTCGTACGACTAATTTTGACAAAGTTATAAAAAACAGTCCACCATTTTGTTTTCGAAATTGGTTTTTTCGGAGTTCTGCTTGGGGTTCTAAAGGGCGCTACGATAGTTCTAGCGAATGCCGCAATCAGAACTCTCGTACGACTAATTTTGACATAGTTATAAAAAACATAATGTTTAAAGTCCACCATTTTGTTTTCGTAATTGGTTTTTTCGGAGTTCTGCTTGGGGTTCTAAACGGCGCTACGAGAGTTCTAGCGAATGCCGCAATCAGAACTCTCGTACGACTAATGTTGACATAGTTATAAAAAACAGTCCACCATTTTGTTTTCGAAATTGGTTTTTTCGGAGTTCTGCTTGGGGTTCTAAACGGCGCTACGATAGTTCTAGCGAATGCCGAAATCAGAACTCTCGTACGACTAATTTTGACATAGTTATAAAAAACAGTCCACCATTTTGTTTTCGAAATTGATTTTGTCGGAGTTCTGCATGGGGTTCTAAAGGGCGCTACGATAGTTCTAGCGAATGCCGCAATCAGATCTCTCGTACGACTAATTTTGACATAGTTATAAAAAACGTAATGTTTAAAATCCACCATTTTGTTTACGTAATTGGTTTTTTCGGAGTTCTACTTGGGGTTCTAAACGGCGCTACGAGAGTTCTAGCGAATGCCGCAATCAGAACTCTCGTACGACAAATTTTGACATAGTTATAAAAAACGTAATGTTTAAAATCCACCATTTTGTTTACGAAATTGGTTTTTTCGGAGTTCTGCTTGGGGTTCTAAACGGCGCTACGAGAGTTCTAGCGAATGCCGCAATCAGAACTCTCGTACGACTAATTTTGACATAGTTATAAAAAACATAATGTTTAAAGTCCACCATTTTGTTTTCGAAATTGGGTTTTTCGGAGTTCTGCTTGGGGTTCTAAACGGCGCTACGAGAGTTCTAGCGAATGCCGAAATCAGAACTCTCGTACGACTAATTTTGACATAGTTATAAAAAACAGTCCACCATTTTGTTTTCGAAATTGGTTTTTTCGGAGTTCTGCTTGGGGTTCTAAACGGCGCTACGAGAGTTCTAGCGAATGCCGCAATCAGAACTCTCGTACGACTAATTTTGACAAAGTTATAAAAAACAGTCCACCATTTTGTTTTCGAAATTGGTTTTTTCGGAGTTCTGCTTGGGGTTCTAAAGGGCGCTACGATAGTTCTAGCGAATGCCGCAATCAGAACTCTCGTACGACTAATTTTGACATAGTTATAAAAAACATAATGTTTAAAGTCCACCATTTTGTTTTCGTAATTGGTTTTTTCGGAGTTCTGCTTGGGGTTCTAAACGGCGCTACGAGAGTTCTAGCGAATGCCGCAATCAGAACTCTCGTACGACTAATGTTGACAAAGTTATAAAAAACATAATGTTTAAAGTCCACCATTTTGTTTTCGAAATTGGGTTTTTCGGAGTTCTGCTTGGGGTTCTAAACGGCGCTACGATAGTTCTAGCGAATGCCGAAATCAGAACTCTCGTACGACTAATTTTGACATAGTTATAAAAAACAGTCCACCATTTTGTTTTCGAAATTGATTTTGTCGGAGTTCTGCATGGGGTTCTAAAGGGCGCTACGATAGTTCTAGCGAATGCCGCAATCAGATCTCTCGTACGACTAATTTTGACATAGTTATAAAAAACGTAATGTTTAAAATCCACCATTTTGTTTACGTAATTGGTTTTTTCGGAGTTCTACTTGGGGTTCTAAACGGCGCTACGAGAGTTCTAGCGAATGCCGCAATCAGAACTCTCGTACGACTAATTTTGACATAGTTAAAAAAAACATAATGTTTAAAATCCACCATTTTGTTTACGAAATTGGTTTTTCGGAGTTCTGCTAGGGGTTCTAAACGGCGCTACGAGAGTTCTAGCGAATGCCGCAATCAGAACTCTCGTACGACTAATGTTGACAAAGTTATAAAAAACATAATGTTTAAAGTCCACCATTTTGTTTTCGAAATTGGGTTTTTCGGAGTTCTGCTTGGGGTTCTAAACGGCGCTACGATAGTTCTAGCGAATGCCGAAATCAGAACTCTCGTACGACTAATTTTGACATAGTTATAAAAAACAGTCCACCATTTTGTTTTCGAAATTGATTTTGTCGGAGTTCTGCATGGGGTTCTAAAGGGCGCTACGATAGTTCTAGCGAATGCCGCAATCAGATCTCTCGTACGACTAATTTTGACATAGTTATAAAAAACGTAATGTTTAAAATCCACCATTTTGTTTACGTAATTGGTTTTTTCGGAGTTCTACTTGGGGTTCTAAACGGCGCTACGAGAGTTCTAGCGAATGCCGCAATCAGAACTCTCGTACGACTAATTTTGACATAGTTAAAAAAAACATAATGTTTAAAATCCACCATTTTGTTTACGAAATTGGTTTTTCGGAGTTCTGCTAGGGGTTCTAAACGGCGCTACGAGAGTTCTAGCGAATGCCGCAATCAGAACTCTCGTACGACTAATTTTGCCGAAGTTATAAAAAAATTATGTTAAAAGTCCGCCATTTTGTTTTCGAAAATTGTTTTTTTCGGAGTTCTGATTGCGGCATTCGCTAGAACTCTCCTAGCGCCGTTTAGAACCCGAAGCAGAACTCCGAAAAAACCAATTTCGAAAACAAAATGGTGGACTTTAAACATTATGTTTTTTATAACTATGTCAAAATTAGTCGTACGAGAGTTCTGATTGCGGCATTCGCTAGAACTCTCGTAGCGCCGTTTAGAACCCCAAGCAGAACTCCGAAAATACCAATTTCGTAAACAAAATGGTGGATTTTAAACATTGTTTTTTTTAACTTTGTCAAAATTAGTCGTACGAGAGGTCTGATTGCGGCATTCGCTAGAACTCTCCTAGCGCCGTTTAGAACCCCAAGCAGAACTCCGAAAAAACTAATTTCGAACACAAAATGGTGGACTTTAAACATTATGTTTTTTATAACTATGTCAAAATTTGTCGTACGAGAGTTCTGATTGCGGCATTCGCTAGAACTCTCCTAGCGCCGTTTAGAACCCGAAGCAGAACTCCGAAAAAACCAATTTCGAAAACAAAATGGTGGACTTTAAACATTATGTTTTTTATAACTATGTCAAAATTAGTCGTACGAGAGTTCTGATTGCGGCATTCGCTAGAACTCTCGTAGCGCCGTTTAGAACCCCAAGCAGAACTCCGAAAATACCAATTTCGTAAACAAAATGGTGGATTTTAAACATTATGTTTTTTTTAACTTTGTCAAAATTAGTCGTACGAGAGTTCTGATTGCGGCATTCGCTAGAACTCTCGTAGCGCCGTTTAGAACCCCAAGCAGAACTCCGAAAAAACCAATTTCGTAAACAAAATGGTGGATTTTAAACATTACGTTTTTTATAACTATGTCAAAATTAGTCGTACGAGAGTTCTGATTGCGGCATTCGCTAGAACTATCGTAGCGCCGTTTAGAACCCCAGGCAGAACTCCGAAAAAACCAATTTCGAAAACAAAATGGTGGACTGTTTTTTATAACTATGTCAAAATTAGTCGTACGAGAGTTCTGATTTCGGCATTCGCTAGAACTATCGTAGCGCCGTTTAGAACCCCAAGCAGAACTCCGAAAAAACCAATTTCGTAAACAAAATGGTGGATTTTAAATATTACGTTTTTTATAACTATGTCAAAATTAGTCGTACGAGAGTTCTGATTGCGGCATTCGCTAGAACTATCGTAGCGCCCTTTAGAACCCCATGCAGAACTCCGACAAAATCAATTTCGAAAACAAAATGGTGGACTGTTTTTTATAACTATGTCAAAATTAGTCGTACGAGAGTTCTGATTTCGGCATTCGCTAGAACTATCGTAGCGCCGTTTAGAACCCCAAGCAGAACTCCGAAAAAATCAATTTCGAAAACAAAATGGTGGACTGTTTTTTATAACTATGTCAAAATTAGTCGTACGAGAGTTCTGATTTCGGCATTCGCTAGAACTATCGTAGCGCCGTTTAGAACCCCAAGCAGAACTCCGAAAAAACCAATTTCGTAAACAAAATGGTGGACTTTAAACATTATGTTTTTTTATAACTTTGTCAAAATTAGTCGTACGAGAGTTCTGATTGCGGCATTCGCTAGAACTCGTAGCGCCGTTTAGAACCCCAAGCAGAACTCCGAAAAAACCAATTTCGAAAACAAAATGGTGGACTTTAAACATTATGTTTTTTATAACTATGTCAAAATTAGTCGTACGAGAGTTCTGATTGCGGCATTCGCTAGAACTATCGTAGCGCCGTTTAGAACCCCAGGCAGAACTCCGAAATAACCAATTTCGAAAACAAAATGGTGGACTGTTTTTTATAACTATGTCAAAATTAGTCGTACGAGAGTTCTGATTTCGGCATTCGCTAGAACTATCGTAGCGCCGTTTAGAACCCCAAGCAGAACTCCGAAAAATCCAATTTCGAAAACAAAATGGTGGACTTTAAACATTATGTTTTTTATAACTATGTCAAAATTAGTCGTGCGAGAGTTCTGATTGCGGCATTTGCTAGAACTATCGTAGCGCCGTTTAGAACCCCAAGCAGAACTCCGAAAAAAACAATTTCGTAAACAAAATGGTGGATTTTAAACATTACGTTTTTTATAACTATGTCAAAATTAGTCGTACGAGAGTTCTGATTGCGGCATTCGCTAGAACTATCGTAGCGCCGTTTAGAACCCCAGGCAGAACTCCGAAAAAACCAATTTCGAAAACAAAATGGTGGACTGTTTTTTATAACTATGTCAAAATTAGTTGTACGAGAGTTCTGATTGCGGCATTCGCTAGAACTATCGTAGCGCCGTTTAGAACCCCAAGCAGAACTCCGAAAAACCCAATTTCGAAAACAAAATGGTGGACTTTAAACATTATGTTTTTTATAACTATGTCAAAATTAGTCGTGCGAGAGTTCTGATTGCGGCATTCGCTAGAACTATCGTAGCGCCGTTTAGAACCCCAAGCAGAACTCCGAAAAAACCAATTTCGTAAACAAAATGGTGGATTTTAAACATTACGTTTTTTATAACTATGTCAAAATTAGTCGTACGAGAGTTCTGATTGCGGCATTCGCTAGAACTATCGTAGCGCCGTTTAGAACCCCAAGCAGAACTCCGAAAAACCCAATTTCGAAAACAAAATGGTGGACTTTAAACATTATGTTTTTTATAACTATGTCAAAATTAGTCGTACGAGAGTTCTGATTGCGGCATTCGCTAGAACTATCGTAGCGCCGTTTAGAACCCCAAGCAGAACTCCGAAAAAACCAATTCCGTAAACAAAATGGTGGATTTTAAACATTACGTTTTTTATAACTATGTCAAAATTTGTCGTACGAGAGTTCTGATTGCGGCATTCGCTAGAACTATCGCAGCGCCCTTTAGAACCCCATGCAGAACTCCGACAAAATCAATTTCGAAAACAAAATGGTGGACTGTTTTTTATAACTATGTCAAAATTAGTCGTACGAGAGTTCTGATTTCGGCATTCGCTAGAACTATCGTAGCGCCGTTTAGAACCCCAAGCAGAACTCCGAAAAACCCAATTTCGAAAACAAAATGGTGGACTTTAAACATTATGTTTTTTATAACTTTGTCAAAATTAGTCGTACGAGAGTTCTGATTGCGGCATTCGCTAGAACTATCGTAGCGCCCTTTAGAACCCCATGCAGAACTCCGACAAAATCAATTTTTGAAAATTTTCAAAAAAAAATTTTTTTTTAAATTTGCAGAACTATTAAAAAAAACTATCAAGAACTCCAGAACTCTTCCTTCTGATTGCATTTTGCCGCTCAGAACTCCATTTAAACAAAAAAGCGGCGCTGCGTGAAGTTGGCGCTCGATTTTGTTTTTTGACGATTTTTCGAAAATTTGCGCGGAACTATGAGAATTTTCTAGAGAGAACTCCAGAACTATTCGTAAGCTACCGGGAACTCTAAAAAAAAATTGATTTTTTTTTTAAAAGTGGCGCCAACTTCACAAGGGTTACTATTCACGTGCAAGATGTTAGATAGACATTATACTATATTTACTTCGTGTCAGTTGTTAAGGGGGATGATTTCCCCAGAGGGTAATCAACAAGTTGCCACCGCAATAATAAGATCCCTGGTCCTGTTATCTTGATTAAAATCTGTAAGTAATCAGAAGCCCTATTTTCTGCGTCGCTTTGTTCTTTTCATAAGTTGAATCATTAAAATTATGCTTGTAAAAGTATTTAAAAAGTCTATGTATGTGTAAGTAAAACATTTCGCAGCTCTATGTGGTGAAATTAGAAGTTCTGTTTAGTAAAATTTACATTGAATATCGAACGATATGACCAACAGCGGAACAGGTCAATTTGACGTCAATGATTAATTTGATGCAGTTTGTAATATAGTAATTGTTGAGGTGTATTGTTATACGAGCGCGGCTTAATGCATATTTCACGCATCGTAACTTTTTTCTTTCTCTAAACTACGTGTGTTGTAATAGACAAAATGCGTGTGGGTTGTCTCCATATAGATAATCATACAGAATATCCTTTCTGGAATAATCGACCGGTTTACTAAAATGCATTGTCATTCTTGCCCAACATGACTATATCGTTTGAACAGAGGTCTGTCGTTTATGACAATTAAGTTTTATTATTCTTGTGTTCATTTATCATCAATTAAAAAATAGGTATGGTATAGCTCACTCTCTCTGGGATGAGCGAACATGCATTTTAGGGCTATAAAATACAAGGAATTAAATACGAATAGATAGATTGTTAAAGTGAATTTTTACGTTTAAATATACAATTCAGTATTGGTAAATAATAAATATATTTTCTATGTTCGTCTTAATAAAAGTAAAAATACCAAAAGGTAATAAATAATGTTTAGTATTTATTATGAAAAGGAAACCAAAGCGACCTTTTATCGTCGAGGTGAACTTTTATCTGTCGAAAGTATCTCAAGGGATGGTCTTGTAACCAGTATGTAATAATCGATATTTTATGTTTCGGCATGTTCTTTGACTGCTAATAATTATGATAAAGAAAACGTTTATTATATAAGTATATACATATATATAAAAGTTAATTAAAATCCTTATGTCAGGATTTTAATTTAAAGCACGAAACGTATAGATCGTCAAAGTAACGTATATGACGAAACGCTACACACTAGTTACTAGAATGTATTATGTAAATGTACTCTACAGAACACAAGTAAAAGCGTTCAAGGTCTATTAGACACTATTGAGTTTATATAGATAATGTAAATTGACTCTTGATCCTCATTGTTTCAATAAATATGTAGGTCGACAACCAAACCTGGAAATGATCTTGCATTTTATGTTGATTCATCTTGTATTCATATTGGAAACGTTTGGGGGATACCTATGTCCAGCTGTGGACTTCTTGTGGCGGAGATCATGATGCTTCTTGTATCAAACTTTACTCTTTATCGGCATATATAATAGCATCACTTTATCAAACTAAGAAATATAAAAAACAATTATTATCGATCGAACTATGCTGAACGAATTGTTACTTGTAAATAAAGACAAATCAAATAAAAAGGGTCACCACATTCCCTACAGTCGGTAAACTATGGGAAATGGGACTCAGTGGGACCCTATGATGGGACCGAAGTGTGTGCACATCGTTTAATGAATAAAATATGTGAAAGTTTAGGCGCGCCTGTCCTGTCTCGCCCAGTGTGGGGTTAAATATGCGGTACACGAGGGTGATTTTGAAAACAATGTTCACACAAATGCGCCCCTACAATGTGTCCATTTTTTTGTTTTGTATTTTTTATTTTATTTAAGTACTTTTTATGATTTTAGTGTTCAGGCCGACCATGAACTTCATGATTGTCATGCAAACAAATTGTGTTTGTAATTTTTTTGTAAAGAAAAATATTGATACTATCAAATTCATAGTCATAATTTTATTATCAAGTAGAAGTTTATCTCTATACTCTTTTCCCTAGCTCTAATTAATAAGCAGGTTCCTTCCAGCCCCAATATATCATAGAAATTTGATAGGAAGATTAAAGGGATTTGGTATAATTCCCGAGTAAAATACGAGCTTACCTCAACTCAGCTGCGTAAGGATTAGGTGATTAATGTCACAGTAAATAAGGCTATAAGCTGTTTCTGTATGTTCATTTGGTTAAAAAATTATAGAGTAAAATGTACCATGTCGAAACCGAAAAAAGATACCTCTCTCCTCTGATATATTTACATTCGGCGTAGTATATTATAATAAATTGTCCTGTCATTTTAGAACTAATTGAATTATTAGATGTTTGATAATGAAGGATGTTACGTAATTAATTTTTCTTCTCGTGAGTACTCGGGTCAGTACCTTGCAACCACTGGTTACAACAGTGATGGTTTTGAACAGACTCAAGTGATTCGGAGCAGCTGTGCATCTAAGGTAGAGTTTATCGCTGCATTGCATACATCCAGCCCTGCTTCGTTGACTCGAGTGCCCATTGAGATTTGCACTTAAGTGCTATTAGCTGTATGAGCAAATCAAGAGATTTTTTTACAAAAACCCTGCCGTCTTATCGTCATTTCGTAAAAAGTTTATACGTAAAATATAGATACAGCAAGTGGTAAAAAATTAATACACAAAAGTGCGACTTATTTCCAAACATCACGCTATTTGCGAATTGGAATTACATAAACATTGCTACTATCTTTTTATATCTTGTTATAACCTCATAAGATAAGAATGCACTTGGTATCCATTACATCACCTTTCCATATAATTTATGTCGTGATATTAAGTGTTAATGTTAACTGCAGATATGAAAACTCGTATGAGAGTGATAATACATTTATATCAATTTAAGTGGTAGTAAACCGACGGTAATGGTTGTCGTGGCTTTTCCAAAAGAAAGAGGTTAATGCTCTTTACCTCATAACACAGAATAACAACGTCATATCAACCCATAATCATCCCACTGCAGGGATACGGGTCCTTCAATCGAAGAGGATTAGATTGGTGGTTTAAAATGATAAAAAAAATATCTAGTCAAAACTAACTGGTAAACTTTAAACGACTTTATGTCGAAATGTTCTGGTAAATGAATATACAGGAGTTGAGAAACAACTGGCACTCTCTAAATTTTAAGATGTTAACTGTAATTGTAGTGTAGAGTAATAGCAACGGTTTGTCTGCTAAAACTGTAACCATATGTCATGTCAACATGAATAAGAAACGGCTTAAGATATTATAGTAGCTCGTTAAAAGTTTCCTCTGATTAGCATGTCTGCAGCATTGTTTGCATTAAGCTTTAGGAAATGACACTGTTATGAATCACGCTAAATTAGTCATTAATTTAGTAGATCTAAAAAATATCACAGGCAAGCACAAAGTGTAAAGTCTAAACGATATCGATTTCTTAAATTTCAATTGACGCAAAGGACAAATACCAGCTTTTAAGTAGAAAGCGTATTGTTTTCATAAATAAAATTAAAAAAAACCCCAAGAAATCATATTGAATTGTCGATCTACAAATAATTTATTCATTGTTTTTGCGTCTTTTCTCTACAACCTAAAGTTTTTTTTAAAGGAATTATTTTCCCATTGCACGTTTTAAGGTTCACATGAGGCTTTCATATAAATCCAGTGATATAAAGAGCATAAATCTATATCGAAATAATTAAAAAAAAAAAACAGAGAAAGCAATAGTTTGACGTTTTGATATGTAAAAGGACTTGTTTTTATAAGAGTAACAAAGGCGCATATTGTGCCATTCCAGACGGCGCCATAGAGTACCAACTTAGATAACAACGCATCACCACAAAGACGACATTTTTTGTTTCAAGCTTCTTGATGCTATTGTGAGACGGTTCGTCTAAAAATAACTACAGTCATTCATTTTTAACGCTAACATGGTCAAACTACGTTTTAATACTTCTAATATATCTACACTCCGGAAGCAGTTTTTAAGAGGGTTATAAAAATAAAAGCTGTTTGATACTCTCAGGTTGATTTCGTTATTTTTACTATACTTTAACTCTTTGAGTAGATACTCGTAAAGGTTAGTTGATGATTTAAACTTTAAAATGTTAAAGATTCAGCACCATTTTTGTTTTTCAATCTTCTATAACATTTATTGAATTAAATATTTGTAATTTCTCTAAGTAATTTCTAGTATTGATTAGGTGTGTAAATTTTAACCAAATATTATTTTAAACAAATCAATGTACGCACGCAAAATAATTATTCCTTGCAGAGGACGTCTTGAATGTCCTCAGTTCGCGTATTCATTTTAATGTGTTAGATTTACAACGTACTTATGCCGCTTAATTACACAATAATTAAACATTATGAACACAAGATCCCATAGAATTGCTTGCTTTGGATTTCCGATAAATACATGTATACGATACGGTGCCTTTCCGGAACTTATCCTTCGTGGAATTTATTTTATATACATTATACATTGGGTTACATTCCGTTACATAAGTACACAACAATGTTTATGTTTACAATATTATTAATAGTGTAGCCCTTTGAAGAATGAGAATGCAATTCATCAAATAGCATTGAAACGGAAAAAGAAATTGGATAACTTCCTCATAAATGTGTTGTCAAATAATGGTTATTTACAAATGTTAAACTGCGTCAGCTGTACATACGAAATAATAATTTATTATTAACTAATATTATAAAGAGGAAAGTTTGTAACGAATAAACTCAACACCACGGAACCGATTTCAAAAATTATTTTACCATTAGGAAGGTACACTATACCCGAGAAACATAACATCGACCACATTTTATTTTTTTTTAAAAATGGGGATCCTCACTAATACCCGTGCAAAGCTGTTATTTATTTAGTTCTAGCATTTATGTTAGCTAGTTATTTATACAAATCGATGTGCTTTAAAATATACACGATTCCCAAATATTTGTATTCACGTGCAACAATTCAAGTCATGTTACTTGCATTTCTTTGGTTAAATTACATGCTACGTCTCATTGTATTTAATCGAAACTCGTTAGTATTACACTGTTAAAAACTTTAATGATCAGTGTTCTAATGATTGAACGAGTCAATTACTCATCCTTACAGATATTTGTAATACTTGGTAACCTTGTACGTAATGTTGGCTTTGCACAGGTATTTCGGACGAATGGAGATAACCATTATTTGAATGAATATAGTTGCCTTGTTAGATAAAATATTACGTAACCAATTGTCGACTGTGACATACTTTAGCTTTCTATATGCACGTACTCTAGTTACAGACTTGGCAAACAATCCGGATTCTATCTAAACGTCACAAGTCAACGCGAATTATAAATAAACTACGTAAAATAACTCACTTTTCATGACAGTCACTGATAAACTGACAAACGGCCAGTTCAAGAATCGTCATTTTAATCTTAATTACACATTAAATCTCAATCTATCTCTTAGTTTGACAACCATAATGATGTAATGTCACAAATGTGCCATTATGTTCAAAATGTTTTTGTGCAACTCTTAGAACGATACTTGGCAATTTCTTTTATTTTGTTATTATAAACAACATCTTGATCGATTGAAGCAATAAATTATATCAATGACCTTTGGAATTTGAGCCTAGAAAAGTGCAGCTGCCGTTGAGATACCATTGTATTTCAGTACTAAAGAAACGTATCGTGATCGTCTTATACAATCGCTTTGCAATCGATGCAATACATTTACTGTCTTATTATTCGTTATTGCATTATTATACTTATTTTAAAAGAAGTATTAAAAAAATGAGACTTGTGCATTTTATTTTGGTCTTGTTAATTTCGTAGCTGGATATCAAAGTACATTAAAAATATTGTATAAAATGAGTTTGTGTATTAAATGCAATCAACGGTTAATTGATGTAGGTAGATTATATATTTACATAGCGGTAGTCAAGCACATATCTTACTTTCCTACTGTCCGTTTGTTATACGAGATTACAATGAAAGTCACTGTACTCGCCAGCGCCGGAGCAAGATAATGCACTACAGATTTTGTACTTTCTTTGCCAATGGAAATCTTGAATACCTTTCAAACTACATAGTATATTGTTCTGATTATGTTTTTTCCTGTTATTTAAATATAACAAATTGCACGTTTGAGTCGGTAACGTTTTATTTATCCCCTGCCTTTTCTGATCCGTGAACCCCCAGGGTGTTCCGTCACACACAGCAAACAGGGCCCCCTTTTCCGGAAATGAGTTGGGCTTGTGTACCTTCATCCCATTTTCTGATGGTGATTACGTTACTGTCATGGAAAATGTCATTAGCACTGATTGACACTTTATTATCCACCCTAGCATTATATTTGCTACCGTTTTTTGCAAAAGTTCATTTTACAATGAAAGTATCGAAGTTCATTTTACAAATTGTAATTATTGTTATGTCATCAAGTTGCATTCATTATAAACAGTCTTTAGACTTTTCAGTAAGAAATGCTTGCGTTAATACTTTTTGCGATAGGTCATCTATGGATATAAATTCCGATTTTACGTAATTACTTCATCATTTCGTTGAATTCTCACGTTATGGCAAATGGAATAATCCGAAAGCTTCGTTTTTTATCGTAATCTTAACAGAAAAAATACTGCATTGGCGTCACTGGCAGTCGTTCCGTTTCGCGCCACAAAACTCGCTCGCTGATTGGGCCGGTCGGATGGCGTGATGTTGTACTATGAAATCAGCATGCGCGCCCGATACGCCTTCCAAGTCTCGTGTTTGGCTCGACTGTTATTATGCCGCCGTGCCTCCACGCCACCTGCGATTGTGCTGCCATCTGCATACTTTACATTTATGATGACGTATGTAGCGTCACCGCTGCTTGTCTGGTACTAAGCTACTCGTATATCTACGTTAGGCCGCCACGCGACAGCGCAGCGTCGCGACCGACGACGTGCGTGCGACGACGTACGCCTTGAAGGTTACCGGTCACCCGATCTTCATGAGCATTGATAGTAATGATAACATTATAATCTTAAACAATAAACATAATATTGGCACCGCCAAATAGCGAATAGTTATCGATTATCCCACCTTATCAAATGAATTGCGTGTTTGATTCGGTAGACTGTTTTTAGCTCATGACATGATGTAACCTAATGTCATGACGGGTCTTCCGACCAAATAATTATGATACTAATTTAATTTCAATGATTACCTAAAACTTAACATAACACATAATCTGTATTATTAATATCCGAAGTATCTAAGACACATATTTTTTTGATATTATTTAATAGTAGGTATTTTTGAAAACCTTTCGAGAAGACTAGAATACAATGTAGTATAGTAACATAGTAAAGCAATAAAACGATACAATCTGCTTTTACATAGAGCTTTACACTATCATTAGTAGGTTAGCAGGCACCTGTTAAAAAGATAAGTTGCACTTTCCATGGTGTGTGGTTGGGCTTCATTCTCTTTTTAAAGTATTTACTTTCACGTTTCACCGCTGCCCGCTCTGCAAAGCTTTTCTACAAGTTACTGACCTCCACGTACAACAGAATCATATTAGGCGAGTCGCTCATGTATTCATTCATAATACTTACTGTATGTATGTATTATATTTCTGTAGAGTAAAATTATTTTCCTGGTGACATTTCTTTTTATATTAAGTAATTACATCAATTAGGATCAAAAATGTGGGTATCATTTGGAGGATGAAAATCCCTGCTTGTGGCTTTATTTGTTACATTGGAACCGTTTTCATATCAAATTTATTCATAAATTTTTCATTCATGAAAACAATATCAGAAGTTGAGGAAAATAAAAAATGCCGACACCTCGTTTCGAATTTCCGCTGTTGCATCTCTTTGCTATGCTATTGTGTTTGTTGCTAATTTTAAAAGTATTATTAAATAGAAATTTTTGTACCTATGGCGATGATTTACAAGTTTAGAGATCTGCGTTTTCAGCCTTTCGATGTAGAGTTGCGAGTAGATCTCTACATGTGTGACTGTGAACTGACCGTGAAGGTCGTGGTGAAGGCGTGAATGATAAACTACGTGTTAATTTACGTCACTGATCACACCACCCAAAGCCAATGCTTGGCATGACAACGCATTATAACCTGCTAATGAATACCGAGGGTAAATAATGTCTGTAAGTATCCGAAACTTAACAAAACAAAATTATGCAAAGATTTTATTATGGTAAGCATAAATGAGTAATAAATAACGTAGTAAAAAAACGTTAGAAATAAAACATCAATATTCAGATGTAGAGCTAAGTCAAATTAATTTTATTTTGAAAATGACAATATTTCTGTAGTTTTAAATTGGTTAGTATCATATCAAAGAAATTAGTATTTATATTTTCTTTTAAAAAATCTACATTCCGTCTACATTGTAATAAAGTTACAGAAGTTATAATAGCTGCGACCGTAAAAAGCTCTATTATTATTATGAGAAAATAAAAAAGCTCGCTTCATTCAAAAGCTGGGAGTTCAACAAATAACCGTGGAGCGAACAATAGGGTTCATCCAGTAATAAAAGATATGATTTATTAAAGTGTCAAAATGATGCGATGGACCGTATGGGGAACATTTTAGATAAACCCATGTTATTTTTAGATGACTAACGCCTAGCAGCTTAGTTATTACTCTATTTTTGTACCGGGTATTTAGAGTGTATTTTTAATAGTTATTTTTCTTCCAGTTAGAGATCTCACTGCTGGAGTGCTGGCCAAAAGGCTATCTTTTCCTTCAACTACACCTTTCTGACGGTAACTTTTCAATCCTTTTCAAAATCACGAATTTGGTTTTCACGTCTTTATTTATACACCGATCTCATCACAACGGCCTCATTGGTGTTAAATTACTTATTATTGACAATTGTAATCTTGTAGTGTTCGCTTATGTCGATCGATAATAATCATTGTTTATAGAAAACCTTCACTTTTATACTTGTAGCGAAAAGAAAGAGTTCCTAAACGGTGCCACGCCTAACCGCGCCCAGCAGTGACTCTAAAAAGTAACATTAATGGTATTGAATGTACGACAAACAACAACTTCTGGTAACAATTAGCATGATACCAATGACAATGGTCCCTTTGAAGTTTGAACCATTCATTGTCTTGAGTGTCAGAGGTAACTTTTTATTTTTGTGTATTTACATCAAATCTGCCGAACCAGTGGTAAGAAAGAATTGTGACGATTCGAGAGAACTTTATTACTATTAGGCCTATTTGAATAAAAATATTTGACTTTTACATAACTAGGTGCCTAGTTCTACCCGGCAGCGTATATCGTATTGATTACAACTATGATTTTCTTAATAATATATAATGTAAAATCATTAATGTTTTGCTGAATATTTTACTTATAATTCCTACATAGATACACAGAGTCGCTTACATAGTGTATACTATGGAAGACATGTAGGTACATTCTTTGGGTATCGAACCTATTGAATATCTTTTCATTGCATGGTTTTTAGGGTTCCGTAGTAAACTACAAGGAACCCTTATAGTTTCGCCATGTCCGTCTGTCTGTCTGTCCGCGGTCTAGCGCCTAAACGATTGATGCTAGAAAGCTGTAATTTGGTATGTATACACATATTAATAATGTTAACAAAGTGCTGGAAGAAAATTTTGAAAAAAAAAATTTTTTTTGGGTTGCCTCCCCTACATGTAAAGTGGAAATGATTAAAAAAATTTTTTTGGGTTGCCTCCCCTACATGTAAAGTGGAAATGATTTTTTTTTTCGCGTCCACCCCATGTTGTGGGTTATCGTTAGATAGGTCTCTTCAAAACATTGAGGGTGTGGGAAGATCATTTCGATCGATAAAATGATCCGTTTCGGAATTATTTACATTTATCGTGTCAATTTTCGTTTTGCACGGGGGGCCCCCCCCCCCCCCCTCTATCTCCGAAAGTCTAATGTTAAGAAATTTGAAAAAAAACATGGTAGTAGTCCATATGCTAAACCTTCAATGAAAACGGTTAAGTAGGCTCTACTAGTTACCGAGTAATAGCCGACGAGCTTATAAAACAAATTTTCTTTGATGAAAACTTACAAATGTGATGGAATTTGATATTGGACTCAACTGAAGGCAAGCAAAGCGCAGCAAATACGGAACCCTACATTGTGCGTGACCCGACACGCCTGCCCGGTTTTTTTTTAATTTTATCGCTTTCTAGCGATTTGATAGTCCTCATTATCAATTTGTATACAAGTGAATTTTATTGTTGACAAGTTGCGTGATTATTGTTAAATTAATTTCGTATGAAATTAATAAGTATTTATATGAACAATTCAGATACCGTTTTAGCTGTTATCGTAACAACTATAGAAATATGTCACGGATTGTTGGTTTATTTGATTTTATAGTATTCGGAATACTTACAACATTTGATAAGTATGGTTATCGACGTTTAATATTTTTTCTGTAACCACAACCAAACAGATTTTAGGGTTCATTAGTCACACAAACACAGAATTTTCATACAATGTATGAAAATATGTCAAAGTATGTCATACTTAATTGTACCTTATCAAGACAGATCTTTGAATAGGAGATTGCTAAAACGTTTTTAAGCTCTAAAAGTAGTTAATTCATTTCAATCGCTTCATTACAATCGCCGACCATATTGAAAATTTGCTTTTGCCCGCGGCTTTGCTCGCGTTAAATTCGGGGTAACACGGTTCCCCTTGCTTTCTACCTTGAAAACTGCGAAAAGTCCCATATAAAATTTCACCCCCTGACCAAGGGGTTGGGGGCAGATTAAAAAAATAATTACGCACGATTTTTTTGTTAGTCACAAATAGTCTGCATTCCAATTTTTAGCTTTCTACCTTGAAAATTGCGGAATGCTCCATACAAACTTCCACCGCCCATTTTAGGGAAGTGGGGGGTTACAAAGAGACAAAAAATAGCCTATGTCACTCTCCATCCCTTCAACTATCTCCACTTAAAAAATCAAGTCAATTCGTCGCACCGTTTTGCCGTGAAAGATGGACAAACAACTGTTTGTTTGTCCATCTTTCAATGGGAAAGTGTGTGTTACACACACTTTCCCATTTATAATATTAGTATGGATTATTTAAACTGAATTAGTGAGTCACGCCATAATTATGTTTATTAGGTTAAACTTTCGTCAATTGCTAATAATACTACGGAACCCGGTCATGTTTTGTTACGATATCTTTTTTGCCACGCCTAGTTTTGCCAATAATGTTAAATACACATAGCTATTTCATGTTATCTTTACTACATTACCTACTCGCGTTTTGTACCTCAATATGACTAAAATTTAATTGACACGACACGCCTGAAGTAGTTACTATTCATTTACATATTTTACATGATAGTATTCGTAGAGCCTGTATGGCCTTCTCTAACATGAAGACATACTGCAGTGTTGAACATGAGTTCATAAATTTCCATAGCGTCGTCATACTAATTTTGTGTCTCACTTGTGATCTCCAGCTCAATTTATTCTTCTTCATTTATCATCTCTTTACAAGCTATGCGACCTAGCCATTAGGGTTAATGGCTATTTAATAAATTGAAGTACACATACATCATGTTACTTTTACAAAAATAGTATGAGATGCGACATATATGCCTCTTCTGATTTGTGATCTTAATTCACATAAAAAAATAGAAAATTAGATCTTATTTTCTTTTAAATTTTGCAAGGTAACTTTAAACCTCTATTCATAAGGCAACTTTCTTCATTCGTATGTCCTAAAAGTAATATTCTGCATGTCACTTAAAACGTTAATTTTTTTTACGTTTATGCATAAAACACAGTGATATGATCAAATGACAGCATTCACTTGTTGGTCTGAAGCTAGTTTTTGGTGTTTCGCGTTAGCCAATATGCGGCCATTCACCTTCACAAGGTCTTTAACGGTGGGGGTCATATTAAGATCTCATTTTGAACCAGTTGCTCCGGCATGCGTAAATGTTCAGATTTTTGTAAGGAATACGATAAAAAGTGTTGTGTTTTTTGAGCATAAATTACTTTTATTATGCTCTGGTTTGAAATAATAATATGATGCAGTTCACGCGGATGTAACCGTAGTGACAGTTTATGTGATACTGAAATTATATCATTATTAGTTAAATAAAAGTTGTTAAACTGGATCTATAAAACCTCTATTATGTAGAGCGCGTTTTTATGTATATTTTGCCGTAATAATTTTAATAATGGTTATCGAATTTTAATGATTACCTACTTATTTATTACTATAATAGGCAGCCATTGTTCGTTATTTAGGTTCTATTAACTTCTATTCATAACATAATTATTTTCATAATAATGTACCTACCTAATAAATTCCTACCTTTCACATACTAAATCACGTAACATTAATAAAGTATAAAAGGAATATTTTAAATTGTTTTGAGATACGAGTCGGTGCAGGAAAATATTATGATATGACTATTAATTTAAGCTAAAGACATAACTATGACATGCTTGACTTAAACTTGACCTAAAAATAATATACTTAATCTAACCGGAGAATAATTTGTGACGATGTTGTATGTGTAAAAGTGTCTCGTGTATTTAGGAATCGCTATATTTATATAGATTTATGTCTGTGGCTAATCTAAATAAGAGCTGGTTCAGACAGGCGCGGGTGGTATTTGCGGAGTGTAGAGTGACAGTCCAATCATGGAAGTCGAGGAAGCAATGAGTGTACTTATTGCTCCGTATAAATAAAGATAGAAGAAACGGCAGTATTGGGTGCATCCAATATTACGTGATTGGCTCACCCATGGTCAGTTTCAGACTTTATATACAAAATTAAGAAGTTTTGAACCAAAATTCTTTAATTATTTGAGAATGTCCATAAAAAAATTTATTAGAATATTCTTCACATTGGATGTCCTACAAAGCAGGTATTTTTTCCACCTCATCGATGAATAGCTCGGTGTCGAAGCGATCCATTGTCACCGTCCGATACGCGCGGTTTCCGCGGAGCAAATGAACGCGCTTTAGGTACGTCAAGTAAATAGATCCGAGCGGCGACCGCGCGGATTCATTTTTCAGCGGTAGCCGCGCGGACATGTATGAACGAGTGATAGGCGCTCATGTAAATTCTATATCCGCGCGGTCTGACCGCGCGGAATCCGCCGTGTCTGAACCAGCTCTAAACAGTTTAATTTTAAGTACTATACTTATGAGGCGTCCCTCTCCATCCCAAATTGCGGTGCCCGAAAGGGTGTATGATTCTTATAAAAATATTTTAAGATCTATATGTATATTATAATTACAATAAAGAATATGAATATTCATTTCCCATCATTTTCATTTTAGGAGTGCTTGGTGATGTCAAAAAAGAGTTCGATATCGGCGATGATAGCGCCGGCCTCCTTCAGACAGTGTTCGTGGTGGCGTACATGGTGTTCGCGCCAATATTCGGGTACCTGGGCGACCGGTATTCGAGACGTTACATAATGGGCTTCGGGGTAGCCCTATGGTGTATTACTACCTTCGTTGGATCCTTTCTTGCCGTGAGTATCTAATAGTGTTTTTACAAATGTTAAAAAATGTTGCGTCAGTTATTCAAGTGTTTAAAGTGCTATTTCTGTGCCCCTAAATAAGAATATTATAATTATCATTAAATGATTAATAAACCTGATAACGAATCGTATCTTGGATTGTAGAATATCGGACTATAGTAGCGTAGCGTTCAGTCATAGTTTATTATTAGTTTATTATAATGCAAAGCGAAAGTTTAAAATTATTATATTTATCCTTATTATTGTGATACGGATTATTTTAATAAATTGTTTAAACAAATATCCCAATATAGCTTTCCTGGTGTATTTTCCGATTTAATTAATTAATTTGCTTTCCTTAATTAGTACAAATATAACCGTGGACTAAGGTCTCCATAATATTAAATTGAATAATGTTAATTTCAGAGCTTCACATGGTTCGCGTTCTTCCGCGGACTGGTCGGTATCGGCGAGGCTTCGTACTCGACCATAGCACCCACCATTATCAGCGATTTGTTCGTCGGGAACATTCGCTCTAAGATGCTCGCGCTCTTCTACTTCGCTATACCTGTTGGAAGGTAAATAGTTAATTTAATTGTCTACACTAATTATGTTACTAATAGTTACACACAACGACTAATATGAATGAACATGCAAGTTAAGCGACGTAGCCAGCGTTTGGATGGGTTTCGTTATCTCGAGCTTCTCCGTGCTTCGGAGGGCACGTTAAATCGTCAGTCCCGGGTGTTGTCGAAAGATGACAGTTGTTAAGTCAAGTCGGTGGCCTTCGGGCGGCTTGAAAACACCAGCCTCTGCCAATCCGCATTGGAGCAGCGTGGCAGGGTACGCTCTAGTCCCCTTCGATTGAAGGGAGACCCGTATCCCTGCAGTGGGATGATTATGGGTTGATATGATAGTGATGATGTTGAGATATAGGTATAGCTGAATAAATTGAGCAATGATAATTAAACCCATGATGACACTAGAACATGTATGATTAACAATACTGCCAGCCGGTTTCTGAAACGCATTTTAACATTAATTCTACATTAAGTCTCAAGCTATCTCTTATTTAAAATTGGACAGTGACGGCCATAATATAATGTGTCATTGTCATGAACTTTAAAAAAGAAATTTTCCGTATATTAATAATAAACCTAAACACAAGCGACCAATAATAATTATGAAACGATGTAAAAAATCAATATGTATTTATTATGGTGTCGAAGGATTTCAAGTTTTTACAATCTTAATAATTATTATGGGATTAAACTTGTCGGATAAAATGATGGGCGAAGATTCCAGTGTCGTATTAATCTTAAAAAGTGACACAACAAAACAAACACGAGTATCAACCATGACAGGATAACATAATCCAATCCCCCTAAAAAAAAGGTTATAATAACCACAACGAATGCCCACTAGGGGTCTTTATTAATCAATAAATATCTGTTTAGTTCACTGGCATTGTAAGACAATAAAAAGTATTCTTTGTGACTATAACGAGCTACAGAATCAACATTCTATTTATAGCATTTTTATTAGACAGAAATACTTGAGATAGATTGTATCTATAACATCGAAATAATATTACTACGTATAGAACGGACACCGCGAACAAAATTTTTGTCCCCATACGTTGAGGCCAATAGACATCAACTCGTTTAGAAACTTGCCGACGCTCATCGTGATTGGTCCTCGGATTTATGTCAAAAAAAATATTGGAAAATGCCGTCATGTTCAATAAAAACTTGTAAAAACCGTTCAACAGTAAGGAAGAAAGATAGCGGCGTAACTTATCATCGCGAAGTATACAAAAAATTAAGTAAAACCAACCAAAACAATTTTTTTTCATTATTTTCTAATGCATCATGATTGCATCCGCCATTTCTATGTGAAAATCATAGATTATCAAAAATTAATCGTACAGATGGGATACGTAGGTACTAAGCGTCAGTCAATTTTATAATATAATTTAGGTATTTCTGAATTTTTTGTAGCTTTTTTTTTAACCGACTTCAAAAAAGGAGGAGGTTCTGTTTTTTTTGGAGGTCCGCCGATTACTCCTTCAATTTTGGACCGATTTTAATCATTATTTTTTAAAAATAATATGTAATTTAAATATTGATTTTTTAAACTATATTTCCAAAATATTTTTATATACTAGGTAAAATACGTAAATGTGGATAAAGTTACTAACTAAGTAAAAAAAATAAGTTTCTAGAAAACAAAAAGATGGAAAACGAAACAGCATTTTAAATTTCGACCAACCATTTTCGAACAAATGAAATTCGGGCAAACAAGTTTCGCAGTAAAGGTACGTTACCATTCTTGAAATTCAACACAACTCCTCTTGTCTGGCAGGCGACCGTCTCCTGGTTATTGCATATATTACAAAATACTACAATATATAAATAGCTTCACTATAAAGTTAGTTTTGATTTAATCTCAGTTTATTTTTGACTAATATTAAGTTAAGAACAAAAATGTAATGTAGCTTCTTACCTATAAAGCTAATATTATACCTATTTTCTATTAAATTTATCTATTATGTAAAATAAAATATTGTAATAAAATAAAATAATCAGTTGGATGTCCAATAGGCAGAATATAAACAAAGTGTCGCCCCTGCGTAGTAATGTCATATTCTATGACTCGGTTGGGGGCGGGGCCAGGGAGGGGCGCGCCCCTCACGGCCGAACACGGCGCCAAAATTTGAAGGCGCTGTCATTTCTATACGTAGTAATATTATTTCGATGATCTATAATAAATATACCAACATGGCCGAGTCGAGAAGACGTGAAACGAAGTTCAAAACTCATACTTAGTGCATAACGACAATCGATTTTCAATTGTTTTATAAACTGCGAGTCCAAATTTTTGGCGCGGACTACAAACATGTTTATGAAACTATAAAAAGTATAGTAATGAAAAAAAAAAACTGTAAAATATGTCTTGTTACTTTAAACAGTTAAACTTAATGAGAAAATAATGTTAAATGGTTAGTGTAATGAAGACTGTGTTTTTATTTCAATTTAATTAATGATCTATACCATTTAGCAAGTGTTTTTTTTCTATCGATGTCTATATGGTAAATTTATAAGCTAAGTACAAACATGTTTATGAAACTATAAAAAGTATAGTAATGAAAAAAAAAAAACTGTAAAATATGTCTTGTTACTTTAAACAGTTAAACTTAATGAGAAAATAATGTTAAATGGTTAGTTTAATGAAGACTGTGTTTTTGTTTCAATTTAATTAATGATCTATACCATTTATCAAGTGTTTTTTTTCTATCGATGTCTATATGGTAAATTTATAAGCTAAGAAAACTAACGCTCGTCTTCACAATGTTTGAAAAATTACAAGATAGTTATAGGCTTTATGGTTAATTCTTATCAGGACAAAGTAAATAGTAACTATTTATTACTAAATATTGAAATATTTACATATAAAATGAAGTCGCTTCCCACTGTCTGTCTGTCCTTATGTATGCTTAGATCTTTAAAACTACGCAACGGAAGTTGACGCGGGTTTTCTATACTAATATTATAAAGAGGAAAGATTTGATTGTTTGTTTGTTTGCATTGAATAGGCTCCGAAACTACTGGACCGATTTCAAAAATTCTTTCACCAGTAGAAAGCTACATTATCAGGGAGTGACATAGGCTATAGCTTTTCCCGAAATTCAATGTGGTTCCCACGGGAACGGGTCCGCAACTTCACGCGGACGAAGTTCGGGGCAAAAAAGCTAGTTTAAAATAAATAGGGTGATTCAAGAGGAAGATGTATATGTACCTATAATGCATTCAAAAATTCCCACGAGAAAGCGGGATACACGTGGGTTTCGCTAGTGTATATAGTATAGAGATCGGCCGTAACACAGTACACAGCACAGTAATTTAAGTACAATAAGGGCCTGACACTTCTATCGATGATCGCCGACTAAAAGTGGCGTGACTAATCAGATAACCTAAGGTTGTAAGTGTTCAATAATATCCCTGGCCCATTGACATCTGGAGCTGCATGATCTCAATTTATCGAAACACCGATTGGGTCGATGCTAATATTTGGTAATTATATCAATTGATCGAGCGGTATGATATTATTATAGCAGCCTTGCTCTGGCGTGCTTCCTAAAAATAAACTCCATTCATCTACTGTTTTTTGTAAAGGTTGTTGTGTTTTTTACTTCTTGGCCATGTAACACAGTTTTTTATTTAAAATATAATACCTTTATGTAATTAACATAATGGTTATTTAACGTATGACAATGACCTTTACTGTTAATTCGAACTCGAACTTAGGAATAAACGTCTAAAGCAAAAAACTTTATAAATAAAAACCATTATCCGCGGTTTACTTTTGACTACAGTAAGAAAACAACTAAGTAAGGGAAAAATTCTCAAAATTCTATACCGGACAAATTTGAAAGAAATAAAAAAAAACTAATGTCTTTAAAAACATTAGACATTAGTTTTTATTAATTCCTTTTATACAAATCTTGTTATAAACACGGCCCATTGTTAAGTTACGATTTTTACTATAAATTGTTTTTGTAAAAAAAAAAAAAGTTGAAATTTTTATGGCAATCGATACATCATACTTCATAGTCATAGTAATATTATAAATGAGAAAGTGAGTTTGTTTGGTTTGTTATTGCTTCACGGTTTGACTAAGCAGCGATCATTATGAAAATTTGCATACATATTGTCAGGGGTACAGAGCCCAACATAGGCTACTTTT
The DNA here is from genome assembly GCA_905163395.2 of Endotricha flammealis. Lineage (NCBI taxonomy): Eukaryota > Metazoa > Arthropoda > Insecta > Lepidoptera > Pyralidae > Endotricha > Endotricha flammealis. The sequence goes on along the minus strand of LR990864.1, from coordinate 8,090,601 downwards.
ATCCCGTGAAAGTATGTCATTCCAATGGGAAAATATTTTTCTACATGTAACAAAATGTTTATTTTGTTTCAGTGGTATGGGTTATATTGTAGGATCAGTGGCGGGTTCGATCGGGGGAGACTGGCGTTGGGGTCTCCGGGTGACTCCGCTGCTTGGGGCAGTCGCGGTCGTTCTAATGATGTGGCTCATGGTGGATCCTGAACGAGGGCAGGCCGAGGAGAGTCATATGAAGCCAACATCTTATCGGGATGACTTGCGCTCTCTTGTAAAAAAGTAAGTAGTGAAGTGATATCATGATGATAATAAAGAAATGACTAAGACATGTCTGGAGGATATAATATAATAGTCACCATCATCCTACTAATATTATAAAGGCGAAAGTTGTGTGTATGTTTGTTACTTCTTCACGCTCAAATGGCTGGGCCAATATTTATGATATTTGGTATGTAGGTAGCTGATGGATTAACACATAGGGTACTTTTGTCCCGAAAAGTACGCGATTAACGTCGGATTTGATCAAGTCTGATATAGATGGCGCTGCTGTGCATAAATAAATACACGCAAACGAAGTTGCGCGGGTTTCACTAGTCAATTATAAAACTTATGCAGCAGAGTAAGATAAAGTTGTAGCTTAATAGGTTAAAAAACTGTGCGAGAAGCGGAGAAAGGTGTCTGATACCTCAAGAAGAAATGCCTTCACATTGGATTAACCATAAATTAAAACTTGTTCTGCAGTTTAAAAACGTTTTTTTATTTCTATTCTTGAAAAGTATTTTCTAAATAATCTAATTTACTTTTTCCAGTCCTTCATTTATGCTGTCGTCGCTCGCCTTCACATGCGTAGCGTTTGTGACAGGCGCCCTGGCATGGTGGGGACCACAATTCATATTCCTGGGACTGACCCTACAGCCCGATGTAGACATTACGATAGAGAGGTGAGCAAAAAAAAGCTTAATAATCAGATACACATCGAATGTAGGATAATTAGAATGTTGAAAATATTGATATATTTAAAGGGGATAGAACCTATCTGGCATATCGACCCGCCGCCGTTTTTATTTTTTTTCGAAATCGCGGCGCACCATGAAAGTGGTATGTATGGGTAGAGGACATATAGACGAACAAAAAATGTCAAGTAACATGGTACCCTAAAATGTCACGTTCCCGAGATATTTGGAGGTAAAATCGTCATATGAGTACAACGACAATCATTAAAAATAGACTTCTTACGTGTCTATAGACATCAGATTGTATCCAAATAATCGTCCTCATGTTGATTAATATTATTATTGTTTATTGGAATAGATTGGGTAGGTAATTACACTACATACTACTAGGAGCACGTTAATTATTTTCCTAATAAATCGCATCACATCGCAAATAATCGCAATAAAACGCTTTATTTATGTCAAAGTATATCACGCGCGCGTAATGTACCTACATACACGTAAGAAGTCTATTTTTAATGATTGTCGTTGTACTCATTTGTCGATTTTACCTCCAAATATCTCGAGAACGTGACACTTTAGGGTACCATGTTACTTGACATTTTTTGTTCGTTTGTATGTCCTCTATCCATACATACCAATTTTATCGTGCGCCGCGATTTTGAAAAAAAATCAAAATGGCGGCGGGTTGATATGCCAGCGCCCATACAAAAAAGTTCAAACCCCTTTATGGTTTTTAGAATTTATTTTTCATTGGAAAATTATAATTCTATTTTCTTCAGATTATCCTAAATTCTTAGTTAAAATGTTTAATTTTACAATTATAAAATACCATCGAGAAAGGTTCTTCATAGATATGTAACATTGTACGATGTAAAGTATTTTGTAATTGTAAAATTTGATACCTAATTCGAACAGGACATTTTAGAAACAATCTTCACTTTAATTGTTCCACAAAATGTGTAAATATCTATATCCACTGTCACATTTGTAGTCGTCTCTATCTCTACATATTTAATTCTTATACCTACACCCATATGAACTTAGTTATCAATACATTTTACGACGTCGGTGATCAGTAATTAACATGCTCAGATTTCGAAATAACACTCAAACCTAATTTGGTTACACATTAGGCAATAGACTAGAGTTCTTGTTTGTCTAAAAGAAAGGCACAATTAGGCACAGCACAAGGTACAACAATACTAAATGTGTGAGTACGCAACAGCGTGTCGTACAAGTTCGGGCTGGTGGGTATGTTCGCGGGCGCGCTGGGCGTGCCGCTCGGCTCGGCGCTGGCGCAGCGGCTGCGCGAGCGCGCGGCCGACTACGACCCGCTCATCTGCGGGTTCGCGCTGCTCGCCTCGGCGCCGCTCGTGTACCTCGGCCTCGTCACCGTCTCCGTGCACCGCACGGTCACATACCTCTTCATCTTCCTCGGGATGGTCACCCTTAACCTCACCTGGTCGATCGTCGCCGACATCATACTGGTGAGCGCTTTCTGGTCACGTTCTGCTCGCATTCGATAATGGCCCCGAAATCGAAATCGAATATTATTAACATAAGCGACAGAGCGACAATCTGTTAAGAGGGCGCACACAGGCGTTAGCTCAGTTTAGCGAAAACTGAACTTTTCGAAGCTCTTAATATCTATAAAAAACTTTTCTAACAGACTTATGAATTACACAAAATGTTAGACAATATTGTTGCCTAAATAGTTAGTAGAAAACATTTTGTCATGTAATGGAATATTTATGAATGCTATCGTGATAACCGAACAGTGTTTTCTCGATTTCACGTTCAGTGCCAACTTCGGATGTCAAAATATCCCCGTAATGCTGCCAATTGTAAGAAATAAATTATAAAATCTAACGGCAAATATACTTAAGCATATAGTTAGTAGAACATTTTTGTAATTTTTTGTTACATAAATAAGATATTAACATTCAAACTAAGTGAAATTACGAAGAAAGTCAAGTCGTTGTTATGTTTGTTTTCACCATTAAATCTTAGTTATTTTGTGTCAATATTATCATCATCTAAGAGATAAACGTATTCCCTAAAATCTAGGCGCCAAAATTTATGTAAAATGTTTACCATTATTTTTCTACCAATTTTTGAATATAGCCATAAAACCACTATAAAACCGCGCGCGTCTTTTGTTACGACTCAGTCGAGCCGCCGGCTCTGCGGAGAGTGGTCACGTCGCTCTGGCGCAGGACCTGACCGCACCTAACCTTTGTGCCCATACGCAGTGCAAACCGTGTAGCGCGACCGACAATCTAGATACTTTGGTAAGTAAAATATGACTTTTTGTTGATAATGACGACGAACTATTTACTTTTTTAGTGACAACAACATAATATGTTTCAGAGTATGGGGAACAAAAAAAAGCAGTTTTTATCGAAAAAAAGAAAAAGACGAAATGTTGAAAATTTAAATAAAGCAAGGCCTAAAAGGCTGGTGGTACCTATAATTAATATAATGGTTATAAATTATAATATATGACAAGTTCTACTAAGGAGGTCGATTATTGCGAAATCGTTAAAAAAATTGCTGTTTCATATGTTTCAGTCCGTATGATCAAGGAGGACACGAAGAGGAAGAAAAACAAGAGCCCGTACTTTTTCATCTTCTTCAAAATGAAAACCATCCTGGTGATGGAATTGAATCCCAATCCCAACCAAAGAATCATTTCTCTTTATAACCCATTTGTTCATCTTTTCGTCTTTTTGAGATTGTGGGTGAACCGCTAGTCTCACAAACTTGGCTATGAGGTCTAATAAAAGCTAGTTAAATCTACTACAAAGTATTTCCAGTGACGGTTCTTCGTAGGTTACGTGGTTTTTTCCAATATTTCGCGAAGTACGTAAAACTTGAAAATTTCAATGTTTGGTAAAATTAGGTCATATATGAAAAGCCACAGCTTGGCTCCTATGGTATCAATAGAGCTGCGATTGGTCGCACATTGTAGGTAATGTATGTAATTTAATACATATAGGTGTAGAAAACATTGTGAAAAATGCATAGTTTTAGTCCTGGAGCAAAAATTTCTAAAATTTCGCAATTTTTTCAGAAACTGCTACCTGTTGATGCTTTTAATTATGGCTTTTTTTCTGCAGTGGAGTAACTTAGAGCAATTATTTTTCCTTTTTTGGATAGAAAACAATTGTAGATCTTACTCAAATGAAGTATTTACGAAATTAGCAAGGCCTTTTTAAATATTTTAATTGAATTTTTGTTGAAAATTTCACAAAATCAAAATTTGTTTTCTAAAATTTTTGCTTTTATTTCCGTATGGATAAAAAATAACACGATTTTGTACTGTGCATTACAGACCAATATCATAACTCTCCAAATATGGCAAAAAAAATCGAATTACAAGGTTTTTTTGGGCCCCAATTTCGTCTGAAGACTGCCAGAATTAAAACAGATGACGAATTTTTGTCATCAAAGATGGAATCGAAATTGGTGAAATTTTACAAGAAATGTATTTTACCAGAATTGGTAGATAGATGGTAGAGTCTATGTATGCCAATTAGAAACACATGTTTCTAATACAAATAATTATATGTACCTATATCTATTATGAGTACTTTATTGTTATACTTCTCCATAATCCATAGGTATTAATACACGAGTAAAGATACATTATTTGTATTTATTTCCAAACGAGACATGAAGAATGTCGAAAAAAAATTTCAATTACATAATAACAATACTTATGTTCTACATAGAAATAGGTCTGTAGCTAAAATCACATGAACTTCGAGTCTACTATTATATTAAATAGTGAAGTCTTATCATAAAAGTATCAAAATCATTTGTCTTCGCCGGCGCACGCTCATGTTCGTGGCTCAGTAGTTTCGTAAAATAACACGCTTCGATTTTGAGTTGCGTTGATTTGGGTGCGCCCTCTTAATTACATTCATGCGGGCTACGTGGAACATTATCCTGATGCGAGCATTACACTAGACAGAAACGTCCACCGGCTCGAATTAGAGCAATATAATTATTCCAATGAGATAATGACATTTGCACGACAACATTCATAGACGCGTGAGGTCACGAAGTCATCTAATTGTGGTGCTTTATATTTATAGAGAATGCCGCTTTTTAACGTAACCAATTTATCGTTAAATACATTTTAATTTAAAATAGACATTATGTTATCATTAAAAAAAGCATGAGAACGATCATCGACGATCATACACACCGTCAACGTAGGCCCCACCCGCGTACGTCAGACGTACGTTACCGTAGAGCGGAGAGTGATCGCTGGTGTTGCACGAAGGTTGTCGCTATACTTCGGCGGGGTGACGATGGTGGCGGGGCTGCTGGGCGTGCCGCTGGGCTCGTGGGTGGGCGCGGCGCTGATCAAGCGCTACCAGCGCGCGCACCCCGTCGTGTGCGGCGTGGGCCTGCTCATCTCCGCGCCGCTGATGGCGCTGGGCATGCTGCTCATCGAGGGCTATTTCCTCTTGCCGTTCGTGTTCATCTTCTTCGCCCAGCTCACCCTGAATCTCAACTGGGCGATAGTGGCCGACATGTCGCTGGTAAGAGCCGCTCCGGGGGCGCCGGCGCGACCCGGCTCTCGTCCCTTGCGCGACGAGAGACGACCGTGCCCGGACTCACCCATGTGGGATATTTATTATTATGACTATTGCATATTATGCAGCATGAATAAAAGCTTTGTTGTATATCTATCATTCATTAACATTATATTTTAGTTTTTCGTTTACTTATATTGCGTAATTAATCAAAGCGCTTAGATTTGAATTCAGTCACTCCATATATACATTAATATTGTATATAATCATTACATTGAAGGCTATCCGTCTGGTTGTTGTATTTTTAAAAGTTATCTCTTAAACAAAAAATGTCGTTATCTCATGACATCTACTATCCTATGTCATTATCTCATTGGAGTGATTTCCTTGCAAATAGCTTGAACTGGATGGACTGATTTCACTTCTTTATTTAAATTAGCGACATCTGTTGATATTTGCACTAACTACGTAGTTCGTAACATGCATGATTTTTGATTAATTCTTGAATGTTTGTATAGATGGCGTTATTGTATGAATTAGAACAGCAAATTATTTTGTGTACAAACAATTTTTCTGTATGTATGTGTTGTGAATTTGCTAAGTAGAAAAAATATTAAACTCTTATATTTTTGGAATACCGTCTTCTAAAACCTTTGGTATTGGATTGGGCATATCTACATTGTTGCAATGCTACTAAACCTTTCTTGGATTTTTAGTTGGATGTCATAGTTTATTTTATATTTTTCCAGTACGTTGTTATTCCTCCGCGACGGTCAACTGCAGAGGCATTTCAAATTCTTATATCACATATGTTTGGGGACGCTGGTAGTCCATACTTAGTAGGAGTAGTAAGTATTTTACCTTTGTTATTTCCCATTTTCATCAACCAGCCCTAGCGTACGTATTCCATAAGTTATATCAATTTATTACTTACGTAAGGGGTGGTTGGTGAAAACAGGCATTAAAAGTCTTTATTCCAACAAAAAAATATTGTGTCACCAATCTATCACACAGTTTACGATTTCCCGTCTAGCAAACATATTATTATTAAAACACGGTCTAAAGAGCTCTCTCCTCTTTGCTTACCCCTTGAGCGTAACACGCTTGAGTCTATATGTAACGATTATTTATTTTGTTTCCAGATATCAGAAAGCCTTAAAAGAGCTTTCTCCCCTGGACAAGAGATGCCGACTGCAGAAGTGCAGTTCCGGTCGTTGCAGTATGCGCTTTTTGTCACGTGTTTCGTTGAAGTCATAGGAGGCATCTTCTTCTTATTGTCGTCTTTATATATTGTGGCGGATAAGACGAAAGTGGATAGAGCCATTGCTGGTAAGTGAATATATATTACGTTATTTATTACGTTACACAGAATGTTCGGATCGGAAGTTCATAAACTGTTGCGCCCTTCCCGCTGACGTGCTCTTTTTTTTTCCGTATATTTTTGCGATCTTTCTTGCGCCAATGAGCCATTCTTATGTCAGATCCTGGATCTGTATTAATGTCAGTAGCCTGGATGGACACTATACAGTTTTAAATGTCTCATTTCTTTGTGGTGTATCTAACTGTTAGGATGGGAACACCGTGTATTTATGTGTGTATTCTTTTCACTCATCAATACTATTTCAACGTAGTTATTAAACAATTTTGTAGTTTGTTTGACTTGCTAATACAACAGCTATTGTTCTTTGATATTGAATCTTCTTTGTGTACTGTGAAAGTATCTTCACATTGTTTCAGTTGCTTCAAAAATTATTTAGTGCGTATTAGTACTAATAGTACAATAGGTGAGTTGCACTTTAAAATGCTTATGTGCACGCCTACAGCTGTTTTGTGCACTTTATGTAAACCAACAAATCAAATTTTCTTTTTATTAATAGGCAAAAAGGAGACTAACGTATTTTGTAATTAACATTGCGGACTGGTTAAATTCCTTTTTTATAGAAAAGTAATCAAATAATTAAGAATATATTTTTTTTTACAGAAGCCGAAGACCAACAAAGAGAACCGTCGCACATAGCAGCCCAAGAATAGGAAGATAATTATAATTATGACATTGATAGTGATCTTACTCTCGATAAGTAGATCTGTGAGGGAACTAATTACTTTCACAAGAGAGACTATGTTCCAATCAAATAACTATTTACTCATGCGAGTAAAGAAAATGCAGCTAGCAGATATTTGTTAAGAGTGAAACCGTGCGTGATATTTCAAAACTTATTAACAAATTATTTATGTTTGTAATGCAAATTATGGTCTCTACTAATTCTACGATTACACAATAATCACGCATTTATGAAACTTTTAAGCTTCAAGCTTTATAACTTCCATGATGAATTTAAAAGTTACAAGTTTTAAAATATTAATAGTTTTAAGGTGTGGGTGGAGTTTAAATGGGCGCTTGTATTAAAATATTTTTTTTATAGTAATTTGATTGTAACATAATTGTAGAAAGACTGATTCTTAAATGCATAGGGTGCGAACGTTGAATGGGTTATAAATTATGATCGATTAAGGCCCTTTACGCGTCGATTCTACTGCAATTCGTTTTTAGCTCACACGTTTACGAATTTAGTTTATATACCTAGTAGCCTTATTTAATAACATGACTATAGAACGTGCCTGTGAAGGCCTACTCTGTAAACAAATGATTTCATTTTCAGTGAAAATATATGGCGGAAATTCAGTCTTTCGTATCAAAGTCTAGCCCCAGTCGAATCGACGTGAAAAATGGCCTTGATGTAGAGTTTATCAAATTGTATGTGTGGATTTAGAAATTAAGCATCACGGTACATTCTGTTGACTAGTTAAATGTGAAATGTGCCTCTTAAATGCGATGCATTGTATTGTTCCTGCGAATAATGGCACAATCGATCAAAATATATGTAATAAATTCGTTTCTGATAGGATAGATCTGTCAGATGAAATCTGTCAAAATCATACAACAACTGTCATTTTATTTGACAGATAAGTACTTATCAGCAAGTGTTAAAACTCTGCATATATTTTGTTGAATAAGATTTTTTACCTCAAAGTGGATGCTCCCACTATTAATTTTAATTTTTGACAGCTAGATTTGACACAAATGCAAAATATTACTATTTTTCCTAGTAGAAGTATGTATTCAAATGTATGTTTAAAGATTATTCTTATAATAATCTCCTTTATCTTATTTAATCAACAATATTCATTAAATTGCGAATGAACAACCAATACATAGTTTTATAAAGATGATTCTGGTTGTGTGATGTTATGTGGCTTACAATAATATTCGTTATTAATGTTTGCTATTTATTTAATTTCACTTTTAAACCATATGAATGAGACTGAAATTAATGATTAATTCAATGTTGAAATAGATTGCTCTGTAATAGAAATTACATTTTTCCTTGTAAATATCATGTACTTATAGAAAATTTATTATGAAGGAATTGAAAGGTGGAAAAAAAATATAATTTATTTTAACAATCGCAGTTTTATTTAAAACCCAACATGTTCATGACAATACTGTTAAACTTAAAATGAATCACATTGAATTATACACTTACATGATAAAAATATGAACAAATCGGTGGTATGAAAAGCACTGTTTAATATCAATAAAATTATAATTCGAGTATTGTAATCATTATCATCACTTAATATCACTTAGCGTGCCGTTAAATCTAATTGAGAGTAATACAAATATCCAGTACCAAGGACCTGATAGATGCCACGGTCTATGGTTACGTGGTTCTATGGCACAGGAGAGTTCGCGGCCACTGCCAGGCCCCGGTTCTTTCATTAACATACAACACAATAACAAATCAACAATTAACATTAATAATTATTCTTAAAAATCAATAAAATCACGGTTCATTATGTATGTCAATTAACATCAATGGAAAGTCGGTAATAATAAAAAAAAAACAATGTGTTTTGGCCAGTGACCTAACTCACTAAGCATTACACAATCAACATATTTTAGTCATAGGAATGTATAGTAGTCTATATTCATACGTATTCGCCACTGACTATGGAGCATTGGCTTTAATTTCACAATATAATACCCGTTAATAGTTGTCATTAGTTTCTCCACTTTTAAGATTTAAGTACAAAGTAAAATTTTGGATAACCAAGATTTTGGCAAAAAAAAAAAGTTAAAATTAAAGTAATAAAAAACAATGAGAAAATCACATGAGCTGTGGTGCAATTATGCTTACAAATTATGATGTCGACTTGGCATAACAGACAATTTCGTAATAATTTCTCCGAAATGTGATATCAAAATGATATCAACTTGACATCAACTTAAACGCGTATTACACTCCACTTTTTGACATAAAACAGTATCACGTAAATGTCAAAAATGAGATACAGAATTTATATAGCATATCACCATTTAAAAACCATGTCAACTTGGGATCAACATCATATTGACATTACATCTTTTGTAAGCATAATTGCGCCACAGGAATATTCACTGAATTGAAATTCAATCATCTGATCGACAGCTGTTTGTTGAATTGGTATCATTATTATTGGTTTCCATTTCTAGCCTTAATTTTTTGGCGATTGGTTCACTAGAGTTAAAACTATCACTTAGAGCACGCTTGCTTGTCGCCACTAGCCTTATGACTGTTATATTATCTGCGTTGCTATCATTTTCATTCGAAACAATTGAATTGTTCACGTTGTCCAGACTTTTTATTTGAGAAGTGTGCGTGAGAAGCTTTTCTACACTCATAATTACGTCAGCATCCTGAAACATGATCAAAAATAGATTGAATATTTTTACTAATACGGCGCAATTACGTTGCTGTATGGAATGAAGTGTCAAGCCAAGTTCAAGCAAACAGAACTGGCGACCGCACCGTGTGTGTAATATTACAAGAAACCTTTGGAGCCATATGCAAATATTCTTCCTTAGTGCTTCCTAACGTCATAAAAGAAACCTTTGTGTAAAAGTCCATCCTTGTTAGTAAGTCAGCCTTTCATATTATAATATGTATAAAGATTATTATTAGGGCCAAATTCTTTTTGATGCCTAAAAAGTGGTCTCTTCGGAAGAATTATTTTTTTAATGACAGAATTATGTAAAACATTTTTAAAAAAGCTGAATCAATTTACAATTAAAGCACTATGTCCTTATATAACGAAACATACAAGATACAAACAAAAATGTTTATTCTTATTCTAAAATTTTGGTAACAACGTTGTCGTTCTTAGTAACGCAGTTGTTTTTCATACAAAATATGACTGTCCTTTGAGCAGGGTCTTGTCTTATAAAGAGGAATTTCTTAAAATATCTCTTAGACGGCGCTGTCGTTTAATATTCTTTAAAAAAAAATAAGTTTTGAACTGCTATTTAATTAATACGGTACGGTAATTTTTCTCTAAACCGCTTAATAAATTTAAAAATATTTTCATCATTGTCCTCAACAATATACAAAGTCGTAACTACCTTGCGTTGCCATATGAAAATAAACCCTAAAGCTGGACTATTAAAATGGGATTTACACCATTTTATTTCCCTTGTTGTAATCCTTGAAATGAGTGATAGAAGAATAACAAACCAAGAATCAACTAAAACCTGTTTTGTCTCTGTCATTCTTGAGGAAAATAATAATAATATAATAATAATAAATTCTTTATTTTAAACAATTTTACATACAGTAACTTAAAACTAATACATTTTATTCTTAAATTAAAGATCGTGTACACTTCAGTATCCCTGAACTCCACACTAGGATTCCCTGTGTCGTGGGCGTCCAGGTCCTTCCCGATTGAAAACAAATTTTTACTTATATAATTTAGTTTACTCTATTTAATATATATTATAATGTGTGTACCGTAAGATATATTTCTATTATTTATAATACATGAGTATAGATATATAATATATATATATATATATATATATATATATAGATAGAAAAAAGATAAAAAAAATTTTTTTAATTGATTAATCTCTTGTAATATTAGAACTATTTTCCTATTGATTTAATTTTAACCTTTATTACTAGCTTTATCTTATTTAAACTACCTACTATTATCATCACCATTTAATTTTATACTACTACCTCTAATATTTTATCTGTTTCATAGGAGCTTTTCGGTTTCAGCCATTTATAGACAGTTTGTCTGCAATTACGTCTGGTCATGTCAACAATATTATTATTTACTTTGTACATTTTTGTATAAAGATAAGGGCCCATTATTTTATATGCCCTGCGGGCATATACCGTGCGGATTCTTGGCCTATCCCATTTTAACCGTCTGTACGACTGAATAGCAGATTGTTTTGCTTCCTTATGGAATCGCAAAATAGTACCAGCTATATATAACTGGCGTACTCGGGGATGGTTGCATTCTGAGTAAAGCATGTCAGTGGGATGGCGCCATGGCTTTTTGTATGCTATTTTTAGTATGGCACGTTGAGCCCTTTCAATTTTAATAAAATGCACTTTATGTGTTGCACCCCATACTACTATACAGTAACTTAGAATTGATTGGCAAAGTGTCTGGTAAACTGTTCTTAATATCTCCGGACTAGCTACACGACTAAGTTTTTTAAAAACATATATTAATTTTCTGACTCTTTTAGTTAGCGCATCTATATGAGGTGCCCATGTCAGTTGTTGGTCAATAATAATCCCCAGATACTTTATGGAGTCCACTTGCTCTAGTGTCATGCAAGAACATGTATGATGAGGATGTTGGCCGGTGTTTAGGTTGCATACATGAAGTTTAATCTGAAGCGATGATTTCGGCGCTGTGCGTTCTGATATTCGAAAGGCAATAAATTTAGTTTTTGTTGCGTTCGCAGTAAGAAGGTTATTTTGCAGCCACTGACTTATTGTATCAAGCCCCTTTTGTGCTACATCAACGACATGGTTCCAAGAATCTGCATGAAAGACTACTGCAGTGTCATCAGCAAATGTAAAAATACTGGCGTTGCTTAGTTCTGTGGAGCAAAGGTCGTTAATGTAGACCAAAAAGAGCGTGGGGCCTAAGATACTTCCTTGCGGTACACCGAAATTTATATTCATGAAATCACTGTAATGACCTGCCACATTCACGCGCTGTTTGCGATTACAAAGGTACGAGTAGAACCAATCTAAGGCTACGCCGCGTACCCCCATCCGTTCCAACTTCTTCAGTAGTATTGGCCGAGAAACAGTATCGAAGGCCTTTGCAAAATCAAGGAATATACCAACGCATTTTTTGCCTTCGTCAACTTTGTGTATAACAAGATCAACTAGTTCAGTGACGGCATCCTCCGTGGATAAGCCCGATCTAAAGCCGAACTGATTCTCGGACAATGGTCTGTTAATTTTGAGGAATTTGAGCAGCCTCTCATTCACAACCTTTTCAATTACCTTAGACATAGCACCTAACAAAGAAATTGGTCTATAATTGGCAGGGTCAAGCGGGTGAAATGGAATGAAGTTTGAAATTGACAAAACACGTTTTAGATAAATCTTGGCTGATCTTTGTAGATATATTTTTACAGCCTTAATAATAAAGAAAAATATATCTAAAAAACTAAATAATTTACCTGCATCCATGGATGATTGAGTATTTGGTCAAGTGTGATTCTTCTCTCAGCTTGCACAGTGAGCATTTGTCTCATAAGCAGTCTGGCCTGCAAACTGATGTCCTTCCAGTGTGGTCGTGAATATCTGAACTTTCCATAAACAATTTGCTCTTTTAATGTTATGTCTTTGTATTCCGATGAAAATGGCAAATATCCGACAAGGCTGGAATGATTGAAAATCTTTTAAACTTGCAATTTCTACCACTTGAAAATAATAATACATTTGGAATTTGTGCCTGCAACTTGCGTACTCGGGACAAGCCCACCACACATTCCCACCGCTATGTCTCCTGTATAGCCAGGATCAACCACGGTGACCTCAGATTGACAGTAACCAATGAAGTTTATTGACGTATCAGGGGAAACTACAACTGACTTGGCACTCAAACGAATTTAATCAGAAAGAAAATAGACAAATAGGATGTATTGAAAGGACTTCTTGCGTACTTGTTGTACTTTCTGTTTATCCGCTTGTGTTGACAGCTCTTAAAAACAACTACACTTACCATACAAAGAATATGACGCCAAGGCTCCAGACATCAACTTCGGGGCCATAAGATTTCTGACCATTCGCCCGGAGTACTTCTGGCGCCAGATATAGTGGCGTTCCACACATTGTTTTCATAAAACTATCTTCACCAACAAACTTGCTCAAACCAAAATCTGTTATTTTCACTAATGATTTTTCATCCTTACTTCCTAAGAGCACATTCTCAGGCTGTAAAATATTATGTTAGAATAAACAAGAAGACATTCATCAGTATAAAATTTAAAGAGGAGAATAGCAAAGTGTGAATGATGCTACCATAAATTATAATTTCATAGGAAAGAGGTTCAAACTCTCTAAAAGTGATAATTTGTGACAAAGAAAGCTAAAATTTGTTTTTTATTATTTATAGATTACCTGTTATATCAGTACAGAATATTATTTATTTATTTATTTATCACAATATTTGTGTACAAAATGCGGGCTTAAATAAATAAATATATATAGGGACAATTCATACAGACTGAGCTAGCCCCAAAGTTCGAAACTTGTGTTATGGGATACTAACTCAACGATATTATATTTTATAACAAATACATATATAGATAAACATCCAAGACCCGAGGCCAATCAGAAAAAGTTCGTTTTTCATCATGACCCGACCGGGGATCGAACCCGGGACCTCCTGGGTGGCGGTCTGGCGTGGTAACCATTACGCCACGGAGGTCAATCATAACACTAAAAGCTTAGCTATAGTAGCAGTCAAGCTTTGCAGATATTCACTAATGCGGTTTTAAAATAAATGACATTCAATGAATAATATGTGTCATATTAAGGGTTTTCATATTGGTACATACCTTTAGATCTCGGTGAGTGATACCCTGAGAGTGCAGGTACTTCACAGCCAGCACCATTTGTCTAAAATAGAACCGAGTGAGTTGTTCCGATAGTTGACCATTTTTAGTGATTCTGTCAAAAAGTTCTCCTCCCTGCATAAGTTCCAATATAATGTACACTGCATCAGGAGAATCAAATACCTCTTCAGTTGAAATAATGCAAGGCTGAAAAAAAGTATAAAATATATAGATTCATTCAAAATGTAATAAAAGAAATAATATTCATCAAAGCTTGTGGGAGTATAACATTTGCATCAAATAATGCTACTTATTCTCTAGGAACTAAAAGTACAATATACAATCAATGCATTTGGCTTTGGTATTTATACTACAAAGTTGGCAAACAAGCATATGGCCCGCCTGATAGTAAGCATCACCATAGCCTATAGACGCTGGCAATACCGGGGGTATCACTCACGCGTTGCCAACCATCTTCCTAACCCCAAGTGGAGCTCTGGAGACCTTACTTACCGTAGGAACACAACATGGCCGAGGCCAATGCTATTTGGCTACGATCTTCTGTAAGGTAAAGGTGGTAAAGTCCCTTATCTGCACAGGCTGTTGAATGTTAATATTATTACTATATGTAGGTATTTCACTTACATGTCTAAGGGCTTTCATAATATTAATTTCGTTCATTATCTTTTTTGGATCATTTAGATGATTGATCTGTCCATTTGTTAGTCTACTCTTTTTGATAATTTTCATAGCATGCATAGAGCACTTGGTCTGAAACAATATAATTATACCAATTATACATATGACAAAATAAATAGAAAATTTATGTAAAGTGCAATTTCACTTCATGCAACCCTGTTTACTGCCACCATCATCCTATGCAAATTAAACATAAATTCGTTAAAATCCATGACAATTAAATTATTTATTAAAATAACACAAAAATTCCATATGAAAACTCACTTTGTCATAAACTAACTTAACTATTCCACAAGCACCTTGGCCCAGTGTTCTTGAAATGTAATATTTTTGCGATATTTCTTTTGGCACTTGGTCTTGTTCATTTTTTAATAGATCTTTAAATACAAAAACTGGAACCAAAAATAATAAAACAAAAAAATAAAATAAATGTGTAAAATAAATCATGCAATATTTCAGGCACAGATGTGTATCATATTCTTATAATAAAACTATTTATTTAGACAAAACATTAAGCTTGATAAAACATTAAGCTTAGAACTATTATTTATATTATTATTATAACATTTCGTTAACCACTTTTGTTTATATGATTTTTATTAGATATCATTGAAAGAAAATAAAGTATAATCTAGCAGAGATCAGTGGTTCCTGACCAACACTATGTGGCAGGCATTTTCAGTTTCTTTTATTTATGAATAATCATTGCACATAATGTTATCTATATATACAGGGTGACAGGTTATAAAATAAAAAATTAAATCATTTATTTTGGAAGTAGATTTACAAGAAGTACTATTACCAGGGGGGTCCCACTCCGCAGTTTAGGTACGATTGACCTTGGGACCGGCCCGGCCGGTTAATCTCAAGGCTACCACCACTCGGCTCTCGCTCGTGCCGCTAGCTAGACGCATCGCGCGGACTCGGCCGCAACGTCGAGTAAATAAAAATGACAAACTATACGAAAATTAGGTACTACTGTTGTGTGCCCGGTTGTTTAAATAAACGTCGATGTGTTTTTTGGCTCGTACCGTACACGACGTACACAACACGTACCGATAATCTTTAAGGAAGTGCTACTACCATTGTTTACTTATACTTAAATACTTACCTACCTTTAGTAATACAGTAGTTTAGTACCTACATACTACTATTTATTGAATTAAGTGATACACATGTTATTTTTATCTATTATTTATTAAATAACCACCATAAGGGTCGAACGGTTGGAATCCCGCCACAAAGTGAATTTCAATTCTTATGTGGTGAGAGTTCCGACCCACCATCTAGCGACCTTTATGAAGGAGGATTTCTGGCCGCAGGGCGTCGTGTTTCGGAGATACCTACGGAGAATGCGCGTTACATGTCGCCGACATTACATGTGAAATAGTTATAGTGTTTATATTATCGTATATATGTTAGTCTGTAAGGTATATATTATATGGGCTGATAATTTGTTAAAATTTTATTTGTTGCTTGAAATAAATGACTATTATTATTATTATTATTAAATAAGTAGGTACAATTTATATCGGCGAGTGAGAACCTTATGCTCTTGCATCGAAACCGATTTCAATTTAGCGCTATCCAAGGGAATATCTAAATATGATATTTTGTTATCTTCTTAGATTAAAGAAATAGGCACATACCTAACTGGTAATTTAATATTCAGATTAAATTCTTCTCTAAAAGAAGACAACCCTAACGTCGTCAGAAGAGGTAAAAAATACGCGATAGAAAGAGAGGCAACTTCTAGGTAAATATAACTGTAGGTTGTGTGCGCTGTGCGAGCTAAATTGCACCTTATTGTATCGTAGCGAAAGTCCCTATTTCTTTAATTGATTTTGCGGAGTGAATATTCTGTACGTAGTACTATTATCTATTCTGTGCTATTACACCAAAAATTTTTTTTCCTACTAGCACTTCAGACGTGAATGGCCTGTTGAGAAGAAGTGCCGCAAGAAACTCAACTATAGCCTTTTGTTTAAAAGCCATTTTAACATTTGTTTTGTTTTTTAATTATACATTAAAAAAATATTTAATAAGAAAAAGCAGAGGAGCAAAATAAAATTATAGTGAGTGATCTAAGTCCTATTCCTTAAAACTGGTTAAACTAGAGGTCATTTGCAACAAATTAGCCCCCATCAATAGGGAGTCGAAAGTGGCCGGTTACCGAGATATTGGTGTTTAAAAGTAGTATAAAGTTTTTTATAAAATAACAAAATCTTCAAACTGCAAACATAAATTTCGATTTTCTTTAACATGGGATACCAGGGGAGGCTTCTGGACATATTCTATCCTTTATTGCTAATGGTGCTTTTTAAGGAAAAAAATTGGAACAGTATATCTTTGATCTAGGAAATCTGCTACCTGCTACGTGTTATGACAATTATTTTTTTCTATTGGTGTATAATTAATCAATATTGTTACCTTTTTCGAAAGGTCATGAAATTCCCCAGTTATCTACATAATTTGTACGGTAAGTGTCATAAATTTTTTTCGTAAAATCCATGTTGATGGTAGAAGGTGCGAAAAAAGTACATGGCAAGTCAGAAATCCACCAAAAAACACCAATATTTCGGTAACCGGTCACTTTCGACCCCCTATTGGTGGGGGCTAATTTCTTGCAAATGACCTCTAGTTTAACCAGTTTTAAGGAATAGGACTTTTACCTGTCACCCTGTATAAAAGAAAGTCGTGTTAGTTACACCATTTATAACTCAAGAACGGCTGAAGCGATTCGGCTGAAAATATTTTTTTATCCTGTTAGGGTAGGGTAGGGGTAGGGAAGGGGTAGGGTACGGTAGGGGTAAAGTAGGGGTAGGGGTAGGGTAGGGTAGGGTAGTGCCTCTAAGGCGGAACAAAGTTTGCCAGGTCAGCTAGTATTGGATAAAACTTCTGAAGTAAATTGAAGAATTTTCATATATACTTACTTTTCATAGCAGGATGTGTTACAGATATTACATCATTGTCATCCAAGACTCTGCTGTTGCCCTTTCCAATTTTGATACCATTCACAAATGTCCCATTGTAAGAGAGATCTGTAATAATGGCTGGGGTCAAGGCTTCCCTGGAACATAGAAGTGTATTTTCAGAAAAAAAAACTTTTTAAACTTAAGTTAGTATGTAGTAGTTACGTTTAATGCTAAAATAAGAAATATTTAAACAATCTATCTTCTGTGGCAATACCACTGGATGCAAAGTACAAGGTAATAGTTCAATCACAACACTCACAGTGGTCAGAAGTAAAAACACTTAGACCTGTATGGTCACACAGTCACACAAAATATAAGACGACTCGCCATAGATTTTGTGAGAGAATCGTCAACAGTGATAATCGGGAGTAAAAATATAAAATCCTCAACATTTTTATACTTACAACAGGTCCCTCTTAATGTGGAAGTGGTGTTTGCTCACATTCTTAATAATACTTTCATTGATTATCTCTCTTCTCATCACGTAATTACAATTAAGCGATCTTCCAAGCGTAAATTCCGCTTGAATCAGATCTGAAAAATTACTTTATTTTTGAAGGTACCTAGATGTTTTGTATCCCCAAGGTCTTACTCAGGATTTTTTAACTGTCGAGATAAATATATTTTATAGAACTCACCATAGTATTCAGGATTATCGGAGACTTTCCAACAAGTTTGTCCCTTCACGGATTTCTTAGTTGGATACAATCTTCCCCAGATATTGGGTATAAACGATGGAGTGTTTTGCTGACTCCAGTCAATTTGAGAATTTTGAGTTTGTGTTTGAGTTTGCGTATCATGATGCATTTTAAAATTATATATATTTGAGCAACGTTCCACAAAGACATGTACTTATTTAATTTCAAGAAACACACCCTCACAATTTATTATCAAAATAAAAACAAATTTTCCAACGAAATGGTAGGTAAGTACCTCAACTCAAACAAAATGCTTTTTTCTTTTTTAATTTTCTTGCCATAAATAATCGTAAATATGTTAAAAAAAAATGCGATTTATATATAAATGTTGCCGTTTTTTAAATTCAAATTATGCATAGTAGAATAAAGTTCCGTTCTATTCAAATGGAACAATGTGTAAATAGGTTTATGGTACTCGTTTTACGTCAAATAGAAAGATCCTTTTCAAACTTTTAAGCTATTGCGAAGCCTTTAGGTTGTCTTGAAAAGATTGCTTTTTAGCAATAAGGCCGCCTTGTTGCATTTGCACTAGTTTCTAAGATTGTTTTTTTTTTGTACTTTTTCCTGTGTGTAATGCAAATAAAGAGTATTCTATCTATCTATCTTTTATCGCGGGCTTTGAGCGCGGCGACCGAATCAAGAAATTCCGTAATGAGTTGTGTCATAATCATATTATGACACAAAACAAAATAATATATAATGTAATAATCATAATATATTATTTAAATTTTACAGTAATCTTCTCGGATTTGCCGAAAATTTGTCTATGACAGTCTTTTCAATAAACTCACTGTTTTCTTTTAAATAAAATAATTAGACATAAACCTGAAAGCCTTTCTTCACCCATGGTGCGTCTAAGCCACGTTTTAACTCTTCGCAGCGTACTGAAGGACCGTTCTGCGGTCGCCATGGTGCATGGGATAGTGCTTAAAATAATCAATGCCTTTCTGACAGCAGGGTAAAAAATGTTGGCTTCGTTGAACAGATCAACTACTTCTATGTCCCTTAATTGATCATCTGATAAAGCCTTCTTCACCCATAAATTATGCCAAAGGTTCGAATCAGTTCTCCGGTGATATCCAGGTTATAAATTTCTTGGAATGATTCTGCGTTCTTGTGTAAGTCTGTACCTAATGCTGGTTTTGGTCATATACAAGGGATGCAGCTTACTTACAGCAAACGCCGGAGTATTTTCTTGGGAGAATCGAATATTCAACGATGAAATGAGTGAATCAATTTATGGTATTATCAGGGAACGCCGCCAATATTCGTTATCATTGTCTGATGGCGGATTACTTCTATGTGTTTGCGCGCTTTTTTAAGCATTTCATTACTTATTCTATCAGGAAACACGCGGTCATTTCTGAGAATGTCCTTGATATGTTTGATGTGTTCCCCCACCGAGATCATGTCGATCGATTTAGCTTGCAGTGCGTTAACTACTGGTTCTAAAACTGCTGAATATTTGGCTATTGTTAGTAGAGAAACACTAAACACTGGTTTTGTAACGGCTGAATGCAATTGAAATGCAGATTTTCTGGTGGCATAATTTCCCTCTACGGATAACGTTTCTAGAGATTTCACAAGCTCTGGGAAATGTGAGAAATCTTTCTGATTATTAAATGCTAAAATACTAAATATTCTTGGACGAATCACACAACGCCATCTAGTCCCAAACTAAGCAGCTATTGATTTATATCCAAATTATATTCGGTTTTAATTCTAGATGGCTCTGATTGTCTCGTCGGGAGCGGAAACTACTAGATGCGACGGTTTCGCGGGAGATTTAAATTATATTGCGTCGCTAACAGTATACTATATCGAATGTTGTAGAATATTTAATCCTTACATATTATAAACCAAAGTCCTCCCGCGCGTCTGTCTGTCTGTCTATCTGTTCGCGATAAACTCAAAAACTACCCAACGGATTTTCTTGCGGTTTTCACCAACGGATAGCCTGGTTCATGAGGAAGGTTTATGTATAAAATTTGTCAGGATTTTGTGTAAATTGGCTGAAATATAAAGATTATTGTTGGGAGTGTCGGAAAAAATCAACGCGCTTGGGAGCTGTCGACGAAAACGCTGGTTAAACCCTTTGAGATATAACAAAACAAAAATTATAGGGTATTCCTCTTATTTAGGTCTCCAAAAAAGTCCGCGATAGCATATATTTATCGTTTACGGATAACTTACTATAAAATAAAAAGCGATTTCCGAGTAATAATGCGGAAGTTGGAAACCGATTTTGACGTATACAGTATTAATCCTTATCCAGTTAACTACGTTAGTTACCTTAAGCATTTCATGTACATTCATATAATCTTCACACCATATAATTTAAATAGACACTTTAGAAGTAATAGCCAAAAAGCCGAAATGAATTCAAGTTCTTTCTATTCTACGCTAGATGGCGCTATTCGAAAGTTACATAGCGCTATGATTACGTTTTCATCAAATTATAAAGCACTTTAAATCTATTACGCTAGGTGGCGCTGTTTAAAAATCTATACTAATATATAATGATGAAGAATTTGTTTGTTTGTTTTTTTGAACGCGCTAATCTCTTACTATAAACTTAGCAATGGTACTTACCCGGCTTGGTATAGCCCAGCACTCATAAGAATATGCAAAGAAAAGATGAAGGTTCATTCGAAATGGAAAAAGAGTGGCAATAAACGCATATACGATGAGTTTAAATTATTGCGCGATAGGCAACGGAAGGTTCAGGCCCTCTGCTATAATGCGTACACAAATAAAATTCAAAATACAATTCAAAAGAACCCGAAAGCGTTCTGGTCATTTATAAAAAAAATGCGCGGTACTTCTAGCTATCCCAAAACGTTAACTTACCGAGATCACACATTTACAGAGGGTAAACAGATATGTGACGCTTTTAATAGTTTTTTCAACAGTGTTTTCGGCGTTCCCATCACTAGCACACCGCCACTCAATACGGTCAAAGAAAGCATCGATATTACATCTAAATTTCAGGTAGATATAACTACAGTAAATAGATTTTTGAAAGCGCTTGATACTTCCAAGGGCTCCGGTAGCGATGGAATACCTCCCATATTTTGGTATTCTTGTGCCTCATCATTAGCAAGTCCCCTTGCCTACATTTTTAATAAATCTTTGAGTACGGGTATTTTTCCCTCAGTTTGGAAAAAGGCGCATATTGTTCCCCTTCATAAAAAAGGCTCCAGAATAAATATAGAAAACTATAGGGGTATATCCATACTAAATCCAGTGGGCAAGGTATTTGAACAATTAGTTTATGACACGCTTTATTCTACAATCACGAAAGGCATTTCCACTCATCAACACGGCTTTCTCCGAAACCGTTCTACGATCACCAACTTAATTTGTTTCTCTGAATTTGTTTTGACTAATATGGACGGCGGGGGTCAGATTGACGTGGTCTACACCGATTTCGAAAATGCTTTCGATCGGGTAGATCACGTCATTCTAATAAAAAAGTTGTATGAGCTTGGTATTCGTGGAGATCTGCTGAGATGGGTTCAGTCTTACCTAACAAATCGCTCTCAAGCAGTTGTTGTCGGCGGATATCGATCTGACTTTATTGAGATACCGACCGGCGTTCCTCAGGGATCACATTTTGGACCCTTATTTTACAATGCGTACCTATATGACATAGGAGATGTCTTAAAATTTGCTTATCATCTTATGTATGCCGATGACAAGAAAATTTATTACAAAATTAACTCTCAGTTAGACTGCCTCAACTTACAATCAGATTAAGATAACTTGGTTAAATATTATATAGATAATAAAATATCAGTAAACATAAATAAGTGTCAATGTATCACATACACGCGTAAAACAAACCCAATATTACACAAATATAATTTCAATAAAGTCTTAATTGAAAGAAAGAACATTGTCCGCGATTTGGGTGTACTCTTCGACCAAAGGATGTTATTAAATGTCCATATAGATAATATAGTTGACAGAGCCTTCAAAAATCTTGGATTCGTTATACGATCCTGTAAACCATTTACAAACATTATGGCTGTCAAGTCTGTTTACTTCGCCTATGTACGCAGTGTGCTGGAGTATGCAAGTCAAGTTTGGTCTCCGCAATACAAAGTGCATAAAGAGCGAGTTGAACGCATTCAAAGGATTTTTATAAGACATCTCAATTATCGGCTTCGTACTCCCTCAGAATCGTACCTGGAGGACTGTCGCAGGCATGGACTGCTCACCTTAGAGGAAAGACGTAAGACTATGGATATGTGCTTGCTGTACGATATCTCACGCGGGCGTTTGAATTGCATGGAACTGGTGGCGGGTGTGGCGCTGCGTACACCAACGCGTCGCACTCGCCACACACCGCTGCTGGTGGTACCGCGGCGCACTACTAATTATGCAGCAAACTCCCCGCTTACAAGAATTCCTCGTATTTATAATACCGAGTTCGCAGAGGTGGATTTCTTTTTGGGCTCTAAATCAACGTTTAAGAAACGAGTGATAGACGTAATTAGAAATGACATAAATAGTACTGTAGGGAATTGATTGTCCAATCGTTATTTATTTATATTCAAAACCATATCTTCCACATCTTGTCAAACAACTATTCTTATTGCTATTTTTTTACTATTATAAATGTTATGTTACGTGCTGTAAATGTATCTTAATAACTAATCTCATCAATGCTTTCGTACATTGAATCTGCGCTAACTTGCAACACTTTACTTGTTTGTAATTTAATGAAACCTGTAATTGGCTTTTCAACTATGTATAAGTAGTCTTAAGTTATACTCTCTGTAACGCTGTTGGTTTCTTAATAAATAAATAAAAATAAAAAAAATAAAAAATCTCAGGAACTACTGGTTCTAATACTTCGACTTGAATTTTTTTTTTGTGTTGGATAGTCCATTTATCGAGGAAGGCTTTAGGCTATATAACATTACGCTGCGATCAATAGGAGCGAAGCATCAGTGAAAAATGTTGCAAAAACGGGGAAAATTATTGGGGCTTCCGTTGCGTGCGCTGCATAAACGGTTCAAGTTACCAAAAAAATACGTCTGGCGCTCAACCTAGAAAGCTGGAATTTTGTATAGAGGTTCTTTTGACAAGGATAAAGATGGGGTTTTATAGAATCCCCACGGGAAAGGGAGTAATAGGACTATAAGTGTATTATCGCAGGCGCACAACCTAAAAAGCTGGAATTTTGTATAGAGGTTCCCTTCATGATGTTGACAAAGAGAAAGACGACAATATATAGAATTCCCAGGGGAAAGGGAGTAATAAAACTGTATGTAAGTATATTATCGCAGGCGCACAACCTAGAAAGCTGAAATTTTGTATAGAGGTCCCCTTTATGACGTTGACAAGGATAAAGACGGAAAATTATAGAATTCCCACGGGAAAGGGAGTAATAAGACTGTAAGTGTATTATCGCAGGCGCTCAACCTAGAAAGCTGGAATTTTGTATAGAGGTTCCCTTTATGATGTTGACAAGGACAAAGATGGGGTTTTATAGAATTCCCACAGGAAAGGGAGTAATAGTACTATAAGTGTATTATCGCAGGCGCTCAACCTAGAAAGCAGGAATTTTGTATAGAGGTTTCCTTTATGATGTTGACAAGGATAAAGACAGTAATTTATAGAATTCCCACTGGAAAGGGAGTAATAGGACTGTAAGAGTATTATTGCAGGCGCTCAACCTAGAAAGCTGGAATTTTGTTTATGGGTTCCCTTTATGATGTTGACAAGGATAAAGACGGCAATTAATAGAATTCCTACGGGAAAGGCAGTATCCACGCGGGCGAAGCCGCGGGTACAGCTAGTTATAGATAAAAAAATATTAAATCAAAATATCTGACAGAAAAGATATTTTGTTTCCAACACTTCATTTTGCGCAACCATTTTTAATTCCCACTTGCCAGGAAAATGGACGTTTATTTTATCTTCTAGGGGCGCTGCCCCGCCCTGCCCCTACCTGGGTACGCTCTTGCTATGTGTTATGTTAATCCAAGGTATCAGCTGCCTACATACCAAATATCATAGGTAGCAGGGTTACGTGTCTACATCTACAGCAAGTACAATAATGGTGCCTCGTAACATACACGTGATCGTTAGATAGAAGAACAATTAAAAGTTAGGAATGTTGGAAGTTATAAACCCATTTTCCTGTATTTTCATTTTAAAAAATGACGTAAAATATGAAAGGTTGAATTGGTCTAACAAAATTAAACGATTCTGTGACTGTGCTAATAAATATTGATTATTCTATATACTTACCTACTGTTTTACCAACCTGATTAATGTGGGCATTAGAAAGATCAGCAACAATGTGTTGCTGTCAATAAAATAGTTAATAATATAGGGTAATCCATACTAATATTATAAATGGGAAAGTGTTTGTGTCTGTTAGTTGTCCGTCTTTCACGGCAAAACGGAGCGATGAGTGACGTGATTTTTTAAGTCGAGATAGATGAGCACTCTCCATCCCTTCATCTATATCGACTTAAAAATCACATAGGCTACTTTTTGTGTCTTTCTAACCCCCCACTTCCTTAAAATGGGGGGTGAAAGTATGTATGGAGCATTCTGCAATTTTCAAGGTAGAAATCTAAAAATTGGTATGCGGACTATTTGTGACTAACAAAAAAATCGTGCATCATTTTTTTTTGGAAATCTGCCCCCAACCTCTTAAAAGAGGGGGTGAAATTTTATATGGGACTTCTCGCAGTTTTTAACGTAAGAAGCAAGGGGAACCGTGTTACTCTTTAACGCGAGCGAAGCCGCGGGCAAAAGCTAGTAACTGATAAAAGTCCCGTAGAACGTAGGTACGTAAGTATCGATAAACTAGGACCGACAAGGCAGCTACAAAGTTATAAACATAAATATTAATCTATAGTTACATTAAATTGCGATATCATGAAGGCGTCAAAACTTTTTCAATAATGTCTTAACATGAAAAATTTTATATTGAACCAAAAACCAGGTCGCCTTCGACCACTCTTGATTTTGTTGGCTCCAAAGAATGTATTGTTTAACATTACATGGAGATGATTTACTAGATCAGTCTAATCATTGGGTTCCTTCTACTGACTCCTAAGTCCTAAGCAGTTCTGGAGATTAGCGCGCTCAATAAATAAATAATAATATTTTTTTCCATTGTAATTTATTTTGAGGGCATAAAATTGTGAATAAAGTCTTACGCAGTATGAATTTACTATTTGATAATATTTATGCATTCAATTCATACTTAATTTCAAAAAACATTTACCTATTATCATCAGCATGCATTCATTCATGAGCTCGCTTAGGTACTTAATCAGCTTTTAAACAGCGTACCCTGCTGAGAAAATCACAAAAAAGGAAAGTGATTGAGGTAAACATGCGAAATGTTTATTTCAAAAGAGCAATAGAGATTAGATCAATGACATTATTATATAAGTACACGTCGAAAATATGATACGACACGTGTAACTTGAGTACATTAACTCAACCCCACATTAAGTTAATTGTTGAAATCAATCGTAACGTGCCTCAATGTTCTATAATGACTTTTCACATAGTAGGATGGGACAAATTCATAGGCTATTGAGATAAAAACTTAGATTTTATTTATTTATTATCTTATTTACTTATTTATTACATTTTTATTTAGGTATCTTAAGTATGTCATAAAAATTATGTGTCTCACTATTTAGTGCTGTTCATCCCTAACGAAGTAAACAAGTATTAAATAGAGCCCTCCTCAATAAAAAAATATCTTGATTTTTAAAAAGAATTATAAGACTATTTGCAAAAATATGAGACTTTTATGGTGAAAGAATTTTTGAAATCAGTCCAGTAGTTGAGTTTATAATCATACCAAAAATACAAACCTTTCCCCTTTCAGTATAATATATTTTATTAATTAATTCCATTGGATTATGCACAACTTTAGTCCACCAAAATTATTTAAAATATCTATACACTGACTGTTAATTAAAATAGGGATTCAATTGTTTACATGGCGTATTGTTCTATTGTATGTGTGAGTAGTCTGTTTCAGAAGACTGAATATAATAATTAGTTTATGTTTTACGGTTATTATTTTCGGTATAATGGCCAGGCTACAGTCTTGTAACGAGTAACTCGAGCATAGTAACAAGATAAGCACCGATATTCAAATCTGAGAACTTTGTAAAATTATGTCACTGTTGCTAATAAATAAGTACATAAGTTACTAATACTTACAGTAATTTTTTACTATTTGAACTATTGGGTTTGAAAGGAACGGAAATGAAAAAGTGGAATCCACTCTATAAAAAGACAATCTTACCAAACATAATTACTAAATATATCAAAAAGTTTTTTTACTTGACGATCTCATTATGTATTTATTTATAGGTACTGGTTGAATAAGGAAACGTAAGTGCTGTCAGCAATTCGCCAAAGAATGATGCTCATTGAGGTCAAATAGGGGAAAACTGCAAGTCTTGGAAATCCCAACGAATTTATTCAGAATTCACATCACACTGCGCTTCAAGTTATTCAAGGAAAGAAAAGTGTGGGCAAAAGTTTTTAATAAAAATATTTAGTTAAGTAATTCTATATCATTTACGACAATATATCTTCTGCCAATCTTTGTGTATCCGTTCGTTTATTATATTATTATTATTATTCATTTATTTCAGACCAGAGATCCATAAAAATTATTAGTAACATTGAAACTTAAAACTAGTGTTAGTAAAATTATACACAACAATAACAAATACAAATCACGAGCCGGCATGCAGCTGAGCACAACGGCGTAGTAGCAGGCCATCCCACCTACTAGCAATGGTGCTCAGAATGCTGTTCGAGCTGGCACGCAGCCGCGCCAACGCGGAAGCACAGCGGGTTCGCATGATGGCGTAAAAATCGTTGACGCGCGCCGACGCGAACATTGCAGATGCACTGCAGTATCGTGGCAGCCCGAGCAGCACTCTGAACCCGTTGTTGTATTGTACACGGAGAGCACTGTATGTTCCCTGCGTATATCTGGTCCACAGACTGCACGTGTAAAAGGTCTGGCAGTATGCTCGGAACAGTGTTACCTTTACATCGTTTGTACAACGTGCAAACCTGCGTGCCAGCATGTTACAGCGAACACACAGCGCCCTACGCTCCCTCTCTATGTCTAAGTTATCTTTGAGGTCCGCAGCAACCCAGTGACCCAGATATTTAAATTTTTCCACTGTATTTAGAGGAGTGCCAGACAGCGTTATCGGCGGTATATTTGAAAAACGACTTGTACCTGCTTTAAATATCATTAACTCGCTCTTCTTAGCGTTGTATCTGAGTCCATGGGCCACGGCGTACCCCTCACATATAGCAAGCAACTTTCTGAGGGCTCCCACTGTTGGGCACAGCAGCACCATATCGTCTGCGTACGAGATGTTGTTAACACAGACACCGTCCATATGGCATCCCAGATTGGTACTGCTGAGCCCCGCAATTAGATTATTGATGTACAGGTTGAAGAGGCGCGGTGACGTAATCCCCCCCTGTCTCACGCCGCACTCCAACCTGTACTCCTCAGAAAATGCTCCTGCCCATCGAACAACATTAACTTGGTGACCGTACCAATATTTAAGTAGCCAAGTGATCTCACACGGAACAGTAGTGTCGTTCTCCAACTTTTGCCACAAAGTATTATAGCACACCAGATCAAAGGCTTTTGAAAGATCCAAGTAACATGCCAATACAGGTGTTTTTCGATCAACATAATACTGGACAGTCTGCTTGAGAGTTAAAATTGCAGTCTCCGTAGACAGCTCAGCTCTAAAACCAAATTGTGCGTCATGGAGCTTTATATGTTTCTCAAGATATTTATCAAGCAGACTATCCAGCACCTTGGCAGTTATTGTAGCCAATGATATGGGTCTGTAGTTAGTGGCATCTGATGCATCACCAGTTTTATTTTTAATTATTGGCGCCACCATGGTCCGCATGAGATTTGCAGGTAGGTGTGAGTGGCGAATACAGAGCGTGAAGAACATAGCCAATACCCTGGGCAGGTGCTTTCCTGCATATTGCAAATGTTCTATACTAAGGCCGTCGTATCCCGGAGATTTGCCTCTCATCATGCCCTTAATAACGGAAGTAACTTCACGGGCAGAGAAACTTATACTCTGGTCTGGCACCTTGACACCTGTACAGCAATCAGGTGTTACTATACTAGATGAAGACTGTATATGAAATTGTTTTTTAAATAGATTGGCTATATCCCCCACCCCCCGAACACCCCCCACACTCATAGGTAAACCAGGCTTAGACTGTATCTTGTTGGTGTTTTTCCAGAAGCTCTTAAAATCTTTTTTACCATGAGTTTGGGCCAAAACCTCCATTTTAATTTTGTCCTGGTTTCTCTGGCACCACCTCAGTTTTGTTTTAAACTCTTTTCGAGATTCACACATGAGATTATAATAATAGCCAGCCTTAGGTTTACCGAGTACAGTCCATTGTTCAAAACAATGCCTAGCCTTACTATGTGCATGCTTAACATGTTTATTCCATCCACAAATATATTTTTTGTGTTGACGATCATTATTATTATTTCTTTTACTACAATATATTGCCGCTTCACTTAATATCTTAACTACATCCTCATATATTTTATCTATTATTACATTGTGATTATTATTGTAACACATGGAATCACAACATTCACTCAATTGGCTAGGGAAATCAACATTACGCAACATACTATTACATTGAATATAATATTGATCAATTTGTTTTTGATCTCTTTCGCCCCAAGACACCCCAGTTACCCTATTACAAATAGCAGCCTTATCTGTCGCTTTAAGTTTCTGTATATTAATATGACAAACAATTTTTAATGGCATGTGGTCCGACCAATAAGTATCATATAGAACCTCTGCGCGATCAAAAGTGGCTCGAGCAGCTTCAGTCATAAGACAGTGGTCTAACCATGTCCTGCTGCCGTGAGCATCGCTCACAAAAGTGTAAGTGTCTGGTGGCAAAAAATCAGTATCAACGCAGCGCCACAATTGTTCATCACAAAAGTTGGTGAGTTCATTATAAAATAACTTACCGGGGTGAGCGTTGAAGTCCCCAAGTATATACACAAACTCGACACAAGTACTATCAACAACCGCGCTAATCTCACTAAGACAATGAGTAAACTCCACTAGGTTTTCCGGCGCATTTACTGGCATGTACACGCAAATTATTAAAATATCACGATCTTGCAATTGCACTTTTATGGCTGTTAAGCGATCACTCACACAATCTATGACGCTCACCAATGGGAACAAGTTTTTTCTCCACAACAAGGCGACACCGCCATGAGCTCGACCGCGAACTATACCGGCACTAGTGTCCACTGCTGACTTCCCCGTATATGCGAAGTCCGGACTTATTTCACCAAGCTTAGGTATATCATGCGGTAAAATCCAAGTTTCTTGAAGAAAAATCAAATCTGCGTCACGACATAGTCGTCTTATACATTCCAAGGACCTTACTAGTCCTTTGCAATTAAAAGTGATCATACTAAAACTTGTGACATCCATAATTAGTTTTTATTTTTATACCTAAATTCAACAAAGTGACGGAAAGCTATTCCCTCAGGCCAAAAATTCTCCTCCAGGAAAGTATTCTGTTGATGTCTGGGCACAAAGATTTTAAAAGCATTATAATCCTTTGTTTGCTTCATTTCCATTTTTTCTACACTCACTTTTAACTTCGATTTACCTTCAATGTAATTCAATATATCACATACGGTCACCTCCTTCGCAACGTTATAAATATACAATGGAATTCTTGTTTCGGACGCTTTAAATTTTGCATCTGAATTCGTCACTGCTTTACCTCTGTTACTTATAAAGCGATTTCGTAGTCTTTTCCGTTGTACAGTAATCCATTCTTCGTTTGGTGTTTGTTTTTTCCATATACCTTCCCTCACAACTTCAGCCATATTCCTTTGTTGTGAATGTACGGCGGGCACGGCGGCGGCGACGGTCTCGGTCTCGTATAGACAAGGACATGGAGCAGTTAATTGATTTGCCGTAAACATGGTCCTCATAATAAATTGGTTTACGTTCTCAAAGGGCTAAGTCCAAGTTCACTCAACTATGATGGAAATCGGGAGTCATATGTTGTTTATGTTTATGAGATCCCATCCCACCCGTATGTTTATTACAAGTTTCTTCTTTTTTTGTGTAAGAAGTTGGCAAACGAGCATGCGGGTCACCTGATATTAAGTAATCACCGCCACCCATGGAGCACAGAGACACCAGGGGAGTCCATGAGCCGCTGTCGGCCTTTTAAGTTTTTATTCCTTAAAAAACTCTTCTTTAATTTATTTGAAAAAAATAGCTAGCATTCCTACCTATAAGTATTTAAAAATACCTAAAAACCTCGCACCCCTGAAGTTGAGAATTATTATGTTATACTGAAAGTATACGTGTGATATGTGTATATGTTTAAACAGAATTCAATCGAAGAATTCAAAGTAGGAGGAATACATACATCTTAAAACGAAAAGAAAACTCTAATTGGAATTCCTAAACGCTTAATACCTCACCACCCTCTGGTATTCGTTGTTGTTTAGCTTAGAGTATTCTGAAAATGTTGCATTTTGTGTTGCTTTATTGCTATCGTGACAAAATAAAACAAATCTTCAATGAAAACTATTACGGTTAAGTAGGCTCTACTAGTTTCCGAGTAATAGCCGACGAACTTATAAAATAAAATTTCTTTGATGAAAACATACAAATGTCATAGAAAATGACATTGGACTCATTTGTAAGCAAGCAAAGCACAGCAAATACGTAACCCTACACTGTACTTATTTCTTATCAGGTAATTACTTATTTTGTAAAGATTCCGGGTTCTCCGATTTGTGTATTTGGTAACAAATATTATTTATTATAGGAAATGCGGAAAATAAAGACCTCCAAAATAAATCTCAAGTTCCCACAGGATATTAGGAATAATAATTATGTAGGAACTTGTAGGAAGGATCAATTTTCAGGGCCGAGCGATTTTAAAACAAAATAAACACCAAATTACATGGATTTCTTTCGTGTATCTGCTCAAAATTTTTTTTAAGTGTACTTAAGTACCTACTATATCAGCACAAATTGAGCACGACGCGCAATGTAGAGTGGGAATCATAAAAAATTGTTTGTTTGCTTGTAAGAAACGGGTCCCGTACGTAGGTACTAGTAGGTAGCTCTCTGCGAACGTCTCGTCGCTGCTGCGACAAACGCTGTTGCGTGCGAAAGATTTTTTCACTGCCTCATAGGTCCGAAAACTTATGGACTCGAATGATGTAGTCGCGAACAACGCTGTATCGAAAAACGTTTTCACTGCCTCATACGTTCAAATGCTTCGTGACTTCGATTTATGATTTATTTTATACAAGATGTATGTATAAAAAATATTCATATAGAAATTAAAAAATATCATAATTACGGTGTCATAAATCGCCAGCGTACTTGCATGCAATTTATTGGAGGTGTAAACGCGGACTCAACTTTACAGTTATTGTAGTTTCTATTAACAGAGACCTCCGTGGCGTAATGGTTACCACGCCAGACCGCCACCCAGGAGGTCCCAGTTCGATCCCCGGTCGGGTCATGATGAAAAACGAACTTTTTCTGATTGGCCTCGGGTCTTGGATGTTTATCTATACATATATGTATTTGTTATAAAATATAATATCGTTGAGTTAGTATCCTATAACACAAGTTTCAAACTTACTTTGGGGCTAGCTCAATCTGTATGAATTGTCAAAAAAAAAAATGTTTGGGTACAAAATGAAATGAAATGAAGAAGTAACAATTTACGTCTTTTCCTCAAAGGTATATGAGTATACTCTCTACATATCAAATGTCACATAATTAAATTACTTTCCAGGATGCAAAGAGGTATTGCACGTGTATGCCTGGCGGCATATTGAATCATTATAATATTCCGCTTCACTATATTAGTAAATTGCAATGCATAGACTGTTAACAGTGTCGCAGGTTAACAGTGTAGATACTCGACATCTTCGGGGGACTATTCTGAATTTCGAATATTAATACACTGAGTGATAATGATGAAGTTCTTAAATTGAATTTTGTTTATTTAGGAAAAGGAATATTCGTAGAATAGGTGAATTTAAAAAACCTGAGAATTTAGACAAACAGTTTTATTCCATCAATAGATTTTTGTCTTATGTTATACTTAGTAACATTTATCTACAAGGAAATTAGGTTCTACCAGTAATGAAATACATAGATAAGTTAAAGTAACGGCTAAAACATTATAGATAAGAACATGATAAAGAAATAATAATTAGATGATTAAGAGAGTTTTTTTTAAAACATGGAAATAAATTTAATAAAAATCTTAAGAATTAGTTTATGTAAATATACTTACTAATTATACTATTTTGACTAGACTAGTAAGAGATAAACAAAAGATATAAGAGAAAACAGGAGACGAAACTTTAACATTATTCGTCGATCACTATAAACATCTTCACATGAAATATAAAGAAATATGTAGGTAAAGTTAAACCTCTAAAGTCTACAAGCTTTCTAATTAATTTTTATTTACAGTTTAATTACCTAACTGTTATTTTAAACAATCGTGACACGCTATTGTTGTTTACAAAATTGGTTAAATAATTGGTGTGATTTTAAAACATATTTATTTGAAAAAAAAAAAACGAAATGAAAGCATGGACAAGTGAAAATGATTAGTTCAAAACATATTTTTAGATCTAAGAATGGTTGATTAAATTATTTCTTATGGCCTGAGCAGAATAATTAATTATCTTATACGGCAAATTTACTAAGCGTTAATAATGTGGTAGCGGTAAGTCGATTTTCGCTGCTGTTGTCGTAGTGTTCACTTGCGGAAGCATGAGATGGGGTTGAAGTAGCACTGGCGGAAGCGAACCTGCCTTTTGTCGGCCCGCCACTGCCTCGCTAGTCGCCCGTCCAATGTGCGTAGACCCCAACCACGAGGCTCCGTTTGCGGCCACGAGCGACTTGCGCGTCCCATCCTGCTGTGACAAATAGGATAGAAATAAAATAAAACAAAGCATCATCATATTCCTTTAACTGAGATTAATTTTTATGACAGAATTTTAGAATTTATATAGTTAGTGTCTATATTATGTACTTTGCTCGTTTTCTCCCACCAACAATTCCTAAAATTTTAAAAAATCGATAAAAATACGGTTTTTGAAAATCGATAATTTTATGTGTATGAAGTATCAAAAACAAGGATTTGGAAATAGAGAAAGCTGTTAGGAGACCTAAATTTTAGGAATTGTTGATGAATACGGGCAGTCTACCACGACGAAAATTTTACATTGAAAGGGGAGGATAAGTAATAAAATAAATCATTTATATTAATATTCTACCAGCTGTTACCCACGACTTTGCCTGCGTCATAATTAGCCTATGTTGGGCTTTGTACCCCTGACAATATGTACTTACACAAATTTTCATAATGATCGGCTGCTTAGTCAAGCCGTGAAGGAATACCAAATAAACTCCTTTCTCATTCATAATAGTATGATAACATGAAATCTGACATTTGTCGCGTCAGTATGCTCAATAACAACAAAGAAAACAGTTCTCTGCTCCATATCTGATGCTCCACATGCGATTAGAAAGAAAAAGCTATTTCCTGTGCGGTTGTTTGCATCGCCTTTACAGGCGACATGTTTCAGAAACATTTAAATTGTAATTTTTACATTGGTTTTTGTTCAATAAATCTCTAAAATCTCTAAATAATTTAATTTAAAAAAATCTTAATTGATGTCTCCTATCAATCTGATAAAAATACTAGTACGTATTATAATTTTCGAGATTTTGTATTTAATCCACTAATTGCGTGAATCACTAATGCGCTTTTGTATGTAAGTGTTAAAAGTACTAACTGACCCTCGCAGCTTAGCAATCCCATTGTTTACGTTCTCATTGAAATTTCTAAAATTAAGGTAGCCTGTTTACCTCCAGTTAAACTATACCATTATTACCATTACATTGACACGCCTTCAATTAAACACGATTTCAATTAAATTTATTAGTAAGTACCTATCTAAGTAAGTAGATAATTATCGGTGCTAACATAAATTGGAATAGAAGATAATTCGGTAAATAATTCCCATGTGTTGATTTTGTTCGTTTTGATAATTAACGTGAGGGCTAATGGCCTTGGTTCATTCGCATCTCGCCCTCTACTAGATGAGTTCATAGCATAGGGCAATAATTTTCCTCATTTACGAAGCGCAAAACTGAAATTGGAAACATATTGGAAATTGTCGCCTTCATGTTGTATGATTTATTTTGGACGAAATAGGTGTGTAACGCAGTTTTAACCTCTAACTGAACCTGATAAATAATTATCACTTTGAGACACTTAGAGTGCTCGCAAATAATGACCATTTAGAAAAAAACACTAGTTGTGCCATTTCAAGAAGCTATTTTCTTATTGTGGTTTATTATATAAGTACATTATATCAATAAAATTAAAATTTTATAGTAATATACTTTTCGTACTTTTGAAACTTTATACTTAGGTAGTTCAGTATTTTTTAGCCTAACCTAGACTTAAACGTAACAAATCCAATGCTAAACGAGCGGAATTATTTTCAACAAGTAACCCTGTAACCAAAATTGAGACGGACACAAATCTATCATAACATAAACAACGTAAGTAAATGAATGACACTGGAAGACAACGAAAATAAACTATTGCGTAACTGTACAAAAATTTCTTTCTGTTGGTTTGCAATTACAGATTTGCAACCCTTTCTCGTACGTACACTTGATTTGTTCAAACCCGTACAACTGTTGCGTTTGGCGCAGTTAATTAACAATTTCTCGGTTACGAACACGTGAAAAACTGCAATAATTAAACTAATTATAGTGCAAAGTCTTTTCAATAAAACATTATATAATTGACATGACGATGACGAAGATGATCTCCCGTATCAGAAAAAGAGTGAAGAACTACAAATAAAAGTTCATTAAAAGCTTACTGAAAAGACCATTCGTCTTGTTTTAAAGTTTTATCTTGGCTATAACCAAAATAAAGCGCTAATAAACCTTCCCTTTCGACTTTTATTTATTTCCTGGTACGTTTTTATATGCTACTACCTGTTACCCGCGTCAAGGGAAAATGTCAATAATTTTCCCATAGGAATCTCTTTATCCCGTGGGAAAAAAGTAGCCTTATGTCACTCTCCAGATCTTAAATAATTATCCCCGTTAATAAATAATGAAAAAATAATTTTATACTTTTTTCCCCTTGGGAATGAGATGTTTTTCCGGGATAAAAAGTAGCCTATGTCACTCTCCAGACCTTAAACTATCCCCAATAAAAAAATCATATTAATTCGTTCATTACTTTCGACGTGAAGGGAGGACAAAGAAACAAACACATTTTCACATTTATAATATTAGTATGGATAGTATGGAAGTACGGATATGGATGGATGGACTAGCGAAACCCGCTCAACTTCCTCTGCCATGGGAATTTCGGAATGTGTTACACATAAAAAAACCTTCCTCCCGAGTCAATCTATCTACACTGGGCGTCAAAAATAAGTAGTACAGTTTTAAAATTGCAATTACTCTTAAACTATAGAAGTTAGAGTTTTGAAATAAAAGTAATTTTATAGCAAATTTAACAAAGTTTTCTAAAAATAATATTTTATTTAGCATTAGTAAAGTTTTACACTGAAAATTAAGAAAAAACTAAAAAGCTAACCATTTTGAAGTAACTATCAAGAACTTAATTTTTAAGTTTTGGGCCTTGTTCCCACTTTAGTAACTTGTGTTGCCGCCTCGGGCTCTGATGACATCTTCGAGCCGGTTTGGCATGCTGAACACTAAGTTTCGGAGGCGGTGTTAGGGAATATTCACCCATTCTTCTATCAGGGCCTGTTTTAGAGCCCTGAGGGTGGCGGGGGGTGGTCTGCGTCTTCTGACTAGCCTCCCAAGCTCATCCCAAGTGTGTTCAATCGGGTTAAGATCTGGGCTTCTTGATGGCCAAGCCATCAAGCTGATGCCAACCTCCTGAATGTATTCTTGTACGAGGTGAGCGGTGTGTGGCCGGGCGTTATCATGCATTAGTACCGCTCCATCACCCATATTTACTAAATATGGCCCTGCATACTCGATAAGGATCTCTAATGCATATCTTTCACCAGTCAGACTGCCATTTTCTGTGACCACTAGCTCTGTGCGACCCTCTGAAGAGATGCCAGGCCATACGTGTACAGAGCCCCCGCCGTATTGAACTCTTT
This sequence comes from Endotricha flammealis, assembly GCA_905163395.2. NCBI lineage: Eukaryota > Metazoa > Arthropoda > Insecta > Lepidoptera > Pyralidae > Endotricha > Endotricha flammealis. The sequence continues at coordinate 8,053,532 of LR990864.1, read as the reverse complement.
CCGAGATGCAACCTTGAATGTATCGCTCACCAGGTCGCCTGTATACTCTCCGCGTTCCATCGGAAGTGAATAAAGAAAACCGAGACTCATCTGTTGAACAAAACTCTTGTCCATTCTTCTTCGTCCCATTGTACGTGTTGACGGGCGTAGCGTAGTCTTGCTACTCGATGCCCTGTCTCAAGTTTGGGGCCATTTGCTGGCCTGTACGACTTCAGGTTGGCTTCAGCAAGGTCTTCTCCTCACTGTACTCTCACTAACGTAGTCTCTTCGGGTCTGAAGAAGCTGTTGCTGGACCTTAACTGCATTAAGGTGACGATTTCTTAACACAGTAGAGACAATTAAGCGGTCTCTCCGGTACTAGTGCACCTGGGTCTGCCATTACTTGGTCTCCTTAGATGGTTTCCAGTCTCTTAGTACCTTCGCTTTACTTGCTGGATCGTTCTTAGAGTTACACCCACCGTTCTTGCAGTATGACGCATACTGATGCCTACTTCGAGAAAAGTTATAATTCTTGCACATTCTTCTGGTGAAAGAGGCATGATTAGTGACGTTTACTCGCTGAAGACACATTTGCTTTTGAATTGCAATTGATTTATCAGAAATAAAGAAAACAATAAAAAACAAAAGTACAAGCCAACAGTTTAAAAAAGAGTGTTTTTGTTTATTAAGTTTTTTTTTCAGTCAATCTTTAAAAAATGATATTATGCATGACGTTTTTATTAAATGAAATTAAATTGTCTTTTAACTTTTTTTTATTTGAAAGGTCTAGCTTCTGTAGTTTAGGAGATATTGCAATTTTAAAACTGTACTACTTACTTTTGACGCCCAGTGTATTTAAAAAAAACGCATCAAAATCCGTTTTACAAACGTTGCGTTGTTCAAAATATACCAATTATTATAACATTTAGGTTTACAAGATAGTTTTAGAAGTGCATGTATACCTTGCAAGTACACTTCCATAATTACACAGCCATCGGCACTGCCGGGGGTTGTAATCACAAGGTAAGTTGAGTCTGGAAATTGCTTGACCAAGCACCGTTAGTGTTTGCAACTTCACTCGGTTGTTGTTAATAAGTACCTAGCTTTTTCTACACTTAGTCCCAAAGTTTATTTATAACATGATTCTTTGTGTTTAAAATACTTTGTTTTATTTGATGAAACTTTTAAACTACTTACACGTAGGAATTTATTTACTAGAGCAAATTAGATCATGTGACAATCGAGTCTTTATTTACATTTATTATAGACTAGCTGTTACCCGCGGCTTCGTCCGCGTAAAAATTAGCCTATGTTGGGCTGTGTACCCCTGACAATATGTATGTATACACATTTTCATAATGATCGGCTGCTTAGTCAAGCCGTGAAGTAATAAGATACAAATAAACTCACCTTCTCATTTATAATATAAGTATGATTATCTCTCTTTTCTAAAAGATGTCAAAACCCATGGATCGTTTTAACTACGAATCGTGGGTATAAATGGGCAGCGATAATAGCTTACTGACAGGCTGTGAGCTAACTTGTTTATTTCCCCTGTGTAATAAAAAAATACTAACCTATTCTCGGCGTCAATCTGTAGTAGAAGTTTTCGGAGTGCCGCTGTGTCAATGGCGTCCCATGGCCCTGACAGATCCACCTCATTGCCGGGACGTGCAACCAAACTGTTTTCCGATTGTTCTTCATCTGATTCCTTTAGAAAACAGAAATTAAGTAGTTATTTTCAGTCGGCCAATGAAAGTGATGAGCAGGGCCAGTGAGTGCAGGGCAAAGTTTTCTAAACATTGCGTGAAGGGATTTATTAGAATTTTTATTTACCAATAGTACCTATTGTTAATTTTAATTACATAGTACAGTACTAATAGGTACCTACTTAAAATTCTTCAAAACGAACCTTACATTATTAGCATCTCAATTAAAATCTCAAATTTTCTTTATTCAAATCGTGACAATTTTTTATTACAATAATCGGCAATATAAAAATTTTGTTTATCCATTTTAATAAAGATTTATTATATAAAAATCTTTGTTCTTAGTTCTCTTCCCTTCTTTCATTGATTGACTGTATCTATCTATTTTTTTTAACCGAATATAGGTAAGTACATACTTATACAAAAAACGTATATGTACTCAGGTACATTTTTTTTTCTCTGAAGCAATATGGGAGCACCTCTGTGCGGCAACTTAATAAGTTAACGTCCAACTGCAAAACAGTTTCAAGTACTTACCACAGGTATGGCGAAAGCCGTAACGAAGAGGAGAACGAACGTGCTCATCATGATCACCAAGCTGGCGTTGTATGTGGTCTGTGCTTTCATCTTGGCTGATTTTAACTGTTAAATAATATATAAACATCATTTTCCTGTATAAGATTAGAAGTTCGCAGACAACCTCTCGCAGTAGCAGCAGACGTGTTGACGCGACAAAGTATTTCTATGAAATCATTCATTAACTTTATCATGCTATTTCATTTGGCCTACCACACTTTAAGAGAGGTAGATCACAGCGGATAATCCGCTCAAATCGGAGCAGCACGTATGGGGAAGGACCTCCACCTTACAGAAGATCGTAGCAAATAACATTGGTCTCGTCTATCTTGTGTTCCTACGGTGAATAAAGTCCCCAGTGCTCCACTTGGGGGGTTGGGGGGGTTGGCAACGCGTGAGTGGCAAGTGTCTATAGGCTACGGTGATGCATACCATCAGGGGGGCCGTACGCTTGTTTGACAACTTGGTGACAAAAAAAAAACTTTAAGAAGTGTCGCGTGGACACGTCTGTTCTAATTGCGTGGCATATTATGTCACTCTATGTGTGTGTATAATTAACGCTATTCTTTCCAAAGACGCATTTTTTATTATGAGCTCCAAAATTAAAGATTATATCGGAACATGAACATAGTATTATGTTCAAGTATCAGAAAAGTAAAGTAAATTATTTGATTTGTACAGTTTGGTTTAATTTATTTAGGATTTCATCTCAGCCACAAGAAGTCCACTGCTGGACATAGGCCTCCCCCAAAACGCCTCCAATGCGAAATTTAGGATTTACTAATTAAAATCTTGTTTTTATAAATACGTTTATAAGTATTTATTTTTATGTTGTATATTATTTTTATTATTATTATTGTGTATGCGTTTGAAATAAAATACGAAAATATTAGGAATTCACGTCGTTTTCACCACATTCATATTTTATAACTATTATTATGTACTATACGAAATGATGGCTAGAATACTTCAAAACGCATGTAATTAAACTGTTCATCTTCATATTCCCTAAATGAAAATTACACGAACACAAAACTTTGGCCATTTTGTTTTGTTAATTTCAAGCGTCACGGTAAATAAATCTAGCGGAGACCTCTGTAGTCGTTTTAAATTCCGGGCATTTTTAACAACACTTTGTTTGAACTTCAAACAAATAAAAAAAACACTTTCAGTAAATATAAAACATGAAAGGGCCGATATGGGTTTAGTTTCTTTTAATAATCTACTCTTTTAGGTATGGCTCTTAAAAAGTAACGAACACCCACCACTTATCAAAGTTTTGACAGTTTAATTACAATATTATTTTATTACTAACACATTATCGGGTTCAATGTCTTAAAAATTAACAGCAGGCTTTACGTAAAATCCAATTTAATTTTTATTAGTCTCCAACATTGAATTTTATGGTCTTTAATTAGCGATTAAGCAGCTTGTCAAAAGTAGGAGATGTAAAAATATAGTATTACCAAGAGTAACCTTATTTGCCAATTACTATATTCCTACGGGAACAGGAAAAGGCGGGATTGCGTTTGCGAAACCCCGGCATTTAATAGTCATTAATATTTCAAAAGGTACAAGAAGTGTGTCTGATGCGTGTAAACGTGCGTGATGTGTCGGGATGGGGTGACGTTTATTTATTTACTCAAGTTATGTGTGCGGAGGTGATGGCTGTGACTGCGGCAGACAGCTCCGTGGGCAAACCGCATGTTTTTATTTCGTTCGCCCGCTCCTTCCGACGTCGCTTCAATGTGTCAATTACACGGAATTTATTATAAACCATTTATCGACCACACATACTTTGTAGACCTAACGTACTTTATACATACAAGGTATATTGGAAAATTCTCATTTTTGTACGCTAAATATTATTATCGATTTATTTTTATCATTCTACAACGGTAACAATTACGTCCAATTTAAATAAAAGTATTATGTACTCTGACAAACACAAAATCCCTGTTCATATTTTTCACAGAACAAAAAATTCATATTTTTTATTTTCTTCATTGTCAACCATTTCAAATTTAATAATTCATTCGTAGCTATCAATTTAGAGAATGACATAATTCCCTTATTTCTAGACCATGGTACAGAGATTTTATATTGAACCATGGTAAGATTTTAACGCGTAATCAGGACGCTAATATTTTACATTAGGGGCATGTTTATCGCCTTCTTCGAAATGATTAAATCTATAATAAGGAAATCTTACTCGGATATTATGTTTATTGTGTGTTACAAAAATATTAGATCGAAGGCGGCAAAGGTTAAAGGGATAACCTTTCTCATCCTCATACATCTTCATGATGTCCCTTTGGGATTCGTATCACAAAACACGCCAGTGACAGCCGGCCAACGGATTGTGAAGCCTTGACAAGTAATTGGTTATGTGAGATGCTATTTATCAATGAACTAGTGTGGTACGTACGACGATTGTGGATTTCAAAGAGTTCTGAGATCAACATGAAAGTAATGCTTTGAAAAATTTTAACTGTTAGAAAGCAGTAAATCTCTTATGTTTTCGGAATTAAAAAAAGGACGGGTTGCACTCTGGAAGCGCTGGCAGAAGTGAAAACTTAAACGTCAACTTAAACTTAAACATCAACGTTGTGCATTTTTGAATATTTTGGAATGGTTATCTTACGCTTTTTCGATCAGGCTACGGATCTGACGCGAGTGTAACATTCTTTACCCATCAAAAAAAAATAACAAGCGCCGCTAAAAAAGGTTTCACTTCAAAAATTAATGAATTCTTTTTTCCAAAAGAACTCTACATTGATATATTTATGTATTATACTGTTCTTTAAATTGGAGTTTGTATTAAATAAGTACTTATAATCAGCTAACAATAGTTAGCAAAAAATACGTCTGTCAATGTCAATATTACTTTACAAATACTTACTACTTCGCAACTACGTCCCTAGCGGTCTCCAGCACGACCTACTTCCAAATTTCGTAGCTGTCAAAACTGTTCACTTAATTGATTTGTGAAGACAGCTGGCACTTTAGAAATTACGAAGCTTCTGTCTGACTAATTAATAATGTTTACAATCCCAATAAGAAAGGAAATGGAAAGAAGAAAAGTAGCAAATCACATTGTAAAAAATAACTTCACTACTTTATTTTTTATTATTAGTTGTTAACACTTTGTTCTCCTCATGCCTATTGTTATTTAGAATAAATAAATAAACATTCTTGGACGAATCACACAACGTATTTAAGTATCAGCAATGGGAATTGCTGAAACTTAAATACTTTTTTTTTAGCAAACCAAGTCAAACAGACATGTTCATGCACACAAATGTTTGCCTTGCGCATAATTCGAACCCGCGGCCCTTGTGATAAAGTGACCATTGTTAGCCACCACCGAGCCTGTCAAGAATGAATTGTAAATAACAATATTATTTATTGATTTGTCAAAGTTGAAAACATTTTATAGCAATTCATTTCCGTATATTTCCGGCTTCTACCACACGCTGTTTGAAAGTTCGGTTTATTAAAATTCCGGTCGTGACGCTTGACCTAACAATGTTTTTTGTTTTATAAAAATTGGGAATGTCTATTATTCTGCTGAAAATTATCTGATTTTTGTAATTAATGTAGCATTGAATTTAGATCAATCTCACAAGCTCAAGGTTGTTTATACATAGGCTATATTCAAAGGAGAAAGAAAATTTACAGGTAAATAACAGTAGAATTGGTAATGTAAAGGAGAGCTTTTAACCCGGCCGTGGATCACACTTTGTTGTTAAAAAGTACTTATTTAAATATTTTATTGAAACACCTCTCACAAAAGTTTTCTGTTTATAAAAGAACGGTAAGGGGAAAAGGTAGCATAAGTAAATTATGTAGAGAGGCTACAACGTTAAATGTCTGTCAAAGTTTTGACGGTTTCCCATTCAAAAGAGATGTTATGACGAATAACCTGGAAGTGGTAAGGATACGCAACTATAAAACTTTACGCACTCCGGGTTGTAGCCGAAAGGTATTGTAGCCGAGTATGGATAAGAAATATGTGTTCAGTATTATACTTTACCTACACTACTTGTAAACGCTCATTTAAATCTACGAAGTTAAAAATAAATCTGAAAATCCATGGTGTTGTTACAGATATTTACTAAACTTGAAATTATGAATGACAATACACCATTTAAAAAATTATTAGGTATGATATTTTTTCATATATGGCCAAAATTTATAGGTAACGTACCAAAAGTGGATCCGTGGATAACGGATGAGAGAGTGTCCCCTTGGTTAACGGATAGATGGAAAGAGAACGCAAGCGACTTTGTTTTATTATCTAAAGATTTCAATTTAACTTTGTTCCCGTTTTCAAAATCTCTGTGGTACCCGTGCAAAGTCGAGGCAAGGCGCTATGTGGAAGAATTTACTTACCTATATGGCTATATACCGTAGAAATAAACGTAATTATTAGCCGTCCTAAAATAAACTGTAAATTGAGATCTCAACTTTTCACTTACCTATCTATATACTACACAAATCAAATAGTTTTGAATTTTTAAGGTTGCAAACAGTTTTCGAATTCAATGATCACTTTACTCTAATTTCGTTTGGTTTCGTCAAATTAATTTTAATAGCAATTTTAATAATAGCAAAGTTTCGTTAACTATCAAACTTTCTTAATCGGAGACAGAAAATATTTAGCGGTTACAAACGGCATTCAAACGGCTTGTCAAATGGAAAAATATTTCTCTAACAAACCCAAATAAGTAGTTTTGCTCTCAAAAGTATTTCACTTAAACGTATCTACGTTATACGTAGAAGTTAAACGTACCTTCAGGGAATCAAACTTTTCTACTTAGTTCAAACTGTTCTTCACATTAATTTAGATAAGAATTCCTTCCTGAATTTTGATACAAAACGTAGTTTCATACAGCAATTAACCTATCATAATTTAAATTTATAATAAAATAAAAAAATATTCAATTGAGATTAAAGTAGATATTATAATTTTCAAATACTCCCGTAGAACCAATGCATTAGCCATTATTTACCACCTACACCTAATTCTGTGACTATTTGATTACTATTGCACAAATAGCCTATTGATAGCTAAACCACACGTCTCGTGCGACATCTAATACTAAATGGAAGGCAAAGGCCATTAATATGCAAAGGCGATCAACGTTAACGAAGACTTTGAATAAAAATATATTAACTAAAACCACCCCCGCGATTAATTCTATTAGAAAAGCATAAATACTTGTTTATTAGTATTTAAATACGGAATCAAATAAGAGCTAAAAATGTAATGTAAAAAGCTATAAATGCATGATTAGATGTTACTCTTTATAATTTGATTTGTTATATGTTAAATATAAAACGAGAGGAAGCAATGATTCAAAATTAATATAAAAGTAATACCTTTTTCAATAGCTTTAAATTGTACTTTGAATGTGTTTTCGACATTTCAAATCTTTAATATTTACATCTTAGTAAAGACTTGGAGATATATAGCATCATGTTATGATCCCGTTGCGTGTATATTGCTTTTTCTTTGGTGGTTGACTACAAACGAATAAGCATCTTTCTCAAGAAAATTCAATATTACACACGCTACATATTGCCGTACTTTGGTGTTTCTCGCGGATACAAAGGCGTGAAAAAACGATTTCATACTTCATAATAACATTTCTGTTGGTAAAGGATAATATGATATAATTTTTTCATTCTGTAACACCTAACAGTTTATTATAATTGCTCTATATCACGCGATTCATCTATCTGATAATGATTTGGAAAGGTAAAATTTATTTATATAGTAAGTATTATTTATTTATTAAAGAAATATATTTTGTCCGCGACTTCGCTTGCGGTAAATCTGGATAAATTTGAGAAAAACAATCCATGAGCTTTTATTTATTATTTTGGTATATAGGTGTTGTAGGTAGAAAAATATGCTTTTTCGCTTTCCTATTGGAATGAGATAATTTAACGAGATAAGAACTAACCTTCTCTGTCCCTGTGACAATACGAATACAAATTTTCGTTACGGCAGTTTTTGCCCACCATAACAAACAAACGAATTACTCACTTTCATAATATTATTTAGGATTAATATATTTATTATATCGGCATTCCTACGTTTCATTAATTTTTTAATTTTAAAAGTCGCGTTATTCAAGGTTTCTCGTACATTAATTAATAAAGTGGTAGTTAAGGTATATTCCCAGTTAGGTTGTGTGGTGTATAGCGGAAATTGCTAAGTAACTTAACCCATAGTACGCCATAGTGCAGCCCTTCGTCTTAAGAACTTTAATAAATTAAAACTGATTCACTTACCTGTGGTAACTTCCAACTAAATTATAAATATAAAATTACCTTTTGTAACGAGAGTGGTACTCACTTTAAACATTGTAAATAAATTTTAATAACATTTAGGTAAGAGATTACATCGACGATGACCTCCGTGGCGTAATGGTTACCATGCCGGACTAGGAATCGAAATCCCGGTCGGGTCATGATGAGAACCGAACTTTTTCTGATTGGCCTGAGTCTTAGATGTTTATCTATAATTATGTATATATATGTATTTGTTATAAAATATAGTATCGTTGAGTTAGTCTATACTAATATTATAAAGAGGAAGGATTTAATTGTTTGTTTGTTTGCATTGAATAGGCTCCGAAACTACTGGACCGATTTCAAAAATTCTTCCACCAGTAGAAAGCTACATTATCAGGGAGTGACATAGGCTATAGGTTTTCCCGAAATTCAATGTGGTTCCCACGGGAACGGGTCCGGAACTTCACGCGGACGAAGTCGCGGGCAAAAAAGCTAGTCATACTAATATTATAAATGAGAAAGTGAGTTTGTTTGTTTGTTTATTATTCCTTCACGGTTTGACTAAGCAGCCGATCATTATGAAAATTTGTATACATATTGTCAGGGGTACAGAGCCCAACATAGGCAACTTTTTATCCCGTGAAATTATGTCATTCCATTGGGAAAATATTTTTTCTACCATAGAGGGCGCTGTATGGGATGGGCTATCGGCCAACAGATGGCGCCACAAGTCGCGCTATGGGTTGTTTTGTTGTCAAACTAGATCTATGTCATAAAATTAACGCGAGCGAAGCCGCGGGGAAAAGCTAGTAAATTATTACTGGGGATTATTATTATTACTTGTTTATGGGATTACCCATAAACAAGTCTCGAACTTACTTTGAGGCTAGCTCAATCTGTGTGATTTGTCCCTAAGTTTATTTATTTACATGAATATAATGTCAAGGCAACTTGACATGTCTGTTTTTTGTGAATATAGTGAAGTGACTCTATGTTGTTAATACTAATTATTGAAGAGTATTTCAGAAGTATAAGGAAGGATATTCAAGAGAGCAGAGTTGAAACGGATAGTTACTTTATTTATTTTTTTGTATAGTAGGTAATGAATTATTTGAAATTCGAACATTGCCTTGTTGTCAAATTATTATCATTTATTTTAGTAGGGGAAATGTAAAAAAGAATTGTAGTTTGTGACAAACTGCTTTTTGAACTAAACTTTTAATAAATATATTTTTTACTAAATAAATGCAAGCCAGCCTCATCCTGTAAGGAAAAAAAAATGCAAATATCGTTTCTTGTATGCATTTTTTGTTACCGCATTTGGTGCCGCCGTTTCAAACCATGTAAAGTTTTTAGATACATAATAAACAAGTATCATCAAACTTTATATCCACTATCCATACAAAATTATTATCTCGACATCTTTAAGTTCTAAGGTATAATAAATATTGCTTTTAAAGCTTCTTTTTCTACCGTGAATACATCACTTCATGTTTAAGCTTCTAGCCTATCAAGCTACTTTAACTTGTTATTGATAAACTTGCTAGTAGTTTATGAAATTTATGATCTACATCGTAAAGGATCTGCTTATATTGAATTTAAATCTTTATATTAAAATTCATCAGACCAATTTAATGGAATAAGTTCAATATTATAAATACAGCGCAATTTTAAGGTCTCTGTCACCAAATTAAATTGGTATTTTTTAATTATTTAATATTTTCAATGTTTTGATCAATATATTTTACTAGTGAAACCCGCGCAACTTCGTTTGCGTTTATACACAGCATCTATATCAGACTTTTGACCAAATCCTACAGGAATTGCGCACTTTTCGGAATAAAACGAACCCTATGTGTTAATCCAAGGTATCAGCTAACTACATACCAAATATCATAAAAATTGACACAGCCATTTGAGCGTGAAGAAGTTCCAAACATACACACAACTTTCGCCTTATTAATTTTAGTAGGATTTAAATATATTTTATTTAATTTATTATATATGCTTTGAATTTTTAACTATTTATACTTGTTTGTATTTTTCGTCTGTCAGTTTTAAAACTAAAAATGTTTTAAGCCTTCAACAAGATTAAATAAGTTTTATCATCTCATTTAATGAATATAAACTAAGTTGTGCATAATTTACTTAGATTTGCAAGACAGCGAAGACTGACTAATCTTGTAAGTAAACTTCTATATAATAATTTAAATCTTATGAAATGTATATTTTTAATACAAAATTTCGTGACAAAAAAAATTTGACGTGGAAAGTGGTTAAAATTATTATTCAAATACGTATTAATTTTTTTTATACACAAATCAGATGGCTGTTGTAAATTTTATCACGTTTTATTCATAGTAGCATCCAATCGTCTTGGTATTATGTCGACGTTTCATGAATAGTATTGTACTTCAACATGGTCATGACAGCCCAGGTACACTTAATTTGGATGTATTCTTATTTGAATGAGTATTACATGAAATTGTTTATAATCTGAGTTTGTTCAAACTCTAGGCAGGCAGGAAAAATGTTTTTAATAGTTTTAAAGTACCTATGGTTATTATTATCTTATGTTTTTACGACATTGTCAGTAAAATAAATTAGAGAATTTATTTTTCTAATGTATATATTTTATGTAATTTAAACAGAATATCAAATATGTTTAATATTTTTAAACTAAAAAGTAATATAATAAACTTTAATATAATAAATCAAATTCAAATTGAATTACTTTAACATTTGTAAGTATATTTTCAATAAACAAATAAATATTCTTTTTAAATTGCAAAATAAGTGAGTTTAGAAACTTCTAATAATATATTTTTGAAATTTATCATAAAAACTGCAAACTTTTATTTTATATAATTACAAAAAAATTAAATCTTAATTATAATCCTGATATTTAAACAAAAAATAAATAATATAGTATTAAAAATAATATTATCCATAGCAAGTTGTAAATAGTTAAAATACTTACCAAAGCAAGTTTCTAATTCGAAGTAACTTCTACGGCGTAGACCCGCTACGAAAACTATTATTTAACTATTCGCGCCACGAATTCGCCAGGTGTCGCTTCCGTGTTCGTCGTCGATAGATTTGAAAAGCAATGCTGTCCTCTGTGTAGCCGCGCGGCTTATATAGCTAACCGGTTGAGCTGGCCTCGCTTGCGTAAGTGGTGAAAACCTGAGCGTAGGGCGCTACGAAATGTACACCAAGCTGAGCTACGGATGTGTCTACGGTGGTACAATCTACAGTTACACATTCTGTGTGTTAATTTTTTGGATAATGAATTTGGAGCTTTAAAAATTGCACTATTAATATTTCGTTATTATTAAAATGTTATGAATTTTAATAATTTGAATAGTATATTTATAATTTTTTTTTTTTTAATAAAAAAAGTCCCTTATTAATTCTCTCCCTATTTCTTAGTAGCGTCCCTGATATTACTAATATTCATAGAGATGTCATTATTTTCCATCAGGTGGCTCGCTGGTTTGCCTGCCGTATGACATAAAAAAATACAGTAATATAAGATTTATTATTCCATTGATTACGAAGCCGCCTAATAGTTTATTTTAGAACTTAATTCTTTCTGTTTTTATTGTTATTAATTATATTACATGAGTTGTGTTTATTTAGTATAGCTTCTTTGACTTTTATTTTTTTTTATTTTTATATGAATCATGACACATACAGTTTCCGCATCAGCAGATTGTAAACTGGGTCAATATCAATGTAAAATTTTAGAGTGTTAGCGTTTTGTGTATTATACAATATTTATTTTGTTTATTTTACCTTTTAATTTAATTGATTTATTAATTTGTGTTTTTTCATTTTAGTTACAATTTTTTTATGGTTTTTTTCAATAGCGATTGTTTATTGTTTTGAAATAAGTTTAGCTTTTTATAGCCTGAAACACAGGAGTTTTGACATCCTAGCTCAGGCACCCTAATATTTTATTCCTTTAATAATTAATTACTACCTAAACTGTTTAAGATATACAATGAGTGATTTAATAAAGATTTTTTATTTTTTATTTTTATTTTTTTATTATTAAGTTATTTTTTGCCAATCGCGATAGCGGAACGATTTACCAAGTGTTATTTAGGTTCTTAATTATTAACTCTTGCAACACAAAGTAATAACCATACTTACCCGTAGCAGCGGACTACCTTTGAGATTGTCAATAAATAATTTACTCGCCTTTGACAATATTGGAGAATTAGAAATGGAAGGTTCAGATTTCATTAAAATAACGTTAATTATAAAATTTTATGGCAAGCGACAGGGATGCTTTTAGGCGTAAATGGGAGGCTTTTGCCCAGCATTGGAACCTGAATAGCTAAGGAAAAATAATAATTAGGACAAATAAAACAAAAATAATACTACACGGTTGGCTCGCGCAGACGTAGAATGAATTCGAAATTCATACTTATTACTCATTGCATAACAACAATCGATTTTCAATTATTTTATAAACTGTTAGCCCAAATTTTGGCGCGTACTATAACCAAACTCTTGTGTAAAAAAGCGAATTGCCCGGTGGTGGTGCGTTGGTAGTGAGTGATTCTTTCACGATCACGCTCGTTAAAGTTCACGATCAGGGTGTCGTCTTGAAAAGTCCTACGACAAGTTAATTAATCATAAATGTTTTTATTATAATATTTTAACAATCATAACATTGTATCATATTGATCATTACGACTTTACAGCGTCATCATAATAAATCACCATGCGTCAACAGTGGCTTTAATATCAATTTGGGATACACCGATCACGCTTCATCAAACAGGATCTAGATAAGAGACAATTATAAGTGATATTATTGCCTTCGTTAATCCCCACTCGTGGGTACACAATCACGATTGTGATTACGGTGTCAGAAAACATAATATTTGTGTCTTTCTAGAATTGAGTTGAAACTCAACAAGTTGTGTTCAATATTCCAGCTACATTCCTTGTCGCCTTGCTGCGAACACCAGTTTGTTAGTAACTTTGTGTTATACAAATAAGTATAGCGTATTCCATCTATCTAATATTTCAACAAATGAATTTATTCTGCTTCTCTTATTACAACTGTTATTGGTAGAGGAAAAGATAAGTTTGCTATTGTGTTATTTATTATTTCAAAAAAGACATATTTTTTTATTAAATCTACAGGAGTGTTTGTAAGTATATTTGTCTATTATAAATATTGTATTTCCAATTAATTAACTTTTAAATTTCAGTAAATATACACCTTTGAAAATTTCAAGATATTTTAATTTCCAATTATTTAACTTTTTTCAGTAAATATACGTTTGATTTAAATTTTAAGGGTATATGAATAAAACAGGTTTATTGGAAAAATAGAGCCCTCGAGATGGAGATGCGACGCTAAATGCATATTCATCATCTTCGGCTTCAAGTTGCTGATGAGAATATCCGACCAATCAAGCTTACAGCACAAAATTGATACCTATGATAATAACTACATAACGTTAGGTTTTTAATTTTTTATATTGATATCATTTTTTTGTATCGAACACAAAATAAAGTGATTATGTACTATTACAATAAGTGGTGAATGAATATTTAATTATCAAAACAACTTTCGTTTAAATAAATAACTCGCATTTAGCAGACAGTAGTGTAGACGTAAAACCATGAATAGTTTTCAATTAAAGTTATTAATTTAATAAATTTGTGTCAACTCCACAGCGGTTGTTATGACAACATAAAATTTATACAGAACAAACCACACAATATTGATTTATTAATTACTAGTGAAACCCGCGCAACTTCGTTTGCGTGTATTTATTTATGCACAGAAGCGCCATCTATATCAGACTTTTGATCAAATCGCGTACTTTTCCGGATAAAAAGTACCCTATGTGTTAATCCAAGGTATCAGCTACCTACATATCAAATATCATAAAGGGGCCCAGCCATTTGAGCGTGAATAAGTAACAAACGTACCTGCACATAGCTTTCGCCTTTATAATATTATAGTAGGATAACACCTATAGATTTTTGTTACGAATCATCATTATCATATCAACCCATAATCATTCCACTGCAGGGATACGAGTCTTCCTTCCATCGAAGGGAATTTTTATATTTATTTTTTATACCACAACGCCTCATTCTGGGGACTTAGGATCAAAAGTCAAGTTAAGTCAAGGAATGAAATAAACACTAAATCCTGAAAATTTGCATCGATGGCGGTGGTTATATCGCCATGCGATTGTCCAGCCGCTATGTTTAAAATCGACATAAACGTACTCTGCCACGCTGCTCCAATGCGGATTCGCAGAGGTGAGATATATTGCGAAGAAATAAATAAATAGAGACAAATCACACAAATTGAGCTAGCCCCAAAGTAAGTTCGAAACTTGTGTTATGGGATACTAACTCAACGATATTATATTTTACAACAAATACATATATAGACAAACATCCAAGACCCGAGGCCAATCAGAAAAAGTTCGTTTTTCACCATGACCCGACCGGGGATCGAACCCGGACCTCCTGGGTGGCGGTCTGGCGTGGTAAACATTACGCCACGGAGATCGACAATTTAATAAGTCAATTGAATAAATAAGTAAATTGTAGACAATTCACGCAGTGTTACTTGTACTCAAGGTAGCCCGGCTTCTGTTACGAGTACCTTTACAAATACTCGTAGTAAATCAACGTAGTCTATTAGGTATATAATATTTTGTATCTATAGTAAGTATATATTAGTATGTATTTATGTATGTATTGTGTTTAGTAATTATTAGGATTATGAAAAAATACATTTTGTTTTACATCTAAGTATTATTTATTGTATGTCAGATAATTTAAAACCGCATTCGTGAATATCTGCACTTCCCAAAGGTTGACTGGTAGATAATGCATTTAGCGTTAAGTCCGCCTTTTGTACCCATATATTGTGGACAATAAAGTCTAAATAAATAAATAAATGACATTCAAAAACCTACGATAAACATTTCAGACTGACAATTTTTTTTATTGTATTCATGTTATTTTTCTCCCACCCGTAGGTCAAACGTAGTTCTGCGAATCATCAGGTTAACTAATATAGGTATTCAATATCATGTTTTAGGTACCTGCAGGTATAAATTATGTAATGATATGATAACTGAGGCTGCCTTTCATTCCCTGACAGCAATAATTAATTCTATCTGTTCCAATTACTTGAGTCATACCTAATAAACAGCATTTGCATAACATACATGGAAGCACGGAAAGGTAAATTACACATTTATTATTAAGTTGTAATATACATATTGTTTTAATAAAATTTTCGGATGTTATTGATTGTTGTTTTGATATTTTTAACGTAAAATTGAGAAGCAGTATCAGAATACAAGATCAATTTTCTCAGGAAGGTAACAGACCTCCTGGTGGCTTTGACGTCAGCATCAAATGTACGATGCCCCCTGTTTACAACGACATGTTTATGCGTAATTTTATTTTAAGAATCTTATTACATAGGTAGCTTTGCTTGCCGAGACTCCGCCCATGTGGACATTTGGTGAAATATTTTTTAGACTATTAATATACTAGCTGTGCCCGCAGCTTCGCCCGCGTGGAATTGGACTTGTGACTAATTAAGTAGTATAGACGGATTTAACAGTCTCCTATTACTGTAGTTTTCCCCGAGACGTCAGTGTTCTTCATTGCTCATTGTCTATTTGCTCGCCGCTGTTCATCTTGGCTACCTACTGTGTACAGTGCAAAAATGAGAAAAGTAACCATTTTTGCACTGTAGGTAAGTGCAAAAATGGTTACTTATCTCATTTTTGCACTGTACGAATCCTGTTGTTTTATTATTTTAATAGCTGTTACCCGCGGCTCCGCCTGCGTGGTCAAGCGAAAATAGCAATAAGTTCGTTCCCGTGGGAATTAAAAAAAAAAACAACTTTATCTTTGTCAACATCATAGAGGGAATCTCTATAAAAAATTTCAGCTTTCTAGGTTGAGCGCTCCCGATAATACACGTGTAGTCTTATTATTGCGAATCCTGTGGGAATTTAATAAAATCCCGTCTTTATTATCCTTGTCTACTTTATAAAGGGAAGCTTAATACAAAATAGGTTGAGCGCCCACAATAATACACGTGCAGTCATATTTTTCTCTTTCCCATGGGAATTAAAAAAAATACAACTTTATCTTTGTCAACATCATAAAGGGAATCTTTACAAAAAAAATCATCTTTCTAGGTTGAGCGCCTGCGATAATACACTTACAGTCCTATTACTCCCTTTCCCGTGGAAATTTCATAAAATCCCATCTTTATCCATCATAACATCATAAAGAGATCCTCAATACAAAATCTCAGCTTTCTAGGTTAAGCGCCCCCGATAATACACGTGTAGTCTTATTTATTATTCCTGATCCTGATTTATTATCCTGATTAAAAATCCCGTCTTTGTCCTTCTGTACTTTGGAAAGGAAACCTCAATACAAAATCTTGGTGTTCAATAAAGAACCTTCATGCTGAATTTCATTCGAATAACTTCAAAAACGGCAAAGTTTAATACTAACTTTGCACCCCCGTTTAACCCCCTAAGGAATGATTTTTGAGAAAAATATTTTACTCGTGTTTCATGCCTTTCAATAAAGAACCTTCATGCTGAAATTCATTCAAATAACTTCAAAAACGGCAAAGTTTCATACTATCTTTGCACCCCCGTTTAACCCCCTAAGGGATGAATTTTGAAAAAAATATTTTACTCGTGTTTCATGCCTTTCAATAAAGAACCTTCATGCTGAAATTCATTCGAATAACTTCAAAAACGGCAAGGTTTCATACTAACTTTGCACCCCCGTTTTACCCCCTTAGGGGATGAATTTCCAAAAATCCTTTCTTAGTGAGCACCTACGCCCCAAAAGGAACCGCCATGCAAAATTTGAGACTCCTGGCACTTGTAGTTTCGGAGATTTCGTGATGAATCAGTCAGTGATTTTCTCTTTTATATATATAGATTTATTTGCTTAGACAAAACTTAGACAAAGCTTAGACTTTTAAATTTTTAATCAACTGGAATGAAATAATGACTGATAATGAATGATAATATAGGCAATGGACTGGAACCCACTAGGATAACGTAAACGTGGCCGTCCCAAACAAACCTGGCGACGCACTTTGCTAGACGAAGCGAGGCACATAGGGAAGTCCTGGAGTGAAACGCGAAGCTCAAGACCTTGGAGATGGAGAGTCACTGTGGACGCCCTCTGCCCCATTCTGGGGACTTAGGATCATACGTCAAGTCAAGGAATGAAATAAACACTAAATACAGAAAACTTGCATCGATGGCGGTGGTGTCCTGTCGCTATGTTTAAAATAGACATAAACTGGTGCTAATTCTGTTGTACATTTAACTAAACTAATTTTGACAGGACTAGTAGTAGCAACACTTGCTATCCTTGTCAGTAATTGTAAACCAAGGAAGGATAACAACACCTTTGGTCCTGTCAAAATTAGTTTAGTTAAATGTAGGTACAACAGAATTAGCACCAATATCATTTTTTCTGTGTTAGTGATCAAATCACACTACTTTTTGTAGTGGAAAGATTACGTTGAAAAACGTGCTATCACTTGTTACCATTTTGCATATGATTCAAAATATTCGTATTTGTTTTATGAGGGTGCCAGTTCTAAAAAAATGGTTTGTTTCAATTAATGTATATCTCTTTGATCACCATGTATATAAGTTAAACAATTTATGCATAAAGCCTGATTTATTATGCTGACATAAAACTATTACTCTTACCCTACCTAACTATAATATAAAGGTAAGTAATACCCTATAGGATGTGTTTATCATGTTCCATACTATTAAAATGTATTTTATTATGACAAAATGAAGTCTTCTTTTGCAAAACAGATTTTTCGTAAATGCGCAGAAAGGGCTGCCCTATAATTATTATACCTTTATACCCATATTTCAAAACATACCTACTTATTATTCATACAGATCGGTACGGTATAACGTAAGGAACATTATAATGTTCGTAAGTGGGTATTCAAAATTCGATTACATTGCCAGCACTGGATCTGAAACTGTATGGAATATAATTAGGGGGTGTACGGTATGCGTCAATCTTACAGCAGTGATATCGACATGTGATAATTTTTTATAATATTTTCATATGACATGTCAAAGTCAGAGACAGGGTCGACAACGCGCGAGTGATAATCCCGGTGTTGCAAGCGTCCATAGGATATGGTGGCCGCATACCATCAGGCGGGCTTGTTTGGCACCTTAAGTAATATTTAAAAAAAACCGGGCAAGTACGTGTCTTTCTAGCATCAAGCGTCTAGGCGCTAGACCGCGGACGGACAGACGGACATGGCGAAACTATAACTCCTGGTAGTTTACTACGGAACCCTAAAAATAGATTTTTTAAACCACATTGACTCTTTCGAATAATAGAGCTGCTCTCGCTTTTCTTTTGAAAAGTACAGTTATAACAAGGGATTTGATTGAAAAAGAAAATGGAATCCATTTATATCCAGAAAATGATCAAACAGAATAAAAGGGCTCGTCGGTCGTTGATTCCTACCACCAGTTCAGTTACCTGTCTAACATATCGTAAAGTAATAACATAAATATCAAAATATTTGTATGATTCTTCACGTATATTTTCTCTTGACCGTAGATGCCTGAAACTTGGGTGTGTTCTGAAAAGTGTGTGTTATGACGTAGGCAACCAATACGAAAGGATTTTTTGAAATTCCCACGGGAAAGCGGGATATACGCAAACGAAGTTGCGCGGGTTTCTCTAGTCATATAAGTACATATATGTTGTAACTCAACACATAAAACAAACTCTACTTCTCTACTCGAGTATTATGTGACCCATTTGAACTTTACATATTTAATATATTTTCAGAAACTATTGAGATGCTTACTAATATTACTATTCTCTATTATTTATTACTATTTAATATTAAAAAAGGTACTGATCCCGAAGAAAAGGGATCGAAAGATAGTATAGTGGGTTAATCTCTACTCACGGGGGTATATTGGTTAAGTTTTATTATGAACATTGTGCTTTATTAAGAATAATATTTTTATCTCACTATTTACATCATATGGTTTCTATTTGCAAACAATGTCAGGTACTATTATTCTAAAATGCATAATGTTTGAAATATACAGACTTTTTAGTCAAATCGAATGTACCATATGCATGTAAAATAAGATAAACTTTACAAAACATCATTTGAAATTACGTTTCTATTAATATAAGTATAAATTGTGGTTTGCAGTTATTATGTATTTTAAGTAAAATAAGTGCAAAATGAAATTGTAGCATGTCGTAGTTGTAAAACACTCATGATCCATTGTTTCTAGTAGTAATAAAACCTAACATTAACAGTTACGAACAGCCACCGCAATAATTTATAATGGGTCGTGAGTGCTTTAAAAGGGTATCCAGCTAGGCTCTTTCGTATGCGCGACTACGTATCGTGTTTGCCTAAATAAACTATTCAATGTATATGTTTAACATTGGTTTTTAACACGTTTTACCCGTTTTACCTGATAAGATTGATTTTCGCACATACTTGGTGGATTAAAGACATAACGCTTTTAATAAGACACATTACTTAAGTTCATTTTCATATGCAAGTTAGTAAGTAAGTGAAATTTAGTTTTATCTAACTCTTATTCTTCTGATGTTCATGGACGTACATTTGCAGGATAAATTCTAACGCGGATTTAGATATTTTTCCATAGCTCTTTTCCAGTTTAGACGGCAAGGTAGTAAAATCTTTACGTGACAAGTTTGTGGATATTTTTTTCTGTCTTTAGTGGGATGCTATTTTATATATAACAGCAATTGCTTATTCTCACTTTCGACGTGATTTGTTGTTCAATTATTACAAAAAATCTAAATAACTGCCTATTTTGATAGAGGACTGAAAGTTGAACGTGTAGCTCATATAGGCTCCATCAATCATCATCCCCGGTCGTCTGATTGTGTTCATTACAATCCACTTTAGCATTTACGACTTGTAAAAACGATTCCCATATGCCTCCCTTGCTTTCCTTGCGGGGTATCATTGGTTTATTCCATCTATAACCCTTATGTTTTGTTACCTTGTACTTTATATGGTCTACCAGAATCTCATGACATAAAAACAATGAGATCTTGTCTAAGGTACTAGTTGTAAGAATTTAAGTCGGACCTCCATTATCTATTTATATAAAAGAGAAAATCACTGACTGATTCATCACGAAATCTCCGAAACTACAAGTGCCAGGAGTCTCAAATTTTGCATGGGGGTTCCTTTTGGGGTGTAGGTGCTCACTAAGAAAGGATTTTTGGAAATTCATCCCCTAAGGGGGTAAAACGGGGGTGCAAAGATAGAATGAAACTTTGCCGTTTTTGAAGTTATTCGAATGAAATTCAGCATGAAGGTTCTTTATTGAAAGGCATGAAACACGAGTAAAATATTTTTCTCAAAAATCATCCCTTAGGGGGTTAAACGGGGGTGCAAAGTTAGTATGAAACTTTGCCGATTTTGAAGTTATTCGAATGAAATTCATCATGACGGTTCTTTATTGAAAGGCATGAAACACGAGTAAAATTTTTTCAAAAAAATGATTCCTTAGGGGTTAAAAGGGGTGCAAAGTTAGTATGAAACTTTGCCGTTTATGAAGTTATTCGAATGAAATTCAGCATGAAGGTTCTTTACTGAAAGGCATGAAACATGAGTGAAATATTTTTTTCAAAATTCATCCCTTATGGGGTTGAACGGGGCGCAAAGTAAGTATGAAGAAACTAGATTAGTTAGACCATTTATTTGAAACTTCGTAGGAATACTCCTGGCGGTAAATGAGTAAGTACGTGTTTCAGGATTTTTCAAAATCCAACCCCTAGAGGGATGAAATGGGGTGACCTACCTAGGCTACTACACGTGTATTATCGAGGGCGTTCAACCTAGAAAGCTGAAATTTTGTATATGGATTCCCTTTATGATGTATACAAGGATAAATACGTGACTTTTTTAAATTCCCAAGAGAACAGGAACAGGAATTATGGGGTGCGCTCAACCTAGAACGCTGAGATTTTGTATAGGGGTTCCTTTTATGATGTAGACAAGGATGAAGACGGGATTTTTTTTATTTCCATGGGAACGGGACAAATTGGACTGCACGTGTGTTAATGTGGGCGCTCAACCTAGAACATTAATTGCATTGAGGTTGCCTTTATAAAGTAGAGAAGGACAAAGTCGGGATTTTTTAAAATTCTTACAAGATCAAGAATAATAAATAAGACTACATTATGTGTATTATCGGGGGTGCTCAACTTAGAAAGCTGAGATTTTGTATTGAGGATCCCTTTATGATGTTAACAAGGATAAAGATGGGATTTTATGAAATTCCCGTGGGAAAGGGAGTAATAGGACTGTAAGTGTATTATCGCAGGCGACCTAGAAAGCTGAATATTGTATTTAGGTTCTTTTTATAATGTTGACAAGGATAAAGATGGGGTTTTATAGAATTCTCACGGGAAAGGGAGTAATAGGACTAAGTGTATTATCGCAGGCGCTCAACATAGAAAGCTGAAATTTTGTATAGAGGTTCCCTTTATGATGTTGACAAGGATAAAGTGGGATTTTTTTAAATTCCCATGGAAAAGAGAAAAATAGGACTGCACGTGTATTATCGTGGGCGCTCAACCTAGAACGCCTAGATTTTGTATTAAGCTTCACTTTATAAAGTAGACAAAGATAATAAAGACGGGATTTTTTAAAATTCCCACAGGATTCGGAATAATAAGACTACGCGTATTATCCAAAGCGCTCAACCTAGAAAGCTGGTTTTTTTACAGAGATTCCCTTTATGATGCTGACAAAGATAAAGTTTTTTTTTATTCCCACGGGAACGAACTTATTGGCATTTTCGCTTGACCACGCGGGCGGAGCCGCGGGTAACAGCTAGTGTTTGATAAACATACTGGAGGTCAGACTTAAATTCTTAAAAAATATTAATAAAAAAGGCTTTTAATAGTAATTATATTGCAGTAACCACTTAGGTCACAAGCAAGAAACATTGTTAACAATGTTTACCCTTATGTTTTGTTACCTTGTACTTATAAAAGTTATGTTTTTCATCTTAGGTTACCATAAATGCTCCTATGCTTCTTTTATCTTTCTTTTTATACCAATTTTTACTATCAAAATATTTTATCAATGTATAATATTTTTTTTAAAACACTGTTATGTTGGTTTTGAAAAAAAGGTTAACAACTGTTGAGTTTCTTGCGGCACTTCTTCTAAACACTTTCACTGCTTTCACGTCTGAAGTGCTAGTGGGATAAAAAATATTAACGTGCAAAAGTATTTCTTGTAAATCTACTTGCAAAATAAATGATTTCATTTTTTTTAAGTATCAAAGATGAAAAACTTAATGTATAAGCATAGATATTATAATACTTACAGTGGTATTACACATAACATAAAAACAATACTTATGCAAGAAATTGTAGGATTATACAACGCTCAATCGAGTACCTGATATTGTTAATGCTGTGTTGCGTCGGTCGTATTAAAATATCAATTTTACTTGACAAACGAATCTCGTTGTTGTCCATGCAATGATGGAAAAATGTGTATTTCTTTATCTCACTCCTACACTCGTAGTTAATTCTATATTGCTATGCCTGAAAAGTGCGACTGCTACTAACTTTAAAAAGAAATAATTTGCTTTAATTTCTTATTTAATATTATATGAAGTAACAAGACACAAGACGTTCGTACTTATTTCCGGGGGCTGTGAGAAATGGCTGTGACGATGACCGGCTCGAATTATGGCCGATAAAACTAAACGCATGCCGCAATAAACATGAGGGCTGTCAAATGCTCGCTATATTATATAGTAAGCTTTACTTTCGGTGACGAGTTTGTTTTTATTAGGAGTTTCATAGAGACGAGTGCCGGCCGGAGTTTTAACCGAGTAACCGAGTTTGAATACTCGAAAGCGTAGACAGAGTATCGAAATACACAGATTATGTGTTGTATAGTTTCGTAGAACTGTCCCTCTTGAACTACTTGTTATATGTAAACAGTGACTTTAAATTTTGTCATGAGTAAATTTTACGGACTATATACAAGACGTTTTTCATAAAGAAACTCCAATTTCCCAACAGCAACACAGAGACAAAGTAAGTACTTATCTATTTTATACTCATATTACATAATGGATACTAAATATACCCGTGAAAAATACAAAATTATAGTACTTTTACATTTGTTATTTTTATTCCTACGCACACAATTGAGAGATGCTTAAATTGAGCTATTTAAAGATTGAATAACACATAGCTGTGCTAATAAAATCGTTACATACAAAATCCATTCTTTTGAAGAGAGGTTTTTATGTTACGCACATAATATTACAATTGGCTTGAGGCCATGCTTTATCACTATAAATTAGTTAGTCCTTCTCTGCCTTGAGTTTCTTGGAAATTAATATCAGAAAGACTGAAACGATTTTCAACAATATCTTCTCTTCTTGATCGTTCCCTCACTGCTGAGGATCGTGACTCTACACGACCTTGTCGACTAGTTGCCGCCATCTGGTCCGACCATCGAATGGGACAGCGGCCACGAGGTCTTTTACCCTCAATCTTCCCTGTCACCATCAGCCTCTCCATGTTATCCACATCCCTTCTCGCGATGTGGCCGAAGTATTGTACAACGCAGACAAGTGGAAGACAGACGTTGTGCATCCTCCAATTTGAGTTGTTTTAGTATGTACAGAGACGTTTGTACGGGGGGCTGTCCACGGTATTCTCAATAGTCGACGCCAGCACCACATCTCAAAGGCATCTACTCTTTGCCTGTCCGCGGCTTTGAGAGTCCATGTCTCTGCACCATATAGCGCGATGGAGAAAACCAGTGATAGTACCAGGTGTATTTTGGTTTTGTTAGTGATGTTTCTGTTTCTCCATACTTTGCTCAATTGGGTCATTGCTGTCTTAGCCATGGCGATTCGTCTACGTATCTCGGTTTCGCAGCTGCCTCGGTTTGTGATCACGGAGCCAAGGTATTGGAACTGGTCCACGGTGTCATACTCTCCTAGTAGGTCAGTGCGCTGGATTGATTAGAATCGATCGATCACCGTAAGTTTGGTCTTGCCTTTGTTGATGGCAAGGCCCAACCTCAGGCTGACGGCCTCCAGACGATCCAGTATTTCCGCCATTTCTATTTCGTATGATGCCAACAAGGTAGTGTCGTCAGCGTAACGCAGGTTGGAGATTTTTATTCCCCCTACCTTCACGCCACCCCTCCAATCCTCAAGCGTCTGTCGCATAATGTATTCGCCATAGATGTTGAAAAGGATTGGCGAGATCACAAAGCCCTGTCGAACGCCTTTTCAACAATATAATGTAATAGAAAATAATATACTTAAACTAGTAAAATACTTGCATCTTGATTTGCGTATTTCTCGTTTTCCCATGAGAATTTTGAATAATCCTTTCTTAGTACACCCCTAGACGTCGCAAGGCACCTACATTCCAAATTTGGAATCTCTAGACCCAGCGGTTTGGGCTGTGCGTTGATATATAGTTAGTCAGTCAGAACTTAAGTGAATAAGAAATTTGACGACCTCCGTGGCGTAATGGTTACCACGCCAGACCGCCACCCGGGTTCGAATCCCGGTTGGGTCATGATGAAAAACGAACTTTTCTGATTGGTCTCGGGTCTTGGATGTTTATCTTTATATGTATTTGTTATAAAATATAGTATCGTTGAGTTAGTATCCCATAACACAAGTTTCGAACTTACTTTGGGGCTAGCTCAATCTGTGTGATTTGTCCATATATATTTATTTAAATAATCTAGAAAGGTTATAAAGTTGCGGTAACTATTTGTACATTGACGGTAGTTGTGGTTCATGGTTATATGGTTACATAAAGGTGCCACGGCGAAACCAGTGCGTATATACGATAAAGTTAAATGAAGCTGTCGAAAATCTGTTTTAGTTGTTTACCTGCACGTGACCTTACATAGAGTTATATTAAGTGATGCCAATCAAGAACTACAAATTTTACGTCTCTTTACCACATTATACAATACTAGCTGACCCGTGCCCACTTCGTTGGGCATAATGTTAATAATCCTTTTTTAGTACAGGCGTTCGTAAGAAACGCTTTCATTCGACCGTTTTTTTCTCCGATTTACTTTGCAAAACCGACTACCACGTAAAAGCCTTTTTATTTTTCGGTTTTGTATATAACCTATAACCTATGACACTCAGCAATAATGTGGGTTTCTATTGGTGGAAGAATTTTTAAAATCGGTTCAGTAGATCACGAGATTACCCCTTACAATTTAACAAATATACAAACACACAAACTTTACTTCTTTATAATATTAGTATAGACTAGCAAAAACCGCGCAGCTTCTTTTGTGTGGGAATTTCGGAATACTTATAAATCTTCCTCTTGAATCACTCTATCTATTAAAAAAAAAACGCATCAAAATCTGTTGCGAAATTTTAAAGATCTACTCATTCAAAAATTTATGTCCAATGCGATTTCAAATTATAATTTGTCCAGTTTACCGAATTTTACATAATCAAGGTCATGCGGTCAGGGAATTAAAAGCAATTACAACGAAGGCCGATAATTACAAGTTAAACGATTTTGTTATAGTAATATAAGTTACATTGATTGAGGTCCCCGTGGAACTAACGTCACTTGCCATCAAAATGTTTAAAGGTAATCTGGAAGTTAATTGAGTCACCAAACACGTAAACATTATGTGTAACTATCCAGAGAATGGCTTTCAGGTTACGAGGTACAGTTTGTAATTTATATTATCCTCCCTTGTCATCGTTAGAATATTTATCCTAACTTTATAAAGGGTAAACGATCTTCGGGTCACATAATGTTAAGCCCACAGCCCACGTTCATCTGCAACGTCAGAAGCCTAGAATGTGTTGCTAGCTTTTATAGGAATAGCGAGTAAGAACAGGATAAATAGAAGAGTAAGGGCACAGAGTATATTTTGTATAAAGAATACAAATTGTGTAATAGCAAGCTGACACTCAACATTCTTTACATTCCGATAATATTATATTTAAAAAGATGGGTGCTGTTGAAAGTTGTCTTATCTAAAAGCTACAACGTCCACTGCATACAAAATATTTACACTCTTTTGCAGTATAGAATAGAATAATATTTTCCTTATAACATGATCTAAAATTCTAAAAGAATAGTATGCTATGCATAAAAGGCTCTCTACGTGACTGTGGCTTAAGTATAATCGTTTTGTATTTTACTTAGAAAAGTCATTTTAGGATAACATATCGTAATATATGAATACACTTGAAATATGTAAAAGTAGTAGTGGAGTGTATTGGGTAGGAATGGGCATTAATAGGGATTCAATCAGTCATGGGAGACAGGTAAATGTAGCAGGTTTCTGTAGGGAGATCTTCATTCCCAAGCAAAAGCAAGAAATAATAAATTATTTGGAAAATAACTTATTTGTAGCTTCCCTTTTTGTTATACTGTAAAAAATATGCAAGTATATCTTAATAAACGATTTATCTATGCATACTACCATACTTATAAAATGCTTTGTCTTGAATGTCTGACTGACGAATCAACACACATACTTTGTATGACGTAGGCATCCTATTAGAAAGGATTTTCCCGAAATTCTCATGGATAGATGCACGTGAACGAAGTGGCACGGGTTTTGTCATATATTTTTTTGACGAATCACACAACGCCATCTAGTCCCAAACTAAGCAACTAAGCTTATACTATGGGTACTAGATTGCTGATAAATATATATAAATACTTATTATATATAGAAAACACCCAGACAAAGGCAAACAGACATGTTCATGCACACAAATGTTTGACTTGCGCAGGATTTGAACCCGCGGCTCTCGAGATATGAGAGTGGCTAGCAATGGTCAGCCACTCGACTACCGGGCCTGTCTAATTTTATAAACACCGCTGTCATTATAGGTATAAATAAAATTGTTTAAAAAGATATTATTCCAATGTAAACTGGCTTTATTTTGGATGTAGGTAGCTGTCTCTATGCGCAGTCAGTCACGTTGCCTTGGCATCGCTGTATCAAGGAGTATCGCTTCACTCAATCAGCGGCGCGATCAAATGGCGACCCTGCCGGCCCCGGGTGCATCATGCCAGTAATTGAATTATGATACCTTTATCACTCACAAACTCATGTTTACTTACATATAAACAAGCCAATAAATAATGTAACTGCGAGTGTATTGGATCTATTTGCTATACATTAGTGTACATGTAACTGTGTGTGTTATTCACTGTTGTGTCACTGTCTTTCTTGATGAGAATTAAATAAATAAATAAAGAAAATCATTTATTTTGCAAGTAGATTTACAAGAAATACTTTTACATTTTAAATGAAGTGTGAAAGTGACAAAACATTGTATTACACGTTTATTAGTAAAGGGGTCTTTATATTTAACAAGTTTACTAAACATTTACATATATTATTCTGCCCTTATCCTAACTTTTTATCCCGTGAAAGTATGTCATTCCAATGGGAAAATCGTTTTGCTACTATAAAGAGCGCTGTATCGGCCAACAGATGGCGCCACTCGCGCTATGGGTTGTTTTGTTGTCAAACGAGATCTATAACATAAAATTAACGCGAGCGAAGCGGCGGGGAAAGTTTTATTATAAATACAGTTCTATTATAGGATCGAGTCAATAATAGCCTGGATAAATGGGTAATTAATTAATACTGATACGAAAATATTAGTCTTACTTATGTGTTTTTTAAAATGATAAGTTTCTGAAAGTGATACAATATTCAACATACGTCCTCGATATACGAATAATATAAGTTATACCAGAAAACGGTTGACATGCACGTGAGTTATAATACCGGCCTGCAAAATTTATCAATATGACGTCCAATGAATACATAAAGATTATGTTCTTCTTTCTCCTAGCGCTATCCCGTTTTGTGTTTCACTAGGATTGGCGAGGTCTACTACCTCATCATCATCATCTACTACCTAAGGCTATGGTATTTGCAAATTATTTATTTAATTTCTACGGCATTGATGAATATGAATAATTTAATACTCTAATTTTTTGCAGTTTGTATTATTGTAAATTTTTTCATAAAATATAATGTGCATGCTATAAATATAGCAAAACATTATGTACTTCATAAAAATTGAAACGCCTTACCATGTTTTATGCAATAAAAGTATTATAATTTATTTATTATGTGGAGTAACTTGGAAGACGTTTCCGTGGGATTTACACTAAGCCACTTATCATCATCTCAGCCTGTTTTTGCCCACTGTTGAGCATACACCTCTCTTTTTGTACGTTAACCAACTCGGTCCTGTGTCATTATGTATATAATTTATTTAACCAGTTAGTTAATAAACTGTGCGTGTAGTGCGTAAGACTGCCTAGAGATTTAGTACACAGGTAAATTAACACAGGTAGGTGTTTGCCTTAATAATTTCCTCAGAACAGTGAGGAAAGGTAATAACGGTGGACCAAAATTACCACTATATTGTATACTTACTAACTTAGATTATTATATATTTTGTTTACCTTACCTTTACTTCTATTTAATAAGGCTGCTTTATAAAAAAACGTGTTCTGTTAATAAAGCTCAAACATGTACTATTACGGTTACTAAGGGACGGTTAAAGTATCCTATAAGTTTCATTTAAAGTATCTGTCAGAGAAAATAACAGATTTTTTGACTATTTCATTTAAATTGACATATTTCTCTACTTTAAAAAAAATGTAAGCAAAGGTGATTTATCGTCATTAAAATAGTAGGACTATTGGGAACGAAATATGGCACAGCGAATATTCTTATTTGCACCAAATATTTGTTCCGAGTGTGAATGTGTCACAATTAGTGCCAACATTGTGTTTGATCAATACAGGACAGACATCACAGGAATCCTAATTTGGCGTCAGCACAACGTGTTTGCAAGTGTACGAATTTAATTTATTTTGTACTGGCCGGAAATTTGGACATATTTGTATACGATTGATGGCAGTAGTTTTACTAGTAAAACACTTGCATTAAACCCACAAGAGTTCTAGTCTAGCGGTAGAATATAAAACCCAGTGGTACAAAACAGGATAACTAGAACCATTAATTGATCAAAATAAGGATTTACTGAAACTACTCCGATAGCTGGCTGCCACACACCTACGCATCCACAAACAATGAATCTACCTATAACAAATAATGGTTTGTTAGATGCTAAAATAAACCCGTAGTTCACGCTTTTAAGTTGACTAAATGCGGTAATCAGAAACACAAGGAAACAACATTAAGTGGCCGCGCTGCGCTGCCTAATTGTTGCAGGGCCTGGCGGCGTCCAATTTGCATTCCGTTAAGCTATGCCACATTCATTTTGAATTTCATTCACAATGGTATCGAATTTTCCAAAAAATTTTCGTTTTAGAATGTATACTACAACACAATTACCCGATAAAAAAATTACAAATGTTATTATGTATCACGAAACGGAGTTACATTAAAGAAAGCTATTGCAGCGCTCATCAGGGACTTTAATTATTTCCAGATTTAAGATGACATAAAACCCGACTGTCTGCCACCTTCTTCGCCTTCACGTGGCGGGGTCGCGGGCACTGATTATACTTCCGCAACCCATGCATACCTACATTAAGGTAACAATAAATGATTCAGTATAAAAGAAGAAATGACAGAAAAGAAACTGATTATTTTTTACTCTATTCAACGTTATCAATTAACTATCATTATCCTTCATTCAGCGTCAACAATCCCGAAAAAGACTAAGGAAGTAACTTTTGGGTTACATGTCTATCGGTAATCAGGATCGTGACTGTTGGACGTCTTTAATTGAATTCAATCTAAGAAAAGGTCTAAACCTCAGAACACAGAAAGAAGAGAAATGTAATAAGACAGTTTTTGTACCGGAACCGATGTCGCCACTTACACACACAGTTACATTTTAACACATTCATAGAATAATCTCCGACAGTCACACTCACACAAATCGTAAGCCCGTGATTTGCAGTTCGATTACGAACACAGATGTAAGAAGTGTATTATAGTGACGGCCACCTAATGAAAAAGGGCATTATCGATACCTCTCGATATTTTACAATAACAATTTATTACGGACTACAACTATGAACTATAATACCTATTTAATTTTAAATAATTAAAAAAGAAAAAAAAATTACCAAAGTTTTTAGTTTTTATTTATTTTATTTTTGGAAAATAGTAATTTTTATACAACCAATTAAAAGAAAGAACTTTAAAAAAATTAGTACATAATAACAAGCGATTTTTTTTAAACTAATCAAATGAGTTTTTAGGTGAGCTACTTTCCCCTTGAGTTTGATCCAATACTTATGGGACTAGGACACCCTGTACAAGGAATGCACTGTAGTAAAAGTTTCAAATTATTATACTTTCTAAAATTAGAAATACAAAATTATCGATACTAAAATATTCTACTTTTGGCAGCACTACATGGCTTGTGCGACGGCCATTATCACTTTGACAGATCGCGGAAGCTACAAGCGGCGGTACCACGATATTTTCACAACATTGTAATTATCGTTACGTTTGCATTCCATTGTACGTGCATACCGCAAAACATTGAAAAACGCGTATCCAAAACAAGCAATGGACAATATTTTTAACGGAAGTATCGACTATGCCGTATATTGTTTAATGATTTCTATGCCTCAAAAATATTTCGTTAATTTGTCATTTATATAGAAAAATATTAAATAAATGACTTACCTATGATAAGTAACACCACTATTACTTGAATTTACCGTATCACTGCGATTTTTGCACGTAATTAAAGCACAAGCCGGCATTTTTGTTGACATTCACGGACGTGTGTTCGCGGAAGCGTTGTTTTGTGAATGACTTAGAACAATCAAGTTCCTGCACATTTGTGCAGAAAATGGCGTCATGTGCCCCGCCTCACAATACAAGAGCCATATCTCTTGTATTGTGATATCTGTGGTCTAAACGATGATTTATTTTAGGTAACTATTTAGTCAAACGATCAACTATTTAGTCACTATGATGTAAATGTTAACTTTTAGTGAAGTATTAGGTATACAAAGATTAATCACGAAGGAGATTATACCTAGTATGTGCACTTTAGTCGTTTGTTGCTGTTTTAATTGTTTACTAACGTACTCCTGCGGGCTTACCCTCGTATGTAATCTCAATTTAAAATGATATAAATAAACTTCAACTAATTTATATTCTGCATCTGTGTTGTATAAAATTCAATGTCTTTTAATGAAATGTTACGTCTATTCAAATCAATTCTCCGCAAAATTCGAGTAATCTCCGTCGTTCCATGTTCGCAATGCACAACTATTTGGCCCGTAATTACAGCCTTAATTGTAGCTAGTTCTCGCATTCAATAATAGAATAAAATATGCAAAATATCTGCTATTATAATGAATGATGGTTCGTTCATAGCTCTGCCATTTTCGTTGGTGCACAATTTCATATTTCAATGTCATTTAGTAGCAAACACAGTTAGTTAGTAATAAAAATATCTAGCTTCTTCAAGCACAATAAAGATCAAGCACTTATCAAGACATAATAGCTACGACTCATAATTAGAAACATAGGTGTCTAAATACAAATTCGATAATTGCTGTTGAAAAAGTGATTACAATAAAGAAAAACTAGATTTTTTTCACGAATATTAACATAACACTAACGAACCCGTGTGAACGAAATTAGCTGACAGCATTTATGCACTAATCGAAAAAATAAATTGCCAACAAAGAGTAAGAGGCATGGAGAAATAACATGAAGTGGCATTTAATTTACTTTGTCTAATGGGAATGCGGTCGAAAGAAATGCACGTAAGTTTTCCTAGAACATGAGTAAAGGGCTTAGTTTAATCTTCTAAGTATAGATTATTTCTGTGCCTTTTACCTTCAGTGAGTATGATATTAAAAATTGTGAATTGCAAACTTGAGGTAGTCTTTGTATTCGTTTTATTTTTATCATTTACTTAGAGTACTTATATCGTACGGATTTCCTTATAACTTATAAGCTATTAAGTACATAAATTTTTGATTGATAATAGTTTCAAATATTGCCTTTGCAGATTATCACACAACTGTTCATTATTATTTTAAATACATTATTTTACATACTTATATGATTGTGACTAGCAATAAATTGAATAGAATTTTAAATCATAATATATCCAAAAAGTTACATAATATTTTTAGTGAAGTTGTAATGGAAAGGCTTTGAAAAAAAGATTATCCAAACAGAGTTTTTATTGTATTTTACAAGTTACTCAGATTTTAAGCCATTTCCGAAATATCCGTTTAAGAATGAGTCCTTTTTACATTAGGTCATTATCGGAACAAGTAATTTATTTCATAAGTAATTTCAGTAATAGGTCCTTTTAGAACTCAGTGTCGAAATCCGGAACAAGGCATTAGCCGATCGATTACGATAATATTATCTGTACAGAGTGACAGTGAAGATGTAGATTATATATTTCTGATTACTTATTATTATGTTTTCATTTCAATAAAAGAGCTAAAAAGTATATTAAAAAACTCACACTTTGTATTTTTCCAAATTAAAAAACCGTAAAACTAGAACGCATGAATACGAATGGATCGGTGTGAGAGACGTTCCCATTGTCACGGTCGCCATTGCAAACGTATAATCTAGTCGGGTACCTTGCACCACTATGCCGCTACTTTTGTTCCTTTACATAAAGAAACCGCCAGTTGTCACGGAGAAAATGGCCGGGGAATGAAGGCCCGCACTCTCCCCTTGTCATCGCAATGTTATGATAGTTGGTAAGATGCATTAACACCTAGTATGTAAGATTGTAATGTAATATTTCTTCCTGCTGTTGTATGTGTATTGCAAATAAAGTCCATTCTATCTATCTAACACATTTTAAAGTTAATGACACATAAAATTATGGCTGTTACTGTCAAAATAAAGACGATAAAAAGAGCTTCAGACTAAATGTATAATTAATTTAAAGCGTTCATTAATAAAATACTACTCAGAAATGAGGATGGTTATAAGATACTAGATATATTTTTTTAAATATTACTTCTCTAAATAAAAGCAATTAATGTTGCTGATTCCGTGATCGTGAACAGCCCGATTCTACTAACACAAATGCACCAATGGACTCTCAATGGTGTCTTAATCGCAATAGCAATCTCTTCCAGATAAAGTAGTAGAGGTGGAAAAGAAAAAATTATAGACGATGTGGCGAAAATATATAACAAAATACATTAATAACAATTACCTAAATTACTTGTTATGTAACTATCTATTTCGCAATTTACTTTTAATTTTATTTATTTTCATTTCAAAACTGTATTATGTTGCACAGCTGATAATAGATAGGTAGGCTCGACCGCTCGACTACAGATTATAAATAGTTACTACGTTACGACGAAAAACCTGACTCACTGCTACCTTTACTGCCTAGATGTGGTAAAGTTGTGGGAACTGTAATACTGTAACCACTGCGACGTCATGGGCAGATCCTACCGTACCGTTCCTCTTAATATTCGTCAAGCTCAATCACTTCAATCCTTCAAGAATATGATCAAGCGTCACTATTTGTCCACTTAATTATTTGCATATAATGTTCTTAATACTTTTCTTATATTATGTATGTTTATTTATTTATATTATTACTCTATCTTCGTTTTTTTTTAAATATATTATTATTTACCTATTTTTATTTCAAGTAAACTCATATTTGTAAACTAAAACGGGATACCAGAAACCTCATGTATTTAACACTCCGTCTACCGCTCAGCAATTATCGGCGTAAGCTTACGTATTTTAGCGTTTTGTGCCATCTAGTAGAATACTTTTTATATGAAAAGCATAATCGTCGAGCTATCCCAAGCTATCCTCACGTAGAAGTGTAAAAAGTAAACCTTTTAACTGTTGGTTAGTATAGAAATCTGCCACTAGATGTCGTTGTCATTTTTTTATATAAAAAAAGATGCAATATATGTCAAGAAGAAAAGCGATACAGTGCCACAATCTATGCCGATGATGGGGGCGCTAGTATCGAAGCTATGAAGGTAATTGTCAACTTATTCAAGGCGTATTCATTAGTTCTAGTTTTGGCCACCGGCACCTTCGATCATCTGGCACAGATATGTTAGAAGTTCATTTGGATATAGAAAATGTAATTAAAAATAATTAGAGCAATATCATTTATTTTTTATGATGTGAAGGTAAAATGCGCTGTTAACGTCAAGTGAGTCTTAGATAAAAGTGCTCAAGTGAAATTGTGTTTTCATGTAATTTATGTTTTAATATTACACATTTTTTTTTATCCCTTCATTCGATTTTAATTACAACGTTACAGGAAAAGTGCTTTTTTTATGTTACAAAAGTTCAAAATTTTAATACCCATTAAATACTGACAGTATACAATAAATTTATTTAATAAACTAGCTGTGCCGGCTTCGCCCGCGTAGAATTGGATTTATGGTTAAAAGAGCATGGGTAAAATACGGATAAATCCGAGTCAGTGACAGACATCAAGTGACGTTTTGAGGGACTTAATTTTCATTACGTCGGGCCACTTTGTCCACGTAAATGATATAACTTTGTTCCTGATATCAAGTCAAGCTCTATCTTCATGTATAAACAGCATTAAAATCCGTTCAGTAACTTACGAAGTGTGCGTTGTTGAATGGGCGCGTACAAACAGACAGACAAAAACATTTAAAAAATCTTTTTCACTTTTATTACTTTTCTTTATTGTTCCCTATTTATTTTTGACGACCACCGTAGCGTTATGGTTACCATGCTAGACCGCCACCCAGGAGGTCCTGGGTTTGAATCTCGGTCGGGTCATGATGAAAAACGAACTTTTTCTGATTGGCCTGGGTCTTGGATGTTTATCTATGTATCCTTCCTTACTAGTAGGTAAGTATTGGGCTTTTCAGACCACCTAAAATTAAAACCCAGCATATAGAGCTCATTTCATTCGCTCTATATTCTGGTTTTTAATTTTAGGTGGTCTGAAAAGCCCAATACTAAATTTGGATCGAGAATCGTCATATTTTTTTTTTAAAAGCAAAGGGTTCCGTTTCCACTTGGAAAGAATGATCTTACCAACATTGATTGTTCAATCATGCTTGTTGAGGGGTGGGTCATGGTCAAGGATAGAAAACATTGAATATACCAGCTGGTATATTCAATCTTCTCATCATTGAAGTGATAAATAAAAGTTAATAAGTACATCAATATTTTTTTTTATTTAAAAAATCTTACACTAATCTTAATTTAACAAGGAATTTTCTTGACACCACTTTTTTAAACAAAGCACATTTTTCAAAGCACATATTTTTTTATGATAAATACAATTAAGCCCTGTATCATTCTGCTTACAGTAATCTTCATATAATTTTAATAATTTAGGACAACCTTTTTCACCCAATTCTATTATTTCACAATCTTTACATAATTCTTGAATCCACACTATCTTCTCCAATCCCTTTGTCAAGATATTTTTACCATACAAGTATGGAATTATAACTCTTCGAAATTCTCGATAATCTATGAAACCTTCCTGCCAATTAAGCCCCCTATTGTTTTCTAGCCATCGTACTTGTTTTTTTTCTTCATTAGATAGAGTTTTAAAAGAATATGGTGCTTTAATCAAAAAGGTTTGTGTATAGTCTTTTGTTGCAATTGATAATTCTTTGATAATAAATTGATTTTTCAAATCCTTAAACCCTTGCAAGTCCACGATTATGGTGTTAGAATTCATGATAGCTTCCTTACAATATTGCTCAAAGGTTTGTACTCAAATATGCAATCGTTTAGAATAAGACAGTATGCAGCCGTATTATCTGGTATGTCTTGATCGGATTCGATTTCGACTCTTACATCGATTGATCCTTTTAACATTTCATGCTGCCGAGAACAGTCGATAACAAATAATGGAGCTATGTCTTTAAATTCTTTTAACCCCATCAACGGTTCTGCTCGGCGGCCGTGATAAGACTGGTGAAATCTTGCGTATTGCTCATATATTAATGTATATTTGTTGTCCGAGAAGCTAATATTTAAACCTTCATATGGGTAATAAGAAGAATTCAGGAATACTCTCACATCACGAATATGACAATGGTCGAATTCTGCCATCGACATTGTTGCATTGTTTTTACGGTTGGTTTGTAAAGCGATAATAACAAATCTCGGTTTCTCTATCTGCGATGAAGTTTTAATAGACCAAGTATGCTTCCGGGTTTTGGGTAATAATGGATACTCGTACAAATCCCAGTTGCGAAACGCAACAGTTATCGCTCGATCTTTTTCTAAATGTTTTAGTAAATTGATTCTTTCACGGTCTGACACTCTAACGTGAGGAACTCGCCAAACTATTTTATTTATAATTATATCTTCAACAACCTCTCCAGTATTTAATAGTAGGGAATTGATATTTGTATTACTTCTCAAAAGTACTAATTCATGTTTACAATTTATTATAATTTTTTCATAATCTTCAGCGAAACCCAATATTTTATTTAACGGTATAGATACAGAAAACACTCCATCGGTGGTTATGCCTGTTGGGGACCAACCCCAAACTTTTGCGCTTCTGGATTCGTTTTCATTCAATGAAAGATAGGATTTTATTGTAGTAGTAACACCAGCATTTTTAATCTTATCTATTTCTATCCCATTTAGTTCATATCTGATGTCTTGAAATAGAAATAGGACAGGGTTGTTCACAAAATGCACATTCGATACGCTCTCTTTTGCTTTACTAGTGCCATCTTGCTTATACACATGGACTCTGCCTTCGATATACAAATTACTGAGTGCAGGCAATACGTATAAATCCTGCTGATTAATCGGTATCCGTATTTCATCATTTTTATTAAAACTTGATACATACGGCTTATACGAATGATATTCAAAACTTTCTATGCTGTTGTCGTATGATGCTGGTTGACATATATTTAAAATATTCATTTTAGCAAACCAAGTAGCTTTAAAAACTCTTTATTGATTTTAGTTAGTCGCTTTTTTGATCGAAGCGGTGTTCCTTTATGAAGCGTTCCCTTAGAACTGAGTCTGATATTAGAAGTAGAGGTGTTTTTATTGAAATTTAGCATTTTTTTCTAAAGTGTAAATACAGCTGTACTTCTTCACCACGTAAGTTGATTTGCTTGTTTTCTGCGTCTAACAGCCGTATATTAATAGAATTGATCGAACTCTGGTTGACGGGAAAGTAAATTAAATTTTTAGGTATTTCAATAATTCTATAACCAGGGAGTACGTTAGGCACAAATTCGTAAATTATATGACTTGCTTTGCCGTTCACATATGATCCACTAATAACATCACATTCGATGCGTACGATAGTTGTTGGTAAAATGCTGACAGGATGCCTAGATTCTGTATTTATGTTAGCTTTAATTGATTCTGTACCGAATCCTAATATTTTTCCGATCGAGGCATTTTTATAAAAGTGAACGTCTTCAGAACAAAAAATACTTGTTTTTAATGTATTATTATTAGAAGTCAATTGTAAGGCTGCGTTCTTAATGTTGCTTTTAAGATAATCACAAATGTCTTGAAGCTCATATGATCCTTCAGGTATTTCGATAACTTCTTTACCATAATAAAATTTGTTATATCGTTCGTCTATATTAGGTATAGAATTAAATGTGGAAAAATACAAAAGCCCGCATTCGTACTCTTCGTACAGCTGCAGAGTAGGGGAATAATTTGTTGTTAAAGATTCTCCTCTGCCGGTTATTGACACAGTAAAAGACATCGTTATACTGATATATATTTATTTATCATGTTACTTATATAACTTATTTTTCCAATAATTTTGTAAAAAATGTAAACAATGATGTCCACAGTTTGTAGTACCGTAGGTTTGATACTGTACATAATTATAACTTATATCCAAAGGACTTAAATAATTGATTAATTCTAATGGAGGTTTTAAATCACCAAAACTATCAAAATATTCACAGTAATTATTTTGTTTTACATAGGCTACCCAGCGTGTTCCAGGATTGTTAGAACTATCTAAGTTTATTATAGCGCACTCTATTTTTCTTGGTCTTCGCGGGAGAGAATCTCTCATATACACTCCGCGAAAGTAAGGAATGTCCGTAGCATGCTCCAGTATATCTAAGTTGGTTAGTGCTCGCTTGGGTAGCCGTTTATTTAGTTTTTTGGAGGACTTAAGTATAAACCGGCTCCTTTTTTATATGGCTTTATATACAACCCTTTTCCTAAAGCAACAGATTCCATCATCTTGTTATGCCGTTCAGACTCTTTAAAGTTTTTCTGAGCAACCTTGTAATCGTTAACAGCCTTAGCTATACCTGCAGCACCACCAGCAAGCGAACCTAGAGCTGAGAGGCCTGCGAAAATCGGAATAAGCGGTAAGAAGCCTCCGCATTTAGGAATAGGAATACACCGTGGTGTCCGTATTCCTTTATTGTTTTGAAATAGTTTTTTCGCAGCAGTATATGCATAATTTATAGCTGAACGACTGTCCTTGGATTTTATTTTTTTCAGCTTAGATTGTATTTTTTTCACTGCAGTCATGAACGAACGAATTCCAGCACCAGCTCTGAGTTTTGCTTTCATTGCATTTTTAACAATCCATGAAGCTACCTTCTCACCTTTTCCAGCATCTTTAGATTTTAATCTTTTCTTAGCCATATTTAAAAGTTGTAAATCTGCTTTTTGTCGAACGTTTAAATCTTTATTGTCGTATGCAATATCGTGGTACATGCAAGCTTCATCCAATTTATTTATACCTCGGTCTCCTCTTAGTAACCGTTTTTGCAGTTTAGTACCTGGTCCACAAAATTGATATCCAGGAATATGTAGTTCAAACGGTAAATTATTTATGACGTTATTTAAAATACCACTTCCCTCCTTCATAGATATTTTTATAATGAACAAACTTTTTATAACGCTTGCTTTATATTACAAAAGTAATGCACTCTTGTCCACCCAACTGTTTTCATTTTCACTGAGACCTAACCACTTTACAAAAAGTTTATTACCTTTTCTTCTAATAACTTTTTCAATAAGATAATGATCAGGAAATTTTGTTCTTTGTAGTTCATATTCATAGAAAGATCCTAGAATTGTTTGTTTGTGCTTATCTTCCAATAGGTATGTTGGTGGATTTGTATTATTTACTTTTATTATGACAAATATTTCCGTAGACCAGTTAGGAGTGTAGCCTTTATAAAAATCAGCTTTGTATTTGCTTATTCGAACACTATCACCAACACGAAACTTAGGTTTTCTATATACAGTTTGTTTCTGTGAGTGCAAAATGTTAGATACAACATCCAATTGATTTACCTTATTTACATCAACGGGCTTATATTTAGTAGAACGATGAGTAGTATTGTTATATTTTTCTATAACTGAGTTCATATTTGACCCAAGCCATTGATAATGACCGTTCAAACTAAAAAGTTTGTATAGGTGGTATTTTATGGTCCGTATGACTCGTTCAACTATAGAAGCTTTTTTAACCGAGTGGGTTGAATAATGATTAATATTAAATTTTTTACACAATTTATCAAAATCGTCATTATAAAACTCTTTGCCTAAATCAGTTTGTAAATTGATTGGTTTTCGTGATGAACAAGACAACATTTGAGTCATTGCTTCTGTCACACATTTTTTGTCTTTTGATTTTAAAGGACTTGTCCATACATATTTTGATAACGTATCTATTACGACTAAGACATATTTATATCCCTTGTTAAAGTTAGAATATTTCTGGAAATCCATCAGATCAGCTTGCCATAAGTCATCTATTCCTTTTATAATTGTATTTCGACGAGGAAAATTTCTTCTTGCTGCTTTATGAATTTCATCAACTATATTTTTTTTGCTCATTTTGTTTGTTCAATTTAAGTTCAATCAAATTATCTACGTCTTGTTTTGAATAAAATGATCTTGACAGGTAGACTGATGTAGCGTTTTCTAAATTTTTTAAATATATTTTTTGATTATTTTCAACTTTTTTAATTTCTTTTCTTAGTTCTTGAACTATGTTATCTAGATAAGCTTTGTTCACTGCTTCATCGCTTTCGTTTGGAGATGAAAGACCTTTTAATTTAGATGCTTTCAAATCATAGTGACCAGCATCTGTTTTCACTAATGTATCGTTTACAGTATGAATTAATTCCGATAACCGCAAGCGTTTATGGACGTGATGACCAAACTTGTCTATATTCATTGCTGTCTAGATGTGTTGAGAACTGTAATAATACTGCTAAATTTTTCCGGCGAATACTCTTTAAGTTCTACATTTACAATCCCAGCTTCTTGTAATTCTGCTATGATTGCAATAATTTCATTGTCTACTCCAGTGTTGCCAGCCGTTCGTGATCCCAACAGTAATTTCAGTCGTTCTACCAACTCGTTGGGATCATCCCAATAAATGTAATCAGTGTCTCTTTTCACTTTCTTCAAAAGTGAAATCCCTTTTCCATGAGTAAGACTTTCTAAACTTGTAGTTGAATTTTTTGAGAATTTAAATAAGGGTTTAATAACATTAATGTATTTAAAACCTTTGTTACTGTTTATAGGTTTGGATGAGTCATAATTACGTCTATGTGCGTTGGTATAAATTAATAATAAACGGTAGTTTTGCAAGTCTTCCGATGTAACTTCGTCTAAATCAGGTTTCTTTTTAAATAGTAACTCTTTTAGACCGTTCGTCTTATTAAGAGTGTAAGTTCCTATTTTTAAAATATTATCACCGTTAAAAACGCGTATCTTACCAAGCATTAGCTTTCCGCGCTCATTTCTAACTCCAAACGGTATAGCATCTATTACTTCAGATGATGTAGACCAAGATAATGACTGATTTTTATCTGGTGAGGACGCAGCAGATCTAAACGATTCTTCAGTGAAATTTTCGGAAGGTGATAAAACCAAAGTTTTATTATATTGTTGAGGACTTTCGCTATCGGACACACTATGTTCATCGCTGACGGGGTAATCAGAATCCTCGTCGTAGGAATAGGACGACGCGCTGTCATTATCTTTATACTTTTTCACAACAGGTGTTTGAGTTTCTTTCACAACGCTCTTTTCATTACTTTTATTGGCTATCAAATTAAGAGGATCAACTATAGGCTTAAATATTGTCTCTAACGCCATATTGTTTACGTTTTTTGCATCTTTAATCATTTCCACTTTTCTTTTAACAGCTGCTGCAGATTTCACTATTTGTTCTTTATATGCTTTTTCCATTTTAGTAATAGATGGTATGTTCTTGTGGAAATTACAATTCAAAATGATCCATTATAAACGAAACACTCTAATAAGTATGTTAGTCCAAAATTATAAAAGTGTCAAATGCTGATCTATAACATCCTTTATTTTTTTCACAATCCTTATTAATAACAAGGTAGCTAAAAGGTTTTTTCCAAACAGCTGAACACATTTCACGAAATTGAGACCATGACATATCGGATCCAACGTGTTCATCGTATACGTGTTTCAAATTAATGTCATCTTGTTTGAACAATATTATCAGATTTGAATTGTCTCTTACTAGTTGTTTAGGTATTTTTGTATACGTCTGATTGATATAAAAGCAATCAATATTTTTATGACGACCCATGGCAAAATAATCTCTGATGTTGTTTTGTTTCTCACAAGCCACGTCGTCAAAAATAATAATAGAATCAGGTGAGGCTTCATGAGGACTTAAAATTTCACTATTGTGATTGTATTTATTAAGAGTTGTACCAGCTACCATGCTCAAAACTTTCTCCAGAAATAAATATTTAGCTTGGTATAAAGATTTTGAATAAATATACAAGTTGGCAAAACGCGGACCATCTTTATGTAACAATAAACTTATTACTAAATTGGTTTTGCCGCAGTTCGATGGACCACAAACGAGACAACGTATAGTGTTGGGCAGTAAGTTACCGTGTCGTTTTGGTTCCTGTGATGATACGGGACAAACACAATCTAATTTAAGTGTTTCGTTTTGTTTTACAAATTTCATGATAAAATACCTATTGTACTCGACTGAAGTACTCCGTGAGTTAAATCAAAATGAGCTTCCGTTTCATGTAGACTGAAATTTAATAATACTTACCAAATTAATACGGATGAGTTGGACAAAAAGTGAACTTTTGACCTTAGCACACTTTTTCAGAATGTTATTCAAGTATAATGCTTAATAATGTTTGATGGTTAGATTAAAACAATTCAGTATAACTTATTATTCATAAATAACGTAATTAACGATCGCTAAAATCATGGAATCATCTTATTAATAAACAATCCTGCAATGTCCTAACCAAACTGGGAACAACTTTACAAAGTACGCTCCCCGTGGGAATCGAACCCACGACCTCCGGGTCACATAGCAAATGCCTAAACCCCTAGACCACAGAGGCAGTTAACGTGTGCGTTAAAAAATGTTTTATATACCTATCAAGAAATAGTTGTTAGAAAATTAAA
This sequence comes from Endotricha flammealis, assembly GCA_905163395.2. Taxonomy (NCBI): domain Eukaryota; kingdom Metazoa; phylum Arthropoda; class Insecta; order Lepidoptera; family Pyralidae; genus Endotricha; species Endotricha flammealis. Next base: position 8,010,410 of record LR990864.1, on the reverse strand, counting down.
TAAATTATGTGAATTGTGTATTAAATATTGGATGTATTTACTAATAATAAAACAAATTTATTTTAAACTGACATTTATTTATTATCTTTATACTATAAACTTAAAATATGATTACCTATTCCTATGTTATTTATTAAATAAATTGTACTTTTAAAATATACATAATTAATAAACACAAATCATAAAAACTAAATAACCTACCACATAAAACTAGAAATAATCGTTGGCAATTTTTTTTGATATTTTATTTATCACATTTTCAGTAAGGTCCATTATCTCATCGATCGAGTCTTTTAAAACGTACTGCACATTAAACACCATTTTTTCTGATATTTCACTTTGTCTGTCACTATGGCTGGAGTTGGCGTCTTCTAAATCATACACTTGAATTTTTATCACTTTCTTCGGCTTATTCCGTTCTTTTCTTATAACATATGATGAAGATGACAATTCACCATGTTTCTTCGACTTTTCACGTTTCGTTTTCTCCGCCGCAATACTAGCTCTAATTCTTAATAACTCCTCATAAGACTCATCAACACCCGCATAAGGATCTTGCGCATCTTGGGAATAGATATGGATAGTTTCTTGAGAATCCGACATCATCTGTAAAAAAATATATATATGTATAAATTGTTTAAATCATTAAAACCATTATAATAATATTAGTAAATACATAATATAAAAAAATATATACTCACGAAAAAGTCAGCTGCTTTATAATTATATGAGACCTGTAAAATATTAGGCACCGGACGCTGCAACAATGCGACTGACGAAAAAATATCGATTGAAAATAATTTTATTATTTGATGTCTCATTACAATGCTGACTAGGTTGAACAGATGATCAGGTCGGAACAAGACCGAGTAGCAATGCATTGCGTCAGACGCACGTTGCCTTTGAATTTGCTGACTAGAACAGATGATCAGGTCGGAACAAGACCGAGTAGCAATGCATTGCGTCAGACACACGTTGCCTTTGAATTTGCTGACTAGGTTGAACAGACGATTATTGAAACAAAAAATTATTGCTTAAACATTTATTTACCATAAACCCCCTAAATTTAAAATACAGAATAATAAAAAGATTACAAGTGAAAAAAATTGTTGGAAAACACCTTTAACGGAATCTTACATTTGGACCATAGCTTTTATTTGCATTAATAAACCATTATTATAAAAAAATATAATATATACCTAGGAATTAAAATTATTATAATTATAACATTAATATTATTAATATTAAAATATATATATAGGCTTGATTGATGCCCCCAAGATAGTGTTGATATTTTATCTTTGAGAACAATTCGTTTATCGTCATTAGAAGATAATGCAATCTTATTAACAGCTTGAGTGAAGACCTCATGTCTCAAAGATTTAAAAATTATGTTTTTGCGTCTTAGTAATTTATTACGCAATAACACCTCATTATAGTCTTTCATACAACGCTTTCCAATAACAGGTTTTCTTATACCTTTAGCCTTTTTGAGTTCACAATTTTCAGTTTTTATACAATACAGCTTAGACCGTAACCCGACGAAGGCCGTTATCACAACTCCTGAAAATTCATCCTTCATCAGACCAGGGGGGTTACCATCATCTTTTTACCTAACTACTCACGTTTTGAATTGGTTCCGTTTAGGTACCTAAACGTAATCGCATTATTTCGTACCACCATCTATCATAAACAGGATCTCATTTCGTCGGATGAACAAATGAAAATTGTCGCTAATTAGTTGCGTTCAAAACAAACAATAATTCGTTTTGGTCATTACCGGTTTTTTAAAACAACTTAATTTTATTATTTATCTATTTTAAAATTGTTTAAGATGTATATTAATCTATATTCAAACGAAAAACACAGATTTTTTATAGATTATAGATAGACAGATTAAACGGGGTTACTTTCTTATACTTGCGTAAAAAAAGTATTTAACGAAAATTAAATATCACATGTTCAAAACGCACCCTGTCGGATCGGACTGACACAAATGTCAAGTCAATCTTGTGAAGTGAAATCGCGTTTTACGAATTTAAATAAATTTACGCCTCGTCATTTTCCATCTGCGACCGTAGCAGCTACGCCTCAGCATCTAACTCCTAGACGCAGAACAACGCGTGGTGATTTGAATTCTGTGGTGATGGTGAACCGGCGTTGAAATAAGATGCAGCACGCAGGGCGTTGTGTGCTGTCTCAATAGAAAAAGCCAATTTATCGAGGGAGAAATTTGGTATTTTTTAGGAATTTAGTAGAGGAGATTAAGAGATATAAAAAATATATTTATTTCTATAATTTAATATTTACTACTATTGTTAACTAGCATAACATTATTGATGAATATCATATCACATCATAACATTTTTTTATAATGTTAATGTTCATAACAATAAATGTAATTTATATAAATGTTACAACAGTACATTTTGTGTGGTCTTTTTCTTTACTTTCTTATTTATTTATTCGTTTCTTATAATTATTAAATTAAATAAAACAATTCGCACCAAGTAGCCATATTTAGATAGAAATTTGATAGATATTACCGTCAATTTTCATTGGCAACAGCGACATTTGGCGGCTGGCGGGTGAACTAAAATTTTAAAAAAGCGATGGCCATTTTCCAACTTCACATGGCGTCTGATGGACCGCGGACCATTTGATACCATTGACGTTATTTATTTTATTAGTTATTTATTTACTTAAATGTAAATAAAATATAAATTGGATACTTAAATACTCAAAATTTTGTATATTCCGTCGGTTGGGGGATGTCTTTGGGGCGCTAACAAAGAAATATATATAAGGGTAGCGTATACATACTATGTATAAAGGTATATAGTTGAAATTTTAGTTCATATCTCAGCCAGTGCATGGCAGCACCTTCCATACATGACGATTTCACCCCGGAGTTGCCACTCTATCCTCCTTGACAGTCCTTGATTTAGTTTAGGTTGACAGCTCTTTTGACAGATAAATCCTTTCAATTTAGGTCGTGGAAAGACATGGTGGTACGAAAGTTCATACAATATGAATGAATAATATCTGCTGAATCGCTGTCACCTAAACCGAGTCGTTTAGAATACAATGGTGGTACGAAATAACGATTCTATTCTGTTTAGGTCCTGAATTGAATGGGAATAAGAGATGGTGGTAACCCTGCAGGAATCTTTTTATTTTTGGGAATAATGCCGTATTTATTATCTCTATCATAATTACTGGTATCAAAATAAATCTGGAAATGATCTTTTATATCTTCGTACACATCATCAGTTTCTATTGAATATAAGAAACTATCCGTGTCAGTGTAACATAATTTCAAATGAGAATCGTATTTAGGTTTCATTACGGAGTAATGAAAATCATACATATGATTTTTAGATATATCTAAAACTGTAAATCCTATATAGATGGGCTTATCTAACAGCACTGAATCTCGCTTCATTTGAATAGCAACAAAATTTTCTGTAAAAGCAGTAGAACTGTGAAAATTAAGGCTGGATATCAGTTGTTCTGCTGTATAATGTTTTTTTGTTACGTTATTCGTATCGCGCCATTGGTTGACTAAATAAACATCTAATCTATTTTCTGTGTTTTCTAAAGTCTTTCCAAAAATACTATTATTTAATAATTTAAAAAAATCTTGCTCGAATGTTGATTGTGCTTGTTGTCGTAACTTGGTATTTAAATCAATGTACTGTTTTAAAAATGGGCTTTGTTTAAACTTAATTACTCTATGAATTTTTTTTAATATCAAACCATGTCGTATGCAAGTTTTTAAATGGACATAATGAATCACATACTTAAATTTGTCATACAAATTAGGAATTAATTTGGGTATCTTAGATCCAGGTGGTGCGAACTTTTGAGGACAGAATGGAAGATCGTTGTGAAGATCGTGAAGATATTCGGGATAATATAAGTCGACTTCTAAGATATACCCGTACACCGAATCATTAGGGACTTCAAGAATATTTAAATTACTGATTTCCGTATCATCCATAAACTCAAAATCGGAATGCGGTAAATATGAACACATTGCATAACCATATAAATTATTACAATCAATATATAATAAATAATTATTAGGTATAGATGAGTCGTAGTTTGGTACATATTTATTGTTAGCCTCGCAGTATCTATTAGAGCAAAGGCAAACACCACCACGAATGCCTTTCTGAATCATTCTAATCATTTCTAAGTCTTCCATAAGTTCCAATTTGACTTTTGTTTTAAGTAACATTGCATCAAAGGATAGCGATGGTGAAGTTAGATAAAAAGCACTGTCTAGTTGATATGTGTATCTGCACATCTTACGAAATTTTTCAAAAATATCGGTGAGTAAAAGCACATCTGTCTTCAGATATAAATCAGTATACTCACCCATATTTTTTAAACGGAAAACGCTCCAAATTTTTTGTGCGTGAGAATATTCTGATTCTGATATAATGCTGTCATACATAGTACTATAAAAACAATCACGAGGAGGTAGCTTTTTTTCTTCATAACAATCCCAATTAGTCATGTACTCATAAGGGTACAGACCTTTCCGCGTTAGAAGGTTAAAATGGTCTTTTGTAGGAAAAAAAATTGATAAATGAATAAAATCATTGATATTTAAAGTCTCCGCAAGTTTTTCTAAGCTGGTACTTAAAAATTTAAAAGAGTCTACAAATCGAACTGGTACAAATTCTTTTTCACTTACTTGAAAAAATTTGGTGAATGATACATAATTTTCTTTAGTTTTTGCTATTACGCGTATATTACCCGGTGATTCTCCCAAAAGGCGTATAAACAAGTGACTATCATAACCAGACAAATTGTGAAAAAATACTGGAACGAATTTTGGTAAACGATATTTTAAGTTGCAATAGGAATGAGCTGCTCCTCGGTATTGTCCTGTTAAATGACAGTGATCCCTAACTTTATCATCAAACAATAACCCATCGCAAAGAAAACAGTACTTTGATTTACTGAATGTGTTCTGTTCCTCTTTTGTTAATTGTTTCATTGGAATAGTTTTCTTCAGAATCTTATAAATATTGATAGTATCTTTACGAAGATTTTCCAAAAATTTTTCGACACAATCTTGCCCACGATATGAGACATATTTATTAAGTGAAGCATCATATGAACAAACAATGTAATATGCAAACGCAGAAGGTAAGTGTTTTTGTAGTATAGTTGTGCAAGTAGAATTAGACCTCATCGTGCTTGGAGCTGGTTCTAGTAAAGATTCAAAATCTGCGTATACAACAAAAGGCACATATTGCATTCTCTCATAATGTTTAAATTGGATAATGCTTCCAGGATCAGGAAGCACAGTTTTTACTCCACCACAAATATGATCGTTTAATTTAATTTCACTGTGAAAAAAGTTAAGGCAATCATCACAAAAGAAAACTTTGTCATGATGCTTTGTTAATTGCTTTTTGAGTAGTTTACCTAGATCTTTCACTAAACAAAAATGCTTACACTCTTTTTTTCCTATCACTAACAAATTGACGTGGTGTTTCTTTTTACGTCCCGTTTTATATAAAGGCCCTACAATATCAGAATTTTTTGATAGACCATAAACATTAACGCTGATATCACAATTATTTTTCTCAAATATTTTGATATCAGGAATCCCTACAGGAAATGTCATATTATCAGTATTGAGTACATTTTTAAAATGCGGATATGAAGATACTCTTTGAGCATGTTTCTTAGCTGGGAACAATGCCGCTACGATGCACCACAAAAAACAGAAAGAATCATTATTTTTTAAATTAACGCATGCTCGTTTATTTTTAAAACATTTAGGTAATTCAATATATCGTGATGCTCTGATAGGATTGTACTTGTTAATATTCACTTCCAAGTATAAATTCCTCAGAAAAGTCCATCCACTGTCTTTTTGCTGAAAGTCATCTATATTTGATGCTATGGTATTGGTTATTTCTGAATATAACTCACCAAAATCAAAATTCTTATGTAATACGATGTTTTCAGTACTAAAAGATTTTATTTCAGAAGTATCAGTATTTGGAAGAGTGAATTCAGCAAAAAACTCAAAATTAGTTTTTATGGAAATGTAAGTCGATAATCTAGCAAGAAGTAATTCACGCACTCGAGGTCTTATTCTATTAAGAAAATCAACGGGTGGTCTAGTGTCAGAGTCTTTAAATGTTACATCACGTACTCTATACGAAGCAATGCGACTTCGAAACGCACTACTAATTTTCTCAATATCATCACTAATTTGTATAGAGCTATTATTTTTATGAGAATTACTTCGCAAATGCGCTGAAAATGCTCTATTTTTTATTGATATATCACATACTGTGCAATATACAGATTTGTTCGACATAATTAAACTGAATTTAATTTATAACTGGGTAATAAGATAGTTAATTATGTTACTATTAATGAAGCTTAAATTGTTGAAAGAATGTTTAAACCCCTAGGAGGTAAACGCTGATTTATTAATGCAAATCTAAGCTAATATTTTAAAATAAAATTAAAACATTAAAATAGTAATGTAGTGCATATTATAGAAATATATTTTTTTACTAAAAATTAATTACTATATTAAAAAAGTAATAAATTTAAAATATTAAAATGAAAATCAAATTGGAAGGAATTGCCCCAAAACATCGCTGGAAATGAGTCTATTTCATTTAGATTTTTTGTTGGCGAAGAATGTTCCTTCGTCCGTAAATTGAGCTCTACACAATTTAATTACCTTTTTTAAGGTATTAAACTCTGGTGAATCCGATTCACCTTGATATTTTAAAGAGACAATAGCTCGTTCCCAACGATCTTTTGGGGCAACTCCTTCTATATCTTTAACATTATACACCTTCAACTCTACAAATACATCCCCTTTAAGGTCTACCGTACGCCGTAATACCCCGTCTGCAACACGCCTGGTAAGGGCTGACACCAAAGGACTCTTTGGCGGAGGGCGGCGCTCGTCGTCGCTATCCAAATCCAGAGTCCAACCTGTTGCTGTTGGTTTCGTCACGCTAGCCTTCTTTCTGCCTTTGACGGCAGTCAGTTTCCGTTTTTGACTACTGTAAAAAAAGAAAAATACGATTAAATATATTTTTTCACAGTTAACATTTATTTTCTGTCCTAGCTGCAAGAAAATAAAAAACATTACGATAACATATTTTTGGACACAACACCATCTAGTTCCAAACTAAGTATATATATATATATATTTAAGATAAATATACGTATAAACTTTTTTTTTTTGTAAATAAGTACTTGTCTATAATACAAAGAAAACATTGAGACTAAGGCAAACAGTCATGTTCATGCACACAAATGTTTACCTTGCGCAGGATTCGAACCCGCGGCCCTCGGGTAGAAGTAACCATTGCTAACCACTCGACTACCAGGTCTATTAATTGTATTAATTAATGAATTATGAAAACGCTTGTTTGCCACCATAGTGATTTATAAAAAAAGTATAGAGTACATATAAGCAGGTATAAATACATACTTCTTTTCTGGAGCAATCTCCTCGCCGCCGTCCGAATCTCCAAAGTCTGCCGCTGCTGATCGTTTTGCAACTTTTGTTTTTTTGTTGTATTCGGAATATTCAGAGTCCGACCTGAGAAACATAACAAAGATATGTTATTATAAATTAAAAACTTCAGTCAAAGCTTGATGAAAAACAATTATTCAAAATTTATTAACCAAATTAAATAAAATAACATTTCTCAAGTAAATTAGCAGCATTGGTTATGCCCCTGGTGTTGCTGATGTCGCTTGCCTGTTTGTCTGCTGTATAACATAAAACAAACTGAAAAAAATAATATAAATAGTTTAAAAACTTACGAACATTATTGCGATGCAGGGAATCCTCGTTTTGTATGGTGTTATGTTAAAATCAGAACCAGCGGGTCACGAAGATGGTGGTCACGGGTAGTGCACTGTCACACACGTGCGATACAGAGAACTAGTCTCACCGAGGTCTCGAACAAATTTACCAAAAATTTTAAAAACAACGAAAATCAAAGTATTTATTGGTAATTTCTAGCTGATACATCATAAATTCCAGGTCTTGTCAACAATTTGCAAACAATGAAATTATAATTACTACACTAATGTTATTTATTTAAAAAAACATTATTATTAAAATTTTAAAGCAAATGTAGGTTGACGACCACTACATAAAATAAACGTCAGCATATTCGTAAATTCATTACGAAATTTGGAACTTTAACACGAAAACAAAAGTTTAGTGTTACAATTGTTACAAATGGTTCCTTGATATTTGATAATCAAAGATTTCCGCACCGCGTATTTCGTAATTTCTACAGTTTATTACAATTTGCAATACGCTTACGTGTTAGTAGGGTTATTCCATTCGGTTATTAGAGCAAAATTTTTAAGTGATTCTTTTCATTCAGACATTTGTTTTATCTTTACCATACAAATCTCAGTCCCGAATCAATTCAATCAGATATTTTATAATCAATTCGATGGATGGTGACATGAGGTTTGGTTTCTATTTATAAATTATTAGTAATAATTTTCAATTTTTTAGTCCATTTACATAATATTTTACTCTAGAATTGTGAATAGTTAGCCGTAGAACAAACTAATATAAGAGTGTAAATGACAATGTATAATCTTTATTAAAATTCGTAAATGAATTAAACAAAGTAGTGGAATAACCCACTAAGGCTGTACCCACATTTTTGAATTAAAGTTAAGTAATTATTATAGAAACATTTTTTTATATATGACGCCATTTAAGAGGTCCTGGGTTCGATTTCAGGTCAGGTCAGGAAAAATGATGGTTGGCCTAAGTCTTAGATGTTTTTTTATGTGCGTATGTATTTATTATAAAATATAGTATCATTGAGTTAGTATCCCATAACACACGTTTCAAACTTATTTTGGTTTTATTTCAATAAATGTGATTGTCCCTAAATATTTATTTATGTAAATACTATATTAGATTTTATTTAAAATAACAATTATAGCTGATACTTTTAATTCTGTTTTACCCGAACATAAAAGAGCTTGTTTTTTAATAAAAAATAAATAATTAAAATTATTTTATATTAATACATAAAATATATTTCAATAGGAAACTAACATAAAACGCAGTGTGAGTATAGCCCTATATATTTTTTGCATTGTCATACGTTTCTGGAATTAGTACTCAGTTCAGTCGTTACTGCGCGCACATTGTCGCCAGGCCCGGGCCGAACACCGGCGGCGCCGCGCCGCGCCGCCGAGTCACTGCTGAAACAGCAAAACGTGGTTGAAGCAGTTTTAGTTTGTGTGAAAGTATGGTGCGGTACTACAAGTTTAGTTAAAGTTATGATGAAGACGGTTTGTGCGTCACCACGACCTTCATTACGGAATCTCTTCACTAATTCTAGATGCAATCACCAGTTAAGTTTGAAGCTGAGGGTAAATTATGATGAATATCCTTAGCGTGGACCATTGGGCTTGACTGATGTTTTAGTAACTCAATACCGTTGCGACGGAATTATCGTTTCCAAGTGCCAAAACTGCAAATGGGTACGAGCAAACGGCTTGGTTCGATAAAATTTATCGTATCCAAGTGCCCAAAACTGCAAACGATGAAGGGCACGAGCAAACGGCTTGGTTCGATAATATCCTTAGCATCGGTTACTGATGTTAACTGAACTCATCATCCTATAATCGCATGCGACGGTCTTCATCGTTGTATTATTTCTCAGTTATGGTGATTTGCATGAGCAATCCGCCTAGTCTGTTGTGAGAGTTCTTATGTGTCGGTTACCAGGCGTTATCTGATTCTGTCTACTTTAAACAAACTTGTATGTATGTATGCACTTAATATTATGTACTCCTAGTGCAGTGTTACAATGCGTGTGAGTGTAGAGCTTCTGAGTCGGGTTGAACAATAAATATTGGTAAGTGTTTCATTATTCTTTCCAAAGAGACAGGGAGCCCTTTGCTTTAAAAAAATATGACGATTCTCGATCCAAATTTAGTATTGGGCTTTTCAGACCACCTAAAATTAAAATCCAGAATGTAGAGCGAATGAAATGAGCTCTATATGCTGGATTTTAATTTTAGGTGGTCTGAAAAGCCCAATACTTACCTACTCTTACTAATATTATAAATGAGAAAGTGAGTTTGTTTGTTATTGCAAAAATTTGCATACATATTATTAGGGGTACAGAGCCCAACATAGGCTACTTTTTATCTCGTGAAAGTATGTCGTTCCAATAGAAAAAAAAAATTTCTACCATAGAGGGCGCTGTATCGGCCAACAGATGGCGCCACAAGTCGCGCTATGGGTTGTTTTGTTGTCAAACGAGATCTATGTCATAAAAATAACGCGAGCGAAGCCGCGGGGAAAAGCTAGTTTGTTATAAAATATAGTATCGTTGAGTTAGTATCCCATAACACAAGTCTCGAACTTACTTTGAAATCAATCTGTGTGAATTGTAAAAAAAAATGCCAAAAATGTTCAATGTCTACTGTTTTATTATAATGTATAGACATAAAAGTAGGAAGACGCGCCCCCCGCCGCTTCCTACTTCTATGTGTATTGTATAGATATAAATTGCATCTTAATGTGTTTAAATAAAAATACGCGTCACGTAGCTCTTCTACGCAGTGCTACGGTGGCAGTGCTACGTATTTCGTAGCGACGTAGCACTAAGTTTACAACCCTTCCAGTTCATAAGTTGCTTCTTTCCAACAATATTTCGGGTTGTCTGATCAACCGTTGGCAAATAGTTCAGACTACTTTGAATCGTTCAGTATTTGTAGTTAATAGCTACTTATATTATTTGGAATAGATAAATTGGTGAATAAATTATAAGCACTTCTATAAACATTTTTTGTTTGTTTAATAGTTATAAAATGAAACCTCGTTTATTACAAATTATGTCGTTACAAGTGATTTAACACTAACAAAAATAATAATGGCACAGCAAGTACATTAGAAGCAGGTGACTGCGTTGAAGTAACATCGCAGGACACGGCCGCGTCCGGGGCCTGCCTGCCCGCGCCTCTGGAGTCCCGTCTGTCAACAACCAAAATAAATGTACATACATACATACACATAGCAAGCTATACATATACATCTCGCTTAGATAAAAATAAAAAACAGGGACCGAAATATTAAGTAAATTTAATAAATCGCATTGTGACGGTGGTAGGTGTACTTAAATGTTGACCAAATACTAATTGAAATATTTTTTATTTACACTAAATCTTCTATTTTCTTGTAGTAATGGGTAACATAATAAAATAAATATGATATACTTTATGATATACTTAGCATGTAGCACTTCGTAGACCGGCTACGTACGTAGCCGCTCTACGTAGCAATGTAGCATGAAATTAATTAACTAGAGAAGGATCTTCTTACACTGTAATATGAAATTCAATGAATCCATTATAGGTATCTTTATCATTATACTATCTATGGAAACACAAAACCTAATTAAAGATTAAACCTATAAATTACGCCTTTTCCGGAGGGCTTACTATTTACATCCATAATTATTCGTAGAAGCTTTTAAAAATGTTCTTTATGTCAAAGTATTATTTGTAAAGGGCCTTGTTGAAGTTCAAATGTATTAAATTAAAATTAAAATTTTCTTGACAGGGTAAATATTTTGTTTTAAGAAAATCATCCAAATTTTAGATAATAATAGAATAAATAAAATGTCTGTTTCTTCAGAATAAAAGAGTGCCACAGTAACTCTTGTGAAGCTATTGGTCTGTTGTTTAAGCTTTATAGCCATCAAAATAATCACCATATCGTTATCGACGTCATTGGCGAGGCGAAGGGGCACCGCGGAGACTTCGGGCTCCGGATACTCAAAGCCCAGCGGCCGGACCTCTTCGAAGTCGCCCCTCTGCAACGCGACCACCAAAAGAAAAAGAGATGCCAACCCACGCAACTTATTAAACGTAAAGTCCATTGAAAATCGCGAAAACTATAACTGATAGAGCATTTGTAGTGCGTATAATTGTGAAGAAAATTATATGAAAATAAAAAAATATGTATGATACAGTTTTTTCTTTTAAAACTTGTAATTCTTAAAATGGAAGAGGCTCTTGCCCTTCGATGGAATAGGTCCCTACTAAGCTATTCATGTGTAGCAAATTAAAAAAAAAGGTGGCTTCTTTAAAACTGGAAGCGATTCGAATTGTTGTACATGGTACTTGTAACTGGCGCAAGTATCGAGCTACTTGTGAAATTTTTGTTTACCAGAAATTAACCCGCTCATCACCAAGTGTATCGTTGTCGATACACAAATGTGTCGACCCCAACATGGCGCTGAGCATGTTAAACATGCGCATATTACCAGCACCGTGTACTTTTATTATAGTGTGAATACCATATCGCCTGGTCCTATGACATCGGAATCGATGCGCAGTGGAGCTGTCCGGGGCCACTCGCGACCGGGTTCGCCCCGTTGATTACTGTCTTCATGAAGGGCTTTCTGGAGGGCCATCAGCAAGCGATCCAATACTAAGGCTGCCCTTTTTTGGGGCACTATTACCTAACAGAAAAATTTATTAGTCACAATTTGTACATAACATAAGACATATCTGGATGATACATACTTGCAATAGAATAAACACATTTAAAAAAATCTAATGTATTGTTATATGACAAAAAGGCCGTAACTGGTTTTATTTCACCATTTCTTTTACCAGTGGTCATTTTGCTTTTCTTTCCGATATGCTAATAGGTTAAAAAGAAGATTTACACAAATAATTTAGCACTGAATGACGAGAAAAAGTGTCTGTGAAAAGCTACTCTCTCTACTTTATAAAGGTTTTAATTCTTTGAATTACAAAATTACGTGTGGTACCGTATGCTAGCAGTACAAAATGCTACCACATTGCCACCTTTCAGATAACTATTCTGTGGTTTTAGTTGTAAAAGAGACGTAATTGGCAATGGGTGTGTCCTCACGCATGTACGTAATCGACGCACTTTAATTTTGAAATAGCGTGGGCAAATGTTGTTTATATATGGATACCGAGAACTCAGAGCAAAATTTGCGTCTAAAAAGCAAGTACCTTACAACCCCTGTTCTCAGAAAATAAGTAGGTAGCATCATACTACGTAGTCTATAATGTTAAAACATTTTTCGTGTGCTTTATCCATCCATTGTTAAAGGCCACTTGTCAGGATAAATGCGGGGCTTACGGATACAGATCATGGATTTAGATTGTCATAACAATTGCTCTCCCTAAGGAAGAAATTGCACCTATTCAAGGGAATATAAACTTTAAACAAAATAATTGTCTGGATAAATATGACAGAGAAATGTTATCATAAGTGATTTTTAAAGTTCTATACTATACTAACAAATAATATTCCGTAAAAAAAACCTTTGAATGATAAGATTCACCTCCCATCCATCTAGGGCATCGTCCTAATAAAATAAGGTTTTTGAGGTGATTTTAAGTGTAGATTATTAATAGGATTCAAAACTTACAGGACTGTTGTCAAACATAGATGGCGGGGCGGCGAGAGAAGTAGACAGCGCTACCAAGAGCAGCGGGAGTGGGCTACACATCATCTTGTCCTGAACATCACACGGTTACCGCCTGAAACAGCGTTATCAGAATACCTTTATGATCGGGGATACCTCGGGATTATTTTTCATTCTTCTTTTATTTTATTTATTTACTAGCTGTTACCCGCGGCGGCGCCCGCGGGGTCAAGGGAAAATAAAAATAAAAACCCCATGGGAATCTCTATATCCCATGGGAAAAAAATGCACTCTCCAGACCTAACCTTAAACTATCTAACTGCCACACTATTACTAGTTTATCGACAGCAGTTATAACGCTAACGCGGCTCAACATCAACAAACTATTAACATCAATAAACTCATATTCTACATTTTTTCCTATTTTCTCTATCAAAACCCTCAATATAAATAAGGAAAAATCACTAACAGACTCAGGCTCAGCCAAAACCGCAGCGGCTCTCGGAAGCTTACTTAAAATACAGCCATTTTCTGAAACGCTAAATTTTAATTCCATATTAAGTCACAAGCTATCTCTTTTTTTTTCTTTAGTTAAACAGTGACAGCTATAATTTGAAGTTATTACATAATTTAATAATGGGTTTCAGGCAGACTGTCTAGAAAAATCTTTAAGACACGGCACGAATTTTTTTTGTCCAAATATGAAAGTGCCGGACAAAAAAAGTAATGCTGTATTCTATTAGGACATGTCCCCCTTATTTAAAATATGTGTTTTCTATTAGCTTTGGTAATCTGATATTTTAAATTACCGGACAAGATTTGGAAGAGGTTAACTAATAGAATCTGTTTTCAGGGATGAGTACACATGGAGTACACACACTTTTAAATACAAAAGGTGTGTTTTCTATTAGCTTTGATAATCTGATATCTAAAAGTGTGACCTTTTGTATTTATAAGATTGTGTACTCATCCCTGAAAACAGATTCCATTAGTTAACCTCTCTGGTAACGACACGCACGCAGTGTGGCTTAATTAACGTTTCCCGTAAGACGAAGTCTAAAGAGACCGAATTTTGAATTATCTTATTTCAGGATACCATTAGAAAATAATAAATATACATATAAGTTACAATGCCGGAAGTTATCGGGAATTACGGTTTCTTTTTAAATTCAAGATTAATAATGGCCTCGATTGATATAAATTAACCAAGCTAATATTTTGTGAAAGACAGATATGGGAGAAAAATACTACATAGGAAAAACTTTTTTTTTTCAGTTTCTTTCATGTAGCTGGACCCTTTCGTTAAGCTAAAAGATAAGGTTGAATAATATTAAAAGCCCCAAAAACTAAGTGAATACGTAAAAATATTTACGATCGTCATAAATAACAATGTAACCCAATTTTATGTCATTTCAAAGTGAATGTAGTAGAAGATATACCAACACAGTATTAGGACTTGTGAAGTACTACGAATATTTCCATGATCTAAGCCAAGATATACTGTCTATAAACTAATGAAACTAACTCTATAATTTTATATTGAGATGTTATACAGTACGTGCGTAATACAAAGATATACAAGAGGAATTTGTTTTCACCATCTAAATTTAAATATATTTTATCTATTGTGGAAATCATGATATACGTGTTTTTTCCTTTAAGTATCACTTAGTACTAAAATATGAAGTTACAGCATCACAAAGTTATCTAAAAACCACGCTAATTTGAAAAGTATTTTGGGAAAATGATATTATTTTGAAAATTTGACCTACATTTTTCTCATGAAAAGGTTCTTTATTGATACATAAAAAAATTGGGATGATGAATAAATTTTCATCCTGTATTTTGGAAAAAAACTTCTAAAATTGTAAATGAGACATTGTTTGTTTTCCAATACTTTTTCGACCCACGACATTGTAATCTTGAGTTCCTTAGGCGTAGCACGTAGATATGGCTACGCATTACTATTAAACTTAGGTGTGCGTAACCTGGAGGTACAGAAAGACAATTGTTAGTAATAGGTAACTACATCAAATCAATATATATCACACCACACGTCATCATATAATTATCACACGTCTTAAATTGTCTATATAACAACATCTAAATAATTTTCCTGTAATTTTATTTCAATACGACATAAAATCCATTTCAGTGATTTTAAGTATTATTTATTGTAAGTATGTCAAATAATTTAAAACCGCATTCGTGAATATCTGCACTTCGCAAAGGTTGACTGGTAGATAATGCATTTAGCGTTAAATCCGCCTTTTGTACCCATATATTGTGGTCAATAAAGTTTAAAAAAATATTTTTTTTACCAGTACACATTTTAACCTATTTTTGTGACCTCTGCGCGCTTTTCAACTGTTTTTTAATTTTTTTACTTGCCATATCAATTAGGTAGATTGCAATCTATAAGCTTATTGCTGATGAACAAGGCCGTTCCGTATATCCGATACTGTTATTCCAAACCTTTAATTAAATACTAGTTACTCAAATTCAGTTCACATTTTTATTGAGATTGTATTAATTTAATTTTAATAGTTAATGTAATTTTTTACATTCAAAGTTTACTATTTTGTATTTAGATAGATATATATTTAGATAGATAAAACATTTGCCACGGACATTACAATTTACAAAACACATAACCCTAACTTACAATAACACAACAACCACTTAAATACGATCATGGCACATCCGCAGCAACGAAGGGTCGCACCTCAGTGTATATTATTAATTGCTCATACTGAGTTTTCAGTTGCAACTAAGATAAAAGGCCAGTAAAGTAGTAGTAGCAGCAAAGGTGTTTTGATTTTTTAAATATGAACAACCCTAGGCTTAGTCCGTATTAAAGATTCTCGCAGAAGTTAAGCATTATTGCAAACAGTTGAAGTGCAATAAATCTATAGGTAATATCGGGGACAACTGTTGTGGTGGTCGCGGGATATTGCAAATGCATTGACATGACATGGACAGTCTAGCAAGCTATCGCCAGCATACTTTATTGCAATTTATTATAGGTGTATACGCGGCTTAATTCTGCTCAGGTTTCAGCACCCACGTAATCCCTATGGATTAACAGTGAGTTGCACAAAGGCATTTTAAACTTAATTGCATATTAATTAACGAGACAAGTCTAGTGCTATCTCCGTTTTCTTTCTTAATTTGACGTCGACAGCGTCAGATTTAAAGTGTCATTAACTTCAAAATGTGTTTGTGTAATACGCTGTTAGAAATAGCTTATATAATAACTTTATAATAAAAAATATAGTTTAATATAGCTACAAAATGTTACAATATACAATTTTTTTTAAATTATTTAAGAAAATATCCAATATTAAATGAATATTTACACACAATATAAGTAATTTCTATTTCAATTTAAGTTATTAGTATTATTAGTTATATTTTTTATATTACTTGATAAATATTTTTCTAAGAATGATATTTTTTAAACGCATTAAAATTTTAAAAATAAGTACTTACAATAGTATGAAATCCAGATTTCATAGAAACTATTTCTGTCGATAATACACAATTGTTGATTATAGTAAACAACAGTTGCAAGAGATGCAGTGGACAGAAGCGGTGCGCACCACTTCGGACGAATGTTTAGGCGGGCGGGACCGTCCGGCCCCTTTATAAACCCAACGACTGCGCTGCTGCCTGGAATCACTGGCTGGTCGTTTGATTTTTTTTTCTTTTTTTTACCAATAGACCGATAGGATAGCCTGCCAAAAAAAATTTGTCGATGAACGTAAGAAGGAGATTCTTTTTTGTTTTTCATGATATCAAAATTCTTTTTTTTTTGTAAAATATGACTGCCAGTACTTTTTATTGGTAAAAATATTTGTCTTGTTCTTTTACAAAATATAGTAAAATGACACTACTTTTCTTGTACTTTTCTCTTAAGCATTAACTCCTTTATTAATAAAAAAAAACACGGATTAAAACTATACCGAGTACTATTATGAATTCTGTGACTATACTAAACCTGTTTTGTCATTGTAATTCCTGAGGATAATTAAATGAAGTCAGAAAGTAATAGAAGAAGTTTTCGTTTAACTTTGGCTGTAATATTTTAATAGTAAAAAGGTGGTAAAGAAAAAAGATTGTAAGATTCAAACAATAACATTTCCCTCGTACATATCGTGACTGTTCTCATGGAAATTTTGATAAAGTTGCCTAAATTAATTATCTCGATTTATAAAGTTATCTTGTAAAATCCTATAAGGTTTTAGAAACTTTCTAGAATACCGAACTGACAGATTTTTTAAAAACTTATTTTGTTATACATCAAAATAACCTTTTTACATAACACATATAAAGTTTATAAACTTAAATTTTGCTTGATTGATGAGATTTGTAACAAAGTTACAGGCGAAGACTTTTATATTTTAATTGTAATGTAAGTAAATACTTAAATAAACTATTTTACATGAATATTGCACTGATCATTATAAAATATAAAGATCTAAAGAATAAAAATGTAATGAACCATAATATTTACAATAAATAAAATGAAATGACCGACCATGCGAAAGCAATGAAAAAACAACCAATCTAATTTGAGTAACGATACATTTTCTGTCCATAATTTGAATTTGTTGCAAATGAATCGACATACGCTTAATTTAAATGCAGAGATAATTTAATATGCTTTTTTCGAAAAAGCTTTATTGAAAGCTGTAAATAATATAAATAAGTATGTGCACGAGTTGGTAATCATTGGCGTTCAAAATAGCCTATTGTAAAGCAGTTCATATTATTAGAATGTTTTGATATAAGAATTGTTATGGTGACAAGTAAAATTTATGATGCTGACCGAAATATAATAATCCCCTGGATGGTGGGCGGGGCCTGGTTTCACTACAATTTTATGACGTGCAACTATTACACACCCACATCATTCTTAAACCGCTTTCGTATTTTAGACCGGGTTTTATTTTCACAATTTGTTGATAGAACTATTTGCTCACGTACCTAGTGCGCAAATTTCACGACAGTATATAGAGTGGTTTCGTTGCCAAGTGAGATGAAACAAGTTTAATTATGTAAAACTAATTAGGAAACAAAATTCGTAGCGAGTGTCATTGGAAATATAAATTGTCTTCGATATATGCGAACAATAAGTCTCTACGGTTTAGGTTGTACGGTGAGTTGATCCAGTCAGTGAATCATTTAGGACAAAGCATTTCATAATATCTCATGACCCAAAATCACACCATTTAAATTTCTATAAGTAATGTACAGTAAACCTAAAAATTGGAAATCCGTAATTGGCCATCAGTGTAATATTTAAGTGGATTTTTGTAATAAATAAATAAACTTTAACCTCAATTTATTGGAAAAAATTGAACCTTTATAAGAGTTTAAGAAGTAATTTTTCATAACTTTTACCACAAAAAATAGACACAAACAGCATTTAATTTAAGCTTTAAAAGTACATAGGTAAATTTATATAAATATTATGTAATAGACACACTGCTCGTCTATATAACAATAAACGATAAGGCCTGTTTTTCTATATCGTAATCCCCGGATATTACTATACACTACTATTACTATAATCTACTCTCATAGATATAGGTTGACTACAATATACTGGCAGGCAGTTATTGAAAAGTATTCATACAACCATAAAGATTCGCTATCACAATAGGATTATTACATTCCTAATCAAAGTAACCCACCCACGCAATCGTGTGAAAAACATATAATTTTACAACTGATACTTTTATTTTCTTTAATAATTCAATATATGAATAGACTAGCTGTACCCGCGGCTTCGCCTGCGTGGATACTGCCTTTCCCGTGGGAATTCTATAAATTGCCGTCTTTATCCTTGTCAACATCATAAAGGGAACCCATAAACAAAATTCCAGCTTTCTAGGTTGAGCGCCTGCGATAATACTCTTACAGTCCTATTTACTCCCTTTCCCGTGGGAATTCTATAAATTGCCGTCTTTACCTTTGTCAACATCATAAAGGGAACCTCTATTCAAAATTCCAACTTTCTAGGTTGAGCGCCTGCGTTAAGACACTTACAGTCCTATTACTCCCTTTCCCGTGGGAATTCTATAAATTGCTGTCTTTATCCTTGTCAACATCATAAAGGGAACCCATAAACAAAATTCCAGCTTTCTAAGTTGAGAGCCTGCGATAATACTCTTACAGTCCTATTACTCCCTTTCCCGTGGGAATTCTATAAATTGTCGTCTTTATCCTAGTCAACATCATAAAAAGGGAACCTCTATACAAAATTTCAGCTTTCTAGGTTGTGCGCCTGCGATAATACACTTACAGTCCTATTACTCCCTTTCCCGTAAGAATTCTATAAATTGCCGTCTTTCTCTTTATCAACATCCTAAAGGGAACCTCTATACAAAATTCCAGCTTATTAGGTTGTGCGCCTGCGATAATACACTTATAGTCCTATTACTCCCTTTCTTTCCCGTGGGAATTCTATAAAACCCCATCTTTATTCTTGTCCAAAGAACCTCTATACAAAATTCCAGCTTTCTAGGTTGAGCGCCATACATATTTTTTGGGTAACTTGAACCGTTTATACGGAAGCCCTAATAATTTTCCCCGTTTTTGCAACATTTTTCACTGATGCTTCGCTTCTATTGGTCGCAGCGTAATGTTATATAGCCTAAAGCCTTCCTCGATAAATGGACTATCCAACACAAAAAGAATTTTTCAATTCGAACCAGTAGTTCCTGAGATTAGCGTGTTTAAATAAACAAACAAACAAATTCTTATTAGTATAGATTTTTAAACAGCGCAGCGCCACCTAGCGTAATAGATTTAAAGTGTTTTAATTTTCGCGCAATATTTCCATAGCGGCGCGGTGTACTTTTGAATAGCGCCATCTAGCGTAGAATAGAAAGAACTTGAATTAATTTCGGCAAGCGCGTAACTTTTTTGCTATAACTTCTAAAGTATCTATTTAAATTATATGGTGTAAAGATTATAATAATGTACATGAAATGCTTAAGGTAACTGACGTAGTTAACAGGATAAGGATTAATACTGTATACGTCAAAATCGGTTTCTAATTTCCGCATTATTACTCGGAAATAGCTTTTTATTTTATAGTAAGTTATCCGTAAATGATAATTATATGCTATCGCGGACTTTTTTGGAGACCTAAATAAGAGGAATATCCTATAATTTTTGTTTTGTTATATGTCAAACAAAGGGTTTAGACAGCGTTTTCGTCGACAGCTCCCAGCCCAGGTTGATTTTTTCCAACACTCCCAACAATAATCTTTATATTTCAGCCAATTTACACAAAATCCTGACAAATTTTATACATAAACCTTCCTCATAAACCAGGCTATCCGTTGGTAAAAACCGCAAGAAAATCCGTTGGGTAGTTTTTGAGTTTATCGCGAACAGACAGACAGACGCGCGGGAGGACTTTGTTTTGTAATATGTAAGGATAGACTAGGGGTGCATGGCGTAACGCGATGCAAAGTTGAGCTGAGCGAATGTTGAAAGTTTTGGCGCCAAAAATCAGCTTTATTGGTTTTGGCACATTTTGGCACATTTTATTTTCATTTTTATTTTTTTAAAACCTTGCCACAAACTGTCTCTTAAGATGTGCCAAGTTTGGTTCTAATTGGTGGAGTAGTTTGGGAGGAGAAGACGAACAACCAAATGAGGAGAGTCTGGTATGGAGAGCTTCGCTCGCCTTCGGCTCGCTCAGCTCAATGATAGAATCTTCCAGCTACCTTGAGCGTCCCGGATAATTACACGTGCAGTGCCATTATTCCCTTTCCCATGGGAATTTCGCAAAATAACAAAAGGAACCTCCATGAAACATTGGAAACTTCTAGCACTTGCAGTTTCAGAACACGTTATGATTCAGTGATTTACACGTTCTCTCACAGTCTCATTATTCCCGTTCCTGTGGGAATTTCGCGATAAAAATACCCTATGTGTTACACCAGGGGCCCGATTCTACTAACACAAATGCACCAATGGACTCTCAATGGTGTCTCAATCGTGTCTCACAAGAATGCCAATAGTGTATCAGTGGAATAGTTTTGGACATTTGTTTTGGAATTTTACAATAACATAATGTTTAACTTATTGTTTAAGTCCATAACATATGTCAAAAACTATTCCACTGATACACTATCGGCATTCTTTTGAGACACGATTGAGACACCATTGAGAGTCCATTGGTGCATTTGTGTTAGTAGAATCGGGCCCCAGATTAAATTCTACTCGTGAACCAAATTTCATTATAATCCCTTCAGTAGTCAGTGATTTACACGTTCAGTCCCGTTATTCCCGTTCCTGTGGGAATTTTGAAAAGAAACATACACTAAATGTTAAGTTGAGCAAATCGCTACATATTAGTGAAAACCGCATCCAAATCGGTTCAGCCGTTTCTGAGATTAGCGTGTACAAACATACATACAAACAGACGGTCAATTTTTTTTTTAATTCTTTTTCTATTGCTTATTCTTCATCGCCCTAAACAATTTTTTTGGAAATATATTATGTACAGACAAACTTTTTTTACACTTTTATTATATTATAGATAGATAGATAGATTACACACATTATTATATTTATGTATGTATAATTGTATACCCTATTCGTATATTGACACCACCATACACTTATAATTAGTTAAGATAGGGAATTTATAGATAAGAGATTTTTGCTTTTGTTTCCGAAATGGTAGTAGTACCATATAGAGTAGATTAATTTATGCAAATCATTTATTACAACTGTATACTCTGACAAGAGAACGTGTTTGTGAAAACCTATTCTCTGAATAAAAGTTTTGAATTTTGAATTTTTGAATTTTGAAGAACAAATAGTTTGTTTTATTTATTTATTTATTTATTTATTTTTGAGTACAAATAAACATTATAAAAACATATTAGCAACTCTGATTTGAATGGTTCCATTTGCCAGTAATTTTTAGCCAGTTGATAGATGTCGCCACAGTCTTGGCAATTTTTCTCAATTTGGTTCACTTAAACGCATCACTGGCTCCAAGTTAATATTACTCTTCAGCAGTGCGGTCAAATATAGTAGCTAGTATATCTTGGAGTTGGCTTGGCTCCATGGAAGCCATCCTCCCATCAAATTGATTCTAACCGATTATATTTCTAGGACAAAAATGTGAATATGTGGTGTCAGCAGAGGTCATTAGGTCAAGGCTGCACTCCGGACATGATCCTGCCAATATACTTTGTGTAAAGTGCCTTCATTATCCAATATTAATTTACTAATTAAACATCTCGTAGTTATTATTAAATTATCATTTAAAATTATGTTGTCGTATCACAAATATAACTTTAGGATTTTTTTGTTACCTAATAAATCACTAGTTTAAGAACAAATATAATTATGTACCCTACCCAGCTTTAACATGTCCACCTACCAATGCCCTGCCTGATACAGGACAGGACGTGGACAATGCAACAGAACGCGGCTGAGCGGAAGAGATTGTAGACACTTGTAGACCGAGCTTTACAATAGCACCCTACATACAGGACAAGTTAAACAGTTAACAGTAGGTAGGTAGGTTAGGTACCTACCTACTCATGAACTCCAAGGCTGTAACATGTAATCAAGTATAACAGTAACAGTAAGTATACTCATGAACTCGAAGGCTGTAAGTTTTTTTTTTAAAGTTATTTAAGCAAGCGGGCCACCTGATGGAAAGCGGTCACCGCCGCCAATAGACATCAGTAACACCATCGGCGCTACCAATGCGTTGCCCACCAAGGAGGTTGGAGGAATGGAAGGAGGAAGGGAAGGGAAAAAAGCAGGGGGAAAGAGGGGATAAGGAAGGAGTTGGGCTTCCGGATCTCTCGAAACGCATTGCTGCTTCACGTCGATATTCTGTGAGAGGTGGTACTTCCCCGGTCGAGCTAGCCCATTTCATAATAATTGCTCTACCACTCCAAAAAAGTTAGTAAATCTCGAAAGCTCATGAAATTATTTACTTAACACAGCCCCTAATAATTTAGACTGAATGAATCCGTAAATGCAGTAATATAGTACCTACTACTTGAAATATTTGATAACGTTATGAACGTGGAAAAAGGGGTATAGTGTCATCCCAACGGTGTAGATGAGACCAAACCAAATCAGACTGACTGGTTTACTAAAGTGATATGTAATGTTCATGTTTGAAACAAAGAATCATTAGCATCATCGATGAAGGCGTAAAAATATTATGGTATAGTACTTAACTATAATAGAGGTAGGAAACGAGGAGGTCACATAGGCGAGTGTGGGTGGGGTCTCATAAATGTAACACGGACTCCTCGATCTAGCTAATGTGGCGGCCGTGTCGCCCAGCGAGGGGCCTATAGCTGATCATTTGGGCCACTCAACGGCTACTACTTACTATTAAAAGAGTAATTACCTAGTACGAGTACGTAGACGGGATACATATTTTTATGTTACAACACATTTTTAACAAGTACCTACTTACTTACAAAAAAATATTTAAGTAAAACATTAGCCAACCTAAAGAATAAATAAAAGGAAAGATTAAAATATGGTCATGACCAAATGTTTATTTCATGACTTATCTAAAAGTAAGTAGTATTTCGGTGAAAACGAAAAAACGGCAAAGATACCTATTTAGGCTATTACATATTATATTGAACAGCAAAAGAAGAAAGTTTTTCATTAATATACATTACATTTTTAAACTTTGCGGGAATTGATCGTGTGATGTTATATTACGGTTAGGTTAGATATATACTCTGTGGTATTTAAAAAAACTACTTTTTATAGAACATTAACTGATGCCCACGGTTTTCCCGCGAAATCCCGTTGTTCCCGTTCTCGGACTAAAATCCTGGATGAAAAAAATATCAAGTTATTCCAGGTTATTACCTGTGTACCAAACAATCAAATCCAACAAGCCGTTTTTGTATACGGATACGGATATGAATCCGGATAAAATTGTGTCTAAATCCGCAGATACGGGGAAGATTACGGAAAATAAAGTGCTGGTTTTAATTATAAATATTATGTTGAATAAAAAATAGTTATTTGTTATGCAAGGCTGCAAAGTTGTTTTTTGGCGCGAGTACTTAAATTGAAACCTGAGCTAGCGAAGGATTCTAGGATTGAACCACGAGCGAAGCGAGTGGTTCAAATATAGAATCCTGAGCGTAGCGAGGGTTTCAAAGGTACGAGACGCAGAATAACTTTGCTGCCGAGCGAAACACAAAATTTTTCACCTCACTACAGCGAGGAAAATCCTAGGTGCAAGAAAAACGCAAATAATATATTAAATAAGTGTTTTTTTTTTTCATGCGGTGTCGTGCTGGCCAGTTCGATTATTCTAAAAATAAGGTTGGCGCAATGGCATGAAATAAGTATTAATGCATTTTCAGAGGACTCGCGGTATAAAAAATTAAAGAATAGAAGGTTCGAATTTTAAAAATACTTTCCACGCTAGGGCACAAAATGCACTTTTGCGCTCAGATTTCGAATGACAAACAGATTCTTTCCGAGCTTGTGAGGTGAAAAAATATTTTCCAAAACGTAACAATAATAGGTGACAACAGAAGATAGGTTTCAAAGGTTAAAGAAGCAAGCAAAGAGCTATTGAGGAATTCGGAGAAGCCCTTGCGGTTTCCCTCGATATTTCCAAAGACTTTGACAGGGTATGGCACGATAGTCTTATTAGCAAGCTTCCTTTTTACGGCCTGCCCTCTAATTTCTGTGCATGGATTTCTGACTTTTTGGGGATCGATCTATTCGATCTATATAGACGGGCAGCCATCAATGACCCGTCTGATCAAAATGACGGTCAAGGGTCAGTGCTCTCTGCAACACTGTTTTTGCTGCACATCAACGATCTGCTTAAGCCCGGTATCTTTAGGTATGCAGACGACAGCACGGTTGTAGAGAGCTATACTTCTAACGCGCGAGCTGGAGAGAGGCCATGGTCGAGCGCTTCAATCTCTCCCTCAAGGCAGTATCTGAATGGGGCGATGCCAACCTGGTTAGATTGAATGCAACTAAGACCCTCGCCTGCTTAAAAAGTTGCAAAGTCTTGAACATCGGCATAAGGTTGCCAGACTGTCTGTTTTTTATCGACTACATTTTGGGGAGTGTGCAACGGAGCTGCACAATTTGATTTCACCCTCTGCGTTCTATAGCCGAACAACAAGAAGATCCAATGGAAATGGAAAACATCGATTTACTGTGGAGGTTCCAAAGACGCGAACAAATCGCTAATAGCCTATATGCTTATAGCATATAACGCATATATGCTTCATCCTTCATTGTAAGAGCTGCGGTTCGGAATCGATGTTTCCTGAAAAATACAATCCAGGGGTCTTCAAATCTCGATTAAATAGGTTTTTTCTAGGTGAGCGTATCAAATCGTAGAGCACCAGGAACTTTTAAAAGTGTATATCGTGTTGACTTCAAAATCCGCGTTTTCTGAAGAAATTTTGCTATCATCTTTCTTCGGGGCGTCTTAACTCAGAGACTGTATGTATACTGAGTCGAGATAGCATGAATACGTTGCTTTGAATATTTATGTACACAAGTAGCTAGGTAGGTACCTATTACTTGAAGATGGCACAATTGAATCTTCGTCTGAAGTCCGATTGCCAAACAAAAGAAAAAAAAACTAGGTGTACTTTTAATTTAACATTTTAAAATTTGAACTAACGTGACATTATGTACTGCTTTTCGAATTGATTACAATAAACGGAAGTAAAATTTAGAATATAAAATTTTTCTAAATTAATAGTGAGTAGTAGTATTAGGTACCTACTAGGTCATTAGTAATAACTTGTTATAATTATTAGGTACCCATATCATTAGTGTATTTTGCCTACTCTTTGATTGTGCCTGAATGCAAGAATATGAGCACAAAAACTTTTATTTTTTGCATCGAGTACGTAGCCATTTGTACGTAGCCCTTTCAATAGTTGAGACTAGAGTTTAGGCTATGTGACTTATTTTACTCTGTGAGTTTAGGGTTTGTTCACTATCGTTTTAGACATTTTAAAAATAGTCAATTTTTCAAATCGCAATAAAATATATAGCTACTTAAAAAAAGGCGGACGGAATCTTGCTAAGAAAGAATTGAAGCACCCTACCCACGAAGGAATATTTGCTCCATGACCCTACCTAATGGCGGCGGCGTAACAATGTGTGAGTGTGAAATGGCTGACCGGCACGCACACATTCACACCATAGTAAGCCGGCCGGTTCCTACGTATACGCGAGGTGGCTTACTATGGGTGCTTCACTTTTTAGTTTTAGTGATGGTGTCCGCCTTTTTTTCTAGTCCATGCCTAGTTATTTCATTTTATTTTATTTTCTTAGGAAAACCAACAGCTTTATACAATGAATAAAAACAGTTTTAAAGACATTTAACACTGTGTTTTTATGAATAGAAATCAATATTTCTCGTGTATTATTCACAAAATCTATTGTGAAAGTAGCATGGAAGTAATAAGTACTCGTAGTACTTATTACTTCCATGGAAAGTAGTTATGTACGTTTTTTTTTTCTTACATGGTGTAAAATACAATGAAGATTAAAATAACAGCGTTTTACCCTGAAATAAAACGCTTATTAAATACTTACCTTATTTGAAGCTTATGTGTATATTATATACACAATGAGATAGGCCCTATCTGTTTTCCGCACATCTTTCCTCTCTTTCTACCCTGTAGCCCTCTCTCACTCGCACACTATCCCCTCTACTCCACCAGGGCGGCCATACGGTTGGTGGCCGCGTTCTGATCATTGTGTCGAATTAAACCAGGCAGATTTAAAAACTAAGCTTCAAATAAGGTAAGTATTTAATAAGCGTTTTATTTCAGGGTAAAACGCTGTTATTAAACACTTGACCGTTATTTGAAGCTTATGTGTATATTATATACACAATGAGACCTGTTTGTTATCGCCTGGTGGAGGAGGACGCCAATGTGAAGTTATGCACATGAACAAGCCGAAGGCGTAAACGGTAACTATGAAGGTTAAACTGTTCATTTTATATTTAGGAAAATATAAATTAAATTGCAAGTGTGCGAGACTAAATAAATTTGTTTAATCAAATAATACTCTGATGTACAAAGAAATTTCAATCATAGTATCTGGAAATGTACACAAAGACATATACGAAATAATATGCAAGCAACATAATAAAATAGTAAACTTCTTCACAATTTTAATTAATTTGTGCCGAAACAGTCTGACATCCCAGAGCTAACAGGAGCCTGGACGACCTCATGCCTATAGAAGCAACGGAATGTGTCATCAGACCTCTAGTTACCTCGTGACAAAATTTGTCAACGGACACGTTATCGGGCCAGTTTCTGGAGGCGACCGCTGAGCGAACGCTACCGGGAGTTGCGACAATACTAGCCTCTGTTATGCGCTCACATTACGCGCTACTGGCTTGTGGTAGGGACCACAAGGAGGGCCTTAAAATAACAAATAAAAATGGAATTATGTTTTTCATTTAACAATCTAACACATTGCTTTACCCAAAACAATTATTGAATTGTCATTTCTTAGCAATTTCCAGGCCGATTGCCTAAAATCCAAACGGTCAGTTTTAGAACCAAGTCTGGGCCATAGAATCAAATGATTAGTATTGTCAATATAATGCTTTTTATTGACTGCCAGAAGGGTCAGGTCATGGATACGTCTACCAGAAAACAAAGCAGCAACATAACAGTGTGTCCGGTAGCAAAACAGTTATTTTCGTTAATTTCATATGAAGACAAAAATTAAGAGAATTTACATCTCAAATAGTTTTCTTATGAGTTGCAGGTTTTTTATATCATGCTTAACCAGTACGTGAGCACTTAGGACTCCCAAAAATTCGGTATTACAGAGCGTAGACACCACTGATTTGTGCAATAGTATAAATACTGTGTGATTCCTAAAATAATAATGACTCAAAAATCGAATCCTAGCCGTCTATTCCATGCGGCTTTGTATGTACTATGCGTAGATGGACGCTAGAACGATGAAAGTAGGTCCAGTTGCGAACTGTTCCAGATTAGCTAAGATTATAAGACCACCCTCATCAAGTTCAAGAGAACTATTGATTTCGTGCTGCCTTTCTTGCGAATGAAATATAAGGCTGTTCTGTTGTCGCACTGCAATAGAACCGTGGAACGACTCGAGGACTGACCCTGGTCTTGTAATACATTGAGTAAGGCCAAAAGTTCCTTTTGGTTGCAGTGTACCAGTAGTTCTCATTAGTTCTATGGTCTCATGAATGAACGGTCGACTATTTGCTCTCCCCAAGCAAGGTCTGTCACGTCAGTCACTAGGAAATACGAAGTGAATCGGAAAGACAATGGTGTTTCTGCAACTACCA
Organism: Endotricha flammealis; assembly: GCA_905163395.2. Lineage (NCBI taxonomy): Eukaryota > Metazoa > Arthropoda > Insecta > Lepidoptera > Pyralidae > Endotricha > Endotricha flammealis. The sequence goes on along the minus strand of LR990864.1, from coordinate 7,981,577 downwards.
TGTTAGCTCCTTCAGTCAATGAACCGGAAACATGAACTGTTTGACATCTGGTATTGTGGCGACTGTGTTCAGGAAAGAGAGGAGTACTCGAAAGTGAAGCCTGCTCTTGTCACTAAAAAACTTAGATATTGCAACTTCTCTACCGTGATTTGGACTTGTAATATCTGTGTACTTTAATGCACAACTCACACCTCGAAAATAGTCCAAATTCAAATTCAAAATTCAAAACTTTTATTCAGAGAATAGGTTTTCACAAACACGTTCTCTTGTCAGAGTATACAGTAATAAATGATTTGCATAAATTAATCAATTCTATAACTACTACCATTTCGGAAACAAAAGCAAAATGACCACTGGTAAAAAGAAATGGCGAAAGAAAACCAGTTACGGCCTTTTTGTCGTTTAAAAATATATCGTACTTTTCATTTTCAACATAAAATTTAAAACTAGGTACATAAATACAACATTACGTACGCGGAATGTCAATAAAAAGTGCCATTAATTTGTCTCAACATAAAAATAAATCTAAAATATAAAATGCTAAATCGGTGTTAAAGATAGGAGCAGACCGCCGGCAAGGCAGCAAGTCCAAATAGACAAATATTTGAATCTCTTGATTCCTCATTGACTGTGCTACCTAATTAGATAGAAGCAAACACCTTGGGGGTCGTTCTCAGACCGAATGGGAGGCACTTCATTTTCACTAACCTTCCTTTGTAGATTAGACGCAGGAACCGTCTAATCTGTGAGATGGAGCTACGGAAAGAACCGTCTAGTCTGTGAGATGGAGCTAGTGAAAATAGGTCTGTGACAGGACTATTTTCCACATCCAATCATTTGTTTGAAAGTACTCCGGAACTCGAGAGACATTTATTAATCTAACACTGTCGGTGATTACATATCTGTTTAAGGCCGCTAGGTTGAACATGGGTCGGTGCGACTCGTGCCCTTTGACACAAGGAACAGTGTGTACACAAACTTGGCGAGGCTTTGACAACATCTAATATCTACACACCGGTGTTGCATCTGGGTGATAATGGACGACATTGCATCCGTCGATTGCATTGAAACGAGTCTCGTTTAACAGTAGTAGGTACTACAAGTAGCGGTCGATGTGAAAAGGACAGTTGGGGGTGCCCCAACGAGCCAGACGCGAAGCTCTGAATGTTGCGGGCTGATAGTCAAACTATACATCTTTTGTTACGGTAGTAATCAGAACCATGACATGACCCTGCGAGGGTTTAGTATTACAGCAACCCTGCTCGGGTTGATTGTAGGCATGGGAAATATGCGTAAGCGCACAACATCCATGAGTAGTACTCTGCATGCAGAGGTAAGTTACGTAAAGCCTGCCCCTGCGAGGGGTGGCGTGCGGCCTTGCTTTGACCCGTTTGCGCAACGGAAGCAAGAATGGCCGGCTTAATGTATCACTTGTTTGTGTGTTGCAAACAAAGCTTATTCTATCTATCAATCAATGACCCTGCGAGGGTCGAGCATTACAGCAACCCTGCGAGGGTTGATAATAGGCATGGGAAATATGCATAGGTGCACAACATCCATGAGTAGTACCCTGCGGAGGTACGATATGTAAAGCCTGCCCCTGCGAGGGGTGGCGTGCGGCCTTGCTTTGACCCGTTTGCGCAACGGAAGCAAAGATGGCCGGCTTAATGTATCACTTGTTTGTGTGTTGCAAATAAAGATTATTCTATTTATCTATCAATGACCCTGCGAGGGTCGAGCGTTACAGCAATCCTGCGAGGGTTGATTGAAGGCATAGGAAATATGCGTAGGCACACAACATCCATGAGTAGTACCCTGCGGAGGTACGATATGTAAAGCCTGCCCCTGCAAGGGGTAGCGTGCGGTCTTGCTTTGGCTCGTGATCAGACCAATGACTAATATTTGTGACTTTTAGTGTTTATTGTATCACTTGTTTCTGTGTTGCAAATAAAGCTTATTCTATCTATCTATCAATGACCCTGCGAGGGTCGAGCGTTACAGCAACCCTGCGAGGGTTGATAATAGGCATGGGAAATATGCGTAGGTGCACAACATCCATGAGTAGTACCCTGCAGAGGTACGTTATGTAAAGCCTGCCCCTTCGAGAGGTGGCGTGCGGCCTTGCTTTGACCCGTTTGCGCAACGGAAGCAGAGATGGCCGGGTTTGGTAAAGGCAAGAAAGCTTTTCGAACACCCTTCTCCTGTGCTGCGGCTAGTGACTCCGCATTAAACACGTGCTGACATGACAGGGAATCTTACGTAGCGCGACCTTGAAATGAGGGAACGCTCACGTGGTTCTTAACATCGTAACAACAACTTCTCATTTTGATAACCTCCGCACGACGATTCAAGTTAATTGCAATGATCAGAGCAAACTTTAAAAATTTTGTCTTTCAATAAAAACAGCTCGTTAACTTTCTCGCCTATTAGTATGTCAAATTCGAATCGCGCGCCCACTGTAATAAACTTCTGACAGAAGTTTGTAAGGCTTCGCGTTGCTTATGAACGCAGAATGATAAGGCAGCAAATGACTTGTTTGCGTGAGCAAAAAGGAGTTACGAATCATGTCTTAATTTCGTCATTTATCTTTAAATCGACAAAACCGGGGGTAGCATTATAAAAATAGAACCACGCACCAATCACTACTATCTAAATGTTGCAAATCCTTTAACGTCCGAAGAAACCCCTGAGGAGTCTTAAGTATACTAGGTTCTTTCAATTTCATCTCAATTTTAAACATAAAACCTGATTGAGCAACCGGTGGCGGTACTTCGACAGAATTTACAATAGATCTGCGTATAGCTCGACACTAACGTTCCCGTCACCTATATTCCCATTAATGTGTACCGCGGAACAAGATACAGAATAAAATTATTATTGCAAATTGAATAAAATGAATGATTGATTTCGAAGGTCATCTACTTAACGTGTTAATTTACAGGACTCGCGACGTCGATACCGGCGTTTGCTCTCCCCCCCGCCTTTTTGTTACGGTGACGCGGTCTAGATTTTCTGAGGACTCGAGTCCAATTGATTCACGCGATCGCGATTTTTATCGTCACTTTTAGCGGGAGCACTAGCACTAGCACATGGTGTTTTCGAGCATGGAATTAAAACACTATCGTCACTTTCCATCTTAATACGTGCTGAAAAGAAACCTAGGGTAGAAAATCACACAAATTATTCATAAAACATGTAATTAAGCAAAACTGAAAAAATATGTAGGTAGGTACTAAAAGCCTACGTACGTAAAAAGTACCGAACGGTAACACCGTTAATCTAATCATTGAAACAGGAAAGATAATAAAAAGAAATATTAAATAAATTGCAAAAAGAAATGCAAAAAAAAGTAAAAAATTATTAATAAAAAGAAATAATTAAATAAATTGCATAAAGAAATACAAAAAAAGAAAAATAATTATTTCACCGAATCCTGGGCACGACCGTGCGCAGCGGAAAACAGGACGCCAATGATCAGAACGCGGCCACCAACCGTATGGCCGCCCTGGTGGAGTAGAGGGGATAGTGTGCGAGTGAGAGAGGGCTACAGGGTAGAAAGAGAGGAAAGATGTGCGGAAAACAGATAGGGCCTATCTCATTGTGTATATAATATACACATAAGCTTCAAATAACGGTCAAGTGTTTAATACCCTATTCAGCCATAGAGGATAGAGGTTTTGTACACACATTCTGTTTAATCCATAGATTTAGTATATACTAGCGCGTACTTAGAGAAAGGATGAATAGAGGCGACACGGTAGGAGTGAGCGAGATGAGTAAATACAATATTCCAAAAAGAGCTAGAGAAACATTTTTTGTCCTTATCGACGTATACTATTTTTTTGCTGGGCACAGTCGCTAACTGTGCCCAGCAAACGAAAGCGGTTTTCTTTATTTCTCAAAATCTGAATTTTCAGGGTGAAAACAAGGCGAAAACTGTGTTCTGTGGTTGAGTTGATGTGTTTTTGCGTTCATAGACTATGGTGCATTGTAGTGTTTTAGGCTGCAATAGCCGCAGTGAACGTAAAATCTACAACATAACCTTTCATTCGTAAGTACACTATTTAGACTTTATTTCGGCCCTAATTGATAAAAATGAATACAGATTATATTTATTAAGACTCAAATGACGGCTTCAATGTACAGAAATAACGAAATAAAACGTAAATGGTCAAGAAAATAATCGTATTTTGTAGTATTATGCACCCAAATTAAGTAGGTAAGTAAAATGAAGCCAGGCGGCCACTTTCCTGTGTCTCCTGAATGGAGAAAATAACAAGGTTATAATATTACACTTTTGAGTACGTAGAATAAAAGTCTACACCTTACACATTATTCTAGTTTTTATTTCACATCGATCGGTGCAATATTAACGAAGTTATAAGCTTGGGAAGTTTACGCAGGTTTTTTAAATCTCGTCGTCCCCGCGAACAGCGCGTGACGTCATCGCATCCATACGGCGCGTCGGGGGCGCGGCGCCTGGCTCATACGTCCGTAGTACATTTTCGCGGGTAAAAGTTGCTTGTTCTAGTGCGCTCTGGTGTTTTTTATTGATTTTAAATAATGCTGATTAATTATGTAGTGTATTTTGTATATTATTGTTTGAGCTAAAATGGAAGAAGGATTTCAAAAAGGCCAATCCGACAACCTTCCCATAGTCCACGATATGATGGCGGCAGAATATTTTATAAGAAATAAAGATTTTGATGCAGTTAAAATTCGCGGAGTTAAAATGAAAAGGTAGGTAGGTACTTAGGTACCTATCATACTAATATTATAAAATGTAAAGTGTGTTTGTTTGTTTGTCCTTCTTTCACGTCGAAAGTAATAAATTTTTTTGGGGATAGTTTATGGTCTGTAGAAGTGGAGAGTGACATGGGTTACTTTTTTCCCACGGGATGAAGAGATTCCCATGGAAAAATTATTGGCATTTTGCCTTGATCACGCGGACGGAGCCGCGGGTAACAGCTGGTAAAAATAATATATCATTTCTACTTAATATGCGAGGTATATGTATAGTCCGCGCGCATGTGCTAGTAGCCCATACAGGTGACTAGGTCTAGCACTTGTGCGCGTACTATAATCACGGCTGATATCGATATTATTTGGAAATGATTTCGATTTCATACATACAATACAACAGATCGTCAACTAGCGCCTGCTACCACCCTGCTAGCGACCGAGTCTACCCCGTTCCCCGCGTTTTTAAATTTTTTATACCTTCCTACTTTCGTAATATTAAATTAAGTGTAAAAAGCTGTTATAAATAAACCTAACTCAGTGTAAAAACTATACTTCATTCTGTGTTTTGTATTGTTTATAACCTGGACTCATTAAAATAGAATATAGAATAGAATAGAAAATGAATGATCCTCACAATCACAACAATATGCTGACGTTTGTAGTCCCAATGGATGTGCTCTTCTGACGAGAAGATGGATAAATGCGACGGCATTTATAATTTTTTTTCTAATTTTAGGATTCTTAGCCACGTAAAAAATCAACCTTTCGGGTGTTTTTGTGGCCGTATTTTTACACTGGGGCACAATACAATATTTAGTTGATGAACTCATGATGTTTTTATTGTTTCTTATATAAAATTAACACAGTAGTTCCGCGCGCGACAGGCACATTCGGGTAAATGCTTGGAATCCCTGAGTCGCTCGCGCGGATATGGTCCTAGTGACGTCATCAACGATATCGCGCTCGCTCAGCGGCTCGACCGAAAATGGTAACTTTGCACTTAAATATCTCGGTCAGTTTAGAAGATAGAAAAATAATAAAAACACAGTTATTCTCGTAATTTTTTGTACAATTTTTTGGCATATAAAACTAAAAATGCTTTTCTTCTCCATTTAGTCGGGTACCACGCGTATTGGGGATACCAGCAATTTACTTGAATTTACCCATGCAATATTACCCACAATTGAGGTAAAATAGTGACAACCTAAATTAAAAATAATATCTATTTAATACAAGCCAAGAGATCTGTAGTCACACCAACCTTCCCATACTACTATAGGAGACAATAGGAGTTAGCGGAGATACAGACAAACAGGCGCGGACAGCGACTTCGATTTATAACTCGAACATAAATAAATAATAAATAATAACAAGTATAAATCGAAGTCTCAATATATTGATGATTATAAGAAAAAATACATCGCAAATCATCAATAGTCCTATTAGTTTAGCGTATATAAAAATAACATGGGGTAAATCATGGGGTAATATTCTCTTTTCTGGTAACACTGCGTAATCAATGTACGTACTTTGTTTCTCTCCCTTAAACGCCAAATGACAACTCTATTCATCCTTTCACTAGAGCGCGTACCTATAGATCGGCTTTGGCGAGACCTTCGGTTTAAAGAAGTTTATTTCTCATAAAGACATAGTACAAGTCACTTAAATGAGAATTAACAACACAAAAAAAAAAGTAGGTTTATGAAAAAGAATATTGTTCTTATGAAAAAGAATATTGTTCTTCGGCAGAGTTACAATAAAGCGACCTCCTTGCATGTGTGAGTGGTCCCTTTGTGATTTATGAAACAGGTCGTAGATAGCATAGGCGAGGTCATTCTGCACTCGGTCGAATATTTTCGTGATTTAATACCAAATACTATAGAAGACTAATACCCACATTACCCACAGCTCTTGACGTTTCTCATACAATGACTTGGCAACCTCCGTTCACCTCATGCCGCTAGGGGCGCTATAACATTTTGCATACAAAAGTTTTGAAATCGTTCACCTCATGCCGCCCTCATGCCGTAGGGGCGCTAGTGTCGCGTCTTGCCCGAATTCTTCCGAAGCTGTGGGTTTTTTTGATATTTTTTTTTTTTTACTTTTATCTTGAATATTATTATTTTATTTATTTTTCCCTGCTATTGAAATCAGATTCCTATAATCTAATGGAACATTTTCAATAACATGTTGGATCAATTTTGATTTAAAGGTACGAGATGAAGGGGCGCATTTAAAATGCGCTGGTTGGCTTGATTATATAGCTGTGCTCCCTCAAATGTAATCATTCTTTTCCCATAGTTTGTTCTTGGTTTAGGTAAGCTAAGATGATGATGTTTACGAGTGCAGTGAGTGTGTATATATATATTCTTTATTGCACATAAATTAAACCTAATTACAGTGAAAGTTGTAGTGTACAAAGGTGAGCTTATCTCTTTAAGAGATCTCTTCCAGCCAACCCTAACTGGAGTAATAAACTATTGTACAAGGGCGGTATGCAATAATAAAAAATAAAAATAAAAATGTGTGTGTTTTTTTGTTTGGCTGTTTTTTGCAAATTTTAGCTCAGTGTGTATTTGGTTATTTAGTATTTTGTGAATTAGTATACAAGTGTTGAAGACGTATAGTTGTTTAATGTTCATTAGTTTGCTCTCTTTATATATTTTTATTGTTGGTGTAAGATAAGGATAGTGAAATAAGAGTTTTATTACTTTATTCTGGGCTACTTGTAGTTCAGCTAGTTTAGTTTTGGACGCACTGCCCCAGACTTCTATTAAATACAGCAGATGTGGTTTGGTTAGACAGTTATAGACATTTAAGCGAGCTTGGAACGGTAAGCATCTGACAATACGACGAAGAGATCCCAGAAGGCGGGATATTTTTAAGCGTACGTATTCTATGTGTTCATTCCACGTCAGCTTGTCATCTAGCCGTTAACCAAGATATTTTTCGACCTGTTTTTTATCAATGGGAGTGCCTTTAATAGTTAACTGTGCATGAGGCGGGATTTTCTTGTTCTTCGGTTTAAAAATGATGTAGCAGGTTTTGGATATGTTTGTTTATTGTCAAAAGATTGTGTTGGAACCAGGTAAACAGAGTGTTGAGGTCTTCCTGTGCCTGTTGAATCAAATAAATGTATTGATGAACCAAAATAAAACAAGCATGTATCATCAGCATATAAAGTTATTTGGGCATTTAGCTTTATGTCGTGTATGTTGTTGATATTACCGTAGAGTATAATAAATAAGACAAGTCTTTAAGGGCGAGACCAAAAACAAAATACACTAGTATGCGTGGAATGTACATGCGTGCAAGCAAGATATATAATTTTGTGGATTTTCCTTTTAGTTTGATTTACATCCAGGCACTGCACAGGTAAGCATATTTAATCACGTCGAATTAACACCAAAACTACACTTAAAAACCATTTTTGTAACAATCAGTGGGATTTGTTTTTAACACGACTGACGTCAGGCCGATACAGTCCGATAGCGTGTATAGGAAAATGGTCTCGCCTATCTACCTCGCTCTAACCAACGTGTATGCTATGATCTATCTCATTCGCGTTGCCAATCTTTCGCTAGTATATAATAAATCTATGGTTTAATCAGCCATGTGATGGCCACATTGGCCACTGACGGACTTTTTAGCGATCGATCTAGCGCTGCTCTTTCTCTGATACAACAATTTTATCCTAATACCTATACATTTATGGACGTGTCGGTCATATATTTTAATAGGGATAGGACAGGACTCTAATGATGAATCTGGCGCCAAGTCAATCAAAAAAGCGGCACGGCCGTACCATCTTTTCTCGAGGCAGTTGGTCTGTCTCTGTGGTCATTTTCGACCCCCTATTGCAGTTTTCGTCTGCCAAGTTTGAATTTACCGTCAGGGGTATGGGCTCGCTTGTAAATTTTAATTTTATTTAGAATATCAAATCCATCCATCGACCATCACACTGGCTAATGATGATGACATGAAATGAAAACCCACGATGTGTATAACTTTATAAACGCAGAAATAGTCGTTAAAAGAAGAAGTGTTGCCATAATGCGGTGACAAATCTGTACCAAGTGCTTAAAGTGCTAGTATTCAGAGCTGAAAATTATAATTCATTCATTAAAAACTCGTCTCTTTTACAGGGACGCGCGATTAATGTTTTGTGATTGTGATAAATAATTTACGAATTACCATACCAACTACATTCTTAAGATGTGAGTTTAAATTCTTTATGTTAGAATTAATATTACCATACTTTAAAACGCATATTGAATTATTAATTTGTGGTGTTTTAGGGCACGAAATAAGTCGCCATCCGCTGTGTCAGATAAAGATAAAAAGAAACCAAAAGAGACTAAAAAGAAGAAAGGAGACTCCGGATCTAGCAGCAGCGAAAGCAGTGGAAGGTATTATCGTACTTTATTGTTATTTTCATGTAATTCACATCAAAAATTATTTGCGGTTATGTTAGGCGGCGACCTTTCAAATTACCATGGACATGTAAAATTCAAGATAACTTTATATAGAATCCTTTAGGCGACTCTCTTACCAAAATTTTATTTTGATCATATTTCAGGTTTCATATTCGGCCTACTCATTTCGAAAATTAGTACCGACAATATCTATATCGTGTATGACTTTACTATGCACTTTAGACATTTGAAATATCTGCATGAAATGTTACAGCTCATCAGGGAGTAGTTCTTCGCGATCGTCTTCCCGGTCGTCGTCTAGCAGCTCAGGGAGCTCCTCACGGTCATCATCATCATCAAGTTCTTCGAGCAGCAGCAGTAGTAACAATGATCGTTCCAGACCAAAGAAGAAGTAAGTATTTTATTATGTTTAATAAATATTATCTTTTACAAAATATGCATATAAAGAAATAAAGTCCTAATAACCTGTTGAACATCTATATCAAAATTTCACATAATAGTTCTGGGACTTCCAATAATACAATTTATATTTTGTGGATAAAGCTAAGTTAGTGATGCAAGGATTAGGGCTCGATTAATCCTAATCCCGACTATTCGGTATATTTCCGATTATTCCGAATCGCCGATTATTACATAGGATTTTTCACGATTATTGTTTTTTTTTTTTAGAAAATGTTACCGTTCCATGCATTTAAACCATCTGGCACAAACATATTTCTCACTGAAGGTATCCACAGTTGCATCAGAACGTCTATTTTCTGTTGTAGTGGGTGAATGTTGGAATAGAAACACATCTCCACATAGTAATTATATATTCATTTTACATTTCACTTTTAAACATTTCCAAACAATTTAGTTCCCCATTACTAATAGTTTATCATTTCCTAAACAAGTTACATATTAAAACATAATTGATTCCTCTATAAATACATATTTTCTAAAACGTAAACTTTATCTATAGGATATCACTAAACAGACTGACATTAAAATTAGACACCATCATACAGTTCAATTTCAAAACAACTCCAATTTTAAATCTTTCCTCATCTCAACATTTTACAACCGGCCAGTAACATTACAAATACAATTCAATAAAACCTACAACATCCCCTCTGAATTGTATATCAACTTCAAATAAACAATTAAATCCACCCAATCATAAATTACTAATTCATAAATTACTAATCAACAACCAAATATTCTTCATCAAATTCCTAATTTCTTCTTCAACTCTTCTACTTCCACTCCTAACCTATACATCGACTCTTGTACTTCCAACTGCTTGTACTTTCACTAGACCATCGACTTCTTCCAATTATTGCAAATTCTCCACTCCATTGTCCGAAAACTCTCCTCCTCTAAATATCTTCACAATTTCTAACCAACTCATTAATAAATCCTCAATCCCCATTATTATCTAATCCTCATGACCTTCATGTCTTCCATCTCACAATTTGCTCTCCATTGTCTAATGAAAGTAACAAAAATCTCTCTCTGCACGTTACTCCAACTTCCTCTATCGATACGCATCATTTCTAAAATTTCCCTTTCCCCTCTTGATGTGTATCGATTTAAAATTTCGTTTTCCTCCATTTTGTAATTTCTTTTGTTTTCCTCCTCCATTTTGTAATTTCTATTGTTTTCCTCCTCCATAACGAGAACTCACCTTCATATTCCAATCTGGGAATTCTTCCTTGTGATTCACACATTGTTGTAGTTATTTCTCTACCATACTATTCCAACATCATAATTGTTATGCCCACTGGGCCCATAACCTGTTATAGTGGGTGAATGTTGGAATAGAAACACATCTCCACATAGTAATTATATATTCATTTTACATTTCACTTTTAAACATTTCCAAACAATTTAGTTCCCCATTACTAATAGTTTATCATTTCCTAAACAAGTTACATATTAAAACATAATTGATTCCTCTATAAATACATATTTTCTAAAACGTAAACTTTATCTATAGGATATCACTAAACAGACTGACATTAAAATTAGACACCATCATACAGTTCAATTTCAAAACAACTCCAATTTTAAATCTTTCCTCATCTCAACATTTTACAACCGGCCAGTAACATTACAAATACAATTCAATAAAACCTACAACATTTTCAACTGCTGGATTGCTGCAAACAAGCATGGAATAGGCTATGCCCGAGACCTAATCCAAATCCTAATCATAAAACCAGCAATCCTTGCATCACTACTGTAAGTGGCCATGTGCCCTTGTAATTATACAAGTGTGATGCTATATGTGATGGCTTACTTTATGAGGCACAAGAATAATTTTGCTTTATCAAAATTTTATTATTTTTAGGGTGTCACCACACAAAAGTCCTCTGAAACGGGAAGCAGACAGGGAGAAAGTAAGAGACAGATCACCAATAGGTGACAAGAAAAAAATATCAACTACTGCTGCTAACGACAAAACAAAGAGCAGCAAGGAAAAACATGAAAGGTATAATAATATAATTATTTACTCTTTTGTCTTGTTACCGTTCAATCAAAAATGTTTATATGTTATGTATTATTATGTTTATATATTTTATATTACAATAAAATCTCTGCGAATGATAATGTATCTTTATTTGTTTACCTGATTCATGTCTTACTAGCCGTGCCCACTCCATATTCAATTTTGTTACCCTAAGATTGCTTTCAGTAGTAAGGCCGCCTTGTAATTACGCAAGTTTTTATATTGTGCCTAACTACATTGTATTTTTTTCTCTGTCTGCAAATAAGACATATTCTATCTATATATTCTATAAAATAATTTTCTGTTTATACAGGTCTCCTGGACGTAAAAAGCGGGAACGTTCACCGCCTCCGCGCCCGACGCGAATTCACATTGGAAGGTTGTCACTGAATGTCACAAGGGAGCACATTCAAGAGATTTTTGGCACCTATGGTGCAGTGAAAGCTATTGAATTTCCAATGGATAGACTGCACCCTCATAACGGACGTGGTTATGCTTACGTCGAATTCAGCAATCCTGATGAAGCCGAAAATGCTATGAAGCACATGGATGGAGGTATGGTATATTTAGAATGTCAATAATTTTAGCAGCTGCAAATAATACCAGTTATGAGGAGAGTAATGTTTATAGAAATAAGACAGCTGAAAATGTAAATATTTTGCACAGGACAAATCGACGGTCAGGAGATCACAGCAGCGCCGGTTTTGATTCCGTCGCGGCCGCGCCGCCCGTCGCCTCGCCCGCCGCCGCCGCGACATGTGCCACCGCGCCGGCACTCGCCGCCTAGGTAAATACCAATGAGATGTGCTGATAACAATTTAACAATAATCGATCACAAAATATGTATAAATTTATGCACTCTCCCTCTTCGAACACAAATAAAAAAAAACTAGATACGCAATCAACTATCACAACGACGACGTCACAACAAAAGTCCGCGTACATTTGAGTCCAGTTGGAGCTGTTGGAAGTCAGTTGACACTACAAAATGCTCATTTTGTGCTGTTTGACAAGAACCATTGACATACAATCGGGAATTTTTATATGGGATTGTGTATCTAGTTTTTTTATATGAGACCGAAGCTCACTGGCTGTGAGTACTAAAAAGACGTGTCGTCGTATGGCAGGTACCGCCGCCGCAGCCCGCCCCCGCGCCGCCGCTCGCCGCCGCGCCGCCGCCGCACGCGCTCGCGCTCGCCGCGCGCCGCCCCGCGCCGCCGCCGCTCCAGGTCCTCCTCCTCCTCCTCCCGCTAACTCCACAGCTTCCGACCTGCTCGCCCTCACATCACACAATATACACACACACTCACCACATAATAGTGTGTAATGTACAACATAGGTCACTTATTAGCTTGCATGAACAATCCTCACATATGGTTAACGGCTTTAAAACATGTCGGTCTTGTGTAACTTTGTGAAGGGTTATTTTTTTTAAAGTTATTCTGGCTTCTTCAGAGGCAGAAGAATCTAATGCCGTGTAGTTACTTGAACCTTACATATATAAATAAAGGCCACGCAGCAAAGCTTTGACCGTCCCTGCAAGTGTGATACTAAAATAACAAGTCCCTATGGAATTAATTCTTGTCTATTTGGTATTACTTAGTTTGTAGAATGAAATAAATTTTGTTTCTACTTTGAGTGCAACATATGAATGTGGGGTGTGCAATTCAAAAATTGTAATACAATATAGATCCCAAACATCGTACACTTCATTCCAGCAACTTCTGTAAGGTGAGTATCAATCATCCAATTCCCATGCTAAGCATATTTATGCCTGACACGGCGAGAAGCGCAGGTAAGTATAGTGTTATCGTAGTTTCACCATTAGCTAAGTAATCGATGTTTAACCACGACTTTCTTGTTATAAAAGCTTGCAAAATGGAAACTGAACAGAGTGAGTGGTGTGAAAATGAACTATATATTGACGTAAGGATAGTGAAGTGTTTATGTAATTACGGTGTATTCTTGATTTGTAATTTGAAGGACGCTTGTCTAATAAATTGTAATAGTAATATATTTTTTTCATTCGTCCCCAGATCCAAAGATCCTGTTTCCCATACCTTGTAATTGGTTCATTATGGCTTCAAGTCTTAAGTATAAGATGAATAAGACACTTCAGTGTTTTATAAACGTTTAATAAATAAATTAACTGACAACTAAGTTTTACTTCTAATTATTTTACAATAAGTTTTATAATCAGAAACCAGCACTTTTCCTTTGTACAAATAATTGGGCTCTAATCCCAATTCATTAGGCGATCTGAAAATAAGTACAAAGTATTATGATAAATTCAACATTATGCAATGTAATCAATAAAGATATTATAATTTTTTTGATCACTAGATATGATTTATAAAGTTACAAGTTACATTTTTACTTACGGGTACTGAATCTTCATACTTTTAGGCCCTCTTACAGGATTCCATGCTGACACGGGAGCTTTGTTTGCAAGCATCAACCCAGCTACTGCTGTGTATAACCCATATTCTTGACACATTTTTTCCTATAAAAAAATATACATTAGGAAAATGTCTCGGGAGATATTAATTCACAGTTATTTCTCAGCATGTACTCATTAAAAAATGGATATAAGTACATATTCTTGGATGAATTGCTACTTTTGTTTTTGTAAATAAATACATAGAAGGAAATGGTGAAACATTCAGACATGTTGACAATTCACACACGTTTTTGCTTTGCATGAAATTTCAACTATTGGGATAAAGTAGCCATTTCCCGCCACTCTACCACCAGGCCTTTATAAATGTGCCTGAATTACTACTCAAGTGTTGGCCCCAGAGAGCTTAAATTTCTTTATGGTGTTTACGACTCACGAGTAAGATGGGAGTTTTCAAAATAAAGGTTTCAACTAGTAGTAAGTAGTTTGATGTACTTACTCTCCATTCGGCTAGCATATAATCAGCATCGCTAAGAGCAAAAGCAGCTTTATCTGTGTCATTTGGACATGAAAAATGTGGTAAGTAGTTCTCTCCTAAGAAGTTTACAAATGAATTAGGTTGACTTATAAACTGTTCTATTACATTTGATGGTGAGTGTGTTAATTTTTGGCTGTCATCATCAGTATCTGAAATGGTAAATAATCATTTTTATTATTTAACTTGTTACAAGAATTTGTGCCAGCTGTAGTTAGTCCCATTCCCATGGGACGTCAATAAGCTTCACTGCTTATTGTCAATCTGTGGTTGCTATTGTTAATGCTAGCTTTACCAAGAGAAACAGTGGTGGAAATGTGGCTTGTATTGAAAGAAGGATGATGTCAACGTGCAGAGAACTATCAAGAGAGCCCACTCGACATGTTTAAACTGTGAAGGACTTGTCTTTTAGTTTTATCTGACAAAATTATAAGAAGCTAGATCTTATCCACCCAATAGATTAAATTCAATAATATTCTGTACTTACATTTCGGGTTTAGAACTCTGCCAACACCATGCAGAATACTAACAGTTTGATCTTTACCGAGGGTTAAAAATTTGCTTGACGCTTGTTTTTTCTTTTTAGTTGTTTTACTTTTTGATTCCTTTTCCACAATGATACTTTTTTCCAAAATTGCACTAGAACCTGAAATTATAGTTACTATGTACAGTATACAGTACAGTTATATTATAAGCCATACATAATGTATGAAACGAACTACATAGGTAACAAATAAGTCATAATTTGTGTAAGGTCTTTCGAAATGTGAATTCTTTTCCTACCAACAGATAATACAGGCACTAAGTAGAATTGAAAAAAAAAATAACTTTTTATTTTTATATATCCTCTCTCATCGGCATTACTTCGGCGATGCGACCTTTCTGCGGCGTCATGTGCAATTTATCAAGCAACGTACAAAACAAAGTAGCGCTGTGTCTCAAACAAATTGAAACTTAAAATTTTGCGACGGTTCGCCAACGATCTGAGGCCGCGTTAGTGCCCATTCAACGTTTAAGCCGGACAAACGCCAGAGGAAAGAGATTCTCAGGTAAACAATGATCTAGTCTAGTAAGTGATCTTTTTAACCTACCTTTCAGACATGCAAAATGTAAATTCAATACAGCAGAGCGTACATCACCCCCTGAAGAATTTACAACACAGTCAATAACATCAGAAGTCGGTACATTGTAGACAGCCGTGTGTTTCTTACTAATTATTTCTGAAACCCTCTTAAGTGCAGCTTTCAACCCTGTCACGGAAACACTATTGAACCTGCAATAAAATTACTTTTTAGGGTTCCGTAGTAAACAAGGAACCCTTATAGTTTCGCCATGTCCGTCTTGTCTGTCTGCCTGTCTGTCTGTCCGCGGTCTAGCGCCTAGACGCTTAATGCTAGAAAGCTGTAATTTGGTATGTATACACATATTAACAATGTTAACAAAGTGCTGGGACAAAATTTTGACACATACTTTTTTTAGGGTGCCTCCCCTTACATGTAGATCGGAAATGATTTTTTTTCGCCTCCCCCGCCATGTTGTGGGGTATCGTTAGATAGGTCTCTTCAAAACGTTGAGGGTGTGGAAAGGTCATTTTTCGATACAATGATCCGTTTCGGTTATCGTGTTAATATTCGTTTGCACGGTGCCCCCCCCCCTTTATCTCCGAAAGTCTTAGTTTAGAAATTTGAAAAAAATCATGGTAGTCGTTCATATGCTGAACCTTCAATGAAAACTATAACGGTTAAGTAGGCTCTACTAGTTACCGAGTAATAGCCGACAAACTGATAAAATAAATTTTATTTCATGAAAACTACAAATGTGATAGAATTTGTTATTCATCATGTTATTTGACTATACCACAATAAATATAACATAGATTTTAAAATATTACTAGGTGGCCCAGATATTTGAGTGTGAAGAAGTAAGAAGTAACACACATACACACAAACTCTCACCTTTATAATATTAGCAGGATACATACGTTATATGATGAATCTGGAATTGCTCTTTCAAGGTTGGAGTGAAGAGATTTGTAGCAGTATTTTTGTTGTCTGTGTGAGACTCTGAACATATAAAAATTATAGGTGATTTGGCTCGATGCTTGTATTGCCTGTAATAAAAATATTTCATAATATAATACAACGTAATAATCTCTGATAAAGTTTACAATACATCATCATGTGATGTCTCGCCTCACTCTCTCATCACCCAGGTGGCCGCGTGCGTCAGATGCGCCCTGTTTACATGCCAGAGTCGGAATTTACTTTAGTCATCCTATTTCAGGAAACTAACTGTTAGATAGTTGACAATGCCAAGATAGTATATGATTTAACCTTTTTTCACAATGCAATGTACAAGATAATTAAAGCCTCAAGCAATATTTTTATTTTTATTTAGCCAATGACTCCACCACTTGACGTTGAGCAGTAGTGGAGTCCAGAAGAGAGACTTTATTAATTTTCAGTTAAATTACTTACTGTAACACTTCAGTAAATTCCGATGGTGTTCTTGTGAAGGTATTGGGATAATCTTCAACTAATACTACTTTTTTATTGTTATTGTCTAGGAGTGAAGTGTAGTTGGCAGCATTTATGATGAAATCCATAAATTTTGTTGATTGTTTTTCTCTATATTCAAAATCTCCTGAAAATTATTTATATGATTAATGAACATTTTGTTCTAACATTGCATGAACTAGACAAGCAAAGTTTCCTAAACCTAAATTAAACATAATCCATTCTACTAAATATGATTAGCACTGCAGTGTGTGAGTTACAAGTTCTATTTAATCCTAGAAAAATGCTATTACAATTTAAATATTATAGATTATTACCAAATTCTGAAGGCAAGTCTATATCAAGAGGGGTAATCCATTCAGCAACTTTAACTCCATGTTTTGATGCAATGGTACGAACAGTAATAGTCTTTCCACAACCGACTGGTCCTGTTAAGAGTAACATTTCACTGCGATTCTGGCTACAAGCTACCTTCAACCAGTCTTCTACTTCTTGGATCTTTTTATTGTGGACAGCAAGATCTTCAACAACCTTAGGGTCAAAATTTTTCATCCAATTTTTGTGATTAATATTATGTGTTATTACTCCATGATTGTTGTTTGATATTGTTGCTTTCTGAAAAAATTATTTGTTTGAACCATGTAATAATATTAAAGTTATTATTTTATTCAGACTGTCAGAGAGATCAATCACCCTTGTGTCTTTGTGGTCTTTGAGGCACTTAAAATATTATTTTTTTCAATACACACCTTCTCGGAAGTAATTGCTACATTGGTGACATTTCTTGGCGATTTTTTGGGTGGTTCTTCACTTTCATCAAATTCAAATTGGCACCACTTTCTACCCTATTTAAAAATAAAAATAAACATTCACTTTCAATCATTGGTTAAAGTTTGAGTGCACAGACATTTGAGTGATTTGGGTACTAAAATTTGATTCAAAACTTAATATTTTTTAATGATGGAAAAACTATTGGAATATTTATTTATTTACCTTCTTCTTATCAGAACTCATTGTACTTCTGAAGTACTAACTAACTATACTAGCACGAAAACTATTGTAAAAGTTTTAAGTCCTCTTTTTCGCTATTTTATAATTCAAAATTCCACTTCATCAACTTGGTAGTTTTTTCAACTGTTAGTGTCATGTCAACTGTCATTAACTGACAAAAATACTTGAAAAATGAAAATACTGTTTTTTTTTTCATTTTTACTGGCCTGGATATAAATCCTTTAAGCAAAGGCGTAGTCTATTGTCTTCATGTAGTCTTCATAGTCTCACTCAATTCAACTCAGTACAGTCAAGTGCACGTCGAGCTTTACACTTCTGGCTCAAGACAAAGTACGTACATACTTATTACTTCCATGCATAGAACTTATGAACACGGTACAAAAAAAATTTGCCTCATCTCATCTCAGCCACAAGAAGTCCACTGCTGGCCATAGGCCTCCCACCAAACGCCTCCAAAGCGACCTGCTGGCAGCGGCCTGCATCCAGCGGCTTCCTGCGTCTTTCTTTAGGTCGTCTGACCACCTTGTAGGTGGGCGTCCTACGCTGCGCTTTCCGGTACGTGGTCGCCATTTACAGAAAAAAATTGCCTACATTATATCAATCTTTGTAACTGTAAGTCAGGGAACGCACGAGCAACTTTGTCTCTACGACTTAAGGCCTATCCGCACACAACAGTGCCGGCACCTAGGACCAAGTATAAGAATTCTTCGGATAGGCCTTAAGTCGTAGAGACAAAGTTGCTCGGAGTGCGTTCCCTCACTAATACACAGAAAATTTTCTAATCACAGGCCCAAGTCGGTGGCTGCTACGGATCTCTACCTTGTCGCAGAAAATACGTTTCAGAACAGAAAGAAACTGAAGGTTGCTTGCTAGAAAAAACTAGGACCAAGTATAAGAATGGACAGATTAAATTTTAGAACGACAATGAAACTGTCTTTGCTCTCTGTCTTGCTTATAGCAACATTCAGTGTGAAAAAAAGAAACAAACATAGACAAACATCACCGTCTAGAACGTCAGCGTGTCAACTTTTGAGACATTTGGTAGCCGCGTGTTGGATTTTTTGTGTTTTGAGGTGATAATTGGACTTTTTATAAAGAAAAATTGTGATACGGATTTTCGTTTTGAACCATAGCTTGCGTAGCCATTGGTTGTAAGAGTAGAATGGGTGTTACAACGGAAAGCGATCAAAGGATATCTTTTCATAGGTAAGTTATCGACTACATGATTTATATTTTTTGTGCAGGAAATACATTACATGATCGGTTTTTGTAAAGTTAATTGAACCCTAAAGACGATGCAGACGCATAATTTCAACAAACCCATTACTTTTATACAAAGATTTGATTTTATACATTACGTTTATTGAGCTTTGACAGATGATGTACCTTAAATATTGTAAGTAGAGTTGTCACATTGTATCGATAAAATAATAAATTGTATGCGTTTTTATTAAGGTTTTATTTATTCCTAGTTCTCTTGCCCATTGGGATGAGGGTTAGTTAGATAAGAGTAATCAAAGTAATATAGATCTTGTGTTTTTCAGGTTTCCTGACACTAATATAAGAAACAAGTGGATTAAGAACATAAAACGAGATAATTGGACACCTTCGCCATATTCTCGCCTGTGCTCATTACATTTCGATGTATCTTGCTATCGGGCAGGTAATTTAGATGAACACGCTACGGAGTATTATGTGACGTTTAATCATAAACATATTAGAAATCATTTTAATAAACTAGTCTTATTTAGTGGTCAGTAGATGCAGTAAATAACTAAGCATCAAGCACTTTAAGTAAATTCCTGTAAGTCTTTGTTTATTGTTTTTTGATCCCTAGTTGATTTTTTTAAAATAAGAATTGTTAAATTGGTGACATTATACGGATTATTTAACAATTCCTATTAGATATTATAATTATTATTACATGTGTGTATAATGATTACAAAATGATCATGATTATGATGTATGATTTTATTTAATTTAAATATTTTGAATAAAAACCTTATAAGTACCTATTTCCTTTATTTATTCTTCACCCGCATTGAGTGTAGGTAATCTTTTTATTTGGCATATTTAAAAAAAAACGTATAAATACCTAAAGTTACTGATAGATGAGTATTTGACATTCCTTTCGATAGGTGTCGATAGTGTGTATTTAATTGTTAAAGAATATTTCTGTCAGCAATATTGATTTATAGCTGGACTGGGACTGAATAAAAAACATAGAACCCTTTGAGCTGCTTATCTTCCCAGGGTATGTCGTAAAAGCCGACGTGATCATACCCACTCCAACATCAGACTGTCTATGGGGGATAACGATAGGAATGTTCGTCATTGGTAATCTTGGAACGAATATCAGGTTGCTGTGGTTTGACTAAATGACTTATGGTTCTACTCACCCCGATAGGGATACTAGGGGGTTATGCATCTGTTTCTGTCTTTAATCATTTGATTTGTCAAGTGTTCTCAGATCTTAAAATGAACATTAAATATTAAATCGATATTAGTCGATAAAGACACGGCACATCTCTAGTGATCCTGTATAAAAAAACAAAAGTTTATATAGCATAGCTTCATGAGCACAAAAGACGTTATAGACAATAATATATCTATCTCTTTTTTACTTAAGACGGCACATATTAGTGTGAAAGACAATACCCATGTATTTCTTTCGTCTAAAATACAATCCGTCCATTCTTATGGCGGAAACACACTACCGTGTCGGGGCCTGTCGTGTCGCGCTCTGTCGTGACGGTGGGTGTGCACACTTACGTGTCGTGTCGGGGCGCGCTTCTGTTCAGAAATGAACGAAATAAACGCCAGACGTTTATTTCTTTCATTTCTGAACAGAAGCTCGCAGTGTTTGCCTTTGTCTGGGTGTTTTCTATAATGTATAATGGTATTTATTTACAAAAAAAAGTATTTAAGTATATTTATCAGGAATCTAGTACCTAGTAACCCATTATCACGCTGCAAAAATAAATTTAAAAAAAAAGCGTCTACTTGTTCGCGCCACGAGCCGCGCGCGGGTATAGAAACACATTTGCAGGGCGTGTCGTGTCGCGTCATAACCCCCACCACCGCCGTGGCGCAATCGGCGGCCAGCAGTCCGCGCCACGACAGAGCGAGTCACGACACGACACGCCCTACAAATGTGCTCCTAACCATATAAAATGTATGAAGGCGATATGCTTCTGGCGCGACACGACAGGCCCCGACACGGTAGTGTGTTTCCGCCATTATACTTGGTCCTAGAGAAAAAACAAGTTGCAAATAAAAAAATATATAATGACATTAACGTGATCGTTTTCAAAGATAGCTTTAAAAATATAATTAAAAAATTACATAAAGTTTCTTTCCTCTTGAAAATGTATTTATTTATTTTATTTCACACGCTTTTTAGGTCTTATCATGTGATTTTTTTGTTTTATTTCCTCAAGCTGAGCAAAGAACCAAAATAATAAATTAATATGACAAGTGACAGCTACTTTAAGTTAGAGACTAACTTTCTAAACGTTTATTCTTTTCACTCACAGCTGCAAATTACGTAAATATTATTTTACAAGAATAATTTAAGTCCTAAGTGGTTTTTAATACAGCATTACATGCTTTAAGTCCTGTTAGTGATCTGTTTCTTATTACTTTGTTTCTATAAAATGAATAAATTATTGTCATTGAATAGGTACGTAGGTTATTTTACCTGATTTAGGTTTTATTTATACTTTTTATACATTTTCAGGGTAAAATGCAGGCTTTTAAAGCATTGGGCGCTGTTGCCCCTAATACGATTCTTTCTGTGGCGAAGAAGGGAGCTTTTGCACCTATAATAGATCAAATTCGGCAAACTCATTTGCCAGCTCCAAATACCGCCGAAAAGCGCCCGTATTCGCCGTTCCAAGATACATCTAACATGGCTGAATATGCCGTCGCTCGCCTCGACGACTTGTTGAACTGGGGAAGGAAAGGTTCAATGTGGCCCATGACCTTTGGCTTGGCTTGTTGTGCCGTAGAGATGATGCACATCGCTGCTCCACGTTATGACATGGACAGGTTAGTGTAATTTAAAGTATTCTTATACAAAAAATAACTTAAGTTAGTTTCTAACTTATACTTATATGGGAGAACTTGAAAATTATTTTTTTTTGTTATAATCCAATCAATGATCTCTCTCTTATTAATAAATGAAATCATTTTTCAATAATTTTGGGTGACTTGTCAAACATTTCAAACAAACTAACATTATTTTATATGTCAATCAGGGGCGGCTGTACCTTAAGTGCGCTCGTGCACTGAACTACCAGATTTTAATAGGTTCAGAAAAAAAAAATGCTTAGTAATCCGATTGACTATCTATTCAATTCAAAATATAAAATATTAACGAAATTGTTACAAAACAATTTCAACTCTTGGCTAAAATATTAAGTCTTATTTTCGCTTGTAAAGACAATTCGCCATGCGCTAGGCCACGCGCACGGCGAATACTCATACCGACGTTATCCGACAAGGCTATTTTATGAACGTAGCCGAAACAAAATAAAATGAAAATATGCCACCAGTAACGCCCTCGCACAACTGTCACTCACATTCATAAATATCCTTGTAGGTCTTATATCTTGGTTTTCTTTAGTTTCATAGTGACAGCTATAATTCAATGTTTCATTAAAAATGCGTTTTTAAAAATTCTAGATATGGTGTAGTATTCAGAGCTTCCCCTCGTCAATCTGATGTGATGATCGTAGCTGGGACACTAACCAATAAAATGGCACCAGCTCTTCGGAAAGTATATGACCAAATGCCAGATCCTAGATGGGTTATTTCAATGGGGAGTTGTGCTAATGGTGGTGGTTACTACCACTATTCATATTCAGTTGTGAGGTAAGTTGTTATATTATGTAATAAAATATTTTTAACTAGCTTTTCCTCGCGGCTTCTCGCGATCTAGTTTGACAACAAAACAACCTATAGCTAGATACAACACCCTCTATAGTAGAAAAAATATTTTCCCATTGGAATGACATACTTTCACGGGATAAAAAGTAGCCTATGTTGGGCTCTGTATCCCTGACAATATATATACAAATTTTCATAATGATCGACTGATTAGTTAAGCCGTGAAGGAATAACAAGCAAACAAACTCACTTTCTCATTTATAATATTAGTTAGGATTCCGAAGGCGAAAATGCAAATCATTTATACTGTATGTACTCTTTGACAAGAGAATGTGTTTGGAAAAAAGCTATTCTTAGAATAAAAGTTTTGAATTTGAATCCTCCTGTATATGAGGCACAGGGCCTTCATCTTGATCGTCAATTGTATTTTTTATTAGGTGGACGATTTAGACACTTCCTAAATCATCCTAAACTTCTTATATAGGTACTTAAATAATCTCACAGAATATTAGATTGAAGCAGAATGCATTTCGTTATTGAGAGATCCAGAAGCCCAACTCTTTCCTTTCCCTTCATATTTTTTTTTGTTTCTGTGTGTATTTTCTTTTGTCAAGGAAATTGGACAAACACATTCTTTATAATATTGTTAGTATGCATCTACAGTTGGCTACAATTTATTATTATTATTATAGGGTGGGACGCCTGCGGGGCACAGGCGGGTGTTCAAGTCGCTTGTTGGACTCATTACACCCTATTCCCGTGTGGGTACGGTTATTACTGTGGCCCCGATGACCTCCCGCCAGAAAACCTTGAACTCCTTCTGCAGAACTCCGCAATGCGACCAGTGTCCAGGTCGCATAGTCTTCCTTCTTCGATCCTATCGGCTTCAAAAGTTTCCCACCTGAGCCTGCTGTAGTGTATGCATTCAGCCAGGAAATACTGGCTGGTCTCTGGTTCACCGCATTCGGGACAAGCGGGGTCTATGCTTGTTGTATAGTTCCTGTCAACTAGGCAGCATCAAAGTCGATGACAAGGTAACATCCGACCCCAAAGAAGTAATGGAAGCCATGCTGACATCACATTTCCCAGGGTGTGTGGAATATGAAGAAAGAGATTGCTTCCCAGTCAATAAACCGGCAGACTGGAATATGGCTCAGGAAACAATAACTTTAGACACGGTAGAATGGGCGGTAAGAACTTTTGCCCCATGAAGGCTGCAGGACCAGACGGAATATTCCCTATGCTCCTGCAAAAGGCATGGGAACACATAAAGGATATGCTGTGCAACCTACTAAGAAGCAGTGTGGCTCTGGGACACATACCTCCTAGATGGAGAAAGGTAAAGGCAGTTTTCATACCAAAACCAGGGAGGAAGTGCTACAAGGAAGTTAAGTCATTCCGATGCATAAGCCTCTCGTCCTTCGTTCTGAAAACTCTAGAGAAGATAATAGACGGAAACATACGATCTCGTATTGCAAAAAGCAACTTCCCATTACACGGAAACCAACATGCATACGTGGAGGGTAAGTCTACGGAAACAGCTCTACACAATCTTGTATTAAGGATCGAAAGGGCGATTAGCAGAGATAAAGCATATGCGGTGGGTTGCTTCTTTGATATTGAGGGCGCATTCGACAAAGCTCTTTTCTGTGCAGTGGAAGGCGCCCTAAACAGGGTAGACATACCGCTGACATTAGCTAGATGGGCTATCACCATGCTAAAGAATCGTATCATAACAACGACACTAGGAACGGACACTAAAACAGTGGTGGCTAGTAGGGGTTTCCCACAGGGAGGATGCTTATCTCCACTCTTGTGGTGCCTTCTTATAGACGACCTGGTAGGCTCCATCAACAAACAGCATATATACATGCAAGCTTACTCAGATGATGGAGTAATCCTAGTTTCTGGAAATGCGCTAAGCACAGTAAGGGCAACGGCAAAGAAAGGATTGAATATGGTAGCGGATTGGTGCCAAGACAAGGGTCTTGGCCTCAACCCCGACAAGACAAAAGTGATCCTCTTCACTAGGAAAAGGAATAGAATGAAGTTTGAACCTATCGAAATAAGAGGTTCTACACTCGAAATCATTGAGGAAATAAAGTATCTGGGAGTAACTTTAGATAAAACTCTGAACTTTAACACGCACATAAGAAATCAGAGCAAAAAGGCAATAGTGGCCCTCACTCAATGCAGAAGGGCTGTAGTAAAGATCTGGGGATTGAGACCTAATATCTGCCAGTGGATATACAAAGCTATCATCCTTCCAAGATTACTCTATGGAGCGATTGTATGGTGGCACAGAGCCAACATCACATCTAACCTACGGGAGTTAAGGAAAGTACAAAGGGCTGCTAATCTGATGACCACGGGTGCCATGGCGTCCACACCGACGATGGCACTGGATATGGCCCTAGGGCTAAATCCGGTACACACTGAGATCAAAAGAAGAGCAGCAGAGCAATGGTACAGGATCACTGTCTGTAAAGAATGGAAGGCACGGAGTACGGAACAAGGTCATGCTGCGATAGAAGACGCATTAGGGAGAGACATGTCACTAATTATGACAAACAACGACCTAATCAAGAAACAAAAGATCTTCAACAAAAAGTATAAAATACACATAGGCAAAAGAACAGACTGGGAAATTGAAACATCGGGCTCCCAGCTCATCTGTTACACAGATGGATCCAGAATGGGCAGCACAGGATTAGCGGGAGCAGGGGTACACATACCCAGTAATCCGGCTAAAGATGTGGTCCTAGCATTGGGTACGTATGCCAGCGTTTTCCAAGCAGAGGTTCTAGCAATAAAAGTATGCGCAGAAATGGTGCTGACCGACTCCGGGATAGAGACGCAAAGCACAATTATCTACTCAGACAGCCAAGCAGCAATTAGAGCACTAGCCAAGGTAGAGACAGTATCACAGCTGGTCAAAGAGTGCAAACTTGCTCTAAACAAATTAGCAGAGGTAACGACGGTCACCATAGCATGGGTTCCAGGCCATCAAGGAACATTAGGTAATGAAAGAGCGGACGAGCTCGCAAGAGAAGGCGCCAGCTCTAGACCCACAGGACCAGAACCTCAGCTCCCGATATCAGCCACCGTTACTAAGGGAGTGATAAACGAACTTATGAAACGCGAAGCACAGGATGCGTGGGCCGGGAGTAACAGCTGCAGACAAGCAAAGTTGTTTGTTAAAGAAAAGGATCACAAAAGAACCCGGACACTACTATCACTAAGCCGGGAAAGACTGGGCATAGTCATGGGCATCATCACGGGGCACTGCAGACTCAACCGACATATGTCCCTAATAGACAACAGCATAGACCCCGCCTGTACTGAATGCGGTGAACCAGAGACCAGCCAGCACTTCCTGGCTGAGTGCATTCACTACAGCAGGCTCAGGTGGGAGACTTTCGGAGTCGACAGGATCGAAGAAGAAGAACTATGTGACCTGGACACTGGTCGCATAGCGGAGTTCTGCAAAAGGAGTTTAAGGTTTTCTGGTGGGAGGTCATCGGGGCCACAGTAACAACCGTATCCACACGGGAATAGGGTGTAATGAGTCCATATAGCGACTCGAACACCCGCCTGTGCCCCGCAGGCGTCCCACCCTATAATAATAATAATAATGCCCAGTCTTTCCCGGCTTAGTGATAGTAGTGACCGGGTTCTTTTGTGGTTCTTTTCTTTTACAAACAATTTTGCTTGTCTGCAGCTGTTACTCCCTGCCCAAGCATCCTGTGCCTCGCGTTTCATAAGTTCGTTTATCACTCCCTTAGTGACGGTGGCTGATATCGGGAGCTGGGGATCCGGTCCTATAGGTCTCGAGCTGGCACCTTCTCTTGCGAGCTCGTTTGCTCTTTCATTCCCTAATGTTCCTTAATGGCCTGGAACCCATGCTACAGTGACCGCCGTTACCTGCTAGTTTATTGAGAGCAGACTTGCACGTCTCTAACCAGGAGTCAGTCAGCACCATTTCTGCACATTTCTTTATGGCTAGAACCTCCGCTTGGAAAACGCAGGCGTACGTACCCAATGCTAGGACCACATCTTTAGCCGGATTACTGGGTATATGTATCCCTGCTCCAGCTAATCCTGTGCTTCTCATTCTGGATCCATCTGTGTAACAGATGAGCTGGGATCCCGATGTGTCAATTTCCCAGTCTGATTTTTTACCTATGTGTATTCTATACTTCTTGTTGAAGATCTTTTGTTTCTTGATTTAGGTCGTTATTTGTCATAAGTATTGACATGTCTCTCCCTAATGCGTCTTCTATCGTTGCATGGCCTTGGTCCATGCTCCGTGCCTTCCATTCTTTGCAGGCAGTGATCCTGTACCATTGCTCTGCTGCTCTTCTTTTGACCTCAGTGTGTACCGGATTAAGTCCTAGAACCATATCCAGTGCCATCGTCGGTGTGGATGTCATGGCACCCGTGGTCATTAGATTAGCAGCCCTTTGTACTTTCCTCAGCTCACATAGGTTCGTTGAAATGTTGGCTCTATGCCACCATACAATCGCCCCATAGAGTAGTCTTGGAAGTATGATCGCTTTGTGTATCCACTGGCAGATGTTAGGTTTTAATCCCCAGATCTTTCCTACAGCCCTTCTGCATTGGGTGAGGGCCATTATGGCCTTTTTGCTCTGAGTCCTTATATGCGTATTAAAGTTCAGAGTTCTGTCTAGGGTTACTCCCAGATACTCCCAGATACAGTTGGCTACAATACATGCAATTATATTTTTTACTAGCTGTTACCCGCGACTTCGCCCGCGTAAAAATTAGCCTATGTTAGGCTCTGTACCCCTAACAATATGTATACAAATTTTCATAATGATTGTCTGCTTAGTCAAGGCGTGAAGGAATAACAAACAAACAAACTCACTTTCTCGTTTATAATATTAGTAAGGATATGACTATTATTGACTTTATATTTTTACTGTATTAATTTTTCTTTTTGCTGTTTTAATAGAATAATCTTGCAAGTACATTGGATTATAATTTGTTAGCTTGTAAGACTTTTGTGAATAATAAATGATCGTGAATGAGAATTGACAACCTTACTACAGAAACTCTTTAAACAAATTTCTTGTACAATTTGTGTATTCTTTGCAGAGGATGTGACCGCATAGTACCAGTTGATATATATGTGCCCGGATGTCCACCATCAGCAGAAGCTCTTCTTTACGGTGTTCTTCAGCTACAGAAAAAAGTGAAAAGAATGAAATCAACACAAATTTGGTACAGAAAATAAGTGTATCTCAGTTCTATATGTATAAGTAAACAGATGATCAGTACAGTAGTAGACAATTTTATATTTATGTTATTTTAATTCTCGCTGTTATAAATACACTTAGTGCAGGCACTTATTGGTGTTTTATTTGTTTCTACTGTAAAGTGGAAATAAAACATTACACTTGCAGTGCAATAGACTACCGATTCGTTTCAACTTCTATGCGTGGCGTTGAACTAATATGACGTGACACGTAAAAATAACACGTCAGCCGTGTCACATACGCCACAACCTGTGGCCACAACCAAAAGAAAATGGATAAGGTGCAGACTCGATGGGTGCAAACTTCACATGATTTTTTGACTGCACATCCATTTTCCACCTTTCCTACAGTACTGTACAGATATTCCATTTCACGAAGAACATTAATTGGCTATGAATGTTGTAACGTTCACATGTATAGGTATTGCTTTAATGTGCGTAAGCTCGGAAACGTTCGTAAATTCGGTCACGCATACACAATTCGGTCATGCACCAATGTGCATGACCGAATTGTGTAAAAGAAATAAAATTTTAATAGCTAGTTTTGTTTTCAAAATCCATTGGGCAAATCTATAACAAATGTATACCAACACAGCAAAGTGATATTGAGCAATATGAAAAATATCGATATACAAATTCATTAAAAATTCAACGAGACGCACACATGTTAGTTCAATCGCCTGGATTGCACATGCAATCATGTGCACGCCTTCAAGATTCATAGCCAAATGCTCTTCGTAAAATAGAATATCTGTAGTGTGTATTGTTTGCATATACCTACTGTTGAGATGGCGCTATTAACACCTACCATTCTACTCAATGCGCAATTACTTACCGGTGCCAAGATACACGTATAACGTGTAAACATGATTCAGTGACCTATTTTTATCACTCACATGTTTTATATGGAATCACTTAAAAATTGGACGCGTGTGGATCTGCACAGATATGATCCTCTGTGCTATCTGTCCTGCCTGAATTGTACTACCACGGTAGGTATACATTTGTGTATGCGTGCATCTGGAAACTTCATCGATCATAATAATAATTCTGATAGGCCCGGTACTAGAGTGGCTAGCAGTGGATTCTTTATAAAAATCCCATGCCAGACAAACGTTCTGTGCATGAACATGTGACATATAACTGTCTGACGCTGACTACTAGATTTCTGATAATCCATATATATGGATTATCAGAAATCTAGTAGTCAGCGTCAGACAGTTCTACAGTATCCAAAATCATCTGATGAACGATAAGTCATATAGGTATAGTACCTATATGTGCGGTGTGCAGTCCAATTAACGTATTGTCGAGGCATCCAAAGTATTAGATAAAAATTTGTGGTCATAGTAATTTGCTTTGCTATTTTGCAATGTATAAAAAACTTCAAACTACTTTTAAATAATTATGTATAATTGGCATTCAAAAAAGGCTGTTTGTTGAGTTTCTTGCGGCACTTCTTCTCAACAGGCCATTGACGTCAAGTGCTGGTAGGATAAAAAATTTTTTTTTGACGTGCGAAAGTATTTCCTGTAAATCTACTGCAAAATATTTTTTTTTTTTGTGAAAACTAGTGATACCCCGGGCCCTGGTGTTGCAGGCGTCCGCAGGCTACGGTGACTATACCGTCAGGTGGCCCGCATGCCTGTTTGTCTGCCGTATAACATAAAAAATTGTATAAACTGGTGGTGAATATACAATTTTTTAATCTTTTTTAATAGCCTATTAGCAGATGTGGCCACTTATACGTACATTATTCTGGCTCCAAATTAGATTCAAGAATCTTGTAGGTACCTACTATTTTATGGTACACTTTAGGAACAAACTTTTACGGATAATAGGAACATTTTAACAGATTCGGGAATGGAACACGCAGTCCTGTGTCCTATTTAGACTTCGGACTTGACCGCTATAGGTACTTATCAACGTTGCAGTGCAGTAGAAGCGCCACTACCTGAATCAGAATTTAAAGTCTTATCTAAGTAGGTACCGCAAAGTTTGTTCTTCTGTCATATCCTAGCAATTTGAGTCGTAGTTGATTGTGAGGACTGACCGGTGTAAAAATTAGTCTTGTAGTATAATCTGTCGTTAGCTTTTGAATGATTGATACGTGGTACAAACCACCTTTAGTAGATTGGGTAGGTAGGGGAAGGGAAATATGAAAAATCTTATTGGTATAAAAATCAAAAGTTTTAATGGTATTTTCTGAATCGCACCAAGCTTTCATTTACTTTTTAGTATACAGAATGAATTTGTAAACTATAATACACTTCTGAGTCGCTCATAGTGAGATTATAAGAACACAAACCATCTGCAGCGCCTTATGAAGACAGATACAAAATTTTGTCTGACTCGATGGCCGATGGCATACATCAGTTCTAATGTTGTTGTCGACACTTGATTATTGTTTCATAGTCTGGAGCAGTTCACACAATATTCCATAATCCAAACATTTGACTTGACATTCGAAAATAAATTCAATATGGATTACTTTTACATAAATTTGATCATTACTGTAATAATAAGTAGATCTAATATATCAGAGACACTACTTTGAAGTCAGACAAAATGTATTCCACAATACAATAATATCACATACTTTTAAATGCATTAAAATGAAAATATCAACTGCTATAACAGAAATGTGTACTGTAACTGTTTACTAGTGAGGAGTAACAAATAATTTAAACAACTCCACTGGTACAATCGAAAAACCATTATGAGATTTTAACGGAAGTGTAAATTAAACTCCCGATACGATAATAATTTATGGGTTTTTTTTTTTCATTTGTATGACGTTAAATAAACCAATTCTATATTTTAACACTAATTTACATCTAATATTTACATTTTATTTATAAGTATATATAAATATGTATAATTATATCGATAGTGATTTCGATAATCCTATCCTTCACATAATCAGCGATTTGATGTATAATTAACTAATAATGGTCACAATAACAACTCGATAGATATTTTCATGTAAATAAACAAGCAGTAGTGTACAGGCCGGCGGCGACGAGCGCCCAATGTCCTCATCCATATTGCACATTCGGAGAGCGCCCGCGCCTCGCTCCACACGGCGACTCGCGGTCGGCAAGCGACGTTACAATAAATAATTTTCTAAACCGATAATGCGAAACGATATACATTTAATTAGTCGTACTCTCACTTGCGACGTCGTTTACACTACTCTATGTACAGTCGGGAGTCGGCGGTCGCGCCGTTTCGTTATCATCGCGGCTCCTCCTTCTTGAGCAGGTCGAGGGGCGCCAGCGGCGCGAGCGGCGGCGCCAGCGGGGCGAGCGGCGCCAGCGGCGCGTGCGGGCCCAGCGGCGGCATGGGCCCGTGCGGCGGCAGCGGCCGGTGCAGCAGCGGGCTCGACTTCAGCTGCTGGTGGTGCGCGTACGCGCTCAGCATCTTGGCGCGGTCCTCCTCCGCGCGGATTGTGGCCTCGAGAAGTGGCGCAAAGCGCATGTGCTGCAGCGTATCGAAGGCGCGGTACGGGTCCCACGGCGGCGGCGGCGGGTAGGCGGCGAGGGTCGGGGGCGGCGGCCGCGGCGGCTCCTTGCGCTCATCTTTGGGCTGGTCGGGCGCGCCATTCCTTAGCGGCGAGCGTGTGCGCGCTCGTTCCATCTCGCGGTCGCGCTGCTCGCGCGCTTTGCGTCGCTCTCGCTCCTCTCGGTCGCGGCGCTCGCGCTCATCCCGTTCGCGGCGTGCGCGCTCCCTCTCCTCGTGCTCGCGGCGCGCCTCGGCGGCGGCGACGGCGGGCGCGGAGGGCGGGCGCACGCCGCGCCAGGCGTCGTGCAGCGCGCCGAGCGGCGGTGCGTGGTGCACGCCGTGCAGCGCGGAGGGCAGCCCGAGCTCGCGCCCGTACGAGAGGCCGAAGGCGGCGGGCGCGCCGGGGAAGGCGGCGGCGCCGTAGCGCGCGAACGGCGAGACGCCCGGCGGCGAGCGCAGCGCGCGGTTGGGCGAAAGGTCGGAGGGCGGGTAGGAGGCGTGCAGGCGCGAGGCGAGCTGCGCGTAGGCGCCGAGCGGCGGGTGGTGCGGCAGGTAGGGCGCGGGCAGGTCGTAGGGCGAGCGGTAGGCGGCGGGCGGCGGCGGCGCGGGCGCGGGGAACGGCCGCAGCTTGTCCTTGTCGCCGGCGCCGGGCAACAGGCCGCCGCCGCCGCCGCTTCCCGTTTTCTCCTTTTGCTGATGGTTGTAGATCTCCCACGCGATCCTTACGTGCATCGCGTTCCATTTTCCAGTTTTCTGCATTTGAACACAGGAGTTTAGATACACATTATCAGGTATGGTAAATGTCATATTTCATTTATTAATAAAAGCGCTTGTTATTTTATTAAATTACAATACTAAAATCACATAAACAAAGGAAAATTTGTATGTAACAAGCATGCAAGGTATAATGAAGTGCTGAAGAGGAAACCTACCGCAACAGTGGGTCGTGGTGGTGGTTTAGTGGCGGACTCGCTTGCAGCTGACACTACGGGCTGTTAACATGACGCGATGCACAGGGTTAATGATCACAGGGCAACATAAAATTTAAATATAATAAGCACCAAGCCAGACAGATATAGAAAATGCAATGAAGAAAAAGGCTAGTACATAATTACGGCCTTGTGCTGACAGGTTAGTACATACCTAATCTTTGAATCGTAGAATGAGAAAACATACAAAAGAAAGCTAACTAATCTATTGTCAATTGTTACTGTCTACTTTACAAAATTACATTTTTACTATGATTTCTATTAACATGAAAGATGATGAAAAAAATCTAATATATTTTACAATATTTTACATAATCACTTTGGCTTTGAGACTTTAACATTATGTGTTTTTTACCTTCGGTGCGTATGTAGTGAGCGGAGCAGGAGGCACGTATGGAGCCGGAGGGTGTAGCAGGCTCGAAGAGTACGGATAGCCCAGGCCAAGACCAGTGCGGTATAGTGATGACATCTTGCCCACATCCTTGAACTGAAATTAAATAAAATAACCGTTTTATTACATGTAAATTTTACTTTATTTTAAAGTTTTAAAGTCTTACTAAATTACTGCAGTCAGTTGTTTCCAGTAACACTAAAGTATAATATTTCTTTTTATTCAGACACTTTGTATAACGATTATAAATATGTTGGTGAATATCGTTACTGGTAATAACTTACCATCCATCTGAATGGCTTCTCTAATATGGATAAACGAAATGTATACTAACGAGTGGGGCGTGAGGCACTAGCAGCTGGTGCGGATGGGCGTGCGGGTGCGGCGGGGCGTGCGGCACGTGCGGGGCGTGTGGGGCGTGCGCGGCGTGCGCCGGGTGCTGGTGCACGTGCGTGTGCTGGTGCTGGTGGTGGTGCATCTCCGTGCGCACGCCGCCCACGCCGCCCACGCCGCCGATCGAGCTCACCGCGCCCGCCGCCGCCAAGAACCGATTGTCTAACTCGCGCCGTAGCAAATCTGCGCCTGGACCTGCAATGCAATGCATTCGTTGTTTACAACGCATATTGCATGTTTACTGCCTTGGATTTTTGACAAATGAAATAAGTAACTACTTTAACTTATTTCTTTAAATAAAAATAAAAAAAGATACTACAATCCGCGCCAAGAGAAATGAGACCTGATTGATTGCCGATTTGACTTGCGCAGTAGACGATTTCTACTAAAATGGTATAGAAATCGTCTACTGCTATATTCTAAGTCTCATCTCTTGTCGCGCAATTGCACTTTTTATCCGACCACAAAATTGGTTTTGTCTTCATTTACCAACAATATAATCAATAAATACAAATTTAATAATGAGTATAAGCTTACTAGTTTGAAACAGTGATTCTGCTGAGAAGGGGTTCGGGTTGGGCGGCGGCAGCGGCGCCCCGAACAGCGGCGGCGCGGGCGCGAAGCCGGCCGAGCGCTCGGCACCCGTCGGCCTGCTGGAAGTCATACCACATCACATTAATAAATATATATCTATTTAGGGGCAAATCACACAGATTGAGTTAGCCCCAAAGTAAGTTCGAGTCTTGTGTTATGGGATACTCAACGATACTTTATTGTATAAAAAATAAGACAAACATCCAAGACCCAGGCCAATCAGAAAAAGTTAGTTTTTCATCATGACCCGATTGGGATTCGAAACCGGGACCTCTTGGGTGGCGGTCTGGCGTGGTAACCATGACGCCACGGAGGTCGTCTGATTAATCTTTTATTTCTTATCTCTTTGATCGGCTCACGTACTCGTAATTTGACGGTAATGACTGAATCAGCTGTTGCTTTCTGAGCAATCTTTAACGCGGAGTTTTTTATTGGCTTTTTGTGTCACTGTGGCACAACAATGCTCTGTTGTTAGCGTAAATGTGTATTTGTATTTGTGCCTCAGTTATGCAAATAAAGTTATAGTAACTAAACTATTGTATACATATAATCATTCCTGGCATGTTAGTACATGTACAAAATAGGTTATAAAATAAATTCTATGTATTTTTTTTATTTAACATTAATATGTTAATTTATAAGTTCTGATCAGGATAGATGAAAGCTAAAACTTTATATCGGGCGGTTCGTATTAAAAACGTCGTTCTTTTTTACCAAAAGCAAGTCAACGTCATTTCCGTTACCTACTGTCATAATATCGATTAATAGGTTTTCACGGAAAATGTGTAACAATGTTAAAAAATATATTATATGTTGGCAAAGCGTCAGTTTACTCACGTTACCCCCCAGTGCGCGGGTGGTTTCGCACTGGAGCTGATGCTGGGCACCGTGGGCACAGGTGCAAGGGAGTGGGCGAGGTGCGTGGGCGTGGGCGCGGCGGGCGTGGGCGTGGGCGCGGCCAGCGGCGCGCCCAGCGGTGGGACCAGCGGCGCACCCAGACCGCTTGACAACGGAGTCTGCAAAAAACGTAATGCAAAATAATAATCATTATTTTATACAACACAAAAATATGGTTAGCTAGTCATTTGATAATATCCCCAGGGCCCATTGCTTTGAAAATGTAAAATAGTAGTCAGCCAACGAAAGAAGTTAGCAAGTCCGTAAATATTATTCAAGTCTAGGGATTGTGGCTGTGTGTGACTGGATTTCCTCTATTTTTTACTTATCAATAGTAATCGTAATGAATATGTACAAAGTTTAAAAATTAAAATCTTTTTTCTTAGTTCTCACCTCTTACGACTTTTAATACATTGCCGTTTCAAATGTAATTTTTATTGAAATATAATAATATAAATTATATTTTTTATTTATTATATTAGCATATAGCTTCAGGAGGCAATGGACCATGGCTCCAAATAAATAGTAGCTACTAACCGGTAGAGGAGCAGCGAGCGGGGCGGCGAGCGGGGCCACGAGCGGTGGCGCGAGCGACGACGCCGACACTGGCGCACTGGCTGCCGACGCTGGCGTACTTCGTGACAAACTGCTGATGTTGCTGCTGAAACCAAAGCGAATTTCCTTTTAGCCAAATGTAATAAAAAGCTACGAAATATACGTATCAATGCACAATTTGTACAAATGTATCATGGATAAAAAAATACAGAAATCAAACTGGTGAGATAGAGATACATAGTCTACTTCCATCAGTAATACATTCTATCGTCCCGTATTAAATAGAATATTGTACTTTTTCAAGTGATGCTTCATATAAATAACTATTTTTTTAAGTGGATTTGTTTTGGGAAATGTTACCTGAAACTCTCCCGTTCTCTGTTAGGGCTGTGTCCACGCGGCGAGTATGAGATCGGTGCGTGCGTGGGCACAGCGCCCGCCGCGCCCGTCGACCCGGGCGTATGAGGGCGTACTCCTTTGGGAGTTTTCGGTGCAACCAGGGGAGATGCTGAAAGACTGGTCCTCTGAAACGATTAATACAAAAACGTCAATATAGCCGACAGCATTTTGTAAACATAAATAAATAGAGGTAAGAATTTAACTAACCGTATCTGCGGAATTTCTTGGCGAAGCAGCAGCTGGTGGAAGATATGGGCTGTGTTGAAGCGCAGAGGCGTAAGGAGCGTATAACGGGTAGGATGCACTGGAATAAACTGCCGGAGGTGGGAAACCATTGGGAGCGATTGCAGAGCTGATGATGGGAGCCTCACTCCGCGCTGGCAACTCACTCGGAGTCACTATTGGTTGCCTAGAATCAACTACTGGGGGCGCTAAAGGATGACTATTGGAACTCGTCACTGCAGACACAATAGACGGAGCTACAGTCGTTGCTGGAGATGTGTCCATGTGATTAATTGGCTGATGTAGAGTAACAGGCGGCGCGAGGGCAGTTGGATGTGGTGGCACGAGAGCAGTCGGATGTGGTGGCAAACTCAGCCCAGGATGTTTTAGACTGGACGTGTAACTTGAGATAGTACTCGTCGTCGCAGCCAAAGAGAGCGGTAGGCCCATATGGTTGGGCGTAGACGTCGCCAATGGAGTCGAATTACTAATAGGTAAATGATTCGAATGATTCAAGATGGAATGGCTGTTTATAGGATGGCTCATATGTGTGGCAGTAGGTTGATTAGAAGAAGAAGGCTGAATGTGGCTCGACGAAATGTGGTTTGATACATTAAAGGGCGCCAGATGCGGAGGTCGGTTTGTGTAAGAAGATTGAACGGAATGTTTCTGTAAACTCGATTGACTCTGGTAGGGTATTGAATGGCTGTGAATACTGGAACTTACACTCGAGTTTACATGACTAGACCCGATCGACGGGGTAGGATAGGGGCGCGAAGTCGGCGCGGCTGGAGACAAGGGCCGCCCGGCCATCGTTTGACTCGGAAGACAGTTCACATTGGATGGAGGCGTCGAATGTGGCGGTACGCTTGGCGGGATTCCGTTGACGCGGTTAGGGAACGAGGTAGGAACGGAAGGATGAGCGGGCGTGGATATTGGGACGTTCCGGACGTCATGTCCGGGCATCACAGGATGCGGTTGCGTGTGAGGCACGCGGCTCGGGAGACTAGCGAGGATGGGCTGCGTCGCAGTAGTGGGCACCGCGGGCGGCGGCCGCGGCGTGTGGTGCGCGTGCAGGTCCAGGGGCGCCGGCGGCTGCTCGGGCTGCTCGGTCCGCGTCTCATGGTTTGTGTGTCGGTAGTCGGGTAACGCGGCCGCGGCGTGCGACTGGTAGGCAGTGTGCGAGGGGAAGAGCGGGGAGGGGGCGGGCGGAGCCGGAGGCGCGGGTGTCGGGCTGTCGGCGGCCGCTCGTGCACCCGGTTGCAACTTGTTGTTGTTGCTGGCGGGGCGTTCGGGCGTGTCCGGGCCGGCGGCTCCGACCGGCCGTGCCGGTATCTGAGTGGCGGCGTGTCCGTCGAGGGTTGGTATGTGGGCGCCGTTGGGCCGGTGCGGTGTGTCAGCGCGGAAGGGTGGCGGCGGCAGGGCGGGCGGAGGCAGCGCGGCTGGCGCGGGCGAAGGCGCCGGCTGAGGCAACGGCGCGGGTGCTGGGCTAGCGCTGCCGCCAACAGGCGCTCGAGACAGGGCGAGTGCGCCGCCACTGCCGCCCCGCGCCACCAGCTCATTCTTGCCGCCGCCACCGCCACCACCCGCGCCCGCAACCCGGAACAGAGAGCCAGCGTCCGATGCCTAAAAATAATATGATACAATTTAACGCGATAATTTATTATCACAAGACGTTTTCAAAACATGTCTGAAACTCTAGAACAACATCAATCTTCCGAATTATTCATAACTTAATAATCTGTAAAATATAGTCAATACTGACAGACAATCTCAAGACAGCTCGTCTAAAAATTGTTTAGATACGACAAGTGTATAAATGAATAAAAAAAAACAACAACTTACATCTTCCATCGATGCATCGTGATATCTTGGTGAGGCATTTCTACTATTTTCTGGACTCGCCTGTAACAAACAAAAAATTAAAATTAAAATGGAGAATTTAAAGAGCAACTCTACCTACAAGTTTTATAGTATGCATTCTACAAAGGTTAAACTATCATTGTCATGAGGCAATAAAAATATTTAAGTATTGCGTGATAAGAAATGCAACGAGATTTTGACTATTTTTGACCATAACACAATTCATCGTAAAACTAGTATCGCTAGTGATTTTAAAATAGGTAACTGAAACGAAGTTGGATTTAGATTGAAACAGAATTGAACGTGATAGAATATCATCAAAATCGTGATGCTATCATTAAGTCTATTATCTATATATATAAAAATGAAACCCGTTTTCCGTTGTCACGACATAACATGAAAACGGCTTGACCGATTTGGCTGATTTTTTTTGTAGTTTTCTAATACTCTGTACAAGGTTCTTACGGAAAAAAATATTAAGAAAATCTCTCAGAAAGATTGAAAAAAAAAAACGAAACAGTACCCGGGCGAAGCCGGGCCGGGCAGCTAGTATTTTATATAATGAGGAGATAATTCAAAAGCCCCTTCACGCTGGCTTTCGTCAAGCGTAGGTGGTCCGCGGCCAGAATGGCGATGTTATGTGCAATTATGTACAAACCACTAAAACGGCCCTTAGTTTAATGATTCGCTGGTTGCCAAACACTTTCTATTCGTATCATATACTAAAATGTTTTCTAATCCTGTCATCAAAAAGGTGGCAAACGATATTGATTCTTAACAAGTCGAGTGCTTGTTCCTGAGAGCTTAATACGACAGCGAAGTGTCAAATTCAATAGCAGTTTACTATTGTATAGTAAGTGGTGGTGAACCAGCCGACCCGTATTGTATGTAGCTATTAGTATTCAAAGTTTGTGTGCCTATTGTTCTAACATAACACAATGACCGCCCACGGGGTTTTTAGTATTCATCAGATAAAGATGCAATCACGTCTGACACATAAAGTAATGTCAATGAGGCATAAAAATACTGTATAAGTAGACAGTGGCTAAGGAGTCTGTAATGTGATAAAGTGTCTTGTATTGTAATCTATACTACGTATATAATATATAATAATATTATAAAGAGGAAAGATTTGATTGTTTGTTTGTTTGCATTGAATAGGCTCAGAAACTACTGGACCAATTTCAAAAATTCTTTCACCAGTAGAAAGCGACATTATCAGGAAGTGACATAGGCTGCGGGTAAAAAAGCTAGTGAATAATACAAAGTGAACAGACGACTAGACTATAAAAAAAAAAACAATTATATGTTTTGATCTTGATTCAACGCAATACACAAATAATTTTCTTTATGATGATTTTCATTTCCTAACGGCGCGTTTACATTAAGTCGACCACCGAATGTGCCGAACACATTCGGTTTAACCGAATTGATTTATCACATGATTATATTCGGTGAAACTCCAGTAGTTGGAGTCGGTAGACCGAATACGGTGTGCAATCAGTTAGAATGACTCAAAGTAAGTAAATGTAATAATAGTTTAACTATTGTTTTATCTCTCTTTGACTATCGAGACGAGAGCTATTTGATTAAGTAAATTGTTTCTTAAATCAGTTACAATAGGTTATTATAAAAAAAAAATACATCGTTTGATTTTAAATAATCATGTCATTAAATTAACATAACAAAAAACAATGAATAACAATCGAAGGTGAAATTTATTTAAAATACACATAACTAAACCTTGTTCTAGATAGTTATTATATCATGTTACAACCGAGCTTCGTCGTGTAAATTGAAATTTCAAAACGTATGATAAATAAAACAAGAATGTTAACTGCCATGCGTAGCCATTCGTTATAATGTCGCGGGGAAAATTTTCTAATGTCAAAAGCGAGAAAGCGGACAATTTCTTAAAGGAGTACTTTTATTTATTTTGCTGCAATGGACTTGTAGTGCGAGGGGAATGGAAAGTAATTACTTGGGATATTTACGAGCGAGCGAGAGAATGGCTCAATAAAACTAGCTGGGTAACCGCACATTTACGACGGACACAGTTTAAGTAGCATTGTCTTTCCAATCTGACCGACTACACTTTGTTCTAACTAATTTACAGAGTATACTTATTTAACCGAGATTACAGTTATTTCAGAAGTTACTAGCTATTTAAAGATGATTAACTGCCAGTTTCGTAATGTCTTGATATCTTATAGTTAAGTGTCAGATAAATTAACAGATACTTTCGTCTATTTTTACTGATCGAACTTATCAGGATAATGTTAAAAGTAATGATCTTTCAGCTGTGACGAAATAAGCTTTTATTTGACTGAAATAAACGCACAGTATTTCAGTCAAATAAAAGTTTTAATTTATAGCTGTACTAAAACTAAAAAAAATATATTACATATTCCACTAAAACTCAATATTGTCAACTACATTGCTGCGCTCGGCCAACAGGTGCTACATTTTATACAAATCATAAACTCCTACATTTAACAACGTACTTGATGGTGGCTGGTTTTTTACATCAATCTACATCAAAATATATTTTTGGAAATATGACCATTATTGCAAAGAAACCTTTCATAAATGGGATGGTCTTTCGGGCTAGGTATTGTATTGGTCAACAACAAAAATAGCTATCTTGAATGTTGCAACCAAAACTCGAGCCGACTGTACATCCATTACATTTAACTACTTTAATAATAATAATTTCTAATTAATTAAACATTCTTGTGGTTAATGAAACGTATGTAAACGAACTCAAAATACTGACTAATTTATAAATACCCAATACAATAAACATAATCGATATATTGAATTGGGCTATCAAGTTCTTGACTAATGTATATTTATTTTTCTTGCGTGTAGGTAAACATTGGTTTCAATGTGAATATTCATTCAACACTTGTTAACAACATGGTGCATGGTGGCGTGACTATAAACCCTCTTGATTGATGGCAGACCGCATCTACAACGGGATGGAGTTATGTGAATTTGAGGGTCTAGTGTCTAAATTGTTATGTTAAGATAGTTTTTACTTTTTATGATACGTTTTATTTTACTCATAACGCATTTTCTTATAAATGTAATAGATTTCACGAATTGACATGCCCTAATATAAACACAGCTGTTCATCGAATGAAGAACGGAAATCTAAAAAAATATACAGACAAAACATTGTTAATCTGATGGTTCCGATATAGCTTTCAGATTTTCAGAATCTACTAAATGGTGAAGTGGCCGGAAGAAATAGTCAATCGATCGTTTTGAGGGAACAAATCGTTTCGGGAGCGTTCCGGCAATTGAATGTTTAGCCTTATCCGGTGGGGGTGGGTCGTCGCTCCACAACAATGGAGTAATAAATCAAGCATGGGTCGCGCGTGCCGAGCGGCGGCGGCGGCTCCACGTCCGCTGTTCTGCATAAAACACGCTCAAAGGCACCGCGCAGCTGCCCGCCTTTTCTCTTGCTGACAACTCTTGTCATGATATCATCTTTTATTCGGCACTTTGTTTACACTTTGCACGCACATTGCGCTTTGTGATCACATTAGCTACGTCTCAATTACTTTTGAATTTTGAAATTCTTCTATAGGTATGTATATTTATTTAGTTGCGTATAATAAAATTTGTGGTATGAATATTTTGATGAGCTGTGTTTATTTAAAAAATCATAAAAAAATCCTGTCAAATATATTTTAGAAACTTAATTTTACATTATAAATTATCTTGTTGACAAAGCCTCGTTGAAAAGATATATCAAGCGGATTGAATTTATCAAACCTTATAATATAATAACAACCATTTAAAAAACTGTGATTTATTAGGTTTAACGACCGCTTTACGCTGTATGTCAGTAAAAGTAGGGATTCAGGAATTTCGATCGTGCATTCAATTGTGGTTTTTGAGCTTCTCTAAATAAGTACAAAATAATGACAAAAATTTAAATGAAAACGGTGGTTCATAGGGATAAACAAGTACATAATATCAATACTATTTTGTAGAGAATTTCACTGTCTCCAATTTTTTCTCATCACTTTTTGGGTAATTCTCACCGTTTCAGAGATAGACATGAAACAAAAAACATGTCATGGCACAAACGGGAAATCATCGACAGGTTGGATCGACGGGGATTTTTGACATTGCATTGATTTATTTAGAGTCGTGCAGAAATTGGAGATTAATATAATGAGATTAACTATTGTTGAGGTCGACTTGATGTACGTGGTCGGATGAAGAGGCTGTCTATCACCAACTCTGACTGTTGGCATGATGTCAAAGCGACGTTACATAAAATGGAGATAATAATCAGAGAGATATTAGCGCGATGAGTGATGTCGTGTCGGCAAATAATAATAGTTTGTTTGAGCCCACCTCCCGGCAGAAACACGCGCGGCTCTAAATAAACCAGCTATAAAAATAAACGGTCGCATTAGTCAACGTTGTCAAAATAAAACTACGAAATATTAACGCGATCTAAATAAACA
Organism: Endotricha flammealis; assembly: GCA_905163395.2. Lineage (NCBI taxonomy): Eukaryota > Metazoa > Arthropoda > Insecta > Lepidoptera > Pyralidae > Endotricha > Endotricha flammealis. The sequence continues at coordinate 7,938,985 of LR990864.1, read as the reverse complement.
CCGAAGGTATGCCTTTGTGTCGAGGTTGTTTCGCATTCTGACATTATTTTATAATATAAATGGCTATTTGTTAAATCGTTAAAACGTTTTACAGTTCGCAATAAAACGTGTTAAGTTTCAGTCTTCGTGCCTAATTTTATTCTCGGACGTTTAGAAGCGGTTAATAACTTTTTAAATAAATTAACTTTGAAATTTTGTGAATTAATTATATTGAAATTACGAATTCAAAACAGATAGCGAGGCATAATCTCGCGATCCTGACGTCGCGGCTGCCGCCCGCCTCCTCGCCCGCTGTTGCCAAGCAGGGAGATCCGGAAAAAATGGCGTGATAGCTTTTCGCCCCTCATTCGAATTTCTAATACTTCCACAAACTTTTAATAGGATCGGACTTAAAATTCAAGGAGAATTTCGTCTCGAAGTAAAGTTCAAACAACGTCTTGCGATCATAGCCTGCGGTAACTTCGTAACAGCGTCCTAGGTTTTCTACTATGTATAATCTGATATTGTATTGAATTCATTGACTTTAAAAATAAACGACCAGTTTTTGATTTTATCTTTACACAATATTAACACTCCTGTTATTTTTCATCAGGTTTTAAATAAAACGAATTACTTTACGTGATGTAAATCTCAAGAGATTAGTTAATAAGCGTACCTTGTCACACATTAGTACACAAAAGATTACTCTGGTTAGGCCTTACAATATAAATATGCATAAAGTGTAACAAAACGAAGCGAAGCATTTTATAGTATTCGTAGTCTGTTCGTACATACACAAAAAAGACGATGGTATGTATAGGGCGGCCGCGGGATCCTTGCGTGTGGATATTACATTGAGTTCGCCTTACTCTATGAATAATTCATACCGCTTCAGTAATTTATAGCAGAAATCCACTTTTAGCATTCGGTGGTCGATTCTGGCGGTCATCACTTTTGTATTTAACAGATTGGCAAAAAAGAATGGATGCCTGAAATGAATTGTAAATGGTTTCTTCTTTCATCACGCTCCTTTGAGAGCCGATAAATATTATACAATGACACAAAACACAATGCATTATAATATGGACATTCCTGTTTATGACAGTCTATTAAGAATATAAATTTCTGTTCGTATACTATTAAAGTATTATCTGAAGATATGTATGGCTTGTTTAACATAACTTGTAACTTGTTTAAACCACCACTACCTATATTTGATTCTCGTGTGTTAATTTACAATCAAGGTTAACTTGTATAGCGGGACGCTTGAAATTAATAGATTAGTTTTAAAAATAAAATATTAACAATATGCAGCACTTCTTGTGGCTGAGATGATGATGACGATGAATATGCACGGAAGAATCATCAATGGATTGAACATACTCCGAATGAACTGTGTGGTCATGACCTGAATTGAACGTTGCATATGGAATTTAGTTGTTACCTGACGGATCAGGCATAAGATACGCATCACAGCACATTGTAATGTGATGTTACAAATTAGTGAATTTTGAGTTATACCCCGAAACATGGCCCATTAGTAAACAAACTCATGCTAAACCTGCCCATTTCATTTTGAGTTATACCCCGAAACATGGTCCATTAGTAAAAAAACTCTTGCTAAACCTGCCCATTTCTTTCTCTAAAAACTATGATACCACAAGGTTGTCTTAAAAATATGTTTTTAGGCAATAAGGCCGCCTTTCTGCTAATACGTATGTATATATGTATGTAAGCTTTCCGTGTCAATTGTGTATTACATATTAATTTCTTTTTGTACATGTATTGCAAATAAATCACATTATAATATCATTAATATATTATTTTGTATCTATAAATATTTATGCAAATAATTTAATTAAAATCGTATATTATTAATTATAATTTAATTAAAAGTATCCAATTATATAACCACTATAAATACGCTGCTACCGATTCGACAGTGAGACTGGTCAATGCCATGCAGCAGGAAAGCAATAAATAATCTTGTATTAAGGCGTGTTGTGACAATCTGTAATAGACTCATTATAACTCAAGCCTTAATCCGACTTTATGTAGGTTGATCCTCCCCTCAACATAAACATTAAAATACAGAGACTAGACAGAAATGACTTTACACAAAAGATTGCATGAGCGCAAAATTGTTTGTCATGCTTTTTTCTTTAACAATTCAGAGAAACAATTATTTAAAGTTGAAATATAAAATAGACAAAATGAAAGCTTTTATTTCACGCTAATAATGGAAATAAAAAGATCTATATTATGCAAGTTATAAAGTTGAAGATTTCACGTCTAACTGAGGCTTATCTATGCATTTCATTAACATAAAATTGTTAGCTTTATCTAAGTTGGGAACTAAAAGTTAAACCTCATCACATTTGACACAATATAAGCTAGATAAAATAATGCTTTATTTGCAATTCACAGACACAGGTGCAAACAACTACCTTTCACCACACAGATAGCCTGTTTCTCTTTTGATATGAAACCATTTCTTTTTGAAAGTCAATGTACATATAAATTTATTGGAAAAGTATTGACTTTCGATGTAATTGGTCAGTTACCTTTTCTAGGATTCAAAAATTGCAGAGTACTTGTTGCACTGAACATTGCAAATAATAAGGCTTCTCATCATCTTAATTGACTGTAACGTCTACAGTTAAATACTTTTATATCTCGTACTACTAGAAATACTATAAATTGATATGTATAGGTACTTAGTATTTTTAATAATAAGAAAAAAAACAAATTGTCACGGCACACATTTCGTACTTTCGTCATAAGCAATATTTATTAAGGTCATGTTTGTTAAGCTATCCGATAAATTTGTATTCACGTCTGTCTTTAACTACTTAATTGGTCTATAATTTTGTGAATTAACGACGCGGTCGTTCTTATCAGATTAATTGTTAATATTCATAATTACACAGTCCAACCGGTTTCCAGAATGTATATTTTAATAGAATTAACAGATTGCGATGTAATTTACATTCAATTAACATAAAATATTATTTTATATTCGTTGGTCTCAATTTATGAATAGAATTTATGCTTTTTTAATATTTATCAAGAATAAAACAAACATTTTAAAATGCAAGTAAATGACTGTAGGTTTTGGTTTATAAATAAATACGCGTTCTGGGCGAATCCTCGTCTTGTGAAAAAAATTGATCGCATTCAAAAAAATCAAAGACCGAGTGTGGCACACAAACTGAATACTATCTAATTTCTTTTATGACAACTTGCCTGCGTGGTTGTAGATTGTAACATAATAATATATAAGCCATTTTGACATTATCAATTTATAATTTTATTATGAAGATAGTCAACTGTCACACACTATCTCTTTTGAAAGAGGTGTGGTGGTCAATTTAGGGCTCACTTGACTACACTAGTCATTAGAGTCTTGGTTTAACATTTGGTGCAGGGGCAGTGTACCAGCTTAGGGTGCCGGTGAAAGAGTATTTCAACTACCAACTGCAGGCAAATCCACATTCCTAGTCAGATGGCCTACTGCTCATCTACCTATCAACATTGGACAAGCATGGTGAATTTTCACGACTAAACCCCTTCATATCCATGAATACAATGAACTCATGGCAGAGTGGCCTTTGCCCAGCAGTGGGACAGTTTAGGCCGGTAACAATAACATGAAAGATGGCATAGACAATGCATATTAACTCAGATAATAATATGACTGATAATAAAAAGTAAACAGCTGAATGGTAGAAACTATAATTACGTCGATGGCTATAAATATTCGTGCGTGAATTGTGGGGTAATAATATACGTAAAAGCGACGCGTGTTTGCATTTCGGATGTATCGTGACTCGTTGTAATAACGATTCCATTAATTTTTCAATGTGACCATGTGTAAATTAAATACACATTTCTATTGCGAGTTGTTCCCATTGTTGTTCAAGTTAATTTCTCACCGTGCCGTGGGGTGAATAAGCGTTTGAGATTCCTATCTAACTTGGCTACCATTTTCTTGATATAATTTTGTTTGACTTGTCAACAACATTTAGAAGGGGACGTTGCTTCTTTAGTAAACTTCTGCCTTCGATTTATATGATACCTGTGGCTCCTGTCCATCCCTGCTGGAAGAATGCTTCTGGCTCTCCTTTTCTGCTTTCAGCTGCACGACAACTTTCTCATTTTTGCTTGTTGTATTGACCTCCGACTTCTGCTTATTTTTTTTCTTGCTTTCCTTCTTGCTACCGCCCTCAGCATTGCTTTTAGGTGAATCTTTGATCCTCACTATGGTAACCTCTGTTGACTCCTTGGGTGTACTTCACTTAGTTTTACTTTTTGAACAAATTGTAATGTACACATTCAACACTTGTAACTTTAACTTGTTTTATGACAGTCACGTCTTCAATGTTTCATGTACATATATGTAGTTAATTTTAAAAATCTAAACTTTGTTTCACTTATCACTGTTATCACAAGAATGCTAAAAATCCTCGTTAAATATCACTGCAATCCTTGCACACTGAAATCCTGAATCGTCCTGAAAAGCCGTGTCCCATGTGTCGACACACTGAGGGTCGTTGCAATACAGAATAAAAAAAATAACGAGCGATCGCGGAACGAGACGAGACAAAGAAAATTTAGGGTATGCGATCGTCAACGTACGTACTGCCCGGCAGCCGGGGCGAGAGTGCGGCGCGGTCGTCGTCCGCGGCCCCCCTCGCGCACGCGCCGCCGCCCGCCCAACAAACCGCCTTGTCGAGGATTCCACGCTACACTTGTAAACGGCTTTCCGAACCTAATACACGGAGACGATCAAAATTGTTTCACATTTTTTATACATGTTGTCTATTATCTTTCTATTACCATCGTAAATTAAATAGAATATGTTCTGATATGAAATTTAAGAGGAAATTACAACATAATCATAAAGTATTTATTGTTCATATCGATTATTTTATGACATTATTTATTTTTAGTCTAAAATGTTGTTCCGCCCGAAGACCCGCGGCCGAAAGTGCCCTTCGTTTCATCAAGTAACCATAATATTATTGTTACCTTTACTTATTCGCTAGGCATATAAAATCATAAAAATTCTACATAGTATCTTTTGAAACGATATTTTTTTTAAACTAGCGAATCACGCGCATCTTTGTTTGCGAGTATCCCGCTTTCCCGTGGGAATTTCGGAATGTATTATACATTTAAACCTACATCTTGAATCACTCTATCCATTAAAAAAAACGCAATACGTCCGTTGCATACCTAGTTTTAAAGATCTAAGCATACATAGGGCAGACAGACAGACAGCGCGACTTCATTTTATACTAAGTAAAGATGTTATAATTTATATTAAAATTACAAACACAAAAGTACTGAAATCTCGGCCTTATAAGTCATTTAATACTTATAAATATCCGAAGAGGTCTTTGTATTTTCCGTGTCGGTCAGGTAATAAGGTAATAAATAACAATATTAAAACATAAAATTATAATATTTATTGGTCGTTTTAAAATGTTAATTTCACTCTTCCAATAATAAGTAATGACAATAAAAGCCGGCTTTTAAATAACTGTTAATTAATATTCCATGGTATTACTGACTACGAAAACTTAATTAATATTAAAAGCAGGCACGAATGAGTACAGTTCCGGTATTCCATTAAATATTAATTTCAATCATAATAGAATAACTTGTCAACAATGTTCATTTTATAAGAGCCGTCTTTTGTGACAATGAGTTAAATAAACCTGTTATTTTTTTGTTGTACAATTTAATTACTGTGCGGCTTTTTGAATAAGACTCAAAACCTGAAAGTATTTAATAAGCAAAATTTTAAATTCAAGGGAATGATTTTCACTACATCTGAATACTTCGACTTTTTCTAGTGAACACAATTTTATATCAATGAGATATTTTAAAAATATGCAGAAAAAAAGGGTTAGTGCAATATTTCATTTAATTATTTTATGATCAACATTATTCGATTATATATATAGTAGACGGTGCCTTAAGTGTCTAACAGGGACGATGTAAGTAGTTATTGTTTTGGTGTGCTGCCTGCGGCTGTTCCTAGCAATAACGCATTCGCGAAAAGCAGTAAAACCACCATAAAACGATTTATTTATATTCGTTTTATAACTTATTGCTTTACGACTACGATAAATGCAGCTGTTTTGTAGGGTAACCATTACGGAGTGAACGCAGTAAACATGGCTCGTTTTGTAATTTCATTGGCGATTGTTAACTCTTTGTGCGCTACTAAATTAATTAACAAACAATTCCCTGCAGTCACTCGCTCGTCGACCATGCGTGTACCATGTTTTAAACTTTAATTATTTTTTGAACGGACAATCACGTAATGTTTTATTCATTGTATTGAGTTTATAAATATCAATATATTTGTTAATGGACCGCGACACATGACAATGAACCCCAAAGCAAACATCCTCCTGAACTTCGTAAATCGACTCCCAAGATAATACTGTCTCTATATAAATCATACATACAATAAATGAAGAATAGAATACAAAAGAGCGTAATAAAAGCGCTCCCCACAGAAAATATTAATTTGGAATCATTTATTCGGGACGCAAAAAATCGGATAAAAGACGACCCCTTATTTTAGAGGGAAACACTGAAGCGGCAGGGATAAGCGAGATAAATCTCAGCTTGTCTTCGGTAACCGTGCTCTATATAAGAACGTCTATAAATATAAAGAGCAATTTGTAAGAGTTTTCCCAAAGCGAAATGATTATTTTTACGAGGAATTGTGATCTCACGTAAAATATTAACGTATAATACCGAGGGGAAATTAAAACGATATGAATCTTTTTGTACAAACAGTGACAAAAAAACCTCGGATCAAAGAGAGCTCAAGAGCTCGGGCTCGACGTTTACAAGATATGATGTTATGAACTGACAACTCTTTGGGAAAGTTATATTATTTTACGAATACCTATGTCATATCATAACATTGCGAACTTAAATTTTTACTTTTCTAAATTAATTTGAACATGATTTAATTCAAGCACTTTTAACATTTACATTTTAAACAATAAATTAATTCGTTATATGAATAAATATATTTTTATATAATCTATCACTGAATAACAAATACATAAACTACAACGTTTAATTGACAATATGCATTACTGTTTGCAATCAACTATGGATCAAGTCAGTTCCGTCTGCTTCACTCCGATACACTAAAAGCAATTTACATAATTAAACGGCAATTCTAATGGCGGGGCTGCATTTCAATTCGAGCTTATTGGCAGTTTATAATCCGCGTGCTCACTCGCAATATTGCATTTCTAAAATCACCAGTTGTTGAAACAGATTATTCATTGTTCTATTCGTAGAAAACAAAGCGATAATAAAGTACTCGTATATTATACAAGGTACATTTCACAAAGCCGTTTTGTCGGAGTTTGGCGCGTGTGTTTGTTGGATGGGCGGTTTACGCTCGCAAAATTCATGTTAATTACCAGATGTCAGAGCAGATGCAACATGAAACAGTGGCGCAGTATAAAGGAGATATATGGAAATGGCTGAATATAAAGTAATTTTCTTTCATGAAATTATTAATACGTACTGAGACGACTGCATTCCTTTAAGATGTAGGCAAATATAAAAGAGCAACGTCCGCATTAAAAAGCCAATTAGAGAAAACTGTAAAATCTCTTTAAATAATTTACTAATATTTTTATGTTTAATAATATTTTTATTGCGACTTTATTTTATTCCACTCGGCGTCGTAAATCGTAACGTAAAATGAGTATAAAATTGTAAAGCATACTTTTAATGAAAGTTTGAAAGCTTACAAGTTATCTTCTCTTTTACTAGCAATTTTCGAAACAATTAAACTGTATACGTAAAGTTAGTTTAATAAATTTAAGCCCGTCAGTCGAGTCGGAGGGTAAAAGTTTATATTTTGTAAAATTGAAACGTCCCAAACGGCAGTGAGCCGGAAATTCGCCAGCGAGCGACAGCCCGCTCTGTTTATTTTTTCCTCGTTTTCCCACTCTCGGCAGCTAAAGCAATAAAAATGAGTACAGAAATGTTAAAAAGTAATAAAATATGATTTTAAAGCGAGCCGGTAACAGCATTTATTTTAAATTGAACCAGTATTCATATTTTTATTATATTGACCCGGTTTCTACAACATATTGAAATTAATGACAAACCAGTATAACCGAGTCACACTTCCGATAAATAAAAAAAAACGCTATTAACTACTGTGCTAAGTATGTCAGTTGTCGTAGAGTCGTAGCCGTGTTCGTAGCACTTTTAATATTTCTAGCACCAATTAGGCACCGCAGAGTGCGATACGGGCAGCTCCCGGCGTTGATTACGCAGATTGAAATCGCTTCGCCCCTCGCAGCTTGTTAATGATGCAATAAAAACGACGCTTATCGATTTAGCCGCCAGTTAAGAACGCTCCAAGGCATTATAATTTATTATCCAAACAATGTTGCGTTAGTCGATGTAAATTACAGTACTCGGCAGCGGAATTATGTAACGACGAGATTTGTTAACCGCCCGCCTGCGGAGTGACAAAAGTAATTAACACTTACGATACACTAGAGTCCTGGTTTACGACGCTCGAGGTTCGACCCTTGGGGCGCAGATCTCTAATGACATGACGGCGGGAAAACGGGACTTGATAACGATTGCCATGCCTACCATTATTATAAATATTTCGATTAGGACATGCCAACAAAGATCTTAATAGACGTTTATGTTATTTAATTCAACCATTTTATTATTTCATAAAGTGTTTAAATATATTATCTAATCTTTTTAAACCATTTTATCCGATGGTGAAATGGTGGTGGAGTATCGCAAGCATCTATGCGTAATGGAGATTTCTTATAATAAATCAGTGGACCAGCATGTTTATTTTACGCTTTCGATAGATACAAATAAACGAGAATGAAATGAATAATTACAAAAACAACGGTGACACATTCCTGTAAAATGTATAAATCCCTTAATCCACGCAACGTTATGAAATAAATATTTGATTTTTTGTCAGATGAATCGCATCCAACAACACTGGGGTGAAATTCGAAAGGGAGGTATTGGGAATCAGACAACGACCGCAGGATTTATTTCGAGCCTCATTCAATTTGCGGTAAACGTATTGTTGGTTGCGTTTTTATATCCATCACATTTTGTATAAATGTTGTTTTCTACAAAATTATTTTACAAGATAACTTTATGTCAGTTAGTTATTCATGCAGGAAGGACCAATTGTTTTGCTAGTGTGATGTTATCTACTTAAAAGAGAAAGCGTTAGTAAAAATTTGAAAGTGTTACTTGAGAATGAACGAGGACATACATAACAAAGAGACAACGAGTAATGCACAAGACATACAAATGTACGTGTGACTTGAGTCTGCATAGTTAGAATTACAATGAGAAATGAGGATACATAACAGTTGAATTCGGTCTTCGAAGGCTCAACTAGTTAGGTGCACGCACTGCAAGCATGAATAGATACAGAATTCATAAGATAATTTATAACGTATATGAGTGATTGTTGTAACTTTCTAAAAGCAGTAGAATAGTTGCATAATGCGGTGTCGTTCGTATTGTAGGGGTTGCAATCAGTATTTGTGGCAAAGAAGTGAAGGGAAAGCGGAAAAACGGAGGAGCGTCAACAGCACAAAGGGGTGCTCGCTGCTCCGGATTTCTCTTTAAGCTGGAGTAATCTCGCTCAACGTGTGGTATAGACTACAATAAAAACTCCAGATATTATCTCCCTATTTTTTCATGCCGTCGTATAAGGTATTGCTTTAATGTTTTATTTACATGTACGAGTTCACCTTGGCACGAACATAACATTTATTTTAACTTGAATATTTTAAATGAAGAGAAAACTTAAGTTAGGTATGTTACAAGTTAATTTATGTTCAGATGTTACGTTTAAATGAAATACAAATATGCGCTGTTAATGAATGTATGAATATCTATTCGGGTGGTCATTGATGGCTGCTCGTCTGATCGAAAGGCTATTAATGCCGGTGTCCCTCAAGGGTCGGTTCTCTCTGCAACACTGTTCTTGCTGCACATCAACGATCTGCTTAAGCCCGGTACCTTTGGGTATGCAGACGACAGCACGGTTGTAGAGAGCTATACTTCTAACGCTCGAGCTGGAGCGGCTGAAATCCAGTCACTCAGAGAGGCCATGGTCGAGCGCTTGAATCTCTCCCTCAAGGCAGTATCCGAATGGGGCGATGCCAACCTGGTTAGATTCAATGCAACTAAGACCCAGGCGTGTCTTTTTTCCGCCAAAAAGAGACCTTTTGACCTGGTCCCTACTTTCGGAAATGTATCCGTACCACTGACAGACCAACTTGAACTTCTTGGTGTCACTTTAACGTCGTCTCTCAATTTCGGCTCCTATATTGAGTCCAAAGCTCAGTTGGCGGCGAAAAAGCTTGGTATTCTCTCGAAGGTGCAGCGTTACTTCAAGCCGGAACAGTTGCTCGCACTCTATAAAGCACAAGTTCGGTCGTGCATGGAGTATTGCTCGCACCTTTGGGATGGCTCCGCTAAGTACCAACTTGAAGCGTTGGAGTCGATTGAGAACAGAGCCAAGAAGCTCATCGGTCAACCTCGCCTGCTTCAAAAGTTGCAAAGTCTTGAACATCGGCGTAAGGTTGCCAGTCTGTCGGTTTTCTATCGGCTACATTTTGGGGAGTGTGCAACGGAGCTGCACAATTTGATTCCACCCTCTCCGTTCTATCGCCGAACAACTAGAAGATCCGATGGAAGACATCGATTTACGGTGGAGGTTCCAAGGACGCGCACAAAGCGCTATGCTTCATCCTTCATTGTAAGGACTGCGGTTCTATGGAACTCTCTACCGGAATCGGTATTTCCTGAAAAATACAATCCAGGGGTCTTCAAATCTCGAGTAAATAGGTCTTTACTAGGTGAGCGTGTTACATCGTAGATCACAGCGGTGCTCACTATCAGGCACGCTGTGGTCAAACGCAAACCTATTTCTGATAAAAAAAAAAAAAAAAAAAAAATATTGCATAATATGAGCCGATGGCGACAACACTAAAGAGGGTGCAGAATTACGGATGCGGGGGGTGAGATGCAGTCGAGGATGCAGCGAGAGGCGACATAAAATTTTCAACGACTGCACCGAGTATCTGACGGCATTATCTAGCCGTTTGCAAGTGCTCTAGCGCTTTTCATATCTTTTGAATAAAAATTCTCCAGTGTAACATTGTTTCCATGTGGCTTTTTGTGAACATATGGAGCATTTTATGGAGTGTTTAGCGTTTGTAAATGTGATTGTAAACGTAGACAACGAGATATACTTTTTTATTGTTCAAAAGAAAGGTTTCAAGTATGTATTGCGTACTTATGTAAATCACACTTACGTGGCTACATTATTTATACATAAAAGTCACTGAGAAGTAACATTTAAGTTTATAGCAATAAAACATTAGGTACTAAAATAGCAACGACATAATAAAAAATTATTCGGTAACAGTATATATATAGTGATTTTGGAAAAACATAACAGAAAAAACAGAGCGAAACTGATACATACTGTTTATTTCTAACAGTAAAAAAAACATTCCGGATTGTTCGAACTGAGCAGAGAAATAGTTATTGAAAATGTATTTTACAAATATTGGATGTTGTATCTGCGAGAATATTGTTTGAGAGCGGCCGCATATCGAGTGCTCAAAGGATATCAATGTATGCAAATAAAACAGATGTTCGTCGGAAAAATATATTTCAATAAATGTACTGTAGCGTGCCGAGTGAGGCGCGCTCGGCGAAAGAGCACAACTCGTCGGTAATTTTAGAGGGAGAACTTAAAAGGAAACCGTAATAGCTTTATAACTCCTGCACAAAAAGAGTAATCCAAGTAGAAATAGCGAGTGAGAGCAAATATAGCGACGGTTGGTGAGTTGCGAGACAAAATAAGCGGGCTTAGAGAAGCGGGGACAGGGAGCACTGACAATCTCGTTACAGATGTGAATAAATAATGGGTCAGCATTAAGGTCGCGTTTCCCGCGCCGCCGATCGCCGAGCTGCCTTTGTTGTCGGCGCTGTTTACTGCGCGGGGGATTGCGCCCGCCGCAAGCCCAATTTATTCCGCTAATCGAGCCTCACCTCGCTTGGCTTAAATTAATTAACAACGACTTAACCTCGCCATACAAAATTTACAAGTGATTCAAAAGAGTAGATAAACTTATCGAGATACGTTCTCTATTTGGTTTTAGTTTCATTATTTAGTTTAAGACAAAAAGTCGAAATACAAAAGAAATAAATGAATGAATATTCATTTAAATATACTAGTCTTTATCTTTAATTGTAGTAAAGACTATTAGGATATGAACAACGCTAAAACAATTAGCTCCGACTTAATTATAGGTATATGGGTTAATTGAATTCCGGCATGCTATTTTATTTGTTGATCAGTCACTTGTATCATCAATGCGTTCTCGAGTGACATCAAAGTGCGGCCGATGATGGGTGCGTGCCGCAACGCCCACGTACCAGCCAGGTGGACTAGAGGACGCCGACATACCCTACATACCGCAGAAAGTATTTGACGTCTGCCAACTATGTAGTTCCTACATCGATCAAAAGTACTTGTTGACACCACAACAAATTCGTCCATGTCACGTAACAAAACAAATTTAATTACAGCGTTTCATTATGAAACTTTCATATTCACAAAATACATAGGTCTGATAATCTGAAGTTTTTAATTAACTTTCATATAAAATTTACAGTCACAATTTCCTCTCAATTCATTTTTAAATTATTGCAAATATTTTTAACACAATTGGTTCATTCAGTGAAACAAAGGTTTTGAATATTTGTTTTTTATTTGTAATAAATGCAGAACACGAACATATTTCACGTGATACACTCTAGGTAAATAAAATTCAGCCAGGTAAAATTGGACGCCATTCAAAATGAAACTTTTCTTGTTTCAGCACATGCAGACGGCCGTTTGAGCCGTGAGTTTCAAATATCAACTTACACAGGCTGTTAACTTGAAACTATTACGGCAACAAAGCGTTATTGCATAAGAGGACTCGGTCAAAGAGATAGAGAATTTCGACGCGAGCTTTGTGCGGCAAATTGAATTGAATGTCATACGTATAACGCATTCCGCGCCTTCAAAGGGAGTGTAATTGCGATCTGGCGGCTCCATTTAAAATGTATCCGTGCAAATCTGCGCTAAGCATCGCGATATGCATGTGAGACAAGTGGCGACACGCAAGCACCGCGACACGAGACGCCTGCAAGCAGCAGCGCTCGCGCCACAAATCGCGCGTTCATCCACTCGTGTCGCGTCGCACTGCGCGACTTGGTCCTTTGCCAGCCGCTTTGTTTTATAGCTCTCGCGAACTATTTGGCATCTAAACAATGTTTTCATTTAATGATACAGAAAAATCACACCAGATATTTCATGTGTCATCGCTAACAATCTTCAAAGTGACGATTAGTAATACGTTACTAAGATTTAGTGTGGGTTTAGTAGCTTTATGACAATTTGTAAATATATAATTATTTTATAAGCAATTTTCTTGTGGATAATAAAAAATAATTACATAAACATAAAAAAACTTATACACGAATAATCATATCAATCGATTGCACTGTAATTAGTTAATACTGTAATTAATCAATATAGAACAACCGACCGACGAATGGCAAATTATAATTACAATTTATTGAAACATTATTATAATGTGAAGTAGGTTTAAATTATATTATAATTTCGACTCAATCACATTATGATTTCCAATTAAATGTCTATTTTATAGAGACGCAATAAACAGTTTTGATTTAACAGCCGTGGCTTTCGTTTCAAGTAGAAATCAATAATTAAGTACGCTCAATCAAATTCGTGGGCTATTATGTTCCTAGAGTTCACTAATAAAATAATAACGTCGTAAAAACGAGCAACAAACCGAAAGAGATAAAGAGAGAACGTAATAAAAACAGTGCAATTTTAGGGGTATTTTGTCGAGGTTATATCCATAAAGCGAGTAGAGTGAGGGTGGCCCACCCCCACCCGCCCGCGGCAGGAAGTAATGAATAAACTCAACTGGGAGTTTCTACCTATTTTATTTAATTTCACAATGAAAACGATCATACCATCCTTTAACACTTAGCGGACTTGATTTATCTGATTTGTTTTCATTGGTAATAAAATTACACGTTTTATACCTGCGGGGCTTTAATTACGACATCGTCGGTGGCGCGATAACGTCATAAATTAATAAATATCGTATTGCGGTTTACATTCCAATGAAAATTAAATTAATTCGGAACTTTTAATTTATGTGCAAAATAATTATTACTAAAAATAAGCTGAAAAAATCATAAAATTAATGTCATTGTCAAATTCAGGAAGAAAAGAGCTTGAGATTTACTGTCATTAACAGTCTAGGTTTAATTAAAATCTGTTTTGTCACTGTCATTCTTGAGGAGAAATAAACGACGTGCGAAAGTCAAGATTTAGTTGAACCTTAGCTGATATTTGTTTAAGAATATGAATGATTTGCACTTATGTAGTTATTCTTACTCTCCCAATCATCATCACTCCATCATACTCATCATCGCCATCAGGGCCGATATATAAGTGTTAGCATAGCTTTATTAAAATTTTTGGAAGTTCAAAGCTCAAGCACTAGAAACAGCTTTTGATGTAGAGTCAATCTCTGAAAAGAATGAAATGAGGAGTAAAATATTCAAACACGAAGTAAACCTGAGCTCGGGAAATATTTCCGAGCAACATGAGTGCTGTAAAGCGCTGTAGAACAAAGGTATTAAAGCGAATTTTCAAGCTCTCTCGCTAGGAATACACGGGAAGCGACGCAGCGGCACCGCTAACTCATTTTGTTTGCTTCCCGTATAAAAATGTAGTTTGTTTCTGAGCATTTGTCGAGGGCACCGACTTTAGTTTGTTATTACAACATTTCTCGCAATGGTCGCCAGCTTCGGTCCAGTAATCAAACGAATTGTTCCGTTTATGGGATTTGTTACAGGATTATGCTTGCTTTAATTGGATTTACAATTTCTGGTCGCAATATTTTATAATTAAAATACTACAACGTTTTGTCTTTTAATGACTTGGTTGGTACCGACCGTCTAACGTACCCAGTTGTTAGCATCTTAATGCAAATTCATGCACAAATTCTGTTGTTTGTTACTTAAGTTATGAACGGCCATAATAATAAACACGACACTTTATAAGTTTAAACATAAATATTAGAAGCATAGTAGAGATTCATATGAGGCTATTACAGTGAAGTTGCAACATTTGAAAGCTCGATGCGCTGAATCTGGGGGCGAGCAAGGCCGTCAGCGGATCGCTAGTTTGAAAATAAATTTACATAGTAACAGAGTCGAAAATAGAGAGGGGAAACTAAGCGAAACGGCGAAGAGCAATGAGGCGATGCATAAAGTCGCTTCGAGACGATATAAAACAACAAAGTGGACGACGACGCATCTCACAGGCATAAAGAGGGGAATAATCCGACACGACGAACGCTAAGTGCCGTAGAATAGTACTTTAGGGTCCATATAAAATAATGATCTGTCTTCTTGCACGTTGTTCGAATACAGTTTATGGTTTGTCATAAAATTGAATTAGAAATCTCACACGACGCTGTTAATAGCTGTTTAATACGACACGTAGAAAAAGATGTTAATCACAATTCTAAACTAAGTAGCGTATTAATATTCTTTTACTTACGACAAATTGTGTTAAATAGTTTGTAGTTGAAGGCGTGGGTGTCGACAAGATGGTACGATAGCGGTTGTCGACATCGATAGCATGAGTTATTTATCGCTATCGTTGAAAGGAAAAAAGGGCACACGAAACAAATGCAGACTATAATAACGTTTGTCTACTGTTAAACAAATAAAATAGTAACATTTATTATACACTAAAGCCTTTAGTACAAAATGAAATAAGAATCCCTAAAAGCCCTTCGTTATGTAGAAACGAGTGGCATTAATAACATTAACAAAATAATTATTATTGCTTAATTTAAATGCAAATGTAAACCTACATTTGACATTTAAAATTATAACTTAGTTTCGAAACTATGTTCTACATTGTTCAGTGAAACAAATGAAGCATAAGTTGTGATCAATTAAGATTTTGTGGTAGCGAGGATGTAAAAACGTCGGTATCAGGATAATTCGACACAGAAGGCGACGATGTAAGCGATAGGACCCGGTTCAATAGCAGCTCGGTAAAAAGATAAATACGTGAGCGGGACAAAAACCTCTCCAATGAGGCCGAGAGAGAATGTTTTCTGGCAATATCACACGGGAGCCTGCGCTCCACGACCGGTTCCGCTCGCTCCGATCCATTAAAAGCTCATTTTAATCTCTTTATACGTATTGAATACTAATTGAATTAGAGTAACCGTTCTAGTTACGTCGTTGTTTGGCTCTGAGGGAGCTGCCACTTAAGCTAATTACTGATATGAGCCTTTAACTGCGTGTTTTATGTGTAATATTGAATATTTAATTGCATACCTGTTTACTTTTTGTATACTCACTGATGTTCTAGCTTGGTGGCCACCAAGCTAGAACATTTAAAGATTAATTTCCATTTAAATAGAAAACGAACTTTTACTAACATAAATTATTAAAACTAATAAATCTTTACGGTATTTGCCTAAGTTACTAAAAACGCTCAATCAATTAGTAACATGAAACAGAGGAGTAAATTATAGAGCATGTGCGTGGACTGGCGACCATTACGGGACAAATTACTTATTTATTATGACAGGCTGCGAAGTGATAGAGCGAGGAGCCAGACGTGAGGTGATATCCAATTAGGGCCAGCTAAAAGCTACAAGTCGGCTTCCTTGACATAGTGATCGCAGATCAACTATAATGTAAGTGGATATTGTCACTATAATAATATCTATGGGAGCGGAGTGTTTTTTCCGGGTTCTAGGTATGCATTCAACGAATATTATGTATATGTTGCTATGGCCACTTGTTAACCACCGAAGAATTATTATATTAATGTGACAATTGAGACTCGCATGTGAACATTAATTTATAAGAATAATACAACAAAATCTAACATTCGTATTTGATATATTTAAGTATTTATAATATTTTATTTTCCCTAAACCTAATTTAATGTAAAATCACGTCCGCTACATGAACCTAAAAGGTTAAAGAAACGAATACTTTCACGTAGAAAATAGGTTGGGATAACCAGCAGTGTTAAGAATTAAGATGGATACTTCCTCTAATCCGATGTGCAAAGTTTGTCTACTTAGATGGTTGGTCTGTGACTTTTACTCTACGACGCTATTTATAACCACTAGTGGGTAATTTAAAGAGCGGACATCTCACCTTTTTCTTGTGACAGGCCGTAATATTTGCTAATGTTTCGCTAGCTTGTCTTTTATATTGTGGAAGAATTAATTCGAAAGCAGCGGTATAAATTGTTGAAAATTTTTGGGTCTATTGACTAGGCAAATTTTACTTGAAACCGAACTTACAACTTTGTTTAATTATGATATTTAAAAAAAAATGGTAACGCAAATCAAATGAACATACCGGAATACACCTTCAGTTAGTAATAAAACTGTCGAGATAGGCGATGATAAATCTACTTTTATAAGAAAGGACGGTTCACTTTTTACGTAACAAAACATACATATGAAACGCGCTGACAGAATACTTTGTAAGTATCTGAAGTCTGGAGCAAAATGAAGTATTCACCCCACATCGCTACGAGCAATTAATGGCAGAGTTCAGAGCGCTTCTGCAGCCGCACGCTCCAACGGGTCCGTCTTGTAATAGGGTGAATCTCTAAAGCAGTGTGGGTGAAGCGATTCCGTATATTTGAACACCTGTCAGCCCCCTCATCTCTCTACGGGTCGTCTAACTTAGATTACTTTATAATAATCCCCTGAAATTTCACTCCAGACGGAATATATAAATTGGCTGTTGTCGCGAAGTTGGCGAATTATTAATGGTCGCAGAACGGTCGCAGTCATGGAGTGGTGGATTCGAGCGCTTTATCAAGTTGTCGTCGCATGCTTGTTTTCCCTGTTTCCTCGTACCACTAACGATCTAAAGCAATTTACGACATAAATAACGACCGCTGAAACTTGAACCGTTAAAAGTATTATCGTCCTCGAGCGGACGGATGCACGGATTCCCTAGCGATATACGGTATTTTATGGCTCAAAAACACCGCGCTTGTTCAATAATGCTCCATAATGTTATACGGCGCGTAAATAAAATATAATAACAATTAAAGGACATTACCGTCTTGCTTTACAATCCAATCTCTATTAATAAACAACAAACAACAAAGTAAAGTCAACCCACAGAACTTTCACATTTTAACAACACCAAAGGCGACCCTTGTTTGCGAACTTAAACCGAGAGTGAATAAAACCTCCCTGCTAATAGGAAAACGTGCAATGATACTCGAGGCAATCGAAACTAAGAAAGAGGCAATCGGAAGTCGAGAAGTAATCAGTGAGGGACGGTGCGCCCGCGAACAACTTTGCACTTACACCTTTCTCAGAAAATGAGATGTTTGGTGTTAATTTCTAACTTTGTGGGTTTTGAATCAGTTACTCAGGTGATAAAGTTATCCCAATAAACTATTTACCTACTGATATCGAATATATTCACATTTAATCAACAAGCTTTTAATATCGGAAATCCAATTATTTAATCTCCGAAATTCGAATCGTATTCCCAAATGTTTTTACCGTAAATCTCTCAAACGTTTTCCACATGAAAACGCTGCTTAAGAGGATGATACAAAATGAACAAAGCCCACCGGTTCGTTGGGACTTGTATAAATTATGTATGGTATGTGTATCGGCGAGATCGTGGGGTGTTCGTGTAGCATTCCGGTGAACTTTGCGGGCGGCTAATTACAACCGGCCCGCTGAGCCTGGCTCGCACATACGATGTGCAAATAACCGGGCTTATCGTCGCATGCGCCGCCCGCCCTACATGCTGTAGACGAAATATCTTCGGTATTGTCGCATAGTACTACGAATCAGTTCTGAAATAGATTTGCTCGAAACATTTGTGCATATGTTGGAATAAATATGTTATAAATAAATATGTTATATGTAGTAAAATTCCGTGATTTATATAGTTGAATTGAAAATAATTGATAAGATTCATTTCATTTGTTCGAACGATTGTTAATCGCCTCTATTTTATACATGGCACTTTAATTTAAAAATAACGAAACGCATTGGCAGCGACTCTGGTGTTACTGATGTTCATAGGATGCGGTAAACACTTTCCATGAATGTAGTATTTCATAGAAAGAAAGTACATGAAGGAAAATAATTGACGTAACAATAAAATAATATTTCAAATCATAAACACAACGCATTCCTACATAAGATGTAAACTGTTTCATTTGGTGAATCCCTCAAGCCATTAGTATACTAAGCCTGTAGACGGGCGCAGTGGTTAAACGCGCTCCGTATTCAAGGCGCGTTGACATGCGTTTATCAGAGCGAGAGCTCAGACCACAGCCGGGCGCACTGTGCACTGTGCAGTGACAAACGGAATCGCAGAGTGCATCCCGAGTGAGCTGCTGATCCGTCGAGAGATATCTCGACCTCGGCGTCGAGTGCTAACACTCGCCCGCCTACGGATAATTACAGCCCTTTGACGACGCGCCTTTGTCCTACACGCTCCGAAAGTGGCAACAATGTTTTTAGCATTCACAATGTGTGTGACGTATGCGGAAGAGCGACTTTTAAAGTTGAACGAATCAAATATTACAAACAAAAGATTTAAACTCTGAGCAATTGAAATCACAATTATCAAGCAAAAGGAACAATAAAAATAAAAACAATATTAAAAGCAACATGTTAAGATTTGCATAGCAGTAAGTTAGGTGTTATCCAAGTCGAGCCGGTTAGAGTAGAGCACGACGAGAGTAATACGAATCTCGGAAGAAGTTTGCAAGCGAGTAAGCCCGCAGGCGACGACAGGCTGAGGGGGTCTTGTTATTACACCCTCTCACCTACGCAAGGGGTTTCTGCTCAGAGCTGTACTGTCGCGCAAGATTAAGACGCTCCTCGCTTTGCTATTAACGCTCTGGCTTCCGTTCTACTTGTTCTGAATAGCTGCAAGTATTACCTTCAGTTTCAGTTTTCTGACTTTAATTGAATACGTTTTAAAGGAGTCCTTAAATTAAACCAGGACGTAATTATCTCTAACATACTAATAACATTTTATTAACAATAACATTCATAAATGAGTAGCAACAGAAACCATCGAAAAGAAATCAAAAAAATCATACACGCAATAACATTGAAAAAGACAAACTGACAAAAGACGAAAAGATACCGTAATCGTTTATTTCACGTTGTTACATTTCACCACTTCGGTTATAAATAAAAGTGCCGAAGAAAAGCCAGATAAGACGGTAGAGAAATAAGTTTAACCGAACGGGAGAAAGCATTATCATTGGCTGCGAGCATGGAACAAAAGAAAATGGTGGAGAGCGAGCGCACGAGAGTACTTTATAGGCGCGTAAATATGTTTTATATCCCTCTACTGTCTGTTATACACTGGCGCGCCGCCGGCCCCATCCCCGTCGCCGCCACCCCCGCCTGGGGGTTGCCTCGCTCTCGGAAATGCCGAGCTTTAATAAAACATATATTTTTCCGAGCGAGGAAAATACTGGGGAAACTCGCAATTTGTTCTTTCACTTTATGCTCGTTTACAAGACAAAAGTGGAACATTCTAGAAACATTATGTTAATCACGTAGTTATGTAGTTTATTATAATTATACTGGTACTTTATATCGTTCGAGTAAATCGGAATACAAGTAAAGGGGAACGTACTACGGTGGTGGATTAAAGTGGTAGTTAGTAGGTGTGAGAAGTCATAAAGCGTGTCGTGGGCGGTGTGGGGTTTATGTAGTTGATTGGTGGAACTGTGACATTGTAGTACTTAATGTTGTTGCGGTGACCCTTATCTCGCGTGCCACAGCGCCGTCGTGGGTGCGGGCGATTTATTGCGGTTCTCTTAGGTTAGGTATATATACACACTCGACTCGACGACTTTAACGCTAATCATTACAAGCTCTTAACGCGTATCATAATCGTTTCATGTCGGCTAATATGTCAACTTATCAATGCGACCGTACTCAAGTAAATCATTAAGCTAAACGGGGATCACAAAAGGAATTTTAATAAAATAAGAGAACAAGGAAAATGTGACCATAATTGCTGATTTGTTTTCTAATGCCTTTTTTTCCATTTATAAGGAATGAAATCTGCAAGAATTATTCGTGGCGAAATAAGCTCACGCTGAATGATGATAAAATAGAAGTAGCGATTAAGATAATGTTGAAAACAAATTTATATTCCGATTCCGTGGAGTAGATTAAATTATTTTCTTGTTGCTTCTAAAACGAGTTTTGTAAAAGTCCTAAGCGCCCGTCGGATGAGAGGATGCCATTGGAACTTGGCACGTGTCGGAAGAGGATAGAATGCCCGCCACACGCCCCCGGCTGGCGGACTTCTCGCCATAAAATATTACACCAAACGAAAGAAGCTCTTTCAATTAACCAAGGCAGGTTTGCGTAAGGTAAATCCTGCCAAGAGGTGCCCGCCGACCCGTTGCAACTCCAGATGATATTTTGCAGACACAATTTTTCTTTTCTACAAATAGGAAAGATTTTTCCCAGATTAACTTGTTCATTTATTCAAAATAGTTTCTACTTTAAATAGTCTTCTTGGTGTAAATTGTGTAAAACAAGTTTTGATTGTTTCTTGTGGAAGTTTAATTTAGAATAGAAATCAATTTAGCACTTCTACAACTTTGTAAATAGGACTCGCCATAGCATCCTGTTTAATAAATACAATGGCTCTATTTTAGGATCATTGAACGTTGTAAAAATAATAACAAAATGTTTATTACGAACGTTGTCAGAAGCCAATCAGTATTCATGAGCTTATTGATGTGTCGTGGAGCCCCCTTACCTTCATATCTTGGAAGGTACAGATTGTGGGCCTGCCGCCCTAAACGCTCAGGTCGCCCGCTCTAATCGACCAGAAGTGATATGCTCACCTGATGAATGATGATGAGTTTAACATGCTCCCAAAAGTTTTATATAAAATTCGTAAAGGTGTTTCTATTTTTCATGTTGATTTTTTTGTACAAATATTGGTTTGAGTTTAGAAAAAAAAAGTTGTTACTTAGTAGTAAAAAAAACTAACACTGTCATACGAATAAATTGAAAATGTCTTAAATATGATAATTTTTTTATTACATTATTTTATCACAATAAAAAAAACAAAAATTGTACAACATAATATCCTGTCCTCTTGATCTCTAACACAGGTATTGTTATGTCTAAACACGGATCGCGAATTGGTATTAAATTTTTATTTAATTACGTATACTATAATATACAAGTATATAGTACTTATTTGTGGTGAAAAACACAAAATTATTATCATTAATATTGTAAAGTAGTCGTAGAAAAAATAATATTTATACCATAAAAGCATATTGATATTTGGAATTTACTTGAATAAGTGCATGCGATCGACATATCATCAATTAACGGAAAATTATATTCAGAAAGATATTAATCACAATGATTATTATATAAAATGAATCTGGTTTTATTTTTGGTATTTTGTAATCAATTAAATACCTATAAAATTAAAAGATAGGATAAATTGGAAACCAAATATTACCATACTAAAATCCAGTTGAATTTATCCACAAAATCACAGATATTTTATCAGCGTTGTTTACATAAATGAATGTAAAACTAAATAAATGCTTCAAATCGGCTTAAAATGTTAAATTGTTTCTTTTGTAATTTTATAATTTACATTGAATTTAATAAACAAGTTCGTTAACTTGATTTACTGAGATAAATCAACGCACAAGTAAACCACCGAGTTTTGGAAATTGAAATTTTAGTTAAATAGCATTTGAGCATCCGTTGAGGAATTTTAGAAATTCACACGGTTTCAGTTTTATGTAATAGACATGCCTTAGATTAAATTTGAACGGATGTATTATAATTGAAAGAGAAACATTAAAGTAAAAGTCGCCGTGTGCCATACAACTATACAAGTTGTGTCGCCAAACCTAACGCATTTTTGCTACCTAGAGATATGAAACCAAAGAAGCGATGTGATATGATATGGCAAAAACATGCTTTTCACATACGAGTTTAATAAATAACGCATTCTGCATATCAGCAAAACATAGCATTCAAATCAACAACGGACAGACAGAGGCGGACTTGGATCACCAGTTACTCATTCCCCGTTACCAAGCAAATAACAGAGTTTACGTAGCCTGAGGAGTTTCCCGAGATTTATGCTCGAGTTATTCAAAATCTCTGTTTTCAACCAATACGATCGCTTTGTAGAATGCCAACATCAATTTGAATATTGTTTGTCTTACTAAATAACTGTGTCATACATATACAAAAAATAATTAACATAAAACAGCTTCTCATTATAATTTCAAATATTTTATATTACATCGTATTTATTTTTACTACAAGTGGTAAAAATAATAGCAAAATATACGTAGGTATAATATAACTTGTGTTAAAACTTAAATACAAAAAGACCGTCCTTGATGATTTAAAGATTATTATACTGACAACCTCTAATCAAATGAAAAACAATAAATCTCTCGAACAAAACCAAGTGAATTCATTTGTGGCAATGGTGGCAAAATCAATGTGAAACACTGCAAGTTGACGTTGTTAGGAACTATGCTACAGAAGCGTCTACGTAATTAGCCAAAAGCAACTGGATTTGCATATCAAAGTGGAAGCATAATTGAACCCCGGAGTGCAAATAGCCCAAGTGGAATAGGATCGAGTTAGTGATGTGGCGGAGCCGAGTGTAGCGAGCAATATCAGCCAACTGGGTATAGCACCCGCTCCCGCTGCCGCCCATGGCCAGGAGCGTTTCCTTGTGCCACAGGCAACATCTCTCGGGATAATTTAATTAATCGACTACGGCACAACAGCGGAGCCGAGACTGATTTCCTCCTCTACTGATATCCATTTAACGGCATTATTATGCCACTCAACTAATAATTTGATTAGGTTTAACATTAAGTCTTATACGCTTAATATTATCTCGAAACAGTATGTGTAGTATTACGGAATGTGAACGGATTATGAGAAGGTCCCATATGTGATAACTTCTCATAATTTCTAATCATATTTAATACTTTATTTATCTCACAGATTTTCGTATGCAACGAAACATCCTTATATCAAAGTACCGTATAAATGATGGACGAGTAATCAATCATTCATCAGGATTATGACATAAATGGAAAATGCTACAAATTAATTATATCGAAACAAGGTTTATAAGTCACAAACAAAACAGTGAACCGTAATTTGTTAACATGGAATAAAAATAAAATATATGTAAGAAAACTCAACCGTAAACTCGTATAAATTTGCGATTCTATTCAGCGTTTCGGGATGGATTGCTTAATAAAATACTTTCATACTTAAACGTTCTCTCGGCGGGGGAAATTGAGAGAGATAGGGTGGGGTGTTTCGGACGGAGTCGGCAGCGAAGCGGCCAGATAATTAGATTAAGGGGAACGTGGACCGGCTCGGGTTGCGGCGCCTCTGAACAATGGTATCAGTCTTAAAGCTTTTGGATTTGCACGACTGCTTCTGCTGATTGTACTTAAGTTTGCTTTTAGCTTCAAGTCCTTTTTAATTCACACTATATTTCTCCGCAAGCTCTTAGAGTCGGTTTTTGTTAGTATACAAACATTTATTTTATTGTTTCTTTTTTATCCTTTATATTAATGTGAGCATTCGGATATTTCTATTCCACAATAAATTAACACAATGTTTGAAATTGATAAAAATAAATAAGCAAAAAACCTTAGTGGCCACATTAATTTCCAATAGTAATAAATCTATCAATGTGAGTGTATCTAATTCACGAAATGATTGTATTAAGTTTTAAATGATAAAGTATAATTTTTAAAGTTTCATTCATATCACATTAAATCTTACTTAATATAAATTCTCAACCACAGGGTAGGTAGTAAAGTTGGTAGCGCCAAAGGCGGTGTAATGTATTTAATTACGGGCACTTCCAGACTAGCAATTACGGAACAGAGACGGCGTAATCAGCGCCCCTTGCACCATGCGCGAGAGCGCTACAAACTGAAATTCGGTTCGCATTTGAACATTTCACAACCTGTTGACGAGTTAGCTAATCTCATGAAGCATGTAAAGTCAGTGTACAAAACAACAGTACCAACTGTGGTTATGTTAAAATATAGACCGCTTTGTTGGAAGTTAAAGAAGTGTACAATAGCGTACATTTTGAAACGCTGTTTTCTCGCATACCGGCTCGTAATTTACCATAATCTGCTAAGATTAAGAAAACTGTCGGCTATTTAAACTATAGATTTAGAAGATAGAGTGCCGCTAACAGAACGCCAGATTATTTAAGAAGGTCTAACTAAAACCATAAGTTGTGTAAATAAAACATAATACATTATTGTATTTTGTGAAGTGAAAACAATCTAATTAGGTAGACTATGCTAACTAAACAATTTGTAAACAGGTGTAGAGACAGCACGTCTCGCCCGCGAGATTAATCACTGCGCAGCCAGTCCGGTAATAAACCGGGAACGAACAACTTCGCCACTTACATTACACGGACATTTATTTCCAACGTTCTGTTTCAACTTTTCCAACTTTCAAAGAGCCGAGGAGTTGGAGGAGACTGGTCTAATTAATTTACTGGATTCGCATATGCAGTGTGCTCAATTACGTAACGGCGTTCAATGCAAACTGGTGACCAAACAAATAGGCAATAAAAGTGAAAACGTTTGATGCACTTTAGCGAGAAACCTGGCAAATTTGAAAGTTTCGCACTGGATAATGGCGACTGGTTGGGAAATACTGTGTTTCTGAGAGATAAAATAAAATCACTTGCCTTATCGTCGTCGCCTTCACTATCACACTGCAAAAAGGAGAAAGTTACATATTAGTAAACAGGAAATGTGACCGCAACTTACACACCAGTACATTGTCTTAGCATGCACGGCAAAATGAATAAAGCCAAACATGCAATTTCAGTACCCGAGTTTTAAGTTAATAAAGGGTGATTTTCTTTGATCTTAAATATGTTAAAATGTTAAATTTATATTATAATCGAAATACACGTAAATAAATGAATGCATATTATTAAAATAATTTAATGTAATTAAAATAGATATTACGAATATACTGCCACGACCACATTTATGTTGCTACAGGTGTTTTATAACGTAGGTATTTATTATTAATTGAACGTGCAATAGAGGATTGTAAATTATAATTATGAGTTGACAATTCAAACAAATTAGCGTATTAATTGAGGTCTGGTACCATCTATAAGTCCTGACTGACTTAACTATATATTAACGCACAGCCCAAACCGCTGGGTCTAGAGATTCCAAATTTGGAATGTAGGTTCCTTACGACGTCTAGGGATGTACTAAGAAAGGATTTTGCAAAATTCCCACGGGAAAGCGAAATATACGTAAACGAAGCTGCGAGGGTTTTACTAGTAATAAATAAATCAATACTTTAAACAAACATAATCAATTTCTTCATTCCCATATTTATTTGACATCATATGAAAAAAATCTCCAAGAATTCCAATTCATGTGGGAGAAGAAGACTATCATCGTATCATAAATCGACGAATACGTTACGCGATATTTACGAGGCGAGTTCGCGCCGAGGGAAACAACAAGGGATCAGGCTGAGATATTACAATTTCAAATAAATACACAACATGAAGTATTCAGGGCGGGCACAGGTAATGTTATGTAGTACGGCGCGGCACCGCCTCGACAAATCTCGTGATTTAGCTGCGATACGCGCCGAATATCGAACAGGGAGTATGTGTGTTGCGTGATCAGAGTAAATTTGCACACGGTAATCGAAAATTATAGCTATTACGTGTTACATAACTTTCCCGATGCTAGCTAGCATTAGTGAAGCGTTATAACAATTAATAAAATATTAAACCTACACTAATATTCATGCAATACTGAGTAAACTATTAAGATGTAGGTACTTTTAGGATTGGAACATTGATCATGCCAGAGAGAAATATCTAGACAAGGACAACAATGAGTGTACTTACGATATAGCCTTTTCCGGAACTACAGCGGCTACTGGCCTGTAGGCAGGAGAGAGAAAGCGAACATATGAGTGGACTGGAATGACTGGGGGAGGTGAAGTCTGTCCCGTCTCGCCCTCGACTCAAAGCCGCGATGCGGTGCTATTTGTTGACGAATAATATTATGGTAAACATGTGACATTTCAGCCGCGCCGGCTCAACTACTGCCTACTCAAATTGCACAGATTCAATACACAAAGTATATAGCGTAATTTTGAAAGTCATCCTCCGACTTACTGAAATATGGTAGTGGGAGAGACGGGCGTGAGTAATTGCAACGAAATAGAATACAACATTGTACGTATTTATTTTACAATCTAACAGTCAGTACAAACACGACATTGAGTGATATGATGTTGCTCATGCGCTTTAGTGTAATATCAGCTGTAGTCTAGATTAAAATCTCAGGCGGCACTAAATCCAAGCGGAGTTTTAGAAAAACACAAGATATTAATATTATTCATGTATTCACCTACTTCCAAGAAGAGGCAGATGATATAAAGCCAGTTTTTCGCGTTAAAACGTATCCGCTATGATTCAGCGCTGACATTAGAGTTTTGAAAGGCTCGATAAAGTTACCCACATTTGATGTGCTAAGAGAACGTGACATGAAACGAGAGCATGTTGTACTTACGTCACTAAGTCGGTCGCGGGAGGAATCAGGATCGCGAGGTGCGACTGAACTGCCCGTGAGCCGTTCTGATGCCCGTCCGCTGTCATCCGATGTGCCAGCGTCTTGAAGCAGCGTAATGCCCTACAAAAGTTTTATCGTCTTATTTCTGGAAGGTATGTCATCAGAGGGCTGGGCATCAGTTTCAAATATTGGGAAATAATTTAATTTCTACAATCATAAAATGTTACACGGTTTTATATTCTGACATTATTTTGGTTGACTGACACAATATTAAATCATTTTGATGATAATATATTTTTCATCATCTTAGATCTTTGCTAATACACACATATTTGAAAGTAATGTATGTTTATTTATTACGTGAACGATCACGCAAAAACTGCTGGACAGATTTTCTTGTTTAGTACATTGGTTAAAAATACTGATTAACATATAGGTCAAAATTTAGAATAGAAGAATATATTTTCATCTCGCATATGATTCCGGGAATGGGAACACGGGATTTTGTGAGAAGCTAGTAAACCATAAAATTAATCTAAATCGAAGTTGAACTTTAGTTAATACCGAATAGAGAAATGATGCTTAAAATTGTCAGGAGAAATTAGATCTCGAAAAGAGAGCAGAAAATAAAATCCCTCGATAATCTGAAATCATTATATTTAAGAACAGGGAAATCGTGTATTGATACTTTATTTCAAAGAGGGGAAAGACGAAAAGATTTTTATATAGGCTTACAAAATTGAGCGGTAACTAGGATATAAGAAAACTTGATAAGATGGGCCGGGAGGGCGCGGCCGGCATGAGAAGCCGACCCATAACGTAACGTGCCCGGGGCCCGACAATAAAAAGAGTTTTCCATTTATCACATTTCGCGTCTATTTTACGGTAGGGTTCGAAAGGCGCGCGCTCAAGCGGGGGAAGCGACTGTGATGTTCAGCGTCGAGCGCTCTCCGAGACGGGTAAAAGAAAATAAAACGAGTATAACTTCTCTGTAAATGGATAACTCCCCGACCGCCCTCGCTCAATGAACTTCCACGTTATTATTACTCGAGAGAAGTTCGCGTCCAATTTGATTTGGCATTCATTTTTATTATCCATAAAAATGAATAACATGACTAAGTGTATTGTAAATTGGAATAAGATTTTAATAATTCAATGATCATGTTTAATTAATGCAAATGGTTATTGATTCTAATTATACTTAATTCTACATTTTCACATGACTAACGTCTGTTGGACATTTTTATTATAGTAATATGATATTAATAATGACAGATGGAGATGTTAATAGATACGTCTACATATAAACGTTTTAATAGAATTACATCGTTATGGAGTCGGATGGTTCATCTGAGATTGTAAATTCTAGTCAAATCCCACGACTACGCGACTCTAGAGTAGAGGCCATTACTCGCGGCCGGTTTAGGTCTATATAAATGGTGTCGGTTCCGGGAGTGGTCGTCGACCGGAACGAAATCTTAAAAATTGCTACGCGTTCATTGCCAATTTATCAGAACCACCATATTATTATTGAATCTCCTGCTAATATAGACAATATTCGTTTATTAAACGTTCATTTAGACAACAATTGTCGTCTGTAATAAAATACACTTAACACCAACATCTTGAGCAGTCAATTTGGGGGGATAATAAAAGTTAAATATATCCACATCCCCATAACAGACAACAATAAGACATACGCGCACGATTATGTCCCCAATTCTAATAAAAGGGATTGCTTTCCGACCCTTTACATAGATAAACGAGTCGAGTAGAGTCGCACATATCAATTTAATCCGTGGCGCGTAGGCGAGCAAGATCCCTCTAATCCCGGCCGGGTAGTGTCGCTCGGGGTTGTAAGACCGGATGTTACCACATAATTACTTTCGCTCATTACAGTTTGGCCCAATTATAATGGACTTTCGTGCGACTTTCTCGCCTAAGTACGGGACGCTTGCTAATGAGCTTTGTTACCAAACTGAGTATTGGACGTCTTAAAACTATTATTAGACTTTGACATAAAAGGAAAACATTAACATTTAAAATTCTTTAGCAGCACACTAATTTGTCTGCTCAAATTATTAACACACAATAACAAGAATAAAGTATAGAAGTGTACCGTTTTATACGGATACAATAAACATTGAGAAATTGCCGACAAGCTGCAAGAAGTGTAAAGTGATTTTCAACGGAGAAGTCGGTACGTGAAGTTGAATTAAACTCATTCGTAACAAGGAACACGAACTGAGCTATCAAGTAACAAGAACAGAGACTACAGTGAGTGAAGTGGATAAAGGTTTATTTACTGATGAAAGCGGGAACAATGCCACCAAATTTTGTGGTGTATAATGCAAACCTCGTTTATTCATTAATGAAATTATGGCCATGATAACTGTAGGTAGGATAATGTACGTAGTACGGGACTCTTGAATAGCTTTTTTATGACAATGGCGCCGTCGGGTTGGTCTGTGGAGAGGTGCGGTGACTCCGGCAGTGGCACGTCAGTGGGAGGTAGTCGTGCCCGACCGGCGACACAACCGCTAATTGAAACAACGACCGCGGCCGAACATTACTTATTCATGAGAAGTCCATATGGCGGTGAAACGTGACCGACGAGATAAATCATTCAATTACATTTTTCATGAACAGATAAAGGTACAGTCTACCGTGCATATTTTCAACGAAAATCTGAATATCGATTGCCTACAGTACAAACAGGCTGGTATAATAAATCTGCGCGTAATGAAGCCCTTTTAGGTGCCACAATAATTTGCAGACGCTGTCCGGTTTATCTACTAGTTTATGTTACGGTTTCAGTATTTCTATAGCTTTATTTATTTACAACCAGTAGTAAATCTTAGTAGCACAAGATAAGTGGCGTAATCTCAGAGATTATTTATCAGTATCGTTAGTGGCGGGAGGTGTAGATCAGCGCAGTAAGAAGCGGGCGGCGGCAAGGTGGCAGGGTGCGGTGTCGTTAAGTGGCGCGTTGCATAATTTATTTATGTCGAGGCACGTTACTCCCCTGTTGGAAGTTGTCGGCGATGTCGAAGGCTCGTTCTAATTACTATGCACTGAATTACTACCGTTAACGGTGCACTACGCGTTTAATTACACGGCGTATTAGTTTACAGGCAACAATATAATCGAGCGGTTTTGTTTCCACTATATGATACATGCGGTAGGCTTGTTGAGCTTAGGTGTAATGCACAACAAAGGCCGGATTTATAATACATGTGAGGTATGCTTTCGTAAGCTGAACGCGCGCCATCACAGAGCGGTTCAATCAAATCCGACGGCGACATCAAGCGACGTTAGCTATCGGCATTTCCAAATGGAATTTCGCGACAGACCGCTCTCGGATTAATATGGTGCGGCAAGCCGAACGAATCAAACTGCGATTGATTTAACATTTTCGCGATATTGTGCCGATCACAGCCCGATTATTAATTAGTAGCGTACCGTTCTCCATTTTCAGATAGTCATGCTTATACATTTATTACGCAGGAGTTCAAAGCTGTATGCAGTCATGAATTCACATTACAGTTTGTAAATATGCTTAGTTGTATTTGAAATGTTTATTACCCACAACGTTATCTAGCTACTTTTTGTAACTATACATCTACGAATAATGTATGTTAAATAGTAATAAACTTAGATTCAAAGTAGTCAATGACATTTAAAATGAAGCATAATATTATTACTGGTATAAAACAGCGTTTCATATTAATGGCATCACGACTTAACATGCAGACTGCATAGTTATTGCCTGCACAATACGTGAAGTAAATAATAACATTAGCGAGCCAATTTTACTACACCAATTTCACAACGCGGATCAGAGTTAGGGATTTAAATAAAGTTATGTCTCGAATTATGGATTATAAACAGTCAGCCGTAACAATGTTAAGTTCTGTGGAAATAACTAAAGAATACTTACATGAATACCTATTTAGATACCAATGTTAACTGAATTCTATTATCATAATATCATACATAATATTATATTTTATACATGATAGTGTGACAAAACATATACAGTATATTTAATTTCTTTGTTGCCTCTCGTATCGGTTAGGTTGGAGTCAAATAGTTGTCAAATGTTTATTTTTCCATTTAATTTTTTACGTTTTGCGGTTAACAATGAATATTAAAAAAAATATGGTAAAATAGTTGACTTGTTGACAGGCAGGTAGATTTTACTGAATATTAATTAGGCAAATTTTGTGAAACGTTGTCCTTAAAAACATAATAATATATAAATATTGTTAAAAAAGAGATATAACAACTGATAAGGTAAGTATTTTGTTTTTATTTTATTCTATGTAAAAATATTTTTTCGTCAATAAGTAGTGTTAAGAAATGTACCTATATCAGTCATTCAGTCATACATATTATAATGTACATTATGTATAATAATATGTTATATAGGTATGTGTATAAATATGAAATTCAATAAACCAATCCAATAAAAACAATGGAATGATAAATATAAGCATTGTAATTGAACTGTAAAGGTGTAAATAGTTGCCAGTGATTTTAAAACCGCTCTGATGTGGTTTGTGTTTGATTAAATTAATTTTGCATGTAGAAAATGTAATTATTGTGGTTAGTGTCAAAATATTAATATAAAATATTCGTATTAGTTATCAAGAACAACCTATCTATTTTTTTTATTAATTACGTACGTAAACATTCCATATACACATAACTAGTAAAGTTGTATTTTCTATGTAAAAGAAATAAATACTCTACGACAAAAATGAATGTGAAACTTTATTTTACAAGCTTTCTATGTTTTACTATAACTTTTGTTATATTCAAATCCACGTAACGCCATCTAGTCGTTGAAGTGTACACTAGGTAACGAAATATTGTAATGTCACTTTATTTAAAGCAACCCATTGCTTGGCCTTTGTCGTAAAAATATAATTCACATTATTGTTAATATTATTTATGATAATAATCATTAAAATTTGGATAAATGGATTACAGCGTTTTACTAAGTACATGAAAGTTGTCAAACAAATTATATAAATCATCGAGTACAAATATAGTCAAATATTTATTTATAATGTGGCTTATTATAACAACGTACGATACCGATAATTATCATTTTAAATATTACAATAAATTCATAACAGTAGAATAAATTGAAATTAACGACAAGAGAACAAGGACTATTTCATGGTTGCATAATTGGAATCAGCGACCGAAATTCAATTATACCCAATGAAGACATCATTTATCAATAAATCAATTAAAATTCATAACCGTATATACAAATAAGCATTTCATTTAACTTCATGATTGATTCACGATAAACCGGTGTGTTAAATAAAAAATAAATGATCGTATGTGACAGGTGATTATATACACAAATGGAAATATTCAGTACAACTATAACGACAGTCTGTGTCGACGGCCGATCGACGGCGGATATGATAAGATCATTACAGTAGTACATATTTTACGGCGGCTAATTAACATTTGTGTACAAGTGTAAAAAATAGATTGTGTAAAACGTTTTTCACAACAACACTACTAACATTGGTACCTCTCGACAAAAAGGGACATACAAAAAAACAAAAAAGGGCAGACGTCTTGCCGTTAAAGATAATGCAAGTGGAGACCGAACATAACCAAACGGCAATATCAGGCCGAACAGAGGAATAAAAAAACATTTGGCGATGGCGGTGTCGGGACCGTGGCGGCTCGCCAGCTTACCAAAGACAACACAATAAGGACGCGCCTGTTTCGAAGGCAATCCGTGTTTGCCACTACCAATTTTATAGTGGTGTACATACAAACATTTGAGAATAATCTGTATAGACGGACAGTTTACAGAAACGGAGACAACAGTGAACTTTTTAATTTAAACACCTTTCAGAATCGCGTATGGTATTGGTTTATGGTTTATGAGATTAAGGGAGACGTTCGCAAAGTATTTGACGTTATGCAAGTTCTATATAGGGAAATAACTTATTCGGGACATCAGTAGCATATAGTGAAACATAGAGATGTGGTGTTTTAAAAATAATTTCTGAGATGAAATATTCACATATTTTATTAGTTGAAGGAGACGAAACCGTAACTAAATGATCGTGTTTCGTACGGCCGGCGCACCGGGAGGCTATATTCTATTCGACGGCAAATTGAATCTGCGAAAGAGCTATTAGCCGACACCGCAGTGGCGTGGGGGCTCCCAGCGCGTGCCAAACGATCGTGCTCATTCCCCGTTCAACTCACTTGATATTGTTTAAGCCGTGATACAGTCTGTAACTGCACAAATCCAGCCAGACGTACAACACAACAAACAAAACTAAACAACATTGCTACAAGCCGTGATATCTGAACGTCTCGTCTCGCAAACATACAAAAACTAAATTAAATCAATTAAATTTCTCTAACCGACTTAATTAGGTAATAATTTAATTTAAATATTAACTAAAACAAGACGGTTAACATAATTAATTAGAACAAAATGAATACACATTTACATCAAAGGGAGGCAGACAAAACGTACGTAGGTACGTTTCTAAACGGGAAGGTGAAAGCAAATAGCAAACATGTGCCCTTATGTTGGACCGTTCGATATTGAAGTCGGCATAATTTATTCTTTCGTCGTCGGGAGCAAGATTTTCCGCTTTATTCGAGCAGCAGCACGAGCGGCGGGAGGCAAATTGGATGGGATTGCGACATATCTTGGCTGGCGGCGGCGAACTGTCGAAATGCACGGGGGAGTATAGAGGGTAAACTGCTCGCATTCCGCCTAGAGTGCTCTTTCACATCGGAAGAAATGTGAACCTATTTAGAACTGAGCGTACACTCTTTGTGAAAACAGAACAATTCAGCCGCATAATATCCGGTTTTGGTAACATACAGAACAAGACTTATATTCTATTCTTTTGTAATATTGCGAATGAATAATGGAAAGCTTTCTCTTTGCAGTGGTATTTTTATAGAAACGAAAACGGTCGAATCAGTCAGGGTAGTTAAATAATCATGATATTCAATTAAAACCCCAAAACGTTGGAGATCGCAGACCGACAGCCGACGGCGTGTTAACCAAATAAAGCTTTCATGACGGCCAATATTGGGCTTGAATCCGCGTTGGCACGCCACTGCCGCGTCGCGCCGATTCATCGACTCGTTTAATAATTTCACAACGCCAGAATTCGTGATAATCTTTCGAATATCGTATCGTATTTGAAAATGTATTTAAAGTACTAACATATTTTATGGAGCGCAATGTTTTATGAATTTAAATTAATTGAAACGTTATACTTGTTGTATATTGTGTTGAATATTCTGTACAACTACACTACATAATAGAATAAATACTCAAATTGAGCGAGTCATCTGCAAGCAAATAAGATATGAAACTCATTGAAAGTAAAAAAACTTTATTTATTTAAAAAAAAAACAGATCTAACCTTCCGTCAGTGAAACAAGCGAGCCTCTAAAATTAGCTGTACAACTAAGACGAGTAAGCTCTTTTGTCTGTTTAAATAAAGGATTGAATTTGCTTTCGGCGTTGTTCAATAGCGGTTAATGGTTTGGTAAACTGTTGAAGATAAGTAAACAAAGTGCGCATTTCACGCGTGTTGGTTTAGCAGCCAGTTCGGAGATGAGGCGCGGCGCGTTGACAAGCCGAGTGGCAGTTCGCGTTTTATGCGAGAAAGCAAAGCCCGGAAGGGGGCGATGGCTTACGGATTTAGACTGGCTGCATTTAGACGTGTGAGATCACGCAGCGCATTAACGTTAATACCGGACCGAATGCACTGTGAAGTATTTGTTACCGTGCCGGACGCAACATTATGTAGCTGTACTTGTGTATCCCATATAAGATTTGATATTATAGTTTTATTTTAGTTGCTTGGTGTTAAAAATCTAGGTATTTACATAAAAGTTGGTATTTGAAACATAGTTTTTGAAATTTTTGCACGGACATATTAACTCATTTTTAATAATAGATACCTACGTTATATTTGAATTTACCTTTAATCTACCACCTGTTTATTGCAACGAGTCTATCATTATTGTATAACAAGTATCTAATATGCATATTATACATGCTGTTATTAAAATTTAAAATACTTGTATGTACTTACATGAGAGTTGACATTGTTGGGCGGGTGATTCCGCGCTGGGTCGGCTACCAAAGCAGCCAACGGCAGACGCGGTTTTGTCAACAGCGCATTGGTGCGTGGTGAGGAAGCACATTTTACAGCAGCCTGTGAATAAATATAAATTAACTGTAGATTATAAAGACAGAAAGAAAGCAATAAATATTAATAGACTCTAGTATTAAATTTCTCTAAAATATCATTTTGTAATTATTTCCTGTTTTACTAAACATATGTGTACAAAATACACAACATAATATAAAAACGGTTGCCCGTGTATAATCTGCTCTGCACGGGTCGTCCGATTTTTTTGTACAAAATATAGTTAAAGTTCATGCAATCTAGGTCAGTAAATTCATTGTGGCTGCAGAGATTATTCCTAGCAAACTTACTCCTTTATTACTTTACGTAGAAGTGAAGAATAACAATTTGTATTTATGGACATTAGTTAGTAGCACAGAACTCGAATATTAACTAATTTTATTCATTGATGCAGCATCAAATGGTCTTATTAAACTGTTATGAATATGGAGGACTAATAAAATTGTAATTTGCCATTATGAACAAAGTGATATTCATATCGATGAAGACAAAAAGAAATAGTAAAAACCAAAGGGAATAACAAAATGAGAGAAGAAAATGTTTCCCGGCTCAACTCATTAGCTTGCATAGTAAACTTATTGCAGTTTGCTCAGTAAAGATCGCGAATGTTCAAGTCTAACTTGGTAATATTATACCTCCACTTAATCATACTTAGTTTCGTCCGTTTGGCTGACTATGCATGAGTCTCCAGACACGAGAACGTTAAGTACCTAACTAGCTTCTCGTTTAGGAGCTTTGCATGTTGTAGAGCGGTAAAAAGCTTGTAAAGCGGGCTGTCTAGTCGACTACAAGGTGTAAACATTATTCACCTGAAGATATAAAAGAACCTAGACAATTTATGAAACTTTTATGTTATATTTTGTTGTTTTTTAGCA
Organism: Endotricha flammealis; assembly: GCA_905163395.2. Classification (NCBI taxonomy): domain Eukaryota; kingdom Metazoa; phylum Arthropoda; class Insecta; order Lepidoptera; family Pyralidae; genus Endotricha; species Endotricha flammealis. The sequence goes on along the minus strand of LR990864.1, from coordinate 7,902,053 downwards.
ATAAAACTTGTCTTGAATCTAGAAATAAATGTAACTAGAGATATTTCTGTAAGAAAGTTATGAATATTCACGTTGATCATGATTCTCATTGCAATCATGCAGTAATGGCTGCGATAAAGCTATAAAAATGAAATTTATTAAAGCGGCCCATTTATTAGTGCGTTCCGTGCCGTCATTGACACTACGTTCCCTGTAAAGCGATACGCGCCGAGTTAGTACCGTAACGTAATTAATTCTTCCGCTCTAGAGTTTCATTTAAACGTCTTACTGACTCGTGCGCCACATAACAACGAGGGACACTACGTGACAACAGTTCACGTTGTGTAATTATGAGCGAAGGCGGCATTAACCCTCATCAACTTAGTGGTGTTTAGTCAAAATAGCATTGTGAATAAATGATCAGATAAAATATTAAAGTAGCTTATACGTTGCTGTATTTGGCAACATAATATATTTTCAGAAATGTGGAATTGAATATCATTATTTAGGTACTTTTATTTTAGATTTACTTTTTTGGTATGGTAGTGTCTTATTTCAAATATGACTGTGTATAGTGTTATTAAAACAACGACGTAAGTAAATAAATCGATTTCAATCTAAAACCTTTAACATCAATTAATAAATAAATGTTATTTTGTATTTATTATTATTATTATAACCGCTTTTATTTCTACATTACGAGTGTACAGTCAATAAAAGACGATATTAACTTTTAAACTTTCGCGTTGCATTATTATAAATTAATAATATACCGGGAATTAACGCGATCATACCTTGATATTGCCTGACGTTTCGACCAGGTTGCACCGGCCGTGGTCACAGGCGAATTCGCCTGTGACCACGGCCGGTGTTATAAAAGACGATAATGTTTTAAGTGAATTAATTAAACCGTCTCTGATTAATAAATCTAATTAGGTCCCGAAAAAATATATTAGATGTCTATAACACAGAAAAAAAACAGGCAAGAAATTTCATAAAAATAATAACAAAACTTTCTTCAAAAGAAATAAACTATGATTAGGTTAGGGCGTATTAAAACGGTTTAAGTATCTATTAATACAGCTCGCTCTTCTGCGCACTGTATTCTAAAAAAACAACTACAAGGCTTTTCCCAGCTTTTCCAATAAAATATGATTATGTTCTATTGTCTAACAAACGTTCGAAAGAAAAAGCTAGAAAGTAAGTCCATTTTCAATTATTCCTTTCAAATGCAAATAATGTAATTATGTTGACATTATTTGACTCAGTAATTTCTTATCTGGCCAATCATTGAGACGAAGAATAATATATTCAACGAATGAAATCTTTTATAAGAATTAATGGTGCGAATCAAATTTATATTAGATAGCTTTTGCAGATGGTTACAATAATAGAAGTATAAATGTTTTAAATAAATACAATTAAAAAATCATTGCTACTTAAATACTAGTAGACAAAAACACAATAAACGTGTAGGGGGTGAGCATGATAGCACGTTGTCACTGACGGGTTTAGCACAAACAAGGGGTTCCACCTACTGACACATTTACGAATGAATACACCAAAAAAATGTCCACTGCTCCAGGTCCAACGACAACGAGGGGTGTAGGGGGCACGAAGGGAATGGGAGAGAGGGGCCATTACCATAACCATTATGCGATATTCTCTGCCACCGACACGACAACTGAACTAAACGACAGATGCCGCCGCTTGTAAGATCGCCCCATAAAAACTGATTCCAGCACCTCAACTAATTTTCACGCTTAATAGCGCAAACTGTCACATACTTTTTTATATTCTTATAAAACATAGTCTAGATGCTTATGTTTTATCTTCTGGAAGAAAGGGCGACTATACTACACACATGCGAATCTGTTATTTTTATTTTTTAGTGCTCTTCTAAAGTTCTAAGCTATTTTTATTGGTAAAAAAGATTAGTTTTTAAATAATTTTCTATGGATATTTCACTAGGAGGTGGCATAACAGCCCTTAGAGTCAACAAACATCTGCTCGTGGCAAACAAAAGAAAATCTCGAAATGTACACGGGTAACCCTTCACCCTCTGTTAATAAAACGTGAGGGTGTCGTAGGTCCACGTTAAGGGCTTGGATAGCGAGCGGGTCGCGTGAAACAAGGAAACTATTTAGAGGTATCATCATCTGATGGAAAGCGGCTCGTGCCTTCAACACGTGTTACCGCCGGCGCAACCGCGTATAATGTGAATAAATAATAACAATAAACTACGTTCCGCAAGCGCCCGGCGATAACTCACAGAGTTTGTAAACATTAACGACGTATTAATAGACAAGAGGTAAAATAAAGCTCGCTTTTGTACAAAACGTTCGTCTATTTGTAATTCAAATGAATTTACGTTTAATAAATCTGTGATTAAAACAGAAAGTAAGCAGAATAAGTTACAAAGAAGATTTGAAAAAAGAAAATTAAACATTCATTGAATAAAAATAAATACTTCTTATCGTCTCATTTTTACACAAATCGCAGTATAAATCAGTTATCAATCTTAATCAAATACAAATAAAACAGGAAAGTAAACTTCATTTAACAAATAAATAAATCTCTTTAGGACTGCGACGAAAGCAAATTCTCTCGAGAACTTTATGTGACTTCCACAAAAGATTTTATACAATTCATTTCGGTCTCATAAAAAAGTTATCACGAATTCGCAGAAATCGGGCGAGCTATTTTTCTGACGGCGAGTGGGCAATGTTCGCCGTGGGTTCTTCACCATCATATTATTAAAAGAGACATGTATATTTTATACCATTTATATGTAATTAAAAATAGATCTAAATTTAACTTTACATAACGACATCGTGCGAAGGGTGGAAAATGGGCTTATTTGAGAAATAAGTAAATCTAGATGGAGGCGCCTGATGTTGTTTTTTATGTTTATTATTTTTTGTTAAACGGAATTATAATAAGTATTATGATTTCCCCACCCTATTCAATCACACTACAGTAATTTTAAAAATAACAAAATTATAAATAAAAACTCGTGATTCAGACGTGGAACAAGTTGACATAATAAAATGTCACGTTGCGGTGTTTATAAGACGCCGTCAAATAATTAGCATCGGTCAGTAACTCAGACGGCCGCAAGGCAATAATCGCGTAAGTACCGAGGGCCGGCCAGAGAGCGGTCACACCTCGCCGCCGGACGACTGCGCTGGCCTGCCGACAACACTCATTTGCCATAATTGCTTTACCAACAATGAATTAATCACCGGTGTGACAGCATCGATACCACTATTATGAGCAGTAATAACATCATAATATTAACTTCATTACAGTTTATTATGTAAACAATAAATCAATATAAATTGTAATTTAAGATAAAATGATGTACTAATATGTGTATTCTACAAATATTATAAACGAACGAACTTTGATGAAACGATTTGATTGACACCAGGATTAACACATGGGATAGTTTTATTAAATTTTATCTTACCGGGTACGGATTGCGCGAGTAAAACAGTGGATATCTGCTAGTGAAGAATATAATATCCATTAATATTAAATAAATTTGCGAAAGCCTTTGTCTCTATTTGTATACTATATAAATAACAATTCATTATCTTTATTTCGACTATCGTGGATCATATTTCTTAGTACATATTGAGCAACATAATTTTATTACGAAATAATAGCAGTTTTATAATTACAGACTTGTTCCTCAGCACTTGAATCAATGAACAATGGTGCAAACACTGAAGAACTGAAAACTAAACAACCAATGCTTGGAGGAAATACAGTAACGAAAAGATAAGCATGGAATGACCATCTTTAGTCATCTGTAGTCTGGCTACATGAAAAGTTTTATACAACATGATTAAGTTGAAAACGACTTGATTAATTAAGGCAACGTGGCAGCAACAGTGCAAGCATTTTTGCTCTTTAATCACTTCCAATCCTGGTTGGACGATGTCGGTGCGCACCAAATTGCATTTTGTTTTTAATCTGGAAGCCGCTCTGGCGGCACAGGCGTGAACTTCAATTTGCCTGAGCTGTTTAATTAACAGCGACACGGTAGGTCATTAATTAAGTCATCAGACAAGCCTTGGGTAAAGCGAGCCGAGGATTAGGACTGAACGGCATGGTTAATGAAAGATTATGTTGCTCTACTCAGTACAGGTGTGAGCAATTAATCGCTTGGAATCTTTACGCGCTTATAATAATCTGTCACCGATATCGCGTGCCTACGCGAGACGTTGCTTGCGGTGCGGTACGACATTATTAATGTTATGTTATAATAGACGATAAGCCATCGATAAGCAATCGTATTGATTTGAAATAAATCGCTAATTTATTATTTTCTTAATTATAAATACACAATACAAAGATTTTTCTAAATATACTTGATTTACAGTCAAAATTAATAATCGATCCGGATATACTTTTTGCTATCTAAGATTAAAAATTCAATATTTTTTTGACTAAAGTGACATTTTTTATACGTCAATAATATGGCTGTTATAGGCTAACTCCCAAATGGTAATGGTGAGTTGTACAAAAACATAAGTTGATGTGATCACAATATAAATTATCGCTGTCTCTGTCAATCCAAAGAATAATAAAGTGATAGCTTAAGATTTAATGTGGAATTAAGATGCGTTCCTAAACTAGCTGTAAGCTGAATATTTTCGAAAACTTAATTAACACTTAAAATTAAAACATGGTTTTAAAAATGTTTTGTATATAAAATTAAACGTTTCTTATTTTTTATTATTATTTATTTAGCTAGTTTACTGCCGTTTGTTTATCGTTTATTGCCGTTAATTGGAAACTTCTGTTATAGGAAACCACAACTATTATGGATGCATTGTATGAAAATAATTAAAGAACACTTATAGTTAAAAAAAAACACTCCACCTCAAAATATCAGGTACAAACAAGGGACCTCTACCTACAAGCAGTTATAAAGAAATAGATGTAGCAAAAAATATACAAAAAACTTGTAACAAAAGAACTTTTTGTTAGGTTGCAAGCAGTCATGCAGCCTGTATGACCACTGGTAATATTAAATACATACTACTTATTTTAACAATATAATTATTCGTGGGTACTGCGCCACGTGAAAAGAATGTATTTTTTATTCCTTTAAACGTCCAATAATAGAATCAAAAGTTAATTTTCCTGTGGTAATAAATATTCTAAACTTTAACTAACAATTTAATTGCGCGGGGGGGAAATAGTGACGCGTGAAAACAAATATGAGGGTAATCGAAATGTTTGTAAACGGCTGTCGCGTGTCACAGAGCGATTACCTGTCATGGCAGTGCCACCCACCCCCGCCGTCCGGGAAATAAGACCGCTTCTATACAAAACGATAGAACGGACATTCCCATGACTAGGGTTACCGCCTTATCAGAAATAAAGATTTCTATGGATGAAATCAAATACGAATTTTGAGTTTGTTATTTTGCGAAACGTATAGTTAAAACGTTGAATATACCATATATTTTTGTAAACACTTTGATATCTGATGAGTAGTTCTATGAAGCCAATTATTATTTTTTGAATTAAACAACCGAGTACGTTACAAAAATTAAATGGTAATTGGCAGTTTGACCGACATTGGATATAAAAAATGTCAGTGAACAAATAAATCTGGTAACCCTACACACTTGACTCACAGCGTTATTTTTTATCTGCTTCACGTCACATGTGATGTGACTCTAGCGACATGTTGATTTGATTGATAAGGATGATCTTTAGGATTTGAAGTATCTATCTAGTAAAATTTATTTTATTGTGTTAACAGTTCTCATTGGAACGTTTTTAACTTGTTGAAAGAGGAAATTCATTCATTGTGAATAAAAGAAACCGTATTTGCAAAAAAAATGTTGCCGTACGAATAGTCGGCAAATTGTAGAGAGCGACACTGACATATGTTTGAATTGACGTCGATATACGCCTATTGCTATTATGTAATATCAGCTGTACATTTAAATAACAAGCAACAGTTAATTTACAATTTCTATACGAATAAAAAATAAACGTAAAGTCAGTTAAAAATACCGCCTGTCAAGAAAGTTATCAGTTTGTAGACTTCTAATTAAAATTTAAATGTACACAATTTTTTCGAAATGAAACGTGTTATTTAGAGCAGTTATTTTAGTATAGTGTTTCATTCATTGGTAATTTATTTGTAGACGGAATTTAACTAGGTTACTTTAACAACTATAAAATTAAAATAAGTCTTGTATATTCTAATCTGACTTGAATTAAGTATTTAGAATTGAGTAATCGATAAAATATTTAGATATAATAAATGAACACTGAAACGCAAAAACAGTTCTTCAAATATTCAGATTGAGAAAGTAAGTTCGAAACTTGTGTTATGGGATGGGATACTAACTCAACGATATTATATTCCACGACCCGCGGCCAATGAGAAAAATCATCATGACCCGACTGGGACTCGAACCCGGGACCTTTTGGGTGGCGGTTTAGCATGGTAACCATTACGCCACGGAGGTCGTCAAAGTCGGAGGTTTGTGTTAATACAATGTTTATCTTGTGTAATTTACAAGAATATCAGAACTTCCTTCAACATTCATCAATCAACTGGTGTTTCCGTTCTATTTGTGTTGTCAACTCATCAGAAATCAAACGGAGCGAGGATATGGTCGAGCCAGGCGGAGTCTCGCCGCTCGGCCCCGCCGCCGACATCGCACAGAGTACCTAAACTCCTGTACAAACATTTGCTTTGGTTTGACGTGTGTTTAACGATAATGGAGTAATATACGTTACAATGTTTATATTATGTCGCGCATTGAATACTAATATTCGCAGTCTACTTAACGGTGGATAATAATCGATAAGTCAGTCAAATGAATGAACAGTTTTTTATACGATGCTTTATCAAAATTACGCCTTGATCAACAACTAAATAAGTCATAAATTCTTGAAACCCCATTTACATTTTAGTATACAGGCGCCAAACCGCATTAAAGCTTTCATTATTGAATGTATAATTTGCATTTTGAGGCAAATTACAACGGTGAAGTAAATTGATTCAGTAATTGGATGTTTGAGTTACTGATTTCAGAAAGTGTTGGTGTCAGACTTGTCGGTATTGTGTTAGTAGTGCATGCCGAGATTTTCGTGACCCACTTACAGAAATAACTTAAATTTCCCTTCCCATTAAATGTATAACAAATTAAACAAGTGAATTTATAACTAAATAAAAACAATGTAAACTTGTAAGCCAGAAAATGTTCTCCTTTCCGTTACTGCCAGTTTACAAACAGTAACGAAAGCATGTTTATAGTACTATAATGTGGCACGAAGGCCTAATAGAAGTTGAGTATGCGAGGCCACACACATTTGTTATATTTACGTACTATTTCCTTTCAGTAATAAATAAGTGGCGCCATTCGAAACCATTCAAGAGAGGACAATGTCTGTAACTTAAGTTAGAATGTTAACAAAGCGAGTAATACATTTAAAATTTTATATTCTATCTATAATAAATATGTATAAAAATGTATATGTATGTTTATTTACATTAAATTAAACTCCGTTTTCTTTTTATTAATATTATACAACGAATACATGCGATAAACACGTTAAAACGGGGGCACTATAAACGATATTAGTTCCGCATAAAAAACGGTAAATCTGATAAGAACTGTCGAGTGTTCACTCGTTGAGAAGCGAGTGTAGAAGGGAGCGTCGGCTACTGCAGCGTATTCCCATTGCCTCTCGCGAGGTCTCATCGAGTTATTTGATCGCGATGGCCAAGAGGGTGCCTCGGTCGATCGTGGATTCGTGGCAGATCGCCGAGATACGCCGCGAGCGTTCCAGTGCCGCCCGACACCGAATATCTCCTGACGTCGACTCCGCACTCCGACGACATCGCGATTCTCGCCACTTGGGGCACTTGGCACATCTTATAACGAGCCCCTGAAGTGGGTAATACATTTAACATTAAAATCTGGATACGACGACACGTTTCCTTTGATCTAATAAGAGTCTTTTATGTTGAAACTTGAAAGTCATCACTCATTTACATTTCAATTACATCGTTTTATCGGTGTTTGAACTGATTGATCTGCTAACTGCTGTGTGAATGTCAATAACTTCGCACTTGTAGCAGTAGCAAGCTTATCTTGGATTGGCTATATTGTTATCAGTACTTTATTATCTGAGCAACAATAACCACTTAAAGGTAATATCGAGTAACTAAAATCGTTTTAATTTCATGACGTATCAAAATATTTTGTATTTAAACAGCTGTCATTTTATTGCAAAATCCATAAACCACAATATGATCTAAAAACGATAACCATTTGACTCGGGGGGATTTGTAATCATTTTCACCCTATCTGAGAGTCGGAAACCGAATACTTACCCATTGCGGAGAATTCTCTGATAAGTAACTCCCCCGATTCCGTTGCTTCAGTTATGATTTCAAACATTCTCCCTCCGATATTGGTCGTAAATGTTATTTTTATGAAACGTTGATCTTGTGAATAAGAGAAACGAAAATAATAAAAATGTATTGAGGCGATCAATGTTTACGGCGGGCGGGCGTCAGTCGGCGCGCCGATTATTATTGTGGTTTTTATAACAAACAATCATCTTAACTAGTTTTTGTAACATGGTTGAAATAAATTAATAATATACCGGGAATTAACGCGATCATACCTTGATATTACCTGACGTTTCGACCAGGGCAGGGGGCCGATTCTACTAACACAAATGCACCAATGGACTCTCAATGGTGTGTCAATAGTGTCTCAAAAGAATGCCGATAGTGTATCAGTGGAATAGTTTTTGACATTTGTTATGGACTTAATTAAACTTCTTGTTTAAGTAGAATCGGGCCCCTCCTGGTTGCACCGGCCGTGGTCACAGGCGAACTATATATATACGGCGAACGGTATATTATTAATTTATAATAATGAAACGCGAAAGTTTAAAAGTTATTATGTTTGAAATAATTTACAATTTAATTTAATTTATTAAGAATTATTACTCAATATTAGCGCAAGTGATAGCTGAAACATAATATATAATCATGTTAATTTAAAAAAATAGGTTATCATCGGAATATTAAAAATTTCCATTTTTATTTCAATCGATAGTAAAAACTAAGTTGACATCCTTACGAGAACCTCATTCTATTAAATATTTAATGAAAAATGTCACATAACTGTAACGGCACTTTAAAACCGCTTTAGGTCGTAAAGTTGCGAATAACATTCAATTACGTAAAGCACGTCTTTCTACGAGCGAGTTAAACAAGTTCATGTTGGCCTTATCAAAGAAAGGTGGGTTCGCTTCTCGCGTAGATTCCGCCAAGTGTATTTACTGCCAGATGCACTAAAACGACTCTTAAAAAGCCTCTTAGAGAGGCTACACGACGCGGAAGAGTGCACAGGGGCTGAACTACAGATTTAAAGTGCATTACGTATGAAAATTAGATTCCACGATGGCAGTCATTTTACAAATTGTTAATTACACAACAGATAAAATAATATTTGATATCATGAGTTCATTACTAATTATTAGGTTAGGAAATTTAAAAGAAGCTTTAAAAACATACTTAAAAGCTAATTGTGTCATTATGATAAAGTATTCTATTCAAATTCATGGCATACTTTATTATAAACGTAAACCCCGCTTCATGACTAGATGTGGTACATTAGGTTTATGAATGTTAAAATAGGCCATTAGCATTTATTTTAATATTTCACGGCAGACTTTTATTCCATCTTGTGTAGACTTGAAAGTAATTTTGAAATTGAAATCTGAGTATTTTATTATAATAATATCAAGTAAGATTTAAGTTGATTGTTCTGTGAGAAGACAAAATAATCTGTCTACTTAGTAAATAAATATGGACTTGAATGACAATAATAATTTATTTTTATTGTTAATTTTCGTAGCTTACATCATTTTCAGCCATTGCGTACGATTTTAAAAATAAATGTATCGTCCAAATTTTACCTTAACAATTAAATTAATTGACTTTTTCTTTTAGTTTCAGCTATTTATACGATTAAATTAAGCTATTCGGGCCTTGTTGTCGACGTCAATTAATGCTTAACTAGATCACAGTTTCGTGCGTCCCATAGTTGTTCAGTTATGGTCAAGGACGTTATTGTCGCGTCTGGTGACCGTCCTGAGCAATTTATGCAATTTACCACCCACCTTACAACCTCTGAGCAAACAAGCTGTAATGATAGCTATACTCCACCTACGACAATCATTCAAACGTCGAGATTTAGCAAGTCAATGTATTTTACTCTTATTTTAACGATTATTAACTCATGATTACCATTTTATAAGAAGTTTTAATTTATGTTATGTTAAAAGTAATACAATTGTTTATTTAAAACTGATAACAAGTTTAATCTAAAAGTAATTACAAAGTGCGAGTTAAAGATAACGTAATTAACTCCCTTTTTGTCTTAAGTTTTATTTGTGTTTACAGCGCTGTTGTTTTATTCTAAAGAACCGTTTTGGTACAAAAGTTTAAAAGAGATTTCTAGAATGTACCTCGTAAGTGGGTTGTTACAGAGTGCTAAGTTATAAAGTTAGCTCTCGAACTTAAGATACTGTGAGTGTTGAAAATCTAAGTGGCGTAACAAAATTCGACGTCGGAGCCAGAGTAAGTGGTAATAAAAGCGAAACGAAGCGGTTTAAAGTTTACCCAGGTAGGTATTTATGTCATAGCTTGCTAACATCGGGCTCAAGGGATTGGTATTAGGGGATGGGTCACAAGGGTGTCTAGAGCCGCTGAGACACGGTCGCTGCTCCCGGCCGCCGCGGTTTGTCTTATGAAACGGGTAATATTGATTTTACCCATAACTGCACTTAAGAATGGATTCATAATGGATGTATTTACAAAGAGATTACAATTAGGTACGTGACGTATCACTTCATTTTTGAGAATTGCAATATGACATGATTTATTTTACGCAAATCATTGTTACCCGTTTTTTCTTACATAAAATGCATTTATTACGGAATATGAGAAAATAATATACCTACAAACTCAGTAATTGACGATACGTGAAAAAGAAACGATTTATATTCAACGTCTAACATTTGTCTTGTAATTTTATTATTCCAAGATATTATGTTATTTTAAACAACATTAGGTATAAGTGCTTTGCTACTTATTGCAATATCAATTTTAGTATGAAAATTTAACATCTATCTTACCGATAATAACAAGAATACTAATAATAACATTACACAATAATAAAATCGCAAAAACGTGTCACTAAATCACCATTAACCTTTTTAACAAGATAAAACACTGTAGAAAGAAAATGGATTGCAAGCTCGCCCCGCCAAAATCCGATGTCTACAATATTTTACGCTCGCTAACTTCTTCATGCCACATCCAATCTTTTTCAGCCGCTTATCAGGTAGACGGGCCTTGTCAAACTTTTCAAATTAGTTTGGAACACGCTTCATTTTTTATTTTTAATAAACAAAGTTATCTACTTGTTTTTGTTTGAAAAGTTGTTCGATTTGACGTCTTTGGTGAAAACAAATAGGTATTCTAAGGCTCTGTTAATAATGGGTTTAAAAATTTGGTCACTTTACCGTCGTTAATATACATTGAAACGAAATTAGACATTAATGTAATATGAAAGGTGCCTAACAATTTCTTTATTAAGCATAGATAGATTCAGTGCTTACAAAAATGCACTAAAGATAACGATATTAAACATTTCTAATTAAACTCACTGGAAAATATTAAAATAGCAAACAATAACTTAAATTTTTCATCACTGTATGAAAAAAATGTATGCTACAATATAATTTAACACTGACACTGATGGATACGTTACTGATCGCCACGTGTCGGCACTGTGCCGGCACTGTTGTGTGCGGATAGGCCTTAACTTGAAACAACGCGGTCGGTCGGATACCGTGGGAAAATCTTGGAGCATAAATAAATTATTGTTAATACTCTTCACTGCCCCATAGGCGTTTGATGACAGGGTTACGCTTGACTGTATTTATGGCATTTGGAACGCGGTTACTCGACGTCGTAGACCAAACTTTAGTAATGAACGCAAGATGGGAGAATTATCAGGCGTTTAGATGGTTTTGCAATCTATATTAGTTTGAAATAAGGTCAATTTACAGCTTTTAGATTTTGATCAAAATACTTAATAATAGTTCAATTGAATTCTAGTTGTGATCGCGGCTCTGTTCGGCTAGTAGTTATTTTTCCTATATTTAAAGTTAATTTCTAATGTAAGATTATAAACGACGTGTGCATCAAAATTTATACATTCACACTTTTCACTCACAACTTTCGCGTTAGTAAAATTTCATAATCTTCCACATCTTTCCCTTACGATCGCAATAAACAGTTTTATTGCTTCAAAAAATATCTTTTTAATGAGAAAATACTATCCTATGTTTATAAATCTTATTGATTACGTCGTTAGTTTAAAAAATGCATCTATCTTGTATTAAATATGTGATTTGAAAGGGCGGTATTTCCCGATTTCTATCTCATATATACCTTTATATCGCAGAACGTTTTGTTTTTGTTTACATTGTAGTTATCATGTAGTTATAGATATTATAAGCACATAAATAGATAGGCCTAAACATGTTTTATCATCGAGAAATATGTTAGATAATGATACAGTTACGTAATTATAAACAATGAATAAAATTAATTAATATTTTATTCATTGCTTATAATGTTCATTTCTAGTGCCGCGCGTAGTTATTTTCCTGTTTAATAATAATTAAACAAATCACTAGTTCAATTCTTGCTTTTAAAAATACTTAAAATATCAATTTGTATCGGTTTCAGTGTAGACGAATAATCACAGGTAGGTAGTAAAATCACACTAAGCACATGAAAATGACACTCAATTTGTGATTCCAATTTGCGTGTGCGAAAACGTAAGTGTGGATTCTAATTTTATCAGATGTTAATGTAATGAAAAGCGTTTAATGCTTAGGTAAGCAAATAGACACTTAGCATAATTTATGTGGGAATAACATGTCTTGATAGCTACGTAAATATGTAGTGCTTTCATATGGACATTTCATTACATTATAAATTTTATTACCAACATGTACTTTATAGTACGAAACCTTAAACGGCGTTTTATGATAAGCATTATAAATATATCAATGAATATTTTGAAAAAAGTGATAGGTAAAATGTATTTGGAAAACTGGAAACGGAAAATAGGTAAGTTTGATATCGTATGTGTGATAGATAATGCAGTCTACGCACGCACGTAAATTAGGTGTTAAATTATCGATAATGAAACTGATACCTTTTCGTAGAAATGAAGAACGATTTTTCATCATTCTCAATACAGCAGCAGTTACAAATAGAATTAACGTTGACCATATGCCGGGCACGATGACCACAATTGCAACAAAAAGAAAACTCGTTTTGCGTAGAAAATTAACTTACAGCCATTGTAAGCAGAAATTGCATAAGCGTTGCACACCGCATGTGGTGAATTAAATAGGAGCAAGGAACCTGTTCGGGCCTATAATATACGCGCGCGCCGCTCCAACGAGCCACAAACGGCAAGCCTGTCGCCATAATTTAAAACGATAGCGCAGAATGTAGTTTTATTGTGCACATACGAGACTTCAACATACACAACATATTGCCATTCGAGGACGGCGCGATAAATGAGCACAAACGAGCGAAAGCCACTTAGACCAAATTTACACTTTGTGGGAGACCGCGACTGCACTCGTCCGCTGAGAGCGGTGGCCCCGCGCTCAGGCGCGCCCGTCGTCAGCTGCTCACTACATACCTAATGCCTGCCTATACGTATCTATGCATTACGTGCTCACGGTTTAGGACTTGACGCTATAGGAAGCATATACAAACACACTTCATCATCTAGCACTATAAATGCTACTTTCACTAGCTGGCTAGAAAACATATTAGATACTAATTTCAAGCATTTGCACAGGGTTCATTCGATGGGTCAATGCACTTCCGAGACGTCGTCCAAAGCGATTACGGAGCGCTGTTTTTGTAATGGGGATACAATTAAAGGACGAATCGTCATTCAGGTCAAATATACGAACTAGAAAGGCATGCGACAGTCAGTGTGATTCTAACTATGTTTGGAAAGGGAATCTTGATACCATCTTGCAGAGATTATGAAATGATACCTACTTGCCAATATCATAATAAATCAGCATTGACTACATTTAAAATAATGAACGCTATGAATAAATATGAACAAACTACGAAATAAAATGTAAGACAATGCAAGCTATGCAAATGTAAACAACACGAAATGTGTTATGTGTGGAGGTGATGAAGGACTTTGGTAGAAGTATAAATTATGTTTATTGTTCATTGTTGTTTTTGGCCGTGTTCCTGATGTCGCGCCAGCACTCACCTCGAGGTCCTCGTAGGTGCGGAAGGCCATTATGGCGAACCCGTCGATGATGTCCTCCTCCCCGAGCGGCTCGCGCGACTTCTTCCTCCTGGCCGCAGGACGAGGCGGCTTCTCCCTCGCCGGAGACTCGTCCTCGCCGCTGTCCCCATCCTTAACTTTGCTCTCCCGCTGTGCTTGCATGCGCTGTGCCCGCTCCCTTCGCCTATTTCTCTGATTGCGCTGCTTCACTTCGTTTTCCATCGTTCGCACATTATTCGAATCACCCGACCACCGTGCTGCACTACACTAAAGTCCGCACTACACTTTTATCACACATGGTTATCCGTCGATTCTATGCCGTGTTGATCGACAAAATACAAATCTTGCACTCAGAAAAAGACACTAGCCGTTTCCAATGGCGGACCGTACACCGTTGCCGCATTGCAAGTAAAATGGCCGCGTAGCACTTGACAGGCTGTCTTCTTTCACATTCACGTAAACGGAGGCATAATTACACTTAAACTAAGACATATTACAATATAATTTAACAAGAACTAAGACAATAATACGATAAATTAACTTTATACATTATTCTCTGTGTTCAGAATCAGTCAATAGTCAATACAATGAAAGGTGTTGCACGACGCCAACGCTACGGTGCGGTCGCGATGGTGAACTAAAGCAGTCATACCAACATAACAAAACGTACATTCCGCGATATCGGGCGTCATTGGCAATGTGGCGCTCGGTTACGCTCCTCTAACGACTATTGTTGTCTCTCTTTATGTCATAAAATTCGAATGACTGAAATAGTAATTATTGTTATAATGAGGGAAATTTTCGAGGATTTATTTTTATGTTATCGAAATAAGATTTTTTTATAATATGCTTGAAAATGTTATAAAGGTAACTTAAACACTACCCTATGGAAAAATAACAAAATCGTAGGTACTGAATAATTTGCTATGTAATTTGTAATGTTGGTATGGTTTGATAATCGTGTTTGAGATTTGTTTGCAGTGAAGCTTTTCCAACATCGATGTGGTGTCAACTATTCCAATGGAATAGAGTTTATATTGGCTCATCATGTGTCACTGTGTCATTACACTGACGATACCTACATAGACTAAAGTTAATAAATTGAAGTTGTTCCTCTGTGAGCCTTTGACGTTTCTTTCTGTGATAAATAAGCTGCGTTCCGTTATACGAGATGTTTTAAAAAGTTTTACGAACTCAGAATATTTTTTTTGGTTTTATTACGTAACATATTATGTAATGTAAGTTAAGTAATTTAATTTTGTTGTACATCTATAAATTCTCTGTGGGACACTTTATCAAAGTAAATATATTAATGCTGCGTCTAGAATCATGAATACGTTTTTGGAACTGCCAACAGATGTCGCTTTATTCAATTCTATAATATTTTTAAAACATTTTTGGTAGAGTTCTAGATCTTTTTTTAAAAACATAATTTGTAGTTTGTATTTTTTATATCATACAGCAGGCAAACAAGCAAGCAAAAGTTAATGGAAAGTAGTTTTTATTTTTTTATATATTTTGGCAAAAAGTTTTATTTATTTTAGTTATTTTATTGACGTGACTTTGTACGAGAGAGAATTATATTTTTGTTGCAGTGTGGTGTTCCTGCGATTAATGGAAAGTAGTTACCTCCGCCTACAAACATCAGAAACACTAGAGGGGCTACCAATGAGTTACCTGCTACGGAGAAGGGAGTAGGGAGTGAAGGGACAAGGGAAAGCAGTTGGGCTATTATTATATTTCATGATAATAGAATAGATTCAAACCGTTATACTATACAATACAACGTCTGCGATTATTTCTTAGGCATGGATCTCATGATCTCATCCCATACAAACTCTACATCCTTGATCTCAGAAATCTTTGAATAAAATAGCTCTCATAAAAAGCAAAAAAATACAGAATATCACGAAATTCATTTTTACCAAATACTTGCTTAATATTTACATAATATGTTTTAATAAAACAAATTAAAAAAGTAAGAACATAAGTAATAGTGGTAGAGTCTAGTTTTCTTATAAGCTGTTTAGTTAGATTATCCTTATTTTCCACGTTTTTTTATATATTTTTTTATCTAAAAAATATAAATATGAATAAAAATAAACAGATGCTTGTTTAATATTCCGCAGTGATTCGGTGAGGTAGCTACCTACATCATTGTTTGTATGTTCTGTTCACTGAATCGCGTAATTTAAGTGGCGTTCGTGCTCATTGGCTTGACGTTTTAAATATGAATATACATATGCTATTTTCGAGATGACCATTAAAAATTAATATAATATACGTAAGGTACCTTCCTGCTTTCTTGTTAAAAATACATAAATTAACTACACTTGTTTTAAAACTACGTGACGCAGTTGGATAAAAAAATCTAGGCTATTGTCTTTTTCCTTTCCTCTAGTTAGAGGTTAGTCTATGCTTAGTAGCTTAGTAGGCCTCTCATAGTATCATAATATGAGACTGACAGCCAGTTTCTGAAAAGCATTTTTAAAGTTAATGACACATTAAATTTAAGCTGTCAAACTAAAGAAGAAAAAACTGGGCAAGTACGTGTCGGGCCACGCACAATGTAGGGTTCCGTATTTGCTTTGTGTACAATGCCACATGCAGATGAGTACAATGCCACATTCTATGACATTTGTACTTTTTCGTCAAAGAAATTTCGGTAAGGTAACTAGTAGTGCCTACTCAACCGTTATAGTTTTCCTTGTATGGACTACTACCATGAATTATTAACCATTATATCGGAAAATGGTCTTCCCACGCCCTCAATGATTTTCATAGACCTATCTAATGATAACCCCACAACATGGGGTCGGTGCGAAAAAAAAAACATTTCCACTTTACCTGTAGGGGAGGCACCCCAAAAAAATATATTTTTCAAAATTTTGTTCTACCACTTTGTTAGCATTGTGAATATGAGTATACATACCAAATTACAGCTTTCTAGCATCAAGCGTCTAGGCGCTAGACCGCGGACGGACAGACGGACATGGCGAAACTAGGGTTCCTTGTAGTTTACTACGGAACCCTAAAAAGGAGACGGCTCGAGACTTAATGTGGAATTAAAAACTGTAAATAATATGATTCGGACTTTTACCTAATTAGAATTAATGACAGAAATGAGTTACATACATCTTGTTGGGTTTTGTTAAGCCGACAGGATATATATTTTTTAATAATGTATTTAGTTATATTAGGTAACAGTAGACACAGGCTGATGATGATAATTTTAATATCTACCTACATTAATTATTCGTAAATTTTGTAGTCACCCAGTATGAATTCATATTGAAATTATGAATAATTTATCGTGTCATTTTAGTAAAGAGGACTCATGTTAGTGTGCTTCCATTTATCTGATAGCTAAGTTGTGTTTTTAGTGTAAAATATAATTATTATTAAAAATATTGTGTTATTTCTGTGGTCGTGACTGTAATCGTTATTTATTTATTCGGAAAAGAAGATAAGTATGTCTGTGAATGTAGTCTCGTACGTTATCAAGCATAATACATATTCATTATGTGGAGTTCATGAATCAATAACCTCAGTACATTCATTAGAAATAAACATAACCGCTTTTTAATACGGTGTACACGTAAAACATTTATTTTCTGGACAAAAGTACATAATTCAAATCGAATAATTTTTTTGATAGACAGATTTATAAGTTTCTAATGTAATAAATAATATTTTGTAAAGGAAAAAGGATCACAGTAAAAGATAATTTTATTTTATTATTACATCTATGATAATGTTTGCAAACAATTGTTATTTCCCCTTGTTGTTTTACAGAGATCATTTTTGAGGATAAAAACTACATAATACTACTTACTTATGTCTGTTAAACAGTATTTTAATCTGTGCTTAAGTATAATAATATTTGGTTCGGTTTAAGCGTAAATAAAATAACAAACAGACAGATTTACTTACGAAATTATCTTATTGGGATAGATTTATGAGCACCTTATCTGCAACAAAATTACAAATATTTGTTATCAAAGGTATTTCTGTATTACATAGTATAGATTAGTTTACAACATGATATAGTACTTATTTTGATAATGTATGAACATACATAGATCGCTATATTATTAAACTTATCTACCTTTGAGTGGTCCACATTATTACATCAGCTATAATGAAATAAAGAATCATTACATAGTACCAAATTAAGTCGCGCTGTCTGATCTTTAAAACTGCACAACGGATTGTGATACGGTTTTTTAATAAGTGATTCAAGAGGAAGACTTATATGTAAAATCCGAAATTCCCACGGGAAACCGGGATACACGCAAACGAAGTTACGCGGGTTCCGCTAGTGAATAAGGATTGTTTGCCAGAAAGAAAATGAAATTTTATATTAATTTCTTAATGACAGACAGGTGGATTAAAATTTAGAGATATCATAAGTATCGGATAGGTAGGTTTATAAAGTTTAATTGGTCGTTAATCTGTCGATAAATAAAAAAAATATAAGTACAATAAAATACATTTTTTATTGTAAGTATATAAGATATGATAGATATCATTTAAATCATATAAATCTAAAACTAGATAACGTTTCGGAATTCAATTCACCGTAGCAAAATAAAACGTTTTTTGCCTTGTCAAGGAGCACTCGACGGAACAATAATAAAATCTACTTGACTGTACCTATTGTGCATATTTCTTTGATTTTATTGAGGCAGGCATTCGCTCCCCTTAATAATAAAATTGATTTACAAGTGAGCGTGTGAGCCGATTTGGAAAATAAATTTTAAATTTGTAAATTTATCGCACTTGTCATGTTATGGGTTGTATAATTTTTCCTGCCAGTAATTGACTGATAAAGATCTCTTTACACAAATTAACGCCTAGATGTTTTATTAAAAGTGAATTTATTAACGTCGTAAAATAAAAGGTTTTGTCTTTATTTTTAAATTGTTTTACCACCTTTTTACCACTGCAGTTCTTTAGTGTTAATTGCCTACGTTGTAAAACTGGTTTTATTATACATGCGTGTTGCATTTAAAGGTATTATTAGAGAATCGAATATCCTTATTTACTTGCTGAACTTATGACATGGTCTGTGTTTTCTCATAGTTAGTTACTTTTAAGTAATTAACTAGCCAAATCTGGGTTATTTAGTTCTTTTAGGTAGGGCATTATCTAATCATATTTTACTCGCCCTCAGAATATGTGAATGTCACCGTGAACATAAGATTTATTTATTACTAGCTTTCCCCGCGGCTTCGCTCGCGGTTAATTTTATGACATAGATCTCGTTTGAGAAAAAACAACCCATAGCGCGACTTGTGGCGCCATCTGTTTGCCGACATTAATAGTTTTGCAGCGCCATCGATAGTAGTTGTTGACATACTTTCACGGGAGGAATGACATACTTTACTTTCAATTTCACTACTATGTTGAGCTCTGTACCCCTGACGATATGTAAACAAATTTTCATAATGATCGGCTGCTTAGTCAAGCTGTGAAGGAATAACAAACAAACAAACTGACTTTTTCATTCATAATATTAGTATGATTACCTGACTCTCGCTATAGCTTGATGACGTCATTGTATGTCGCACTCTAAAACGAACATACAAGTTAAGCAACATCGACTCTAGCCAGTGTGTGTGCAAGTAATTTCATAAATACCTTTCTTTTGTTTTCAGAGTTAACCCGTCACAATGAAGTCTAGAAATCTAGATCGTTTCATAATTACTACGGCTTTAGCTGGAGTACTGGTGTCCACTTATGCTCTTTACGTGGAGATGGCCGCTGAAGCTCGACCAGGATACAAAGCCCTGTGTGATATATCTGAATACGCTAGCTGCTCAAGAGTTTTAACTTCTGAGTAAGTTTATCGAAAGGATGTTTTTCCAGTCATCGACCTACATATGGGTACTGACAAACGTTACGAGATGTAATGAAACATGTTACACAGCGACCATTCATGCAGTCAGTACGTATTTTCCCTGCACTATGTAGGTACTGACTGCTTGAATGGTGTGTAACATGTTACATTACAACGTTGGTCACCCAGTCACCCAGCTTACGAAAACGATATTTAATTTACCACAGTCGTCGTATTGGTACGTGTACTATTATTTATTCTGTGGCATTGGTGAGAGGATTAATTTGTTTTACAGAAACTAATCGATCTTAATTTGTTTTTTTTCCATAGATATTCAAAAGGATTTGGCGTTATACCAAAGGATTCACCGTTAGAAGTGCCAAACTGTATATATGGAATAGTATTTTACTGCATTATGATATTCTTATGTAAGTACATTAATTACATTCACCGCTGTTTCACGTTGATATTCTGTGAGAGGGTTGTACTGCCCCGGTCGAGACATCCCGTTTACGAGCCACTATCAATTCATAGTTTTAATTTTATCTTAGTATATTTTATCAAATGTTCTATGTGATGTGTCAATGTGTATGATTTAAGTTTTATCAATAATCTGTTTATTTAATTATTATTCATAGTAGTAGCTAGCTAGCTACTACAATGAATACTATTTTGAGTGGTAGAGCCTATGCTCTGTACCTTCAAATTTTAAAAAAATCTTGTTCAGAATATTACAAAATTCAACCAAACATGTACGTACGTACAACAACGCTAATCTACCCAGTTGTATTACTGGTTGGTTGTAAGATCCATTAGGATTCCATAATTGAAAATGCCACGTCAAGTAATTAGGTAAATTATAAACTATAATTAAGACCACCTGTCCAGTGGACAATTCAGTTATTACCACATAGGTTGTTATTAGTACACCAAGTAGATAGTTAAAACCCCCACAACATGGGGCTACGCACCTGGTACATCTAGTTCTAAAATAAAACTTAACAGCATTCATTTTAATTATCACCTTGTGACGTATTAAATGCCTGAACCTTAATATTTAAGTGTTACGTACGTACATATTACCATAACACTAAATAATAGTAATTGTAAAACCAACCATTACATGTTGTGTACAAACAATTACATGTAAATTGATGTTGTTATAGCTACAATTGAATACTATCGAAATAATATGGAAACGAGTTCGTGCTATTCATACATAAAGTACGAAGTGTTTTTCATGAAAAGCACTTATAATGAGCACTAAAGCAGACGGTAAAATTATTCCTTAAGGCGCACTACATTATTGTTATTTTTTTTTTAATGAAAAAGGTTAGCAAACGAGTTTGCAGAACACTACACTTGATAGTAAGTGATCATTGCCGCCCATGGAGCAAAGAGACAGAAGGGGTCCTTGAGCAGTTATCGATTGGTTAAGCAACGATGACGATCAACTAGTATTTGGATGGGTTTAAAAAAGTTCGTGTTTCGGATAGATGCTAAGTCAGTGACCGACAAGTGGTTTGAAGGGAAAACACTGACACCAGCTAATGACTATGAATTTATGAATAAATAAACCACAATATTCAATAAATTGAATAATAAAAAATAAATATTCATTATATTTATCAAATCAGATATTTTATCTAAACTGATTGTTAGTCAAATAGTCATATTAAATATATTGGTAGCATAATACTAAGTATTACGTTTTATAGTTATTGAATAAATTAGGTTTTGTTGTGAATATTTATGCGATTTCGAATTGAAAATCGTTAATCCTTAACATTTTATACCTTTAAAGTTGAGTCCGTATGGAATATTTTGGTTATCCTCACAGACCATTTAGGTCTGTGGTTATCCTTGACGAATTAAATTATACGGGAAATATAACAATAACACATCGAGTATATAACATAATACAGATTTGATTTGACTATTGCGTAAGAGTACGATCCGTAACTCCGCTACAGGGGAGAAGGCAAAGTGAACTACTTATTGGTACAAAATAGGAGAGCCGGACAGATTTTTTTTTTGTAGATTATGTGGTAAATAAAATAAATGTTATTCAACCAAAGAAGACTCAATCCTTTGTCTATTTATAAAAATAATTTTTGGCACGTTTTTCTAACTCTACGACACTCTACGTTGGTTTTACCCAAAAGCACCAAAAGGTGATTAATCATTTAATAATTTAAAAAAAAGAAATGACCTAGTTGTGTACGAAACGAATATCGAATAATTTAGTTTTCGTTGGTGTACTTAGTGGTATATTCAAAATGCTAGTTGCAAGCTACATCGTGACTTTACCTCGAGAAGAATATTGCGAAACAGAGCAAGCGGCTTAGCTTAACACGCTTATTTGGTAGCTCACGAGCTGTGAATAACTGTTATCGTAAATAGGAAAACATTTGTACTACTGGGAAGTGCGAAGTGTTGGTAATATTTGCGAATTGTATTTACGCGTTTCTATTAAATAGACATTCACAATTTTGTGACTGATCGTGTTTTGTCTATTGTCCCACTGGAACAAACTGTCAAATCTAGTCGGTGCAGTAAGTTAGACTTGTTGTTAACCGACTTCAAAAAAGGAGGAGGTTCTATGTTTAAAGAATATGAACCACTTTGTAGTACTTACAGAGATTTTTAACTTCTTCAGTGAAACGATTAATAAAAAAACAATTTCAAACGTTTTTAGGGAAAATATTTTTAAAAAATATACAATGAAACATAGAACCTCCTCCTTTTTTGAAGTCGGTTAAAAATAAGTCAATTTTATCAAAATATACATCCATGGACGTGTCGGATGTATATATTAATTAGGATGGTACGGACAATAATTGTGCTAATTCTGTTGTACATTTAACTAGACTTAACTAATTTTGACAGGACTAAAAGTATTGCTATCCTTGTCACTAATTGTAAACCAAGTAAGGACAACGACAGCTTTGGTCTTGTCAAAATTAGTTTAGTCTAGTTAAATGTACAACAGAATTAGCACCATTGAGTCGAAGATCGCTAAAATATAAAATTTGCCAGTTTTGTAATAATTACGCTTTATTTGTTTGCACAATACCATGCTTAATACAAAAGCATTCGAGTGGCCTTTTGTTTCTGTAACTCCCAAATACTCCCAATGAAATTATTATATATTAATATCAATGAAACGAAATCCGTATTTTAAATAAAGGATTTACGTGAACGCTCTTCGACAAAATGAGGCCACAAACAGAGGCCAATAAAATGCCTTTTGATAGGTTTATTTCAGCGTATTTACAATATTGAAATTTATCCGCAATGATTTTAGTACATGATACAAGTACGGAGTATGAAACGATTTGTAAGTAGTAAATTGGCAATTAGATACCCAGGGAATTGTGTATATTCCGTTCTACTTACTTGGCACAAGATTTCCCAGTGAAATTTAATGATGGCATTAAATTTTTTTTACATACTTTGTGTGCTTTATCGCAAATAAAGTGATATGTGATCGATTCATGTTTTTTTCATCAATTTATATTTAAAATAAAAATAATTTTGGCCCTTGTGCCAAAACAAGTCGGTTCTTTTGTGCCAAATTCCGAAAAACAGTATTTTTCGAAATTGAGACGCTGTTGGAATAATTAAAGTTCAGGATTACAGTCTCTAAAACGAACTTTTTCTGATTGGCCTCGGGTCTTGGATGTTTATCTATATATGTATTAATTATAAAATATAATATCGTTGAGTTAGTATCCCATAACACAAGTTTCGAACTTACTTTGGGGTTAGCTCAATCTGTATGAATTGTCCCTATTTATTTATTTATTTTATTTATGACCAAGAACTATCTGCTAAATTTTATTTTTAAACTCATTAAGGACCACTTTTCTATTATTCCGATTAGCCTATATTTGTCCGATAAGAACTAAGAACTGTCAAAATGTTACTCTGACTATAAACCCCATAAAAAATTGACATTTAATTCGACGAATAGAATATATCTGAAAGGATTGAAGCCGCCCCTGGTTTCAATATTAAACTGTAATATTATTTCACTGAACATTATATTTTCAGGTACATTCAGCAATTCCTTCATTGTACGGCTTCAATTGTTACTGGGACTGTTATCGGTGGTTTCCTGTGTATACCTGGCATATTTACTTGCTTTTGTGCTATACGATTTCTGCGTGGTTTGCGTGTCAACATATTTCATAAATGCTATACTACTAACGCTGGTTTACAAGAAAAATAAATTATTGTCTGAAAAGAATAAATAATAAAAAATATTTGTGTTTTCGTTATTTCTTCAGTATTTTAACTTAACGCCATCTATTGGAGTAATACGTAACATAAAAATAAATGTACTCAATCAGCTACATCTATTATCATTCATTGTAACTACATACATACAGCGCCATCTGTCATCGAATAGCCAAAACTAATGGGTTAGTTGTAGATGGCGCTGCATTACTACGGCAATAAAATAATTTTAAACACAATGACTCTACCAAGTAAATAACTTTAATTCAATTAAAATGGGAATGGATTTTGAAAATAAACGAAAGATTTAGTATGGAGTGACAAGTGAAGTGACAGAGTTCTGACCATTCTTACTTCAATGATAATAATTATGGTCTTATCCGGTAGCATCGTCCGTCAGGCATTTCCTTGTCGAGCTTTAATGCATGTACAAGTCCTTACCAACCTACTCCGGTCGTGAACGTGATGTCCATATTTGACATGCATTCACGCCAACGCATGTCGATCCTTCTTTGATTTGCGCGATCATAACGACGATTCACATTGACTCTACATAATATAATAGGCACAAAATATTTTTATTTGTAAACAATAGTAAAAAATCAATTTGATATACAAAACTGTGCAGTTTTATTGAAATTTTACACTTTTGGGTAAAGATGAACGGAGAAAGAATGGGCAGCATCGTTCTTGTACAAAAAATCTTCAACTTGCCAAACTGCGCTCGCCAGTCCGCCTGCCAAGCGTGGCGAGTATTAGACTTAGTACCAGTAGCACATTTTTTAGGTATAATAACATATTGTCGGCGTTCACAATCGCTTGATTATAACTTATAAATATAGTCACGTAACTGACATAATTTTGTGTTGTTAGCTCGAGCTCCGATCGTATCAAAAAGATGTGCCAAAACAGAAGATTCTGATTACGCTGGTAGCAAAATAAAGTGAAATTAAGGCGAATTTAATTGTTACCAACTTCTGTATTCTATACTTTTTATTAAACTTTTTGTATTTTTTTTAAGTGTGAAAATGAGTAAATGAACTACTCCTTACAGCTACAGCCAGTTTCTGAAATACAAAATAAATATTAATATAAGTCTTGTCTTGCAGAAATATGCAGTTTTTAAGAACGACAAAGATTGGTGATAGCGATTTTCTCGATATCAATGATTTTAAAATGCGTCTTATTTGTACAAAATACTAGTTATTTCAAACACTTGTGACATTGAATATAATTTAGGATTTTTCTTTATGTAAACACACATGTTATTGAATATCGATTCAAGGTTACTATAACATGGTAATACATTCACCATCTATTTTTGTTTTTTTTTACCTTAAGACTTTATTTTTACCGTCATTTTTGGATGGCTACCATTCCCACCGCTGTATTACCTATATATTTGAAGATCTTGATGGTGACCACATGTTTACATTAAGAAAGTAGAAGTGATATTCAATGGAAAAAAGTTTCGACTGTTTGGAATTCACTAAAACAATTAGAAAGATATTGGATGGAACCACGACCTCAAAAGACATGCGGGGAGTCCTTGGATGAGAGTGGATCATCGAGTCGATTGGCTCTCTAGAGGGGGAGGCATATGTTCAGCAGTGGACTAGTAAGCAATGATGATGATGACCATGATGATGGATGTAACTAAGGGCATCTTATTTATAATTATTAGGGTTTCGTACCTCAAGGAAAATCAATTTTAAAATGTCGCATTGTCCGTCTGTCGAGGCTTTTTTTCTCAGAATTTTTTAACCAAATTCATTCGTTTACCTAAAAAACAATTAACTAATTCATTAAATAAATGTTGGTATATGATTGCAATTAAAGTCAGTATAAAATGAAGTATTATTATGGTATTAGTCCAAGATAATCTTAACAAATTGAGGTTGAAAACATGAAACCTAGATTGCCTTGAGTACCATAGTTGTCGTAGAATCTAGTTATTTTAATTAAATAACTCGCAATGATTCATGCTGTTGATATTTTTATAGAGCATTTTTGTGACACTTCATTGTGTCCAAATTTGCACACAAAGGGAGCCCACGCTGCTTATAGCATTTTAGGGTTCCGTCAGTGTTGTTCATAAAATATTGTTAGGAGTTATACGGAAAAAGTTTCATACAGTAATGAAATGAAAATCTTGCCTTTACAGGCACGTTCTCTTATAATGTACATATGTGTAACATATTAGAAAAAATATATTATTATTAAAGTAAAAGTAGAAAATTTAAAGTTCTATTCTTTTCCATCAAATCAATTTCAAAGTCCTGACTGATTTAACTATATATCAACGCACAGCCCAAACCGCTGGGTCTAGAGATTCCAAATTTGGAATGTAGGTTCCTTACGACGTCTAGGGGTGTACTAAAAAAGGATTTTTCAAAATTCCCACGGGAAAGCGAGATATACGCAAACGAAGTTACGAGTATTTTACAAGTTGTTATCAATATGGTCGAATATATTATTACACTTTTTTACAAATTACACAACGCCATCTAGTGTCAAGCCAAGCTTGTACTACGGGGTACTAGATAGCTGTTAAATATAGGTGAATACTTTTTGAAATAAATTAATATACAAACGTATATAATATCTTTTTCAGATTACTGGCATGATGCCTACAATAAATATTATATTGTCACAGAACCCCGATTAAATAGTTTAATGTTCTTAACCAGTTATTATATAGCAGTCAATGCTTGCCTACGCTTGATCACCATTTTTGGAGTAGACACTGTCCACCGTCATTGGCCTAAAATTTGACAGCAGCCGATGTTCGTTACCAGAGCTGCCATTTTGGTAACAAGGCCATAAAATAGAAATATTCTTGATGACCATCTAAAATAAATAAAAAGTTTGAATGTTATTGTATTGATTTAATGTTTTTTCGAGGAGGTCGCTGTGTGTCACATATATGAACACGCACTTAAGCGATGTTGACCCTAGCCAGCGTTTGGATGAGTTTCGCCATCTCAAGCTTCTCCGTGCTTCGAGGGCACGTTAAGCCGTCGTTCCCAGCTGTTGTTGATAGATGACAGTCGTTAAGTCAAGTCGGTAGCCTTCGGGCGGCTTGAAAACAACGGCCTCTGCCAATCCGCATTCCATTTTAGGTGTGCAAATATATCTATATATATAAAAGGAGAAACTGACTGACCGACTGACTGACTGACTGACTATCAACGCAGGGCCTAAACTATAAGGGTTAGAAACTTGAAATTTTGCACAGGGGTTCCTTTTATAAAGTAGGGGAGCACTAAGAAAGGATTTTTCAAAATTCCCACGGGAAATCGAGACATACGCAAACGAAGTTGCGCGGGTTTCGCTAGTTTAATATATTTACATACATACACTTTACGTTACAGAGCTATTGTGCTAGTAACATAGAGCTATTAAAATCTCTGTAACCGTTAAAAGTTAAAAACCGAAACCGTCCAAAAGCTGATGTTTTTCAATTTTAATTTTCTGTTATCCCTTCAATAAACAATATAAAATCTAGTAGTACAAGGCGATCTATAATAACAGCAATTGTTTAACTTGCGTAGGAGGTAATGAGATCACTGCACCCATTGTGTCTATGACACGTAACTATTAAATGGTTTTGACGTGTTTCGTACTTGAGCAAACAGTATTGTGTGTACAATTTAATAGAAAAGAAGATAGGAGATACAAGTAAAGTATAGGGAGAAAAGGGATAGGATATGAGTTGTGTGTTCCCTACAATATTGTTCATAATATTGTTGATGGTGAGTTCAGTAATGGAGGCTGACAGGCCGACTCACACGTCAGCTCAAGAACACACGAGAACGATTGTATGTTAAAAAAATGGACGATATATCTTTAAATGACAAAAAAGGCCGTACCTGGTTTTCTTCGTCATTTCTTTTACCAGTGGCCATTTTGCTTTTGTTTCCAAAATGGTAGTAGTTTATAGAGTAGATTAATTATAGAAATCATTTATTAGTGTGTGTACCTTTTTGTAAAAATCTATTCGCTGAATAAAAGTTTTGAATTTTCAATTTGCACTGCTGCTTCCCGCTGATATTCTGTAAGAGGTTGGTACTTCCCAGTCGATCTAGCTGGATCGATCTAGATTGGAGCTAGCCAATTTCATAAATGCTCTACCACTCCAAACTCTAACTACTATACTCAGTTAGCTAACTGCCAGTTTCCAAAACGCATAGATAGCTTTTTTCTTATTGGAGTGGTATTTTTTGGAGTGGTAGAGCAATTATTACGAAATGGGCTAGCTCGACTGGGGAAGTACCACCCTCTCAGAGAATATCGACGTGAAGCAGCAATGCGTTCCGTTCGGTGAGTGAGAGATCCGGAAGCCCAACTCCTTCCCTATCCCCTCTTTCCCTTCCCTTCCTTTCCTCCAACTTCCTTGGTGGACAACGCACTGGTAGCGCCCCTGGTGTTACTGATGTCATAAGCGGCGGTGACCGCTTTCCATCAGGTGGCCCGCTTGCTTGTTTGTCTACTGAATGACATAAAAAAAAATATATTTATTGTGTTTCAGAAACTATCTCATAAGTATTTTGAAGTGCAGATAACTTCGATTTCCAAAGTACCATAAGCAGTTGCACTACCTGTTTAATTAAATTATTGATGTAATAAAGCACAGAGTGACCTTTTGAAATAACAGAGGTTAAATTAGTGTCTCACAATTACACAGCTAAAATGTATTTGAGTCTCGAAATAACGAGGGCTATTATTACAGTCATTATGTGTGCTATAAAGACGTACAATGATTGCTGTTGTTATATGCCATTACATACCGAATAATTGTAATTCTATATAAATGTTCATTTTAAGGGTTATTCACGATATTGTATTTTTATATGAAAAGCAGGCAAACAATAGGATAATAGTAAGTAGGTAAGTAATCTTCAATATCAAATAATTGCCAGAGAAATGTATAAGGAAATTGATATTGAGTGAGATGCTATAGGACCGAGGTCTCGTTGACTGAATTAAACATAAAGTCGCTTCGCTTCATTCCTAGAAAGAAATACCTAAAAAAAATAAAATACATTTATTTAATCACTGATACGTAAAAGTTATTATTTTACTTATTAAATAGTATTTTTTTTAAACCAAAAAGGTGGCAAACTAGCATGCGGCCCGCCTGTTGGTAAGCATCACCGTAGCCTAGCAATACAGGGGGTATCACTCACGCCTTGTCAACCCTCCCAACCCCCCAGAGAGGAGCTCTGGAGACCTTACTCACCGTAGGAACACAACATGGCCGAGACCGATGTTATTTGGCTACGATCTTCTGTAAGGTGGAGGTTCTTCCCCAAACGGGCTGCTCGATTATCCGCTGTGCCCTACCTCTCTTAAAATAAAGATAAAAAAAAACTTAGAGCTCAGCATTCTTATGGTTTCATAGAGATTGTTAGTGGTTTATAGAGTAGTTCACATGTGGGTTGTATTTTGTAGAGTAGGAAGTATACGGAGAGTACGCTCTATAATACTACCACTACTAGTATTATAGAGCGTACTCTCCGTATAAAGGTTTTCATAAATATTGAGGAGTAATCGCCCAATTTCTTAATTGCTCTAACACTAGAATGTTATAGTTTGACGACGAAATAATAAATTCGTTGAACTTGGGATCAAAAAAACGATTAATATTATAATTCTAATCCCAATTACATTCACATAAATAAAGCTGTAGGAAGTTTTTTGCCTCTCCTATAGTTAATAAAAACATAATTTTTATTGTATATTAATGATGAGACCACCGAAATGTGTGGGCAGCGTTTTTTACCTAATCTACCCACACAACACAATATATTAATATTGCCTTGCTATTAAGACTTCGGTGATTATTCTACAATTGAAAATCTAAATAAAAAAATAAGAGTATGGGCAGAAAAACACAAGACATCATCGCCAAAACGCCCATCGCGGCGAATGAAGTTACGTGCTTGACTTTTTACAACTCGATTACACATTTTATTTTATGCATTTTTATTTGTATTAAAATAAAATGTATATTAAAAATAAAAACAGATGTCCGATAATAACATTTATTTTGGCAATATTATTCTAATTACATTCGATTCTATTTGTTCTGTACTCCTGAAGACGATCAGCTGATCGTGCAGCTGCATATCGATACTCAAGCTATGTTTGAAAATTCTGGCTTCTTACAAGAAAGGATATACCTATAAGTACCTGTACTGTTGGTAGACACTGAGAAAGTACTACTTTTAAGTCACTCTGGTCTATGTAATGTCTGCTACTATTTACTACACGATTCGACAGCTTTAAGAGTTATTAATTGTATTTTAAAAAAATGACATGCCACTTATTAAGAAAGCTACGTGTTAGTACACTAATGCTGTGAAAAAGGTGTGTAACTGATTACCACTGTAGATGGACCGGCGCCGCGGCTATCGCCTGTGGCCAAATACCATAATCTTTTGTAAGCCAACTTGTTTCAAATCATTTCGTAACTATAGGTACATACATTACGTTGTTTATTACTGTATTGTGCAGGTGTTTGATCAGCTGATGAAAGTGTATGACGGAGCAGGCAGGCGTCTTGATGCGTAATCCTCAATTGACTTGCATATGTCCTTAAAGCGATTATTCCCATTGTCTATAAAAATGTTGTCCTCGCTAGTATACAGTGGAAAGATACATTGACAAAATGGGATAGAAAAAACGCCAATAGTATCACAAAGTATCACGTTTCAAACTTTCTTCTCTTGCTTACTACTCAGCAGATTTTGAGTCGAAAAACAGCATATAAAATTTCAATTAGATGACCCGACATATATAGGCTCTTGCCATCTTTGGAATAGTCCAGTTAACCAATAAAAGAGGCGACCAAGGCTGTAAATACGGTTCAAGTCTTCTAAATATTGCTTGTAGGGATTCACTCAAAATTTTATCAATAGTGTTCACACCCCCGCGCTGGCCCTCACAGCGTAGGGGAGCGTCCCCAAGGTGGCGGATAGGGGAATGGTCGGTAGTACAGCCTAGCTACACTAACCGGCTAAGTCCAATGGACTCGCTGACCAAAGACGGGTGTGGTCCTCCAGCATTTCGGGGGTTGTGCGGCGGGTTGACACCTCGCCCACGTAAAACCAATGTTGCTGGTAAAGCGTATCCCATTAGCGCTCCACTAGCTTGCACAACGTTGTCAAAAAAAAAAAAAAATAGTGTTCACACTGTATTATGTAATTGCAAGGGTTCAAAACGATGCTTATATGTGTATCATAAAAAAGCTCTTAGTTCTTTACCCTGGTTACCTCTTACATTGATTGATTGTACCTACTAGAAAGAATTAATAAAAATTGTAAAGTTGCTAATAAATGTACTACGTGTGTATACGAACCAACATAGGTCGAAATAGCATTAAAAAACATGGCGATTCAAAGTTGCAACATAAGAGGATATAATAAAAATTAATAGATTTATAGAGGAAATTATTTACAAAACATATAAAACAAATTTAAATTACATGAGAATATGTAAATTAAGTATTTTATCATAGGTTCTATCTACCGAATCCTTTTAAAACTAGTTTTGTTGGTGCAATGGCAGCTAATAAGCTAAGCCTTTTGACGGCGGCGATCGCATGGCGATTGGCGATAGTCAAACCACGTCAAACACTCATTATCATCATCCACCCAACCTATAAAATTATACTCCTTTTTAATTTTACTATACCTAAAATGTTTATGTATATGTTACAGCCAAAGTAATAAATCCGGATATTATATATACTATCCAGCCATTATTTATAATGTCTACTCAATTTAGACAAAGTGATAAATGACACAGAATTAATCACATTAACTAGCAATTATATATAACATCTTCGACGATTTGGTTAAAGTAATAAAACAAGTAACAAAACGATTAAATTAATCACTTTGTCCGGACATTATTCATAACAGCAGCGGGTCAAGATAGCCAAAGTAATAAAACACGGAATCGTAAGAAAATACCCGCAGTTATGAATAATGTCCGGACTATGTGATTAATTTATCACATTGTCTAAACAATTTGGTAATTATATATAATGACCAGTCATTATGTATAATAGCAATTTAATCACTTTGGCTGTAACATAATAATATATTCAAAAAGTAATCTGGATAAAGTTTTTTTTTATCTCAGCCACAACAAGTCTACTGCTGGACATAGAACACACATTTTAAATGACAAAAAATATTTTCTACAGAATCTGAAAATAAATACTTTAAAATAAAAGTAAGCGTTGATGTCTTTATTAAGGGTTATTAAAAATATTCTAAATTATATTTATTTAGGGAGTGTCTAAATGGCCAATACACGTCAATTGTAAAAATGCACAATAGTTTGCTGTTTAAAATGTCATTAAAAACGAATCCTTAATTAAACTATAGAACAAGTAATAAAGTCGCCGTCAGTTCTGTCAAAATAAAGGAAACTTTATAATTATGTAAGTAAAATAATGAAATGCCAAACATTTTATTTTGAACAATTTCAGGTTAGACGATCTGGCTGCGTACAGTAAATTTTTTTCTGTGACAGTCAATATAGTAAATAAGTCATAAATGGTTAAATAGCTGTGGCTAATGGCTTAATGTAACTTCAGCTATTAAATTAATTAGTGTATAATTCGACGCCTACGTTCACTTGCCAATTTCCTGGGAACCTACACGTATGTTTATGATGTAGGTAGTAAATGTAAGTAAACCGTTACTGATATGGGACCTATAACCGCTAACTATAATATGCCGTGGTAAAAATTTATGAAAGACATCATAAACATCAGAGTTTAAAACAGATAACAAAACCTAATTAATAATAAAAAAAAAAAATACTAATTTATTTATAAATTAATTTCCAGTAGTTCTTGTGTTACCTGCTTACTAAATCCTTGCGAACAAAGAATTTTCAGGATGGCCACATAAATTGTCGGTGCTTTAACCAAAATGTTCCATGGTAGAAATCACAATATGAGATGATCTTTTGGAGTAATAATTTTCCCAGAGTCACTGGAATTGGTCTATTCATCAACAATTTCTTTTCACACAAAATTAATTAATAGATTTATTTGCTTAATTTTATTGTGCATATTACAAAAGTACTGATACAAAAGAAATGGACTTTAAAGGACGGTCATGATGAAAAAGGAACTTTTTCTGATTGGCCTTGGGTCTTGGATGTTTATCTATATATGTATTTGTTATAAAATATAATATCGTTGAGTTAGTATCCCATAACACAAGTTCTAACTTATTTTGGGGCTAGTTCAATCTGTGTGATTGAATTTTGTCCCTATTATTTATTAAAAAAAAAAAAAAATGTTTAACGAAAATGTAGAAATTAGAATAAAAATATTATTTTCATTTACTCTCTTATATAAAGTATCTCAGCAAATGTTTTTTTACTTAAAGGACAAACCATACCATGTGGGTACGGTTTATTGTTTTTACTTCATGTAATGAAAAAGTTTTCTTTTACTCAAAATTATTTGACAAGATTACATTTAAAAAAACATAATTAAAAAGAATATTTAGTATGATTGGACAAAAAGTTAGTTACCTTAATTACTCGAGAATGGAAACGTTTTCGTTCTTTTAATTATGTCTTAACTTTAAAACATCAAAAATCTTCTAAAAGTCTTCTGGAAGTTTTTCACAGGCTCTACCGTCTTGGTAGTTTACTACGAAATTACAAATAAAAAAATGTTTCTTATTGAAAATAACTCATATATGTATCCGTGTAAAATAAGAACATATGCATGCGTAGTTGCGTACGTTAGCAGGAAAAACAGTTCAACAATTTATATCACCTTCCACTTTCCAAGTGGGAAAACATAATCTTGACATTTTATTTGCGAAATATGCTTAAATTCTTGCTGTAAATGGACATTCTCGAGTTGATGGTGGGATTATGATGTCTGTAATGTTTATGCGAAATGTCGCCTACACCTCATTTGGTATGCATCTGGGGCTGAGATAAATGACGATTGGCCGGTTCACCCACTGGCTGGTTTGAAGGCGCACTGGGTCCGGTATGGGTGTGTTAGAAACTCCCCAATTATATCAGACAGTGTACCTAAGTGTATGTATGTATAGCGTGTTGATACTGTTGCTAGTCGCTTACAGCTTGTTTATTACAATTATATTATGGGTAATTAAGTTATCAATCCCATGAATCAACAGTTTATTAGTTCTAATACGGCTGTTGATGGATGACAGTCGTTAAGCCAAGTCGGTGGCCTTAGGGCGTTCTGAAAACACCGGCATCTGCCAATCCGCATTGGAGCAGCGTGGCAGAGTACACTCTAATCACCTTCGATTGAAAGGAGACCCGTATCCCAGCAGTGGGATGATTACGGGTTGATATGATTATATACCAGGGGAGTAAATATCAAGAAAGTAAATTAAACAAAATACTTAGTAAATTGTATATTTTTTAGTAAACAATCCATTTTTAACATAAACTACTCTATATACTACTACCATTTCGGACACAAAGCAAAATGACCACCGGTAAAAGAAATGGCGAAAGAAAACCGGTTACGGCCTTTTTTAAATAGAACTTTCACAAATACATCGAAAATTATACCAGCACATTATTACAATATGCAATATTACGACCATAATAGATAAAGAAACAAGTTTAGTACTTAACTTAATCTGTTTGTTGCTAGGTGGTAGGAATACGTGCCAACAACGCGACTGACAACTTATTTGACTATTTTTACTTTTACTTTGTTAAGTACCAGAGAATAAGTGTCAGTTTAGAACTTCGATAACTTCAGTGCGAGCCAGGCTTATTGGCGAGTCAACTCGTGTCGTCTCCGGGGGTAGAACTGTGTCTAATTCGCCCATGCTATCGCTTATAAAAACCTTTTCCCACCTCGCAAAAGACGATAAAAATCATCTACCAATGACAATTGAGCAAACGTATAACTTGTTATTATTCAAAATATAGAAACATTACAACAGTTTAAGTATATTTTTTACATAAAATATAATGCAGAGTATCCTAGGACTTACATAAACATTAGAATAATCTAATTAAATCACAGTTTTTGATGAATAACGTCTAGCCAATAGCAATCAAGATTCAGCGACATTAACATACAACAGACTTTGCTTTACAGCACAACTTATAAAGTTAATCTATAAAATTTGAGAAGATACAACTTTCTAATTAACATATTATAGTAAATAATAAAACAACATGATTTATTAATACAATAAATCATGGTAATCATAACATAATATTTGGTGAACCAATTCTATCTAGCTAATCACACGACCTTCGGATTTCCGGTTTTTCAAAAGTCATAATTATTCATTTGAAATCACTACAGTTTTTAATTCTGTTATTACATGAATTTCTAATAATTCATAAAATTATTTTTAATCAATATATTACTATATATAACACGGCCATTCTGATATTGGCTACGCTCTCGGAGCCATAAGAATATTTTGTTTGTTGTTGTTTTTTTTTTTTTTACTTTATCGTATCAACATTTTTTCATCATTGTGATCTGTCAACTGTTATCCAGTGTTTTACTCACCGGTTTATTTAACATAATAATATCAACATTTTTCATCATGGGGTTAGGGTTAGGGTTAGGGTTAGGGTTAGGGTTAGGGTTAGGGTTAGGGTTAGGGTTAGGGTTAGGGTTAGGGTTAGGGTTAGGTTTATGTGTTCTGTTAACTGTCAAACCCAGTGTTTTACTCACCGGTGTTTATATATACAATATACGTGGCTAACCGTCGAAGGTTCCAGCCCCAACACCCGCTGCCAGTGAAGCAAGGTCTGGTGTTGACGTGAAAGCCGCCAGCGGAATACACATATAAAATAGGTAAAATATACGAATACACATATAAATATTATAAGGGATATTATAAGTTAAAAGGTGGCGAAAATATACGTGGCTGACCGTTGAACGTGGTGCCAGCCCCAACACCCGCTGCCAGTGAAGCAAGGCTTGGTATCAACGAGAGAGCCGCCAGCGGAAATACTTAAATATACAATATAAAAATATACGTAGCTAACCAACGTGAAAGCCGACCAGCAGTTACATATATACAGATATGGAGATATATAAATAAGATGTTAGTATATTTAATAAGATGTTAGTATTGAAGAAAATTTTTTTCATCACGTTTTCATTATTTTATTTCAAAGTCAAGTCAAAGTCAATATGAAAAATATTTTTTATCAGAATAGAGTCAATTGAGGTAGTACTTTTAAGTTTTTCCTCAAACTGACACCGAATGGTATATGATAATTAAATGAAACATTTAATTTCTGCATGTACCTACTAGGTGAAGTAGATGAGATTGTAGGTGTAGATATGTGATGCAAGTTCATAATAATGTGATTAGCTAGAAAATACTTAAAGACTAATAAAATTATTAGGTAATTTGAAATAGTTTGCTTACAAGTATTTAATAAACAATATTTTGGCAGGGTTTTTTACTAAATGACATCTTCCACATTTAGTCCGTTCAATCCCCGTCTCCGAGCCGATATCTCATAAAATATCAGTAACGATCACGCTAGCAAATTATGCTATTTAGTAGCAACCTTAGAAAAATAATATTAAATACGACGTCTTTGTTAGTTTTGATAATTATTTACGAACATAATTACTTATTAGATCGCAGTTTGTCTGAGCGATTATTTACGAACATAATTATTTATTAGATCGCAGTTTGTCTGAGCGAGTTAATTAAGTTTTTAATTATTAGGATCTAACACATCACTAAAATAAGCTTGCACGTAGTATGCAGTATTAGTCACATACAGATAGTTTTGAACATAAACTAAAAAAAAATAATATATATTTATGAATTTAAATTTTATTTTGGGGAAAGAAAATTAATAAGAAGTATTCTGTAAAGGTATGTTTTCCATAGAAATTATGACAATATAAAGGTTAAGGTTTTTATTATTTGTAACTTAATACGTAATTTAAGAATCTTAAATATATTTTTTTATTAAAGCAAAAAAAAACATATTAAGTATTAAAAAAAAAATAATTACGTTACGTTACGTTTACGGTATTCAAATAAAACGGAAAACTTCCGAAAACATTATAATCATTGGACCTACAACTGGCACACGGAAAGAAGTAGAACATAGAACGGATACCAGAATTAGCATTGGACATAATAATAATGAATATTTATCATAATAGTACTAAAAAAAAAATTGTGATGCCAATATGCAATTTGATATTGATCAACTATTGAGTTGGCATAGGCAAAAATAAATAAAAAATAAAAAAAAAAAAATGTAGTAAAAATTGTAATTTAATTACTATCCATATTTTATTTTTAGAGTCTCAATGATAAATTACAGTACTTTTTCCAATTACCTTGTTGGATACTTTAAAAAAAATGGGGGATAAAATTTAATCTTCCGCACGTTCGTTTTTGTCCGAGTTTAACAATTTTTTTTTTTTTTGGAAAAAATTGGTCATGGAACTGTTAAAGTGTTGTAGGTAATGACAGATTTTAAAAGTGATCTGCGTTACTACAGGTTACCTCATTATGTTTGATCTCCAATTATAATATCACTATACAATTGAAGAAAAGAGTTTAAAAAAAGTAGTTTAATTATTATTATTAAAATTGTTATTAATTAAATTGAATTTGAATAAATATTTATCGCGACGCGATGTAGTTTGCATGTATTTTTTTATTATTATTAAATACTTTATTATATTGTAAGGTTATTTATACATATTGCAAATTTATAATACAGGATTATTTTGTTGTTCAACACAGTGCAAAAGTTGTTATGAAATTAATGAAATCAAAATTGACTGTATTTAATCCAATGTGTTCCATCCTTAACCCGTTCGGTCAACCTGATGGACTTGTAAATTTTATTATGATGACAAGTTATCGTAGGTACCTGTTCAGTCCCACGAGGACTTACTATCAAATATGAATAATATATTATAGATGGATTAAGACATTTTCCTTACATTAAAAACATCACAAATTTACTTGTAATGAGAACATGTGCAAACGTCGCAAAATTAATAAAAATCTCATGCTGGTACTCTTGTAGGTACTGCGAAACAAATTCAAAGTAAACTGTACCAATGTCACAGAATAACTAATAGTCTAATATTTTAGTTTTACTTACTCTTTTTTTTTTCTTAAAGAAATTTATTTTATTTTATTTTCTTTAGTGATATGTATTTAGTGATATTTATTTCATATGTATTATCTTTGTATATTTAAAGTTTATTATTGTATCTGTATTATTATTATCTATTCTAACACAATTTTATTATTTATGTACTAAAACTAGTGTAATTATAATATTTGAATTAATTTCAAAGTATAAATTATAAGAGTATTTATTAGTTTATTTTTTATTTTTTTATAAAGTTATTATTATTGGGATTAATTTTATTTACTCCAAACAATTACATTAATTTACAATTACAGTTCGTAATTTGTTACCCTCTAAGGTTGCCTCGAAAAGATTGCTAAGGCCGCCTTGTTGCGATGTCACTAGTGTGCAAGTGAATTGCAAATAAAGCATATTCTATCTATGCATCAATCTGTCCAATCGTAGTAAGTTTAACACGAACGAACCCTTGAACATTCATCGCAACAAAAAAAAAATTGTCTAAAATAAATGCTTTATTTATGTACAGACATTTAAAAAAAAATGGTAGGGTATTTCTAAGTATGTAACAAGTTATTTTTTTCGATCTTCTTGACCGGTTTATTGCACCTTGGCACTAAATATTAATGTTACGGATTGTAAGCCAAGTAACAGTTATTATGTTTAATTTGTAGTTTGCTTATTATGACAAGTTAAACAATGTTAATTAGGTACTGTGATTACTGCGTCAAGAAAAAAAATTTAAACTTACTTTGGTAGTAAACAATATTACTTACCAGTACTTGCAAGTTGGTATTATCGCAATTTATTTATTATCGCTACCAGCGAACATTTTATTTTATAATATAAAGAGGATTTTTTTTATACCTAATTGATGCAGCCGCTGCTGCAGGATTTGTGGTTTGTCTATTATATTCTTTAAATATCCCGATATTAAACGCGGACATTACAAGAAAAACAATACTCATCTCAAGAAACTGTTGTTTAGAGTAATCTAAAACCAGGCCTTGAGCATTTTTTTTTTTTTTCAATTGCACCCGACCCGATGAACTTTTTCGTTTTAACGTAGGTAGAAGAAAAAAAAAATTTAGCTCGGAGGTGATACTAACACAGATATGTCAAAAGATGCCATTCTTACATTGTAATCACGAATAGGTACCCACTACCTATTTATCTATATAGTAAGTAACTTGACAAGTTATGCCTCAGCAAATGAAATTTCGATTCACAGTAATGCAGAACCCTTGAAGGGTTTACCTCATTTTGCAAGCTGGGCTAGGCTGCACCTGCAAGCTTCTCGATGCCGTTGCACCAGACAGCAGCTCCGTTGTGGTTTCAAGTTGCTGCATCTCGAATCACGACGAACAGACTCCCAAGCACAGCCGGATCCATGAAGTTCTATGGCTGAAATTTTCAAAAATATTAATACCATGTTAACACGAGGATCTATCCCACTTCTGATGTTAGAAACTCCCCAATTATATCAGACAGTGTACCTAAGTGTATGTATGTATAGCGTGTTGATACTGTTGCTAGTCGCTTACAGCTTGTTTATTACAATTATATTATGGGTAATTAAGTTATCAATCCCATGAATCAACAGTTTATTAGTTCTAATACGGCTGTTGATGGATGACAGTCGTTAAGCCAAGTCGGTGGCCTTAGGGCGTTCTGAAAACACCGGCATCTGCCAATCCGCATTGGAGCAGCGTGGCAGAGTACACTCTAATCACCTTCGATTGAAAGGAGACCCGTATCCCAGCAGTGGGATGATTACGGGTTGATATGATGAGGTTCCAGGGGAGTAAATATCAAGAAAGTAAATTAAACAAAATACTTAGTAAATTGTATATTTTTTAGTAAACAATCCATTTTTAACATAAACTACTCTATATACTACTACCATTTCGGACACAAAGCAAAATGACCACCGGTAAAAGAAATGGCGAAAGAAAACCGGTTACGGCCTTTTTTAAATAGAACTTTCACAAATACATCGAAAATTATACCAGCACATTATTACAATATGCAATATTACGACCATAATAGATAAAGAAACAAGTTTAGTACTTAACTTAATCTGTTTGTTGCTAGGTGGTAGGAATACGTGCCAACAACGCGACTGACAACTTATTTGACTATTTTTACTTTTACTTTGTTAAGTACCAGAGAATAAGTGTCAGTTTAGAACTTCGATAACTTCAGTGCGAGCCAGGCTTATTGGCGAGTCAACTCGTGTCGTCTCCGGGGGTAGAACTGTGTCTAATTCGCCCATGCTATCGCTTATAAAAACCTTTTCCCACCTCGCAACAGACGATAAAAATCATCTACCAATGACAATTGAGCAAACGTATAACTTGTTATTATTCAAAATATAGAAACATTACAACAGTTTAAGTATATTTTTTACATAAAATATAATGCAGAGTATCCTAGGACTTACATAAACATTAGAATAATCTAATTAAATCACAGTTTTTGATGAATAACGTCTAGCCAATAGCAATCAAGATTCAGCGACATTAACATACAACAGACTTTGCTTTACAGCACAACTTATAAAGTTAATCTATAAAATTTGAGAAGATACAACTTTCTAATTAACATATTATAGTAAATAATAAAACAACATGATTTATTAATACAATAAATCATGGTAATCATAACATAATATTTGGTGAACCAATTCTATCTAGCTAATCACACGACCTTCGGATTTCCGGTTTTTCAAAAGTCATAATTATTCATTTGAAATCACTACAGTTTTTAATTCTGTTATTACATGAATTTCTAATAATTCATAAAATTATTTTTAATCAATATATTACTATATATAACAGGTGCATAAGACCATCCATTTCGTAGGACAATATTTAGTTGTATGATGAATATGTTGGATAAGGTGGGTTACACATAATAACTGGTATTATAAAATGTATCATGAATTTAATTGAGCTTTTTTATTTATTTTTTTATACCACACAGGTGGCAAACAAGCATACGGTCGGCCTGATGGTAAGCCGTCACCGTAGCCTATAGACGTAAGCAATACCGGGGGTATCACTCACGCGTTGCCAACCCTCCCAACCCCCCCAAGTGGAGCTCTGGAGATCTTACTCACCGTAGGAACACAACAATGGCCGAAACCAATGCTATTTGGCTACGATCTTCTGTAAGGTGGAGGTCCTTCCCCAGACGGGCTGCTCCGATTTGAGCGGATATCCGCTGTGCCCTACCTCTCTAAAAAGCTGCCAATGTGATAAATTTATGTCCTCATTTAGTACTTATTAATAATTTCTAGTCGAGGTTGGTTAAAGTAATAAATACAGCCCGACCAGAGAGTGTGTAAATTTTTTTTTTCCTCGATCACTTATTAAATCAAAATAGTAGTCAAAATCACAAGGCAACTACTACTAAACTGGTAAATACCTCGATTGATGTAACCCAACTCATAATGTGCTCTACCTTTCGGATATTGGCTGACTAGTAACTGTCGGTTAGATATGTTTACATACTTCGTTTCATAAAAGGGAGTATGACAGGAAATAGCGGTATTTACCTGCATTATTGACAATGTCGCTTAGTCATTTTAGTATTAAGAGCCGAGGAAAACCTGTGTCTATTTTTATTGATGATTCATCAAAATATTTTAATATAATAAAAAGTCAAACGACTTTATAATAACGTATTTATCTATCCATACTATTATTAAATAGAATTTTGTGTGTTTTGTAATATCTTCGGAAATAATGTAATTTTATTTGGATATGTTTGACTTTGGTTTTAAAGGTAATCTACCAAACTATCAATTGTTCTTTTTACATTATTGAAAATATTAATGATTTACAACAAGCGCCCTTTATTTATATTTTGAAATTTTTATGATTTACAATAGGCGTAGATTATTTAGCTCTTTAAGCAAATCAAGTGGGTGTTGCCGCGAGCAAAGCTAGTGTTAATTTCAAAAACTTGTTGTGCATTCCGCGAAACCAGATTGGGGTCCCCTGGAGCTGTATAATAAAGTGAACGCTTTAGTGATATACCATTGCATGGGTCACCAAATAATATACTATATATCACCCGCGGTTGATTGAAATTAAAATTAAACCCGTGGTATAAAACTATCCCAGGGTGTGGTTCCTTTGGACGTGAAAGAGAAATAAACAAATAAATACGCTTTCAGACGAAACTATGTAAATGGACATTTGATTAATGGTAAGACATGCAGACAGACAATGAAATAATTTACAATTATATATAAATAATTATTTTCTATTATGAGTACGCTCTAATCTCCTTCGATTGAAGGGAGACCCGTATCCTTGCACTGGGATTATGTGTTTATATTATGCCCGCGTGGCCTACTAATAATTAGCATATTTTTCTTCAGAAACAAATTCCGGTACGGTCCCATTCGGTCCAATCAGGTCCGATCCGTTCCGGGCTCCGTTTGGGCTGTGCGTTGTTAAGTTAAGTCAGTCAGTCAGTCAGGAGTTTGAATTTTATATATATAGAAGATTTTCTTAAACGTAACTAACTTATTATGAAATGGTAATTTAATAGAGTCTATGTAATATAGAGTAGTTTCTTTTACTCTCCTGAAAATTTACTCAACGATATCAACCCGTCATTGTTTCCATTAGTTCTCCGTGTACGTTATTTTTCCAGTGAACTATTGTTCCCGTAATATGTTGTTGCATATATACAAAAACTAGCGACAACATTGTTCCAAGTTACAAACTCAATAATCCATGGGTGACCTTGGTTCGCCCGTCTGGTTTTTGGAATTTAATTACGTATGTTATCTCCGGTTAAGAAATAAATAGTTGGAATACATTCAATCAATAGTAAATTTAAATACTAGTCGCTATAAAAATTTGCACCAATAATATGACCAGTAGCTAGTTTTGTAGGTACATCTAAACTTAAAAATAATAAATAAATAATCGCTTTTAATTAGATCTTTAAGAAAAATATTAATCATTTTTTTCAGTTCAAGCCTGACTTGGGATCTAGGGTCGCTGTGTGAGTTAGGTACAAGGTAAAATGTTGGTCTGTTATTTTAATTTATGTTAATAGTTGTTACTGCGTATCCATAGATAGCCTTGAATAGTTATTGTACAAAAGATAACATAATGTAATAAATAAAGTAGAGTTATTATTCATAAACAATTTTAAAAAACAATTAATCAGGTCTGAGACTATGTAACTACCCTACTCTACCATTCCCACCACCTACACCTTCCCCAAGGCATATAAAATAAATTATGAGTAGCCATACTTACCTACCAAATCACATCTTTAACACCGCTGTATTAAGAAAATTACTGATTTATATTGCGTAAAAACATGACATGTTTGTTTTACTAAAGCAGCAGGAAACGACACGACTAATCTGTCATTCGCAATTAGTATATGATTAAGAATAATACATAAATACTTATGTTGCCACTTATGGCTGTGTCCACGCAGTTTTCCATGTTGATCCTCGATCCCCACTCCGTCCCACGAGGCGAGGTTTCCGTGCTATGTCATAGTTCTTTTATCTCTGTAGAAACG
This sequence comes from Endotricha flammealis, assembly GCA_905163395.2. Lineage (NCBI taxonomy): Eukaryota > Metazoa > Arthropoda > Insecta > Lepidoptera > Pyralidae > Endotricha > Endotricha flammealis. The sequence continues at coordinate 7,857,872 of LR990864.1, read as the reverse complement.
CGCGCGCCCGATCGACCTCGCTTCATCGATAATGTAACACACACTTTTCTGAATGAAAAGTACGTGAAAAATACAAAAAAAGTGTTCCAAGTGCCTGTGAAATTACATCAATTTAATAATACATTATAGTTTCATTCAATTGTGTAATATTGTGTTTCAGTGTAAACATTGTAAAAAGTGTTTTTGTTACAGTCTTTTTGGCGTTTATATTTCTTAAACAGGTATGTATATTTAATTGTCATTCAATTGTATGTTTCACAAATGTTCTTGGTAATTCAACTGTAAATAATACCATGCAATCACATGTAATTGAACCGGACTCAAACGCAGGCGCAGCGAATTGTTCTACCGTTGAAAAATCTGTTTACGTAACGTACAGGTACTATGCGCATTGGTTTTCAGGAATCAAAACAGTATAATAATATAATACTGGTATTATTCATGGTAATTGTTTAATTTTTTATGACACCGCTATGGTTTAGTGGGTATAGGAACATGGTGTTAATTTCGTGTAGTGAATGGTATTGTTTCTGGTGATGGAAGTTAAAATTCAATATTTCGTGCTATACTATCAATTGTATTGTCTTAGTAGAAATAAAATAAATAATATTGAAATGTCAATATCAAAGGTCGTTTTGAATATGCAAGACTAAACAAATATTTAGATTATATAAATATTATAAGATTTCGGAAAACCTTTATATTTTTCGGATTTGGAAAACGTGAAATCCAGTGAACATTTGTATATAGGTATTTTTTGTAAGGCCTTATATCTGTAACCACATACATAGAAACATCCATTGTTTGTCACCTGCAAATACTGTGGCTTTTTGTTCGGTGAGAGTCCAGAAGCCCAACTTCTTTTCTGTCCCTTTTTCTCTATTCGTAGCGAGTGACGCAATGGTAGTCTTCCTATATGGGGTTACAATTATTGCTATTACAGTAACCATTTTCCATCAGGTGTCCTGCAGTCCTGCTTGTTTACCTCCTGTACATAAAAAATATGCATAAACACCGAAGTTACCATCATCAAACATCGTGTAACAGACGTTTTATTCTCTATTTATTTTATTTTTAAATATTTTATGTATTCACCTTTATTTATGACATTGGCCCTTGAATTTAGTGTCATAAAAACTACATACGACTTGGATTATGTATATGACATAAGTGTCAATGTAGATATCATTATATGACGCAACAAAATCAAATTATACAGATTTCCGACACCTTATTTTGGATAAGATTGGCAATGACATAACTTTGCTAGCGGTATGCAAATAAAACACTTATTAAAGTTATGTAGGTGTATATTCGTAATATGAATCTCAAGGTTTCCGAAAGTTGCTGAATTGTTTTACAGATTTTACCCACTACTTTATTCATGTAATAAGACAGGCACAGCGGATAATCCGCTCAAATCGGAGCAGCCCGTCTGGGGAAGGACCTCCACCTTACAGAAAATCGTAGCCAAATAGCATTGGTCTCGGCCATGTTGTGTTCCTACTGTGAGTAAGGTCTCCAGAGCTCCACTTGGTGGGTATGGTTGGCAACGCGTGTGTTAAGCACGGTATTGCAAGCGTCTATATACTGCGACGATGCTTATCATCAGGCAGGTCGTATGCTTGTTTGCCACCTATGTAGCATAAAAGGGTGATTCTTGGAAATGCGATTATTCGGTTGATTCCACTGGCTAGTTTTTTTTTTCAAAATATAATGAAACCTGGTACTACACGTAAAAATAGGCTAAACCTGAAGTATAAATTTCGAATAGGCACTCATTTTGAACCTATAAATTCCAAGATATTAGACATTAAAAAAATCATGACCAGGGGAATCAATTAATAGTTACAGGGGAATCAAAAATCAATAACTCTGTACTTTTTTTAAAGAAATTGTAAGTTTTTACATATCAAAAATTACAAAATTAATTCTCAGTTATACATATCTAAATAAAATTAACAAATGTGAACATGTATTCTTCAATTTTCAGATATTATTATCTACTTTTGTAAACAATCGTCTGACATAGGTACATAAATATCTAATAATCTATTGGTGTCGTAATCACATTCGTGTTCCTTGAGAGCACCCCATTTGTACAACATTATTGTCATATTCCTGCAATAAAAAAAGGAATATTAGGAAAATTGCGAAATTTTAGAAATGTTTTACAAAAATAAAGTTTAAAAAAATGTTACTTAATCCAGCTTAAGAACAACAAGGCGCCAGGCGAGGACGGAATCACAGCAGAGCTTCTGATAACGGGTGGTACACCGGTGCTTAAAGTCCTGAAGAAGCTCTTTAATTCCGTGTTGGTCGAGGGCAAAACACTTGAGGCGTGGAACAGAAGCGTGGTGGTTCTGTTCTTTAAAAAGGGCGATAAAACCATCTTAAAGAATTATACCACATCCATACGCTGCGGCAGATTGTACAGAAGACCGAAGAGTACAATCTGCTATTATGCTTAGCGTTTGTGGACTATGAGAAAGCCTTCGATTCGATCGAGACATGGGCCGTGCTACAGTCTCTCCAGCGATGCCGCATAGACTGCAGGTATATCGAACCTTTGACGTACTTATACAAAAACGCCATCATGTCAGTCCAAGTACAGGAACAGAACACGAAAGCAATCTCATTACACAGAGGCGTGAGACATATCTCTGAAACTGTTCACGACCGCTCTGGAAGATGCCTTCAACTTTTGGACGAGAAAGGATGCGGCATCAACGTTAACGGCGAGTATATCACTCACCTTCGATTTGCCGATGACATCGTGGTCGCTGGAGGACCTCAGCACCATGCTCGAAGGCCTCAATTGAGTTTCCCAACAGGTGGGTCAAAAAATGATCATGGTCAAGACGAAAATCATGTCGAATGTCCATGTCGCACCCGCCCCGGTCTCAGTTGGGAGCTCGATCCTCGAAGTTGTTGACGAGTACGTATACCTTGGACAAACCATCCAATTAGGTAGGTCCATCTTCGAGAAAGAGGTCAATCGACGAATCCGACTTGGCTGGGCAGCTTTCGGGAAATTACGGCATATCTTCTCGTCCAAAATTCCTCAGTGCTTGAAACGAAGAACCTTCGAGCAATGTGTGTTGCCAGTGATGACCTATGGATCGTAAACGTAGTCGCTCACTATGAGCCTCATAAGAAGGCTATGGGTCACTCAGCGAGCCATGGAAAGAGCTATGCTCAGGGAGATCCGTAGCAGAACCAAAATAACTGACATAGCCACTGACATAGCCAAACACTGAAGTGACAGTGGGTAGATCACATAGCGCGCAGAACCGAAGGCCGATGGGGCAAAAGGGTTCTGGAATGGCGACCACGTACCGGCAAGCGCAGCGTAGGACACCCGCCTACAAGGTGGTCAGACGACCTAAGGAAAGTCGCAGGAAGCCGCTGGATGCAGGCCGCTGCCAGCAGGTCGCACTGGAGACGTTTGGGGAGGCCTAGTTGACTTCTTGTGGCTGAGATGATGATGATGAAATAATTTTTCAGTCAAAAACTTTATCACATTTTGATTTCACTGACCTTAGAAACAGAGTAATCAATGTCAGGGAATCAAAAAATGTAGCAAAATTATCGATTGTCGCTAAATGTATCTAGTACAATGACCTTTCACCCTAGGTAGTCATTAGAGTGGCGATAGTGCATAATTTTTTTTAGTCGTCTAATAAAATTAATTGATGGTAAAATTGAGGTCAAAGTAATCAACGATGTACCAAACCAAACCCAGTGGAATCAGATACTTACCTTTATATTTCTGGAATGCAGCAAGCAGCCGCGCATCTCTTCCCTCGACACTCAAAACATGACTGACGGTTAACGCTCGGGGGGTACACATTGCTTCCAAATTGTGTCACTAAGGACGTACGTACATTTTAGTGATGTACCAGTGGAATCACTGCTAAGGCCCGGACAACATTTAAAAAATTCATATAATTAAATGTACTATAAATACGTGGTTCATCTATTTTATTTATTAATTCTTATCAATTTGGGATCTAATATAAAATATTGAAATATCTATGAACTGAATGGAAAAAATGATATGGATGATATTGTGTACAAATTTGGAGTACGGACACGCCAGTGGAATCAATTTTTAACACTTCAGATATTTTTTTTACTCACTTTGTTTTATATTTTTCTTAATTATCGTAGTGACTCAGTTAGATTACAGTTTAAATTTTAATAAAAAAAATACTTCATACGCTTATTTCAATTATACGTACACTTTTTACTTCCGGACAACGAAAATCCAGGTTTTCAAGAAACACCCAAAACGTTTAATTGTACAGTTAACGGCATAAATGCTATGCTCGTGCTATCATATTTTTAATTAATAATGTATTTTGTTGTTTCTCGGTAAGCGAATGCTCTGTTTTCTTTTGAGAAATAAACTCTTACCTTATAAATATTTTGTTCACTTTGCTCCCTTGTATATATTTTTTTATAATTTCAATTGATGAAGACTTTTGAGTGGGGCTACAGCCTGTGTAAATAGACAGTTGCATAATTTTGATAGATTATATCTCTGTTTAATACACACTGTTTAATACTTACAGTACTTAAATAGACTACTAGCAAATGGAGAAGCAGGCTATTAGTTTTATTTAAGTCGTAGTATGTTAATAAATTCAGGTATAGATAGGTATAGGATAGGTGAGGTGGGCTAACGTGGTGTTGCTAATGTCAATAGGCGGCGGCGGTGACCACTTTCCAACAGGTGGCCCGCTTGCCTATTTGTCTGACATATAACATAAAAAAGGTATAGGACATGTCCTTCTGAGGACGTCTTTGGCCGTTAGACAGTGACGTATGCGTATGTTGCCTTATATTGTAGCGGATGAAGATAAGAATGTCATGTTAGTGTATGCAAATTAATATTTATCGATGAATATGATTATCCAATAATAAGGTGAGACCTATACAAAAGATATATTTTTCGTAAAATTGTACTTTAAGTTGTAATGATAAATAACCTATAAGCCTTAACCGATCAATGGGTTTTCTAGCTCTAAAATATTTTTTTAATTCGAACATTTCGTTCGTTCCTGAGATTCCTGTTATGCTCGACGAAACTCACAACACAAACTCTACAGATCTGACAAATTTTATTACAATGCAGATGACAGGATTTTCTGAAATTACTATTTACTAAAGTGGTTATCACATATCTTAACATCCAGTTATCTATATTATACTAGTGTAAAATATTATTCGTTCCCATGACTTCACTCAGAATTGTAATTTTCTTTCTGCATTTAGTATATTGGTCACTCATTTAGTTTGACAGTCATGTTGCTCTTTTATAAGAGGTAGATAATCTCTGTTTCACAATAAAAAAATACATTAGCAGTTACACAGAAATATTCGTATGTGTAATACTTAATAATGATCAGGAAATCAGACTGGAGGTTATTTAATCAACGCCATTAATTCTGTGACTAATGATGTCGTATGTCAAAGTAGTGAAGGGCTCGATTATTTTATTGCAATCTTTAAGTAGCTTTAATGCACGACTTTGCTTGGAAACCTTTATGTTTTTGGGGTAAAGTTATGTTTTACAACTTTAAAAAATTAAGGTGGACCGGTTTCTACAAAAGCGGAGAGGAGCGGAGAGGAGAGGAGATGCGCTGCCCGCCTACAAACCTCTCTCGGTCGCGCCCCGCTTGCTCACCTGCTGCGGCACAAGATTCTATAGAAAAATTGGACATCTCCTCTCCTTTCCAGTTTGGTGCAAACCGGGCCTTACAACTCTTTGGTAATCATGTATATTTTGTACTATACTATTACCAAATTGAACTATTACACTAATATACATATTACACAGTTCATCATGAACTATAACTGTTGATACACGATCACTATTATTTTTATAGTCGTCTAGAGACTGTAATTATTATTGGGTTGTACGTACAGACAAAAAAACAGACGCAAAACATGAGTAGAGGCGTTATTATATTAGATTGAAGTATAATGACAGACGGACTGTTTGTCAGAGGTGCGCCTACGCACGCTTTTGTCCGATATAAGACTTGATTGTTTGCAACTGAAAAGTTTCGTGTATTGTGATTGGATCATTGATCTCTGACTCAAGTTATTGCTTATTAGTAGGGTGAATATGGCATGTAATTAAATTCTTGAGTATTTTCTCAGAATAAAATGAATCACTGAATTATGTAACACATTTCAAAAATATATTTATTTTTATATGTTATATGTTGTTGGTTTTTAGTTCGAAAATTGCTTTCTTATATATTTATTATCGATCTGAAAATATAAATTTGTGGCCATAAGAAAGATTATGTTCACTTACATATCATAAAAATATTTTAATAATTATTCGGTTGGTAAAAAACGAGACTAATTTCGATATTATCCATTAATTGAAATTCGATTAAGTTGAAAAGTTTAATAAATAATCCACTTACATAATTATATTTCGCAAGGCTACTTGTATGTTTAATGATTTGCCTGGTACGTTTCATTAGTTTAATTCTCATCATTTGTTTTTTATATGCTTTTTACGTTTGTCGGCATCATATATGATATCAATAACATTTAATGAAACCAATCAAAGTTACATAGATTGGTTTTATTGCGATTAATTTTAATAAATTGTCTCAATTGCTAATAAAGTATTCATATATTTCATAATGTCTTTTTGCGGTAAGCGTGATACAAACAAGTCTGTGGTTTTAGAATTAAGATCAATTGACAGGTATATTAGAACAGAGAGATGTCTGTAACTTTATTTAATTACAACATCGCATATAAAAACGGCCAATTCTTTTATTGACATTGTTTTTGTGACAGATTAGGATATGTCACAAAATAAGAACATACCTATAAGGTATTTTATTTTATAAAGCGAAGTATTTTATTTACAGACTTGTAAAGGCGTACTGCAATGTATTTTTATCATTTTCGCTTGACATACCCGACATAGCTACGACTCATACATCGGATTACAAAATAAGTTAGCAGTTATCCATTGTATACCTAAATTTGACTTTATTAACAGGACATTTAACAGTTTTTAACATGATGTTGCTAAATCTGTAAAAAAACTAGAGACGGTCAGGATCTGAGTCACATCCGCGTGATAAGCGACCGTTTCACAGAAATATTGTCAAAGTTGTTTGCTTACCGGTTTCGAATAGTCAAAGACATAAATTAAGGCTTTGGAACTGTTAGCTTTTGCGTCCAAATTATGTTATGCGAATCATAATTCTACTGGTTAAAATGTATACTTTTCTTAATTTAATGGTATCTATAAACTTGATTAAAAGCTTATATTTTTATTACCAAACCAAACCTCTTATTAATGGAAAAAGGTAAACCAAGGACTTTATTGATTAAAACTAATTTTCTCATTTCTTTCTTTCATTTCTTTTTTGATTAAAACTAATTCTTGAGAAGAATTTGGACTTTTTTCACATTGGTTATATAAAAAAAGTGAGAGCAGACCTTTACAGTGTTAAGTACTGGCTGAAAATAATTGTAGTTTAAACGAAAAAATTTATGATGGAAAGAAAAATTCAAAATCTATTTGGTACAATCGAAATTAAAACTTACTGTTCGATTCCCACGGATATTCAAATAATTCAGCATGAATATGGTATTTATTAAGGATGGAAAGATTAGGAAAAGAGGAAGGGATAAAGAAAACTTATAATAAAGAAAAATATGTTTGATGGCGAGAAGGTGAAAAAGTGAAGTGAAGGTGACAGTAAAATAGAATATAAAAAAACCATAAAGAGAAAGGAAACATAACTATTTACAAAAGAGGTTTTCAAAAAGAGTTCGGTTTGCCACAGTATTGATAGTGCTATCATTATGTTGTTACCATGAAACTAGAAATACCGGCATGTGACACCTCAATGGATGCGTAAGTGAACGTTGTGTACTTCAAGCCGTTCAAGTTAGTTTAACCGAGTTACACGCATGAGTAACACCTTGACCTGTACATTTCTCCATGCTCTTCTAATAAACGTTGCAAACATTTCAATTGGTCAACAGCATTAGCTATTATTTACTCTGTGTATTAAGGCTTATTTACATAAAGACGTAACATATTGCCAGTGTACCGTTCTGAAAAAAAGTACGGAAAAATATATAGCCTATTTATAATCTCTAATGGATAGAGATTTTTTTATCGGATTCTAGGGGTTTTTTTTGTTTCGTATGGTACATGTTAAATAAAAAGCCGGGCAAGTACGTGTCGAGCCATGCTTAATGTAGGGTTCCGTATTTATATGCCGTGTTTGCTTTCAGATGAGTACAATGACATTTGTACGTTTTCGTCAAATAAATTTTACTTCATGAGTTCGTCGGCTATAACTCGGTAACTAGTAGAGCCTACTTAACCGTTATAGTTTTCCTTGTAGGTTCACTATATAGACTACTACCATGAATTTTTTCAAAATTCGAAACACAAGACTTTCGGAGATAGAGGTGGGGGGACCACAGTGCAAAACGAAAATTGCCACGTTAAATGTAAATAATTCGCACACGGATCGTTGGGTCGGAAAATGATCTTCCCACACCCTCAATGTTTTTAAGAGACCTATCTAATGATACCCCACAACTACCCCAAAAAATGTTTTTCAAAATTTTGTTCCAGCACTTTGTTAGCATTGATAATATGTGTATACAAACCCAATTACAGCTTTCTAGCATTAAGCGTCTAGGCGCTAAACCGCGGACGGACAGACAGACAGACGGACATGACGAAACTATAAGAGTTCCTTGTAGTTTACTACAAAACCCTAAAAAGGCAGGCCGCTGCTGCCAGCAGGTCGCATTGGAGGCGTTTGGGGGGGCCTATGTCCAGCAGTGGACTTCTTGTGGCTGAGATGATGATGATGATGTATGTGTATGTAATAGTTGTACTTCTGAATTTCTGTGAATGAGGTTACTCATGGTCTACCATTCTGAATGAAGAAATTTTGATTTAAGCTATATTATATTAAATCAAAAAAATATTAATCTCATATAAATCATTCTGGGATGTGGTTGGCTGACAATCGTTCTATCAAAGTCATCCTTGGCTTTAGGAAGTCTTAGTTTGATATCAGGCACGTGTAAGGAAACTAGAAAACCGCATAACGATTTTTTGAGTCGAAAATAATGGTTGACACGAGTCTCATCTCACAGTACGGCATTGTATTTTAAAATAATGTTATTAGTACTTGTTTTGTACAAATCGAAATATGTAAAAAAGTGTCAGCGTAGGTGGTACATAACGCTATATGAGTTCGTTGCCTTTCGATAGCTTGACTCATCACTTGAAGCCTAGTTAGCTTCTTGATTTATTCATTGACTGAAACTAATTGACAGTAAGTTACTTAAGTTATTTTTTTTATGTGTTGGTCTATGACAATGTGACCTGGTATATGTAATTTTTTAAAATATCCAGTATACCTGGCTTCGCTGACAATAACATAAACTTTCTTATAAAATGCCGTTTCCCCTTTTTTTTAAACAATAATATATTTTTTAAAGTAGATTTACAGGAAATACTTTTATTCATCTAGTGATAAAGTATAGTACTTATAGTTAATCTAATTTGACAATTAAATAATCTACGAAAACCTATGTATTTTCTGGATTCGTAAGGGGTTCGTAATATCGTCTATACAGATGAATGAAAAAGTGTATTCATGCAACACGCATCGCATCACACCGGATCGCGGAGTATGTCCGTCTTAATTGTGATCTACTATCATTAAATAAGCATCTAAAAATCTTGACATTGCATTACGGTGTGAGGACAATGTCAAGGAGAGTCATTAGATTGTCAACTATTGTTGGGAGTTCAAGAATCTTTTATCTACGCAATGCAAAACTGGTTTGAAATATTTTGGCACTTTTGGCATCTATGAAACAAATATGATTTCTAGTATGATTTGTAGTATGAGTCTAACTAAAACTTATTAGGAACCTGCGAAACCGACACTTGGACTGTAATTCCTATATTTAATACTTTTATGCCCAAAACAAATTATTACGTCACAAGAAAGTTAACCGTGGTTGCTTTTAGCTCGCTTAATATTTTGAATAAAAAAATTTTGGTTTTACCATGATTTTACCTGTATATTTTAACGTAACCGTAGGTAAGTACTTATTTTAGATACTTATCTAACAGTTGCGTCGCAAGTTAGTCTAGATGTTGTGAATTACAAAATATACATTTGTTTGACTTCGTAGCTATTTTATGTTAGTAGGCAGCTCGAGGCTTTCGGTCGAATTCCTCGACTGGCTTCAGGTGACTATTACTACTATTCGAACATTTCCTCAGAACACGGATTACTACTTAAAGGGCATTAAACTGCGGTGTTGCTCATATTTCTTGTTACTGATAACTCTATTGACTTCTTGATATCGGTTTTGTAGGTTTAGTTTTATTTGAGATGGATGGATCCACGGACACCCGCCGGCGGGGTTGCGGAAGTATCACCAGTGCCCGCGACCCTGCCACATGAAGGCGGAGAAGGTGGCAGACAGTCAGGTTTTTAGTCGGTATCCCTCATTGCCTAGAGAGGTGAGCCCGACAGACCCCCGTCGCTTCCCCAAGTGGCGGGACATGCAGTAAAAAACAAAAAAAAAAGGGTTTAGTTTTATTTCAGTTTAGTAACTTACATACAAAAAATCATTGTAGTTGCGTTGTTTCAAACATACCTTAAATCAATTTTGGGATCCTCAACGGGCCTGAGTAGACACACTACTTTTATCTGTGGGGATCGGGCGATTAGTGGTTTTCTTTTCTTTTATAATTTTCTTGACTTGCATTTAGCTAAATAATGAAACCTAATCGATGCATGCGATGTACACAAAGTTTTATTGCAAGATTAGCACACTATTTTTGCAACTTACAAGAGAAACTAATCTTGTAAGAAAATTTATAAATATTGGCATATTTACGTAAACTAAAAACATCCAGTTCCATTGAAAATAAATCCAGTTTATTTACTTTAATAGCGGCGGCGTTTGTGTAATTACAGCACAATATAGTGATCTCTGTAAACACCGACTAATGGCTTTTGTTGTTTTGTGGCTAAGGAATGTCATCAAATTAAACCGCTTTTGGAATTTGAGGCCGTTCTTATTTTTCGGATTTGTCTTTTTGTATTCGCGACTTGTTTGTTGTTTCATTACAAATATGGGACTCGTAAACCAGTTTCAAGTTTTTATATGACATTGTTTTAATCAAAATAGTCAGACAAATTGTAACCCAGCAAAATCTATACGGTCTCTAAAAAGACCTCAACTAGTATCATTTACAGGAAAAATGTCTCGAATTTTATTAACTCGTTTAAAATTATGTAAGTATATGGTGCAATGGTGGCAGGTACCGATAATTATAATAATGCAAAGCCCTCTACTTATATTGGGTACTTGAATAAATTCCATTCCTCGTGTCTTGCTAGCATTCAGATGCATAATCCTCAGACTGGAACAGTGGACCTTCGGACCATGGGCGCAGTGACCGCACTGTGACCTTGTTATTGTTTTTGCTACTCTGCTACTCAAGCGCAAACTGTCTTACCTGTCATCTGTAATATTGGTATTAAATCACAATTGGTGTCCTGTTTCATAATATTATCATTAAAATTTTTAAAGAATAACAAAAAAATTAGATGTTTAGGGTTGTAATTCTTGAATTAATTAGTGTCATCTCAACCAGTTTATTATGGCGTATTTTTAGGCAACCTGATTGTTAGAGTTTTTTCTTAAATCCGCCTAAGTACGGAAAAGCTAGAGATTATTTTAACCCATCCAAATATTGAATGGTGTCATCCGACAGTGATCAGAATACATAAGTTCAGACCACGGTAAGCTAAACTATAATATTGAATTCTGATTTTATTAGAAAAATGGTTAAAAGATAAATCCAATGTGAAACTGGTTTTTATCGGAAATGTTGTTTTTGTATAAAAATCATTATCATGAATATAAATAGGTATGTTGTGTTTTACCCATGACATTGATAGGTTACCATAATTCTATATCCAATTCCTTTGTCTACAAAAATTGTATGAGAAAACATTTAATTTAATGTACTTTTAAAAAAGCAGATAAAATTGTTACCTCTGTGGTTCACACATTCCGAGAATGAATTTAAAGAGTTTTTATTATTCATAACACATTACAAACATAAGAAATGTATAAGACATTTAAAAACTCAATGGATAACCACACACGTTTATACGTCCGCGAAATAGAGTCACATCCAATAAAACGCTACTCGTATTTTAATCAGATCCAATAAACAAGAGTGATGTTGCATTGAAACATTCATTGCTTCTTAGCAATATTCTTACAGAGACAAAGCGCCACACTAAGGGCAGTTTTTCCACTACTCCGGCATCCGATTTTTATTGGTCCGGTAATTGCCGGTCCGATGTAGAAATTCATACTTTAGTATACGCGCTTTTCCACTACTCATCTGGTTTTATGTCTAAAGTATGAATTTCTACATCGGACCGGCAATTACCGGACCGATAAAAATCGGAAGCCGGAGTAGTGGAAAAACGCCCTAAAATATGGTTTGGTATGACCGAACCTAATTCACGCTTACGTTCTAAATATTTTTCGCTAAATCGTCGTATGATGTGTAAAATAAAAATTGAGTTTGTTATTGTTTACCCTTAGCACAGATTGTGTCTATAGGTTATTCCTCTTTAGAGTGAATTATTTAATATTAAGGTTTACGATTTGTTATAAATTCGCATTTTCATAAAAAATGCGAATTCACTCTCGTCCTGGTGGTCGACTTTTGTCTGTGATTTGTCAGTATTAGTAAAACTTTTGTCCCTTTTCTGAAAATGTGACATCTTGAATCATGTTATTACATAGAGTTCAAATAGAATCGAGGAACTAGTACGACTACGCTCGACTGAGTACTTTTAAGTATGAAATATTTGAGGAAATGATTCCTACGTACGTTACTCGTAAACAAGTGTATTCGTAAATTCGTCATGATGATGTGTCACGCACGCGGCACTACGACATGTATAAGTGATTTTTTTACAATTCATACAGATTGAGCTAGCCCCAAAGTAAGTTCGAAACTTGTGTTATGGGATACTAACTCAACGATATTATATTTTTATAACAAATACATATATAGATAAACATCCAAGACCCGAGGCCAATCAGAAAAAGTTTGTTTTTCATCATGACCCGACCGGGGATCGAACCCGGGACCTCCTGGGTAGCGGTCTGGCGTGGTAACCATTACGCCACGGAGGTCGTCATTTTACGTTTGGTTTTTCGAGTACACATATCAAACTTGCACTCTGCAAGCCTTGTATAAAGCCTTGTCTTTGTAGGAATGTTTACTCATTCCTTTTAATTCCCGTCACGTCTCGTGCTAGTCTCGTCGACGACACGGCGACAAAGCCTCAGTGTCGAGGCTGTTATGTGACTGTGACCCCATGTAATACGCAAACATTGTGATTATACGAAGGTCAGACTGGTATTAGTGTGTATTAGGAATAACAATGACAATACAATGGAAGAAATTAAAGTACCTTATTCAATTCAATATTATATATAACTAGCGAAGCCCGCGCATCTTCATTTCGGTGTATCTACAAATACCTCTTTCTTGTCTATATCATATCTATAAACCCACTCGATAGGTCCAATGACTAGATGTTAATCAGTTGAGTTTCTTGCGGCACTTCTTCTCAACAGGCCATTCATGTCTGAAGTGCTAGTAGGTTGAAAAAAATTGACGTGTGAAAAGTATTTCTTGTACATGTATATTATGATAATAATAAAAAAATTGAGATGGTTTTTTTTATAATCAGTTACTCATTTAGGTATTAATTTTCTACTTACACAGAAACAAAAAAACAAGTTCAGCGTAATTCAGCGATTGACACCACGAAGAATTGGAACCATGGTGTCAATCGCGGAAGGACTCTTTATTAGCTAGTGCTGTAGTGATGACCACAAAACTCTCATGAAAGAGTGTCACAATCGAGATGACGAATGATAGGGTAAAGTGGAAGAAACTTACGTGCAGTACAATCCGCGCCACGAGAGATGAGACCGGATTGATTGCTCATTTGACTTGCGCAGTTAGACCATTTCTAGTAAAATGGTATAAAACTCTCGTCTACTGAGCATTTCGATCACTTGATACGCCAGACTTATTTCGCTAAAATATAGAATTGGCCATTAATACAACTTTTATATTTTTATACATATTTTCGAAAAACTGAATACATATGAGAGACAAAGATTCATTGTAAGCTGTAAACAATTTCCTGAGGTTGCAAGGTCGAAGTCATTGACACGTGAATTTATAAATACCTCTTTCATTTAGCCTTTAGTCAACATTTTTAGGAGTCATTGACTAATATGGCTCATCTAATTCAAAAGACATTAAAGGACGAATGTGGTTGACGAAAAAGTCGCTCCATTGTTTTGTAGCCTAATCATGACTACAGACTGATATTGATTAAGTTGGTACTGAAATTGATTAAGCTTTATTACCTATTCTATTATACTCAACTGGTTAAGTGTTTTAGTTAATTGTGTAATTTTTTTATTACATCCGATGGAAGTTTTGTTTATTGCTTAATATCCGATTCATGTCGTAACATAATCAGGTTTGTTACAAATAAAACATAATTAGTATTGGTGGGAATTTTTTTTCAGACTTGTATTACTTATAATCGCACTCAGCTTTGCACACGCAGTCGCATTGTTTCCGGGAGTTAAAATAAAGAAAATAAAAGGTAACCTAATTTATTGATTAGATGTAGTATAAACACATGATAGTAAAAACTTGATCATAGAGTTTCAAACGCAGTGTGAAATAACAAACATTTTTTTTAAAAATAATGAATTAATGATAAATATTTACGAATTTTAATGTCTTAAAAAGTAAAACGATTGTACGTTAACATTACAGATATTTTTTTTTGCATAGTCGTACCTAATCTGTGCTTATTTATGAGTATTGTATCTGTGGTTATTATGTTTTGTCAGTATGGATTAGAATAGTCGAAAGATTAGTACAAATTATAAGACATCTCATTTCATAACTAGTTCACGGTCATGCCTTCAAAAGGCATCAATTTATTTAATCCTTCAATATTTAAAAAAGTTTTGTTTAATTACAAAAACGTGATGATGTTTTTAATCTACAATTGTTATATGTTAACAAAATAATCAACGTCTCACGTTGTCTCAAACTTTCCCACGTAAGATGAGCATTTAACTTATTTTAAAATGATCTACCCTTTAGTGCAGTACTGGGTTGTAGACTACAACCCAGTACTGCACTAAAGGGCATTTCAAAGGTGTAGTTTAAAGAACAGAGGTCTAGTTATAATGGTTGCTATGAAAAGTTATGTATTAATAGAGGAGACACGATACAACGCCTTGACAAAACGTTTGCGTCATTATTATGTAACTAAACATTGCAAAGACAAAGGTACTTGAATACGAACAAGAATTTGGGAATACTAAAGTAAGGGGTATGAAGACATGATTGATTTTTCTTTAGTGTATTGTACAACTGGATTTGAATTCAATCTCAAGTTATTATTTTATTCCTTCCTTAACTAGACAATGACATGGTGTTAATTTTTGTGCAAGTAGTTAAATTTAATGGCAAAGTACAAGGTGGGTCCAACACTGACAGTGCAAGTCTAATTCACTGGAAGTACGTAACCAAAACACATTACGTGAGTTCCTTCAAAAGTATTATAAAACTTTCTCTAAAATCGAAACATTGACACTTTGACCGTAATCAAAATCACGGACAGTTACAATAATAAAATTTGACGGATTCTATGGAATGTTGGACGAATGTACACAGTAGATGACAGGATTATGACAGGCGGATGAGCGAGTCACGAGCTACGCCTATTTATGTAACTAGGGACCAAATGTCAGCCGGAGACCCTTCACCGCCCAGCGAGCAAGTAAACATAGAAATCTATACAGAAAATCGGATGAACATTCCTTATATTGCGAAAAATATAACATTAATAATGTACTCATAAATATTTTTTTATGTGCTGGTCAAAGTGTAGAAAATTCGTTTGATTTAAAGAATATCCATAATCCAAAACTAGAAAGAGATCGGTTGATAGATCTTGAAGTCGAGTCAAGAATAACTGCAGTGCTGAAATTTCAGCAATTAGAGTCGTATGGAAAGATAAAATAAACCACATTCCACCTAAATAATGAAAGGATAACATTTTTGAACTAGTCAAGTCTAAGAGATGATAGAACGATTTGTTCATGCAATAACGGCTGGCTGGATGAATTGGGTTGAATTTTGGGACACAGTTTGTAAGATTAATACTTATGATAATAACTGCAGAAGTTTTCGCCGAATAACAATACACATTAATAATAACAAAAGATATCTATGCAAACAAAGCCGCTAGCATAGCTATTTCGTTATAAATAAATGTATAAATGCCCTTTAAACGTTCATAATGTACATCGCAAAACGAAACTGTTCAAGACCACACGCACCAAACAGGTGAACCTATTTCGCATACAATGAGTATCGTGACGGTGTTATGAGCTGTAATTGAGTGATACAACAAAGCAGAATGGATTTACAATTCATTGCTTTAAGTCAAACTAAGGTATGGATAGACGCTCTGGAATAGCAAGCTGGTGAGCACAGTTATGAGTATGCTTAAAACTAGCCAGCTCTGCAGCTGTTCACATTTATATTCTTTTCTTTCTTTCTAAGTATGCTAATTTTAATCATAATAAGCATCCTAGTTTTAAGCAAATCTTTTCATCTTTACCTCCAGCTTCTTTCAAGGTCGGCAACGCGTTAGTAATGCTCCTGGTATTGCAAACGTCCATAGGCTGCGGTGACTGCTTACCATCAGGCGGCCGTATGCTTGTTTGCCACCTTAGTGGTATAAAAAAAAAAAAAACCAGCGCTACAGGTAGCGTGCTCGAAAATCGAACGGCTGTCGATTCGAGAGCACGCTCGAAAAAAGCATGCCTATCACTAGCAATTCATGAACACACTTGCTACTAAGTAGCATTGGCTCATTAATAGCTTGCTTTCGTGCTATTACAGAGTAGGTCTATCTGTAGTTTAAACCGTGTTCTTCAACTTACGAAATTACATGCATCAGTAGGCTTTTGACTTGCGCGTACGCAACTAAGCGACTTTATTATCAATGTTACTACACATGCATATTCCAAATGGTTTTTACGGTTCAAATGATTCGTGTTAACGTAGTAGTAGTTTTGTGCTATTATTGCATGTGGCAACCTTTTAAATGGCAAAATCCGACCTATTTCTTTATATCCATTTACCATGTTTATAAACAGATCATTGTAAGGCAATGTGGGATATTTTTAGCTCTTAGAATTTTATTACACACCGTGTATGAAGTTATGCTTTTTGGCGGTAATCAATACAGTTCCCTGTGACTTAAGGTCATGGACCTTATAAATGCATATAGAAACCAAATAATTATAATAATGAAATGGACTAAATTGAGTAATTATTGAGAGTTGAAAGTACAATCCCCAGGGAACAAAGCCATGCCATTCCAGAATCTGGATTTAATTATGCTTGAAGACCTCTTCAAACATCAGATAGAGCACAAAATAAGTCACAAAAACCTTTTAGATACACTTGATATAAGCATTTGATTTACAAAACGAAGATAAGGACATCGTCGGAATGTCAGATCATTAAACGACATTACTCCGAAAAGGCAGGCATATTAATGTTTTATCGGAGATTCGGAGAGTATCAGATAGCATCCAAATTTGGTACCTTTGCACACGAACCGTCTGTATAGTAACCCAGAATACCCGAATGTGGTATTATGAGGACACGACACGGCAAATTTTGGTAGGGACGCCGAAAAATTTCGCAATTTTTTCTCGTACTATAAGGCCCATAAATATTGATTCCGTAAACTCTATTGTGCGATCGATGTCTCATGAATAATTTATACAATCGGAATCTGATATCGACTTTGGTGAGATTTCGAAAACAGATCGAGCTGTTGAATCGGCATACATAATTGGAGAGGTTGTGTGTGTAAAATTTATCGATATTATTTTTATAAGTTTTGACACTGACCGATATGGTGCCGCCCAATGAACGGTCAATATGAATAGATTTTCACATCGTAATTTTATAAGCATTTTTAAATGTGTCTGACATAATTTATTATGACTCTTATGAATATAAAACTGATATAAGATTGCCTGACGTTTATCAAGTTGCTCTGAACTCTGAAGCCAGGACTTCTACAAAAAGAAGGTACCGACGGCATTGTTTGTCTCATATTGTTTCGTTCTCTTAAGGCTACTTGTTTTTATCTACCCTTTCAAGGATTGCGGCCAATATAAATTAGGACAGAGTATATAACAGGCTATTAGTTATTACGTCAAAAGATCTTACATTGTATATTCAACAAGTACAAGATTGCCAGAAAATTAGCATCGGTACAACCTTCGCGCCTAATTAGTTCTTTGAATCGTGCAATTAATGTGCCGATCAGGAGGATCTGCGATGAAGTCGGAGGAGTTTCGTTGCGCAAACGCATGTTCGATTACTTATTCACTCCTACGCATTAATTAATAACATATTCGAATCGATATTCATACATTTTTGTTTTAATTAAATATTTTCAAGGAATTACTTTGCACGTACGGTATCAGTAATTCCGAAAAAGCAATACCGTGTTGACGATTTACGGTGATGTCCGTTCCTTTTTAAATGTGATATAATCTATGTCACCTGGGGTGAGGATAGTGTACCTAGATTCCCAACGGTGAAATATTATTTCAAATCGGTCCAATAGTTTCGGAGCCTATTCAATACAAACAAACATACGATTAATATTCTTGTCTAAAACAAATTGTAATAGACGCGCTTGGAAGCAGCACGCAACAACTGAATATGTTACAAAATAATAATAATAATTTTTCTTTGAACACTGTGAATTGTGAGTTCATTCATATCATACGTGAGGAGCGTATCTTGGTACTGATCTAGTAAGTTTATGTATCTGATAAGTTGCAAACAAGTTTTGTAGGCACGGGTGTCTAAGCGCTATTACGCACTGTCGACTGTGACTTTCATAAAGTTCAATAGGTGTTTACGCACTTGGTCGCTGGTCGCTTTCCTATGTTTTGGTTCCTGAGAGACTGATTCGCCGGCGACTAGTCGACAGTGCGTAATGGCCCTAATTCAGGTACTTTTGTTTGGCAAATAATTGGATTGGTATAGGCTTAGTTATGAAAAAAGGTCGATTACACACAAAATAATACATTAATCTTGACCTCAAGTTTTCTGATAAGTTCTGTTAACCTTTTTGTTCGGTAAATTGTCACAAAAAAGTGAAGAAAACATTGAAATAAAAAAACAAATGAAAATGCAGTTGTGTTTTATTTCATAAAAAAAAAAAAGAATACTTGGTTGCCAGATATAAATAGTTTCTCACGTTAAGGTCGTTTCCCTTGTAGCTTAAAATTTAATAAGCCTCTTTTGTTTTTTTTAAACCTACAAACAAGACACCGAGAAATTCAGAGAATATTATATTTTATGCACATATTAATGTTTGTATTGAGTTGAAGAAAGTGTAACAACAAGTTTCCATAATCGGTTCAGAGGTCGGTTGACTCATCGCTCTCCGAGGTCTCGTATGGGCAGGAAGGCCATAATTCGCGATTGCAAGCTGATAATATGTCATTTTGAGTACTATTAACATTGGATAGTTTATTGTATTTATAGCTCTTTGTCGCTGCATCAATTAAGTTTTTTTTAAATGTACCTTTTAAAAGGTCTATAAAAGTTTGAATAAATTAAAAGTCAATTCAAACGTGTATAAAAAATAGTACAAAGTTGGACAAAGACAGTAATCATTTAAAGTGTCATTTTGAAAATGTGTATGTGCAACTCACAATTATTTTTAATAAAAATATAATTGTATTTAATTGACTGACATTAAATCAACGTACGTAAATAGATAATTATCGTTTACCAAGCAAAGACTATAAATTATAAGATTTTTTACTCCAAAAATTACAACCAGCATAAATACACGCATTTATAATCAATTGCTAAATTATATCATGATTTGTATATTTTACGTAGTGTAGTAATTCACGTAGTGTACATAATATGTACGCTGTTCTTAAGAGCCCCTTCACACATGGCATAGGCGTCGCGTAGGCGTTCGATGAACGTATACGCAGCGCAGACACGCCGCGATAACGCGACACACGCCTAGCGTTGTCTCGACTTCTTTACTGTATGCAGAGACAACGCTACGCTAGGTGTGCGTCGAATTTTCTTCCTTCACATAATGGCGTAGGTCGCCGTAGACGCCATATGTAATGGAGCTCTAGCTCTAACTGTGACAACGCTAGGCGTGCGCCGCGATATTTCGACGCACGCCTAGCGTTGTCCCGACGTCTTTACTGTATGCAGAGACAACGCTACGCTAGGTGTGCGTCGAATTTTCTTCCTTCACATAATGGCGTAGGTAACCGTAGACGCCATATGTAATGTAGCTCTAGCTCTAACTGCGACAACGTAGCGTTGTCTTTGCATACAGTAAACATATCCACGCACGGCACGCCTAGCGTTGTCTAGAGGCGCTCTAACTGTTATAATGATCATATTTCCTACGATTATTGAACCTTGAAGTCTATTATCTTGAAGCTACTGTGTTAAAATACTTAGAGGTTTTCTATTTGCAGCTATTATTAAATATTTGAAAACAATTTGATCTCTATTTGTATTGTTATAAAGTCTATTAAATGTGCTGGATATTAAAACAAACTTTTATTTTTCATGAGAACGTATGTGGAATGATTTGTGTTGTGATACTTATTATCAGTTCAGAATAATATTAGGCGCTGTTCACATTTTATCTAAAAATTTAAACAAGTTAATATAAATCTTTTAAATTGTCACATTGACTACAGAGCAGGACATCGCCAGTCATCGAGTTTTTCTTTCAGGCCGACAAGGTAAGACTGATCGGAGTGATCGGTAACCGCGCTTCCTGTCCGCGGTGCCCTTGGGTCGCACTTCTGGACTCCAACTGCTCAACATCAGGAGGAGTGGAGTCAACTTGATTGAAAAAAAAAGGACTGGTTGAACTCCGGGAGTGCCGGCAGAAGTGTAAACTTAAACATCAACGTTGTGCATTTTTGAATATTTTGGAATGGTTAGGGAATCTTTTTCTATCAGGCTACGGATCTGACGCGAGTTTAACAATTTTTACCCATCTAAAAAAAGTGCCAAGCGCCGCTAAAGAAGTTTTCACTTTAAAAAAAGATAATATTTAAGCATAGCTCTTAGCAAAGAGTGTTGTTATACGTAATAAATATTTTAGATTAGCGAATATGTTTTTGTAATAAGCAATATTGTTAATTGACGAAATCTGCTTATAGTTTTTAAATAACGTGGAATTAAATAGATTTTATATGGCATATTAACTTATGATAGGCGTAGGTATAAAACAGTAATTTATTCAACACATTAATTTTCTAGACAAATTCGTGACTGATTTATTTGATACTTCTAAATAAAAGTTATGATCACACATTATCAATGTCAAATATGAAAAATACTACCTTTATCTGGTTGAACTTTAAATAATATTTTTCATTATACTTTATTAGTTAAATTACAGTTATAATGTTTATTGGCATGGCATTGATTTTATTTAAAGATAGGTAGGGCACAGCGGATAATCCGCTCAAATCGGAGTAGCCGGTATGGGGAAGGACCTCCACCTTACAGAAGATCGTAGCCAAATAGCTTTGGTCTCGAGTCTCGGCCATGTTGTGTTCCAACGGTGAGTAAGGTCTCCAGAGCCCTACTTGGGAGGGTTGGGAGAGTTGGCAACGCGTGAGTGATACCCCCGGTATTGCAAGTGTCTATAGGCTACGGTGATGCTTACCATCAGGCGGCCGTATGCTTGTTTGCCATCTTTGTGGTATAACAAAAATGTATTAAATTTAACAAAATTTATATCCATTCAGTTTAGTTTAGTTTATTGTGCGACTCCCTCTTAATAAAATATTTTTTATCATAGTACAGTCATTAGTCAGTGTGTGTGAGAATAGTGTTCGATGGAAATGATAGTTCGTTCACAAATCCCTCCATTCTCACAAAAGGTTCTCAAAGTCGTCCACCCTTCTACAAAAAGGGATCTTCCCTACGCATTGGCTTTCCACATCCTTATTTGCAATATTTTTTATACTCATTTTTATTAGGAGTTAGAAAAGTGTTTAGTGAAATAAAATTATAAACACTGTTCACTTTTAAGTACATAATATAGCTTATTTATTACTTCTGGTGTGTCTTTGCTCTATGGGCAGCGATGACCATATATCATCAGATGGTAAAGCTCGTTTGTAAATTTTTTTATTAAAAAAAAAACATAATGTTACCAGTTTATTGCAAAAGTATAAAATTCTTTGCCAACATGCTAATTGATCGATAACAAATCGTATGTATTCGTAATCAAATATTTGAACGTAAATAATTTTAAAACTTCATCGATTTTTTTTTAGAATTGACAAATTATTTGTAGATTCGGTATTACAATCTAAGCGTAATCTATGCGACATAAAAAAATACTAATTTGTATAATGATTCATCTAAATAAATGGGATAATGATTCATTTAATCTTATGACTGTCAAGTTTAACACAGTGTCAGCGGTTAGTTACGGTACCGTCGATATGGTAATGAATGTTTGTACAATCGTCACTTCGGCGCCCGCTGCGCCAAGGTCAAGTCGTGTTTTGATCAATGTTCCGAAAATAATGTGAACACAGTATTATGAGAGTATAATGAGTATAGTTTAAGAGAGTTAGGGCATAGCGGATAATCCGCTCAAATCGGAGCAGCCCGTTTGGGGAAGGACCTGCACCTTACAGAAGATCGTAGCCAAATAGCATTGGGCTCGTCCATGTTGTGTTCCTACGGTAAGTAAGGTCTCCAGAGCTCCACTTAGGGGGGTTGGGAGGGTTGGCAGCGCGTGAGTGATACCCCCGGTATTGCAAGCGTCTATAGGCTACGGTGACGGCTTACCATCAGGCCGACCGTATGCTTGTCTGCCAGCTGTGTAGTATAAAAAAAATGAAGAGAAAGAAAATTTACAACTTACAATATGATTGTAATTTTTTTAAAGAAAAGGATGCTAAACGAGCACTCTTGTCACCTGATAGTAAATCACAGTATAACGAAAAGAAAGAAAATTTACAACCCGCATCTTACAATAAGATTGTTTTTTTCATGGAAGAGGTTGCCAAACGAGCATGCTGGTAGAGTAGTAGAGCCACTGATCACATAGATCATCGAGTGCCTGAGCCATTCCCGATGGAAAAAAGGAGAAAGAGAAGAATTTTTCTCTCCACTCTTATTTCCTCATTTTACCAAAACCAAAATAAATGGCAGTTTTATTAATTGAGTGGGCGTGAAAAGTGAAGTTATTTATTTCACGCCCACTCCACTGTGTAGGGTGTCGTTAGATAGATCTCGATTATATCCTAGGTTGTAGACATTCTTGATATTAATGATTATACATACCGTTTGGTATTTACAAATATTCATAATTTACCGTTAGTAATAAAATATTGTTCCTTTTTCTATCGTACTATAAATTGAATATCATAAAATTAGAATCAATATAGTACCTTATTCAAGAAAACATTATAACTTAACAATCCATAATAATGAAATACCAGTTCCCGGGTGGTCTCACTGGTATTCGATAATCTCCTAATAACATATCCTGGTTGTTACAACAGTCTTATTAATTATAGCTATATCTTCTATTACAGGTTTGTGGAAACTCTGATTGCATATGTTAATTGTCGAATGTAACTTTAAGACGTAATATACTTCGTAACGTTTATGTTACCTGACATTATATTATGAAGTTAGACAAAAATGAACATTTTATGTCCTGCAATCTATAGGGATACCTTTGTATCCTTTAGAGCGGCTGTTGTCACCATAGATTTATTATATACTAGCGTAAGATTGGCAATGCAAAAGAGATAGATCATAGCATACACGTTGGTTAGAGCGAGATAGATAGGCGAGACCATTTTCCTATACACGCTATCGGACGGTATCGGCCTGACGTCAGTCGTGTTAAAAACAAATCCCACTTATTTTTACAAAATTTATGGTTTTTAAGTGTAGTTTTGGTGTTAATTAGACGTGATTACCTGTGCAGTGCCTGGATGTAACTCAAACTAAAAGGAAAATCCACAAAATTATATATCTTGCTTGCACACATGTACATTCCACGCACACTAGTGTATTTTGTTTTTGGTCTCGCCTCAATCAAACCAAAGCCTATCTATAGGGACGCTAAGCTAGTATATACTAAATCTATGGTTGTCACACAGGCTTGACAGCTTGGTCGTTAAACTAAGTCAGTGACCGTTAGGTGGCTTTAAAACACTGAAGTTGCTTAAAGACTGTCATTTCGGGACCAAATGAGCTGACGAAGCTGAGCGAGCTCTCCAAATCTCGGAGTAGGATGTAATTTAAACCCATCCAAATACTGGCTTGGCGCTTGGGTAATCGTTCCTTAAGTGATTAATTAATTTTGATATGCAAAATAACTGCAATCGCACTCTTTGCGTCTTCCATTCCACGTTTTCTTAGTCTCCTGCAACGACTTTTATAAAAGGGTGTTCTGTAAGATGCACAGTCAGCGTCATAAATATGTTGTCATTTTAGGACCTTGTCAATTCGTCACTAATTAAAATGGTATACAAAAGTGACGAGGTAATAAAGTAACGACATATTTATACCGCTGACTGTACATAAGCTCATCCATCTTTCTACATGTCCAGTTCTTCCAAGATCATTATATTAAAATATATATTTTTTATTTCCAGGTAACCAGTGATGTGCTGACATGCCGATCACAGCATTGTCACGGGAGACGCCGCCTGCGTCTCCACCACTACAGCCCACTTCCTATGAGGATGCTTTGGCCACCGTATGTTCTTTCATTTTATATTGTTCGGCCGTTTACCTTTGTCAATAAGTCTATAATAATACTAGTGATAGTGCAATAACATATAACACATGAACAAAGTGTTTTCAATTAATTTACACTAAGATAAGTCGATGGCTAATATTCTTAGACATACGTTTTATAAGTTTAGGTCAAGTTAAATTACTAACTAGCCAATCGTTAGATCGTGATATTCAGGAATCACATATTCATACTTTACATAAAAAAAAACTTATGTCAAAGAGAAGTATGCCAATTATATTTGAAGTCTATCCAATCACCATTAAAGTACATAGATAGAATATGACTCATATACAAACAGGGAAAAAATGATACATCAAACACAATAATCTTACTGGCTAGTGTATAAGCAACAAGGCGGCCTTATTGCTATTACAATCTTTTCAAGGGGATTGAACCCTGGACCTCCTGTGTGGCGGTTCGGCGTGGTAACCATTATGCCACAGAGGTCGTCGCATTTAACTGTCAAACGAATAGTTCATTCTTTTATTTCAAACAAAACTTTGAATATCACGTTTATACAATACGTACAATACAACTAACCTTTTACAAATGAGCGATAAATCTGCTATACTAAAATTGGTTACAAATATTTTCAATAGATGGCGCTGTGCAGTTTCTGAATCGCGCTAAGGTTTGCTTTTTGGTGAGACTTAATACATTTTTATGTGCGCTTGTGTCGCTGGTGATAACTTAAAATCAAGTTGAGTAGCTTTGTTAAATCATTTATTGAATCGTAACTGTATTTTTGTAGTAGTTAGTTTGCGAAATCGCCGACGCTACTCTATAAATAAAATAAACTGTTATTTTAATTTAATTTCTACTATTTTCTACTAATGTTATTTCTAGCGATGGGCGATTGTTATTTTAACGTAATATGTTACTTACTATCGGTTCTTCAACTATACACTTACTTACTTCGCCTGCGGGATCTAAGTGAGTGAAAACTATAATTAATAATTATTCTAATTGATAATAATTAATATGTGGCTATAACCCAGATGGCTATAAGCATAGATTTAGTATATACTAGCGTACCTATAGATAGGCTTTGGTTTGATTAAGGCGAGACCAAAAACAAAATACACTAGTGTGCGTGGAATGTACATGTGTGCAAGCAAGATATATAATTTTGTCGATTTTCCTTTTTGTTTGAGTTACATCCAGGCACTGCACAGGCAACCATATTTAATCACGTTTATTTAACATCAAAACTACACTAAAAACCATAAATTTTGTAAAAATAAGTAGGATTTGTTTTTAACACGACTGACGTCAGGCCGATACAGTCCGATAGCGTGTATAGGAAAATGGTCTCGCCTATCTATCTCGCTCTAACCAACGTGTATGCTATGATCTATCTTTTTTGCATTGCCAATCTTACGTATATAATAAATCTATGGCTATAAGTATATTTTTGTACAAAGTGAATGTCGTATTTATTTAGATTCGATCGGGTCGGGTATTTGGTTCTGAAGAAAAATATGCTATTGTTAGTAGGCCACGCGGGCGAAGCCGCAGGAGCTAGTCATACTAATATTATAAATGAGAAAGTGAGTTTGTTTGTTTGTTATCCTTCACGGCTTGACTAAGCAGCCGATCAATAAGAAAATTTGTATACATATTGTCAATGGTACAGAGCCCAACATAGGATACTTTTTATTCCGTGAAAGAATGTCATTCCCATGGGAAAATATTTTTTCTACTATACACGGCGCTGTATGGGATGGATTATCGGCCAACAGATGGCGCCACAAGTCGCACTATGGATGTTTTGTTCTCAAACGAGATCTGTCACAAAATTAACCGCGAGCGAAGCCGCGTGGAAAAGCTAGTCTTAAATAATTTCTCCATACATATTATATCTATTGTCTAATGGGGCCTCCACACGCTTGCTGTTTGCCACAAACACCAAACACCGAACACCATATGCCAAACACCAATCACAATCACCGAACACAAACGCGGTATCCACACGCTTGGCGAACGTGCCAGTCTATGCCGGTTTGACAAACATGGTGGACGACGAACTTGTGGTGGCAGCGATCACTTTTGGCATGACCTTATTTTTATAAAAAAAACAGAAAGTGAAATTAAACGAATAAGAAGGAGAGCACTCGGCCGTATATCGAGGGGTCGTTGGTTCGAATCCCACCTGGGGGGTGAAATTTTTCTTTCAAAAAATCAATTTCAAAATATGAACGGCTAGTTGCCTGAAAACTTCTGTGGAAAAAAGCTCAAAAAAAAAGATAAAAAGAAAAAAATTCTGAAACAATAAATAAAATTATTCCTAATTTAATAAAAAACTAGGATTAGATGTACCTAGATAATTATTTATTGAAATTTAAATAATTTGACAACTACTTATCCTTACTAATATTATAAATGAGAAAGTGAGTTTGTTTGTTACTCCTTCACGGCTCGACTAAGCAGCCGATCATTTGAAATTATGAAAATTTGTATACTTATTGTTAGGGGTACAGAGCCCAACATAGGCTACTTTTTATCCCGTGAAAGTATGTCGTTCCAATGGGAAAATAAAATATTTGGGGTTGGGAGGGTTGGCAACGCGTGAGTGATACCCTTTTTTTATTTGATTGATCCTATTTACCCCGGTATTGCATGCGTCTATATATAGGCTACGGTGATGCTTGTCAGGCGCGTGCCAACTTAGTGGCATAAAAAAAAGGATTCTATTATAAGGTCCCTCTTATTAAAATCATCTGTTTTTTGGTATTTCTAATATAGGCTACTAGTATCTATAATTAAATGGCTATTATAAAGTATCGCAGTTAAGACGTTAAGGTCAAAATGGTAAGTGACGTGAGAACTTGATCTAATTTTGCTTAACAGTTCATGCCCTCGAAAATATTTTCACACACTTTCACTGCATTTCCTTTCTGTCTGTCATTCAATTAGAACAATTTAATAAATCAAATTCACACTTCTGCTGCAATCTTTCGATTAAGGTGGCTACAGATCGTAACAAATATTTTCCATATAAACTCAATGTTAGACACTAAAGTCTATTTTTCTAGATTTTTCTAGTAATAAAACAATGTTACTCTTCTTTAACTTAGATATTTAGAAACTAAACCTAGGGGTCAGTAACGCTCAGATACAATCTCAAGTCTTACAGGCGTACATAGGCTACGCCGCCCATTTCCCATCAGGCTGGTACTGGTAGTCGTGGTATAAAAAAATAGAAACCTAATGTATAAAAGTAGTTATTAGTATCGATTGGTATGAGTTGGGTAAAAATTAAAATCAAATTTCCAAATCAAGCGATTACGATCGATTATGTGATGTTATGTTCACATATTATCTATCATGTGACCCAGAAATATAATCTATGAAGAAACCAGCTTCAGTTAAATGCCACCGTTTACGATATATCCGCAACACATATTTAAGTATAAACATTGATTTGTTATGCTAATATGTCGACGCCTTGACATAAGAATTTGCATGGTTATTGCCAAAACGCGTGTCTAGGTTTCAACTTTTCGACTCCTCATCAAATAAACAGTAGCTCTACTTGCGAACGGATTGCTCCACAGACAGTGTGAATGGAAAATGTCCATATTATGGCAAACGGACGTTCAGTACAATCCACCTGCATACAATAGCTTAGTAGTTTAGTGCGGTTCACAGCATCCGACGCGCGGCCTTCTCGCGACCGACCAAACGAAAAACGAATAAAAAAAAATCCTTTCGGGAAAATTTTGTGTGTGATAAAGTGTTGTGTTAAAAAAGTTATAATAATCAAAGTGATTGTTTATAGTGAGTCAATAAAAATAAAATGAAATATTTGTTTTCGGTTATAATTTATAATGGTTATTAGGAATTGGCGTGAATCGATAGCGTGTATAACAGTTTGTTATAAACCTTGGTATTTACGTTTTAAGTGGAATATCTAAACAATGCTCACGAACTTCGGATCCGCTGCAATTGACCGCAAGTTATTATAATAGATTTCGTTTTGGTTAAACATCTAACTACTGCTTCTAATTATAAATAAATATTTTTTGTGAGATAAAATAGGCAGATTTTTACATCTAGCTGTTCAAAAGAAAATGTTATTATTAAGAGAGGTAGCGGATAATCTGCTCAAATCGGAGCAGCCCGTCTGGGGAAGGCCCTCCATCCACCTTACAGAAGATCGTAGCCAAATAGCGTTGGTCTCGGCCAGGTTGTGTTCCTACGGTGAGTAAGATGTCCAGAGCTCCACTTGGGAGGGTTGGCGACGCGCGAGTGATACCCCCGGTATTGCAAGCGTCTAAAGGCTACGGTGATGCTTACCATCAGGCTATGCTTGTTTGCCAACTTAGTGGTATAAAAAAAAGGTAGATTTTTATTTATTGGGTAAATTACAATTGAATTACAAAGTTACGCTTTAGCTTCATTTTATGAGCTTATAAAATTCTATTAAATATTTAACCCCCGTGAGTGTTGCAGCAATATAATTTGAAAACATTTTTATATTTCTTTTTTATTATCACTAGTATGAATATATATTTTTATTACCTATAACTTCTTATAATGTACATCTTTAAACGATCGTGAAGCTTTGCCAATAGTATAAGAAATAAATCTTCTATGAAAGGTCAACATAATTGCTTCACACCACGGTCACAAGTTAATTTAACATATGACTGGGCACATTTTCCCATGGCATTACTACGATACATAGTATGAGAGATGCTCTCGGTATAGCTAACTGGACGTTACGAAATTTTGCAGTTCATGTTGAACGACAGTTTTAGAATAGCCCGGTTTACCTTGCCTCGTCGTGGGAGCGTCATTTTATGTAAATTCCGTATAGTACTCAAACTACCGCATTTCTATAGTGTTGTTTTTACACTATCTATAGCGAATATAGACTCGGACATAAATAATAACTGTAATTTACGAGTTCCCAACAAAAGAAAGTTTGTTAAAATGTTGCAAAAAAAACTTTGTAAATTCTTAATTAAACTACGCAAGATTTCTCATATAGAGTAGATTAATTGCACAAATAATTTATTTCTGTATGTTCTCTTTGATGAGAGGAAATGTCTGTAAAGACCGCTAAATAAACGAATTGAATCTTTGAATCTATATTTTTTTGATATAATTATTTCTAAACTGAAACCTGTTTTGTCACAAACGGCAAAAAACTTTTAGTTATGTCTTTGTTAATATTTTTTTTTATAAAAAAGGGGAGTGTGTGATACTTATGGTTTTGACCTAAAGAAAGGCGCTAAATTTCTATAATATCAAGTCCCTTTAAATGCTCTGTGACTTGGTTTAACTTTTAATTTAAAAAAACCCATATAAAAATTCTGATACTATAAATAGTGTTCACGTATTTATTATATACAATTTCCTCTTTAAAATGGTAATTTATATCTTCACAATCGTGGTTATATACCTATAATGTATGGATTCTTGTCTAGGTGACATCATAGGTTATAGTAGTAAATAATACAATATGCATGAAATCAATGCGTCACATGTCATGTACTTATTTACTTGAAGGCGGAAGGTCTTCATCTTGTATATAACATGTTGTGTCAACACGTGACTCTGCATACAAGAGTTACAAAACACCGTGTATTACTTGAATAGGTTAGATAGATAGATAGAATATGCTTTATTTGCAACACACAGACTGTAAACATTAGAACACAAGAAATACAATACAATATGGTAAACACAAAAAAAAAAGATAACAGACTTGTGTATTGGCAACAAGGCGGTTACGGTTACGGTTAGTATAGGCAAAGGTATAGATAGGGTCTATTTCTAGAAATTTTCGGACGCCAGCTTTCGAAAAATTCTCAGATTTCTAGAGTACCTACTTAGATTATAAAGAAATTATATACATCTGTATTTTTTGTTTAAATCTAAAAGAGAATTTGTTAATTGAAATATTAAAAAAAAGTACCGTAAAAATCTATTTAGAAATAATAAACTTTCATATCACGTCTACTTTCTTTCAAATTTAATATTTTTTAGTAGCTAGTAAATAAAATGTTAAAGATAAAAGTTATCTGTCAATTAAAATTAACAGGAATGCTTCAAAAAAATTAATAAAAGTAAAAATATCAACTTTTCGTATTTGATTTATTGTTAACTAGCGAAACCCGCGCAACTTCGTTTGCGTGTATCCCGCTTTCCCGTGGGAATTTTAAAATTTTTCTCTCCGTAAGAACCATCCTCGTACTTCAAGGAATATTCTAAAAAAAAAATCAGCCAAATCGGTCAAGCCGTTTTCATGTTATGTCGTGACAACGGAAAACGGGTTTCATTTTTATATATATAGATATATCTGAAAATTATTGACATGAGAAAGTGCCTTCATTTTGAATTCGAGTTTAAATATAATTAGGGTGTACGTACAGTCACCTTGCATGCAGGATCGCCTTGCGGTGAGTCAGTGACACCTGACACCACCGCAGTGGATCTGTTACAATACAAGGATAGGCCTTGTCAACATGTCGCCTGTCGTGGGGCAAAAATTAAATCGGCCGACTCGTTCTTTTGTTTTTTTTACTGGTTTTCAACCGTGTTCGCTTGCGTGATGAAGAGTATCCAATGTGTTGTATCTTTAACACATTCGGCTGTTTTTGATAATAGGCAAATACTTACCCAGCCACTTCGTGAAACGCATTTTTAAAGATGACACAATTAATTATAGCGGTCACTGTCAAACTAAACAAGAAGAAAAGAGATAACTTGAGTCTTAATGTGGAATTACTAAATTTTTTATATGATATTACAAATTCAATATTACAATAATTGTTCTACACTCTTACAAGTTCGCCGAAGTGCAGTAAAGTAAGTAGGCACGAATTCAAAAGACAAAAGAAAGGTGTAGACTCTCTCTCAACTCTTGTTTTCGCTCAACTTCCCGAGAGTGTAGAGGCACCATTACACTAATGGCAAACAAGTATAAGGCCTGCCATGGTATAAACAATTGTATATTCTATCTGCTCCACTGTTAGCTTTACTAATTAAAATTCCTATTGAAAATTATATATATAAAGTCAGTCATTGAATCAACTAACAATAAGTACAAATAATTATACACTAGAAGTACGATTATAGTAATTACATCTGCCTCTATAAATCTAAGAGTTTTTAATGCGGCAATTACGCACCAAATAGTGAATCGAAGCGTGTTTGTTGTCACGCTATATCTAATGTTTCCGTTGTTACAACAAGCTGCAGGAGTCGGTGGCTGCGAAAAGCGAAGGTCTTACGGACATACATTTAACTAAACTTCTTAATAAACCAGCAACTTGTACATTGCTAGAGTTTGAACTAACTCTAGACTAGTCATGTTCAAGTTGTTACATATACATAGTATTTCAGAAGAAACTTATTCGTACGTTTACAGTTTTAGAAGAAATCTTATACGCACAATAAACTTACAACTTAGAAGATAACGACAAATTACTTTCTAACTCAGAAATTAGATCTCTAGTTTCAGCAATTAACTACAAATTCTCTATAATCCACCATTACGGAAACAATGCAAAAAAGATTGGCGAAAGAGATCCATAATCATCTCAGCCATGATGATGATGATGACACTTGTCTCAGCCACAAGAAGTTCACTGATGGACACAGACATACCCCAAATTTTACCAGTAGAACCGTTTGGAAGCGATCTGCATCCAGCGACATTTCTTAAAATTTGTTTGTGATAAATTTAAAATTGTATGTACTTGAATATTCACAAGATCATCCCTAGGAAAAGTATAGCCTCTTATGGTAAGCGAGTGAACTCGCTCTCATGAAGACCGCGACTCTGGCAAGTGAACGGCCTTGCAACCGAAGGGTCAGGTGGCCCGGTCAATGGGCCAGTTCAGTTTACAATGCTCCTCGAAGCCACTCTCGGTTTCGACGAGATTAGAAATGAACTCCAATGTTATGCAACTTATCATTAACGTGTATTGTTATTGTGTATAAACAATGAGATTTAATATGATGATTGATTAGAAGATATTTATAAAGATTTTGATGTGATTTTGAGAGAGGCTGTTGAAATGAACAATAAATTGCGACACAAGTTGCTACGAAGAGTCCAAAGATTAAAAAATATATTTTTCATAATGGTTTGGGTAGAAAATTGTGAAAATAGCCTCCTGACTGTCTGAGGTACTTTTTTTTTAATTTCTTGGTGAAAATTGAATATGTTGTATATAAAGACCCCAGTATATGGTAAAAAATAAAATAAAAAATCCTAGGCTGGAAAATACAGTTTTCCACTAAGTCCTTTATATAGGACAAGAGCAGAGTGTGAGGTTGTACTTTGTATAGGACATTGCATTTTATACAGAGATAAAATTAAATTATGTCGTTAAATTGTTAGTGTGAGAAATATAAAACTAATTTGCATTAATTAAAATGTATTTATTACTTTAAAAGTCTTAAAAAAATCAGTCTGTCAAACTGCTTATAAACATAATAGCCCAATTTTTGGTAACAACTTATTTTGGCATATAAAGAGATCAAAATCTTCTACATTATAAAGAGTACTCTCCATTTTTGTGTCCAATACATATCTATTTTTGGATATTGCAGTGCTGACATTACCATCGTTATACCAAAATACACTTTTAACTCTTTTTTAGTAAGATCTAAAGACTTTCCTGTCAGTAACACATGAGTTCTATTAGTACAATCCATTATGGTATCTAAAATTTCGTTATATATTGTTCAATAAATTCGAAAAATTGCCAACTAGAAGTGTCTTATGGTATATAAGACGGCTGCTGAAGATTTCGGTAGCTCGGTTCCAAGTTTTTTCCAGTCCAACCGTTCTGTCTATCGTCGTTCATATGTATTGTTGAACGTGAAATCCTCGATCTTGGCATCAGACCACGCCTATTACCTCGTCTGCCTCTACCTCTACTTCGTGTACGAATCCGGCCTGGGTGGTCTGAACTGACTGACAGCACTGGAGATGCTGGTGCGGGTTCCAATTCGTCCAATGGTTCGTCATCCGACGAACTCTGCGAGGAACTATCTGCATCTCTTTGACGACCGTTTATTGTTTGAGGAACATAACTGGAATCATCATCAGATACTCCGGAAGCACTCTCATAATCTGATATATTTAAAATATCGGCAATATTTTCTTCGGACAACACTAAAACAAAAGAAAACAAATAGAAGTAGTGTATGTACTACATCTAGGACATTGCCAGTGTATGCGATCAAAACATAATAATCTGACATTGTACTATACAAAGGACATCTAAAATTTACGTGTGGTGGGATGACGAATAAAAGAGTAAATCAAAAAATTTTTCGAAACTAATTACGTTTGTCAATTGACCTAACTTTGAGAACCTAATTTTGCACAAAATTTACAGTAAATACTATGATTAAACTAGATTTTACTTACCGGTCCTTCGGCGTGAGCGCACATCTCCACTGGTCGACGCCATTTTAAAAAAATTACACATGTCACGGACCCAAGCAATTTTATTTTAGTTTACGAAATAATAAATACATGTCGCTATAAGGAATTTTCGTATAAAAAAAGTCTAATAATCGCCATATTTTTTTTTTGAAGTTGATGTCTTATGAGTAGTACGAGGGCGGTCAGGAGGATAGTAATGTGGATTTGGAAAATAAAAAACCAAAAGTTAGGCCACTTTGGGCGTGCGAAATACATATAATACGATATAAATATCACAAGCTAAATCAAACAAAATATGGTTCGACTTTCTTCAATTAACTAGAATGATAGATTAAGGTTAAATTGAGGATACATGTGATCATAGAAGAAAAATAATTCTTGAAATAAATAGGTCGAGCCTTGCAGCGTTGAGAGTCGGCAAATATCCAATGTCATGATAAAACTCATTTGCGAAACACGAGAAAAAGGTCAATCCAAATAAAGTCAGATACAGTGTCGGAATGATAGTGGCAAGGAACCGAGCCCAAATTATACACTGAAGTACCTTGACTTGTAAAGGTCGGCTCTCGAACTTAAATTCAATTATTTTAGTACACGCGGATTATGTTGTAAGGTCCCTTGAGAATATGGTACTTTTTCACGAATTTATCATTAATATAAAAATTACACCGGTGAACCGATGACCGATGTGCGAGCGAGACGATTCGTGATGCCCCTTCAGAACAGCTTGGAGACGTGGCTCAGAAGCGAGATAGGTCTATAGTTCTTTAAGAGGGTTTTATAGCCCTTTATAAAGAACAGAATTACCACGCTTCTGTTCCATCCTGCGTTCGCATGGCGTTTTGCTCTCGAACAACACGGAATTAAAGAGTTTCTGCAGGACTTTAAGCACCGGTGTACCACCCGTTATCAGAAGCTCTGCTGTGATTCCGTCTTCGCCCGGCGCCTTGTTGTTTTTAAGCTGTTTAAGAGCTATATATCCTAATCTTGTACAAGGTGATGTCCGGGATGTCTTTGATGTACTGTCGGGTTGCCGTGGCTCTTTGCAGTTCTGCTGCTGACGGGTTTGGTGACTGTGGCATAAAGCTGCCCATAGAACCCCTAGACTTCCATCCACACCTCTGGCTGATGGGGCAAAAGGGTTCTGGAATGGCGACCACGTACCGGAAAGCGCAGCGTAGGACCGCCTACAAGGTGGTCAGACGACCTAAGTCGCAGAACGAAAGCCGCTGGATGTAGGCCGCTGCCAGCAGGTCGCACTGGAGACAAGACATTTGGGGGAGGCCTTCTTGTGGCTGAGATGATGATGATGATGATGATAAAAATTACATATAGATGATTTATAGCGGAACCTTCATTTCATAATTATCTTTCAGTGGAGTTTCTAAATCGCTTTCATCCATTACGTTTTCATACATCTGAAATTGAAAGTTTTGAAGCTGATGAAAACGTTTACTCAGAAGTTGCAAATTGTATATAATCTTTATAGAAGACCATAGCCTTAACCATGCCATAACAGACTGCGCACGTTTAACTGCACAAATACATTCAAACTGGGCATACAAGCAATTTAACAACTGGCAGGCTCTTTAGATATCTGTCTCCAGCCACAATACAAGATAGCCGACTTGACATCTAAATAAATGCTTTACTCCTGAAACATTTATCAGTATTGATTCAAGTCCTTGTCACTTCAAGATCAAACATTATAGACGATTGATTATAGTATCAAGCTGAGAGCTTGTCAAGTTTGTGTCAGGACTGTCAGTATATGATTGGTGTATACCCGCTCCATTACCCGGCGGAACAGCCGAGATGGGCCGATACAACCATTGTATACTGTTCTTACAAGGCGATACTGTCCATTAGCGTCGTCGTCTAAATATTTCTTGTACAGTGGACGATGTTATATTGTTTTATACTATTAATTGTTACGTGTAACTTCATGATAATTCCATACAGAGGAAGTTTAGTGAATGTAAACATTTCGATTTCTAATGCCGGTTTTCACCAACGTTTCCTTTAGTGTCCGCCGCCTCCTAACACATACAAATTTGGATGAGTTAGAAGGCAGATTACTCTTGTAACTTCTCCATTTCTTGCACTAGCTGTCATACCCAGATATAAAGATCTTTTAGTTATGTGACGTACACAATACGTACATAAGGGAGAGCGCTTGTGTATTGTTATGTTTAATCCTCTTAAAAGTAAACAAAATGAATTCGGATGACTCGATCGGCAAATTAGTCTTTAATCGCCTATAATTGAAGAAGCAGTTCCGTTATATAAAGAGGGATATAATTGGACTAATCTGTGGGCTAATCTGTGTTGGTGATTTCTTAATCAGATGATTTGTACTTCTCATGGCAAGATTCATTTTGGTTCATAGAGTCTTTTGTATCTAGCTTTAAATGTGTTGTGAAGTGTACTTGAGCCGACCTAACACACTTCATTGTTTCAACCGGGCGCGTGTGGCCAAAATTGATGGTCGGCGCTGATAGTTCCTGATTCTGCCGCGGGCGGCGCTGCGCTCAATGCATTGTAACATCGAGTTATTAATTGAATGCGATGAATAATTGCATCGGATTCCATTCAGCCTTGTTATTACGATGCTGTAGGTCATGTAACAATATGGGACCTTTGTAGCTTTGCGTGGTATAGGTGTACGTTTGTTGGACCATAAGGTGAACAATCACTTTTACGTAGTTGAGTACATCTAGTACTTACCATAGAGTCAGGCTCATATTTAGCTCATTGTCTCATTTAATTTAAAATAAAATAAATTAAACCATTTATTTTGCAATTAAGATTTACAGGAAATACTTTCGCACGTAATTTTTTTTTCATTCTTGTTCTCATAAGTTTTTTTTGCCAAAGTTCTTATTTTTTTAATGTCAAAGATGTACATGAGGAGAAAAAGTGCTTATGAAGGCTTAGTCTCTACATAAAATGAATGAAAACGTAACATAAGAAAATCTTATGCCAAAATTAAAATTTTTACGTTGATAGCAATTTTAAAATGTTCACACATTTTTCTCCATTCGGGCTTTCCAGTATTGTGTTTATTCCTGCTATACACTAGTTATATGCAGTCATCTCAGCAGTAACTCTAGTTGCTTTTTGTATTGCAATTATTATATAATAACAACAGATAAATCATTATATTTATGATAAAATAAAATATAAGATTCGCCAATGAGGGCCTAAAGCTCTTTTTTCTTTTTTTTTATAGTCATTGACTTTAATAAATTAAATGGAATTGTAACAGTACCTGCCTCTGCCAACACCTTTATCGGTTGCCATAAGGAGATCCTTTTTGATTATAATAGAGATGGCCAAATGATAGGTTTCCTTTCCATTTATGGTGCATAGTTCATTGTTCAAAATGGTTACTGTAAATAAATTGGAAAAACCATGACCTAATTAAAAACAATAAGATGCACCTACTGAAACGGGTGCAACAATGGTGTTGGCCTTGCGTTGCGCTGCACTGCACCGCCTGAACAAGGGCGCGGCCTTGGTTTTACACGTGTGCAGAATGAGTTTGGTCATTGTAGAACAATTTTTAAGTATTGTTATGTAAACAAACAAAATATAGGAAATATACAAATATATGAAATATCAGGTGTATTCTCGTAACAATAACCTCAATCACGCATCTCTCTCGTTTTGTATTTTGTCTGAGCGAGATAGAGCTTGATTGAGACTAGATTTTGACTGTTATGTTATTACTACTAAAAAAGATCCGCTGAAAACAAACTATGTGTAGTAGAAAGATTTTATGGAAGAGGTAGGCAAACGAGTGGGTCACTTGATGGTCAATCAATGCCGCCCATGGAGCCCAGAGACCATAGGGGGAGGGGGACCCTGAACCCTTCCCAACCGTTACAAGGAGGAGTAAAGAAGAAGAAAAGGGTAGTAGTATCGATTCCCGATCTCTCACTAAAATTGAAGTCTGAACTGAATTGAAGAATCATGAACAATTAAATCAATCGAAAGTAATACTCCGTCTCTGTTATGCATAATTAAAACTAATATTAAAATTTTCTTAATGCTATACTAAAAATATACGGAGACATTATATTACATCATTTGCTTGAATAAAATTAAAATTCGAAACGACAAGGATATTTTAAGTAGGTATTAAAGTCCAAGGCGATTAAACATATAGATTTTATCCGCCAAATTATTGTCGCGCATAAAAACGTTACAAGATTGCTAATTACCTAAAATTTTATAGTTAATCTTATAAAAATGTAACTGGTTTAATTACTTGAGGTACAGCCTAATAATTATACCACTATTTAGTGGTTTTTTATACATTTATTTGCCGATACGCATCGCATCGCATCACTTGTGCAGTTGCGGTTTTCCCGTATCCATGAGAATATCCAAATTAGTAGAAGACGGTAGTGCGATGATTGTGCACTTTGGTATAGAAGCATGAAATTTCTACCATGGATAGAGTGTCCCACGGTGATCGTTTTAAGATGTGGAGGGAAGTCAGATTCTTCCTCTGTAAGTGGGGGGAGGGGGGCAAAGGGGGTGAATTCCACGTCTTGATGATTATTTTTTTACTGATCCGTTAATGTTACTAGGGCTTGTATGGTGTCGTTTTCATATAAACCGAATACAAGGAATTCATTTTTAACAATAAAAATGTATGGTCCCATACAAAAAAATTAAAAATACTGCCAAAAAGTAAAAAGTTCCGCTACGTTTTTTTTGTTAGCACGTTATTTTTACTTTCAAATCTTAATTATTATGATATTAAAAAATACTGTGATAAAGCTTATTTAATGTAGTTTACAAATATATATAATTGTATTATACTTGTCATACAAAAACTATTTAAAAAAAAAGAAGAACATGCAAATTCCAGAATATGCGCGCGGTGATTCAGTGAGATGTAGGTACGCGTAGCGACAAATTTTCATAATGTACTATGGTCATTTGTTATAAATATTTATAGCAATGCTACTAGCCATTATGCGACGTAGTTTTAATGTAATCAAATGTAAGAAATGTGTTTTTATTGCTTCCACGGAAAAAAACATTTAATAATTTTGACATAGAGAAGGTTACTAATAAAACGTCAGAAATAAAAGTAAAATGATGTTTAACCAGCAGTCACCAGTACAAAAGCAAAGTGCTGTACATTTGAGTGCAGCTTTGTTACATTTGCATCTTCCAGTACACCCTTTTTTAACGCTGCACCTAATTAACTCAGCACATAAAGTTGCTACTTCAAGTAGCGTTGTCCAGACTGGCTACCATTCGTTCGAATCTTTAATCCAACCCCAGTTTTTTTTTTTT
The DNA here is from genome assembly GCA_905163395.2 of Endotricha flammealis. Lineage (NCBI taxonomy): Eukaryota > Metazoa > Arthropoda > Insecta > Lepidoptera > Pyralidae > Endotricha > Endotricha flammealis. Next base: position 7,818,071 of record LR990864.1, on the reverse strand, counting down.
TTGACAATGTTGTGCAAGCTAGTGAAGCGCTAACGGGATACGCTTCACCAGCAACATTGGTTTTACGTGGGCGAGGTGTCAACCCGCCGCACAACCCCCGAAATGCTGGAGGACCACACCCGTCGTTGGTCAGCGAGTCCATCGGACTTAGCCGGTTAGTGTAGCTAGGCTGTACTACCGACCATTCCCCTATCCGCCACCTTGGGGACGCTCCCCTACGCTGTGAGGGCCAGCGCGGGGATCCAACCCCAGTTAGATGGTTCAGGAATATCTGGAACTTTTGTTAAAGATTGCATCCAAATGTAAGCCTGATAAGAAGCGCGTTTTATATTTTGCTAGAGTGCCTTTTTTGTGGGGGGGTATGTTCTCTATGGCTCGGGATTTTTGGGTAAAGAGTTTTTTTTCTGGCTTCATTTATAGTCAGCATTTCACTAATGCGGTCATACATTAAAACCACAAATCTGCAATGAGTCGTCGCTTATTTGTTGTGGCATTGTTGTCATTTCTTCAAAGGCGCTGTTTACTTCTGGAAAAGATCGCCATGTTTCCCATGCTGTTTTTTCCCTCTACCAACAAAAGTGAACTCCGTATCACACCCTGTGAACGCATGAAAGACGGGAACGTACTCACATTGTGACAAACTCATTGACGCTACCAGGTCGTGTAGCGGAACCTTGAGCCAACACCAAATGCAACCTGTAGTTCAGATAAATATATCTTTCTGAAGAATGCCACAGCCAGTACTAATACATCTGTGTCTACGGTGCGTATTGTCACTCTGCTAAATCCTTTCTTTACTGCACCAGCTAAATGCAAAAACATTCGGGTGTCAGCTTCGTCGTGAAAACATGGGGCTATGTCACGTATATCTGAGATATTGATAAAACAGAGAACTTCGATTCAATGTGTCGCGTATATTTCTTTTTCTCCTGCCTGTAAAGAACAAGTTGTTGTGATAAAAATAAAAACAATTCGGTCTTGTTCTCATTCACTGAAAGGAAACTCTTCCAGTTCTTAGGCGTCGCATGCGTGGGAAGCCACTCTTTTCCTTGTGCCTTTTTCTCGTAAAGCAGCTTTAAAGCTCAACTCAAACAACTTGCGCCGATAGCTAGATAGATAGAAGTTTTCACGATGAAGCTGACTGAATGTTTTTACATTTAGCTGATGCAGTAAAGAAAGGATTTAGCAGAGTGACAATACGCACCGTCTGTAGACACAGATGTATTAGTACTGGCTGTGGCATTCTTCAGAAAGTTATCTTTATCTGAACTATGGGTTGCATTTGGCGTTGCCTCCAGTTTCCGCAAGACCTGGTAGCGTCAATGAGTTTGTCACAATGTGAGTACGTTCCCGTCTTTCATGCGTTCGCAGTAGGGTGTGATACGGAGTTCTTTGCTGGTAGAGGGAAAAAACAGCATGGGAAATATGGCGATCTTTTCCAGAAGTAAACAGCGCCTTTGAAGAAATGATGACAATGCCACAACAAATAAGCGACGACTCATTGAAAGATTTGTGGTTTTAATGTATGACCACAATAGTGAAATGCTGACTGTAAATGAAGCCAGAAAAAAACTCTTTACCCAAAAATCATGAGCCATAGAGGACAAAAGCGGCACTTCAGCAATATATAAAACGCGCTTCATATCAGGCTTACATTTGGATGCAATCTTTAACAAAAGTTCCAGATATTCCTGAACCATCTAACTGGGGTTGGATTAAAAATTCGAACGAATGGCAGCCAGTCTGGACAACACTATCCCCACTATCACTATGTTAATTACGTGCAGTGCAGCGTTAAAAAAGGGTGTACTGGAAGATGCAAATGTAACAAAGCTGCACTCAAATGTACGGTTAAACGTCATTTTACTTTTATTTCTGATGTTTTATTAGTAACCTTCTCTAAGTCAAAATTATTAAATGTTTTTCTCCGTGGAAGCAATAAAAACGCATTTCTTTCATTTGTTTACATTAAAACTATGTCGCAAAATGGCTAGTAGCATTGCTATAAAATATTAATAACAAATGACTATAGTACATTATGAAAATTTGTCGCTACGCGTACCTACATCTCACCTAATCACCGCGCGCATCTTCTGGAATTTGCACGTTCTTCTTTTTTTTTTAATAGTTTTTGTATGACAAGTATAATACAATTATATATATTTGTAAACTACATTAAATAAGCTTTATCACAGTATTTTTTAATATCATAATAATTAAGATTTGAAAGTAAAAATAACGTGCTAACAAAAAAAAAGTAGCGGCACTTTTCACTTTTTGGCAGTATTTTTAATTTTTTTGTATGGGACCATACATTTTTATTGTTAAAAATGAATTCCTTGTATTCGGTTTATATGAAAACGACACCATACAAGCCCTAGTAACATTAACGGATCAGTAAAAAAATAATCATCAAGACGTGGAATTCACCCCCTTTGCCCCCTCCCCCCACTCACAGAGGAAGAATCTGACTTCCCTCCACATCCTAAAACGATCATTGTGAGACACTCTATCCATGGTAGAAATTTCATGCTTCTATACCAAAGTGCACAATAAGGCTCAAATATGGCACAACCGTCTTCTACTAAATAGCCCTCTTAGTGGCTAGTGAGACTTTTGTCATTTTAGGTTTCAGTATATTAGATGTGTGCTACGTTTGTGTATGTACTCCGACACAAGAGTCTACGGAGTGCCGGCGGCGGCGCAACAATTTTTTGAATGCATGAAAAAAAAACGTTGCGCTGTCGTAGCGGCATGTATAAAACTATCGATAAAAATACGGTTTTTAAACATCGTAAATTTTATGTCATACACATACCAAGGATGTGGACATCCGATACCACTAGAAGTTAGAATAGTTGTCGATTTTTTTTGAAGCACCTTATTTTGGAACAAAAAAATGGTCACTCTCAAAAAAACAAAATCCTTGTATTTGGTATGTGTATGACATAAAATTTAAAATTTTTAAAAACCGTATTTTTATCGATAATTTTATACACCTACCAAAAACAACGATTTGTCCATAGAGTAGCTGTTAGGAGACTTTTAAATTTAAGGAATTGTTGGTGAAAACGGGCATAGAAGTTACATAAATATTGCACATTTGCAAATATTAATTAAAAATAAGTAGTTACATAAATATTCCATTTATTGCAATATTGTCTGTAATAACAATACAGCGTTACAATTACAGGAACTATTTGTTAATTAACAATAATATTTTCTAATTTCATCACGCAAGGAAAATAATATAACGAATTGTTTTCACTGTCTTTACCTTAGAGATTTATGCAATCAGTATCACTGAAAGTCACTTTCCTTTCATTAACTAATGAACAAACTCGACTTCGCACGAGTAAAATTTAATTGTACATTTTAAACAGCAACAGTATATTTTTCTACTGTTGTCATTTTGAATTAATCGTGATTTTCATTAAAAGAAAAATGTTAAAGAGTTTGTTTTGACACGCTAATCTCTGGAATCATCAGACATATTATTTTGCAAAAAGAAAAATCTACGTCCAATTCTTAATAAAGATCTATCTGTTTATTATGCCTGCGAATACGATACACAGTTTAAAACATTGCTTTGATATAGGGATTCAAAACAGTATAGACAGTGGTTTTTACCAAACATTATAGTTTTATTTTTAATTTTTATTAATACCACAAAACAAGCATGGTGGCAAACAAGCATACGGCCGGCCTGATGGTAAGCCGTCACCGTGGGCTATAGACGTTTGCAATACCGGGGGTATCACTCACGCGTTGCCAACCCTCCCAACCCCCCCCAAGTGGAGCTCTGGAGACCTTACTCACCGCAGGAACACAATATGGCCGAGACCAATGCTATTTGGCTGCGATCTTCTGTAAGGTGGAGGTCCTTCCCCAGACGGGCTGCTCCGATTTGAGCGGATTATCCGCTGTGCCCTACCTCTCTCCAAACACAACACTATTTTAAATTTCGGTTCTAAATGAATGTTTTAAACAGTGTAGCGAAGGCATCTAGAAGGAATGAATGCTATGAATTATATTCATTTTCCTAGGAAAATTATACAACCCATGTTCCATTAACTTGTGGCGATTTGTTCGGTAGTGTATATTCAGGCGTGATCGCTTACCATCAGGCCCATCAGCTGATCTGCAAACTTGTTTCCCTCCTAATAATATAAAAAATAATCTACGTTATTGCTGTATACTTAAGTATACAGCATTAATTGCTGTAGATTTAGATAGCCATAGAATTGTAGTTATTGTGCAACCGATTTAATTATTAGATTTATTGCCGCAGGTCATTACAATAGAAAATAATTATATTGTTTATGAACAAGAATTAGTGTGTAAGAGAAATCTAACCAGTCGTATTAAATGATTTTATTCGATTAATCGAATTTATATAACAGTTAGATGAACTTTAACAATAGGAATAATTTGCGGTCTCAGCGGAAACGTAGCAACCAAGCTGAATACTCATTGAGTTTCCTACCTGCTAAAGTATAGGCGCCAAAAGAAAATGATAATCCGATTCATTACATATTATAGCCAACTCGTGATTTTCCTTCAGTCAATTATAGCCGTGGTATTAGAACGCACGATAGATATATTGCAAATATTTCATTAAAAATACCCAATACTTCCTTTCAGAAGTAGTCCTTGTGAAGCAATATTAAATAACGTGTTTGTGATGTGTAAACAATAAAATTGTATTATAAAATTAATATCTATATTTTATAAATAGTAAAATTTGTGATATGTTGTTGTGAAAATTTTATAAAACTGTGATTTTGTTTATGTACTTTCATGGTGACTGTTTTTACATTAAGTGACCATGGCGCCATCAAGCGGCGGCCGCGTGTACTTTTACGATTCTTATCAGACTCTGCCGAACCCGTAGACGACGAACTTAGTTTTAGCTACTCGGTAAGAGATGGCGCTAGCTGTAAATAATACTTTTTTTCAAACCTTGAATACTTTATGTTTTTTTTTTATTTACAGGCCGAACCTGGCGACACTATAGCAACAACCAAAGAAGGTATTTATAGAATAATAATATTAAAAAACCATTTTGGATATGGAATAAAGCCTGAGTTCGCGAAATTTTTGTATACGAAAAAAAGGACCGTTTACAAAAATATAACGATTTATTTTTAAGCAGTACATACTTTTTAGTTTCTCATGTACGTAATTTTTTTTAATGATATACGGCAGACAACAAGCAAGGGGGCGGCCTGATGGCAAGTGGTCACAGTCACAGCCGCCTATGAATATCAGCAACACCTGTGCTCCCAATGCGTTGTCTGCTACATACAACTAAGGGAATAGGGAGAAAAGGTATGGGAAATAAGGTGGGAAATGAGGTGGGTTTCCTAATATCACTGAATGAAACACATTGCTGCTCCTCGCCGATATTCTAAGACTGGTACTTCGCCGATGGAGCTTGAAATTCTCTACCTCTCCAAAAACTTATTCGATGCAGTTGTAAGCGATCATTACTGACGGATAAAAAAATCCGCGGACACAATTTTCTCGTATGAATAAGGCTTTAATCTTACACAATATTCATTTATTATTCCATCATATTTTAACCTTTTTTTTGTAGAGGAATGGGTTACTCGAAAAAAGAGCGAGGTGACGACTACCCGTCAGATAGCGACTCGGGTGAAACGCGAGGTCGTATTAGAAGACGGTCGTATCTTGAGCGACTCTGGACCGAAGATATCTACCTCCGTTAATGAAGACACGCATACCACTAACTTCCATCAAACAGAGGTATAAAAAAAAGTAATTTAACAATATAAATAAAAGTCTCTCCTTGAATGCAATAACTATTTTTCGTAACTGCAATGGAATTGAAATTACAATTTGATACCAATTTTTTTATTTTATATATATAAATGTTTTAAATAATACTTATTATTATATTGCTAGTTGAATATTCTCCAACTTTTGGTACATCGAAAGAAGAAATTTCATAAAAATAATTAATTTAACTAATTAACTAACTAATATTATAAATGAGAAAGTGAGTTTGTTTGTTATTCCTTCACGGCTTGACTAAGCAGCCGATCTTTATGAAAATTGTACACATATTGTCAGGGGTACAGAACAGAGCCCAACATAGGCTTTTTATCCCGTGAAAGTATGTCATTCCAATGAGAAAATGTTTTTACTACTATAGATGGCGCTGTAATTCGCAATTGCCGGTCAACAGATGGCGCCACAAGCTATGGGTTTTGTTGTCATCATAAAATTTAACGCGAGCGAAGCCGCGGGGAAAAGCTAGTTTAAAATAGTTTAAAAATTACTTTATATGTATATATATTTCTTGAATTTTATATTAAAATTATTTATTTTAATGAAAATTCTTTATTTTTAGCATCGAGTACCTGAAGATCAGCCTGGTGTTAAGGATGCCCCAGATGAAGTCGATGGCCCAGTCGGAGCTATCGATGAAGGTAAATTTTATTCTAATCTCTTTAACCCATTCTGTGTCAAATACCTTTCCTCTGGCTAGCATGAGTTGTTTAAATGGCCGCAATGAATCGGTTAATAAATATCATCATCACCATCATCATCATATCAACCCATAATCATCCCACTGCTGGGATACGGGTCACTGCCACGCTAAAATGCTGATTGGCAGAGGCCGGTGTTTTCAAACCGCCCTAAGGCCACCGACTTGGCTTAACGACTGTCATCCATCGACAATAGCCACCTCGCATTGCATCCTCAAATATGCCTTAATTTTATTAAAACTGATAATACCACGTCCCAGTTCTTCGTAGTACAAATCAGCCGTCTGAACTGCTGGTACGAAAAAAATATGTCGATTCGAAAGAGCTTGTAATATGCCTATTTGAAAAATATTTGACTTTGAACACATTAGACTTACTTCTTTATAATGTTTCCATTACTCCATTTTCTAAGTTAATTTTAGCCACTGGTAAACACAAAAAAAAATAATAATAATAATTATAATTTTTAATTAGGGCTCGTTGGCGGTGAAGTGGCACCAGCGAATGCCAAAGTGCTGGTATCATCAAGCGTGGTTGCCAATCCTGAAGGCAAGGTGCGCGAGAGCCGAGACCGACGCGTGCTCACCAAAAACGTAGTGGACCATGTGCGAGAGACGGAGGAGCGGTTCCATCGCGGTGACACCACACATGAGGTGAGTTTTTGGATTTACAGATTCTTTCATGAATGTGCATTACATTGAACTCTATTTAGGTTACACATAAACATCACATGATTGAAACTCTGCGATGGAATGAACCACAAAAATCCGCTTGTCATCTGAACCTATCCTAAGGTGTAAGGCAAACGGTTCGGCTTGTAAGAAGTTACCGCTGTAAAAACCTCGTTTCACCTTTTTTAGAAGTAGTAGTCTTTAAGCAAAACTTGTCCTTGACGGAAAGCCATTACACGCGCGATTTATTATATTTTATTCGCTCCACAATCTGGACGTAATATAAAATAAATTAAAAATTAAATTCAGTCAGTTACATCAAAATAAATTTACAATAAAAGTACGTTATAAGCAGCAGTTAAATTATGCAACAATTTTAATTAGGCAATGTGTTAATTAACTGCGTGCGTGCTAAAGAGTTAACACTATCTTTAAATTATAATAAATTTTATTTATGGATGTACGCCTATAGAGTACACGTAGAGTCGTAGAACCATTGGTAATCGTGCCATACATATAATAATTTATCATAAGCATAAGCCATTAATTCAATAGCTAATACTGAGATTTAACAATTTACGAATGCTTTTAACACAGTGGGATGATGCGACTATCGCGTCCATAAGATTCAGAGACACGTAAGTGTCGGGGTTCGATTCTGCGCGGTCAGATATCGAATGATCCACGCTAATGGAGCATGGAAATAGGCTCGCCTTTTTGACTTGTTCCTCGTGTACTGATAATGTATTTTTAGCTACTTAACATTATAGTAAATTATTAGACGTAGCAAAACGATTTTTGATGACTAAGTTGATTGCCTGTTGGTAAGGAATATTTGGTGCCCACTCCATAAGAGTATAGAGTGTGTCATGTAGTATCTGGTTAGATACAATGTACTCTACTAACAATATATAGGCAATAAAAGACAGTAGAAACATTTTTTTATACCACGACGGTGGCAAACAATATCGATATCGAAGACTTAGTAGGATAAAATATTGACGCGCAAAAGCCTTAAAATCCATTTGCGAATTTAATTGTTTTAAGTTTAAAAGTTGCTTTTAATTTAAATTAATTTTAAATTGAAAATTTATAGGCTACACAGAAACTTTTTCTAGTCGAAGTGTTCTTTATGCGTAATACCTATCTACTGTTCCATTATAATTATGGTTGTGCTCAAAGTGTTCAATCTATTCAATCTTTTTGCGATCACGCAGGAAATTAAGTACCCATGCCTCGGCTTCGACGAATTGATGTACTTTTAATTAAGCTACGTTTACTTCCTGTTTTAAAACGATAAAAAATAATCAGTAGTTCAAAGTGATGTCAGAGATAATTTTAGTATTGAACAAAAAAATAGGGGGCACCATTAGAGGAACCATGGGCACATATTCGAGATATTTTTGCTATTGTTTGTATTTTATTAAAGAAATGAGATAAATTCAATTAAATATCAGTTACAATGCCAAATAATGTCTTGAATGAATTGTAATTTATATATTTGAACTCATCGATTAAACCAATCGTTTGATTAAAGTATGATCCCATTTTATTTAGTCCATAATTTGACGACACAATTTCAAACTAATTTGGCGCCAGTAAAATATATCAAAATGTCAAAATTACGAAACGTCAAAATTCCAATCCGGTCACTCGAAATTGCTTTCAAGAGTACCCGGTCTAAAGAATAACATTTCCTTTTAACTGTCAATATTCCATTACGAGAAAACGAGTTTAAAACGAAAAAGTAGAAGTGTTATTACCATATCTATTTCAAAGTCATTCATAACTTGTTCAACATTATTACAGCCCTGTGCTGGGCTTAATAATCGTCGGTGAATATAAATTTTAAAGTAAAGAAACAATAGTAAGAGCCGAAGCGTAAAATGGAGCAGCGTCAGAAGAGAGGCTGTATAAATCGATGGTGATTTTGAAATTATAATTTGTTCATGAGGATAGGACGCCGCGGGCGTCGCGCCTACGCTCCATGCCATAGAAGTGACATAACGTATAGGAAAATAGAGCTAGCGTATGTTTCATATTTTAATTCAACTCATTTGTTTTTTATTTTCTGCCATCTAACACAAATGTACTAAATAGTATGTAACTATTTCTAATGCTAACTAAGATCTAAGTTGAACTTCTGGGAGAAAATTTTAATACACACTTTCTAAGGAATTATTATCTGGTCTTAATTTTATAGAGGTATGATTCTTTCAATAACAGTTCGGAATTCGCTTATAAAAAAATTACTATACATAAATAGTTCTCACAGACGGAGCATAATACAATGGCGTCTGTAAGCGAATCTTTAAACAGTAGACAGTCATGTATTCTTGGTTTATGGTATGCTATGTTGGATTAAAGCGTAAGTAAGCGTAAGCATTTTGTGCAACAATTGTACGACGCTTCGCTGACGTCAGCGGTCTATCCTTACGAGCATAAAACATCGTGGCACCTGTAAAGGATAGGGGAGAGAAGTGGAAACAAGAGCTCAAAATGAGATAAAAATGTAATAAAGGAAAATATAATAATACAGAGCCAACTAAAACCAAGACCGAGAGCGATGCAAAGACAAAACGTCAAAAAAGAAACAAAAAGAATAAAAAATAAAAAGTCTTTAAAAAAGTATTTACACCTCCAGCCTGACAGCTAGTCCGCAACAGCACCCAAATACGGTATGACTCTGTACGCAACCGATGACGCCAAAGGAATTTTCACGTCAAAAGCTCATATTTTTTAGTTCTATATTTTTTTTTTGACATAGTATTTCTTAGTTCTATGTTTGTTGCGGACTGCAGTGCAACATTGCAATCTACACCACATGGCCACGGTGCGGTGTAGTTTACGTTTCGTTTTATACTATTTTACTGATTCTATGTCAAATGAAGATGTCTGGAAAAAGTGTTGCGTATTTTAGTATAAATGATTATTATGTAAGAACAATCAGAAAAATCTCGATCAGAATATCTTATACTATCTTTTACAAAATACAAAAAAAAAAATGTGGCGTGTTGACCGGACGGTCCGCTACCGGACGGTTGGATGGTCCGCTACCGGACGGTTGGATGATGCGGTGCTGTCGTGCGTGTGGCGTGTTGACCGGACGGTCCCCTACCGGTTCAAGATCGATCGTCTGGCAGCACCATTAAGAGAGCAGCACAGAGGAGCTTGTTAATTAGAAAATAATAACGTAGTACTATTTATTATTCTGTGATAATAATAATAATCACACAAACGATGATTAATGTAATATTAAGGCAATACTAAACAGATTGAGATTGTAACGCTATACGAACGACTAATTCATTTTCAATATTGTCAAGTTTTTTTTATTTCATCAAATATTATTTCATTAATTATTTTATTATTTATACTAATGATTGATGGTAAGAACATTTTATTTAGTAATAAATCATACGAATCGACCCTGACATGCTGTTACATAGCTATATTATTCATTAAAAACATCTGTTAGGTACCTAGTATCATCAGTCGCAATAAAATGTATACTCGTATTTAATTTAATCAATGCAACAAAGTGTACCTATGTTTGAATGCACACTTATACATACAAACAAGCTGACTATACAATCGACAGAGAAAGAGATGGAGAAAAATTTTAAATTTTTTTTTACCACAAAGTTGGCAAACAAGCATACGGCCCGCCTGATGGTAAGCATTACCGTAGCCTATAGACGCTTGCAATAATCTATCACTCGCGCGTTGCCAACCTTCCCGACCCTCCAAATGGAGCTCTGGCTGGAGACCTTACTCACCTTAGGAACACAACATGGCCGAAACTAATGCTATTTAGCTACGATCTTCTGTAAGGTAGAGGTCCTACCCTTCCCCAGACGGACTGCTCCGATTTGAGCGGATTATCCGCTGTGCCCTACCTCTTAATGCTCTTTTCTCATTTCCAAATGTACACAAATAAGCATAATAACATCATGCATGTTGGTGGCGTTCTAGTTTAAAAAAAAAAATTATAATAGCATGTGTACGCTGCAGTGAATGCAAGGGGAACAGTAAATGTCGTCGGGTGCGTCCTATGAGTCAATGATTGCAAAAGTAAATTTACTCAGTTGCAGAGAATAAGTCCAATATACTTACAGAATACATCGATGCAACGACACACCTTCCGTATTACAATATGTATTAGGCAAGCATGCTTCTTTAAATTTTATTATCGTATTTTATATCTGTTTCACTGTTTCGTCGTCTTATTGCTTGTTTGCTATTACAGTTTACTGGAGAAAAGTTATTGCAAAAATGCAATATTTTTCAAGAATTTAATAAATTATTTTCATGTTGTTTATTTTATTCTTAAATGGATGACGTATAAATCTTTTTTTTTCCTTCTTCCTTCGTTAGTTACTAATTAATTATTTTAAAGTTTTTTTTGTAGAGATCGCTATGTCATAACTATTGTCTGTTTTTAGCGATTTCAAATTTTTAATATATTTAGATTTTAACATTTAATCATCGAGATAAGTACTAAAGATATAACATAAGTATCGCGATATTACATAAGTATTAAATGATATAGTATTAGTACTAAAGTTAGTATTTATATTTCGATGATTTTAATTAAGTATATTTTTTACGAACTTCCTTATTGGCTGATCCCGGGTTTCACCACTAACTTATTCATTTTGGATATTATACATTTCTCTAATATCATAATATTATGATTTTGATAAGAAAAACTTGCGTAAATATTACAATTGTGACCTAAATGAATGTATACAAGGCATTACACTATTATTCTATTACGTTACGACCCACATAATGATCCGTGCATACAACTCATACAAGTCATTGCGACAGCAAATGTGATGCACAACGAAAGTGATTCGATTCCAAAGTCGCCTGTAGCGACAACACATAAATCAAAACTATTTATGTGCGGACAGTGTACCATTTTGCTTGCTTGTAGTTAAAGTATTTGAATATTTATTGTTTTAAAATATTACAGTACTTAGTGGGCACTCTCTGTCATAAATAACAATAAGGGATAGCTCACTGCTTGAGATTTAATAGTTGAGTTGAGTTATTTTACTTTGAAATTAATAACTATTGTGTATACGAATTTAAGAATTGAAATGAAGCAAGAAAATATAGTATCATTCGTAGAAAATCCAAAAATGTTATCTTAATACTTTATCATAATGTGAACCTCTGCGCAAATTTTCAGCATTCTAGGTACAACGGTTTCGACTATGTCTTGTCTTTGTCGGTAGGCTTTTATTTTTATATAAACATAATAAAATTCTATGCATTTATTTATTATAGTTCATAGTCGAATAAAAACTAAATAATGTTCTATATTTATCCCATCCTGAATAATCTTAGTACATCCATAACTTTGGTGTTCAAATAATCTTATTAGCATATTTATTTGCACGATGTATTCATTTGTAAAATGTGAGGCAACCATACTATATTTCATGACTAAACTAAAGACATTCGTATCGAGTTGTATTGAATTACATAATCTTGGATATGCGTGTTATTTTGTATGATTATTTTATAATGGAAATAAAAAAAAGTGATTGCATGTAAAAGAACAAATAATTCCACTGTTAAACATTAGGCGGCGAGCAGCCATCTTGTTTGGCAAACAAAAAAAGACAGGTAATAAGAATCGATCTGCAAAATTCGATTGAAAACACTTGCAATGGTATTAAACCTATTTTTTTATTTGACGCAATTGAGCGCAAGCTCTCTAAGTACTCTCGAACGTTAGCTAGTAATTTGACCTTAGCCGGGCATTAGTAGGAGTGCCCAGCGTGCTTTCAACACGGCTAGCAATAAAACCACGAAATATGCGCTTCACATTTACAGAATGATGCGAAAACTCTTGGATGTGGCCTTTTGGGGACGTGACCTGTGATATGATGTCATGCGTACGGATTTAGGACGAGATATGCTTAAATTAATTAATTTTAAACAAAACAACATCAGCTTTAAATGGTAATAACAAACGTTTTGTATTTTAATAGATGTCAACGATGTTATTTAGCAACTAATTTCATAATCTAAGTACAATTTACTTACCGTTTTGGTATTTTATTCTAAACAAAATTTGTTATGAATGCTTGTGTAATTTCCAATCTTTCATGCAGTATTATTGTAGATAAAGTTATGTAACTTAACATAAATCTAATAGGCATAGATAACTGATTGCATTGGAAGGGCTAAATTCAATATAAAATAACGTTCACTATCACATTGCCCTGGTACAGTCAAGAGCAGGTCGACCTTTGCATATTGGACTTTGTACCGCTCTTAAGTTCTATGACATAAGAGCCAAAATTGTACTGCAAGTGCAAAGCTCGACGTGCACCTGACTGTACCAAATATGGATTTCTATGATTCTATTGTGGCTATATGCCACACCTTGTTAACAATTGATTAACTATATTTTATACAATACATGTATGTAGCTTTTAAGCTTAAAAAATATTTATTACGATATGTAAACTCAAATCTCTCCTGCCGGGCTAACATGACGAACGCGACCAAAATTTTCTCGCTCCGCTCTGCCAATAGCGTATCTCGGTTATGTCTACAGTAGACAAAACAGGCATTGCTATTGGCGAAGAAGTTTTGTCGCGGGCGAGAAAACTATCTCGAGTGTAAGCATGGTAGGCCCGCTGGTCGATAGATATTACAGTCAGACTGTCACCTGACGGTCAGTATTAATCGATGTGTTCGTGATCCACTAACCCGTAGCTGCCAACACTTGCGAAAAATACACGAAAAGAAGAAATGAAGTAATACCGTAATATGACCTACCTATTGTCAAATCTCTCTCTTTTGATTTGATTGATAACAAAGATATAATAAGTGCCTTATCCAGAATAGTGGTAGGTTCATTGCGGTATACTCCGTGTTTATAACACGGGACGAGAGCGGAGGTAGCCGTTCAGGACAATAATTTAAGATGTTTAGATAGAATCTACAAGTACCGCGCGGTGTGCCCAAGAATTCATGTGATCACTTCTAGATCCAATCTTAGATATCTCTACAAGGTGATGTTAGGAAAAATTATCTCCTACCTGATACATTGTCATCTATTTAATGCAATCGAGCTATTGTGTTGGATGATGCCTTTTTTTATCCATAATAAATCACATCTGGATTATTCATAGCATATAATGTTTACAATTTTCGTGTGTGAAGTTAGATACAATCCGCGCCACGAGAGATGAGACACAGTAGACGATTTCTATACCTTTTTACTAGAAATCTACTGCGCAAGTCGAATCAGCAATTAATCAGGTCTCTCGTGGCGCGGATTGTAAGGCTAAAGAAATATTCAAAAATACAGTAATAACATTAAAATCTATCCATAAATTAATCTTAAAAGTACATATATTATTCTTGACCTGAGCTCTACAGTCACATAAAACAGGAAAGTCGACATAAGCGGGCCGTTGGATGCAGCTTAGCTGGGTTATAATTACGTTCATGCGTCTATGATGGCCTCCTATTAGTTAGATCATATTTAATAGTATCGTAACAGGATCGTGTGATATAATTTAATACCAGGGGATATCTTTACGTCACATTCAATGACTTTTATGGGCAATGTCCCATGATATGTTGGGATTTTTGCTATGGTTTATTTTATACCTGATCGTAAAACGTATTTTATGCCTGTACCTGCTACCGTTGTTTTTATCGTACTATTTTTTTATGTACTCATATTTATGTATTCATGAATTCAATACTTCCTACTCCGACTATCTTCTTTCTGATTAAATTTGTGAGTTCCAACACAGCTGTAGTTTTCTTCCCTGGGACGTCAATAAGCTTCATTGCTTATTGTCTATCTGAGGTCGCCGTTGTTGATCCTGGCTACACAGGAGACACAGTGGTGGGAATGTGTGGTGGGCTTTATGTATTCATGAAAGTCTGATGTATGGTGGCCAGTAACTGCAACTAGGAGTCTAAATAAAGAACCTATGAATACGTAAATATAAATTCCACTAATATTATAAAGGCGAAAGTTATATACTTTTGTTACTTCTTCACGCTCAAATGGCTGGGCCAATTTCTATGATATTTGTTATGTAGGTTAGCTAATATCTTGGATTAACACATACTTTTTATCCTGAAAAGTACGCTATTCCCGTAGGATTTGGTCAAAAATCTGATATAGATGGCGCTGCTGTGCATAAAATTTAACGCGGATAACACCGCGGGCAGCAGCTAATACATAAAGGTATTTCATCTGCTTTCTTTTTTTAATAGTTAATTCATTTAACAAAATAAACGTTAAAATGTCGTGCGATCGTGATATTACTATTTGGTGCCTTTCCATTCAATTCATCAATTGAGATTGAACTTACATTTATTGACCTCCGCGAACAAAAGAGAACGTTTACAACCGTTTTTCTTATAAATCGAATTGTGTTTATAGTTCATTGTGACTCGTGATGTTGATTATACTTGGCCATTAAATATTTATTCATTTAAAAATATATATATCGGTTTTATTGGGATTCTATTAAACCCTATGTACGGCATGCCGATTATGTCTTCTCGTCTCTATGATGTTGTCATTATGTATATTTAAGCTTAGGAGTATATCTTATAGGTAATTAAGGTAGTTATAGAAAACCGCTTTAAAATATAATGCACTAGCTTTTCCCCGTGGTTTCGCTCGCGTTAATTTTATGACTGTATAGACAACAAAACAACCCATAGCGCGACTTGTGGCGCCATCTGTTAGCCGATACAGCGCCCTCTATAGTAGAGAAATTATTTTCCCATATAGCGTAGCCTATGTTGGGTTCGGTACCCCTAACAATATGTATGCAAATTTTCATAATGATCGGCTGCTTAGTCAAGCCGTGAAGGAATAACAAACAAACAAACAAACTCACTTTCTTATTTATAATATTAGTGAGGATCTACGTACTGTTATGTGATTTACAACATCAAAGAGTTTGTATAACAAAAATATTTAGTTTTTTCTGTATGAGCGAATCAATAATTATTATAGGATGAAGTTAGTACTAGGTGCAATAAGCAAATTATTGATTTTTATTATTTATATGAAGTATTAAAAATGTTTATACGTCTACCTACGATACCCTCTCACTATCCAGTACACCATACATTAGTGATATAAAAAATGTCTAAATTACATCTAATAATCAAATAAATACATACAGTCGGAAACACTATGACTAACGACGTAAGCCATGATCTTTGGAAGGCGCATTCATTTACATTGTATGTTCGTTCGTGTCGGTATTTAGAGGTCGTTAATGTATTATTACATCTACTTATTACATACATAGGTGCTTAGACTATTGTTTTTATAGATACCTCATAACTATACTTCGTTTTGTAATACGAAGGTCATCATTTAGTATCAAATTGCATAGACTGTTCCAATTATAATCTGGGAACACGGCAATGCAGCACAAGCCTTATCATCTTTTACTGAAAGCGTTTCAGGCCATTTTTGACCCCATGTAATATATAGTATTTACATTAAAAAAACGTGTGGCACTCGGAGACTGCCGCGGTAAAGCTACTGCATAGTCGCGGGCTCGAACTAACTCGTGGACGCGGCCAAAAAGCACGCTGTCTCACCTAGCATCGTGTCTAAAAGAGATAGAATCAGTTATGAGCAGTTAGCAGCTAGTCTACACGCATACGTCTAGTCGCACACAAACACCGTGCCGAAGTCTGCCGAACAACTGAAACGACGTTAGACGATGCACGGCTTTCAACGCCGCGCGGAGTGAGGGGGTGTAAGGTTTTATTTTCGTTACGGAATTTCTTGATTCGGTCCGCGCCCACGATAAAAGATATAGACTTCGAATAATATTCTGCGGATACTGAAATTTTCTTTCCCGTCCTAATAGGAATTTCCTATATTAGGAAGAGAGTTTAGGTAGCTCCTTACTTACCGTCATGGAACTACTAGCAAAAGATTTGACACGGGTAGCTTATTCTATGGTCTGAAAATTTTATCACCTCACAAAATTTCAGACGTCAGTAGTTTCCGTGGCTTGCATATAGTCTTTTTCTTGTATATATATAAACGATCAGGCAAACAAAGTACTCACATATATTATTTTTGATGTGATAGCAAGAGGGTGGACAGTAATTAGCTGCATAGCGTAAAATAACCTGTCCACAATCAAAATAACATGTTTAGTATCTGTTATATCATTGATACAAATTCAAAACATTTAATTGAGGAAACAATTTGTCGGTATACATAATATTTTGTTGTGTTAATTTACTTGTTGATTACTTTACGTATCGGCAAATCAAATAATACCGCTCTCACTAGATGAAAGTTGTCAGAGATTCGATCAATCATGTAGCACTTCATACGGTACATAACGTTATAGAATATACTCATATTATTGTATTATATTACATTATAAGCTTATATATTTTTTGTTACAATTGGAGAGGTTGTTAAAATTACGAGAAGAACCAATGTGTTGTGTATCCCGTGGGAATTTTGTTAGACCTCGTCTTATCCAATGTTACAGGAAACTTTTGTGAAAAAATCTCATAATCTCTAATTAGGTAAGTACCAGAGTCCTATACTACGTTTTCTTCAGCCTGTTTCTCCGATAGCATCTAAATAACGAAATAGATATATAATATTTCGGGTGTTCACCATTTAGTATTTTTTATTGAACGTTTTTCTTTGTAAGTATTAAAAACCTTTTAAAACCAGGCTATTGCGCTATGCGTAAATGAGATGTGTCGTCAATGGGTCAAAATAAGCTTATGTTGAATTAAAAAAATATCTGTTACAGTCTTGGAAGGAAGCAAATAGTAAAAAAAAGAGGATAGAATTTTGTCCACCAGTAGTAGATAACAACAAAATAAATCTGTTTTGAAACGACCCTATATACCGACAGATACCGACATTAATAGCTACATAATATTATGTTTCTTACGTTCAACACTTTCTATCAATCAATATTTGGTTACTAGTTAATTACTTACATAATAACATAATGTGAATCATATTCTTATGAATTGGATATTACGGATGATCATATTCTATTTTGTAATGCGTTTAAGAATGGTAAAAGTTCATTGAACTTTGCTTACTTTTTATGGCTAAATGAAAAAAGATCTCATTCAAACTATATTTCTGATAATTTTGTTTATTTTTGAGTAGCATCTATTATAAATGTAAATTTAATTATGTTAATTAGTTTGTGTTAACTATTATCTACCTTATTTTATCAATGTATTTTTAGTTTTGAGTTTAAATTTTGTATGTTTATGTCACTAATTTCTAGAACCTATGTGTTAGAAAAAGATTTTCGATATTTTAAACATTATTTCAGAACATATAAGACGCGCGGGTGGTCGAAGCCAGAGCAAGTCGTCATCTATACAAATAAAAAATAAAAATAATAATTTTCAAAAGAGAAAAACAGACAACACTTTGCATAATAACTTTGATTACGTACGGCAAAATAAACAGGGTTCATCAAACCGCATAATTCTCAAATAACCGCCCGAGACGTTTGTTCCCAAAATAATTTCACAACCGGTTTCAAAAAAAACAGAGCAAAAAAAGATTAATTGTGGATTTGCGTGAGTGAAGCAATTTTTGTAGACTATTCAAATGGCTCAAATGAATTATGATAAATCTATGGAGGTAGTATTGCATCACGTACTTAATAGAAAAATTTAAATTCAATACTTAATGAAAATATGATAGCTCGGGCGAAACTCATTTGTTTTTTATGATCGCAACATAATCAATGTTGAAATGTAATAACTAATGAATCAAAACATATTAAAATGAAAGTCCTGAATGATTTATCATCGTCCAGCTTTTAGCTCTTGTCTGTCGAAGTTTTCCAGAGGTTGTCTTTAGAGTTGTTTCTGTAAATCTATAAGCAAAATTAATGATTTTCTTATAGAAGTTGCACGGGTTTGTTGTATTCTCGCGGCAAAAACATATTATATTTTTTAACGAAAAAACATAGAAAACTCAATCTTAATTGTTTTATTGGTTTTGATTTAGTTAATAGTTATTTTATAATATATGCTAATGGGAAATTAAATTTTACTTTTATATATAGTTATTAAAATATCGAGATAATATCAACTCAGCGTGCAAAAGCTATAAGAAAAAGTGCACGCTCTGGCGGCAAATATTAAAGAAGTATTAATTAATTTTATAACATGAATATATTCATGGTATAACGCACAAATATCAACCAATTAGCGTAAAACAAATTACATATCTTGATTATAAACTGATGTACATTAATAGAATTTAAAGTTGGCACATCTAAGAAGAGACTGTAGAGGAGGTTTTCCCAAAATTATTTTTTCTTATTATTTTGATGTTTCAAGTGATTACTGTCGCCCATGGAGCATAGAGTCACTTTTCAACCTTTAACAGAAAGAGAAGAGAAAATAAAAAGAAAAGAAATACGGGAGCATTGGGTATTACTCTGTGCATTGGGTCTCATTTACCGAACGAATCGCAATGCATTGAGTGACACGCTGCCGCCGATTAGGAGGTAAAACTAACCTATTTGATAAATCAATACCACAACTAAAACTAGATTGTTTCTAGCTTTACTAGACGCCAGCAAAACTGACTCGCGCTGACGTTCCAAACAGACACTTATTACTACTTAGTGCACAACGAAATCGATTTTCAATAAGCTTCTATTCTTTTTTTATGAGAACATAAAAGAGTATCAAAATAGTGGGACATTGTGGAAATGGAATGTAATGATTAAGAAAGGTCACGAAACTTAATTGTTGTGCCACATGCATAGGAAATCTAAAGAAAGTTAGGCAGAAACCTGAGGAATTTAGGTAAATAGTCAAGGTCTTAAACTATTGATTGCTGTAAGTAATGTGATTAAATACCCCTTTCTCGATTTATTCGGAATAAATTACAGTAATATCTATAAAATGTCTGTTAAATCCGTCAATTGAAGATTTCGCTATGAAAGGATTTTCCGTACAGCATACTTTAACGTAAATCCGTTTTGGGATTACGTTCATAGTTTTATAATTATTAGCACTACTTTTGTGGTGCAATTATGTTTACAAATTATGATGTCGTTTCGATGTCAACTTTACATTACAGACTATTTCATATTATGCTCTCTGAAGTATTCGATATCAAAATGATATCAACTTGACATCAACTTAAACGCGTATTACACTCCACTTTTTGACATAAAACAGAATCACGTAAATGTCAAAAATTACAAACAGAATTGATATAGCATAAGACCATTCAAAAACAATGACAACTTGGGATCAACATCATATTGACATCAAAACGATATTTTCTTTTGTAAGCATAATTGCGTCACTGCTGTAAAGTCAATGATGGTCAGGTTGTCTGGAAACTCTGACACCAGCTTACCTGAAAGAAATTGACGTTAATCGCACCAAAAGAAGAAGGAAATCACTCTCGCTTGCTCGCTAAAAGTTCACGAATCTAAAAGGCATAAAAAGCCCGGTCATTTTATCCATTCTATTCTATTTTAAACGATTTTACCGATTTTCAACTTGTTGGGATTTAATGTAGCTTCACCCCTATGTTTTTGTCTAATTTGACCGGAGTAAAAGGGGATGAAGGAAATATTCTCCAGATGGAAGTGTCGTAACAAATGGTTCGACCAAAATGTGCTCTATCCTGTAGATACATGACAATATAACATTTTAATGTTAAATGCTATTATCAATACTGTAATTTGAAATATACAACTAAACAAATATACAGCTCGGCGTATGTTGTACTCAAATAAATTGCATTGTACTGTAAAAACATAAACCGTTTAAGCAAATGAAATTGTAAAATTATGTAAGCTCTAGGTTTATAAAAGCAAATGACCCTCTCATAGCATGTAAATTTTATACCGTCATTAATTGTCGGCGATATTATAGCCTTAATTTGCCTATTAAGAGTTGTATTCAGGAGTATTGCAAAAATAATGTAAGCAATTAGTTTTAAGTACGAGTCTCAATTCCTTGTTGGCCGAGTAGGGGGCGGGAGTGACTCTCTATTCGTAATAGAAGAGCCGACCAGACCGTACGTTATTATCCATTCAGAGCCGACAGATTGCTAGATATCGTCTATTTAATAATATAGGCACCGACTACAGGCGCAGTCCCGGATTCTCGGCTTTATTTTACACACAATCTTATGTAACATCATAATACAGTACATATACAGTAACTCATTTTGCTCAGGATATGTGTTATAGGTCGTTTTGGTTAAGAATAGTATTTGATTGCAGAATTAGTATTACTGTTAAAGTAATTATAAATTTTAAGTATTAAAAAGTACTGATAAAAATCTTCTATTTTTAGAGGTTAGCTACGTGCCAACACGGAAGAAACTTAGTAAGTATATTGCTCCAAAATGCACCATTTCCTGTTGGACCAACTGCTACGCACAACTAATTTTGGCACAACTAAAATTGTTCCTGTTGGACCAACTAGTTGGTCCAACAGGAACAATTTGAAAAAATAATTCCTGTTGGACCAACTATGGCACAACCAGATAATTTGTCATTTTTTAGTTCCCATAGGCACAACTAAGTACATTCGAGCACGACATTGTTTAAGAGGCATGTTTTGGGGTGACTCAGAAATAATTTTGGGGTGAGTTAGGAATGGTTTTGGGGTAAGTTAGGAATGCTTTTGGGGTGAGTTAGGAATGGTTTTGGAGTGAGTTAGGAATGCTTCTGGGGTGAGTCATGCATGGTTTTGCGATGAGTTAGGAATAATTTGTCATTTTTTAGTTCCCATAGGCACAACTAAGTACATTCGAGCGCGACATTGTTTAAGAGGCATGTTTTGGGGTGACTCAGAAATAATTTTGGGGTGAGTTAGGAATGGTTTTGGGGTAAGTTAGGAATGCTTTTGGGGTGAGTTAGGAATGGTTTTGGAGTGAGTTAGGAATGCTTTTGGGGTGAGTCATGCATGGTTTTGGGATGAGTTAGGAATGCTTTTGGGGTGAGTTTGGAATGGTTTAACTAACTTCATCATCTCAGCCACAAGAAGTCCACTGCTGGACATAGGCCTCCCCCAAACGCCTCCGATGCAACCTGCTGGCAGCGGGCTGCATCCAGCGGCTCCCCGCGACAACATTGTACTTATCTATCTTTATGAGAACGTTTAAGAGCCGTAACAGTGTCACCGTATTTTTATTTTATCGTTTATTTAGGGCAGAGTGCCATGACTCTACAACGTTAATTGTTCGGTGACGCTCCCCGAACACGGTCATTATGGGAATAAAATTTTCCTTTTTTATAAATTTCTCCATATACTTTATAAAGTTGTTCATTTTTAAGTTGGCATCTTCATATTCTGATTTAATATAAGCCCAGCCTTCAATTACCGCATCTTCTGGTAATAGAGGCAAAGCTGTACACATGCCTATTATCCTGTGTTCTATTTTGGTATTATGTCCAAGCTTCTTGGCCCTTTTCCACATCTCGAAACCATCTGAAAACCACCCAAAAACCATCTGAAAACCATCCAAAAACCATCTCGAAAACCATCTGAAAACCATCTTAAAACCATCTCAAAACCATCCAAAAACCATCTGAAAATCATCTAAAAAAATCTCGAAACCATCTGAAAACCACCCAAAAACCATCTGAAAACCATCCAAAAACCATCCAAAAACCATCTCGAAAACCATCTGAAAACCATCTTAAAACCATCTCAAAACCATCCAAAAACCATCTGAAAATCATCTAAAAACCATCCAAAAACCATCTCAAAACCATCTCGAAACCATCTGAAAACCATCCAAAAACCATCTGAAAACCATCCAAAAACCATCTGAAAATCATCTAAAAACCATCCAAAAACCATCTTAAAACCATCTCAAAACCATCCAAAAACTATCTGAAAACCATCTGAAAACCATCCAAAAACCATCTTGAAAACCATCTGAAAACCATCTCAAAACTATCTGAAAACCATCCAAAAACCATCTGAAAACTATCTGAAAACCATTAAAAAACCATCCAAAAACCATCTGAAAATCATCTAAAAACCATCCAAAAACCATCTGAAAACCATCCAAAAACCATCTGAAAACCATCTTAAAACCATCTCAAAACCATCCAAAAACTATCTGAAAACCATCCAAAAACCATCTGAAAACCATCCAAAAACCATCTGAAAACCATCCAAAAACCATCCCGAAACCATCTGAAAACCATCCAAAAACTATCTGAAAACCATCCAAAAACCATCTGAAAACCATCCAAAAACCATCTGAAAACCATCCAAAAACCATCTAAAAATCACCCGGAAACCATCCCGAAACCATCCAAAAACCATCTGAAAACCATCCAAAAACCATCCCGAAACCATCTGAAAACCACCCAAAAACCATCTGAAAACCATCCAAAAACCATCTGAAAACCATTACGAACAGCGAAAAAAAAATAGTTGGTCCAACAGGAATACTTATTTTGGATAGCACAACTAAGCACAACTTAGTTGTGCGAACAGGAATTTTTTTTGCGAATTGTTCCTGTTGGACCAACTAGTTGTGCGAAATAGTTGGTCCAACAGGAAATGGTGCCAAAATGATAGTAAATAGTAAAAAATTATATGATACTATCATCAAATACTATAGACGAGTAATACGCACAGCTCTTGACGTTTCTCATACAATGACTTGGCAACCTCCGTTCACCTCATGCCGCTAGGGGCGCTATAACATTTTGCATACAAAAGTTTTGAAATCGTTCACCTCATGCCGCCCTCATGCCGTAGGGGCGCTAGTGTCGCGTCTTGCCCGAATTCTTCCGAAGCTGTGCGTATTACTCGTCTATAGTATTTGCTATCATCAATGTTTCAAACTGTAGATATAGGTACTATAAACTGAATAACTATTGTACCTATTAAGCTATATAACATTTTGTGAGGATTCATTTGTGGAACAATAATATTGTTGGATTGAGGTTCTGTGTAACATTAAGATACTAGTACATTATATGTTTCACACTTAGAGAATGAACTAGGGATAGTCTAGGACGATGCCGGCGGTAGACTTGAAAGTGTTATGGCGTAGATTGTGTCTTAGATATTTGGTTTTTGATTACTGTAAGATGCCCGCAGCAGTATCTATCTCGGAACACATTTATCTTGTTAAAAGATGATATAATGTTGCCCGAGATAAAGATGCATTTGACAATTATGTTCAGAGTATAAAATGCGATATTAAATGTATATTTATACGGATATATTTATCTCCATAGGGTAATAGAATTTCATCTTCATCCTCGTGTCCTCGTGGTCTAACTAATCCATTTATGGATCTATTTTAACAATAATATATCCGTGCTTCGGAAGGCACGTTAAGCCGTCGGTCCCGGCTGTTGTCTTTGCTAATCCGCATTGGAGCAGCTTGGCAGAGCTAATCACCTTCGATTGAAGGGGGACACGTATCCCTGCAGTGGGTCAATTATTGGTTGATATGATGATGGACGTAATAAAGCATGTCCTCTGTGACTTATGAGTACTAGATGTCTTTAGATGACTACCTCTGTACTAAATGAGGCGACCGCCTTGTAATTTACTTGACGTTTAGTTAGCGTATAGAACGTTTGATGAACGAATAATATTCTACGTATTATCACAGATATTATAATACTTAACAGTAGTATTACGTATTATGCCTAGTAGCACTGAAAACTAAATTATGAATGCAGTTACAATGCTTGCAAAAAAAATCTTGAACTTTTTAAATCCGGATTTTGAATTGGCGTTCTGGCGTAATGTTAAATTTTCTAAATGGTGCTCAGAGGTGACTCTCCTTCATGGAAAATACTTCAAAAACTATATTACCTCAATCGTACCCTAGAGTACCTACCTGCGCTAACACCACGCCTATTCGTGCGCGTGCTTTGGCAATATGTTCTGTGAGGATGTTCCATACTGTGTGCGTCAAACTCGCTCCTTTGTGTAGCGTGCGTAGAACCGCCGGCCATTTCCTACTAAAGCGCCTATTTCCTATAGGATTAGACTATTAGACGTAGACATCAAAGCCAGTGTTGCCTGCTGCTAAATTGCAAATCGGATCCGTATAATATAAGCTCGTGAATTGAGACGCCCAGGAACACATGCGGACTGTATTGGTAAAGTTGTCTTATTGAAGAATCCCGAGGTTAAATAAAAAACTTTTATTTCAAATACTTATTACTGAAAAATATAATGAATTGCAAGCCTTTGTGATTGTAAAAAGTTAGTTCGAAATAACCAGTATAATAATTAAATTAAAAAAACGTTTATTTTCTCTCCACAATCATAGGCTTAGGTAGTAATAACATACAATTATTAGATATGGAGAGACTGGAGCCTGAACTAAGCCGAGGCCTGTGTCTCAGGGCACCAGGATCCCCCCGCCTCGAAAAAAAGTAGAATACTAAAATTGTATAACATTGGACTTTGCAAACAAATTCAGTCTTATTAAAAAAGTATTTTTTTTAAGTAACCCACGTCATTCCTTATTAATTAACTTTAGAAACCTAAAGCCCATTGTTTAAAACGTAATTAATCTTTAACAATTTTCTTTTATAAAATTAGTAAAAGCTATAAAATAATAACAACCGACACATGTGAACAGTTTCTTGGTATTTTGTCAGTTCTTGTTTTCGCTTGTTATCCGATATCGCGTGTTTTACTCTTATTTGTGGTGATTCTTAGAATGTGAGGGTAAGATGCTAATTTTCTGATTACTGCGCCGCTCTTTCATCTGATGTAAGATGAACATTTGTGGCAATTTGTCGGATTAACACATCAAGTGTTATTATTTAATTTTGTTAATGGCTGTGATGCGCTTTTAGACGTTAGCGATGGTAGAGTCGTTAAATGATATTTATACTTATATTTTAATAATAGATGTTCAAATAAAAACCAAATAATCAATTCAGTTACAATGCTTGCAAAACATCTTGAACTTTAAAACCCGGATTTTGATTTGAATATAATAATATTAAAATAAATAAAAGCAAAAAAAAAAAAAAAACAATTGAAACGTGGATTCAATTTTTATAGTTGCATGTTCATTATTGTAATTTACACAATATTATTGTGTTGTGCATATTTTAATTTTAATATAATATAAATAGAGATCATTAAAAAGATTTCGACTATTTTTCTTTCGTCACCTTCACACAGTTTATATTGAAGCACGGATCAATGTTTCTTCCTTTTACATTTATTATGGCTAGTTCGAGAATCGAAGACCAAAATGATATAATAAATAATAATAATAATTATAAATAAATCTTTATTCATGTAACTTATTGATTTTAAATATAAAAAGAAATACAATATTAGGAGCTAGGTTCTAAATAATTACTATCGCATTCTATAAAACAATTTTAAAATGATATGGTGCGCGAGTGCTGATTTAATTCAACAATTAAACTAAGGAGACAATGCTCTTGGCACAATGGTTGACCCCGATATGTCGTGGAAACTGACACAACACTGCTTTCCATTGATATCGCATATTACCGCCTTTCTTATTTTCTTCGGCGGGTGAACGCGCTCACTGCTCGCCTATTGTGAATGATGCGTCCAAATTGCACCTGTTTCATGACGTCACTTCTCTTCGTTGAGGTTCTCGTACACTTGTCAAATGGAGACTATTCATTCCGACGACGGCACTAATCATTTTTGATTCGTAAGAAGCTTCTGTTTAGGATTGTTTTTTTCTAACAATACAATCTAGGTATATTTTTTATTTTCATGCAAAAATGATTTCTATCCTGTTAAAAAAAAGTACTAATTATGACCTTTTTTTCTATCGAAGAAACTACAAGTAATCGTGTTTTCGAGTCGGATTTTCCAGAGAGAAAATCCTTCAATATATTTGATTAGAATTCCATGGTTATAACTAGACATCGGATTATATGCACTATCAAAATGCCAAAATATGCACAAAAAAAGTGCGAAATATGCACAAAATATGCACAATCAAAAAACCATTTATTATTACAATTTACGTTTATTTTAACATTATTTTTATATGTTATACATATATTCATATTAGTTATTGTTATAATTCTTGTGACAATAAACAATAACATATTTTTCCAGGTTTTCTACGGAAAACTTGTGACTTTTGTCACATAATATTAATGTATAGGCTGAAAATGACCTTTCGACGTCAACTGACGTTACCGGACAGAACTTGAAATTTTCCGCCATTTCTGCAGAGACCTCTTCAGGCAGAATTTGTCCGGTGCCGTTGATAAATGCGTCAATATTATTTCCGCCTAACACGTATAACTACTGAAATATGCACTATCAATGAAAAAGTACCAAAATATGCAATAACGCTATAAAAATGGAATTATATGCATTTGCATATGCAAACATGCAAATGCATATAATCCGATGTCTATAGTATTAACACCACAGCACGTGTTTAAAAAACGCAAATTTCGAGTGAGACGCTTTTAATTTCACGCTAGGCTTGCACACGACTTGTAATAACAATATATGACGACCTCCGTGGCGTATTGGTTACCACGCCAGACCGCCACGAAGAAGGTCCCGGGTTCGAATCCCGGTCGGGTCATGATGAAAAACAAACTTTTTCTGATTGACCTCGGGTCTTGGATGTTTATCTATATATGTATTTGTTATAAAATATAATTTTGAATTTACTTTGGGGCAAGCTCAATCTGTGTAAATTGTCCCTAAATATAAAAAAATATATAGATAGATAGATAGGATATACTTTATTTGCAATTCACAACAGTTAGGACTACTTAGGACACAGTATACGTAAACACAACATACACACTAGTGAAAAACAAAAACAACAAGGCGGCCTTATTGCTAAAAAGCAATCTATTCAAGGCAACCTTAGGGTAACGAAATATTTTATGTAATAGTCTATTATTATTAAGTTAATTATTTTGTATTAAAAGTATAATATAAATTAGTTCTGGTGGGATAATATAACACTGAGTTTTTAATATCTGTTAAAAAAAATGTATTATTATATTTTTATGAATTTAAAATTGTAATTTTTTTTTTTTTTTTTTTTTTTTTTTTTTTTAATAATTGAAAATTTCAGTTTGGGTGTACTAACACCCTCTTCTGAGACACCGGACTGTTGCGGGAGCGTAGGGCTCTCACCGCCAAAAATTTTACAGTGTCTGCCTAGGGGCGCCCCAGAGGGGGGCTCGAACCTCGGCCTATGGCGACACTGGGGGAAGGCGAACGGATTGGAGAGAAGCGGCCGGGCACGTGCCGGTACCGCGAAAACCGAGTCCCTACAGGAAGGTGGCGCGACGCGCGGCCCCGCCGGCGGGGCCGATATGACGGACGTGTGTGTCTAGTTTGTGTCGCGGATTCTAATTGTTTATACGCCTCGATGGCGACTGTAATGGGGTCGTCCGGGTCGTTGAGGACGTGCCGCGGACGACGTTTGGACCTGCTGGTGCCAGCCGGAGCGGAATAATCCCCTGCGGCTTTCACCAACGGATTTGGGTGATGATTGAGCGAGTCGAAGTATTTGACAGAGCATTGCTTTAGGTGGTGCGAGATGGTCGGCACACCTAAGTCAATGTGGAGGTTTTTGTTCCTAACGAACCAAAGCCCACCGATGGCTTTGCGCAAAAACCTATTCTGAATGGTTTGCAGCCTGTGGATATGAGAGGGCGCGGCGTGAGCGAAAACTGGACTTGCGTATGTCATTATCGGCCTAATGCACGTTGTGTAAACTCTCACCTTATTTCTAAGAGAGAGTTTACTGCGCCCATTAAGCAGACAATGTAAGCGGCCTAGCGCGAAAGCAGCGCGGTCGCGGACAATCTTTATATGATGTTCGAAGGTGAGTCCCCTATCGAGTGTGACACCTAAATAACGGACTTTCTTTTCCCAAGGGATCGGTTGTCCGAACATCTTGACTTTAGTGGAGGGATTTGGCGTAGTACCTCTGGAGAAGAGGATAGCGGCGCTTTTATCTGGATTAACTTCTATGCGCCATTTCCTAAACCAGTCGCCAAGGGAGTTGGCGGCGGCTTGGAGGGACTTTACTATGGCGGGTGTACTAGAAGCCGAACAATAGATGGCTGTATCATCTGCGAAAAGGGCAGTATGAGTCACAAGTGGACTGGGTCTAAATTGAGGGAAGTCGCTTGTGTAAAGCGTGTATAGGAGGGGGGAGAGCACGGATCCTTGTGGTACTCCGGCTCTAATGGTGTGAGGGGTGGATAGTGCCCCATCCACCCTATAGCGGAAAGAGCGATTCGACAAGTAGTCTCGTATGATGAGCACGAGACGGTTTGGCACATTAAGTTTGTAGAGCTTATAGATAAGCCCGTTGTGCCATACTTTGTCGAACGCCTTTGCCACGTCGAAAAAGAGAGCGCCCGTTTTGTGCGGGCGGGATCTGTTCGCTCTCCGGTCCAACACGTGTTCGACTATGCGATGCACTTGTTGGACACAAGAGTGTTTGGCTCTAAAACCAAACTGTGCGTCAGGTAAAAGATTATTAGCAAGGGAAAAATCTTTGAGACGAGCGAGAATAATGCGCTCATAGATCTTTCCTATCGAACTAAGGAGACTGATTGGGCGATAGCTCGAGGGCTGATCCTTGGGCTTGCCGGGTTTTGGAATGCCAATGACGGTGGCTTCCTTCCAAGATTTGGGGAAAATACTGTTTTTTAATGCCGCATTGAAAATGGCGGTCAGAAGAAGAATAAGGTGCGCGGGGAAGAGCTTGACGACTCTATTAGAAATCCCGTCAGGCCCCGGGGCCTTCCTATTATGTAAATCTCTGATAAGGGACTCTACCTCATCGGGGGTTACCGGCTCTATCGGCGGGTCGGCATCTGTGAGAGGGCTCGCGAGATTGTTGAAAACCTCAGTATCGACCTCGAGTAGGTGATCTGGATCAACGGGGAGTGTGCTAGGTGCACATTGTGCCTCAAGACTGGATGCTAAGCATTCAGCTTTTTCCTCGTCCTCGAAGGCGAGGGGGAGGGAGGGATCTGACTGTACTAACGGGGGGGTGGCAGCCACTGTATCTGCCTTAAGGGCTCTGGTGAGGTTCCAGAAGGCTTGTTGAGAGGGGACCATATTTGTAAGTGTCTCGTCCCACTGATCGTTCCTAAGCTGTCTAATGCGACGCTTAACCGCTGATTGGGCAGCGCGCATGCGGACACGGTTCTGCTCAGAGGGAAAAGAGAAGTAAGCCCTTTGAGCTGCGTTTTTCTCAGTTAACAGAGCACGGGCATCTGGCGGCAGTTCCCAGCGACGATGAGCGTTCACTGGGACGCGGCGCGAGCAATCGCTAACCACCTTCTGCACGTGCGCTGTTAATGAGTCAATTGCACCTATTGCGTCGGAAATTGAGACTATCTCGTCTGGAATCGGGTCTAACAAAGGAGATGAGATAGACTTAAGGCCTTCTCCTAGGCTGAACCAGTCAGTCTTGACTCTTGTGGGGTCTGAGGCTGCCACGTTAGGAATGCTCACTCTGGGCGAGAGGGCAATAATGACAGGCCTATGATCTGAAGTGAGTGCAGAGTGCACTTCTATAGAACTCAATCTAAGATTGATGTTCTTTAGGAGGGCTACGTCTAGGACGTCCGGACGATGATTAACATTGTCTGGATAGTGAGTAGGTGACATAGGTGCTACTACGTCGAAGTTGAGGCTCTCTGAGAGTCGCTCGAGTTGTCTACCACGTTGGTTTGTGGTTTGGCTACACCAAGCAAGGTGCTTGGCATTTAGATCGCCCGCTATGATAACAGACGGACCAAGATCTAGAAGGTTTCGTATATCACTGTCAAGTAGTGATCTAGGGCTTGAGGAGCTATTATTAGTGGGAGCTAGATAGGCTGACACTAAATATATGGATTGATGACCTGTCATTCCTAATCTACAGACAGAGGCTTCGATGTGCACGAGATTTGGTGTATCCACAGGCGTGCAGTGTAATGTCGCTTTGTAGTAAATGAGAGTGCCACCGAAGGCAGAGACTGTGCGATCATTACGAATGATTTTGTAATTCGCGATTTTGGGATCGCGAATTGACGGCTTGAGGAACGTCTCCTGGATGAGGAGAACGTCCAATTGATGGGTGTAGAGAAAATCGGCTACCTCAGACCTCTGGGTACGAAGCCCATTGGCGTTGAAGTAGCCGATTTTTAGGGAGGTCGGTTTGACTCTACTCGTGTTATGGTGTAGATCCATAACTAAAACCTAAAATTTTTGAGAGTGTCCGTCAGCGCTCTAAAGTCGCGCCTCAGGACTATGACGAGGGCCTCTGAGTTCCCCTGGCATTCTATGATGCGGTCTGCCAAAAGGTCGACTTCGTCAAAGTCGATGGCGTTTAAAACCGACATTACAATTTTGAAATTGTCGACGCTGTCACGGGAGGAGGAGGAGGAGGGTTTCGGCGGCAGCGGTGCCGCTTTTGGCGGCGGCGGTGCCGCTTTGGGAGAAGGTGGAGGGGTCGCAACCACTACCACCGCGGGTGCAGGTTGGCCTGAGGGGCTGCCCTGCGGGGGGGGAACCTTATTGGTTCTGTGTCGCCACGAATGCGACACAACTGGTGTAGGCACCGGTGCCTTTGCTGAAGCCGGGGCGGCCGCGGCAGTTTGAGGTTGGGGGGGGCTAACGTAGGCCACCTTAGGGGCGGCTCGAGTTATAGGTGGGGAGGGAGCGGGCCTCCGGCTCTTCGCCTTGGGTGCTTTTGGGCACCCTCGGTAGTTCGCCGGGTGTCCCACCTCCCCGCAGTTTACGCAGCTCGGAGGTTCCGAGCATAGCGCGCGATCTTTAGGCCTTTGACACTCCGGTGTCGAGTGGGCTCCTAAACATTTTACACAGCGAGGTGTGTTATGGCAATTTCTTGCGGAATGCCCGTATAACTGGCATCTGTGGCATTGTCCCACAGTGCCTTTTTGGTGTGGGGGCTCGACAACAACCCCAGACAGTCCGCAAACCTTACGAAGGTTAAAGATGGCTTTGGCCTCTTTTAAGTTTGTCCTGTCCAGAATGGCCAGGACCATGTTAAATGGGGCAGAAGGCCCACGGTGCATACGGTGCACTTCTATCACGGGTAGTTTTTGGGCCTTTAGGTCCTCGAGCACGTCTTCGCACTCGATTTCTTTGGGGACCCCCCGAATGACTACGCGGAGGCGCCGGTCCTCCTCCAAGCTCCACGTATGGAAGGTTATCGACATAGCGTCGAGAAGGCGGGTGAGGTTACGGTAGTCCGTGATGGACTCCGTTTTTAGGCGGATACCCTCAGTTCGAAGTCAAGTGTGTACTACATATAAATATTTTATTTATGATGAAAGTATAACAGTTGGAACATAACAACAACAATTAACATTTTAACGGTTACGTTTATTGTTTGGTCGAGTGTACAAGTGTTCAAAAATATAACTGTATCTGACTCACATATTTACGTTTCGCCTTATAAGCCTGACTTGAGTTTACCAATACCGGTTACTACCGTGATATGTCTATGTTTGTTTAGTACGATTTTGACAACTGTATCAATGTAACCCAACTTCCATTACCGTAATAATTTTAGTACAGTGCCACAAGCTTATTAGTGCCGGTGGCCAAAACTAGAACTAATTAATACCTTGACAAAATACTTTCAATAACATAGATCGTAGCGCCACCGCCATCGGCATTGATAAGTTTGTTACACTAATAATTTTAGTATGAGTCCGCGAAGCCGTATTGTTTTCCTAATATGATATTGTGTACAAACGTATTGACAATGTAATGTAAATTATTTGAAATACTTCGGCAGTTTCATTAGCTAGTTGCCGAGAAATATTTGTTAGATTGAGGAGTGAATTGAGATTATTTTATTTGAGATTGAAGTTTTTATGAAAAGGGCGTTAATTAACATACTAATGTGATTCGTATGATAAAAGATTCAACTAAAAAAAGGGCGATGACACAACGACCACTGAGATTAGATAACAAATGTACAGTGCCTTAAGTATGGGTATGGTAAAAGTTATAAGTTGTCGCGATTTTGTAATTTTTTTTTAAGTTTTGTTCTTTGGAATCCATACTAATATTATATTACCGATTTTGTACAAGAATCCTAATTATATAAAAAAATAATTATACCACTAAGGTGGAAAACAAGCTTACGGGCCTGATGGTGAGCGGTCAACATAGCCTATGGACGCTTGCAAC
The DNA here is from genome assembly GCA_905163395.2 of Endotricha flammealis. Classification (NCBI taxonomy): domain Eukaryota; kingdom Metazoa; phylum Arthropoda; class Insecta; order Lepidoptera; family Pyralidae; genus Endotricha; species Endotricha flammealis. Next base: position 7,784,671 of record LR990864.1, on the reverse strand, counting down.
ACCGGGAGTATCACTCGCGCATTGCCAACCCTGTAAAAATCTATTAATGCCCGTTTTGAAGAACCTCATAGTATATTCTAAAGGAAAGACCTCATTACACAGCCTCAGCGTTCGCGGGAGGAAACTCCTCTGAAACCGCGCAGTACCCGACCATTTTGGTTCTAGCGTGTGAGGTTGGATTTTCCGCCAGTAACAAGCAATTAATTAATACCAAAATTCCATGAACTAAAAACCGGTCGGAATCTCAAAAACTATGTATTATTTTATGATTTGCAGCAGATGCAACTATAACTGAGATTATACTTAATTGACTAAGACGAAGTAGACAAAATATAGTTAACATATTATTATTGTGTATTACTCCACATGAAATTAAATTTCATTGAAACTTACGTTTGTATATATTTTTTTTCGCTTATGAAGACAGCTGCTCTACGCTTATGACTTGTACCACTTTTTTAGAAGGTACTTGTTTGTAGTAATTGTTTCTCTTTCGTCACTGCACCATCCCAACTGGTAGCGGGCCGTGGGACCTGATGATAATGAAGTTTCTTATAATTTAAATGTAGTGAACTCGGTCAGCCTACTTTTCTTAAAAAAATAAATTATGATTGTGCGTAAATTCCAACGTAAAATAATGCTCAAAAGATGGAAGACCGTACAAATATTAAAACAATAGACAACCATTTTTAACCTCTAATGTATATGAAATCATAAGAATAATGTGTATTTTTTTTATTTTACAGGTAATATTTCATGCAGTTTCATGTAAATCTTGTAGTAAGTATTGTATTTTGCTGAGCTTTAAAAAATCACCAATGTCTAACATTGTAAGATGAGGTATAGATACCATCGACCACAGTTTCTCGGTAAAACCTACGCGATAAATGCACTAGCTTTAATTATAAAATTGTCTCCTTAAAAAAATATAAAAACCTTTGAAAAAAGTTGGTAGACGCAAAAAGCGAGATGCATAGGCTCGCACCTGCCAATGGTGTGTCGAGATACCGCGTTTTATATTTAGAAACCACTTTATTTAAACTCACCGCCGAGCTTGAGGCTCGATAAAAAAGTTAACTTAGTGCACTTGCGGTGCATGGTTTATTAACAACCATTTACTTTTCGCCATGATTGTATCAATCGACCGCATTGCTCGGCGACTTGCGTATCGTGAAAAACAAAAGACAGTGCACACGTTCAAAATAAAAAGTTGGAAATTCCAAAATTCATTCAAGACGAGAAGCAGTGTCTGCGTTTAGTAAACAGGCATATAATTACTTAGGAAATGAATCGTACAAATTCTCTTTGGTTGAATTTAATGATGCGATATGATCTGGGATCAGAAATTATTATTAATTTTGTTCAAATATTAAACAATGTTAAAATATTACATGTACTTAATAAATATAATATAATGATTAAAAAAAATACATTTAATATTTTTGTGTTTATTGCAAGCTATTATTCATTCGATTGAATTGAAAGTCACCAAATAAACTTCTTCGACTTTAAATGTCAAAATCAGAAGCCCTTTTAAGGCATTCAAGGCGAACATTTCGGAGTGCAATGGATTCCAAAACAAAAAGGCAAAAGTATCAAGATGATTCCTAATGCGTTATCAGGGACTCGAAGTTATTCGGAGAGATAGTACACGGCCTCGACGTTCCCTGGGTTCAGTACTCAACGGGCCGGCGAAGTGAGAGCGCGCTCATACGCGCCCGTTGAAGTCTCTTCTATAGAGATACTCGAGTATTTTTGTACATTCGATATTTTAAAAGTGAATATTTGCATGTTCAAAGTGAAATTGTGATTGGTAAAGGTGAAAATATATTTTTGATACTTGTGACATTTTGTTTTATACAATTGACTTTTTGACAACGAACTTAAGGGACATTGGTGAGTTGATTTTTTAGTTCACTTTCTGATCATTTTGATAATTACATTGTTTTTAATGTTTGATAACGAAAACTAATTAATAGAGACCAATAGAGGCTAGTAGGTATATTACTTTAAGATGCTAATGATGAATATAACCTGAAAACCTGTTTATACCATAAAGTAACAGTTCAAATTATCTCTATATATTATTACAAAGTAAAACAGAAACGAGTAGTTATTCTTCATTGAAATTACTATGTTAGTTAGATTTTTTGTACCAATAGACATAATGGTGGATCGGATACCAGAAAATACTTGAGTATAACCCTTTGCTAAATTATCCAGTTTCCAAGAAGCAGTTTAAGCGGCGCCGGCGCAACCTCACCTTTTTCTAAAAGCCATTCTTATAAATCTAATTAGCAATAACGACAGAAGTCGACTCGACGCTGTTTTAATTAGCCGCCTTTCTATTGCACGTTACTTATTATTGTTTTAATTCATATTTCACAAATTTATGTTTCAGTGAGAGTTTTAGTATAAATACGTATTTATTTACTTTTACTTTAGGTAGATACTTTAATTATGATATGAAATACAAGGGATCTCTGTTCTACATGTACAGTATTGTTCTATATTTTACTTTTGGGATAAAAACTTAAATGTTCTTTCTTCCACGGGTGTAAAAATAACTTTTGTCAAATTTAATCGAAATCGATTCAATTGTTTAAGCGTGATAAGGTGACAAGTAAATAAAATCACTTTCGTGTTTAAATTAATACAAATTGATTTCTGACGTGCAATAATTCATTAAAAGTTCTTTTATATTAAAATTACACTATTTATATTATTCAGTAAACGAAATAACGTTTCAATCTATTTGCACTATTTTCGACATAAATATTTCTGTTTATTATATAACCAAACAACAATAAAATTTCATTATAATTGTAATTATGATTTCTGAATTTCAATTTATAAATTTGCATTCAATTGTTGTTAACGATTCAATAGTGACGTTACAGCTTAAGGTGATTTGATCATGTTTGAATATTAAATTGTATACAACTGTACACGACTGCCATTAGCTATGTAATAGTATTTTGGAATTGAAACTTGTATATGTAGGTACATAGGCTAACTTTGATATAAGCCGTCTGTGCGAACCGGTAAGTGCAGAAGAGTATATTATATTCTCAACTCAAATCTTAGGTATTTACATGCATTTTCTTCAGTCACTAAATATAAAGTATATAAAAAATATTTATATAAACTTCGTTTGCGTGTATCCCGCTTTCCCGTAGGAATTTTGGAATGTATTATACTTAAAAATCTTCCCTTTGAATCACTCTATTTTATGTAATAGTTTATTATTATTCAGTTAATTATTTTGTATTAAAAGTATAATATAAAGTAGTTGTAGTGATATAATATAACACTGAGTTTTTAATATATGTTTACAAGATGTATTATTTTATTTTTATGAATTTAAAATTGTAATGAGTCAAGTGTGTACTACATATAAATATTTTATTTATAATGAAAGTATAACAGTTGGAACATAACAACAACAATTAACATTTTAACGGTTACGTTTATTGTTTGGTCGAGTGTACAAGTGTTCAAAAATATAACTGTATCTGACTCACATATTTACGTTTCGCCTTATCAGCCTGACTTGAATTACCAATACCGCTTACTACCGTGATATGTCTATGTTTGTTTAGTACGATTTTGACAACTGTATCAATGTAACCTAACTTCCATTACCGTAATAATTTTCGACATAAATATTTCTGTTTATTATATAACCAAACAACAATAAAATTTCATTATAATTGTAATTATGATTTCTGAATTTCAATTTATAAATTTGCATTCAATTGTTGTTAACGATTCAATAGTGACGTTACAGCTTAAGGTGATTTGATCATGTTTGAATATTAAATTGTATACAACTGTACACGACTGCCATTAGCTATGTAATAGTATTTTGGAATTGAAACTTGTATATGTAGGTACATAGGCTAACTTTGATATAAGCCGTCTGTGCGAACCGGTAAGTGCAGAAGAGTATATTATATTCTCAACTCAAATCTTAGGTATTTACATGCATTTTCTTCAGTCACTAAATATAAAGTATATAAAAAATATTTATATAAACTTCGTTTGCGTGTATCCCGCTTTCCCGTAGGAATTTTGGAATGTATTATACTTAAAAATCTTCCCTTTGAATCACTCTATCTATTAAAAAAAACCGAATCAAAATCCATTGCGTAGTTTTAAAGATTTAAGCATACATAGGGACACACAGACGCAGAGACTGACAGCAAAACGACTTCATTTTGTACTATGTAAAGATATAAACTACCACCATTTTGGAAACAAAAGAACAGAATGACCAAAAAGGGTGAAAGGAAACTTACCATCTACACAATCCCTGGACATTTAAAATGTATTTTTTTTAAATTAGTACCTATTGCCTCTAAATTACGCTTCAAATTTGATTTAAAAAAGATTGAAATAAAATTGTCAACGTTCTGTTAAAACTATACAAGAAGTGCGAAAACACTGTCAGTTTATTTGATAAATATGAGATAGAGAAAAGAGATAGAGAGAGAGAGATAGGTAAAAGTAAAACATGAACGTTCAGTCTAAACAATTGATAATAACAAAATTTTGCGTGCATCAGAGGGGCGTGAACATCCGCTAATAAATTATTTTTATAATCTCACACGAGAACAAACGGTTGTGCGCAGACCCATCGTGGGCAATTCCCAAATTGAAAATAATAGAATAACGCTTTATAATGATTTTGCTTATAATGAACAAAGTTATTACCATTATTTTTTAAATAACTATAGACAGAAAATTATAATAATTCTATAACTAGGAAGATATGTAATGCTGATATGCTTTTGAAGATTACAATGGGCTTTAATATTTTGCTTTGTACCTGTTCAGGTTGGTAAAGAAATAGAGCTGGAGACTGTATTATTAGTCAATCGACAATTGCAAAAAGTAAATGTTTCTCCTGACTCTTAACAGTATTACTAAATTTGATGAAAACGAACATTAGAAATGTAAAATGAAATAGTTTTCTGAATATACATGATGCCGGTTGACAACAATATTATTAATTACTAGTAAAATGCTCGCAACTTCATTTGCGTATATCTCGCTTTCCCGTGGGAATTTTGAAAAATCCTTTCTTAGTACACCCCTAGACGTCGTTAGGAACTTATATTCCAATTGGAATCTCTAGACCCAGCGGTTTGGGCCGTGCGTTGATATACATTTTAAATCAGTCTGGACTTTGAATTTTATATATATAGATTATGTTATAGGGACATTGCATTCCAAGTGTAAACTTTACTTGCACTTGACTGTACATTTCGAAAGCGACCACTTGCAAAGGCTGCATTCTTGTAGCTTTATCTCGTCTGACCGGCTGGAGCAATCCTTGCCGCCATCATTATTGAGTCCCTTTTTTCGTTAAGGTCTTCCTAAGGAGACTTATATTTACAGTGATCGCAGTGTACAGATTAGGGAACGGCAAAGCAATTTTAATATTTGAGAGTCTACAAAAATAATATTGCCTGTTTCGTAGAATTTTAATCTTAATCATTTTTGTAAAAAAAAGATGTATGCTTTATTTATCGTATCTAGTACAATAAAGTTTTAAAAAGCGTTTAAAAAATACTCCTCAGAAAATTGTGAAACTTCATTTGCTGTTTTATTATATCGATCTATCAGGTTCATGTAGGTTATAATGTGGGTGTTGGTTTGTTACCACTTCGTCACTAAAAACAAAATCACTCAAAAAGAACGGAAGATAATGTCAAGCTACCTCTCAAAAGTATGCGAGACTAATTATCAAGTATCTGGCCAGAAAAAAAAAACATCTAAAAACAAAATCAAATATGGAACGTTAAATGCCATAGGTTTTGATTATGCAACAATGAGTCATCGCTTGCATTGAAAACTGGAAAGCTAGTTACAAGCCCGAATGTACACACACAAACTGTCAGTTTCACCGCTTTCTGTTTATATGAGCGAAACCGTCTGAAACTGCGATTATCATAGGATAGAATATGTCCGTAAAAATAATAATAGGCATTTCTTTGTTTTATTTATATTCTTTAACGTTTCTATTGTAAAAATAGAAACCTGATTTTGTGAATAAGTTACAATACAGGCTGTACAGCCTTCAACATGAGCAAGCATTTGTTATTATCATTACAAAAATCATTAATCATTAAATCCTCAAGTGTTAAAAGAGCTGGAAAGAATTGGCTGGACTAACTCTATAATGATAAATAAAACAATGAATCTAAATTTAGAATTCATTGAATATAATTTATAATATTATTTGTTGAATATATGAATACTAATAAATGATAATATTTATAGGTATATACGTATCTATAAATATTATTAAACGGAACTGTAAATTTTATATTTTAGTGTTATTATTTTGAATTTCACCATACTTGAATATTTTAGACGAAATATTAAATAAAGTAGGTAATAATATTCTTTTACAAACGCTATTAACACGTTATCATAATTTTAGCGGATCAAATACGGTTTTTAAAAATCGATAATTTTATATGTCATACACGTACCAAAAACAAGAATTTGTACATAGATAAAGCTGTTAAGAGACTTTTAAGTTTTAGGAATTGTTAGTGAAAACTGTTCAAGCCTCATAATCATTGACATAGTTTAACGAGGGCTTAAGATACTAATTGTTCATTGAAGAAGTGCTTACTAGGTGCGTACATGTAAGTTTATTATTATATATTTTTTATATGTGTATGTTTATAGCCGTATATATTAGTTCTAAGGTAACCAGTAGGTATTATTAGCTTTAAATTTTTGTCCCGCCTACAATATTTCTGCATTACATTATTGACTGGTAGAGAATGTCTTTAGGCATTAAGTCCGCCAATTGTACTCTCAATCGTACAATAAAGAATAAACAAATAAATAAATATGAAAGATAACCAACAAGTTGGAATGAACATTACCTCGCTAAGCTAAGTTTATTCCTAAGCGGTTAACAACAAAATACAGTCGACCTTCATTGATTATCGCAGATTCAATCGTTAGTAATCGAATTAGAAACGCCTATGTAGGCGTTAATAATTCGATTACTTACTAATAATGTAATCGATTATTACCGATAATGTGGAATGGTATTTGGAAACCTTGAGAAAGCTATTTACACGTTTATTTACTTACATAATAGGATAGAAGATGTTGAAGACACGTATAGTTAGATATTTTTTAAATAAATAAATCGTTTATTTGTATCTTTAAGAAAAAACATAATGTAAACAGTAAAAGTTGACAAAATCGCTGTATAGTGGTATAAATTAAATAAAACGAAGTAATCGCGAATTCTAAAGAACAGAATTTAAAAAAATCTGGAATATCTTTTTACAGCTATCATTCACACCTTTTAGAATAGAACTAGCTGTTACCCGCGGCTTCGCCCGCGTAAAAATTAGCCTATGTTGGGCTCTGTACCCTTGACAATATGTATAAAAATTTTCGTAATGATCGGTAGTACAGCCCTAGACGTCGTAAGGAACCTACATTCCAAATTTGGAATTTCTAGACACAGTGGTTTGGGCTGTGCGTTGATACATAGTTAAGTTAGTCAGGACTTTGAATTTTATATATATATCCTAGATAGATATATAGAATAAGCTTTATTTGCAAAACACACAGTGATACAGTAAACAGTAAAAGTTACAAATAAGACAATTGTATATGCAACAAGGCGGCCTTATTGCTCAAAGCAATCTTTTCAAGGCAACCTTAGGGTAACGAAATAGAAATTTTGATCAATCTACCGAAGAAATTAAACGAACAATACTTTGTTCGTTTAAATCACTCTATTTTACATTAAACTTCACATAAAAATGATCACGTATTCATACCGTCTGTGATTAGATTGAGATGAACTAACTTCGAGCAATAAACTTGAACTGGTTATTCATTGAAAGCATTCGAGTACAAAAACATTTTCACCTAGACTATACATGTTGATGTTAATTATTTCTGTCATCGACTAAACCACTATATAGTGGTTTTAAAACTTGCGGTAGTGGTAATGACCGAAGGCCCGCGGTCGCAACGTGACGATTAGTTACGACTTACGTAACATTCACGGCAAAAAGTTGCCGGTCGCGATCTTAACGATCGGTGTACGACCTGTTAATACGATTGCTATCGTTGTGAGAGATTTTTTTTTAGAAATCGATTTGTATATTTGATTTCCTTTTAGTTGAAGATAGTTTTATTCTTGCTTGCGTATATACATAATTGATTGAATAAACTTATAATGAATCAAATGGATTGTGTTGTGTGTTAGCTAGTAGTAATTGTTTCATGTTTGCACTTTTAATTTATACTATTTACATAAGTATAATAACATTTTTAATTAGTGGCATTTACTTACATAAGGCACAATTTCTATTTAATTCAACATTTTTTTAAAATTCAACATCGCAGTGGACAGGGCTGACTATCGATTATAAAATTTGATTTTTGATATTATCAACCAGTAATTATTGTGCAAGAAATTTTAGTTTAAAAAAGAATTTATGATTTTGAATAATGACATGGTTGATCAGAAAGAAATTTTTTCATGTATGGCAATATAATTTGACATTGGATATTTTATGATTAATGATCAGTCAGATGTTCAAGTTTAAGAAGTTTAATTTGTAAAAGCACCATGTGTCACAGAGTTGAATGGTCGACCTTAGGGTTGCTACATATATTAAATCGTCTGTTAGGCAGTATTAAAAATGTATTTACTAACAAAGAAGCTCCGAAGCAATTAATACACCATGTTCGGGTACATAGGCATACGGTGTATGTGCCGAAAATCTGTGCGGCCTTTTCCCCGAAGATTGAACTACATATATTCGCTTTTACCGCTCGACTGTGCCGGTTGTCTCAAGCCAAAATGCCGGCCCTAATCAAGAACAAACCTTACGAGAACTCGGTTAGAATTATATTGGTATATTACCTCGTTGTTACGATAAATACAGTCATCAATTTAATGATGATTGGTTATTCTGTCTGGTCTTTAGCCTTGGAAGATCAATGCACTATACCAATCATTGGTGTTGCGCAAACTCTATTACAATTAACGAGCTTTCTTGTGAATGTGTTATTAGGTCTTGTTTATTTTAATTATCTAACTTTATATGGTTGCTATAATTCAAAATGATTCTTTTTTTTAGTTTTATGATAAATTTTGAGAAATTCAAAATTATGACAATGACCGTTTGAAATTATAATGACTTGATATTGATACATAAAAATACCAGAATTTCTTCTTGTTTCAAGTCTACTTTACTTTTTGGTTGCCTTAAAAAGATTTTTTGTGTTGTTTTTAGCAAG